>OY821773.1:11166383-12597766 GCA_963682175.1 Triglochin maritima
CAAAAGTGACATTTCGGAGTAAAAGCAGGCTTTGTACCAGATGTACTTGCTTTGTCATTAGCAACAACCGCCTTCATTTTCTTTTTCCCTTTACCATTACCATTAAATTTTCTCTTTGTTGGACCATTAAAGGCAAGGTGTGCAAAGTCAGGTTTTTCAATTTTAAGCCTTTCTTCTTCTTCAACACACATAGCAATTAATTCGCTCATTTTCCATTTCTCTTTCTGCGTATTATAATTGATCTTGAAAGGACCAAAATGCGCAGGCAGAGAAGTCATAATAAAATGAACAAGAAAACCTTCAGAAATTGCCATATCCATGCCTTTCAGTTTTGCGGCCATATCACTCATCATCATGATATGTTCACGTATACCGCTAGTCCCATTATACTTGGTTGTGAGCATTTTCATTATAAGGGCACTTGCATTAGCTTTGGAAGTCCCCTTAAACTGCTCTTCAACAGAAGCCAAATACTCTTTTGCATTAAATGTCTTGTTAGCACTATCTTTTTCAGGGATTGCTCCCCGGATAGCAGGAGAAATAGAACTCTTCATAATCATTAGTGACATGCGATTAGAACGCTCCCACTTTTCATAATTGGCCTTTAGTTCGTTGGAACTAGTGGCTGTAGGAGGTGTGGGAGCATCCATACGAAAAGCATGATCGAGTTCCAAAACACCTAGACATATTTCTATTTGCTCCTTCCAAGTAAGAAAATTTGTTCCATTAAGGGGTTCAATTCCAGATAGTTGTGATGTAATATGTGATGTATTCAATGCTGCAAAATTATCAAAATATATATGATGCTTACTTTCATTAACTACATAAACCACACGAGAAACAAATGACATAATAACATTAATTAACAGTTAACAAACTGAAATTAACATTAAATACTCAAAAATATTTCAGTTAATTCATAACCGTTTTGCATAATTATTAATCTAAGTTGGTATGATTAATAACATGCACGTTAATATACATTTATAAATCAATTTACATCACCGTTGGGCAGAAAATAAATTGATTTACAAAATCATTAGTCATAAGAGAATTTATAAAATAAATCATGTCTATAATTAAAGTTGGTAAAATTATGTCCATGATTTATCATACATAAAAATTATGATTTAACACCACAAGATAACCATCACAAAATTTTATTTAACAAAAGAAAATCGACAATTAAAGTTGGTAAAATTGACGATAATCAGTCGTTAAATATATCATAATATGGTTAATAACTTTTCATAAGGCAAACATGTACAATAATTTTCCGTTGGGTCAATTATTATACATGACAATCATAATTTTACATTTTTTATAAAATGTATAAATCATATTTAGAATTGCATTAGCATGAATCTCATAATATCGTGATGTTAAATTTCTCTCAATTACATAAATGTAAGAAGATCATCGTCGTTAATTATAATCCATAATAAACAAAATTGTAATAACAGAAAAGAAAATAATCACGATTGCAAATTATCCAAACAGAGAAAAATTAACCAACTTGCACGTTCCTTCGTCATGTCATCTTCATTCAGTTATTAATTTATAGACAAACATATATGGACAAATTAATCATGCACGATTGAGGGCAAACAAAATCACATAAAATTGGAAGATGTTAATCCACGTAAAAGACAACATCAAAAGATTCAAAAAAAATATTGTTATTTAACCATACGGTATGGTCATATAGTTGTCTTAAGGTATTTCCAATTACATAATAAATAAAGTTGAAAAAGTCTGCACACGTCCGTCTACATGAAGTTTGATCGTTTCTTTTATTTAATTAATGAATAAAAGAAAATCAAAACGTGATTGGTTATTGGTTCAACATATAAATTATGCATTTCCAATCTCTACTTTCATAAAGGACATGAACAAAATGAAATATAAATATCTAATTTAAAATCAAGTTTGGTGCAAGATTTAAACATCACGTGTGGTCAAACATAATTTACTATGCACAAACAATGATTTCGTCAATTTCCATATGTCACAATTTATGCAACATTATACAAAAATATTAAATTTGGAAACCCATCAGTTTAAAGTAATTTTAAATTTGGCATGCAATAATAATCTAAAACATTATCATAATGATTAAAAGCTTGTCCAAAAAAAATCTTAATATGTATAATATACGAATTTAGTTTGGCTCTTGATACCAAATGTTAGAAATAAGTATGTTCTAATACATTAAGAACATGATAAACAACAAGATCTTATACTAAATTCTGTATAAAATAACATAAAAGAAATACTTACAACTAGATGTCAAAGACATCTTGAAGAACGTAAAGCGGAAGCGAAACTTTAGGGAAGTGATCTTCAATTGTTTTCCCTAGACTTGATGATGGATGATCCTCTTGTATTTTGGGAGAAAATTTAGAGAGAGGATGGTGAAAATTAACTAGGGCAACAATTGGGACCAAAAACCTTTATTTATAGAATTTTGTGTGTGGTAGTTTCTTCCATCAAAATAACTACCCACTAACACACTTAATGGACATGCATGACTTTAATTAATTATTTAATGGAATAATATAGGCCACATAATAATAACAGAATCTGTAAGACCACTTGGACTCAAAGTTCGAAAAAACATGTTAGGTTCAACCCACCCTAAATCCAACCATTGTTAGTCTTAATTCGTTGACCACTTCAGGCATTGTTTGGGAAGCACTTGTGTAACAGTGTAACTTCTGTTGGTGTCAAGTCGGTGAAAAATGCAAAATCATCGCAAATCCCAAACAACATTTGTTGCCATCTACATTTTGAATTTGCCTAGTAATTCTCCACTCACACGAAGACGCCAAACTAGAACCAACTCAAGGATAACATCTTCCAAATCGAAACAACTATTTGGGTTATTTGCATTCCTTCCCAAGACGCACATATTGAAATTTGAACACCATAATCCTTCAAGTGGTTGCTTCCAAACGAATCCATTAGTCTTAGTGATGGAGTGTTTGGTAAATTGATAACCATCGTCAATTGGTAAATTGGTAACCACAAATTGGGAGTGTGGCGGTTAATTTTGGTTTGAACTTGAAACTCGACTTGAAAAACGTTCAACTTTAATTTAACTTGTAAATAAATAAAAAATATGATGAAAAATAAAAAAAAATCTTCCAAATTGATTTTGTAAACAAGGCATTCAAATTCAAATAAATTGAGGTTCCAGTCAAAAAAAATATTGTTCGATTTGTAATTATTTTTTTGTATCTCATAATAATACATGTTAATAATTTTAGCTCGAAATTTTTGTTGGACTCCGGTCGTTTTGTTTTGAACGAGGTGTTACGAGAGATACATTTTAAAACCCCTCCAATAAAAAAGTAACCTAAATCCGAATTGATTTAGGATGTACGTGAGCTAAAGCCCCTGATTGACTCCACCGCTTAAACCCCAATCCAATCCCAAGCCGACAATCTTTGTCCTTCCTGCCGTCGCTGCCCTCAAACCCTAACAACCCCAGTAGGTCCGTCTGCTTACGTCATCCCCCAATCCACACTTCCGATCCGTTTCCTCGTCAATCTTCGATTCCGTGATTGTCTTTGATTTTTTTACTCGATTACTGTTTCAATTGCTATCATTTTGTTCGCCTGTTTTTTTCTTCGAATATATATATATATATATATATATATATATATATATATATATATATATATATATATATATATATATATATATAAACTAATGCCTTTCTGATGGTGTTGTTGTGTTAATGAGTATGTAAGTTCTATCCTGAAATTTTGGTTGTATTATGTTGTGTTGGTCATTTTACTTGAATTATGTGTTTCTTTTGTGGGAGCTGTGACTCTTAGTGAGCCAACTCCAGTATTGGCTTAACATTTGGGTTGTAAATAGGCAGTAAGTAGGGTGATGAATTTATGACGCTCAGGATTTTGATCTTATAGTTGTAATCTTATCAACTAGGACACTGATTTTTGCATTTATTATGAATTTGTCTATTTGTTTCATTGTTTGCTTATATGAAGTTTATGTGCCTAGTTTGTTTAAAGTTGTTAAAGGATAGTCCCACATCGTCTAAATGTGGGCATTCTCCTATGTCATAAGTCTTTGAGTCGCTCTACTTATTGTCAATTGGTTTTGAGTTGGATATCCACGTTCTAACAAAAGTAGTTGATGTCACAAAATGTGCACTTAAATTGTTAAATTGTTGTTGTTGCAATTTTAGGTGACTAATTGGTCTTGAAATATTTGTAGTTTTACACAAGAAGTGTTCGAACTTATATAGGTCGTTTTTAACATGATTGACTGTTTGGGTTGGGCAACCTGTACCATACTCTCATGTGCATCCATTTCCCGTTAATTTTTGATATTGCGATTGTGCATGGATTTTATTTTGGTTTTACATGATCGGTGTTGTTTCAATTCCCGTGTTTTTTCGTGCAAAAGAAGTTATTTACGTGATTGGTGCTGTTTCAATTGCTGTGTGTTTTTCGTGTAAAAAAAGTTATCTTTTTTGTTCATCTTGTATTTTTCTAATATCAGTCAAAACTAGTGGCTCTCTGCCATTGTTTTTTTATCAGTGTTGGCTTTCTGCTGTTTTCAGAGTCAATTTTATGTTCGCATGTTTTATCATGAAATTTACTTGTATGTTTTCATGCTGCTCATTTTACCAAAATTCTCCTTGTTATGGGCTTATTTTATCCAAGTTTAGTGTTAGCTTAGTGTTCGGGTTGTAAAGAGGCATATTAACGCCCTCTATTTTTGTTTGGTCCTTGGAATGTATGTAGGTCTCCTAAATTTGATTTTCTGATCTTATGTTTGTGATTTTATGAACTAGGCTATTTGAATTATTATTGTGAATTTGCGCATATGTTTTGTTTGCTTTAAAGTGATAGACCACATTTGACCACATTTGCTTTGTTTGCTTTTTTCAAGTAGCGGGTGTTATAAAATAGGTGGTGGAGTAGGTATTTGTTGCAAAATATGTGCCCATACATGTCTTGAAATATGCGGCACAACTGCACAAGTGCATCAATGAGTGTTAAAACTAGTTTGTAAGACTATCACTAACCATGACCTGGACGATCCGGTCATCAGCTCTTTCTCTCTCTCCAAAATCAGTTTTCTCCCTCTTCCACGTCAGCTTTCCTTTCCTCAACCCACCTTCTTCTCTTTCCTACATTATTCATCTCTTAACCACAACCCAACACAACCCACAACAACCTAACTCTCTCCTCCACATCATTTCGGGGTCCATTTTGATAAAAATTTAAAAAATATAAAAAAAATTCTAAAAATTCAAAACAATTATAAAACGTATTTTCGGATTTTTTTTAAAAAAACTCAAACCAAAAATTAAAAAAAAATCAAAAAATCAAAAAATAATAAAATATTTGATGACCTGGTCGTCGACCCGGTCGTTCAAACGACCGGGTCGACGACCCGGTCATCTACGACCGAAGATTTTAACCAAAAAAAATATTTTTTTACTCATGACCTGGTCGTGACCCTGGGATGACCTGAGTTTTATCCCGTTAAGGGATGCTCTAAGCAGGTCATTATAGACAACTTTGGCTACATGGTTAGGTTTATTTGTTAATTAAACAAGTATTCTCTGATTTGGGTTGGCGGGACACGTTTGGTTCTGGTCGAACCTGTGTACGGTGCAAGTCCTGCACAAACTGGTTGTTCTGACTTGTTGCCTGACACACTTGTCCGGCCTTTAAACGATGCCCAAACATAATTTTTTGTGAGGACCAACTTTTAAATTTTAATACCATTTATGTTTTATATTGATCCGTAAAAAATTCCTTGCGCCACAACCGTTTTATCCGCAATCTAGCTCTGTACTTGATATTGTAAACGATATGTAAGGAAAATAGGATTTGAAGAATTTTAGTAACGATTACGAATTAAAATCAATTCCAAGTACGCAGCGGAATCAAAAATAACAAATTTAATGGAGAAATAAACCACAATTGCAAATCCAAAACACCAAACCACGCAAAACACATAAGATTTAACATGAAAACTCAATGCAGGAAAAAACACGAACGACACAACTCTAAATCTAGTATAGAGAAACGTATTACAAGGAGAGACTTACAGGAAACACGAACAACCGGCGAGAATACCCGGTTAAATTTTCTCCCATCGAATCAACAAAGATGCTCTCTCTCTTTTCTCTCAAGAATGTAAAATAGACAATAGCAATTAATCTAATTGTTCTTTATATAGTAGGCCAAAACAAGTATAAGTTGCACCGAAATCACGTGGAGAAATGTGCAAATCGTGGACAAGACTGGGTCAAACGGTCGACCGAACGGGTACTTCGGTCGACCGATCTTCTAACCGTAACGCAAGCCATGTTCCATCGGTCGACCGGATCTTAAGTAACGGTCGACCGAAAATGGTCAAACATTTTCTTGTTTGCACGAGTGCATACTCGGTCTAGCGAACACTTAAGTTCCGGTCGACCGAAAATCAACAATCACATTTTTCCAAGCTCCTCGTGTGTGCCTGGTCGACCGAACAGTTAAGTTCCGGTCGACCGAAAATCAACATGCACTTCTGTCCAGCTCCCACATGTGTGTCCGGTCGATCGAAGAACTCCTCTCGGTCAACCGAAACACGACAGACAATGTTGCTGGACAAATCAGAACACACATCCGGTCGACCGAATGTCTGTTTTATTCCACTTATATTTTAATCACATATTCAAGATAAACAACAGTAACTACCGGAGGATGAGCAGAAAAGGAGAAGTGCACCTCTGTGGCTTAAGCTTGAAAATTTATCCACATGGTTCAGACCAATCACCAAGTGCATTCACAATATAAACATGATTCCATGTACATTTTCGATGATTTGTGTATGGATATGTTGGTATATTAAAATCCTTTGTCAAATATCACGTTCAATTTTGCCATTTTGGTGTTGTAGTGTGTATCCTGGCTCAGATTTCATTTCTATAAAAACATGCTTTTTTATCTATATGTATCTATGCTTCAATTTTTCTTTTTCAATTTGCTTCTTGATCTTACTGCCAATAAACTAAAACTTATATTCTTAATTTCCAGTTTGGTGTCTCAGGGTTTAATCGAAGAGATTGAGATGACCATTAATGAGAGCGATTCCGGGTCTCACTCTGGCTCTGAGTCAGAGGGGGAAGAAATTGCCCTGCATGAACCATTGAACCCTCAAAAAAGGCCATATTTAACAAAGAGGGCCTTCTTGAAAAACTCGAGGATATAAGCTGGCCTGCCGATGTTGAGTGGGTTCACAAGCTCACTATTGATCATGACCAAGAACAAGCTGTTGATGTGAATGATGATATCGTACGTGAGTTGGCGTTCTACTCTCAGGCACTGAATGGTGTCCCTCAGGCATACTCTAAGCTTGATGGAATGGGAATCCCATTCTTCAGGCCTGCCGATTATTATGCGGAGATGGTGAAGAGCAAGTTGTTAGTGCAAAAGCAGAAAATTGAGGAGGCCGAAGAGCGGAAGAAGGCAAGAGAAGTGAAGAAAATCTCAAAGCAAATGCAGACACAAAAACAAAGAGAAAGGGCAAAGGAAAAGAAGGAAGAAATCGAGTCGGTTAAGAAATGGAGGCAGCAGAGTGGTTTTGCTTAGGGAAAAGACGATGACATCGAGTCTATGTTCGAGGAGAAAAAAAGTTCCAACGGGTCTAACAAGCAAAAGCCTTTGGTGGCTCCCGGTGATAGGTCCGGTGGGAAGTTTGGCAAGGGGCAGGGTAAAGCCGGCAAGAAGAGAGAAAAGAGGAATTCAAGGTTTGGGCATGGAGGTAGGAAGGGTCTTAAGAAACAAAACACTGCTGAAACCACTAATGACTTGAAGGGCTTCAATCAAAGAGGTGCCCAAGGAAACAAAAGGATGAAGAAATGATGCCAAGTCTATGTTGCTTAATTTTGTTATGATGTTGAATCGTTGTTTGATATGTTTATTCTAAGAGTTTTGGATTTGAATTTGTTCTGCACATATGTTAATATTATTTGCTTGGAAATTGGGTAGAGGTTGCTTCATAATCATTTTCTAAATAGGTGGTGTAGTTGAAGGTTGGATTTTGCTGCAAAGATTATATTATTTTTCGCGACAAATTAAGTTTATAATGTTTCAAGTTAGTCTTTCGGAATTTAGATTAAATGCCATTTGTTTGATAAAGATACAAGCTTTTTTCGTGTACGACATTTAATAACTTTATATATATACATATTCATTATTTTTAAATTTTGTTGACAAAGGGTTGTGTTTGATGATAAAATTAAATTTGAACTTCAAATTGAAAATTCAAATCGTATATCTTGATCTACAATATATGTAGATTAAAGACATCGAAAATCATAAAATTTAGAATATGTTTTACATAATATTTAGATTGGTACAAATGAATGTATTACGTTCGTTAAAAAATCTAATTTTTGGATCTTATATGAAACAATTATTAAATTTTATGATTTTCAACATCATTAATATACTTATGTTGTAGAACAAGATTTACGGGTTATATTTTCAATTTGAAGTTCAGATTTGATTTTATCGTAACAGTGTGTCAACAAAATTTAAAGGTAGTAGATCACTCCTCGTATATATAATTAAAGTTGATAGTAAACATAGCTGAGGATCACAAATGTCCCAATATGCGACTCATGTACCATGTGATTACTTTCCCTAACATTTAGAGTGGAACGTAACTTTCCCGAAATACATAAAAATTAATCATAAAACTCCTATTGGAATTCCAAATTTAGGTTTTTAAATTTTTTCTTGCGAATCCATCGGTCATAAAGTCATAATTCATTTTTGAACTGCACTTCTTGCTTGATTTTTTCAAACAAACCAAGCACACCCCTGCTTCGATATTATTTTATATCTTTGAGCTGTTGATAGGGGAAGAAAATGAAGCCTTTTTAACGTGGCAATAAATTGCTTTTAAGAAGACAATAGAAGAAAAGAATACATAGTATTTGAGTCCAACCAGGTTAATGGAGTAGTTAGGGTTTTTTGGAAGAATAATTTATTTTTGTGTGGTTAAGGTGAATGTTTAGGGGTAAAAATTTGGTACTCACTAACATTAATAAAAGGTTTGTGAAGACATAAACATTAATAAATAAATCCAGTAATGACATCACAATAAATAGAAACATGCGCAGATCGTTGCTCATTTATCATCCGATGTTGTTGTTGTTATTGTATGCCTCATATTTTGCAACTAAAGAGACCATAATAGCTACAAACCTCTAATGTGTATCAGGTCGGGATAATTTTTGTACTTGTGTGGGCTTATAACTTCATAATAGCCCCACCTATTTTGAATAACAAAAACACTGTTTTATCAAATAAAAGGATTTTAATGACGAAAATAGACATATCTCTGCAAAAGAACCAAACTAAAAGTATGGAAATTGTTCACAAGTTCTCACGTGCGAGGGAGTTCGTCCACACGCGCGCCAGAAAATATCTAAAACTGGCGCGGGACCCACATCGGATCCAACGGTCCGAACCGATTCATCACGTATGCCCTAAAATCCCTTATAAAGAGTAGACTCCGCGCCTAAGTCTCTCTCGAACTCCCTTAAACCCTAAAAATCTAGGGTTTTCGTCGCCGCTCTCTCCCTCCCTCCTTCGATTCCTCCCTTTCCAAGGTCCCCTCTTCTTCCTTCTGCAGTTGTTAGATCTTCTCTTTTTGTTCTCTGTGGTGTTTTCCCTAACCAGATTGCGGTGTTTGGATAAAAATCTGATTTTTTGGGCTTCTTTGGCGTTTTGGCCGTGCATGTGTGTCAGCTGCTGGTTTTGATAGAAAAGTTGTGGCTTTCGTGCTTTGTATTGGAATTTTCTTTGTTATTCAGATGAAAAATTGATTTTTTGGGTGGTGTTTTTGACGTACGTGTGTTTTTAGCTGCTGGTTTTGGTGTTTTTGTGATCGGAACCTGTAGCTTTTATGCTGTGTGCTGGAATTTGAATTTATGTTTTCCACCTTTTTCTTCCGATTTTGGTTATTGTTTGGTGCAGCCTTTCAGCTTGTGTTATGTGTTGGAATTTGCTTGGAAGTTCTGATTGAGTGGTTGTGTTTTGGCTTTGTAGGGTTTTGTCTTAGTTCCTTTAACCACTTGAAATGGGGAACAAAAGCAAGAAGGCTAATGTTGAGGTATGTCATTTTATAATCATACGTTCGGAGGCATGTTTATACTGACGATGTGAGTTATATATGTTACCGTGTATGCTTCCAGGTTGCTGCTGCCCCTGTGCTTCAGTCGGGGAAGAAAGGTGCGAACTTTTTTAATTTTTTGTATTCTAGTAATCACTTATATTTCATTTTAGTTTCTTGCTGTGTGTGAATGTTTGCTTAGGTGTGTGTGTGTTGTTATTGTATTTTCAGGTAAGAGGGATGCTGGGAAGGCGATAGAGAAACCCGTGGCGAAGAAGCAGAAGAATCAGGTGCAGAAGGCTATTCAATCCAATGCTAAGAAACCCAAGAAGGCAGCCGTACCTCTGCCTAAGAAGAAGCCAGAGCCGAGCTCTTCTGAAGAAGAATCGGAGGAAGAGTCCTCAGCCGATGAGGTACAATTCACAGTTTAGTAAAACTCATTATTGCTCTCAAGTTTTGTAAATGCGTTAATAGATTAAATTGTTTTCTTTGTGCTGTTGAACTGAGGATTTTTTTTTTGTTATTGCAGGAGCCTGCTACCAAGCCTGTTGCTGGCAAGAAATCTGTTGCAGCTCCTAAAAAGAAGGCAGAACCTAGCTCATCTGAACAGGAGTCTGAATCGGAGGAGTCTGATGAAGTGAGCTGCAATTTTAATTTCATAATGCGAGGTCTAAGGTCTCTTTTTTCTTATGTTAATATCTATTTATTTTACAGGAACCTGCAAATTCTGTTCCTACCAAACAGGTGTCTGCTACCACTAATGGAACCACAGCTCCTAAGGATGCAGAAATGGAGGAAAGTGGTTCTGAAGATTCTGAGGAAAGTGAATCAGATGAAGAAGAGGTAGTGTAGCGTGCACAATATTTGTTTCGTTATGATTCAAACATTCTTTTCACACCACGAATCTGACAAGACTGTTTCTTCCTACAAACAACAGGTCCCTGCTACCACTAGTGGAGTTGCAGTTCCGAAAGATACAAAAATGGACGAAGATGAGGTAGTGTGTAGTATGGACATCAACCTACTTTACTTCTTTTGGGTTCTGTATAATTTCGGTGGTGAATTTCAACCACATTTTGATGGATGGAAACATGTGAAGAGTCCTGAAATATATATAATGATGCATTGAATTACTTCCAGGAACCTGCTAAAAAAGTTGCAGCACCAACAAAGGTTGCACCAAAAGCAGCAAAGGAGGAGTTGAATGCCTCCGATGATGATGATTCAGAGGACTCTGATGAGGAGGTAGCATTTTATTCACTAACATATTCTACTCAGAATTGTTGTGTTTCATTCTTTGCCTATTGCACTTTGATTTATGATTTGAGTTTAATTCTAACCCCCCATAGTTGAGTTGAAACATCTCAAATGCAGTAAATTGGGAGGACTTACTACTATCTATCTGACAAGCATTTTCCCTTATGTTATCTCCATTAGCCGGTTAAGCCTTCAGCAGAAGGTGATTCTTCAGGAGGCTCAGAAGAATCTTCTGACGAGAGTGAGGATGAAAAGCCTTCGAAGCCAACTAAGAAGGTATTGCATTCCTATTAAATTTTCTTCTGATACTGTTTTCCTTGTTTAAATTTGAATGTAGAACAAAAATCATACTTCTAGGGGCAATTTGGCCCGTGACACGATAACCACACGAAAAATGTAGGTTTGAGTTTGATATAAATTGGGTTTGAGTCATAATCGGGTTGACATGATTTACTTGATAATTAAATGGGTTGGCTTTGGGTTTTAGCACATGTAACCACTGTCCAACCCATTTATATATGTATAAATGATATATAGATGTATTTGTATTTATAATGTTACATATAGTTACAAAATTAACAAGAATATTCACATTTCCCCCTTTTTAATGTTGGAATATTTTGATTAGCAATCAACAACCAAATTCATAACCATTTATGATAGTTTTTGTAATCTTCTCTATATCTAATTGTAATTTTTGTTGTAAATAACAGTTAGATGGGTTTTGTCAGGTTGACATGATTTTAGATGGGTTGAGTTTGGCTTTCCCTTTTCAACCGGTATAATTAACGGGTCAGGTTGTAATTGAGTTTAACATGAACACGACATGTTAACTGTATTGCCATCCTTACTTACTCCAACTTCAAGAATACTACAAGAACTTGCTCACCTGCTTCAACTTTCGGGGGGTCCCCCATCTCAAAGAATATGGACATGTTCGGTGACTTATGAACCATGATTTGGGATGCTAAAGTTTTGGTTTTCGGGCTAAGAATATATATAGATAAATAATGCTTGATTATTATTTATGCTTTTCTACTAAGGTTGCATAATTGAACTTGCAATTAGATGGCCTTACATTTATACATGGTTGGTCCTGTGACATATTCGTTGTTGTAAGACATTTAGTGTTGCAGAACTTTTCTGAAGAAAATTTCTTGGCTTTCAAAGTATTACTAACATATAATTTTTCAGGGCAAAGACGTAGAAATGAAAGATATGCCCTCGGCAAAAGCAAATCAAATTCCGAAAAATGAAAAACATTCTGGATCAAAAACAATTTTTGTTGGGAATCTTAGTTGGAGTGTGGATGGAGATGCTGTGTAAGTTCCAGCTTTGATGAGTTGGCATAATGTTGTACCGTTATGGTTTAAGTCCTTATGTGCTTTTGTTGCCTTCTTTTCTGTAGAACTGAATTCTTCAAAGAAGCAGGTGAAGTTGTGGATGTTCGTCTTGCTACTAACCCTGAAGGGAAACTCAGGGGGTTTGGCCATGTCGAATTTGCCACCCCAGAAGGTGCGCAGAAGGTAATTTCCGTAGCAGAACAAGTTGCAATTGTATACAGTTATGAGTCGCTTTCATTATATGAGTATTCAGTATTCACACCGATCATATATATATATCGTATGTATTCACAGTATGAGTATTCATAGAAACTTGCAATTATGATTAACTTTCTGTAATTTTTGTCCAATAATGAATTGGTAGCAGTCAGTAGCTTTCATTGATTCACTTCTGTGTTCTTTGGTTTGTTGGTAACTTTTTGTAGGCCCTTGAGCTAAATGGAAAAGAACTTTTGGGCCGTGAATTGAGGCTTGATTTGGCCCAGCAGAGGGATGGCTCCACACCTCAGAGCGGGTATGTTCTATATTTTTTTTTTATACATGTTATTTTTTCCTATTGTATTTTATGTTGGTTTTGAGATCTCGACATTTAGTGTGCTCATCCATGATCTATCAATTTAATCATAAGTGGTTCTCCAGTTAAATGATCACACATACAACATATACTTAGCGTACTAAATTTTGTTAGGCTTGTGTTTTTTGGCATGGGTAGTAAGTTGAAGAGGTGTCTGCAATGCAACATATGGGCATCCATTTATTTATGTTCAGTATGACTTTCTGATGGGTGCCATCTCTCGTGCAGAAAGGAAAGAGGTTCTTTCCAGAAGCGGACAATATTCGTTAAAGGATTTGACAAATTTCAAGAGGAGAATCAGGTATGCCCGTTTTTCCTGCAGCTGGTCAACATGACTTGTTCCCTTTCCTCGGCAGTTGTGTTTTATTTTACTTTGTATTCAGATCAAGAGTTCCCTGGAAAAGCACTTTGGGTCTTGTGGAGAGATCTCCAGATTCTCCATCCCAATGGATTCTGAAACCGGTGCCTCTAAAGGGTCTGCTATCTTGGTCTATATGTCTGATTTCTTTGTTAATTTCATTTTCTGCTTTATCTGACCATCTCCAATACAGGATTGCATATATGGACTTCGCTGATGGTAATGCAGTGGCCAAAGCATTGGAGCTCAATGGTTCCTCTATTGGTGATAACCTGTTGACAGTAGATGAAGCTAAGCCAAAGGGTGACTACAGTGGTAGAAGTGGTGGTGGAAGGAGTGGAGGGCGTGGTCGGTTTGGTGGTGGTGGAAGGGGTGGTGGGCGTGGTCGGTCTAGTGGCGGCGGCAGAGGAGGCAACAGGGGGCGTGGTAATTTTTCTTACATCTACAGCTTACGTAATTATATATTGAATGTGATCTAATACTAGCTTTGGAATTTGTGTAGGTAGGAGGTCTTCCTGGGATGACTGAAGTTCTCTCTGGTTTTAGTTTTGTGGTATCTGGAAACAAATCCTAATATTTTGTTTTAATCTTCTGAGACTCCATATCTTTGTTAAAGTCCGATATCTCCTTTTATCTAGTCATGGGGGGATTTTTGTTAGAGGATAAGTTATTGTTTCTGTTTTAGGAAGTGTTAGATGTTCAAACTTCAAATTTAATATATTCTTTTGAACGCTCAGTGCTATTGTCTCATTTTTCTCAACCTTACTTTGGATATCCAATAAACAATATGTTTTGGAGTACTCGAAAACATATTGTTTATTGGTTAGGTTAATGGATATAATATTCTGTATCTGGTTTATTCTTTTCTTGTGGTTGTAATGTTGTATTCATCAAGTGCATTCTCTTTCGAATGATCATAACTTGAACGTGCAGCTTACTTCCAAATTTGATAAATGGTAACCGAAGATATCTATCGTCCGTCAACAGCTGATGCACCGATGTGAATCAGTCTGTGGTTGAATGTATTGGAAAATGCTATATGGAATTAAAATGGAACGTGCTAATTAGGCTGATTCCCCCCCCCCCCCCCCCATTCTGTTCATAGTTTGACTCACACAGAACATTAGTGTGTTTATATGGATGGTTAAAGCCATTCGATCTTGAGTTTGTCCTAATGCTTGGTTAAAGCCATGCTTATGTGGATGGTTTGTGGGAAATTTTGTATCATCGAAAAGCAAAATTTAGGGTGCTTCAGTAGAGTAGTATGACTTCTGATTTTAGGGTATTTAACTACAATCCCATATGTAGGGTTGTCAACTAAAACAAGGTCGGGTTTTTCTACTTCAAACTTAGTGAACGATGATGTGATGAGCTGAAAATGAACTGAAATGATTTTTAATTGTCAACAATTCAATTCGGCTTGGTATCTCTTCAAAATATAATAGGAGTACTGAGACGTATTACATTTAACACCATGTATATATCTTTAACTCGAAAGTTAAAGATTTGTCAAGAAGGCCATATTCTCTTATAATGTTTTGGAGAAATTGACTCTTACATAAACTAACAAAGATTTTGCAACTAATTTACAACTTAACTAGAAGAAATTTCACACTTCCTTAGTCCGTGTAGTTGAAAGTTAAGACCCACATTGTCATTCACTTCTTTCGAACCCACGACACCACAGAGAATTCGTTCCTTAATTTCCAACAACTCTCCTAACACTATTCAGTCTTCTCTATCCCAACTAACTTTCAAAATCCCAAACCTCCCTCCAAAAAAACCCAACCAACCATAGCTTCTCCACCCTCTCTCCTCTCTCTACTCCACCGATGCCGAACCCCCTCCCATCTCCTCCAAATCCACGCCCAATCCACCGTCCGCGGCCTCCAGTCCAACCCCCTTACTGTCCGCCTTCTTGGGCCCCACCCCGCCACACTTATCTGGAACCTCATGTTCAAGTCCCACAGTAACATGGGGTTCCACGACAGTACCCTAACCCTATTCGTGCAAATGCACGCGAGGGACGTTGCCCTTGACGAGTACTCGTTCACCTTCGTTCTCAAGTCGTGCGCGAAGGCTTGCAATTCGTGGGTGGGTAAGATGGTGCATTGCTTTGTGGTGAAGAGTGGGTTTGGATCGAGTCATTTTGTTGGGACTGGGTTGATTGGTGTGTATGCTTCTTCTAGAGGGGGGATTCGGGATGCACGTAAGGTGTTTGACGAAATGCCAGCAAGGAATTGTGTCACGTGGACTGCGATTGTGGAGGCGTATGTTGTGGTGGGGGATTTGGAAGGTGCGAGGGAGCTGTTTGAGATGGCGGGGGATCGTGATGTTGTGCTTTGGAATGTGATGATTTCGGGATACTTGAAAGCGGGGAAAATGGAGGTGGCTCAAAGCCTTTTTGATAGAATGGAAGGGAGGGATTTGATGTGTTGGAATACGATGTTGCATGGGTATGCTAATGGAAGTGATCTTGAGACTTGTGTGAAGTTCTTTGAGAAAATGCCTGAGAGGAATGTGTTTTCCTGGAATGGGTTGATTGCAGGCTACATTGCTCATGATGATTTCTCACAGGCATTGCGTGTTTTTAGTTATATGGTGAGGGAATATGATATCAAGCCTAATGAGGCCACTTTTGTAATGATACTTTCTGCCTGCTCAAAGTTAGGAGCACTTGATTTTGGGAGATGGGTTCATCGATGTGCTAATGAACATGGATTCAGAGTGAGTACAAATGTTTGTAATGCAATTATTGATATGTATTCAAGATGTGGTAGCATTGATGATGCAATCAAAGTGTTTGGCGGTATGGCCAAAAGGGATGTGATAACTTGGAATGTGATGATTGGAGGGTATGCAATGCATGGATTCGGGCTTGAGGCTCTCAACATCTTTGAAGAGATGAAAAGAGCATGCCAAACCCCAGATGGGATCACGTTTATTGGGATTTTAAATGCTTGTAGCCATATGGGGCTCCTCTCGCAGGGGTTCACATATTGTAGATCAATGATCAACGATTACAACATCACTCCATGGATCGAGCACTACGGATGTATGGTCGACCTTCTAGCAAGGGCCGGATTTGTCCATGAAGCACTGCAACTCGCAAGAAGTACGCCGATGGAGGCTGATCAAGTCATATGGACTAGTCTGCTTTCAGCTTGTCAGACACACAAAAATACTATTGTGGGCGAAGTAGTGGTGAAAGAACTCACCAAACTCCAACCCTGTGATGCAGCTAGTTATGTGGCACTCTCAAACATCTACGGGTCAGTTGGTAGGTGGAACGATGCTGCAAAAGTGAAGCAAATGATGAGAGAAAAGAGTGATGGGAAGGTACCTGGTTGTAGTTCGATTGAAGTGGATTCCGAGGTTGCAGTGTTCTACTCATTGGATGTGAGGCATCCAAAGGCAGAAGAGATTTTCAGGGTTTTGGGAAGCTTGATTCAGGTGTCAAAGATGGTTTGTACTGGTAAAGAACTTGATTTCGAATTGCAGGAAATATGAGATGGACTTGTTGTTGCTGAATGCTAAAGATCCAAAGTGGGGGAATGAGGTCAGTATAGATTATTCTGTTCCTATATGTTCTTCTTTCTTGTAGTTGTCTCATGAATTGTATAGAAAAATTAACTAGTAAGGAGCAGAGACAATCAAATGAGGGCACAATGTCTCACGGAAGAAACCCTCAAAATGAAGAAATTGTACAATTACTGTTTAATGAACAATGCTGTATCAGAAGTCATGAGTCATAAAGGAAAACCTCTTAAGGATTAATCAGAATTCAGAACCTTTGATGCCTTGTGGAACAGAATGGAAATGCTAATATGCCATTTATAGAAGCTTAAAAGCTGGAGTTATAAAATTATTTTCTACATAGACACCAATTTACGAAGGAGAACAATGTTGCATTATAATTTTGAGAAGCAAAAAAGAAAATAAAATCCTCATCTAATTCAATGACAATACAAGGTATTTACTTGCATGTCCGTAATCTGTAATTATGGAATATGTATTTTAAGCTGAAAACTTTATCCGTGAAAAGTGGTCTTTTTATGAAAGATCTCTTGAGACGTGGTGCTCAATAGTTTTGGGGATGAGACTAATTTGGTGAAATACATGTTTGATTCTTGTGTGGCTGTCAAAATAGAAAGGTAAGAATGCATTATTTGATGCATTCTGTATTTTATTTAACAATTTTTTAAGCTGAAATAGAAGAGTTCATGTTATTTTGTTCACTGTTGTATTAGCCTTTGAGATTGATATATTTTTATTGATGTTTTTCTAGCTATTGCGGACTCACAGATCCCACAGTTGCAGCCAGTAGTACTCTTCGACCACAGCATAAAAATAAGAACATCAACTTCTGCATTTACATTACAAAATGGTAATCTGGACACTTAAACATCCTTTGCAGGTACAACATTTCCAACTTTGCCAATCAAGACACCTTTTAGCAAAGTAATAAACAAATGTTCATTACAAACTACCAGTGATCTCACAAGTGGATCAAGAAAGAGTGCTCATCATGATCAAGCAACCCCAAATTCTTCTTGCACGACCCAGTGTTGTTCAGCAAACGGTAACCTGAACAAGGATCGACCCCTACACTGATGTAAGAAGCAATGTCCAGCTCTTGGAATTCTTGATCTTCTTCCACTATCGTGTCGAGGGTCGCCGACAATTTTCGCCGGATCACCGGAACAAGTTGAGATGGAGCCACCTCAGTAACTGTTGCGAAGCTCTTGGTTTTTGCCATTTCAGCTCACTCTCGAAGCAAACAAGCAAGAAGGATGTTCTGAGTGGAGTGAGAAGAGTGGTTATGATTTTAAAGTGGTGAAGGATCCAAGATTATATAGAGATGAGAGTTCAGTGATCTGAGTGAAGTAAGTTTCCATGAAGTTTCATCATTAGAAGAAGGCAGATGGAAAGCACCTAATTCGGCAGAGATTTTTTGGTGTGTGATTGTTTGCTACTATTAAAATGGGATGTTGGTTTCTTGTGGATTTAGGATTTCCATGATTTCTGGGTTTGGTGAGATCAATAAAAACGTGAGGACAAGATTAGTACCCGATGTTTGGTGGTTAACTAATGACGTTTGGAAAGTGAAAGTGGGATGGATCTGAAGAACATTTTGATATCAATACAAGGAGCTCTAATTTAGTAATTATATATAATTTAAAAAAGTAGGTTGATATCTTGGGTGTCAAAGTTAGTCGTGTTAGGAGTGTGGGAATCCATCTACGCTTTTATTTGTTTTTAAGGTTTCAACGCCTTTGAATGGGTTTAGTGGAGAAGTAGAGAAAGTCATCTCACGTATAAAACTGTAAAGTTAAGAAGCCAAGTTCTAGAATTTCAAAGAAAAAAAATCACACGAGTTAATTTTTCTCTCTCACCTTGAGCATATTCTCGTACTAATCAAACATTGACAAAAGAATACATTTTTGTCAAAATCTACTATGAGGATTCATAGACACAAATACTATTAAATTTAGTGAAATTTGAGATGGTTAATTTCAAGATAGAGGCTTTTAGACATGCGAT
Organism: Triglochin maritima; assembly: GCA_963682175.1. Lineage (NCBI taxonomy): Eukaryota > Viridiplantae > Streptophyta > Magnoliopsida > Alismatales > Juncaginaceae > Triglochin > Triglochin maritima. The sequence continues at coordinate 11,185,618 of OY821773.1, forward strand.
ACAAAGTATATGATGGGATTATATATTTTTTTGAATTATTTACTCAAGTAGTTAAAATCGAGAAAATCCCTACAAAGTTAGTTCTTTTAGCTAGACCTCATAAAAATATTTTTCAATAAGTTCAATTCCTTTAATTTCTGAACTATATATGCTCTCTTTATAAATAACGTTCCTTTGGTCAAAGTAACCAAGAGATTTGAATTCTCTTGTATGGTCCATGTTATGACAAGCATTTCTTTCATATTCACAATAAATAAGGTTGAATTCGAGCATTATTTTCGACAGAAGATATATACCTATATTTGTGGCCGCGTTAATGCATATATAAAAGCATATTAAATTTCGTAATGATGGTGGATGGAGGGACAATTGGTAATCATGATTAAGAATTGAGAACACAATATTTAGTTAATTAGGTCTCGATCTCATTTATAATTTAATAAATGTGTCAACGTTAGACATTGTCGGTTCTGGAAGATAATGTGAGTACGGTACGTCGGTACCCTTCACTAGAGGGAACATTAGTTTAAATTCTTGTTGTTATGCTAATCATGACCATCTTTGAACATATATGTCGATATTTTCGAATCGATGGATGAATAAACTATATTGATTCTTATAATAATAAAACTATATTGATTCATGTTGGACATGAAGTTAAAAATGATGGCAATTGTGTTAGTGGATATGCGGTGTTGATCAAGATTATCTCCACAAACCATGCCCTTACATTCCTATCTCATTTGAGAGGTATTATTATTCATGAATTGTGGAGTTGAAATGATAGTACTGCCGACATATATCTATAAATTACATCATGCAGCAAGTAATATTTACGAAAGTGCTGTTACACAAATTCATGAATTCATCCGTTGATTTAGTTACATTGAATCATATCGGTATTTAGGTATTTCTTTGTTGTGTTTCATCTAATATCGTTAAATTGAAACCTTATTGTCATATTGTTGGTGTTTGTTTGTTGTGTTTCTGGTAATAGTTTTCTTAGGAAAGAGTTCTTGTAGTATTAACAAAAATTATACATAATGTTATACATGTCGAATAAAATATACAATATGATCTAGACGAAGCCAACAAATAATATCATGTTTAGGAAACAAAAAACAAACAAACAATGATCAGAAATACCTTTCAACCGAGCTGTCGATTCTCAACTTGTCTTAGAGAAAATATTGTCACTACGTACCGATAGACCTGGGACCTGGGCCGTGCCGGCCCGCGGTGGGCCGGCACGGCCCGTGAACGGCCCGACCTGGCACGCGGCCCGCCGTGCTGGCGGGCCGTGCCGGGCCGGGCTTATAGCCGCGGCGGGCCGGCACGGCCCGCAACGGCTAGAAGCCAATTTTTTTTTTTTACCTTTTACCAATCCTATAAATACCCCCACCCCTTCACTCATTCCTCACCAATTCTCTCAATCTTCTTCTCTTCTAATCATTCCAAATTTCAAATCTTCAAGCAATTTCTTACCGGGTCGAGTTTTGCGAAAAGCGGGTCGAGTTTGAAGTAAAGTGGGTCGAGTTGAAGCTTTCCATCCGAGTTTTCTTCTCGTCCGACCGACTTCTCGCCGATCACTGAGCATTTTCTAAACTTACTTTGCATTTACTTCATTAGATTACATGACTAGTTTGAAAACAATATTTATGCTTTACTTAGTAATTTGCATGACTAGTTCTGACGATGAAATTCAAAATGTTGCATTGCCAAATGTTGCATCTTCATCTAAATCACGTAGACGTAGAACTAGTAAAGTTTGGGAAGATTTTGATTTAGGGCAAGATAAAGATGGTAATGACATTGCATTTTGTAAGTTATGCCCAAAACAATATACTGCTAAAACTAGTGCAGACACAGGCCATTTAACTAGACATGCAATTAAATGTAAACATAGGCATAATTCATCTGTGCAAGATTCTAGACAAACCACAATAGATTGTAGTTCTGGTACATTTAGGAAATTTGATCCTGCTCGTGCTAGAGAACATGTAGTGGAATACATAATTAGAGATGAATTGTCATTTAGTACTGTCGAATCTAGTGCATTTAGAAAAATGTGTGAATATCTTAATCCTGAAACTAAACATATGAGTAGACGTACTTTGAAAAATTTAGCTATGAAAAGATTTGAATTTGAACGATCGAAAATTATTAACTTGTTTGAATCAACAAATAAAAGAGTAGCAATGACTAGTGATTGTTGGACCTCACCTAATGAATTTGCATATGCATGTACAACTGTTCATTACATAGATGATCGTTGGAGGTTAAACAAAAGAATTTTGTCATTTTTACCTTTAGATTATCCACACACTACTCGTGCTATATTTGATCATGTTAGTGACATTATTTCAACCCACAAATTTAAAAAGAGAGTAACAACCATGTCTTTTGATAATGCAACTAACAACACATCTGCTGTAGAAATGTTTAAGGCATTTTTAGAACCACCCGTAAAAGGCCAATGTTTTCATATTAGATGTGTATGTCATTCTTTAAACTTAATTGTGCAAGACGGATTAGAGATTCTTAAATATTATGTAAGTAATGTTAGGGAGACTATTAGATTTTGTGGAGTTAGTAGTACATCTAGGTATCAACAATTTAGAGAATTTTGTACCTATAATGACATTAGGCCTAAGAAATTTAATTTAGATGTACCTCATAGATGAAACTCCACATATGAAATGCTTAAAATGACAATTCCATATAAACTTGCTATTACAACATTTTATAATGAAAAACAAAATAATGCCATGTTATCTGAAATTGATTGGTTAAATGTTGAATTTTTAGTCGATTTTTTGAAACCTTTTTTTCTATTTACTAAAAAATTAAGTGGACATTATTATCCAACTTCGAACTTATTTTTAATCGAAATATGTAGAGTTACTAAAGTTTTTGCAAAATATAGGTTTCAAAATAGTTTAGGAGATGTATTTACAACAATGGAATCGAAATTTGCTAAGTATTGGAATCCCCCCCCCCACTAGTGTTTTGTTTAGCTTTAGTCATAGACCCTAGGTTTAAAAAAGAAGGTTTACAAGTTTTTTTAGAAGAAATTTATGAAAACATGAACTATGATAACCCTCAAGCCCATGTAGATGCATCTATGGCTTTATTAAGAAAATATTTTGAAGAATATAGTATAACTTATAATGTAGGATCTAATGTAGCAAGTACTTCATCACAACCACCCGTTCAGCCGATGTCGTTAGAAGACGACGAGGACGCTACATGGGCGTGGTTAACCCAAAAGAAGAAAAAATATGTTTCAAATGTATGTCATAAAAAATTAGATTCGTTTTTGAACTTAGATTTATATCTGTCCCCCCAAGAATCCAAAAATTTAGATGTACTAGACTGGTGGAAACACAACGAAGGTAGGTTTCCCATAGTTGCTGAAATAGCTAAGGACTTATTGTGTGCTCCGGCGTCTACTGTGGCGTCGGAAGCGGCTTTTTCTGCAGGGAAGCGAGTGATGACGGATCGACGACACAGTCTCGCGCCCGACTCGATGCAGATGTGCGTGTGCCTCAAGGATTGGTTGGACGCAGAAGATAGAGTGCAGAACCAATACGAAGCCAAAGACGACGACGAAGAGACGTGGCCAGAGCAGTAGACGTACGTCGAAGATTGTAGCCGAAAACGCGCCAAATGGGATGAATTTTTCCTAGAACCCCATAGGTTTTTTTGTAATGATTCCTATGTTTCGGCTACAAACTTGTATTTCTCAAAAACCATTAATAAAATTGGCATTTTTTTGGGAAAATCATTTCTATTTTGAGTTGAAAATATTTTCTTAATAACCCAACACGAAAAAACCCGATCCGACACGACCCGACCCGACTGAAGGCCCGGCCCGGCCTGGCCCGGCCCGCCAGGAGCCGGGCCGGCCCCGTCGGCCGGCGGGCCGTGCCGGCCCGGCACGGCCCGGGTCCCACCCCTACGTACCGATGAGTCAATCACAATATTTTAAACCCAAATTCCAATTTTGATACCGAAGCTAATTGGCATGTGTTGAAGCGCCATAATCTATTAAAGAAAACCGAATTTACAGAAGCTAAATCCGAATGAATTTTTGGTTTGTGTAAATCAAATTATTAAGACATTTACAAAATTGTTGTAGATCAATCACCGTTTTCTCTTCACATTATTTGTTTCATTTTCAGCTGAGATTTGATGAACTATATAATGCTGCCAATATTTAGCAATATTTTGCCATACAAAGTGAAAAAAACGTGACTTCCTGTTCACACAGATTTTCGATAATATCAGCAATCATACTTATTTTGTTACGATAATTTTGTGTTGTTGTTAGTCCCTCTGGATTTCTTTTATATGGAAGGAAACAAGGGACCACGATTTTTTTAATAAAGATTCTAGAACGTTGCTTTAGCAATATTTTATTTGAAAGACAAATAGGTTGACTTGAGAAAATATTAAGATTTTGAAGGAATTGAAAGGGTGCAGTCGTCAATTTCATGATAGTAATTTGTTTTTATTACGAAATCCAAATGTCTTGTAGATGATTCACATTCCTTAACCCTCACCATTCAAGTAGATTTTACTCTTATTAATATGATGTAATTCCATTTATTTGGTTGTAACTCCTACTACCTTATCATCCTATATATATGAGACTATTGTACACATTTGTAGACACAAGAAAAAGAAATACATATCTCTCCCCTCCTCAATCTTTCTTCTTTAGATTGTTTGTTTTACAACACGTTATCAACACGATGTTCTAAGCCACTGAAAAATTAATGAAGCATGAGCCTGATAGTGGCTTCTTCGCTAAACGAGGTAGAACTACAAAAGGAGTCATGATGGGTGAGAGTCTCCTTGCACCTCTATTTAGTAATGCTTGAGTGGTAACACGTTTTCATATTGCATGCACATGGATTAACAAGTTTTCATATTAGAGAGAGTAGTCTAAGTAATTTTAGTTCTTTCTCTATCACCTCAGTGGATTTAATTCTTTCTCTATCACCTTGGTATAAGTTTTCTTCGCTGGAAAATATGTTGCCTTGAAATTTTTGATTTTCTGGGATGGTGGTTTCCAAATAAAATTTCAACATTAGATGGACTATCAAGAATCTGAGGTGGGTGTTCTGTTTTTGGCCCAAATTGTTGATTACAGGATCTTGTTTTCCAATAGATTGTTAGATTAATTACTTGCTAGTTCATCTCGTGTAAATCTTAATTTTGTATAACATACTTGCATATTACGTGTTCAAGCTGATATTTGATGCATGTGTTCAATTCATACTTTAATATAAGGATTTTTTTCAAAATAATCAAAAAAAATAAAAAAAATGTAAAAATATGTACATCAGAAACTTATTTGGCAAAATATGCACATTGAAAAACGGCACCTGAGATACCGTTTTTATTAAGTAAAAATGGTATCTCGAATGCCGATTTTTAACCAAGTAAAAACCGGCACTACTAGTGCCGTTTTTTACCCGAGGTAAAAAACGGTACCAGTAGTATCGTTTTTTACTTGCTTAGAAAACGGCACTACGAGTGCCGTTTTTACCCTATATAAAAACGGCATCCGAGATGCCGTTTTTAGCCTAGGGTTAAAAACGGCACCAAGGCCCCCTTTTCTCCAATCTTCCCAAAATTTTTGGTGTTTCTTCCTCTCCCTCTCTCCTGCGATTTCAGGTATTTTTACATCATTTTTTGTTAAGATTTTGCCTTATTAGTTTGTATTTATGTACATTTGATTGGTTTGGTTAGGATGTGTGTGGATTGTTTGATTTAAAATGGATTCGATTGATTGATATTTGGTTGATGAATTTACCATAGTTTGTTTAATTAATCTTGTGTGGATGATGTTATATTGTTATGATTAATAATCTTGTGCGGATTTGATGATTTGATTAATAGATCAATTAATCTCAAAAGTCGAAATATAATAAATTTACATTGTTTGGATTTGTGTTAAACCAATTAAATTGAATAATCAATGTTGTAGTTGTTGAAATTAGATTTATTGTGGATAATGTATTGAATCTGTTTAGATTGTATTATTTGAACTGAATAGTATGTAATATTATTTTTTGTTAATTATGTTTTACAGTTTCCCAAATGTCGACTTCACATGATTGTCACGGTCCTGTTGACCCTTCAGTGTTAGTACTACAGAAAGATCATAGATCATCTTTGATTCTGGAAAATGTAAGTGTTATGAAATTTAAATTTAAATTTTTGTGTATCGGTATTGGTTTTTATTTGACGTAAAATAATAAAATTTAATTTCCAGGAGCCTTTGACGGATATTAAATGCGTCGAACACGCCACTCAGTTCAACACGTGGAATGTGCTAGATGAAATGATGTGGGATTTGTTAGAGATTGCGGGATTGGGCACTGTCTCGATTGCAACGACTGCAACTGAATTGGAATCTGATTCGTGCTGTTGTGGAGAGGTGGAGGCCTGAGACACACACCTTCCATTTTAGACACGGGGAGATGACCATCACGCTACAAGACGTAGCTATGCTTAGTGGTCTTCGTGTTGACGGTTTGGCAGTGTGTGCAACATTAGATCACGATTGGACTCAGGTTTGCATGAATCTGTTGGGTGTTGAAGAAGAAGAAGCGAGAACTACAGTGAAAGGTGGATACATGTCATTGCAGTGGTTACAGCAAAATTTTCAGGTTGTTGAGCAAGATGCAACAGATGAGCAGGTTATGCAGCACACGAGAGCGTACATTTTGTTTCAGTTAGGATCCGGGATAGTGGGTGATAAGAGTGGAAACAAAGTCCACCTGAGATATTTATTGTTGCTGGAGAACATATTTGAATGTGGAAACTACAGTTGGGGAGCTGCATCCTTAGCTGTTTTGTATCAATATTTGGATCAGGCATGTCTGAAAAAAGGGAAACAATTAGCTGGTTTCCTTACATTGTTACAGATATGGTGTTGGGAACATCTTCATGTCGGACGACCATCTAGAATTCCCAGTGTGCAACTTCCATTGTGTCATTTAGGTTCACGATGGCGGACTCCTAGGTCGTGGGCGAACAATGTCAAGACGGCTCAGATTGAATTTTACAGAAATGAGTTTGACGTTCAAGATGAAAGTCAAGTTTGTTGGAACCCATACGAAGAAGTAGATCTGATGGCGTTACCTGTTGATTGCCGCCAAGGACATGAGGTTTGGATGAGCAGAACATGGATTGTTTGTTTCGGAGTTGTCGCAATGCACGTGCCAGACAGGGTGATGCGTCAGTTTGGATTGCGGCAACATATTCCAGAAATAATGGAGATGTGCAAGATGAAGAAGACTCAGGGGAAACCAAGAGTAAACTGGTTGCAAGAGCAACAATTATACATTCAAGCCTGGTCACGTCGACGAGATTTTGTGCAGTTCGAGGCATCATCACTCTCAGAAGATTTTGCTGCTTGTAGACGAATTTACATGGAGTGGTACTGGCAGATTACGATTCGATGGTTGACCCGAAGAGTTGACGATGCTGAATTACCGAATTATAGGCCTCCAACTGCTAGAGATCGATACTTGGTAAGAAATGATCAGAAAATTATAATTTTGATTAAGGTTTTAATTTGCATTTTGTAATCGTAAATGTGTTTTTATGGCAGCTTCATGGGTTACACAGTTTACATGAAGATATTCATCATCTTGAAGGGATGCATGCTTCACATAGGCCCACTCAGTCATTAACGGCGAAATTAAAGAAAAAGATCAAGGAAATGATGGCGTGCTTTAAGAGTGTAGATCCGTCATTGAAACTGTCAGAAGATGAAGATGTTAGTCATCAACCACATCGTACAGATTCTGAAGAAAATCTCCCAGAAATAGGTGTGTCACTTGACGAGGAGGACAATTTCATTTTCACCGGAGTGTCTGCCAACGATGGAGGGATTCTGACTCAAGAATCGTGTGGTACTACGTTCTTTCAAGGCGAGGGTTCTTCATTTCACATAGGCGAGGGTTCAGGATTTCAAGGTGTTGAAGTCGAAAGAGGTGGGGTTGTTGAAGACGATGCTGGTGTGATAACTCAAGTGTACCGTCGTCGCCCTTCGAAGGCCCCTCGACGAGGTGGACGAAATAAAATTCCTACTAAAGTTTTTTCTCCACCTTAGTTGCAATTCGACATTCCTGCACCGAGCATTTCGTGACATATTTGCACTCATATGTCTCAGACAGAACCTGTGAACATGACCTCGCTCTGGGGGGAAACAATTCTTCACAATATTTGTAAGACCCGGAAACCGGTCACTAATAATACACAATCTATCTCGTGTGCATACTCTACTCGCCAAAATACTTAAGAACCACTGCCATGAGCTGCCCGATTCTTTTTCAACAACAGCAAACGCCAAAGGAAACAAACCAGAGTTCACGTCCGTACCCATAGCAATTAAAAGAGTCCCCTCAAACTTGCCAAATAAATGATGTTAGGATATATGGCCCTCTAATCGATAGAAAAATGCGGAATTAAAAATACTAATCGAAGGATTAAGGAAGAGACAATTGCAAACCACAAATTCGTCGACACCGGAGTTTAGAGAGGTTCGGCACCCACACCCGGGTCCTAGTCCTCCTCGCAAGCCTCGCTCGATCCCCCGAGCCTCGCTTACGGTTCCACTAACCGATCTCCGTTCCGGGCCGAGACCAACGCCGTTTACAACACCGAGCCTCGCGAACAACCTCGCCTCGCTCGTGTCTCCTCTCACAACCCGAGAGGGAGCTTCCTCGAAGCTTTACAACTTGGTGATTCTTGAATAAGGAATTGGAATCACAATCTAACTAACACTCTATACTTGAGCACACTTGGATATGATATGGAATTGGATATGCAAGTGGTGAAGTTTAGGCTTGAGTGTTGTGTATTGAGAGCTTGAAGATGGAGAGGATTTGGCTTTGAGTATTGGATAGATAGGAAGTGTTCAAGATGTCCAAAGCAACCAAATGAGGTCCTATTTATAAGCCTTCAAGCTCATCTAGCCGTTTGGGAGTTGGTGGGGAATGGACCAATGAAATGTGGTGATGTGACAAAAGTTCGGGCAGAATTTGCACGCGCTTTGGTAGACCGTTAACCCAACGGATTACCGAAGATGGTCGTTTCGGTTTACCGAATTCTATTCGGTGAACCGCTCACTCAACTCCAGTAGCTCTCTAACTAGCAACCCTAATGTAATTCGGTTTACCGAAACCTATTCGGTGAACCGTGCCAAACTGGACAGTAAGATTGGTAGGGTTCTGTTTATGCTAGGTTCGGTTGACCGTGTATACTTCGGTAGTCCGAAGTTTGCGCGGGTTTTGCGCTGACAAAGCGTGGGAGATTGGTTTACCAATAACGGTCAAGTTAAATAGCCGTTGGTCTCCTAAAGCAATATGATTCGGTTGACCGAATGAAGTTCGGTGTACCGAATATGGATAAGTCAATTTGGCTTTAGGTCAAGATTTAAATACGACCGTTGGAGCAAAGTCCAAAACCGGTCCAGGCTAATTCGGTCTACCGAAGGCGGTTCGGTATACCGAGGTGGTTATTCCAGGGAACACCTAAAGGATTCTACACGGTTGACCGCAAGGTGTTCGGTGGACCGAACTCTACAAGATTCGGTTTACCGAGTGGGGTTCGGTTAACCGTGGGGATACGGGACAGAATCCTAATGTGCTCAAGTTTACATTAATACTTAGGACTCAAATTATACTACATTACATATTGGTCCAAAGCTTGATTACATGTCTTGAGTCTTTATCTTCTTGTCCCCAAGCTCCTTAGCTTGATTCTTCATCAACCTATTAAGAATATCGCAAGTACACGAATATATATGCAATGCATGTATTCATGTTTGCTTACTTTGATTGTCTAGGTTGATTGATTAAATATAGATTAAGATTAGATTACTTAATCATCAAAACTAAATAAAGATTAAGGCTAAAAAGCCAACAATCTCCCCCTTTTTGATGATGGCAAATCTATATCTTAATATTTTGAGTTCAATTGTATTTCTCCCCTTTCTATATGTTTTGTTTCTTAACATATACGTAATCTATGCATTTACAAGATTTCTCCCCCTAACACCATGCATAGTTTATTTAAAATTGAAGCTCATCTTAATTCTTCTCCCCCTTTGACATCAATCAAAAAGCAAACATTAAGCATTTGATGCAAAGGTAAGAGATATCTAACTCTCCCCCTTAATTATATGATTTTGTACTTTAAGGCTCCCCCTATCAATTAGGCTAAATAGCAACAATGAGTATTGACAATTAAGTGCATTTCTATTCTCCCTCTTAGCCTATTTAACATCCATTTTACAATTTTACATTTATATTATTGATGTGGTATATGATATGCAATGAATAGGGTAAAAGATATGTCAATTAAGCTCTAAATTTTAGATTAGAATCAATCAAAATTTATACCGTCGTGGTGCTTCGAATTGACTCAACCCGTATTCGGTGATGCAACCGGCTTTAAAATTTTCTTTTAAGCTCATCCGGTCACCACCGATTTCCTCCTTCAAGTACCTACAATTGAAGATTTTGGTACCCATTTTTGCTTGGGTCCAATCATGTTAGTTTTTGGAACCCAAACCATTTTGGTTTTAGGTGCCCAAATACTTGAAGAAGTTTTATTCACTACAAAATGCTTTCCATTCAAAGTAGTGTGAATAACATGGTTCTTAAAGTTGTTAGCATAAAAACCTATACCATGTTTATCTAGTGATTGTCTTTGACTACCAATAAGCATATCAAGCATTTTCTTTCCACTTGTGAATTTTTCAAGATCCTTTTGTAATTGAACATTCTTAGCAATTAGATCTTGAATATCAACACTACATGAAGGTTTTGCATTTAGAGTTGCAATTTCATCAATCAATTGAGTGTTCTCTAATGCAATTTTATCATGACTAGCAAGTAATTCATTCTTATCATTCATGATAGATTCAATTTGAGATTGTAGCTCATTGATTTTCTTTCTTGCTAGTTTATTCTTTTGACAAATTTTCTCAAAATTTTCAAGCAATTCATTGAATTCACATTGAAGTTCATTATATGCATTTGAATCATTTGAATCAATTGAATCATGACTAGAGCAAGAAGATACCTCACTATCATCGTCTTCTATTGCCATGAAGCACATTGAGGCGAATTCGCCTTCAATTGATGAAGATGATGAAGTGTCCCAAGTAGCTTTAAGAGCTTTCTTCTTCTTCTTCTCTTTTCTCTTGCTCTTCTTCTTCTCTTTTCTTCTTTCTTTCTCTTCTTTGAGAAATTCCTTAAATTGTTGTGTCGCCAATTGTTCCTCGATATCACTATCTCCTTTTATCGAATTGGCGACGGCGTGTAGCCCTAAGGATTTCTTGACTCTCTTCTCAATGCGGTCTTTCATTTGTATCTCATATGTCATGAGACTACCCATTAGCTCATCGACCGATAGTTTTGTGAGATCTTGTGCTTCTTCGATGGCGGTCGTCTTCTCCTCCCAATCGTCGGTGAGTGATCGGAGAATCTTTCGAGTAATCTCTCCCTTGCTAAAATCCTTGCCAAGTGCTTTAAGAGAGTTAATTATCTCGGTGAAGCGAGTGTGCATCTCACTTATGTTTTCACCGGATTGCATACGAAATAATTCATATTTATGCATGAGCAAATTAATCCTAGTTTCTTTCAATCTATTTGAACCCTCATGATGCATTTCTAATGTATGCCAAATATCATAAGCACTTTCACACCTGAGATACCGTTTTTAGTTACAAAAAACGGCATTGGAAATGCCGTTTTTATTACTAAAAACGACATCTCAGGTGCCGTTTTTCAATGTGCATATTTTGCCAAATAAGTTTCTGAAGTGCATATTTTTACAATTTTTTAATTTTTTTTGATTATTTTGAAAAAATTTCCTTAATATAACATAGATGGGTCTATGCATCACGTTGCTAGAGCTATTCTAGACTTTGCTTATCAAAAACTATGTTAATATCGGTTTTGAATAAATTACCCATAAGAATACTCTTTGTACCCTATCGTGATTTCCACAAATAATATGTTGCCAAAGATCTATCATATTGGTGCCATAATTTTGAGAATCTTAATATTATATGATGCATTTGGTTCTTAATATATTGGTAGTATATAAGAGAAAATATTTTGAGTTCTTAGTTAATATATTACAAAAGAAAGCTTTAAGAGACTTGCTTCTGTTGAGATTACTCATTCCTTGGAATGCATTGATAAAATTATTTGAGACATATTTGGCAACAAATGTTTATTTTGCAGAATTCAATATGTAAGAGTTGAGATATAGAGCAAAAAAAGCCCCTAAAATTAAATTTAAGTTTATATGGAACTTTTTGATTGTCTAAATTGATTTTATAATTTAACTCTCACTTTTGATGAAAATGTTATCACAATATTACATACTTTTTACTTTCCATTGTTTTCTAAAGGGAGTGTAATGTTTTATTCCTTTACTAAGATAATTGATATTCAATGACACAAGAGTTTGATAATTATTATGCATTACATGTGGACCTTGACGAACAGTGATCGTATATTGAATTGACTTTAATTTCTTTCGTACCAAAATGACATAATACTATTCATGGTTGAGATTGATTATTTACGATTTATGTGTGTGGCATATGATTTATTTATGCTTATATATATGATATAATGTGGTATATTGCAACAAAATTTGGGTTTCCATATTATGAAAGTAGTTATTTACCAAATGTCACGCTATCAATGAAAAAGAAGCACTTCAGCCCCGAAAGCAAAACTGTAATTATGAGGTGCAAGTATATAATGATATCAAGATTGTATATTCATGTGAAAAATGTAATGAAAATGCATAGCAATCCCTGAAGGATTCTTATGAGCATCAAAAGGATATGCAGATGCCAAAGTTTCATAAACCCATCAAATCTCATTCCCTAAATCTAGCTCTATGCATGCCAAAGGACCATGGAGAGTTGAGATAGGAAAATCTTCTATCCATTTCACAAGTTAATGATCTGATACTCCAGTAGTAGTACGAGAACAAAACAAATATCAAGATAAGACAAAAGTTTTGTTTTTCCTTCGCAATCATTTTTCAAGAAAATGACCTCCCAAATATCATGATTTATTCTAGTGCCTGAGTGTAAAATCACGGAATCTGTACAATTCATTTGCTCCATTCCCTGAAGTGAATGTATGAATGCGTGAAAAGTCTTACAAAAGCCCAATATAATCATGCGATCATGGGATGAGATAAACAACAAAAATAATTCATCTCCTTATGGTATATAAATTTGACAATAAAAAAGAGTTTATTTGTTGTTATGTGTGTTTTATTTGATAAGTAATATATACTCTATCTAATAGATATACATGACAATATGCTGAAATATCAATTTTTTTTCAAATGACATTATATACCACGATACAAATATTTTGGTTTGTATTCTTGAGGTTCATTCAATAATCATTTTTTCATAATTATCATATTTAAGTTTTTGATTTAGTTGTTATTTCTGTTGAAACAATATAAATTATATTGGTTAGTGCTCTCATTATTCTAATTTCCATACTTGTGATTTTTATTCACTCGCGATGAGACTTTTTTAGACATTAATAATACACATGCATATGGTAATATATTGGTATGCATAATTTCTATCTGAAATACTTATACCAAGTTACATTGAAATAATTGACATTGATATGATTTAATGTATGATTCTTATTTTGATTATATTATGTCATTGGAAGAACATTATCATTGCACACATAGTGACTTGGCCAAAAGACCTGCACTGCTGAATCAAATGAATATTAATTCTAATAACATATGGTATGACTGATTGGGTAAATGAGGATAAGATATGGTGACAAATTTTGCTGAAATTTCATATAACCATCCACTGAAGAATGAAAATATTCTTCAACAAAGTGAGTATCTATGAACTCTATCTTTTCGTGGAATATGATTAATATGTGTCATCGTATTTTGGATCATGTGACTGAAGCACACGTTACGAAACATCGTGAAAGAAAAAAGCATACACAGTGGAAAAATAAATTGTGCAAATATGAAGTAATAAGAGATTCAAAGGTCTCTCAAACTAGTTAACTAGAGATATCAGCCCAGAAGTGCCTAAATGAAATTATCATTTGTATTCATTATGGGTATCGACAATAATCCTGTAATTTTGATAACCTACTTGACATTTACTAGTTAAACAAAAATGAGGTCAGTTTTGTTGGTCGATTTGCACAATATAATGAGAGTCCATCTGTTGATAAAATGTCACTTAAGATGGATCATTTTGGATCATATCTACCAATATTTTTCTTAGATCAAGTTCATATTATAAATACTCCCTTATTTTATATACTTGTATGATATTGAATGAAATATTTCTCATCTGCGATTTCTTTTACATTACCACATCCACAATTTAATGGCCTCAAATTTTACATTACCACATCCACAATATTTCTCATCTGCGATTTCTTTTCAGCAGGATTCATATGCCTGATAATATTAATTTATTTGAAGCCCCTGTAGGGCGACACATTTTATTGTACAATCCAACATTTATATATATAGAGTCATATTTTTTTGACATTAGGGGGAGAAAGCGAGAAACTTAAAGAATGTCAAGAAAATATATTATGTTGAACCAGAAGTTCATAAGAGAATATACGTACAAGTATCATTGAACTTGAAGTTCATAAAATCATTATTAACTTGCAATATCTAGCAAGTAATTGTCCTACATTTTTTTATCACAAAAGTGTGACTATGTCTTATATTACTAGACATAAAGCACATAATATAAAGTGGAGATTTCCATATGATAAAATATATTTGAGCTCAACCAACGCCAGAAGAGTGGACTATAACATATTAACATATATTATTTCTGGAAATGAATATAAAAGTTAGTCACTCGTTACACCTCCTTAAGAGGTTATTCCTGAAGAATATAAATCCAGTAAAATAAAAGCAGTTGCTAGCAAATGTAACAATTCTGGGAATACATAACGATCAAATCATAATGTTTTGGAAAACGACGATGATTTGATTATCGTCGACGAGTAATTTGCCTTCTTAGAACATGCTAATTCAAGAGAAAATCTGGATCCAGAATCTATAATATTATAAGAATGCCAGAAACATTCGTATTTGAAATGAATAAAAGAAGACGAATAATATAAAAACTAGACTCACTTATTTGACATGTAGTCCTGATTTCTGAAAAATGTGAATAAAAATCATATTACAATAACATGGTGGTACATTACAAAGCGAGTAGTGACACGAGGGTTTTTCGCAGGACCCAACATCCATTATGATATTACTTATTCTCTCGAATTGTATAACATTATGTTATGTTACTTGATCAGTATGACATAAATATAGATAAACATATGAAATATGTTGTGACTGCAAATTTTGATAAGTCACTTGATATATATTGCAAGAGTCCCTGGAGGACTAAATTACCCAAGACAAATCATAACGAAGAGTTGCGATATGATTTATGAAAAGATCATTATATGAACAAAACAAAGAGAATGTGCATATCATCTCGAAGAATGATATGAAAGCAACTACTGAAGAGATTAAACACCCATTAAATATTTGAATGATAAACGACGAGAGAAAATTCAACTATTCGATAAGCAGTTCGAACATTCTCCAGAAGAGAATTGTTACAATGATTTAAATATATAAAAATATATTATTCAAAGAAAGTTCACATAGAATTATCAATATTTACTTACTATAGTCATGAGATAAATATTTACCTCAGTGATGATTCCTATATGTCTAATCCACAACAACAAAAAATCACAAATTATTTTGTGTTATTGTGGAGATGTTGCAATGTTTATACAAGTTGGTGAACTACGTATCAGGACGAGCAAATTTCTAATATCATCCCTGAAGTACGATTATCCCTGAAGGATAATGCCAGAAGGCCTATAGCTATACTTTTTTTTCATTTTTCAAGTTTTTGTCTCACATGGTTTTACTTGGCCAAGTTTTTAACGAGACAGTTTGTACAATTGTGTTAGCGTATGTCATGCACTCTATTTCCCATAGCTATTTTCCCGTTGGGTTTTGTAGCAAAGTTTTTAACAAGACATGAACATAATGCCATATTATTTAAGAGAGTTTGTAAATGTATATTAAATCAATGGGAGAATTATACGGTGCACTCTTTTTTCCTTCACCAAGTTTTTGTCCCACAAGGTTTTACTTGGTAAGGTTTTTAATGAGGTAGACCGATCAAGTGACAATTGATCAGAGATCCAATCAAGCGAGAATTTGACAAATTTATTTACAAAGTCATTGTCAACCAAAGTCTTTAAGAAGTTTGTCTTCAAAATTGGTGTTCGTCGTTTGAAAAATGTATGTTAAAGTGAGGGGAGCATCATACGCGCTATTTTAACGAGACATCATCCATTCCGTATATATATGATCATCCAAGGGGGAGTCCACACCGCTTGTACTAGGACGTGATTTTTAATTAAACATAACTGGGATTCGATTCTGCGTTATTTGCCAACACAACCCCCGCTTTATCCACTACGCCACGTCCTGGAGGACGATGATAGTAATTTGTTGCAACTGCTAATTTCGAAAACAAAATAAAATTCGCTTTCACAAAAGAATGTACCATTTGTATCTGCCAAAACAAATATACAGCAGAATGCTTTTGAATAGCAAATCCAACAAGATTCTGTTGGATTCTGTTGATGTCCTCTAATCCCAACCCAAAAGAGGCAAACATACTACTTATCTTTTAACAAAGAATAGACCTCACAATCCCCAAAGGAAAGATATCAGACCCAAATGACCGTTTCACCCGCCATTTTACTTCACAAAAAACCAAATCAATGGGGGTAGTTATGTACCAAAACCTAAGTTTATGGTATTTGGTTAGCACCATCCTCTATTTAAACTCTTCCCACCACAGTGACACAATCAATTTCGAACAAGTTAGTGACTAAAACTAAGAGATTGAGGGATGGGAAGATTGCAATTGCCCCCCCATTTTTCGGTAATCGTATATCGAGAAGGAGTTTGTCTTTGACATTGGATACGATTTTTGAAGAAGACGGATGCAATAATTTTGTAGGGGAGTGTTTGTCCACTCTGCCATCATCGTCATCGTCAATGTTGCCAACATCCTCTTCTAGTCCCCCTTATCCTAGTAAACGAAATTCCTCGAATTTCGAGAACTAGACTAGAAAGTAGACCATGCGCCACTCTGGTGAAGGAAACGAACAATCCATGTCCGTCAAGCTTTTTTATGTGATTGTTTTGGTTGTTGTTGTACTTCAAGGATTTGAGCGCGAATATATAGAAATTTAAGATAATTATTTATCTCCTTTATAATTTTCTTTTTCACAAGGGCTTGCTTGAGGCAATAAATATCATTTTGTTAATCAAAACGGTAATATGTTACCAATATAAAGTAATGAAAATCAAGAGCGGTTAAGGTTTTCTAATTAAATTACAGGATCACTTTGAAATTGAGGCTCAAGTTTAAAAGGACATTATAATTTATCCAAATTCTTCGCGTCCAATTGCTATGCTTTTCTCATTATGGGTTCTTAAAATATCCAACTTCTCCTAAAAATCATATACGCGTCATCATATTTTATTGTATAACATTATTAAGAGAGACACCCCATGTTGTTTTTTTAAATTTTATATGAAATTGGAGTTTTGACTGCTGTCGGTTGGAGCTGTTTTTCTTTAGCAGTAATGCGCAGTATTTATAAGGACATTTTGCGTACATACTTTCGCAAATAAGTTATTAAACTCACAAATGTCACAAACAACCAACTATTTACTCTCATCACTCGCGTCTCTTCTCACTCTCTCGTAGAAATTGAAAGGGTCCCACCAACATGGCAGTCAACTTAGATCATCCACTATGGGGAGGTAATCCGTCTCCACCTTCTTCATCTTCTACGATCTGAAACCTATCGCATCTTACAGTAATCTCTAGTTCCACTAATTAATTCCCAGTCTCACATAAAACAGTTGCCAAGAATTGCTGTGGGGCTATTCCTGTCGGCCTGATTGCAATTTACCACAACAAATACGAACTTGCATGTTGCATCTTGCGCGGGGTACATAATTTTGGTATATTCGTTAGTAGTAGTAAATAATGGTAAACTTAGTACAAATATTAACCATAATCACATTCAACTAATGATAGCTATTATTCTTATTGCTTAAAATCCCATCATATAGTCTGTTATGTTGCAATTTTGATTCTTGCAGAGTAATCCCATAATTTTAGTCGTTGTTTTATTTCCAGTTTGTTATGTTTACAGTGACATAATCAAGTAGATCGCAATTTTACTTTGTTATACTTTACCAACTCTTTCCCTATGGATTAAAAATTTGAACTTATAAGCCCTAAATTCTCCCGGCCTCACCATGTCTCGGACATCCGGCATTCAGTAACAGCGGCCTCTTACATGGAGAACTATTCCAGAGACAATGCATTTGATTGTTGTAAGTCTGGAGTCTATATATGTCAAACATGTAGAAATGAAATATCAACAAGGGTTAATTGCAGACATCAAAATTAACTGCGAATTTCAAGTTCTTAGTTAGAAAAAGGATGGCTCTGACCGCGGTCCTTATATTTTCATGAAGCATGCAATCTTATAGACAGTAAATTTTATATAGAAAGCACTCAATACTAGAATATTTGCTTCAGTATAATACATATATGCTTAAACCATATTATATTATGCAAATTGGCAAGCAGCATACTCAGCAATTTCACAATGATGGTCATTAATTAAGTAAAATAATCAGTCAAGGGGTAATCTCTTAAAGCTTATTGTGACACAATCTACACATGTTTACCAACATGGATTTGGAGGAGATTAAATGCGTGAGATCAGCAGGGGAACTGAAATGGAGTTTGGCTCTTTACCCATAACAGGATGGAACCACTCTAGATCGGCGTACTTCTGCACCACACGCAGCCTGCATTCTTCTGCAGCCATCAGTCCGGTGGAGAATGCACCGTGGACGCTACCAGGAAACCTAATACTTGTGGCCTCCCCTGCAAAAAAGAGGTTGTCCACAGGGATCCGTAGCATCTCATAAATTTCATGAGTTTTACCAACAGCATTGTAGCTGTATGCACCCAGTGAATTTTCATCGGTTCCCCAATGCGATACTAGATACTGGATCTGCAAATACATTAAAAGTTAAGCTGTCACTATATCTAATTGAATTTTCCATCTCAATTTAAAGATATCACAGTATAGAATACACTTTTTGAAGAGCTCCAAAGCATCAAGTAAATTTGGTGAATTGACAGAATGGTTGAGCACAGCTCAAGGCAGGTCTGTGCTTGTTAACCACTGCACTAAACCAAGTGGTGATAGTGAGGTCCACAAAAACATATAGAGTTCAGCAATCAACACAGTCAATATGAAACTCTGGACTAATTGCATAACATAAATATGAGAGGACGTCGTATCATTTATCCATCCAGTGAAAGAGAACAGGAAGCCCACTAATTGCTAAACAACACTGAATCTTTTTGTTAATTCATGAAAGCATAAACAAATGCTTCAATCCATAATGTGTTATCGTAAACAACTGTTCGAATTAATTTACACTTCACAGGACACCATCATAGCTGTGAAGGATTGACTTGTTTAAGAACACGTTCATACATCAACATAATTTGTAGTATGCGAGCAAATCCAAAGCATGTCCTACATAAAAAAGTAACTTACCGATTTATATTTGATTGCAGTGGTACCTCTTTAAGATTCTTATTCTTTTATTGTTTGGGTATGAAATGTATTTAATATTGTTAAGATTAATTACTTTATCATTTAATTGTACTTAATAATTTAGTTAACATTATTATATTACCATGTTATTATTTTATTCTTTAAGACTCTTTAGTATTAATCAAACAAGTTATGTTGGCTATGAGATGGACTTAATATTATTAACAGAGTAATATTAACATAATTTTGTTCGAGTTCAACAACAACAACAACAAAACCTTTAATCCCAAACTAGTTCGATCTTGTCCAACTATAAAAATTAAATGGGATGAGAAACCATTGTCCAATTGTCCTTGTCTAGGTTGTTATAAGAAATTTAAAAGGAAAAAATATAAGATTAAGGAGACAAAATGAGTCAAAAGTTAAGACAGATGAAGAGAAGATGCATACAGGTTCACAAGCATCAGGAAAACTTTTTTTGAGCTGAAGGAAAGCAAACTTTGCAGCTTCTTCATCAGACATTTTCTCGACATCATAGGCAAGCCGTCCAGCAGGCATGTAAACAAGGACGGGGTGCCCAGTTGCCTTGTGAAGATTAAGGAAGTAACTACATCCATAGGTGGTAGTGGATACCACACCTAGGAACTCTACATTTGGCCAAAAGACTTTGTCAAAGTGTAAAGCAATTTTGTTTTCGTTTCCAACTCCAAGATCAGAAATCGCCGCTTCTTTCCACTTTGGAAGTCTAGGCTCAAACGAAATCAAACCAGCTTTTAGGACTCCAAGGGGAACAGTTAGAACAGCAACATCAGCATTGAACATTTTCCCATTTGTGGTCTTTACTTTTACTCCGTTTTTACCCCAGCCAATTTCTGAAACCCTGCAAACAAAAACAAATTAAACAATGGTGACAAACTTGAATTTTTAACCTTGACAACATTTTCACTGTCAAAACTTTACCTGTGACTAAGACGGACATCCAAACCCTTAGCGAGTTCATTTAAAACAGGCCGATAGCCACGAACCATGAGACCATGACCACCAGGTAGCAGTTCTTCCTGTAGGCACATAGCAAAAGAAAATCATACTCGAGAACTCCAACAAAAAACCGCTAATCTTCAATACACCAATCTTCTATCCATCAACTCGACAAACATGAAGTTTCTCAACCAGTTTATTAGACTTTTACAGTAGACAAAATTTCAAAGAGTAGCAAATTGTTTTAATAGGTTCCATTGTTCAATGATACAATATCCCAAACTCGATAGTTATGTTACAACTTTAACACACTCAGTTAGCAAAGATGTCAAAATAATTTTAGCTTGCAACAGGTACAACTCAAAGAACACACTTTACTACTTGCCTCATCCCAACATTTCAACGATATTGAATCAGCGTCAGCAGCAAACCATCCTTCCATTCGACACAAATACCATTGAAGAACTCTTCCAGCAAGGCCTTCTTGTCTGAAATTCAAGAAAGTTAATAATTGGGCACAAAAATGCTCAAGAGGAGATTGTATTGATACCTTAGCTCAGGGCACCGGTCAAGAGCAATTGAAATAGCATTGTGGATGGACATATCTTCAGTACAGTCCTCCCTTATTTTCTCTGTCTGGAAAATTGATAGAAACACAAAGTACTAGGTCAATATATTAATGATGGAATCAACGCAGAAACAGGTACTAGGGTAAGAAACTAAGAATAGTTCGAGGAACATACCTCTTTCAGAATTTCCTCAAAAATCTTCCCAATCAGAACCACCAGCTCTTGTGGTATTTGTCGGCCATCAGTATCAAAAAGAGCATAGCTAGATATATTAAGAACATTATGAAAGTGTCATGGATAAGGTATAACATGTGAACATCTATTCTCAAACACATATGAACAAATGATTACCTCTCCAGATCGTGATCAAACAGTACTGAGTTGTCCCCACTTGTTTTGTAGAGTGGAAGCCCAAGTCGCCCAATTATGTGCGCCAAAGGATTCTCCTCACAAGCTCCATGTAGCCTGCATAAGATTTATTTGGTTACAACAACAACAACAAAGTCTTTTATTCTAAACTAGTTGGGGTAGGCTAGAAATGAAACTCTAAGGAGTCACAATTCAGGCACGTGAATCGTTTTCTTCCACGCGTTTCTATCCAATGCAAATTCTTGAGGAACATTCCAATCTTTTAAATCTCTTTTGACCACTTCCTCCCAAGTCAATCGTGGTCTGTCTCTTCCTCTTTTTATGTCTTCGATCCGATTCAATACCCCTATTTTTATAAGTGTCTCCATAGGTCTTCTTTGTACATGTCCATACAATCTCAGTCTGTGTTGGATGACTTTCTCTTCCATTGGAGCAACTCCAACTCTCTCACGATTGTCTTCATTTCTAATCTGATTCATTCGCGTATGGTCACACATCCACCTCAACATCCTCATTTCAGATACACTCATCTTTTGTATATGTTGTCTTTTAGTGGCCCAACATTCCGCACCATATGACATTGCAGGTCTTATTGCGGTTCTATAAAACTTTCCTTTTAACTTAAGTGGAATTTTTTTGTCACATAAGACACCTGAGGCTTGTCGCCATTTCATTCATCCTGCTCTAATCTTATGGTTAACGTCTTCATCGATTTCCCCATCTTTTTGAAGTATTGATACAAGATATCTAAAAATATCTTTTCTACGCACCACTTACACATCTAATATAATCTCCTCTTCCAGTCTATACAAGATCCTCGATCATCTTTTCGAGTAAGCACAAAATCATTTATTTGGTTAATGTCATAAAAATATATTTAACCATTGATTCAGAAAAAATCCGTTGTCAACAACAAAAAAATTCCAAGGTAAACCAACAAAATCTATTGATTGAGATATAAATGGCATACCATGAAGCACCCATGTCAACGGGAAACCCAAATGAGTAATCAGTGCATGCTCGACCACCAATCCTATCACGTGATTCCAAGAGAACCACCTAAATTTGTCACATAAACATCAAACAATGTCAGCAAATATAAAGCTAGAAACGAGAAGTAAGACTTCTGCAAGGATTTGAATCTTTTAGTACCTGGAAGGAAGCATCAGTAAGAGCACGTGCGGCCGCTAGCCCTGCAACTCCACCACCTATAACAATGGCTGAAGGAGGTTGACTACTCCCAAAACTTGGATAATACAAACCTGTAAGGAAGAATGAAATTTCAGAATCAACCTAAATGCACAATTGAAATTGGAAGCTCACTGACAATGTCTGCATAGAAAGTATACATAGCTCTATATAATTGTTTTTGCAGCTAGACATCACTAGGCAAATAGACCAGTGATTTAGCATATATGGTGAAAGATTACTACCACTTTTGGCGCAAGCATATCAAGACAAGTACCTTAGTTGCTGATTGCACTAGCCTTTGACAAGGTATACATGTTTCAGTTATCATAATCAACACAATATTTTTGTAAAAACTTAACTAATATCATGTGTAGTTCTTACTAAATAGTATACACACCGAACCCTCAAAGAAAACATTTTTATCACCCAATCAACCAAATGATTTGTGCTGCCAATATTGATTATTGTCAAGTGAGAGACACATGTCCAGATTAAAATTTAATGAACATGGAAACTACTGACTACCACAATTAACAAATCAATTAAAAAATCAACAGAAAGATGTTGATTTTTCTTACAAGAAGACAACAATAACATACATCTGCAAAAATAAAATCGATATTTCCCAGACAATTCTATCAATTAAAAACTGCAACAATATACTACAAGCCTCCTTGCAACATCTACTAAAACTCTAAAACATTTCACACAAGATCTGATTTTCACAAACATTTAATCAACTTATCAGCAGCTGGCACCTTTCTTCTCAAACATTCAGCTACTTCTTCGAACCTCTACAGGCTACAGTTGATCTATTCCGAAACAAGCAAAATCCATCAAAAAATTCAGCCACTCTTCGCAACTCTAATTCCTCTAGTTTCACCAAAACCCATAGAATTTCACCACAGACCCAATTTTCCAGAAACATCTGATCAACCATTCCATACTAGATTTCATCGGGCCTTTCAAAGCCATGCAATCCAAACTCCCGAAATTCCACCTCAAAATCCAATTTTTATCACAAACCACCAACTTTCTCCCAAAAAATCACATCTTTCTCCCTCCAACACAAGATTCCTCAAATCCCTACAAATCTGCCCACCTTGTTCAACCCCTAAAGCCGATTCGAAACAAGAGTAGTGCATCCTACAATCCAGACCATCCATCACAAACTTAATTCCTCTATTTTCACTCAAACCCATACAACTTCATCACAAAAATTCCACCTCAAAAACCAAGTTTTCTTTTTCTCCCAAAAAACCACATCTTTGTCCCAAAGACCTCACCTTTCTTCACCGTCCCACACTCCTCGGCCCTCCTGTTGCTCTCCATGGATCCGCTCCACCTCCTCTCCAAACCTACACCTCGGATTCAGCACGGCGGGGGGCAGCTGCGGCGAATAGTGCAGCAGGAAGATGAGAAGGCAGGTGATGAAGTGGTTGGAGTTCGAATTGATCCCAAGGTTGACGAACCAGCTCATGCGGTTCCCCCCGTCGAGCTCGTCGCCGCGCTAGGGTTAGGGTTAGGGTCCGTTCCGGCCGGGGGAGAACGCGTTGGGTCGATTCCGGTGGGTGGGGATTGGAATTTATATGTTGCGTGGGGACGGAATTGCCCCTGGTCGGTTGGGATGGGAAAGGGAAAGGTAGGGATACGATCGTCTTTTGGTTCGGTTTGGCCAATGGTGTGGGAGATGGAGACGTGCGCAACTCGGCAACGAGTGCGCGTGTGGGGGCTTTTGATGGAGTGGGACACGTGGGGGATTGTCAACCATTGGATCAGGTGGGTTAAGTGGATCGTAAAGTAAGGATTCTTATTGGGGATTTGAAATTTTGGTGGTCGTTAACGACCCACCAATCACAATACATGCGTTTTAGAAGTAATAATGTATATTTCTTTTTATCACAATGAAAACTTCAAATTTGTTTTCGGTTTATGTAATATCCTAAATACTTGTTTTGCATTAATCATGTTTTGGACTTGATTAGGGGTTGTTTAGGGAGGTTTAAGAGTTGGTGAGATGAACGGCTGAGATTGAAAGGAGGGTTTTGTATATAAGGTGGGTTTCTCTCTCCCTCTCTTTCTCTCTCTCACTCGTCTCTCAACTCTCACTCACTCTCTCTCTCTCCAGACATTCGAGAAGAATTCCAAGAGCTTCGGCGTGGCCGGGAGAAGATCATGCAGAGTGGGGTTGCGTTGCCGGAGTTGTGTTGATCGTTGCTCGGTTGGGTTTACCGGAGTTTGGGCTCGAGAGGAAAAACTCGTTGTTGGGTCTTCAAAAGCTTCTTCAAGTCTTCAACGTATGTCAAGCTTTACTTTGATGCTCACTTATGCTTTCGTGAGTAATGAAGTGGTCGACGGTAGGCCGGATGACTCGTCGGACATGTGCAACAGCTTTCTGCACTGTGACGGTCGATCGGTGGCATGGTTCGGTCGACCGATCGTAGTGTAAATTGGGCGAAATCTCTCGTACCGGTCGAACGATACCTTGGGGGTGGTCGACCGGGAGTGCAAATTGAGCGAGAGATGAAGACTATGGGTGATTTCGGTCGAACGGGACCCCTTTGCCGGTCGACCGAAAACATTGTTGTATGTCGGTTGGGGCGTTGACTATCCAAACGGTCGACCGCCTAGTTGACTCGTTCGACCGACGATTTAAAATAACTTAAAGTTTGTTCAACCGCGTGATGGTTCGGTCGACCGGAGTATTATGTTCGATTTGGATTTTCTACTGCATGTTTTCGGTCGACCGATGATCGCGTGTGGTTCGACTGTTTGTGCTTTTTATTGCGACATGGAGTTTTTACTGGTCGAATTCGGTCGAACGGGTCCCCTTTGTCGTTCGACCGGTTGACAAGGTTCCTGGTTGGGTCAGTCCTATGGAGAAGATTCAGTCGACCAGTTTGGTGGTTTTGTTCGACCGTTTGGTGCGGTTTTGTGTGGTTTTAGTGTTGTGGAGCCAACTCAAGATGGCAACGGGTCACCGGCCTTTTTGGGCAATGGTACAAACATTACCGCCTAAGAGTGGTTTTTTTCATGGGTGTTGTTGGGCCAGCCCAAGATGGCAACGAGTCTCCGACCCTAGAGGGGCAACAATACAGACATTTCCGGCCTGAGGGTGGTTCGTGTGTTTGGTGCCAACTCAAGATGGCAACGAGTCTCCGGCCTTAGAGAGGCAACGGTACAGACATTGCCGGCCTGAGAGTGGTTTACCGGAGCAGCTCAAGATGGCATCGGGTCTCCGGCCCTAGAGGGGCAACGGTACAGACATTACCGACCTGAGAGTGATCCAGTGTTGTGTTGTAGCCGAGGGTGTTTCCGGTTGTGGTGCCTGGGGCACGTGTGAGGGTTGGGCTAGAGGACCCACGAGACCCGTCACTGCTTGATGTCAACTGTGGTAGGGAGAGAGTTCCCGGGGGGGCAGTGAGACGATGTTTGTTTATTGCATTTCATATCATACATGTTTAGATGTCTAGTTCATTTATTGTGATAGAAGTTTGACATACGGGGTTTCCTTATGGGAAACTCAGGAATAGACATGTTTTATTTGAGGCCGTGAGCGACACTAGGAGGTGGTGACCGAGGAGGAGCACGTTCGGGGCTAGATCCTGCTTTTCTTATTTTTGAGGTCCGAGTGATTGCATGTATATTTTCCTTATCTTTTGTTGTAATCACACTTTTGAAACTCTCAGATATATATTGTATATATGTTGGTGCACCAGTTGCCTGTTTTCTTTGGTAATATCATCGTGTTGTGTTTTATTAAAAATTTAAATTTCTTCCGCTTTTGAGGATGTTACAGTTTATCACAAGGGAATATCTATGACTCATTGCCAAATTGGTACCGGAAAATAACAAAGGAAAAAGTTTTTTTTGAAGACTTAAAAGGGTAAATGTTGTAAGTAAGGTGAAATAATGCAAAATAACTATAACTTATTACTAAATTTGTACTAGAAAATAACAAAGGACAGAGAAAATAATTTTTGTACACTTTCATTATTTTTAATATTGTTGAGAATTCCAAAGGTTTCTTGAATGATTCACCTTCCTTAACCCCCAATAGTTTATGTAGGTTTTACTCTTATTTATGTGATGTAATTCCATTTATTTTGGTTGTAACCCCTACTACATCCTCACCCTATATATAGGGGATTATTGTACATGTTTGGTCACAAGACAAGAGAAGAAATACATACATCTCTCCCTCCCTCAACTTTTCATCTTTGGTTTGCTTTGTTTTACAACACGTTATCAGCACGAATCGACTCTTGCATAATCATCTATTCTATTGTTCAAAAGCACTCGAGTCTATCCCGATTGATATTGTAAAAATCATCCAAAGGTAATGTTGCCCACCCCCGATGTTTGATTCAAGTCTGACATGGTATTGATCTGCATCTAGAATAATTCGGGATGTTTTCGTTTACTTTACCGACCATATTGTTTTACCTCATGCTGGATTGGTGGGTTAATAAAGTTTATCTTCATAATATCTAGCATGTGTATGTAGTCTTGTATTTGGTTCTTTCAACCGTTATAGACCCAGTTTGGTTTGTGAACATTTCTTTTGTAAGGCTATTGATCCATAAAACTATCAATATGTCATGTATATGCAATCTATCACGCACAACCATTCTGCCATCTATTAAGATTACTTCAATGAAATATCTAACAGAAGAATTATATTGATGCAATATTTTGTATTGTGGTTGTAGATTTTTCTACTTGCTATTGAAAAATACTCTCAAACGTTTGATTAATCATGCAAGAAATACGATCAAAATCAGGTCATATTTTGAGGTTCTAACTTGTTCTAAAATTAATATTAGTTTTATAGAATTATATGATTTTTAATAGCTTGTGTGTACATTTGCACCGTAGAACTTGTATTGGAATCATATGTTGACTCAATCAGCAACATATACTATTACCACCAAGTTAATATCAAAACGACAACGAAAACTTTGTCTCCAACGGAATGAAACTTATTGCATTTTTTTTATATTTACTAGTACGACACCACGATTCACTCGTTTGGGTATCTGCTGCTTTTTCGTGCATTGAAAAATTGCAGACACTTTTATATTACTGGATTTCGTATAGCTTCCGCAGTAAAAATTGGATTTTTATTTTTTTCTATCATGATTCGCATATATTATATTTAGTAAGAAGGTCTCACTCTAACGTATACTCCCATTATCTATTGTTTCATCTTCATTGGACATTAATTTTTGACATGTAAAGAATGATTATTGAGAGTTAAGTTTATGCAATAAGTTTGCTTAAATTTTGATAGACTTTAATGGTAAGTTGTTTCCCTTTCTCGGAGTCAATTGCACGGTTTAGGTGGTTTTAAGCATTTCCTTGCTATTCATTTGGCTCAAAACTAAGAAAATCAATTATACATTGTGATAGTTAATATCTTTTAGATCATGCAAACTTGGAAACGAAAATAAAAATACTTGAACGTTACTCCACATTGTTTTGTGACGAATTAAGATTTTTGATGAATCTTGTACATCAAATTATAACTCCTCTATTAAATAAAGCCTGAAACGCTTGTAGTTCTTGATCTAAATAAAAAAAATCACATTGGAAGCATAGATACGTTCCATATCTTATCTGTAACACAAAAAAATGCAAATTAATATATTCACAACATCTTTAATGCTTGAAAATCATTGTGCAAACTTTCGTTGAGCTCCTGGATACATATCATTGTAGTTTACTTTTCCTTTTCCCTTTCAATATTTAATCTAGCTTATTACTATTTTTATTATTATTTTCGACGGTTCACATCTCGATACATCTCATTGTAGTTACTTACATGGCAAACCTTACCAAGCTTGAATTTGCTGCCCTTGATATTTTGGGAAAAAATTATCTCCCTTGGACTCTCGACGCGGAGATCCATCTTACGGCAAATAATCTTGGAGAAACAATTAAAGATGAAAATAATGCCTCCCGCAGGAGCGTGCCAAAGCAATGATTTTTCTCCGGCATCATCTCCATGAGGGATTAAAAGCCGAATATCTAACGGTGAAAGATCCGTTAGAGTTATGGAAAAACTTGAAAGAAAGGTATGACCACCAAAAACAAGTGATTCTCCCAAAAGCTCGCTACGAGTGGATTCATTTGCGATTACAAGATTTTAAATCTGTAAGCGAGTATAATTCTGCTATGTTCCGAATCTCATCTGAACTTAAATTATGTGGAGAAATAATTACTGATAATGATATGTTAGAGAAAACATTCTCCACATTCCATGCCTCGAATATGCTCCTGCAGCAGCAATATCGAGAACGTAGTTTTAAGAAATATTCGGAACTAATATCATGTCTTCTTGTTGCCGAGCAAAATAATGAACTTTTGATGAAAAATCATCAAGCTCGACCCACTGGTTCCACTCCATTCCATGAAGTGAATGAGGCTAATCACAAACGCAAACGCGACCCATTCCCTGAAGCGAATGCGGAATCTTACAATCGTAGACGTGGACGTGGTCGTGGTCGCGCATACGGACGCGGGCAACATCAAGGACGTGGTCATGGACGTGGCCGTAGCCATCGTGGTGGTCATGATGTCAATGCAAATAATGATGGAAGAAATGCTAGAGGAAATCAAGTGCAAAATCCTCCAAAGAAATATGAGAATGCTTGCTACAAATGCGGCATGACAAATCATTGGTCGCGTATATGTCGCACGCCCAAGCACCTTGTTGATCTTTATCAAGCATTACTCAAGAAAAAAAAAGGTGCCGAAATGAACTTGGTTGAAAACAACCAAGATGGAATGATCATGGACACTCATTTAGATATTTCGGATTTTCTTTTAAATGATGACAATATCGATGTTTCTGTCAATGATGGAAATGTCCATCAAAATGCTTAGTTTTGTTTTCCTACATCCTATTTTCGATGTTTTTCATTTCCAAAAAAAAATTTGTAAGACTTGTGTCTTTATAATATAATATTTGCTTTTATTTTCCTTAAAATTTTATACTATAGTATTATGATACTATATATACAAAAAAATAATTTTTGCTCTATTTCCTTCTTTTTTAGGACAAAGACATGGTTTATACTATCATGAGTGATGGAGATCAATGTCTAGTAGATAGTGGAACAACAAATACGATTTTGAAAAATACAACATTCTTTTCCGAATTACATTTCTCGAAGACAAGTGTTAACACAATTTCTGGCACTAGTAATTTGATTGAAGGATCCGGAAGAGCTTGTATTTTGTTGCCCAATGGCACGAAATTACAAATAAGTGATGCTTTATATTCTAGTAGATCCAGAAGAAATCTACTAAGTTTCAAGGATATACGTCGTAATGACTATCATCTTGAAACTATAAATCAAAATAGTGATGAATACCTTCACATTATCTCCATCGTGAATGGTAACAAAATCGTTTTAGAAAGGATGAAAGCATTTTCATCGGGATTATATTGCACTTATATCACCCCTTTGGAATCAAATATGGTCACTAACCGGAAGTTAGTTGATCAAGTGCATTATAAACTTTGGCATGATAGATTGGGACACCCCGGTGATATAATGATGCGAAAAATTATTGAAAATTCAAATGGTCATTCCCTGAAGGATATGAAAATTATATCATCGAAAGAGCTTTCATGTGCAGCATGTTCCCTTGGAAAACTGATAATCCGACTGTCCACAAGCAAAATTAAAGATGAATCTCCTTTATTTTTAGAGAGAATTCAAGGTGATATTTGTGGACCCATTGCCCCTCCATGTTGACCATTTCGATATTTTATGGTGTTGATAGATGCATCCACCCGATGGTCACATGTTAGTCTCTTGTCAACTAGAAATGTTGCATTTGCTAGACTTCTAGTAGAATTGATAAAATTGAGGGCGCATTTTCCTGATTATCCAATTAAGAAAATTCGATTGGACAATGCAGGAGAATTTACGTCTCAAACATTTAATGACTACTGCATGTCAATTGGTATTACAATTGAGCATCCGGTTGCTCATGTCCATACACAAAATGGTCTAGCTGAATCTCTAATTAAGAGATTGCAACTAATTGCAAGACCATTACTTATGAATTCAAAATTACCACAATCTCTTTGGGGTCATGCCATTTTACATGCTGCGGCACTTATCAGAATAAGACCGACAACTTATCATAAATATTCCCCTTTACAGCTGGTCTCTGGTAGAGAACCAAATTTATCCCATTTAAAAATATTTGGTTGTGCGGTTTATGTCCAAATAACCCCACCATAACGTACAAAGATGGGACCTCAAAGAAGATTGGGAATTTACATCAGTTTTGAGTCTCCATCAATTATCAAATATTTGGAGCCATTAACTGGTGATATTTTTACAGCACGCTTTGCTGATTGTAATTTTGATGAAAAAGTATTCCGAATCTTAGGGGGAGAAAAACAGAAGATGGAAAAATCTGAAATTACTTGGAATGCATATTCATTGTCACATCTTGATCCCCGTACAAACCAATGTGAACAAGAAGTTCAAAAGATTATTCATTTGCAAAGAATTGCAAGCGAAATACCAGATGCATTTACAGATGCAAAGAAAGTTACAAAATCACATATACATGCTGAAAATGCACCATCAAAAGTTGATATCCCTAAGTTGTCAAATGAGTTAAATATCCACCGAAAACGTGGACGACCAATTGGGTCAAAGGATATAAAACCAAGAAAAAGGAAAGAGAAAAGCGTAGCACCTGAAGATGTTACTGCTAATATTATTCATACCCCTGAAGAGGTAGTGAAAGAACAAAATGACAACATAGACCAACGAGAGACCGAAGTGTCTAAAAATGAAAATGTAGATGAGATCTCAATAAATTGTGTGCACAATCAGAAAAGATAGAATCGAGACGAAACCATCGTTGATGAAAAAATTTCATATGCTATAGCAAATGAAGTAATGAATGTTGAATATTGTGAGCCAAAATCTATTGAAGAATGTCGACAAAGAAATGATTGGCCACAATGGAAAAATGCAATACAAGCAGAATTGCATTCGCTTGAAAAACATAATGTTTTTGGACATGTGGTGCTTACACCCAATGACGTAAAACCTGTGGGGTTCAAATGGGTGTTCTCGATAAAGAGAAATGAGAAAAATGAGATTGTAAGATATAAAGCCCGACTTGTGGCTCAAGGTTTCACCCAAATACCCAGTGTTGATTATGAAGAAACGTATTCACATGTAGTGGATGCAACAACACTAAGATTTCTTATCAGTCTCACAGTCATAAATAGACTTCAAATGCAACTCATGGATGTGGTTACTGCTTATCTATATGGGTCATTAGATACAACATCTATATGAAAGTCCCTGAAGGACTAAAACTACCAGAGACTTGTACTTCCAAACCGCGAGGGTTGTACTCCATACAACTAAAAAGATCCTTATATGGATTAAAACAATCTGGACGAATGTGGTACAATCGTCTAAGCAAAAGTCTTCTGAGCGAAGGATTCAAAAATGACTCCATATGTCCATGTGTTTTCATTAAAAAATCTTCATCTGGTTTTACGATTATAGCTGTATATGTTGATGATTTAAATATTATTGGGACGCCAAAGAATATTGAGATTACAGCTCAATACTTGAAAACTGAATTTGAGATGAAAGACCTTGGTGTAACTAAATTTTGCCTCGGCCTGCAGATCGAGCATTTTCCGAGTGGAATTTTTATTCACCAAGCAAATTATATAGAGAAGATGTTAAAACGCTTTAATATGGATAAAGCTCATCCATTGAGTTCACCAATGGTCGTTCGATCACTTATAAGTGACAAAGATCCCTTTTGTCCCCGAGAAAAGGGTGACAAAGTCCTCGGTCCTGGAGTATCGTATCTAAGCGCTATTAGAGCTTTAATGTATCTTGCTAATAATACACGACCTGATATAAGTTTTGTTGTGAACCTTCTAGCAAGATACAACTCTGAGCCAACATATAGGCATTGGAAAGGAATCAAACATGTATTCCGCTACCTTAGTGGGACACGTGATATGGGGTTATTTTATAGAAAGGACTCGAAGTCCGAACTTATTGGATATTCAGATGCTGGATATCTATCAGACCCCCACAAAGCAAAATCACAAACAGGATACTTGTTCACATATGGTGGCACCGCCATTTCATGGCGATCGACAAAACAGACCCTGACGGCAACATCTTCAAATCAAGCAGAATTGATTGCATTATATGAAGCTAGTCGAGAATGTGTATGATTGAGATCAGTAATCGAACACATACAAAAGGAATGTGGTCTTGAAGGAATAAAGGACAAGCCAATATTGTTATATGAAGATAATAGCGCATGCATTGCCCAAATAAAGGAAGGTTATATCAAAGGAGACAAGACAAAGCACATTTCACCAAAGTTCTTCTCGACGCATGATTTACAAAAGAATGGAGAAATAGATGTCTGTCAAATCAGATCATGCGAGAATCTTGCAGATTTATTTACAAAAGCATTACCTACTAAAGTTTTTGAGGGGCTTGTTCACAAGATTGGTGTTCGTCGTTTGAAGAATGTTTGCTAAAGTCGGGGGGAGCATCATACGCGCTGCACTCTTTTTCCCTTGACCAAGTTTTTATCCCACTGGGTTTTTCTTGGTAAGGTTTTTAACGAGGCAGCATCCCTAGTGTATAAAGGTGACCATCCAAGGGGGAGTGTTGAGAATTCCAAAGGTTTCTTGAATGATTCACCTTCCTTAACCCCCAATAGTTTATGTAGGTTTTACTCTTATTTATGTGGTGTAATTCCATTTATTTTGGTTGTAACCCCTACTACATCCTCACCCTATATATATGGGATTATTGTATATGTTTGGTCACAAGACAAAAGAAGAAATACATACATCTCTCCCTCCCTCAACTTTTCATCTTTGGTTTGCTTTGTTTTACAACAAATATGTAATTTTTCTCATTATTATGTTCGGGTAGTTGAAAGGGTTGAAGGAGAAAAAGGGTAAATAGGGTAAGTCAGGTTTAACAATGTAAAATAAATTTTAAGGAAATTAGACATTTTTTCACATGTTAGTAGATCTCAAGAATTTTCCCATATGTTCCAAGTTGGAGGTTTAATTTTGTTCACAACACACCTTTGTATTGTGGGGTTAGTTTGTATTTTTTTAATTTTAATTTGTAGTTCATCCTTCGTTACAGTATAGAAAATTACCATGACTAGTGAAGTAGAAGTGTAGCTTTGAAAACAATTGATTGAGAAGAAATACTTACGATTCTTAAAAGCTCAACCAAAATCTTAGCCATTGCCGTAATTCTTCGAAACATCTTGATTTAGTATGCTAATTATTGGAAAATAGAGTTTGTATCTTTCAAAGTGAACGTGGGAGTACAGCCTTGCCTTACACTAAACTCGTCCGTTTTCTTATAAGATACTTTTTATAATTGCAAATGAACGCTACCGAACACATTTTTCTAATGATTCATATATTTAATCTCTAAAATCATGTCCCTTGCTTCAATTTAAAATAAGATAATGAAATGTTTATTATTCAAGGCACATGAGTTGGGATTTTAATCTAACTAAGCGTGTGTTTGGATTAATTGACTTTTGAGGTTTGGAAGAGTTTTGAGTTTCGTAAACATTAATTCCCAATTTTTGTCGTCTAAACATATTTTTCTTAAAGATAAATTTTGAGTTGACTTCTTAATTTGAAATTTGAGTTTTGCAAAACTCATAGATTTATTCTCAATCAACTTTCTTCGTTCCACTCCATCTCCACAATTTTCATTACAACATTCCCCAAAAGCATTTTGCTCACTTTTGAATTTATAATTTATTTTTTATAACTCGTACAAACTCATGTTAGTTGTCAATAATAAAATTAATATATAGATGACTTACTTAGATGTTTGTATTCCCGTGATTACTTTCATTTACCTTTTAGAATACTATTTTCTTTATTTTTACTTGATTTATTTTCGTATGAATATTACTTATTTACTTTGATTTATTTATTCATAAAAATAACAAATAAATATGTCTAATTAGCAGTGTGAAATCAATGAAAGTTCTTTCTTCAATGTGGAAGAGAATTTGTCAAGCCAAAAAACAATCTTCAACTTTCAACATATCAAACATGAGCTTTGAGTTTTCATAAGGAGTATTAAAACTAGGACTTCAAATTCGTGTTTCGGGTCGTATTCGTGTCGACACGAATTGACACAAATTTATTTTTGCTTAACCCGAATCCAAACACGAACACGAAATTAATAAAAAACCCGACCCGAACACGAAATTCTACACCTAAACACGAACACGAAATTAGTACACGAACACGACCCGAATTGACACAACTTTTTTTCCGTGTTTGTCGAATTTGTGTTTCGGGTCGTGTTCGTGTCGACACGAATTAACACGAATTTTTTTTGTCAACCTAAAAACAAAATATTAATGATTAATCATCGCAAACTCTTTTAAAATATGAAAGGCTACAATGATACATCCGTAAACATTCAGATGCTTGGAGATGTGGATCGTAGATTTGGAGGAGTTGGAGACGGTTGGAGGCTTGAGAAGTTGAGATTGTTTGTTTTAGTTTGGGTTTTTTATTCTCTATTTGAAATTCGGGTATTTCGTGTCGACACGAATTACATGAAACCCGAATTTGATAAACCCAAACCCGACCCGAATTACACTTCGTGTTGTTCGTGTCGACCTGAATTTGACACGAACCTGAAATATGTCAACTCGAACCCGAAATTTTGTGTCGTGTTCGGGTTTAAATTTCGTGTCATGACCCGAATTGATAGTCCTAATTAAAACTTAATATTTCAAAACTCAAAATCCAAACATGAGGGTTGGGTATAAAACTCACGTGGAGTTATCGAAACAAACCCTTCCTCGGAACCATTTATCTCTCGTTGGACATGCAAAACTAAAAAGGACGGAAAAGAATCCCTAAATTTAGATGGGTATCGTTTATATTTTAATCCTCTTGGGTATTGCTATTAGCAATGGTAATATAGTTGCATAAGAGACATCAAGATTATATGGTCGACTAAGAGTTTTGACTATTCTGATCACTATTCCTGGCATTACCAGTAAAATAATTATGTGATGCATCAATCAAATTAAATCTTTGAATATCATGGGTGCTGTGGCTCCACAACACTCCTTATTTTATCGTATCAACAAATTTATAAAAAAAACAATC
The DNA here is from genome assembly GCA_963682175.1 of Triglochin maritima. Taxonomy (NCBI): domain Eukaryota; kingdom Viridiplantae; phylum Streptophyta; class Magnoliopsida; order Alismatales; family Juncaginaceae; genus Triglochin; species Triglochin maritima. Next base: position 11,221,710 of record OY821773.1, read on the forward strand.
AAATTAAATCCTATAAACGGTGATCTACGTAGTATTGGTTAATCAGATATTTAATATATCTAATAAAGCGTGACTCTTTTTTCTTTGACGAGTAGATCTTTAAGAGACAATTTCCTTTATTTCTATTTTGCGATAAGTTATTATATAACTTACCCAAAATGTCTTGTAAAGGAGTATTAGACTATTAGTCCTAAACAAGGCTATCTAAAAGAAAAGGTTCAAGAAAAAGAAGTATAAGTGCCCAATTCACACAACATGATAACTATATATTGAATTCGTTTTCGAGTGAGAGGCTATAAAAGAAAAGAAATTTTTTACGGAGCATATGAGAAAATGTGTTGATCTAGAGCCCGTTTGGAGTGCTGCGTTTTGACTTTTTTTTTTTTTTTTTTGCAAACAAACCTAAACGTAGCCGCAGATCACCCAAACCGTTTTTTTGCTTTAGAGGTTTAGTTTTTATCTTGTGTTTTGGACTGAATTTTTTATATGCAAAGTGACATTTTGCAAACAACATGCTTGACCCTACTTGCAAAACCTTTGCTCTGAAATGCGACATGTTGTGGCCGAATATGCGGATGTGGGCACGATGCGGGGGAAAGACGTATCGCATCTTCCTGATGTGGCCTGCATATGCGGCTGCATTTCAGAATCCCTACTTTTTGGGGTTTTTTATTTGTTTATTCTGATTTGTTTAATATTCACCAATAATCTGTTGTCTTTTATCCCACCACATTATTTTCATGTATTTTTCATACCATATTTATTTCTTGTATTTTAGTCACAACATTTTTAATTTCTTATATGTTACCCTACCACACTAATCTCTTGTACTTTACATACCAATTTATTTATTCTATTTTTTGCACGACATAGTTATTTTTTTGTTTTACCGTACCACTTTAATTTTATGTATTTTCCGTTCCAAATTTATTTCTTGTTTATACTCAAATCATAAGTAATTTTTACACCTTAACTTAATGTTTGATGAGTATTTTGGTTAAAACAACATCAAAACTCTAACTCAATGTCATCCAAACAACCATACATTTTTTTATTCTAAAAATTTCAAAACGTGGGTTGCTTTGCAAAAGATCCAATCCAACACCAATTTTGACCAAAACTCACCTTTTGGTAATCTAAACACAGGGATTCCCAAATGGAGCCCTAGATGACAAACTACTCATATTCGTTAGGGATTAGATACGCTTCCACAATTTAATTACTACAATTTTGATGATACAACAAAACCGATCCTGATTATACACAAGTTCTAAAGACTTCGAATAGACAAGAAGTATTGTCCAAAATCAGCTTTGGTCACACATGACACAGCCACAATGACATGAAACCTACACCATTTCAGGACAAAGATGACACGAATTATTTCATAAAAAACTACATCAAGCATGCATAATAAAATCAAACTGTGAATTGGTGGCGTATATTATATAGAAGCACTCAAAGCACAACATTTTATCCATTACAATATACATATAGTCAATATATATAAATGTTGAAGCCATACTAAGGCCATTAATATCTGTCGCTGAAGATTTTCTGTGACGTATAATATCCATTGACGTTGTTTGACGAATTGTTTACAGAAATACGAGAGAATATATATGTCATTTGGCCGTTTGGTTGGCTGTCCGATGTTTCTTTTTAACAAAATGCATTAATATTGTGAGGTTGATTCCTTCGGGGTAAAAAATATGGCTGTTATAATGGTCAAATTAGTGTGTGTTTTTTTAAAATTATGGAGGTACATAACATTAAAGTGCATCAATAATGTTGCCTTCCCCATTAAAGTTCGACAATAATTGAACTTTCTACAATAATTGCCAAATTACTTTACACATTTCTATATACACGTGAATAAATTATAATAGCAACAGCATCGATGCCAACTAGATAGTCTTAACTCATAGTCCCCATACATGTGCAACATTAAAAAAAATCAACTTAGATACGTTTAGTAATTATCAAAAAAAAAACTTAGATATTTAACTAGAAACGTATCGTGGTTTCCATGATTGGATTTACAAAATTCGAACCTTTGAGTCCCAGGAAAAGGCTTGGTCTCGTAGACCCAAAATAAGCATAAGCCGAGCGACAGAAAGTGGGAAAGAATCGAGAACAAATGCCTCACCACATGGATGTGAACAATGTTTTAAAAACTGAACCGAAGAGTGAACCGAAAACAACTCAGTTTGGTTCAAAATGGTCAAACTAATGGTTCAACCTGGTCCAACTAATGATGACGTCAACATGACATCAGCATTTTGTGAACCAATGGTTGAACCGAACCGACTCCAAAGTGACGGTTCAACCGACGGTTCGACCGATTGAACTAGATTTAAGATAAACACATAGTAATCTTAATATAAAATATTCGATATTTTTGAACCAAGAACACTTGGTTTCTATATAAATGAAAATCAGAATGAAGGAAAAAGAATCAATAAATGATGTAAAACTGAAACCACATTACTCCGAATGTAGAAATAACTATAAGAATATTTGTAATATCCTAAATACCATCATTTCAGTGACCAATCCAGTTAACCACACATACTAAACATTCAACAAAATTAACCACACATGCAAAGTATTAAAAAAATAAAGAGTTTGAATTTTGCGGAGTTGAGACTAAGTTTGAATTTAGTATGGAGTCCGGACTGGAGGAGGTGGGGGTGAAAACTAAAAAATTAGGAAAATTATTGATTTTGTAATTTTTATTTAATTAAAGAAAATCGGTACAACCCGATCCGACCAAACCGAAAAAACCAACCAGTTCGATCTATTTTTTCAATTCGCTCTGGTTCGAGTGGGGGACGATTTTTTCCACGGATCTAACCGGTCTAGTTCCGATTTTGGATCCAACATGGTCGGCGGTGTGGTTTTTGAAACAGATGATGTGGATGAGTAAATTAGAATTTATATTTTAATATTCTTACGCCTATCACGTGGGACAGGGTCATACCACGTAATCACATCACTTAATTTAATTGCATTTGTTTTCCTAAATATGAACCACAACTTATAACTATTAACGGTGATTGTTATGAGTAGTGCCGCAAACGGGTCGGGTTTGGACAAGTTTCAAACCCACCGCTTCCTGACCTGTCTAAGGTAGGCGGGTTAGCGGGTCGGGTCGGGTCAGGTGAATTTTTTTAAACCTCTACCCGACCCGCCTAAGATCGGGTAAACGGGTTACGCGGGTGGGACGGGTCTGGTAAACGGGTTATACGGGGAGGGTAAATGGATAAATGAATTTTTATATATTTTTCTTCTTTTTCTGCATAAGACCATAAATTAAAAATATGACACATTAACACCTTAAAACATGATTCATGTAATTAACACCATAAAATTATAAATAACTTCAATCTTATAACACTATTAGTAAATTCGAGAATAAAAATATGCATAAGATATAAGTATATATATAATATTTATTATTTAATTTATTAAATTCTTAGGCGGGTAATCGGGTAAACATGACAGATAGAAAATACAATCGCTATCCGCCCTGTTTATTAGTCGGGTAGGTGAGTATTTGTGTTGGCAGGCCACGGGTTAGATTTTTTACCCCGCTACCCGACTTAGACGGGTCGAGGTGGATTTTACCTATCCCATTTACAACCATAGTTCTTGGTGTCATAAACCTGACATAACAAGACTTCAACTGTTATTAATACTAATACTACTGGGATTCGATGTCTTGTCTTGAGATAATCAAGATTAAGATCGAATCTCAACAATTCCGATGTAATATTTGGTATGTTAGGATTTAAAATAAGAATAAATTAGAGTAGATATATAAAATCAAAAAAGACGGCCATTGAATCATATGGTGGTAGTTAGGATTTAAGGCATATATATATGTATGTATATGCCGACACATTATTAATAGTTGAACATTCCAGAGACTAAGTTGACGTTGACCCTTGCACAACCTTTTTAATTAGTAACAATAATGGGTGATGAGTTAATTGTTAGACCCACGATCCACTGACTTTTTCTCTTTGAGGATAAGTGTTTTTTATATATCAAACAAATGATAAAAGTTTTTCTTCTTTTTATTAGAACCACAAGCATGAATTAGATTACAATAGACAATGATGTAACTCGACGTGAGAAAATGTTATACTGAAACGTGTCTAAAACTTTAAATTGGTGCTCGTCATTATCACTTGAAAGTAACTAAAATAAAGTTGATGATTAGGCGATTAGCAATGACAACAACAATGGAGAAGTAAAAAATATTGTGAGACGATTGTTCGTGGAAAGAAACATGGGGTACTTGCGGGTAAGCTGACGTCCACTTTTTTTTCTAGATTGTGGGGTCCACCGTTTGAGTCAAATGAAAATATGTTGTCTAATCATTTTTTTTTTGTAAAATAAAAGTTATAAAAAAGTTTAAAAATCACCCCAAAAAATCAGCCCATCTCCTCAAGCCATTTCCTCTCAACCCAACACCTCCCCTTTCAACCAACTTCTTCCTCTCATGTGTTCGGAGAATTACAATTTGGAACTAAATTGGTTTCCAAAGCTTATAAATTTCAAATACGATACAAATACATTCCAAAATCCAATAAACCAATTATTTACAGCAAAAATATGTAGCAACTAATATTTACATGTTGATTTGACCAAAAAAACGCAATTACCTCTTCATAATATCTACACAATATGGTATGCAAACAAAGTAAAATATACATGTTTGAAAACAGATTTTTCAAATTATTTAAGATGACATATAGCAACTTGGGCCACTATCACGATCTAAATTTGAACCCGAAAGTTTTCATAATTAGATAAAAATATGTAGAAACTTATATAGAATTGGATTTCAAATTAGACAAGATTATTTTATCAATGTTCAAGGTATATAAAATTTATATTCCACAATTGCAGGGTTACAACCCTGTGGGTGTATTGACATGGGGAGTTTGATTAGCATTATAAAAAAAAACATGGAGCGTTTTTTTATATAAGGTTGTCAATCATGTCATGTATTAATCGTGCCAGTATGCTTGTATATATGATTATGTGAGAAATACAATATTAATATATATATGACTTGTTAGAAAGAACACTAGTCACAATGAAAGGAAATAAATTGATTCTCATTGATTTAGAATGAAGGTGATGGAGGCTATTTATAGCCTACTAGAACCATGAATACATTTGTACCTAGACACTAACTATAGAAAATCTAGATGATTCTAATACCAAGAATGTAGACTAGTATTAGATACAATGAATGTTACAATGAATTGAGTTACAATGCATGTAGACTTATATGTAGGGCTTAATGGGCCTGATTAGTTTTGGGCTCTAACACCCCCCCTCAAGCGGTTAGGAGGAGAATCCACCAGAAGCTTGGACCGAAGATGTGTAAACCGTTGAATGGCGAGAGGCTTGGTCAAAATATCTGCTAACTGATCATTGCTGGAGACAAACCGAACTTGAATCTGCCGTGAAGAGACTTGCTCGCGAACAAAATGGAAGTCAATGGCAACATGCTTCATGCGCGCATGGAAGACAGGATTGGATGCCAAGTATGTTGCGCCAAGATTGTCACACCAGAGAGTTGGTGTTGCTGAAGAGGACTGATCTAATTCCAGAAAAAGGTTTTTAATCCAGAGAACTTCAGTAGTTGCTTGAGAAATGCCACGATACTCAGCCTCAGTGGATGATTTTGCTACGGTAGGTTGTTTCTTTGACCTCCAGTAGACCAAATTTTTGCCCATAAAGATACAGTAACCTGTAGTAGATCGGCGATCATCTTGATCTCCAGCCCAATCTGCGTCTGAAAAGGCATGAAGACCGCTTAAGTTGTTGGAAGAATTTTTATGAATGTAGAGGCCAAAGTCTATAGTTTGTTTGAGATATCTTAAAATCCGTTTTACTGCTACCCAATGATCTTCAGTTGGATGATGCATATATTGACAGACTTTGTTGACAGAAAATGTTATTTCTAGTCTAGTCAGTGTAAGATATTGGAGAGCACCAACAGTGCTTCTGTATAATAACGGATTAGTCATAAGAGTACCTCCCGTTTTGGATAGTTTAACATTTGGACATGCAGGAGAAGACAGAGTTTTAGCATTTTGCATATTAGTTTTAACAAGTAAGTCCTGTATATATTTGTGTTGGTTAAGAAATAACCCGGTGGAGTGAAAGATTGCTTCAATCCCTAGGAAATAATGAAGAGAACCTAAGTCTTTTAAAGGAAAGGCAGAGTTGAGTTGAGAAATAACCTGTTGGAGCAATAGAGGAGAGTTACCTGTAACAATAATGTCATCCACATATACTAAAATGAATAATAGTTGTCCTTTATTTCGTAATACAAACAAAGATGAATCAGATTTAGTGGGATAAAACCCAAGAGATCTAAGTTTATGAGCTAATTTAGTAAACCAAGCACGAGGGGCTTGCTTGAGCCCATATATAGCTTTACGAAGAAAACAAACATGATTTGGATAAGAGTTATTAATAAAACCAGGTGGTTGAGACATGTAGACATGTTCACGTAAATCTCCATTTAAAAAGGCATTATTAATATCAAGTTGGTTTACATAAAACAAAAGATATTCGCAATCATGGTAATTAACATGGAACATTAATTACCGAGTTAAGATTGTCGTGTTGGTCATAGATCATTGTAGCTCTACAAATGAGTGACAACACGGGTATGCAAAAGAGGAAAATATTACTTTGGCAACTAAACGAGCCTTGTATCGTTGTATAGACCCATCAGGATTTCTTTTCAGACGAAAAAACCCATTTGCACCCTATCAGATTTGTAGCACATGATTTAGGAACAAGGGTCCAAGTGTTATTCAGAATTAGGACATTATACGCATCATCCATTGCGTTTCTCCAGTTAGAATCTTTGGAAGCTTGAGAGAAGCAAGTTGGCTCAGTGCCTTGGAGAGAGGAAGCGGACAAAGGATGTCTGATGGTGGCATAGGTCTGAAAACCAAGAAAAGTTTTTGTTTTCCTAGTATTGTCTCTATTTCTTGTGGTCATGGGATGACAAGGATTGAGTGAGGAGGTGGGTTCAGGGTCAGAATTTGAATTTTGTGGTGTGGATGAAGTAATAGGAAAAGAATTTGGAGTGGTTTCAGTGGAAATCAAAGTGGGAGATACTGGAGTAGCAATGTCAGTATTGGTTAAGATAGGTATGGTAGAAGTAGATAAACTACTACTGCCAGATACCTTAGTCTTATTGGCCCCCTCATAAGGAAAATGAGTTTAATCAAATATAACATTGCGGGCTACAAACATCTGATTAGTATGTTTATTATAACATTTATATCCTTTATGCATAGTGCTATATCCCAAAAATACACATTGATGAGAACGAGGTTGCAATTTATTGGTATTATAAGGTCGTAGACAGGGAAAACATGAACAACCAAACACTTAAAATAGAATAGTCTGGAACAGTTTTAAACAATTTTTCAAAGGGAGAAATAAAAGAGTTAGTATATGGTAATCTATTAATTAAAAATACAGATGTAGAGAATGCATGATCCCAGAAATAAACAGGAAGAGAAGCATGAGTAAGAATAGATAAGCCACAATCAACTATATGTCTATACTTTCTTTCTACAGAACCATTTTGTTCATGTGTATCAGGACAAGAAATTCTATGAGAAATACCATTTGACTCAAGAAATTTTGAAACAGATCTGTATTCACCACCCCAATCACTTTGAAAACTCTTAATTTTGCAGGAAAAGAAATTTTCTGCTTGTAACTTGAATTTTTGGAATGTAGGCAAGACATCAGACTTAGAAGCAATAGGAAAAATCCAAGTGTAACGACTGAAATCATCTAAAAAACTGACATAAAATCGACAACCAGTATGAGAAGTAACAGGGGCAGGGTCCCAAACATCAGAATGAATTAGTTATAAAGGAACGTTACTTTTAATGTGTGTAGTAGTATAGGGCAGTTTATTGTTTTTAATAGAGGAACAAGTATGACAGTTATTTATCAAACTTTTTCCTGCAGTAGGAAGGGCATGTTTATGTAAAACAGAGTGAACAATGCGTGCGGAAGGATGTCTCAGCCGTCTGTGCCAGATATCAGCAGAAGTTCGTTCACCGTGGAATGCAAGTTTCCTAGGTAGAGAACTAGGAAGTTGTAGTCTGTAAAGATCATGATCAAGGTGCCCCTGTAGTAGGACCTGGCCCGAGAAGAGATCCTTCACAAAGCAATGTTTGGGAAAAAATTCAAAATATACATTGTTATGTGACGTGAATCTTGTAGGATTTCTAGTTTAATTGCACATATTTATTTTTGAAATTTTTATGCACAATAAGGATCAATTACAAGTTTTCTATGATTTGTTTCATGCATGCATCCGTTTGTTTCAATAACTAGTTTCAAAACTTTATTAAAACAAACATGAGCTCCGAATTTCATACCTAGAAGTTCTCTAAAACTTCTTGATGATCCGGAGACGTTGAGGATGTTTGTCGCTGCGCCGGATGCCTCCGAGTATTCACCAAACTCTAAACAAGATTGGAGAGAGAAGAACTAGCCTCTCAATCTCCAATAGGGTTTAGAATCTAACTACTAACCCCTCTTTAGTTCCCTTGAGAAGAAGATCTCTGAAAACTAAAACTAAACTCAAGAATTATGGTGAAATTCGTGGAGAATTATGGAGAGAGATGTTTGCACAAGAAGATAATGAAATTAATTAATAAGGTAATGAGATAAACTTGTATTTATAAGTTCTCTCCAAATTACCTATTCATGTGCAACCTCTGAAGGGAATGTGTTCTAAAAGTTTTACTTTTAAATGTCAATTATTATGAATTGAATGAGAAATCATTTTGTTCCTTGTTTATGTTATTCGTCCTTTAGAAGTGTTAAGGAAGAGGCTCTTGGTCCTTAACCGTAGAGCTCTAAAAGATATTGGTTTACATAAAACAAAAGATATTCGCAATCATGGTAATTAACATGGAACATTAATTACCGAGTTAAGATTGTCGTGTTAGTCATAGATCATTGTAGCTCTACAAATGAGTGACAACACGGGTATGCAAAAGAGGAAAATATTACTTTTGTATACTGAATATACCTAATAAGTAAAATATTATAGAAATGTGTTTCTGTGTCATTAATATTTTACTGTGTCTTTGGTCCTTTGATATGAGACTTATATCTAATCACTTAAGGAATACTTAATTAGATCAGTGTCTTGAACTATCGATCAGTGTAGTGTAAAGGCATTGGTTGGTTAAGTACAACTTTTGTTGGAGAAGATAGTTAGTCAAAAGACTATCATTGCCCCTCTTAATTGAGTGATGATATTAGTGGGCTCCTTGATAAAGCAAAGTTATAATGTGCACAATGTGATTTGAGTTAAGTCACATATTTATAACTAGCTTAAAGAGATCAAGAAATGAATACTAATACAAAGATGACACAATACTACTTTGTGTGTATTCTCAATATCATGAGGCAAGGGACGGACACAAGTGGTGCACTCCATCACTAAGTGGATCGGGTTTTGGTTCGAGTGGAATTAAGACATCTAACTAATTGGGAGCTATAATGTGTAGCTAGATACCGCTTATATCTTGTGATATTAAGCTCTTAATATCACTGCCAACTTAGTTTAGATCCTCCCATAGGTCACACCACAAAACTGGGAAACAAGAAATGGGGATTTTGAGTTCATAGGATGTGTCGGGTTTCATGTAGAAAATATGACACATGGGGTGAACAAGCAAAATCAAAATTATGTTGTGATTTATAACATAATTAGAATCTAAATTAAATTCATATGTGATGTAAATATTATGGGGTGTAATGATTGATCATTACATAGGATAATATGTTACATAAGTTGTGAATTTATTACTAATCCCGAAATGTCAAATTTTGTAGGGGTTAAACCGAAATTTGACAAGTCTGCAGCACAGTGCACAAACGGTCGACCGCTAAACAGTAAACGGTCGACCGGATGTGGGACGGTCGACCGCAATATTGCATGGTCGACCGGATGTGTGTACATCGTAACAGGGATTTCGTCTGTTCGTTTTCGGTCGACCGAATTTATCGGTCGGTCGACCGAACATTGTGATGAAATATTTTAATGTTGCGAACGGTCGACCGAGTGTCTAAACGGTCGACCGAAACCAGGTCTAAACGGTCGACCGGACCTCGCAGACGGTCGACCGGTCAGACGGTTTTATGCAGAATTAATTTAAGAATTAATTAGATCATGCATGGAATTGGTCCATAATTGATTTAATTCGTGGCTAAGATTATTTATTAATAAATAATGGATGGTTAGATGGAATTTTGCATGGAATCATGGGCAAGAGGTTGCACATGAATAGGTAATTTGGAGAGAACCTATAAATACAAGGTTATCTCATTACCTCCTTAATTAATTCATTATTTTTCTTATGCAAAATCTCTCTCCATAATTCTCCACGAAAATTCCTTAATTCTTAAGTTTAGTTTTAGTTCTTCAGAGGTCATCTTCTAAAGGGAACTAAAGAGGGGTTAGTAATTAGATTCTACACCCAATCGGAGATTGAGAGACTAGCTTCCCTCTCTCCGATCTTGTTTAGAGTTTGGTGAATACTCGGAGGCATCCGGCGCAGAGAGGAGCATCCCAACCGTCTCCTAATCTTCGAGAAGTTTTAGAGAACTTCTAGGTATGAATTTCGGAACTCCTTCATGTTTGTTTTAATAGAGTTTTTGAAACTAGTTTGTTAAAACAAACCGATGCATGCAATAAATTCTAGGAAATTGAAAATTGATCCTTATTATACATGAAAATTCGAAAAATATATATGTATAATTAAACATGAAATCCTACAACCTCTTCCCATGATTTCATGCAAACTTCCATCTAACCATCCATTATTTGCTAACAAATAATCTCAGCCACGAATTAAATCAGTTATGGACCAATTCCATGCATGATCTAATTAATTCTTAAATTAATTCTGCATAAAACCGTCTGGCCGGTCGACCGTTTTGAGGTTCGGTCGACCGTTAAGAACGAGTTTCGGTCGACCGTTCGTAACAAAAAAATTTCATCACGATGTTCGGTCGACCGACCGATTATACTCGGTCGACCGAAAACGAACAGACGAAATTACTATTATCGCTGCAATATTCGGTCGACCGTTAGCGTTTAGCGGTCAACCGTTTTTGCACAGTAATGCAGACTTGTCAAATTTCGGTTTAACCCCTACAAAATTTGACATTTCGGGATTAGTAGTAAGTTCAAAACTTATGTAACATATTATCATATGTACCCGTGTTGTCACTCACTTGTAGAGCTACAATGATCTATGACCAACACGACAATCTTAACTCGGTAATTAATGTTCCATGTTAATTACCATGATTGCGAATATCTTTTGTTTTATGCAAACCAATATCTTTTAGAGCTCTACGGTTAAGGACCAAGAGCCTCTTCCTTAACACTTCTAAAAGACGAATAACATAAACAAGGAACAAAATGATTTCTCATTCAATTCATAACAATTGGCATTTAAAAGTAAAACTTTTAGAACACATTCCCTTCAAACATCCTCCTCCAAGTTCCCATTAAGGAACGCCGTTTTGACATCCATTTGTCATATCTCATAATCGTTAAATGCAGAAATAACGAGCATTATCTGAATAGACTTGAACATGACAACTGGTGAAAAAGCTTCATCATAGTCAATTCCTTGAACTTGAGTGAAACTCTTCGCTAGAAGCCTCGCTTTGTAGGTTGTCAAGTTCTCATCCATGTCTATCTTCCTCTTGAAAACCCATTTATTTTGAATGACATTTTTCCCTTGAGGAAGGTCAACCAAGTTCCACACTTGATTATCATACATGGATTCTATTTCGGATTCCATGACCTTAAGCCAGAATTTGGAGTCTTCCCTTTCCATTGCTTCTTGAAAGGTCAAGGGATCATTGGTATCAAGTACCATGATTTCATGAAGTCCCAGATACAAGTCGGGTTTCTTCCTTTCCCTCGTTGACCTTCTTAGTTCTTTTGGTTCTTCTCGTGTCTCTCGAACTTCTTCCACAATTTCTTGAGGAGTGGGTTCACGTTCAACTCTTGAACGTACACTAGGTGGGGATGATTGAGATTCTCTCACAATTTCTTGCGAGGGTCTCTCACTCATGCTCCCACTAACCAAAGGAATCTCGGTTGGGCCTTCATGATCTTGAATGTCATCATTCATGTCATGATCTTGTAGAGTATCTTGAGTTTCCTCAAACACAACCCTACTCCCACTACTTTTTACTCTTTCCAGAAATTCATTTTCCAGAAATGTGGCATCCCTCTCTACAATCACTCGATTGGAGGTGATATGCCAAAAGTAGTATCCTCTTGTCTCACGAGGATAACCTATAAATAAGCACTTATCCGCTTTTGGTTGAAGTTTGGTCGACATCAATTTCTTGACGTAAGCCTCACAACCCCAAATCTTGAGAAAATTGAGTTTTGGTGTTTTACCACTACATAGCTCGTAAGGCGTTTTCTCTACGGATTTGGATGGAACATTATTTAGTGTGTAAGCCGCAGTTTGTAGTGCATAACTTCAAAAGTAATGAGGTAATTCCGCATGACTCATCATTGACCGAACCATGTCGAGCAATGTCCTATTCCTCCTTTCGGATACCCCATTCCACTGAGGTGTACCGGGAGGGGTGAGTTGAGGTACAATACCAAACTCCTTTAGGTATGAGTCAAATTCGGCACTTAAGTACTCACCTCCACGATCCGTTCGTAGAGACTTGATTTTCTTGTCGAGTTGGTTCTCTACTTCATTCTTGAATTCTTTGAACTTGTCAAAGGATTCACTTTTGTTTCTCATTAGATAAACATAATCATAACGACTATAATCATCCGTGAACGTAATGAAGTACCTGAAACCATTTCGTGCACTAGTACTCATTGGACCACATACATCAGAATGTATCAAATCCAACAAGCCACTCGCCCTTGGACCTTTCTTCTTGAAAGGCTTTTTGGTCATTTTTCCCATTAAACATGGTTGGCACGTCTCCAATGATTTAAAATCAAGTAGACCAAGAAGGTTAGCTTCTTGCAATTTCTTGATGCGTTTTTCATTTATGTGACCAAGACGATAGTGCCACAAGAGAGTATCATTCTCGTGAGTGGTCTAAAGTCTTTTGTTATTGATATTAAATATTTTTTTATTATTCAATTCAAGCAAATAGAGACCATTCCTTATGAATGCATTTGCATAGAAAACACCATTCTTCGATATAGACAAGCAAGAATTTGAAATATTTATATTGAAATTATCCATATCTAAACATGATACAAAAATAATGTTCTTGCTAATCGAAGACACATAATAAACATTCTTTAGACATAAATTTAAATCACTACATAATTGAAGCACCACAGAATCTTGTGCAACCGCAGAAACGTTCGCACTATTTCCGACCTTCAATTCTACCTCGTTCCTTACGAGTTCCTTCCTATCCATGAGTAGTTGCACATTAGAAACTATGTGAGCACAAGATCCGGTATCAATTACCCAATCCTGGACAGAGGTGGCTAAATTTATTTCAATAACAAATATACCTTTGGCCTTTTTGGGGCGCCGACGTTCAATCACTCCGTTGTCAAGGTCTTCCTTGTACTTGGGGCAATTTGGCCGGATGTGTCCTTTTTCACCACAGTGAAAGCACTCCGTATTGGGAGTTGGAGATTTCTGAGATTTCCCCCTCAAGGCACTCTTATGAGCACCTCCTACTCCCTTGCTCTTGATTGAACCACTTTTGGTAGATTTTCCATTTCCTTTACCAATCTTTTGGCTCCTCCCATGGACGGCAAGGACATGCTTGTTCCTACCCTTGCCCATGTCAACTTCAACAGTTTTGAGAGCGTTGTGCAGCTCCTCAAGACTCACCACTTTTTCACGCACGTGAGAGTGCATCACAAAGTCCTTAAAGGACAGGGCTAGAGAGCTAGGAATCATATCTTCAGCAATGTCCTCGGGCATTGGTGAAGAGAGTTTTGCCAACTTCTCAAGGTACCCTTGCATCGTGAGAAAATGCATGGATACCGATGTTCCCTCCGCCATATGACACCTTGTGTGTGCGATGGTGGTCTTATAACGCTCCTTTCGGGCACTATCCATGAACATCTTAGACAAAGACTCCATGATCTTCTTGGGTTTTGAATCCAAGTATTTCACTTGAAGCGACTCACCCATGGATGCTAGCATAAGACCGTGAAATAGTATTCATTTCTTGATCTCTTTAAGCTAGTTACAAATATGTGACTTAACTCAAATCACATTGTTCACATTATAACTTTGCTTTATCAAGGGGCCCACTAATATCATCACTCAATTAAGAGGGGCAATGATAATCTTTTGACTAACTATTTTCTCCAACGAAAGTCATACTTAACCAACTAATGTCTTTACACTATACTCATCGATAGCTTAAGACACTAGTGTAATTAAGCACTCCTTAAGTGATCGGATATAAGTCTCATATCAAAGGACCAAAGACACAGTAAAATATTAATGACACAGAAACACATTTCTATAATATTTTACTTATTAGGTCTATTCAGTATACAAAAGTAATATTTTTCTCTTTTGTGTACCCGTGTTGTCACTCACTTGTAGAGCTACAATGATCTATGACCAACACGACAATCTTAACTCGGTAATCAATGTCTCATGCTAATTACCATGATTGCGAATATCTTTTGTTTTATGTAAACCAATATCTTTTAGAACTCTACGGTTAAGGACGAAGAGCATCTTCCTTAACACTTCTAAAAGACGAATAACATAAATAATGAACAAAATGATTTCTCATTCAATTCATAATAATTGACATTTTAAAAGTAAAACTTTTAGAACACAATCCCTTCAAATCTATCTACACTTAATAGTTTTCGAGTAACACTAGGAACAAAAAAAACATCATGCATTTTTAGTAATTTAGAAGATGAAGGAACAGTAAAAGAACCAATGCGTAGGATAGGCAAACCTGCTCCATTAGCTGTTCTGATAGAATCACAACCTGTATAGTCCGTTGAATTCTGAAGTGAGTCTGGGTCATTTGTCAGGTGGTTTGTGGCTCCTGAGTCAGGATACCAGGCATCATCTGCTATGTTGCAAAAAGTTGCCATCATAGCAGAAAGGGAGGGATGCTGAAAGGACCGATCAAAACGTTTGTAACACTGAAGGGTATTGTGGCCCATTTTGGTACAGATTTGACATTGAACTCTAGGTCGAGCAGGGTTACCAGCCAAGTTTGGAGTGGGAGGATGATTGTTATTGTTATTGTTGAAAAACATTTGCATCTGTTATTGCGCCCTCCTCGATTAGTTGGCACAGGTTCCCGAGTGACAACATTAATAGAGGGGTGAGCAGTAGATAGGTTGTTTTCCAACCACATTTCATGAGTAAGAAGCATGGCATGTAAATCTTCTAAACTTGGGGAATCAGAACGAGTAGATATAGAAACAACAAAAGAGTCATACTCAGTCCCTAACCCAGCAAGAATATAAAGAATGAGATCAGAATCAGAGACAGGATTAGCAACAACAGACAAGTTATCAGCAATAGATTTCATTTTTTGTAGATATTCAGAAATAGAGAGATTTCCTTTTTTTGTTGTTTGAATTTGTAATCTGAGTTGAATAATACGAGAACGAGACTAAGAGGCAAAAGCTTTCTCAAGTGTGACCCAAGCAGAACGAGAAGTTGTACATCCTACGGTTTGTCCTAACAACCCCTCAGATAGACTCGCAAGTAACCATCCTAACAGTAGTTGATCTTGTCGAGACCATGCTTTATATTCAGGATTGGGAATGGTTTGAGTGTCGTCTAAAAACGGACTAGGGGTAGGAACAGAACCATCAAGAAAACCATACAGATCATTACCACGAACAATGTGCATGATTTGAGAGTGCCAAATTAGGTAGTTCGTGCGATCAAGACGCACATGTATGGGAAAAGATAGATTTCCAGAAACGGATATGGTGGAAGAAGTGGTGGTGTTTGGCATGCTAGTGGAGCTCTGACTAGAAGTCGTCATGGCAGAAAACTCATAAGTAGAGAAAAGCACGAGACTATCGCCAAGGTAGGGCTTGATGTGGTAAAGGTGCTCAAGATAAGCGTCGTGGAGAGGAATAGTTTGGAGAAGAGGAGGAGAAAATGGCAAGTTTTCTTGGTTAGAAGTTTTTATATGAAGAAAAGATTATCGCAGCCGTTAGTTTGAAAAAGAACGGATGATATTCTCTGTAGGAAAAGAAGGAATGAAGACCGTTGGATTGGGTGAGATGAACGATTGGATTTTGCTGGGAAAAGCACAATCCGTGTGCATAGGAGAGAGCAGATCCACACCGTTGGATAAAGAAGAAGGAAGGGGAAGATTTTCCAAGATGGAGTTGGTTATGGGTTGGGTTGATTTTCTTGGTTTTGTTATGGGCCAGAAAGAAAGGAAGGGAAGGATGAAGACGGGCTGGGTTGGGAGAGATAGGTGGGTTGGAAAAAAAAAGATGAGGTATTGGTTTGGGTTTTAACCATACTAGCTCTTGATACCATGTTAGAAAGAACACTAGTCACAATGAAAGGAAATAAATTGATTCTCATTGATTTAGAATGAAGGTGATGGAGGCTATTTATAGTCTACTAGAACCATGAATACATTTGTACCTAGACACTAACTATAGAAAATCTAGATGATTCTAATACCAAGAATGTAGACTAGTATTAGATACAATGAATGTTACAATGAATTGAGTTACAATACATGTTGACTTATATGTAAGGCTTAATGAGCCTGATTAGTTTTGGGTTCTAACACAACTCTTTACCCATATTCAACACTTCATCATCATCAATACACGACGCAACATGTTTATACACAATTAATAAATGTGTAATGTGACTCGTGTCATGTACACGCTAGGACGCAAACATATTTAGTACATGTTATGATTACATGACTATTACCTTACACAAATAATACTTATTTAGTGCATGACTATATAATTTTTGCTCTTAATATCATGACCGTTACATATTTATTACACAAACTAAAACAATAATAATGATGAAAAACAACACAATTGATGACCCGCAACCGCAAGTCCACAACACAACAATAAGGTAACTACACAATATTTTGATTAGAACCAAATTAGTAGTAGGTAATGCTAGCATGCTGGATATGGGTCGGAAACATTTTACACAATTAATATGAGGTTATAATGCAATTGATTAACTGTGAAATAACCGTTTAACTGAATACCTTATTTGCTGTTATCGCTGAATGCATCGATGACCTTTAATTAATTGCATTATAACCTCATACTCATTTATTAATTGTGTAAAATATTTCTGACCCATATCCTGATATCCAGCATGCTAGCACCATGTAATTGTGTTCAGCTTAAAATCAATTACCCTTGTCAACTGGTCTAGTGTTTCTATGAGAAGGGCACCTTAACGGGCGAACAAGTTTCCGGCCCACCTGCTCTGCAGGCCCATTCAATACCAATCCGTCCCGCTACTCCTACGAAACCACAACATCCACCAATGGCAGCTGCAACATTTGCACTTGAGAAGACATTACAACCAAAAACATTACGCAACCATCAGACTGAGCTGCAACCATTGAATACCTCACAGGAGCCGTTCCAACAAATAATTTATTGTTCAACACAAAACACACCAGCAGATGCCGCGAATACAACAATCAATCCACTAATTTAGTGATAACAAACATTTCACTTTTCATCCTACAATGATCTATGTGCTAAACTACAAAAACTGACGGTGAGTCGGATCCCGTTGCAGATCTCGTGCTGTAACTTCAGCAATTAGTACCCAAATCCTGGAAATTAGACAAACATTAGTAATTAGATAAATTGGTGCGAGCAATAATACATTTATACAAGGTTGGCGTGATAAAAGAAGCATATTTCTTGGGAATTTACCTGAGTTGTCCATTGGGTTTCCAGCAGGTGCTGCCTCTGGCTCCTTGATGTCAACAACCACCACATCTGACGTGAGGAAAGTTTTTGCAACAGAAGCGGCGTGCTCCAAACAGCACCGGACCACCTGGTTAAATTAGCATTGCAGCATCAGAAACATGATCCACAATCCACATAAACAAAAGCATCACAGCATGTGGCTAGATATTGCTAACAGATACAGCGCTCACATTTCTCCGATCAATTTTCCACATAAAACAGTTCCAGAAAGAGAGCAACAAAGAAAAGACTTATTTTTAGAGGTTATTATAAGAATATCTTGCATACTACGTGCTTCAGTTATTTGTGGTGTTGTGGTTTTATCTGATATTCACACCAAAGATCTTAAGGCAAAATATAAGATTTCCTGTACTACGAGGAATATTTTGGACTAACCTTAGTAGGGTCAATGATTCCTGCCGACATGAGATCCTCATACTTGCCTGTCGCAGCATTGTAACCATACCTGGGATTGTCGCTTGAAAGAACCTGAAGAGTTTTAAATTAAACATAATTGTATTAACTTAGATGCATGATGTAGCAACTCTACACACAACAACAAACTAAAATAAGATTCAACTTTTTCAATAGAAAGGCCAAAACATCAGGCATATTCCATGGTCTTCAAAAGAATAAGATCATTTCATTAATCTTAAGTAAAAACCATCAATTACTATGAATGTCCATGTTCAACCGTTTTCTAACCAATAGCTTAATTATTTGGGAACAAGAATGATGCAATCACTATCATGCAGCTAATCCCTAATGAAGACTACAAGCTAGAATGCTAAATTGGTAAATGCAATGTTGTAACAAGTTGTCAAACAAGAGACACTGGCATACCTTTTCAGTGACAACACTTCCATTAACACCAGCATTTTTGGCAATCAATTTCAGCGGATAGCTAAGAGCCCTCTTCACAATATCAGCCCCAACCTGTAAAACTATTGATAGTTAAGCTTTGACATACATTATGAGAACACTCAAAACAACAAAATAAAGAGATTATAAGAAAAAATGAAAAAATAGACTTCTTCAATAAGCACCGCACCATGCAGCTTGAATGCAAAACAAATCAAATAAAGAGTAATAGAGTATAGCAAAGTTTAACCTTCTGCTCATCATTCTCAAGGTTGTCCTTGATGGCATCAACTTTGGCAGCAAGTCTCAGAAGAGTGCAGCCACCACCAACAACAATACCTTCTTCAACTGCTGCCTGAAAATAGCAAAGATTCATTTATCTGCAAATGCAAAGACAGCTAATATACAGGGCTTGTGAGTGGTAGTGCCTCCAACAGCATACCTTTGTTGCATTGAGAGCATCCTCAACTCTCAATTTCTTCTCTTTCAATTCAGTTTCAGTTTGTGCACCAACCTATAGGTAAATCACAAATAAGTCATATAGCTGACAGATAAATTTGAAGGTATTTCAGAAGACCACGTGAAATAAAGCTATAATTTGACTAAAGGATGGTATAAGAAACCTGAATAACGGCAACGCCACCAGAGAGCTTTGCTATTCTTTCATTAAGTTTCTCTTTCTCATAGTCTTGCTCAGCTGCCTAATCAACATCAATATGGCAATAAAAATCAATAACTGATGAACTAGTTTAACAGTTCAAATAAGATGTAATAAACACTAGGAATTAGAGAACTCTATGTGACACAGGTTAAAATATAAACCTCTATCAGGTTCCGTATCTGAGCAACACGTTTTGTCACTTCTTCCTGTGTAGATCCATCTCCGACAATAGTGGTGGAATCCTTTGTCAATACAACTTTAGCAGCAGTGCCCAAGACTTCTTTGTCGGCTTTGTCCAATGAGAGACCAACTTCTTCCCGAATAACAGTGCCTAGAGAAATACCACAACAAGATCAGACAAGCACAACTATGAAAAGTGGAAACATTTCGAAGCCAAAATAGAAATAGAAGACTGCACCAACCAACATTGAATAATGACAGTTAGAATAGAAGCACGGGAAAAAAATTGGAATGCTAAGAAATAGAACAGCAAAGGTTCAACCTCCAGTGAGGATGGCAATATCATCAAGATATTGACTTTTACGCTCTCCAAATCCAGGTGCTTTGAGTGCAGCAATTTTCAGAGCACCTCTAAGCTTGTTCACGACAAGAGTAGCAAGGGCTTCCTGCTCAATGTCTTCAGCAATAATCACGATTGGATATCCTCCCCTGATGGCTTCTTCCAAAACATTGATCAGATCTCTAGCGTTTGTGATCTTCTTGTCAACGAGGAGGAGCTGGGGGGGGGGGGGGGGGGGGGGGGGGGGGGGGGTATGAGAAAAGATGTAAATGTGTAAAACATCAACTATCATCTTCTTTATGACACTTTTTTAAAGTGAAATAGTAACTTACCTTGCAGTTCTCATATTCTACTGACATTTTCTCACTATCAGTGACAAAGTAAGGAGATATGTATCCACGGTCAAACTGCATTCCCTCAACAACATAGAGGCTGTTGTCTGCACTTTTTCCTTCTTCAAGAGTAACTACACCCTTACGGCCCACCTTACTCATGGCCTCTGCAATCATGTTTCCAATTTCATGGTTGTTACCAGCACTTACAGCAGCAACATCTGCAAGTTCGCTGTCTTCAACCTGCATTAAACCAGTACTAAAAGACTGAAATACCTTAAAAGGCAAATGAAAGCAGAAGTATGTGGGAAAAAATACATAATGGGCTCCACAAAAGCTACCATGGGACATGGGCAAGCAAAGGAAAAGTAAGAGAAAACAATATATGTCGATAACTTGAAAAACATACTGATGACCCAACTTACCTCTTTGGACATTAATTTCAGCTCGCCAACAAGGGCTTTAGCAGTTTTCTCAATACCTCGTGTTATTTGAACAGGGTTAGCTCCTGCAGCGACAACCTAGAAATCCAGAATTCAGATTAGAAAGAGAATTAAAGATCATAACTAGAAAACTTGATTGAAAAAAGAAGAGAACCTTAACACCTTCAGCGATCAATCCCTGGGCCAGAACAACAGAAGTTGTAGTGCCATCTCCCGCCAAGTCATTGGTTTTTGCAGCAGCTTGCCTGACTAGCTTGGCACCAATGTTCTCAACAGGGTCCTCCAACTCAACCTAAAAATTTCAGATCAGATCATTATGAGTGAGGTTGAGAATGAAGACATCTGCTTGCACGAAGAACAGAGATGTAAAGCACCTATAATGTAACATTTTGTTTTATTGCAGAAAGCAACAGTAGCACTTTAAGCTCAATGCAGTAATCACACTTTAACCTCAAGAAGGGGATTGAAGGGGAAATGAGAAAAAATAGATGATGAACAAAAGAACAGGATATAAGCAAATTAGATGCAATAGTGCTGGAGATAGTTTAGTACAATAGCACGAAAACATCATGCTCCTTGTTTATAACACTAAAGTAAAGAACAAAAACGAGAATTTGGATAATGTTAAAAGAAAAAGGACAAGGAATACATCAAGATTTGTGAAATTTAAGTTACAGAGAGGCATCAAATTTGTATTGCAAATGGCAAATTTAGGGAGAATCAAATAAGGAGAATTAATCACAGGGCAATTAGCACCCAACAGGATCAGAAGATCAAAAGTAGCACCGACTCTCACCTCTTTTGCAACTGTAACACCATCATTGACAATCTTAGGGGAACCATATTTGCTCTCAAGAACAACATTTCTACCCTTTGGACCAAGAGTGACTCCAACAAGATCAGCAAGCTTGTTGACTCCAGTCTGAAACCAAATAATTGAAAATTCAACAGATCTGAAAACCCCAATGTCAACACAACAAACCACAATTCCCACCAACACTTACTTGAAGCTTCTTAGTAGCTGAACCATCCTTGTTAAAGTACAGCTCCTTAGCCATGGCCTTGACCTTGTTATCACGTCTTCTCTGCATTCGCAAGTTTAGTGCTCTTCCACCCAAAGAGCTTGAGGAAATGGATGCAAGAGAAGACAAACGAACAGATTTCTCCCCGCATGTCGGAAGCTTATCTTTGGCAAAGCTGGTGGATGTAGCCAAAGACAAGGTGCTCACACTGGATGCCATTGTCTAATTACATGTAACACATACAACAAACACATAAGTCATTCAGTTGAAAACAGTGAACCAAGAGGTAAACGTGCATCATGAAAAGGAGAAAATCTGCCTTCAGTTGTGGGATAGCCATGCATAAGATGTTACACTTTTTTTCTAGGAAATATGCAATAGCTCAGGTCAGAGTTATGGAAGTCATGCATGTATAGTTTGAAAAAATTACAAACCAAACACAGCTCAATTCAAGCTCTAAAAGCTCTTTACAATATTCCTATTGCAGATGCATAAAACACTTAACACGTCAGAATCCTCGAGCCCATACTTTTACATACCAACAACCAAATTCTTCATTAAATACATGACAAGGTGCTCAAGGAATAAAACAAAACTGGTTTATTTTTCATTGTCAACAGAACCGATTCTGCACATAACCAACACCGGCAAGAAAAAAATCAAATACCAAACTCTTTTCGAAAATCAATTGGATGAATACGTACAGTAGAAAACAAAACTGTAGAAACCAATAGATGAAAATGAAAGATGTAATTGGCAACAGAAACCACAACCTCTACACATAGAAAACCGATCACACGGTGCAATTCTGAATTAGAAAAGAACATTTACCACAATAACATCAGTGTCACGGAGCACAAAGCATAACCACATTTTCAACCAAAAGATAAAAAAGACCAAAGCACGAAAACACAATGCGAAAAATGATATCAGCATCTCACCAACACTAACACAACAATCACCTTCATAATCCACTAATCCGAGCAAAAGGGCAATTCCAAAATCATATTTATCACCATATCTCAATTACAAACACGAAATTCTTCGACCAGCAGAAAGACTTTATAAAAAACAAATCCGAACCCAATCCACATCAAAAACCACATGAAATCCCCGAAACAGAACCCTAAAACCCCGCTTCCAACAACCGAAACCGAATTCCCACACCAAAAGGAACCATCTTTACCATCCCACCACCAAATCCACTCCCAAACCAACTCATTCCACCAACCAAACCCGCAAAAAGTGGGTCGGAAACCGTACCTACGCGGCGGAGAGGGGAAGGATAAGGCTGGAGTCGCGGAGAGATTGGGAGAGTGAAGTTTAGGATTAGGGTTTTTATAGCGCGGGCTTAGGGGATGAATCCTGGCCGTTGGATCCAATCGGGGTTTTGGTTCGGAATGGATGGAATTATCTAGAAGGTTGCAGAGGGTAAGGGTTTGTGACGTCTAATCTCGACCGTCGGATTCGGAGAGGGTAACCTTAGGTAGTAGCTGCTTTGGTGTGGTGTGTGCTTTGTGCTTTAGCTTTAGCTTCTCTTTTTTTTCTTTTGGGACATTTTGGAAACTAAAAAGTAACCAAGTTTTGAGGTTTATATATACAATCTAACCAAACAATTACATTGTAAAAAGAAGAAAGAAAAAACCCTCTTTTAAGACTCACTTCGGCTGCTTTGTCGATCTTTTAAGTGAAAATAATAATATACTTAACCCAAAGCCGGATTTGCTGAGAACCTAAAACATCTCAACGACATCATCCTCTTAGTTCTTAAAACACAAATAGAAATAGACTTGGAAGTTGGAATGGTAAATCTCCTAGCAAAGACTTGGCTGCATGTTAGAAGTACGTACTATCAACTTCAAATTATGTTCATCAACAAAAACTGTACGTTCCAACTTCTACAAACTACTATATATTCTTGTACCACTTTTTGCAAAATAAAATTTTCTTTCAACGAAGAAAGTTTAACTAATAGTTGGTTTGTGCTTAGTGATTTTTGAAGTTGTCTTAAGGGATTAGGGTTCTAAAGTCTATCAAGAGCTAGGCATTTACTGTCCACAAAGTAATAGTAAATCCGTTTTTCTTTAAGCAACGGACGTTGCTTTTGGAGATAGGATTAGGTCGTTAAGCACGATGAATTGTGCAGAGAGTAAAAAAGAAAATAATAAATTTCTTGAAAAACTTATCTTATAACTTAACTGAAATGCCCGGGAAACACTAAACAGAAAATATAAATCCTACTCTCTCTTTTCTAGAATTAGAAAGAAACCAAAATCAAAAGAAAGTTTGAGATCAC
The DNA here is from genome assembly GCA_963682175.1 of Triglochin maritima. Classification (NCBI taxonomy): domain Eukaryota; kingdom Viridiplantae; phylum Streptophyta; class Magnoliopsida; order Alismatales; family Juncaginaceae; genus Triglochin; species Triglochin maritima. Next base: position 11,245,879 of record OY821773.1, read on the forward strand.
AGAGACACAAATGCCAAAAATAACATCAAACCTGGAACGCACACTTATTGTCAATGGAATATTCACAATTTTCCAACTGCGTCAGTTTTTCTTTACTGTTTCCCTTTTTGCAGCTACATCCGATTTTTTTTTTTAAATTATGTCCAATGAAGGTTGGCAAGCAGGGTTTATGAATATTATGATTTATGAACATATAAAAGTACGTTTCATTTCACTTGGTCATTTTGTGATGGTAGAAATCTAGGGGAGAGCAAAACCCGGTCCGGTCCGGGTTTTTGGACCGGACCGGAAAAAAAATTGGATCCGGTCCGGTCCAATTTTTTTTTAAAATTTAAGGTAAAAAATCGGGTTTTTGGACTGGACTGGACCAGACCGGTTCGGTCCGGTCTTCGGTCCGCCTATCCGAATTTTTTCCGGTCCAGTCCGATTTCCGATCCAGACCTAAATTTTTTTTACGGTCCGGTCCGGACCGGACCGATGCTCAGCCCTATTGGCATCTATGAAATTAATAATTATGACTACGTATAAAACTAAGTTGTAGTTCACTTGGTCATTTTGTGATAGTAGACAACTATGAAATTAGGAATATTATTATTTGATTTTTAATACTAAGTCATCATAATTTTCTCTTAAAAGTTGGTTAATAACTTGATGCATTTCCAATTGACATTGTAAGTCAGAACTTAAGTATTTGTAGTTCTATTTGTGCTACCCTGGAAGTAAACTAACAAAACAAAAATGTGGATAGATAGATGGATACGAAATTTATATGTACCAGTTCGAATGTAATTTACAGGGAATCACCGTTTGAAACAACAAATTGATATAAAGTAATATATTTTCAAGAAACGATACTATCTATTAAATCAGATGAGAACTTCTTGAGCATTTTAGGTAGCAAATCACACGACATCTAATAGAAATAAGATTGTTTACCAAAAGGTCATTGCACATTAAAAAACATTACCAAAATGCATCAGTAACTTTTCACGTTACTCCAGAAGTCCAGATCCAATTTAATTCCACACATAAATAGGCATACTTATTCATTCTCACAGGGACAATCACGCAAACATCGGACTCAAGCGTAATAACCGAAAACTACAAGCCCTCTATCGCAACTTCGAACCTATAAATCCACCACCCCACGTCCCACCCCTCACACCACCACCATGTCCCACCCCGTGGACCCCACCAACCTCGTCGAATCCCAACCGTCAGATCCAATGGGCCAACGCACCTCGACCGTCCGATCCCCGTACCTCCCGACGGACATCCTCGCCGTGATCTTCTCGCACCTCCCGTCCTCCGACCGCCGACGGGCGTCCCTCGTCTGCCGCCTGTGGCACTCCTCCGACGCCGCCTCCCGCCGGCACCTCTCCCTCCACGCTCTCCCCTCCCTCCCGCTCTCCCTCTTCTCCCGCTTTTCCTCCGTCAACTCGCTCGTCCTCTCCTCCCATCTCCACTCCCCCAGCGTCTCCGACCGAACCCTAACCCTAATCGCCCTCCTCTGCCCCTTCCTAACCTCCCTCAAGCTCCGCTGTTGCCGTGACCTCTCCGCCTCCGGCGTCGCCGGAGCCGTCTCCGCCTCCACCTCCCTCCGCCGGATTTCGCTCAAACGGTTTCGGTTCGGCTCCGGCGGAGTTTTGGAGAAGGGGAGTCTGGAGGTTGTGGAGATGAAGAAGGTGGAGAACGGGCAGGAGCTGGCGGTGGCGGTGGCGGGAGGGGTGAGGTCGGTGAGGATCTCGAAGTGCGGCGGCGATTGGGGGCCGGCGTTGGAGAAGATCGGACGGAGATCGCCGGAGCTCGCTGAAGTCCGGCTGGATCGGGTTCGTGTTCAAGGGCTTAGCGGATTGACGGGTTGTTGTCCAAAGCTGGAGGTTTTGGTTCTGAGTAAGACTCTGGAGGTGTCGGATTCCGACTTGGAGGCGGTCGGGTTGCGGTGCGGAAGGCTTAGGAAGGTGAGGTTGGACGGGTGGAGTACGAATCGGATTGGCGATTACGGTGTGTCGGCGTTGGTCAAGGGTTGCCCGGAGTTGGAGGAGGTCGTGTTGTTTGCGGTTGAGGTGTCGGTTTTGGGGTTCAATTCGATCGCGGAGAATTGCCGGAAGCTTAAGAGTTTGGGAGTTTATGCGAGCCGGTCAGTCGGGGATGATGAGATCGAACATGTGGCTTCGCGTTTTGCCGGATTGAAGAAGCTTTGTTTGAAGAGGTGTAACGTATCCGACCGGGGCGTTGCGGCGTTGGAGAAGGGGTGTCCTGAGTTGAGGGAGTTGAAGGTCAAGAGATGCCGGAATGTGACGAAGAATGCGATCGGTTCGTTGCTCGAGAAGAGGAGGGAGTTGGTTGTTTGGTTTGATTCTGACGAGGACGTTAATTTGGATCTGGTCGCCAACCGAACGAGGGAGGATGAGGACCTGAGTATCCTCCTCTGCGTCGGTTGGCGGTGATTCGAGTACTGATGTTAGTTTAGGTAGCCCAGTCGGTTGGTTGTGTCGATATTCAAATCGTAGTTTTCGACCGGGAAGAACATTGTTGCCTGCACCATCAAGAGGCTGTCTTCTTATAACAAACAATGTACGTAGTTCATCTTAGTGTACGTACTAATGTGTTATTTGTTAAGCTATCAATGTACTACTGGAGTTGGTTTTGTTTTTTGTATGATGTAATTACTGGTGTTTCTTGTAAATAAATGGTGTGATCGTGTTTACATAATCCTAGATCTTGTTAAATTTGTTGTTTGAGTTGATGTAGGTTTTGTTTTGTACATCTCTAATATCATAGAATGAAAGGTAAATTTCGAAAATATTCATTTCATTTTCGCAACGTTTGGATCAGTTTTGGTACATTTCTAAGATACTCAGATTTTTGAAATCCACACGAGTAAGAATAATCAAATAAAAATTATAAAATTCCTGTATTTACATTTAATCTCTATTGACAAAATGAAAGCTTTGTTCAATCACGTTGGGGGAGCTTCATATAGTGAAGTTGCATGAATCTGAAAATTAAACAAGTTTTTAAATGAACCTTTTCGAGCATTGAAGTAGTATTTAGTCAGTCACCATTGCTCCCAAAATATTGTGTAGCTCCATTATTTTTTTGCGAATAAGAGCTGAATTTTCCAAGACTTCGGGTTTATCAACATGGAATGAACTCTCATATCTAACAACCCAATGAGTGTTATTTTGAGTTCAAATCATGATCTTGATCTATTAGTCGGTAATTCAAATCCTTTCTCTTCTTCACGTATTAGCGCCTCCAATTACATTCATATTCAACTTCAGTTGCAAAAACAAAGACAAGCAATTTTTTCCCATGATATCTTATTTAAGTACTTTGTTTCGGTCTAAGTACCTATTTGACAGTCCAATTACAATTCAGTAGTTTAGTTCGTTGAGACACTCATCTCTACCTGTAACTTCAATCAAATCCAATTCTACTAAAGCTTTAGCTCGTTTAGATGAGACTCTCTAATTATAGAAAGTTTAATCTCAAAACTATGGAGTAGTCTAGAAGTAGGTTTAAGTTATTGATTTAGAGGCAGTCCTCTAATTATAGAAACTTCAATCCTTAAACAGTAACACTCCAGAAGTAGGTCTGTATTGCAGTGATTGGTGCTTAAAACAGTCTCTAAGCAGTTCAAGAACTCATTAATTGCGAGATCACAGATATCAAAAGTTAAATTGGGATTTTGATCCTTTTAGATGTGGTTTTGAAGGAAGTACACGATATATAGGAACTTTAATTATAGTAAGGTAAGTGTGAGGAACCTTGGGAGTGGACGACTTTTTGGTGACGATAGATCTAAAAAAGTCAGTGGTTACAAATTTTTAAGCCCAAAGGTCACTTTTAGAATTTCCAACATCATGTTACAAAGAAGGGGATATTAGTTTCGTAAGTTTCATAACCCATAAAACTAATTACAACTTAGGTTAAGATGAAAAGGAAAAGCAACGAGAAGAGACACCATATATTTAAGGGTCGTTATACACGGAAGCGCGCGTCACGGACGCGCATTACGTGGATTTGTACAGCTCATGTATTTTCTTTGAGTCAGCGTCCAGTCAGCGAAATTTCTCTTCGCGCGTTTTTGTCTTTTTAAAAAACGCTGGTTCTTTAAGTTGAACGATTCCTTTCCCAATACACAGATAAGACAGTGTGCAGACCCTAGGACAGCGTGCAGACCCTTTATTCGTGCAGATCTCATACTTATCATAATATTTTTTATTATTAAGTTTTGTCCAGAAATGGAACTGAAAGTTTGTCCTGTTTATGTACAAAGTTTGTCATGTTTATGTAGAATGGTTGTCCAGTTTATGTTGAAATTCATACTTATTCCGGACAGAAAATACACTTATTCCGAACAGAAAATACACTTATTCCGGACATAAAATACACTTATTCCGGACAAAAATACACTTATTCCGGAAAGAAAATACACTTATTTTATTGCGGACAAAAAATACACTTATTCCGGACAAAAATACACTTATTCCGGACAAAAATACACTTATTTCGGACAGAAAATACACTTATTCCGGGCACCAAACTTTCTTCTTATTCCGAACAGAAACACAACTTAATCCGAACAAACAAACAACATATTCCGAACAGACCCACAACATATTCCGAACATACAAACAACATATTCCGAACAGACTCAACTTAAACCGAACAGACACAGAACTTAATCCGAACAGACACACACCTTATTCCGAACAGACATACAACTTATTCCGAACAGACGCACAACATATTCCGAACAGACATACAACTTAATCCGAAGAGACACACAACTTATTCCGAACAGACTCACAACATATTTCGAACAGACACACAACATATTCCGAACAGACAGACAACTTAATCCGAACAGACACACAACTTATTCCGAACAGACTCAGAACATATTCCGAACAAACACACAACATATTCCGAACAGACAGACAACTTAATCCGAAGATTCCGAACAGACACACAACTTATTCCGAACAAACAGACAACTTAATCTGAACAGACACACAACTTATTCCGAACAGACCCACAACATATTCTGAACAGACACACAACATATTCCGAACAGACAGACAACTTAATCGGAACAGACACACAACTTATTCCGAACAGACCCACAACATATTCCGAACATACACACAACATATTCCGAACATACACACAACTTAAACCGAACAGAGACACAACTTACAACTTAAACCGAACAGACATACAACTTAAACCAAACAGACACACAACATATTCCGAACAGACACACAACTTAAACCGAACATACATACAACTTAAACCGAACAGACACGCAACTTATTCTGAACAAACCCACAACTTATTCCGAACAGACTCACAACATATTCCGAACAGACACACAACTTAAACCGAACAGACACACAACTTAAACCGAACAGACACACAACATATTCATGTTCCAATCAGAGAAATCAGGATCTCCGGGTTTTTGTGCGACTTCGTGAAGCAACGATGTAACCTTCATCTTGAACTTTCTCTTCTCTTGTTGGTGCGACTTCGTGAAGCAACGATGTAACCGACCCATTCACGCTGCTTACGTTGTGAAGAACCCTGGGAGTCGGCATCAGACGCTTCTTCGACGTAATATCTTGCTCGAAATGGTGATTTATTACGGAGAGAGGTACAACATAAACCGAACAGACGTAAGTCTTCACCACGGAGCGTTGTACCTCTCTCCGGAATAAATCATCATTTCGAGCAAGATATTATTTCGAAGAAGCGTCTGATGCCGACTCCCAGGGTTCTTCACAACGTAAGCAGCGTTAATGGGACGGTCGATGACACTCTTTCTTTCTTCTTCATTCTTTTTCTGTTACGGACACTCCAACAGAGCACCACAACATCTTTGCTGCACTGTTACACGAAAAAGAATGAAGAAGAAAGAAATAGTGTCATCGACCGTCTCATTCACGTTGCTTACGTTGTGAAGAACCCTGAGAGTCGGCATCAGACGCTTCTTCGAAATAATATCTTGCTGGGAATGATGATTTATTCCGGAGAGAAAGAATGAAGAAGAAAGAAATAATGTCATCATATTTGTATTTGCGTTGAGAGAAAGAACGTGCTGAGTTGAAACACATTTAATGTGATTTGAGTGGACATCAGGAAGAAAAAACAAAAAAAGAAAAACATCTTTGCTTTGGCCACGTAAGGGTTGACATGGATGTCCACGTATAACGCGTCCGTGACGCGCAGCGTTCATAAATCATTTTCCTATATTTAATATATAACCCATAAAATCGATTTTTTATTATAATACTTTTTTAATACGAAATTAAATATTTAGGTATATGGGAAAGACATTTAGATATATACACCCTGTGGAATAGCCAAGTCTAAGGCGTGCCTGACCCCTTGCCCTGCCAAGTCCAAGGGGTCCTCACCCCTCGACCCTTCCAAGCCCGAGGGGTGCCCCACGTCTTGGATTTGGCAAATCCGAGGCATGAAGAGAATTGTAATGCCCGTGAAATCATTTTTCCCTTCGACGATTCTAGCCACAAAACACCCATCACCCACCCATCCCCGGCCGAAATCCTAACTCCGAGCCCCACAGTGATCCCAAATCTGTGACATCAAAAATTGAATCCGGACCACTCAGGTAATTTCCCCCATTTTATAATTCGTTTTTTTCTAAGCATTGTTGAGAAGTTTTGTTTGTTTGGTGATTAATTAATGCATTTTAGTGTGTAAGAAACTGGTATTTGAACACATTTTACCGATAAACTTTGAATTTCTTTATGTTTACTTGCAAATGTTACATTGTGAAAAAACCATATTTATATGCAAAATTTTTATTGAAATGAAAAGGTTTGTTACACATCAATGAATGATGATGATATACTAGTTTTAATTGTTTCTCCTTTGTTTAATTATAGACTTGCAGTGGTGTTTTGTGTTTTCAGTTTACTTATCCTTATTTTTTTATTTAGGTATTCTGAAATAAAGTAGAGTTCGATTCTAAGTTTTTGATTTAAGATTTTTTATTATAAAAGTGAGTATTTTTTTATTGTAACTAATGCAAATTTTATTTAAGTTGGTGTAGTTATAAATATATTAAATTTAGGAACATTAAGAAATTTAGATAATTGTTACGTTTAATGAAATATTTTTTTATTCCATGAATAATTTTTTGGAATGACAAATTTGGGTAGTGGGCATTCGTTTCCAAACAAACTCGATCTTAATGATGCAATCGACATGGAGATTATTTTCCCACTCCTCAACATAGCAAATTGTATGTTTAGAATGAATGACGTTGTTGCAAATGTAATTACAAACACAAATCATATTAAGTTAATTTGGCATTATATTTGAATTACACATATTTTTTGGTTGTGTAATTTGACGAAATATTTTAATATATTGTAGCAGGAGGTTGTGTTGAACTGTTGAACGCGTCAACCTTTTATTCCATTTCTCGACAATTTAGCCAAGCATTAAAGAATTTGGGATTGTATTAGCTTGCTCAAATAAAGCATACGAAGACAGATCCCAGACTGATAACTGCACTTGTAAAGCGCTGACGTCCCGAGACTCACACTTTTTATTTGCCGGTTGGGGAGGTTGGAGTGACATTGCAGGATGTGAGCTGCTTATGGGGTCTACCTATCAGTGATCTTCTGATAATTAGACTCAGTGATCGAGATTTCATGGAATTAATTAAAAACACTTTTGGGATCAATATCAACCCCGAAATGATGAAAAAGGTAAGCGCACAATGCGAGCAGATGAGAAAGAAGTTATTGAGAAGTCAATTGTTTAGAATCAGTATGAAGTGGTTGCGAACGAATTACGAGAACCTCTCGAACAATCCTATAGATGAGGAGGTGACCCGATACACAGACTTTCATTTTAGACTATCGGGCTTTTATTTTAGACTTGTTCAGATCCATGGTTTTTCTTAACACCTCTGAACACAGCGTGCCAATCATGTATTTCAAGTTCTTGTAGAATTTGGACAAGCCGTTAATGTACAATTAGGGTGCAACAGTACTTTCGTGCTTGTACCGGAACTTGTCCATTTTATACTAAAGCAGCAAGAAGACAATTGAGGGCATTGTTACTTTTTCAGCACTGAGCTTGGACTTGATTTCTTATAGCTCGACCGAGACCCGTGGGCCTTGTTGAGTGTTTAGGTGGAGATGACCCGGATGCCAAAACCTTTATTTGTTGTTAAGTGGCAGTACTACCAGACCTATGAGGTTAGTCTCGCACATTCTAGTCTCACGTATTAGGAAAATGAATTTGAAAGTATCTTGGATGAGCATGAAATTGACACCCATATGATTCATATTTGGCATTGCTTTCTGACCAGGTTCTTAGTTATGCGACATATTGGCTTGCGAGAGTACTCATGATTCATTTTTGGATGGTATCCTGACATTATCTAGATAGAGTTATGAGACAGTTCAGACTCTTTCAGACGACACCTCCGTCAGAGCCTCACCACAGGATAGAGCTGAAAAGACTCGATAAGATAGTTCATGCAGCCCGACAGATGGATGATTGGTCGGCCAAGCATCAAGTTTATATATGGGAGTGGGATATGTAGGATCTAATGTATCCTAATATTAGTCTAAAGGGGGGGGGGGGTGAATAGACTAATTAAATTCTTTAAACTAGAATTGCAAATTAAAATCTATAACAAATAAAGTGTAGGAGAGATAAGCAAACCAGAACACCAGATGTATAGAGGTTTGGATCCAACCACCAGATTCTAATCCTCTCTTACGAATTGCCTTTCCTCGAACAACTTCGCGTCCTTCGCTAATCCGATCTCTGTTGCGGGTCGATATCACGCCTTTACACCACAAGCTTTGCGAACACCCTCGCCTAGCTTGAACCACCTTCTCAAAATCCGAGAAGAGCTTTACTCCGGAAGCTTGTACAACTCTTGAAGAAATTACTTTAGCAAACTAATCCTAGGCACTTGAAATGAATGATGCAATCAATGAGAGTGATTTCTGTTGGCTTTTTAACCTTAATCTATATTTATTTTGATCATTAATCAAACTGATCTTAATCAATCAACCTAATCAATCAAAGTGAGCAAATACGATTACATGCCTTGCATACATACTTGTATACTTACAATCATCTTAATAGGTTGATCAAGATAATCAAGAAAATGAGCATTGGGACAAAGACATCAAGACTCAAGACTTGTAATCAAAGTTTTGGACCAAAATATGTAATTTATATTTATTGAGTTCATAAGGTTTAATGTAAACTTGAGCACTAGGATCTGTCCCTTCAAGATTCGATAAACCGAACCCTTTCCGATCAATCGAAACCTTTCTAGTTCGGTCCACCGAACACCTATCAGTTATCTGAATAGCCCTTGATCGGTTTTGGACTTTGTTCCAACAGTCGCATTTGAATCAAGTGTAGGATTTCGTATCCCTATGTATGTGTATATTTAAAAATAATAATACAAACATACATGATCGATTTCATATTTTTCATTGATTTTACGTACATGTATATGTTTATTATAATATCATGCATTCCTACACATATTAAAATAAACAAAAGAGAGAGAATCATACCCAAAGATTCTCTAAAACATTTCAGAAGATCCGGTGTTCCGTTGCTCGTCGAATCGTCTGCCGATTTGCCCCCAAGTGTTCACCAAACTCTTAACAAGATTAAAGAGAAATGAGCTAGCCAATCAATATCTAATTAAGCTTAGAATCTAGCTAATAACTCATATTTAAGCTCCTGATATTCCTATCACCAAAACTTAAAACTATTAAGAGATTTTCGTGGTGATTAAGGGAGAGATTAATGAGAGAGAGAATTTATGCAATAACATAAACAAGTAGGATGATGTGTTTTTTATAGGCTCCCAAAACATCCTTATCAAGAACAATTCTCTAGTCATGATCATTTGCTTATTCTTTCCTAAAATTAATCCCAAATTGCCTTATAAGCATCCTAAAAAACGTTTGATCAAATCTGGAATTAATTCAACCCATGATCTAACTATTCTCTTAATAATTCAGGCAAAATTCTTGTTGTTCGGTTAACCGATAATTCTTTTCGGTTGACCAAACCATTCAGTTTTAACACATGTTTGTATAATCGTGAGCTAGACGGTCGACCGAACATTCATGATAAAAATTCTCTAGAAACATTTGGACGATCCGTGTCTTGCTCCGGTCGACTGTTGACCCACCAAAACTTCTCCTGGCGAATCTCTTCAGACGACCTTGTCACTTTCGGTCGACCGAAAATATCCCAAGATAGCTCCTGGATATTTTATATCGGTTGACCGTTCAAGCCAGGTTGACCGAATCCAATTGTCCAGGCACTCCAGACATTTTTGATCAACCAAATCCGTTATCCGTTTCCTGTTCAGTTGACCATTCCGAAGACACATCGGTCGACCAAACCCCAAACGGTTTACCGTTTTGTCTCCGATTTTGCCTTTGTCAAATTTTGGATTTATATACAACAAAATTTGATCTTTTGGATTTTTTAACAAATTCATATATTTTGTAATATATTATCTTATGTAATATTAAATTATTACACCCCATAATATATACACCTCATATGAATTTATTCATGATTCTAATTATGTCAATTCTCATAACATATTGATTTTATTGATTCACCACATGTGTCTTTTTTCCATGAAACCTGACACATCTTATGAACTCAAAATCAAGCTTCTTGTTTCCCAGTTTTGTGGTATAACCTATAGGAGGATCTAAGCTAAATTGACAGTGATATTAAACACTTAATATCTCAAACTACATGCGGTATCTAGCTACACATTATAGTTACTCAATTAACATAGACGTCTTTATTCCACTCGAACTAAACACGATCCATTTAGTTATGTAAGTGCACCACTTGTATCCATCTCTTGCCTCATGATATTAAGAATATATACAAGTAGAAATGTGTCACCTTTGTATTATATTCATTTCTTGATATCTTTAAGCTAATTATAACTATGTAACTTAACTCAAGTTACATTGTGCACATTATAATTTTACTTTATCAAGGGCCCCACTAATATCATCACTCAATTAAGATAGATAATGATAATTGTTTGACTAGCTATCTTTTCCAGCACAAGTCATGTTCAACCAACTTTTGTCTTTATCACTATATTCATTGATAGCTTTTGATAATAATCAAATCAAACATTTCTTGAGTGAAAAGATATAAGTCTCATATCTAAGGATCCAAGACACAGTAAAACATTAATAACACGAAACACAATTCCATAATGTTTTACTTGTTAGGTTTATTCAATATATAAAAGTAATATTTTTCTCTTTTATATACTTGTGTCGTCAATTACTTGTAGAGTTACAACAATCAATGACCAACACGACAATCTTATCTCGGTAATTAATGTTCCATGTTAATTACCATGATTGTGAATAACTTTTGATTTATGTAAACCATTATCTTTTAGAGCTCTATGGTTAAGGACCAAACACATCTTCCTTAACATTTCCAAAAGACGAATATCATAATCAAGGAACATAATGTTTGCACATCCAATTCATAATAGTTGATTCAACTTGACAAAGTGACACGGTCGACTGTGGAACAAGGTTTAATCGACTGAATAAGCCCGTGAAGGCACAATAAGGAATCAGTCGAACTAAAAGATAGTATGAGAAGTTCTGAACTGCTATGTACTTGCACTTAAGTCATTGTACAATGTTTGTGATGAGTAAAAATCATATGATCGTTGGTCCTCATGTCTCAGTACCGCACTGTCAACATTACCATCATCATCTTCGGGAATTGACTCAATGTCTGCAGGTAATCCGGCCTCAGTCAACACTTTCTCAAATTCGCAAACCTGATCGTAATCGACGGCATCGAGTCGGTGACTCCTTAACAACATTTTGTAGAGTCCCTTCATCCCACGTTTGTACAACCGCTTAATAACGAATGCAGCTCGTTGCAAGCCACGTAAACTCTGAAATTGTATTTTCAAAATTAGACATTACAACACAATAGAAAAAATATTATTATACATGTTCACAATACCTATAATGATAAATACATTTACAAACCATACCAGTCGTCGAATATGTGGTCCACCAGGAACATAACCTAACTTCTCGATCGAATCATGCGGGGCTGGCAATGGCCTATCCAGATCGAGCTCTATTTGGCCTTGTACATACACAGTGTACATAAAATTGAGTTGAAACTGTTGGTTTTTTTGCCTTAATCTCTGTTTTGATGATTTAATCAACTTAATCTTAATTGTAATCAATGTAGAGTAATACTCATATTGCATTGCATATATATTGCTATGTGCTAACTTCTACATGTGATCAAGACTCAAGGAAGAAAGGAAATCAAGTCAAGACATGTAATCAAGCTCTATTGAAAACATGTAATTTGCATTTCTTTGAGTCTTAGGAACATTATGTAAATTGAGCATACTTGAGCTAAAAACTACTCAAACACACACTAGGTTCCCTATAGAAGTCACACACAAAATTTCACATAATTTGGACTTCAATAGATCACCCAAATTTAGACCGGAAAACACTAAACCAAAACCTGAACAGTCTGCTCACATTCGATCGACCGAGTGATCATATATCTTGTTAATGTTTTACTGCCCAAGTTCGGTCGACCATCCAGACCTTTTTGGTCGACCGAGTAACAACAAATTTTCGACTGTTTGTTTTGTCGTTTATACTCAACGGTCGTATTCATATTTTCTCCATATACCCCAAATACATTTAGTGTATCAGTCGACCGAGGACCTTATTCGGCCGACCGAACTTTAGAAGACTTGACAAACCAAAACTTCATGTTGGTTTTCGGTCGACCGTGGACCTTGTTTCGATCGACCAAATTCAATCATATTTGTCAACCCAGAAGAGCTTGTTGGTTTTCGGTCGACCGAACTTGTCTCGGTGTTCGACCGATCACTTAAGTGTACCCCAGCCATAGCCTTTGGCGGTCGACCGTTCCTTAACCGGTCGACCGAACCTTAATCAAAATTGCCCAACGGTGGATCGTTCAGCCCGATTCGGTTGACCGAACTTACTCAGAATTTGGTCTTGTCAGCTTCTGTTTTGTGTATCTTACACAATCTTTACTCAATTCATCTCCAACGGCTATAACTCTTTAGGAACTTATAAATAGAGTTGTAAAACACATTTTAACACAACTCTCCCACTACTATTTGTCCCCTACATTAAAGAGAAAACCTCAAACACTCCAAGTCTCAAACCTTCCACACTTTAGTCTTAAATCCTATTCTCACTCAAGTGTGCTCAAGATTAGAGAGTGTTATTCCACTCATTATTTGTTCAAAAAGCAAGGGTCTTGGTGAAAGCCCAAGACAAGAGTATAGACTTCGGTGAAAGTCCGAAGTATCCCTCTCGGATTGTGAGAGGAGGAGTCAAGCTCGGCGAGGGTTGTTCGTGAGCTTGAAGATTGTAAAAGCGTTCTCTCCCTGCCCGAAATGGGGAGTGGTTAGTGAAGTCGTGAGCGGAGTTCGGTGATCCGAACGGAGCTTGCAAGAGAGGAAGTAGGCGGGAGGCCGAATCTCTATAAAAATCCTCCGACTCTTTGTGGTTTGTTTGTTTTTCCTTACTTGTTTGTTTATTTGTTTAAATTTCACTACATATCTTTGATCGATTAAACAAGTAGGTAATTAGCTTAAAAGTGATTAGAATTAGAGACTCTCATGATCCTACAGAAACCACTGGCGATACCGTCGATGCTCGCTTTGATCATACAGTCGAGTCTCCTGAATAAACTCTGGTCTATCATGTTGGCTTTTTGGATAAATAATCGGTAATCCGTTTTGATGAATAACTGACATATCAATAAACACATGTAATCTATTAATATCATCGCATGCATATACTGTAATTCTAATGTTTCAGGAACCAAGTATGGATTAAGACAAGAAAAGAAGAATGAAGAGTATATATGTTTATATTTCTTGTACTTAGGCTATAATGTAACTTGGCACTTGAAATCATTGATGAATTGCATTGCATAAACCTTAGGAAACTTATAGAAGTCTCACATTTAAGTCCATATTAAATTGACTTCAACAAGACAACGACCAAACTTAGAGATTACCCTAGAACATGATTTCAAAGTCAAATCGGTCGACCGGAATTCCATCTGGTTCGATCGAAATTCAACAAACTTGCATTCCCCTTCTAAACGATCAACCAGACTTTGCATGACTTTGGCGCAGGTACATTACAACCATTGCACTTCAGACCTTCTCAGACTGCCAATGATTTTTCCACATATCATACATCGCAGTTTGAACTTTCCCAGATTTCAGATGACTTTTCCACGTATCATCGCCGGCTATTGAGTTTGGCGCATGTACATCGTACTGGATTCTCAGTTGCCACAGAAAGACTTGGGCGTTTGGTTCACTGATATATTCAGCACAACACCCGGACAAGGGTACACTGATGCACTAACTCCTGCACCTTCTGTGGTTGTTGAGACTCAGTCACATCTATCATCGGTTCCATATGACAACTCTGAGGATGAGGTTGAAGAAGTTGAGCATGCGGAGGCAACTTCAGTGGGTTGAGGGTGCCGACACAAGATGAAGAGAAAGATTTTCACTCATGGCCAATAGTCGTTGTTTTAGTTCAGTTATAGACTTATGCTATTTTAGTTGTTACGAGACTAATCTCCGTTGGTAGATTAGTTGCTATTTCCGTTACTATTTTAGTTGATATTTTCGTTAGTAGACATTTTTTCGTCCATTAACGACTAACCTGTCCTATAACCTTTCCCTTCATCGACCCAACCCCTATCTGACCAGAAACCCTCACTTCGTCCATCTAAACTACACAAAATCAGCCTGATGACCCATCAAACCCCTCACCATGCTTTTTCCTCTCCGTCATGCTCTATCACCTCCGGAATTTGATCTCCCTCACCCACATCATCTGCTCCCACGACACCCATCCTCACAAAGCTCAAAATCGTAAGCAACGTTGACACGTGCAAGACCGAACAATCGCTCATAACCATTTTGTTGGAAATTCATGTCACATCCCACAAAAACTAAAAACAAATGACATAAAGACAAGAAACAATGAACCAAAACCAAAGTAGAAATCCATCTTAGCAAGACCGAACCCAAACTCCTCGAATTAGGGGTGGAATCCACCATCAAATTCTAAATCCATAAACAAACTTTAAACCCACATTCCACCTCCAAACCGATTGAGGTTGGAATCGAGCTAGGGTTGACGGATTTGGGAAGGGGATTGAAGTTTTCCGATTGGGAGCTTGGCGATCAAGGATTGGGGGAGGGGATTAGGTCACAATGTTTAAAGGGATCAACAACTTGGTCGGTTTGGGTGGTGGATGAAGAGGAGGGTGAGGTAGGATATTTGTGCTGGGTGTTGGAGTAGGATGGTGGTTTGGTATTAGATTAGGTGTGTATCAACTTTTAATTATGATTAGAGATAAATTCTAAGAAGGAACAAATAAGAGCACGACACATGTCTGACGGTAACGAAACCGTACTTATGGAATGACAATGTTTAAAAAGTTATGGTATTTGGGCAACTTTCAAAGTTATTACATGACATTGAAATAATTTGTAATTATCAGGTACCATATTTCCAATTTTGTAACTTTTTATAGGCACACAAGCAAATCAACCTTTAGAAATGTAATCAATTTTATGTGTAGTAATAACAAATGAATCATGAAAAAATAACTAATTTAAACAGATATAGATAAAAATATTATATTAATTATGTGAATATCCGTTTCTTATTATCCGACCAAAATATGCATATCCGTGTCCGTATCCGTTAAAATTCAAAATTGGATATTCGTTTCGTATCCTTAAAATTCGATATATGTATCCATATCAAATAAAATATACGTATCCAGGGGGAATTGGATAGGGAAAAAATCAGAATTGCAAAAAATAAAATAAAATAAATCTACACCGTGGAGGAGACAAATGCTAAAACCCAAACCCCCACAAAAGAACAAACTATTCTAAAAACTCCTCAAGAGAGACAACCAGACAAGCAAGTAAACAACAATAAATCCTACTACTGTTGTCTGTCACCTTTCCTTCTCCACTCCACACTCCACTTTCCACTCTCCACTCCACTCCACTCCACTCCAGTGACTCCACTTGCTTCCTTCTCCTCCCAAACCCAAAACCACCCCCACCAAATGTCCCCTTCTCCTCCCCTCCCCCGCCTCGAAGCCATCAACTGGCTCATCCAAGCCTCCACCCACCTCGCCTTCTCCCCCCAAACCACCCTCCTCTCCGTCACCTACTTCGACCGCTTCTCCTCCTCCCGCACCGCCGACCCCTCCTATCCCTGGCTCTCCCACCTCCTCGCCGTCGCCTGCCTCTCCCTGGCCGCCAAACTCGAGGAGACCCACGTCCCCCTCCTGCTCCACCTCCAGGTCGGCTAAAGATCACATCTTTTGAAATGGGTCGTTGTCAGTTTTTGATTTGGTTGCGGTTTTTGGTGTGGTTCAGGTGGAGAGTCCCCGGTTCTTGTTTGAGGCCAGGACGGTTATGAGGATGGAGTTGCTCGTGCTGGAGACGTTCGGGTGGAGGATGAAGGCGGTTACGCCGATGGATGTTGTGGATCGGGTGGTGGAGGGGATGGGAACGACGGATGGAGTAGAGGTGGTGGAGTTTAGGAGGAGATGCTCTGATCTTCTTCTTTCCGTTGTTTCTGGTGAGTGAGATATGGTTATTTTATTTCAGTTGTCTAATGTTTGCTGATTTTGGAATTCAGTTTGTAAAGGTGGAAGCTTTACAAACTGATTTTTTTAGCTATGTCGGTGTGTGGGTAGAATTGTAGGTGTTTATGTATGGTTAAATGAAGTGTTTGTGAGCAGTCATGTTTGTATATATAAATATGTTTCTTGCATGAGTTTCTTGAAGAGAGATGCCATGCCACATTGTTCTTGTTGTAGATGTTAAGTTATTAAGTTGTTACACAATTTCGAGGATGAATTCCTAACAATTATGGTGAGTGTTCTTTCAGGTTGGTTGATTTTGTTGGTTAGGTTGCGATTGGGTTGACTCCCGCTAAAATTGAAAACAAATTGCAGGCTATTGTGTGTTAGTATTAATTTTGTGTGGGTGTTATAGCAGAAATGTGATACTTCTGGAGTGAATTTCTAGTTTCTTGCTTATAAATACAAGTTTGAAATTCAGCTAATTGCACTGTTTGTTGAATGCACCCTATGTTCTGATTTTGGGCTGATTGATTTTTGTTTGGATTTGCAGATTCCAGATGGTTGGAGTTCTTGCCTTCTGTGTTGGCCTCTGCAGCAATGTTTTATGTTCTTAGTGAATACGATGAAATCTCAATCCCCAAAAATCAAATTTCGAACCTTCTAAACACGACTGAGGTATGAACATAGTACTTTTCTATCATTAGTTCATTACCATCACCTCAACAATGTAGGAATTATCTTTCGATCAAAGTATGATTCATTTTTATTGCAGGATGAGGTTAATGGTTGCTATGATTTCATCATGCAAGCATATCAAACCTGCACAGGTGGTGTTGAGAGCTTGAACAGAAAAAGGAAGCATCCATGTTACTACTGTGCTCCACCAAGTCCAGATGGGGTCCTTGGATCAATCCTTAACTCAGATAGCTCCAATGATTCATGGAAATCTGTTTCTTCTGTAGATGAGCATCATCCTTTGCTGAAGAAGCCATCACTGATGATGGCAACAGACTAAAAGGCTGTTTGTTTCATAGTTTTTGCTGGAATCCATGTTGCTTTTCAAAAGTTTAGATGGTGTATGTTGCTGATGTTTGTGGTTTCAAGTGGTTTGTCTTCTTTTTAACCAGCAACGGTACCATTAGTTTCAACTCTGAATTATATCATCACTTTATGGCATATCATTTGGCTAATACTAATCATTGCTCCGTGCTTCTAGTAGTTACAGCTCTAAATTATATCACTTTATGGCATATGATTTGTCTCATACTAATCATGGGTCAGTGCTTTTAAGTGTTATTCCTATTTGTGGTTTGTAGGATTATATGAGTCTCTCACTATGGATATCAAGAATGATGTTTCAGAAAAAATGAATGTGAAAACAAGAAATAATGCATTTCAATGAAGTTAGTGTTAAAGAAGACCAGACTTTTGTTAGTCTTGTTTCCAACGTCTGCTTGTTTGCGAGCATTTCAATGAAGTTAGTGTTAAAGAAGACCAGACTTTTGTTAGTCTTGTTTCCAACGTCTGCTTGTTTGCGAGCTTGTAAAAAAGCTATGTGGGTAGTCATTTGCATATATCCTTAAGAGGCCTTCTGCTGTAGAATACCACAATGCAAGGTTAACTAGTCAAGAAATACAATCTCAATTTGTCTGTGAAAACAAAAAAAAGTCAAATCTCAATATTAATAAATCTTACAACAAGGCAACTAGAAGAGAATCTGCAAGTGCACGGTCAGTACTCAGTGCATAGTCAATGCAACCTAGCATTCATTGCAAAGAGAATCATTATCTCACTACAATCTGAACAAAATCCACCGTCAATCATAGAAAAAATTCAAATCACCAGATTAGTATTAATTTGATTATGGAAATAAATGCCACTCTTACAACAAAACAACCTCCATGGTATTTCATTTATAATTAGAAATTCATCTTGCTAATTTATGGCAATTTGCAGCACATCGGCGATCAATGGAAATACAAATGCATCATGCAGGCTGATATGCGGTGACTAATATAAATACAAATGCAAACATATGGTGAAAGGCAAAACAATCACCTTCCTCCTAGTAAGTTTGTGGGTCGAGTGTTGGTTCATAAACGAAATTTTTATTCCTAACCATCGAATCATGCCGAGATTGACTAAATCCACGTATTTTCTTGCTCATGGAGTCACAGGTAAGCACGTGAATTCCAAACAACAAAATCAATCTTCTAATTGACCTGCACCAGTGAAATATTACCACAATCAAGATTTGTGGGGGATAGGGAGAGGAAATCAAGGCTCTTGTTTGCTACTCGAAATAAGGTGTCTTGTTTGCTCAAAGAATGGAGAATAAGGTGTCCGCCACTTACTTGACTTGTTGTGTATTTAACCCGAAACTGTTGGATTCTCGTAGGGTTTGACATGTTTGTTGGAAAGACCCTTGTTTGGCTTTCCATGGGGGTAGTTGAGTACTCCATTGGAGTTTGAACACAAATTGGAGGGAAAGAAAGGTTGAGAAAGACAACAAGCACAAGGGTCATTTGCCCATGTGCTTCCTACTACATTGAACCTTTCCCACACATGCCCCAAAGCAAACCTTCTCCATTTAAAACCTTGTTAGCATGCTTGTTGTTCTTGCTTTGTCCAAGGGACACTTTTGAATGGTAGCCTGTGGTTCGAAACAAGGACCATTGGGGGTGATTGAGTATATGCCATTTCAATCAACTACAAAAGTGGAAGCGTGAACAAATGAGAATGATGAGATGTTGAGAAGTCATGGTTATATCATTGGGAGTTTGACAAGGGGAAGTATATTACTTTCTTTAAGCATGTCTTCAAGGCAAACTACTCATTGGTATTTAAAAAAGGAAAATGTTTTATGAACGCAGCGCGTCACGGACGCGTTCTACGTGGACATCCATGTCAGTCCTTACGTGGTCAAAACATGAATGTTTTTTTGTTTTTTCTTCCTGATGTCCACTCAAATCACTTTAAATGTGTTTCAACTCAGCACGTTCTCTCTCTCCACCCAAATACAAATATGATGACACTCTTTCTTTCTTCTTCATTCTTTCTCTCCAGAATAAATCACCATTTCTAGCAAGATATTATGTCGAAGAAGCGTATGATGCCGACTCCCAGGATTCTTCACAACGTAAGCATCGTGAATGGGACGGTGCGAAAACATCCCGATGTTCTTGTCAGCGTTAGCATCGTGAATGTGACGATCCGGTGGTGAAGACTTCGCACCACAACATCTTTGCTGCATTGTTGGAGTGCCCATGACAGAAAAAGAAGGAAGAAGAAAGAAAGAGTGTCATCGACCGTCTCATTCACGCTGCTTACGTTGTGAAGAACCCTGGGAGTCGGCATCAGACGCTTCTTCGAAATAATATCTTGCTCGAAATGATGATTTATTCCGGAGAGAGGTACAACGCTCCGTGGTGAAGATTTACGTCTGTTCGGTTTATGTCGTACATCTCTCTGTAATAAATCACAATTTCGAGTAAGATATTACGTCGAAGAAGCGTCTGATGTTGACTCCCAATGTTCTTCACAACGTAAGCAGCGTGAGTGAGACGATCATGTTTAAGTCTTACATCTTCTTTCCGATTTACTGGGAAAATATATATTATCTTTGTAATTTGTGTGTGTTTGTATTGTTTGTTTGTGTGTGATTTACTGGGAGAAGATATATTATTTTTGTAATTTTTGTGTGTTTGTGTTTGTGCTTGTATTGTTTGTCTTTGTACTCTCATTGTATCTTATTGTGTAATAGTTATCATCAATAATATGTACCATCAATATCTCATTGTGCTCTCATTGTATCTACATAAACAGGACAAACTTTCTGCATAAACTGGACAAACATTCTACATAAACAGTACAAACTTTCTACATAAACTGGACAAACATTCTACATAAACAAGACAAACTTTCTACATAAACAGGACAAACTTTCTACATAAACAGGACAAAACAGGACAAACTTTCTACATAAACAGGACAAACTTTCTACATAAACATGACAAAACAGGACAAGCTTTCTACATAAACATGACAAAACATGACAAACTTTCTACATAAACATGACAAACTTTCTACATAAACAGGACAAAACAGGACAAACTTTCTACATAAACAAGACAAACTTTCTACATAAACATGACAAACTTTCTACATAAACAGGACAAAACATGACAAACTTTCTACATAAACAGGACAAAACAGGACAAGCTTTCTACATAAACAGGACAAAACAGGACAAACTTTCTTCCTAAACCGGACAGGAACTACACTTATTCCGGACAGCAAATACACTTATTCCGGACAAACTTTCTGTTTCGTTTCTGAACACACTTTCTTCTTATTCTGAACAACTACACTTATTCCGGACTGCAAATACACTTATTCCGGACAAAAAATACACTTATTCCGATTCCGGACAGCAAATACACTTATTCTGGACAGCAAATACACTTATTCCGGACAAACTTTATGTTCCGTTTCTGGACACACTTTATTCTTAAATCGGACAACAAATACATTTATTCCGGACAACAAATACACTTATTCCGGACTGCAAATACACTTATTCCGGACAAACTTTATGTTCCGTTTCTGGACACACTTTATTCTTAAACCGGACAACAAATACACTTATTCCGGACAACAAATACACTTATTCCGGACAGACACATAACGTAAACATGACAAACACATAATGTAAAGTGCAGACACACATAAAGTAAACTAGACAAATTAAGTTGATCCAACATAAAACTTAAAAACAAATATTTTATTATGATAAGTGTGGGCTCTGCACGAATAATGAGACTGCACGATGTCCTAGGGTCTGCACACTGTCTTATCTGTGTATTGGGAAATGAATCGTTAAACTTAAAGAACCGGCGTTTTTTAAAAAGACCAAAACGCGCGAAGAGAAATTTCGCTGGCTGGACAATGACTCAAAGAAAATATCTGAGCTGTACATATCCACGTAAGGCGCGTCCGTGACGTCCGCGTTTGTCTATCACGACCCATTTAAAAAAGTGGCAAACAACTTCCAAATTAAATTTTATATCATTAACGTGAATGTTCCATAGTATGTATACTAACTTCTTCACCACCGTTGTCATACAAATCTTGAAGAAGAGAGGTTCTTTGAAATTGTTTAATACTCTGTCACGTGACTAATTTCACTAAACTTACGGATAGAATCCAAAAGGAAGGATGTTTTCTCGCCATTTGATTTGATAATTTAAAGGTTTGTTTGGAGCTTTTGACTTTTAGGAAGAGGCAAGTTTGAGAGAATAATTGAAGGGTGTAATTCGCTTTCCAATTGGAGACATCTATTTTTTAAACTTGACAACCTAAGTAACTAAATGAAATGAGTTGAATTATGTTTGTCGAAAGTTCGTTGAGGTCAATAATATTTTCATCCATGTTTCTCATATACAATATCTATTTAATTATTACTAATACTTTTCCCTCCCGATATCCTTGGTCACTCCGTAATAAGCCAAACCTTTTCTTTGTACGTAGATACTGAAAACTATGATAAGATAATTTTGAAAAGCAAAACCAAAGGTCTTAATTTACATAAGTTTGACTTTGCAGACACACCTATAAGTGATAATTATAATAATATTACCATTTCCCATCATTGACCAGACAAATGGCAGCAAAAAAATCAACCCTTTTGTCATTCACGTGGAGACAATAATTGTATATTGAAGAATGGCCCAAGGTCCCTAGTAGCGTCACTGACGACGGTCGTGCGACCCGCGACCCGAGATGACTGGGTCATCAACGACCAGATCGTCGACCCAGACATTGAGAGCATCACTACTGGGGGTGCGCCCCCCGACCCCCGACCTAAGATGACCCGGTCATCAACGACTGGGTCGTCGACCTAGGTGTTGGCGTTGAATCCCCAGGTTGACGACCCGGTTGGCTCGGGTTGTTGCTGCAACACGTTTTTTAAAGTGTTTTATATATTTTTCGTTTTTTTGTTTTCATTTTTAAAAAAATTAGTTTTAATCTTTTTTTTTTGAAAATACGTTTTTTTTTATTTTGTATAATTTTTCAGATTTTTTTCCAAAATCGATCCTGAAATGATTTGGAGGAGAGAGATAAGTTCTGTTGGGTTGTGGTTAAGAGGTGAATAATGTATGAAAGAGAAAAAAGTGGGTTGAGGAAAAAGAAAACTGATGTGGAAGAAAGAGAAAATTGATTTGTAAGAGAGAGAGCTCATGATCAGGTCGTCTAGGTCATGGTTAGTGACCTAACATAGATTTAACAAAGAAAAGACTGAGCAAACATTACACCTCAAGTAAAAAGCATGAACATGGGTTTAGTTATCGTGGAGTTGTGGTTGGAGGAGACAACTTTGTCTCCACCTCCATGTTTGATTGTATCTGTAACCCAAAAGGGTTTCATATCTGATTGTATTTATGGAAAAGCAAGAGAGACCTACCTAATGGTAAGCGATTGTCTGGATGCCTTTTTTCAATTATAGGCAATCTAAGTATAATATGGATTTGAACCATTGGTTTCAATTGAGTAGGAGTCACAATTAATTAACCATTCAATTTAAATAAAATTGCAGTTGAGTACGAAGGTCTATGATTCCATCATTTGGTCCTTCGGAATTGAACTAATTAACTACACTTATCCATTTCTAAATACTTTTCTCTGGCAATCACCTAGGACTAGATCATGTTAACCTGACCGTGCGAAAGTCTTTTGTATAGCTTTACTTAAGTACATACAAATATACACATTTAACTTTATATTGTCAATGTTTTTTTTCCAAATATTTTTATCTGTTTAGAAGAAAGAATGATTTGGCCATACAATTTTTTGGTTAACTATTCAACTTTGATTTTACCCAATTAGAAGGAAACAATGTCAACTCATTTTTTTGGAATTGGAATGAGGCACTCTCATCTTAAGATAGAATATTCTCATCTTTATTTAATTGAAAATTAAAACTTTTGGTTGAGTAATGTCCATTTTCAATTCTTAAAATCACCCATGAACCTCAATTCTAATTATTATCTAAATTTAAACATTTTGATTGGTTTGGAGGAAGTCAATTTTTTTAAAACTCTAGTTTCATGACTTTCTTTCACTTTAAAGTAGATGTTTAAGAAGTCATCTCAAATACAAAATTATAAGACTATGGAACTCTGGGAACTTGACTTCTAAAATTTCATTAAGTTTTTCTGCAAACTAATTACTAGAAGGATAATTCATTTTGCAAGTCGAGTTTCTCACTTTCATGTTCTTTTCCTATAATAAAATTATCAAAAAAAGACAATCACATGATTTGAGTGCTCCACATGATCATTTGATGAGTTTCGTGTAGCTGTATTGAGTTTGTGATAGTCAACGTAAACTCACAACCCTTCTACAAACAAGACTTCGTCCACAAGACTTCTTTGGAATCACATAAACAAGACTCACCCACAAGCTATCCGAAATCGGGTAGGTGATTCTATTATCCAAGCATTTGAGCACTTTCTTTCGGACAACTTCCTTGAGCAAAAGATTTAGTCTTTGTTGTGAGTCCCCACGAGGCCGAGAGTCCTCTTCCATGTGGATCTGGTGTTGCACAATACTAGAGTTTATTCCCTTAATATCCTTCAAAGACCACCCGATAACCTCTTTATTTTCCAAAAAAACCTTCTTATGGGCAACTTTCTGTTCTTTATCAAGATTAGAAGTAATAATAAGTGCTAATGTCTCATTATGCCCCAATGGGGGAGCGACTTAAGGCTCGACTGGAGGTGGGTAAGGTGCCTTGGAAACATAAGAATCAGAACGTTGAGCCTTAGGAATGAGTTTCTTAGGAGGCTCATGACTCTTCTCTTGAGAGTCGCTCAGGGATTTAGAAGTAGGCATTTCAACATAATTATTCACTATCCTTCCCAATTTTAATGTATGAATAACATTTGCATGTTGAGGTGATTGTCCACATTGTTGGCATGATGTCTGCCTTGAAAAGTTTGACCACTCAGATTGATCTCAGTTTGACTCGGTAATTGTGTCTTCTCATGCTCATTAAGCTGACGAGCCAATTATCTCACTTGCACTTCTAATGCTTTGACTGAAGTATTGGTGACCGCAAAAATGATTTGAGTGCTCCACAAGATCATTTGATGAGTTTGCTCTAAATTGGAAATCCTTAAGTGAAACTATTGTTGTGGTGGAGTTTGACTGGAATGATTAGATTACGATCTTTGGTTTTAACAACGGACAACAATGTCTCTTGCAAAAAACAACCTTAAACTTGTCGAGCAACGAGCACATTATGTGCGGTTATACTCTTAAATTTTCTAGTATGTATTAAAGTAAGAAAATCCATGAGTGCATCTTTCTCTGAGAAAGACAAGGTAAAATTTGGGATTCATCAGTCTAAAATCAATAAAAGATTTAATTTTTGATTTTTGTATAGCAAGTGAATATAATGCATATTATGCATGTTAGTACAAATAATAAGCATTATCAAAATATTTTTTATGGCATTTGTACATACATCACGTCTAAAACATTAATTCATAATAAAAATTAATATTTGGTCACCACAAGCCAAATTAATGTGCATCTCTAAAAAATAAAATATTTTTGCTTTCCAAGCAACCATGTTGAAAACCATTCACAAATATAAGTTAAATATAGATATTTTGCAACACTTAAAACATTGATACCCGGGCCCGGTAGCCAAACGTGTCGGACCTTGGGCCCGGCATGGCCCGCCAAGTCCAACGACTATTATAACGTTTGAGTTTTTTTAATTACGGTTATACTACTAAGTTATTACAAAAATGTCATTACAAAAATCTTTATAACCTCAAATTTCATTACTTTTTTACACCAAATCCTTTTCTTTTCTTCCGATCTTCTTACCTAGTCTCTTAAATCTTTCACTAAGTGTTTTTAATTGTGTTGGAAGCGGGTCGAGTTTGAGCAAAAGTTTAATCTATTACACAACTGCTAATCTATTACATAACTGCTAATATATTTATATATGAATTATTTCTAAATACTAAAGTATTTAGGAAATATAAGAGTAATGATAGTTTTGTTGAAATTATAAATGTAATGAAGACTAAGTTTAATAAATATTGAAAATCTCCACCATTAAATTTTTGTTATGAATTCTAAATTTAAATCAACCAGTTTACAAATTTATTTAGAATTTATTTTTGATAACATGAATTATGAAGATTGTGAAGATTATTTAAACTAGAAAATATTATTTAATTTTCCAGTATGTAAGAAAGTAAGAAAACATATGAGCGCATCTTCCTCTGTGAGAAAAGAAAGTTTAATTTGGAATATATCAGTCACAAATTAATAAAAGAATCAGTCTTTCACATATATATATATATATATATATATATATATATAGAAAATGAATATAAAAAATATTATGCATGTACAAATAATATGCATTACCAAAGTCTTTTTGATGGCATTTTTACCTACATCACGTCTAAAATATCTATCCATATTTAAGAATTATGTTCTGCCTTGTTTGGTCATCACAAGCCAGATTAATGTGCATTTAGAAAAGAAAAAAATATTGCTGCTTTCAAAGCGAATATGTTGATAAGCATTCAGAAATATACGTTAAATATAGATTGTTAGGAATTAAAACCAATCCCAAATATACAGCGGAACCAAAAACGCGAATTCAATCGGCTAAACTTGAGAACAAAATGCAAATCCGAAATCCAAACCACACAAAACACGCAAGATTTAACGTGGAAACCCAATGCGGGAAAAACCACGGACGACACAACTCAAATCCACTATAGAGAAACGTATTACAAGAGATGCTTACAGGAGATGCGAACGAACCGACGAAGAACCCGGCTCAAATCTCTCCTACCGAATCACAAGAATGCTCTCTCTCTCTTTTCTCTCAAAAACGAAAAAGTGGACAATAGAAATAACTTATGTTACAAAAGGGACGAAATTGCCTTTATATATGAGGCCAAAACAAGTATAAGTTGCACCAAAATCGGGTGGAGTAATGTGCAAAACGTGGGCAGAACTGGGTCCAAACGGTCGACCGATCGGGTGCATCGGTCGACCGATCCAATAACTGTATTCCAACGGTCGACCGAAATTGGAGTCTCGTTCGACCGAAAATCGACAGTAACTTTTCTGGCTTGCGCGAGTGCATAATCGGTCGACCGTACACTTAAGTTCTGGTCGACCGAAATTCAACAGGCACTTTTCTCCCAGCTCCTTGAACGTTTCCGGTCGACCGAATCCAAGGTTCCGGTCGACCGAAAATCGACAGTAACTTTTTGCCCAGCTCCAAACGTGTGCCCGGTCGACCGAATCCTAGATTCCGGTCGACCAAAAAACGACAGACACTTTTGCTGGGTAAATCAACACACGTCCGGTCGACCGAATCACTCCATCCGGTCGACCGATTGTCTGTTTTTCTGCACGTATACTTTAAACACTTATTCAAGGTAAACAACAACAATCTCCACTTTTACCTTGAATAACCCCTGTAACTCTTTGAAGGAAACACTTCCTTCCTCATTGTGTCGTCGTCTTAGCTCCACCTAATCGGAACTCAAACCAACCAAGTTCACGCATACCATAAACTTAGTTGAAATAACTGGCTTCGTCAACATATCAGCCGGATTATCTTCAGTGCCCACCTTCTTCACCACCACACCTCCTTCAGCAACAACTTCCCGAATGAAGTGATAACGGACGTCGATATGCTTCGTCCTTTCGTGGTACATCTGATCCTTAGTCAGATGAATGACATTCTGACTATCACAATAAACAACCACTGTGTTCTGACTTGGAATAAGCTCTCCAAATAAACCTTTCAGCCAAAGTGCTTCCTTAATACCCTCGGTCGCTGCCATATACTCTGCCTCCGTTGTAGACAAAGCAACAGTGTGTTGCAACGTCACTTTCCAGCTAATAGTCGTGCTCCCAACAGTAAACACATAACCAGTCATAGATCTTCGTCTATCGCGGTCTCCCGCGTAGTCGGCATCAACAAACCCCATTAATGAATACGAAGATCGACCAAATTTCAGAGATAGCTTAGTTGTACCTTTTAGATATCGGAGAATCCATTTCACAGCTGACCAATGCTCCTTTCCTGGATTCGACATATAGCGGCTCACCACACTGACCGCCTGAGCTATATCTGGACGAGTGCATATCATAGCATACATCAAACTGCCAACTGCACTAGTATAAGGCACATGTGACATGTATGCCTTATCCTCCTCCTTCTTGGGACACAAGTCTACCGAAAGCTTAAAGTGCGTTGCGAGAGGAATTCTTTCAGACTTGGCATTCTCCATGCCAAAACGATTCAAGATTTTCTCAATATATTGCTGCTGGGAGAGAAACAAACTCTTGCATGTACGATCGCGACGTATCTCCATACCTAGAATCCTCTTTGCTGATCTAAGATCCTTCATCTCGAACTCAGCCTTTAACAACTCCTTAAGCTCAGAAATTTTAGACTTGTCCTTAGCTGCTATCAACATATCATCTACATAAAGTAATAACAAAACGAGAGAGCCATCTGAAAATACCTTTCGGTAAACGCAGCAGTCATACTCGGACCTGCTGTACCCATGTCCAACCATAAAAGAATTAAATCTTTTATACCATTGTCGAGGCGACTGCTTTAACCCATAAAGCGACTTCTTCAGCAAACAGAACTGATTCTCCTTACCCTCGACCACAAAGCCCTCCGGGTGGGACATGTAAATTTGCTCCTCTAATTCTCCATGGAAGAAAGTGGTCTTCACATCTAATTGCTCCAACTCTAAATCATGAATTGCAACCAAACTCAACAAAACATGAATAGAAGTATGCTTCACAACAGGTGAAAAAATATCGCTATAATCCACACCCTCCACCTGACTAAAACTACGAGCAACCAATCGAGCTTTGTACCTCACATCTGAAATACCCTCGATTTTCTTCTTGAAGACCCATTTGCAGCTAACGACCCTTTTTCCTTTTGGAAGTTCTACCAACTTCCAAGTTTGGTTCTTATGAAGAGACTCCATCTCTTCATTCATTGCACCCACCCAAGCAGCTGAATCGGGTGCCGAAATTGCCTCTGAATACTTGCTCGGCTCACCAGAGGCTCCAATATCTTCAGCTGCACTAAGAGCATATGCGAGGACTGATTCGGCATATCTACGGGGTTTCTTGGTCAGCCGCCTCACTCTGTCTCTCGCCAACAAATACTCTTCATCTTCCTCAGATTTCGAACTCTCTCCTTGTGTCACACCGATATCCTCATCAGCAGTCACTACCGGTGGCTCCACCTGAACTGGAGTCCCACTTGACACGGGAGTAGAAATAACAGTGTCTTTCCTGGAAGGTAACATAACAAGCTCATTAAAGACAACATTTCTTTCAACCATGAGCTTCTGAGATTCCTTGCACCACAGACGATAACCCTTCACACCCAAATCGTAGCCAAGGAATATACACTTCAAAAACCGAGCATTCAACTTTCCTTGATCTACATGTGCGTACGCTGGACAACCGAAGACTCTCAACTTGGACAAATCTGAAGCTCCACCTGTCCAAACTTCTTCCGGTGTTCTCATATCCAAAACGGTGTGAGGTGAACGGTTCACTAAATAGCAAGCGGTACACACTGCTTCTGCCCAAAAATCTTTAGTCAGGTCAGCATTCAGAAGCATACATCGAGCTCTCTCCAAGAGAGTTCGATTCAGACGTTCCGCTACTCCGTTCTGTTGTGGTGTGTGGCGTACGGTTCGGTGTCTCACGATTCCTTCATCATTGCAGAAATCGTTAAATTCTGAGAAACAAAACTCCAAACCATTATCCGTCCTAAAAACCTTAATCTTCTTTCCTGTTTGATTCTCAATCATAACCTTCCAGTGCTGAAAATTCTGAAACACATCGCTCTTCTGTTTCAGAATATAAACTCAAGTCTTCCTGGAGAAATCATCAATAAATGTGAGCATGTAGCGAGCTCCACCTTTTGATGGAACCTAAGAGGGTCCCCATAAATCAGAGTGGACATAATCTAAAGTGGCCTTAGTGGTGTGCTAGCTGCTGAGAAGCTAACCCTCTTCTGCTTCCCAAAAACACAAAATTCACAGAAGTCCAGACTGCCGATTTTCTGACTTCCAAACAAACCACGTTTGTTCAACACCGTCATGCCTTTCTCGCTCATGTGCCCCAACCTCATATGCCAAAGTTGGGCATTCTCCTCACCAGACAATGATGACGCTACAGCTGCGTCACCCACAACAGTTTCTCCTTTAAGCATATAAAGCTTACCGGGCCCAAGCTTCTTCCCCTTCATCAGAATAAGTGATCCTTTGGTGATGGATATGCAGTCATCCTCACCACTGAATTTGTAGCCCTTTGCAGTCAGGCTACCTACTGAAATCAGATTCTTGCTCGCCTTCGGAACATGTCGCACATCCGATAAAATCTTGACTAGGCCATCATGGGTCCTCAATCTGACAGAACCAATTCCTGCAACCTCGCACCTGTCACCATTGCCCATCACAACCATTCCACCTGACATTGTTTCATAAGATGAAAACCAGTGTTTATTCGGAGTTAAGTGGAATGTACTACCCGTGTCAATCACCCAACCGTCGGAAGCTTCAGAAGAACCTGTAGCTGCCAACACAAAATCAGAATTGGACTCCGCGACATTCGAACCTGACTGATCACCGCTACTAGAACCCCTTTGCTTCTCTCTGTTCTGTAGCTTAAAACATTCTGAAATCTTGTGACCCTTCTTCTTGCAGTAATGACAAATAATATCTTTGTCCCTCGACTTGGTCTTAGAGGTGTTCTTTGAGAAACTCCTCTCCTTCCCCTTACCACGAGCAACAAGTGCCTCACTTTTGCTCGTCTCAGAACCATCAGACCTCTTCTCCATATCAGATTTGGAGGAGAGTGCGTTTTTGACATCCGCAAGAGAGATGTCGGTCCTGCTATACATCATCGTCTCCACGAAGTGATCATATGAAGAACTCAACGAGCAAAGTAAAAGGATCGCCTGATCCTCATCAGAAAACCTTGCTTCAACCTTCTCCAAGTCCATGATGATTGCATTGAAATCATCCAAGTGTTGCTGAAGGGAGATACCCGACTTCATCTTGAATAGGAACAACTTCTTCTTCAAGATAATCCGGCTAGCAAGTGACTTCTTCATGTAGACCTCTTCTAATTTCTTCCACATACTTGCAGCCGTCTTCTCCTTCAACACTTCTCTCAGAACTTCGTCGGACAACGACAACTTAATGGTTGACATCGCCTTTCGATCAAGCTTCAGCCTATCTTGATCGGACATTTCTTTTGG
Source organism: Triglochin maritima (assembly GCA_963682175.1). Classification (NCBI taxonomy): domain Eukaryota; kingdom Viridiplantae; phylum Streptophyta; class Magnoliopsida; order Alismatales; family Juncaginaceae; genus Triglochin; species Triglochin maritima. The sequence continues at coordinate 11,276,993 of OY821773.1, forward strand.
CAACTTATCCAAGCCCTCAAGAACGTCCTCCACCTCTTGCTGCACCAGAATTGCGTGCATCTTGACTTGCCACAAGCCGAAATTAACATCTCGGCTCAACTTCTCAATTTTCTAATTATTCGCCATGAGTACTTGACAAAAGATCGACGAAAATTCCCCAAATTCGGACCCAAAAGCTCTGATACCAGTTGTTAGGAATTAAAACCAATCCCAAATACGCAGCGGAACCAAAAACGTGAATTCAATCGGCTAAACTTAAGAACAAAATGCAAATCCGAAATCCAAACCACACAAAACACGCAAGATTTAACGTGGAAACCCAATGCGGGAAAAACCACGGACGACACAACTCAAATCCACTATAGAGAAACGTATTACAAGAGATGCTTACAGGAGATGCGAACGAACCGACGAAGAACCCGGCTCAAATCTCTCCTACCGAATCACAAGAATGCTCTCTCTCTCTCTTTTCTCTCAAAAACGAAAAAGTGGACAATAGAAATAACTTATGTTACAAAAGGGACGAAATTGCCTTTATATATGAGGCCAAAACAAGTATAAGTTGCACCAAAATCGGGTGGAGTAATGTGCAAAACGTGGGCAGAACTGGGTCCAAACGGTCGACTGATCGGGTGCATCGGTCGACCGATCCAATAACTGTATTCCAACGGTCGACCGAAATTGGAGTCTCGTTCGACCGAAAATCGACAGTAACTTTTCTGGCTTGCGCGAGTGCATAATCGGTCGACCGTACACTTAAGTTCTGGTCGACCGAAATTCAACAGACACTTTTCTCCCAGCTCCTCGAACGTTTCCGGTCGACCGAATCCAAGGTTCCGGTCGACCGAAAAACAACAGTAACTTTTTGCCCAGCTCCAAACGTGTGCCCGGTCGACCGAATCCTAGATTCCGGTCGACCGAAAAACGACAGGCACTTTTGCTGGGTAAATCAACACACGTCCGGTCGACCGAATCACTCCATCCGGTCGACCGATTGTCTGTTTTTCTGCACGTATACTTTAAACACTTATTCAAGGTAAACAACAACATAGATCTTTTGCAATACTTGAAGCATTGATGCGAAGAGTTGTGTCGTTGATTTGATTCAATCATGCCATTCAAAAAAAGCTAGAGACGAAAAGAGAAGAAATCATTTTACTCGCCTTTCTGCTTTGTTATATATTTAAAAAAAGTGGTGATGCTAAGAGTGGAAACCTATTATAAATTAAATTAACAATGTGCCGATATGATGTTGATCTGAGGGAGTTTACATGTTAAATATATATACGTTACCTTGTAGAAGAAGGGACTCTTTGCAGCAAGTATAGCTGAACTAATGAAAAGTGATATCACTCTCAATATAGCAGAGCAATCAATGGTGAATCACTTTGCCATGCAGCTTCATTACCTGCCAAAACCAAAGAGTAACTAACCTTCAGATCATATTCTAACAGATATATCAAAGTTCAAACTTCAAGGCAAGAAATCAGACAAGAAGATAATTGTACCAGAAATTCCCTTTGCTGAAAATTAATAAAACTGAAACTGAACGTCAAAATTCTTAATATAAAAAGGCTAAAAGTTCTTGTGATGTCCAGAAAGAACAAATTTATATCTCGTATCAGCTCAAAGTAATACAAACCAATTCACTAATCGAAAAGAAAACCACAATCCAATATTTACACTTGGCCCAAACTAACATACAATCGAGAAAATCAAACAAAAAAGAAGTTTCGTCTTAATACCTCTAATCTATTCCTAACGGTGTGACATACATTACTTCTTGGACAAGAATCACATCTTGGTTACCAATCACACCTAAAACGGATAACAAGTTAACAACCACTCCTTTAGGTCTAATCTTAAAATAAAATAAAAATGGAATTCTTGTAATACAATGGGTTACATATGTCGAATAAATATTCCATAATGATCCAGATAAAACCAACGTGCAAAAACATGTATAGGAAAACAACAAAAGAAGGAACAGTGATCAGAGACGACCTCAAAGATCGAGCCGTCGGAAGACGACTTGTCTCAGAGAAAATATCGACCCACATACCAGCGCGTTTGATGGTTTGCCGGGTTTCTCCCACGGTAGAACGGTCTCACCATCGATCAAGCGCACACTGGAGTTGAATGACCACGAGAACAGTGCGGAACCTTGCAAGAATCGATCGCAGGAGAACTCTCGATTTGGAGACCTAAAATCGCCGGAGATGGATGATTTTCGTAGAGAGAGAATGAGAATAAAAACATGTATATCCAGGAAGAAACTAATTGTGATATATATGTATGTATGTATTTTGTAACCGTCAAGAACTTAATTGCAAAAAAATAATAATTAACATGAGGTCCAAAAAAGAAACACTCCTCCCCACGGACCTGACCGGATGGGCACGCGTGTGTGTGCGTGGAGTGTCTCCTCCTCTCTTTCCACCTACAAAGGCTCAAGTGAAGAGTATGTTTATCAACATCCTCCACCTTTTTAGATTCACCAATGTGAGACTAAAAGTGAGATGGACACATGACACATGGGACAATAGTCTTCATCTTCAACTCAACATTGGATTTACTCAATTGAGTCATTCGCGAGCTTAACTCAAACTCAATAATCCAACAATCTCAACTGCCGAAAGAACCCAGCCAAAACCTCCTTGTTGCCTTGAACCAAATAAAAATCCCACCTTCAAAACGAAAGTCCCAAAAAGAAAAAGCCAACCTTTGTCCCCTACAATATCTTCTCTTCTCCTCAAATCGGACAAACGAAGTTCGATTTCAAGACCTCTAACCTTTCCCTAAGGATACACAGGAAGTCCAATAACTTGACTTTTGTAACATTTTGGACAAGATCAATAACAACAATTCATTTAGGCCTAAAAGAAAAACAACTTCGCCTCAAACCCCGGGGTTCCCGCCACAATTTCAATCCGGAGCAAACGGTTAGAGAAAACACTGGAATTGAATGGGAACTCGAAGTTCGTGTCACCGTCGCCACACGTGGAATCCATGTCCTCCGTCGAGCCTCGATTCCAGAGGGAAAGAGAGGGAAGGGAACACTGGTCTTGTGGATTTCGATTGGGGGAGTAGTTGAAGAGGGTGGGAAGATAACGGTTTTTTATTATTTTTGAATGACATGAAGGGATAAGGAGGTGGAGCCGTTGGTTGTTTAGGGTTTTATATTTGGTTGGTTGTGGGGGATTTTCGTATTAATTTATTTGATTGTTTAGTTGGGTATATTATGAACATTTGGATTTTTTACGTGAATATTATATATATATACAAGGATTTTCTAGTGAGTTCAGAGCTTAACTTTTCTAAATTAAGCCCCCACAATATCCACCACTCATTTCAAATTGTAAGGTAGATTAAGAAAAAAACGGTTATGCTAATGAATGGTGAGATTAACTGTAAATAAGATCCAATAGTGAGATTGTAGGGGGCTTAAACTAAATTTGATGAGACCTGGGTTCACTAGAGTTTGACCATATATATATTCGACATAATTATTTGTGCAAATATAATATCAAATCTATTAATATTGAGACCCAAAAAAATTAGGTATTACTGAACCCATTTAATCCAGATATCTGAACTCCAGTCATCCAGTGCAAAAGAAACGACCAACCACGTACTCCTAAATAATTATCAAAACGTAAGAAAGTGAGTTACAATTTAACATCTTCAATCATGACTTCAAATTGGATTCAATTTACCTTTGAGAAATGCCAAACCCTTCAAAACTTTCGATTTTTAACAAATATCGTTCATTTTCATTGGCCTTTCATAAGATTACTGTAAAATTTCATTATTTTTAGTTATCAACCATTTAGTTATCAACCAAGATCATTGGTTATTTAGGCCCAACCACCTAAAACTCAGACTAAATACTCGAACCTTGTAGTTTAGCCGATGATGTCATTGTAAAATAAATGTCAATTACTTCAATCAAAATTAAAAGAGCAAAGCTTAACCCTTGGGTCACTATCTAAAGTTTGTGGATGTGAATTAGAGGAACCAACAACGAAGCTTAAGCATAACATTCACAAAACAATCCAATTTGTCCAATCTGATTTTATCTAACGTTTCACAGAACACGGGTTTCTTTCTTCAAGAGATTAAGCATGAAAGCTCCACTCTGATATCATGTTCCGAGAGTAGATTGCTAACTCCATACCAAGTCAATACACAACACAGGAAGAGAACTTCAACAACGAAAATAAGAGGGTCTGGAGCTCAAACTTTGATTCTCATTCAATTGAAAAAATCATATCTATTCAGTAGCTATATGTTGTTAAGGTAAACAAATACAACACATTACACCCATTCTTATTTAATGTCCTCATCAAGTTCAAATTCTCTTCCAGTTTGCCAATTTGACAGTATATGAATGATTATATCGAGCTAAGAAACAACAGTAAACACATTATCCTCCTCTCCTTAGATTTACAACAGACAGTGTGTAAGAGGATGTAAAGGAGATCAAAGCACGGAAGTACAGAACTGGAAATTAAAGAATGTGTGGGCTTTCCCTGACCTGTTAGAAAAGTGCAATGCAAGAATAGCTCAATGTCATTCCATCTCCAAGCCCATGGTCGATGTCTCCACCATAGCCTGAACTTTAAGCTCTGAGCTCTCCACACATTCGAAGACTTCTTCGGCTAAGAAATTCTTTTGCATCAACCATTTCATTCTCCAACAAATTCGCACTGATCATTTTCCTTGCCATCTACGTTCATCGTGTAGTTCACCCCACCATGTCGCAGCAAATCCCCTCAACATCGAGCTTGCGAAATGAACTTGACGGTCGATTGTGATTCTTCGTGTAACATCCTCAAAACAGTGGAAATTTAAAACTTTTAAACATACAATCAACACGAGGATATTACAACAAAACACAGAATAGCAGGTGCACCGAACACGAATTACAACAAAACACGAGGATATATATATATATGTATGTGTGAGAGTTTTCAAAAGTGTGATTACATCAAAATATATCAAATAAAATGTACAAGTAATCACTACAACCTCCAAAAAGACAAGATCCAACCCCCAGATGTGCTCATCCGCAGTCACCACTTCCTAACGCCGCTCACGGCCTGAAACAAAACATGAAACTATGCCTAAGTTTCCCATAAGAAGATCCCGTATGTCAAACCCCTATCACATATATGAACTAGACAACTACTAGCATGATATGATACAAAATGCAACAATACAAAATCATCATCAATATTGGGCTCCAAGGATCTCTCCCTACCACAGCAGACACGAAACACAACGGGTCTCAAGGGTTCTCTCACCCATCACCCACACGTGCACATCGGGCACCACAGCCGAAATAATCGTCAGCCATCACATCACGTGCACACTGACACCACAACCAGAAACATCCTCAGTCAACAACACATCGACACAAGCACCACAGTCGGAAACATCCTCGGCCAACAACACGTGCACACAGGCACTGCAACTAGAAACATCATCGGTCAACAACACATGCACACACTGATAGCTATCAGGCCGGAAATGTCTGTACCGTCGTCCCAAAAAGGCTGGGGACCCGTTGCCCTTAAAGTTGATCCCACCACATAACAAAGTACCAGACTGAGCAAAAACGGTCGATCGAAACAGGCATGTCGGTCGACCAGTTCCCTCCAAGAATGCACAATGGTTTGACCGTCTCCACGACCGGTCGAACCACAACTAATGAACAAAACGACTAATCGGTCGAACAAATGTCACGGGCGGTCGACTGTTTTGAAGATCTACGTCTCAACATAAAATAATAATAAACGTCCCAACGGTCGAACGATAAAGGGGACCCAGTCGACCGAACATAACAAGGACATTCTACATTCTCGCTAAGTCACACCAGTCGAACCACAACACACCGGTCGAACAGGGTTTAAGTCAACTTAAGTGAACGGTTGGACCAAAGTCACAAGCGGTTGACCGTTTGGATGGTCCACGCTTTGTCCAGAAGAGTCCAGAAAACATCGGTCGAACGATCATATAGGTGGTCGACCATTTAGTGGTCTAGGACCCAACCGACTTAGCTACAGGTACAATCGGTTGAACAAATCAAAAGACGGTCGACCGTTTAGATGGTCTATGCCCCTAACCGACTTACCATAGTGCATTCAGTCGAACGACAAAGGGATTCCGGTCGACTGAAACACACCAGGACTTGCCTTAAACACACAACCGGGCAACCACCCGAAGGCATCGTTCGGCGGATGCAAAGCTAAAACCCGCATTTACACTAGCACCGGTCGACCAGACCACACGCCGATCGACCGTTATTCAGCAGCATCCTGCTGGGCTATCACCTCTGATGAGCCAATCGGCCTACCGTCGACTAAAGTCGTCACTCGTGCACGTTGGGTGAGTATTAACGAAGCTTGACATACCGTGAAGATTTGAAGAAACCTTTGAAGACTAACGACACTCTCCACCGCATGATTCACCTTCTTCACCGGCGAACTCTTCCTCCGACGAACAACGATCACGCGCACTCGACAACTTCACTGAATCCTCTACTCCTTCGTCGACGACGACACCACGACGAACCCAGTAGCTGAGAGAGAGGGACAAATTTGAGAGAGGGAGAGAGATGAGTGAAAGAGTAAAGTGAGAAGAGGGAAGAGTTTACCTTAAATACTCACCCAAAACTCATCCACCAATCCTAAGCCTCCACCTCACCCTCCACCTTTCTCTCTGAAGGGATTGTGTTCTAAAAGTTTTACTTTTAAATGTCAATTGTTATGAATTGAATGAGAAATCATTTTGTTCCTTGTTTATGTTATTCGTCTTTTAAAAGTGTTAAGGAAGAGGCTCTTGGTCCTTAACCGTAGAGCTCTAAAAGATATTGGTTTACATAAAACAAAAGATATTCGCAATCATGATAATTAACATGGGACATTAATTACCGAGTTAAGATTGTCGTGTTGGTCATAGATCATTGTAGCTCTACAAGTGAGTGACAACACGGGTACACAAAAGAGGAAGATATTACTTTTGTATACTGAATAGACCTAATAAGTAAAATATTATAGAAATGTGTTTCTGTGTCATTAATATTTTACTGTGTCCTTGGTCCTTTGATATGAGACTTATATCTGATCACTTAAGAAATACTTGATTAGGCTAGTGTCTTGAGCTATCGATAAGTGTAGTGTAAAGACATTGGTTGGTTAAGTATGACTTTTGTTGGAGAAGATAGTTAGTCAAAAGATTATCATTGTCCCTCTTAATTGAGTGATGATATTAGTGGGCCCCTTGATAAAGCAAAGTTATAATGTGCACAATGTGATTTGAGTTAAGTCACATATTTATAACTAGCTTAAAGAGATCAAGAAATGAATACTAATACAAAGATGACACAATACTACTTTGTGTGTATTCTTAATATCATGAGGCAAGGGACGGACACAAGTGGTGCACTCCATCACTAAATGGATCGGGTTTTGATTCAAGTGGAATTAAGACATCTAACTAATTGTGAGTTATAATGTGTAGCTAGATACCGCTTATAGCTTGTGATATTAAGTTCTTAATATCACTGCCAACTTAGTTTAGATCCTCCCATAGGTCACACCACAAAACTGGGAAACGAGAAATGGAGATTTTGAGTTCATAAGATGTGTCGGGTTTCATGTAGAAAATATAACACATTGGGTGAACAAGCAAAATCAAACTTATGTTGTGATTAATAACATAATTAGAATCTAAATTAAATTCATATGTGATGTAAATATTATGGGGTGTAATGATTTATCATTACATAGGATATATGTTACATAAGTTGTGAATTTACTACTAATCCTGAAATGTAAAATTTTGTAGGGGTTAAACCGAAATTTGACAAGTCTGCAGTACTGTGCACAAACGGTCGACCGGTTAACAGTAAACGGTCGACCAAACGTGCACGGTCTGCCGGACACGTCTCGACCGATAACAGGGAATTTTCGTCTGTTCGGAACAGTCGACCGAATCTATCGGTCGGTCGACCGAACATTGCGATGAAATATTTTGTTGTTGCGAGCGGTCGACCAAATGTTGAACGATCGACCGAAACTTGGTTCGAGCGGTCGACCGAACCTCCAAACAGTCGACCGGTCCAGACGGTTTTATGCAGAATTAATTTAAAAATTAATTAGATCATGCATGGAATTGGTACATAATTGATTTAATTCGTGGCTGAGATTATTTGTTAGCAAATAATTGATGGTTAGATGGAAGTTTGCATGAAATCATGGGTAAGAGGTTGCATATGAATAGGTAATTTGGAGAGAACTTATAAATACAAGTTTATCTCATTACCTCAAATCAATTCATTGTTTTTCTCATGCAAAAACGCTCTCCATAATTCTCCACGAAATTTCCTTACTTCTTAAGATTAGTTTTAGTTTTCAGAGATTATCTTCTCAAGGGAATTAAAGAGGTGTTAGTAATTAGATTCTAAACCCTATTGGAGATTGAGAGGCTAGCCTTTCTCTCTCCAATCTCGTTTAGAGTTTGGTGAATACTCGGAGGCAATCCACCGGGCGATTCGACCATCAACGCGACTCCGGATCTTCGAGAGGTTTTAGAGAACCTCTAGGTATGATCATCTTTGTAATTGTTTGTTTATTCTAATGCATGTTAAATAATTAGGATAAACAAATACATGTCTATATGAAAATCGAAGAAAATATGAATACTACGATCCTACATGTTTATAAAATTTCGAAAATATATACATGCTATAGGGCACGAAATCCAACACTCTCCTCAAGCAACCATTAGCCTCCTAAACCACAATTAACACGTAATCAAGGATTGGGATATCACACTTCGCATCTTAAATGCCCACTCAACATCACGAAGCCAATCCGAGACGATTAAATCTATGCTTGAATTTCCAAATTAAGAACCCAAATTGATACTCATCCAACTCACGTTTCAAACGAGACTCATTCATTCGATTTCTTCCTTCGACACCATGACTTTGAACCCCCACGCAACTAAAGAATTGCAGATGTTAGCAAAACTCGTCTCCATGCATTTCTTGGGTACGTTAGAGCGACAATGGCAGGCTGCAACGCCTCCACGCTACAATCGCCCCTACCACCAACAACTTCGTTGTTGTTGTACGACATACCAGGCACTAAGCGATTGACCAGAATCGAGCTCAAACCGGCGATATAAGATCCGGAAGAGAAGATCTTGAAATAGTAACTCTAATTTTATGGCAAAACAAACAATTATCTCTTCTCATTCAATCTTCCCAAACACGAAAAGCTTTACAAAACTAGATAATTTTCAATAATAATCCTAAGTATACTAAAATAACATCATTTGATACTAACTCTAAATATAACTTTATTTGATACTAATCACATGTCGTATCCTACATCACAATCGATCAAATTATCCCAAAGACATTATAATCCAACCACTTCTTTAGCACAAAAACAAACCCGGACCGATCGGTCTAGTCTGGTCCAAAAACCCGGACCAGACCATATTTTTTTGGAGGAAAATTGAGTTTTGGACCGAGTTCAGACCGGACCGAAACCCAAACTCGTCCTGGGGTCCGGATCAAAACCCGGACCGGTCGGATTCGGTCCGGACCACACCCGGACTAATCGGTCCGGTCCATGCTCTCCCCTGTTGTGAATGGTGAATAAGACTAGTGAGATTCGATGTTTGGTTTTACTATCTCAAATTTCAAGACCAAAATAGCCCCCAACTGAGCTAGCATTAGTTGGTACCTCGCATCTACCTTCATAAATCACATAAGGGATGTTAATTACTTTATTTAATGTGCCATTAGTATCTACTTTCAAAGTTATTATATAAAATATAGAAATTTAACTCCATCTTGTTCATGCCCAGCTTACGTGTATTGAGTACCAGTTTTTTCATGCTAAGCTTAACTGATACTACTAATCTATGATTCTATGGTCCACTTGCTACGTCTACAGCAGTATAGCTAGTGTAAATAATATAGTAGTTTCATTATAAGTATATGTAATCAATTGGTCAATAATTTGTATTCTTGATTAACAACGTTCTTGATGTGTACCAACATGCTTTCCAAACGGAAAAAAACTATTTGCTCCGATAAAAATAGTTTTTTTATAAGATCCAATAGAAATAGTTTCATGCATGTGTGTTGTGCTTTCCTGCCAAGGTTACTTTATTGACTTGGAATAACATTGCATTTTGCTTCAAACCCAACCCAAGCTGGCCTATTAAACTAGTCCACCCCTATTTATAAAAGGAAAATGATTTATGAACGCAGCGCGTCACAGACGCGCTCTACGTGGACATCCATGTCAGCCCTTACGTGGCCAAAGCATGAATGTTTTTTGTTTTTTCTTCCTGATGTCCACTCAAATCACATTAAATGCGTTTCAACTCAGCACGTTCTCTCTCTCCACCCAAATACAAATATGATGACACTCTTTCTTTCTTCTTCATTCTTTCTCTCCAGAATAAATCATCATTTCGAGCAAGATATTAGGTCGAAGAAGCGTCTGATGCCGACTCCCAGGATTCTTCACAACGTAAGCAGCGTGAATGAGACGGTGCGAAGACTTCCCGATGTTCTACATAAACAGGAAATCTGAGATGTTATTTTTTTCCTAAACGTAATTCTTGTGGGGTAAAATATACAGTAGGAGGTTTGTTGAGTTTGTGCGGGGGTGGCAGGGGGCGGCAGCCCCTGCGGGGGACGTGAGGCAAATTGTTTTGACATCATATTATTGCATTCCATATATTGATTCGTTTATTCCGACAATAATGAAGTCATATATTATTCCGGACTGCAAATACACTTATTCCGATTCCGGACAGCAAATACACTTATTCCGGACAAACTTTATGTTCCGTTTCTGGACACACTTTATTCTTAAACCGGACAACAAATACACTTATTCCGGACAACAAATACACTTATTCCGGACAGCAAATACACTTATTCCGGACAAACTTTCTGTTCCGTTTCTGGACACACTTTCTTCTTATTCCGGACAACTACACTTATTCCGGACTGCAAATACACTTATTCCGGACAGCAAATACACTTATTCCGGACAGCAAATCCACTTATTCCGGACAAACTTTATGTTCCGTTTCTGGACACACTTTATTCTTAAACCGGACAACAAATACACTTATTCCGGACAACAAATACACTTATTCCGGACAGCAAATACACTTATTCCGGACAAACTTTCTGTTCCGTTTCTGGACACACTTTCTTCTTATTCTGGACAACTACACTTATTTCGGACTGCAAATACACTTATTCCGGACAGCAAATACACTTATTCTGGACAAACTTTATGTTCCGTTTCTGGACACACTTTATTCTTAAACCGGACAACAAATACACTTATTCCGGACAACAAATACACTTATTCCGGACAAACTTTCTGTTCCGTTTCTGGACACACTTTCTTCTTATTCTGGACAACTACACTTATTCCAGACTGCAAATACACTTATTCCGGACAACAAATCAACTTATTCCGGACAACAAATCAACTTATTCCGGACAAACTTTATGTTCCGTTTCTGGACACACTTTATTCTTAAACCGGACAACAAATACACTTATTCCGGACAACAAATACACTTATTCCGTACAGCAATATACACTTATTCCGGACATACACATAACGTAAACATGACAAACACATAATGTAAACTGCACACACACATAAAGTAAGCTAGACAAATTAAGTTGATCCAACGTAAAACTTAAAAACAAATATTTTATTATGATAAGTGTGGGCTCTGCACGAATAATGAGACTGCACGATGTCCTAGGGTCTGCACACTGTCTTATCTGTGTATTGGGAAATGAATCGTTCAACTTAAAGAACCGGCGATTTTTAAAAAGACCAAAACGCGCGAAGAGAAATTTCGCTGACTGGACGCTGACTCAAAGAAAAATATCTGAGCTGTACAGATCCACGTAAGGCGCGTCCGTGACGCCTGCGTCCGTCTATCACGGTTCTTTATAAAATACTCTTAAGCTTCAAGAATGGTCTACCATTGCTTACAGAAAAAATAATAAATAACAAGAACGATCATAATATTTTTTTCATATTTTAAGGGAACTACTAAACGTCGCCCCAAAACTACTTAAATCGCCCCTTGAAATTACCAAATTGCCCTTAACAATATATTTAATACCCAAATCGTCCCGTGTCTATAAATAAGGCCTATGGTCTTGTATATTCATAATTTATCAGTAAAAACACCACGAAAATGTCTGGCGATGGTGATGCATCGGGTGAGGTAAGCCTGGCGCGGGGAAATTTTTGGGGCGAGCGTCTGCATTAGACGCCTCCCCCATGGTGAGGGCGTCTGCGTAGGACGCCCTCCCCATGGCCGAGGCGTCTAACGCAGACGCCTACACAATGGGAGAGGCGTCTTATGTAGACGTCCTCCCCATGGGTAAGGCGTCTGTATTAGACGCCCTTCCCTACGGCAAGGCGTCCTACGCAGACGCCTTACCGTTGGGGAAGGCGTTTAACACAGACGCCCCAGCCATGGGGCAGGCGTCTAATACAGACGCCTGTTTTTTTTTTGATTTTGTTTTTGTTTTTTTAATTTCGACTTTATTTTTTAAATTTTTAAATTTCGATTTTATTTTTTTATTTTTTTAATTTCGATTTTATTTTTGTAGGTTCCAGATTTCGGTGGTGATGGAGTGGATTACAGTGAGTTATTTCAAACTACACAAATCTTTGAAACAATCGATGAAGCATGTAAATGGGCCAAACAAGTAGCTATCGGAGCTGGGTTTTTTTTGGTCGTGTCGTCGTACAAAACAAGATCAGATAGTCGGATGGATTGTTATTTGAGATGCGACCGGCGAAATCAAATGGAGTCTCGGGATATGGATACTGCACTTCGAAGAAACACCAAAAGAAAGGGTTGCGGTTGCCGTTTCTTAATAAAAGTGGTGGAGCGACGAGATCGTGATGGATGGGTTGTGGTTTATAATAGTGCTCACGGACATCACAACCACAGACTGGCAGTTTATCCAGAGGGTCATCGTCAAATTAGTGGTCTAAGTTCTGGGGCGAAGAAGATTGTTCGTGATATGACAGAGGCGCAAGCAAAACCACGGAACATCTTGAAGGCAGTAAAAGAAAAATTCCCGGAGGACAATCCAAATCAAAGGCATATTTATAATTTCAGAGATTACATGAGGAGGACAAAATCTGAAGATCGGAATCCCGTCCAGCAGTTTCTCTACCAAGCAGTGCAGTGTGAGTACTTACATTGGATTATGGCGGATCCAAAAACTGATGTCGTAACTCACGCTTTTTTGGCACATCCGACGTCAGTCCAGTTGTTGCGGACATATCCTTTCGTTATCTGCATGGATTCGACTTAGAAGACGAACAAGTATAAGATGCCTTTGTTCGAAATGATTGGGGTCACACCAGCAAACATGAATTTCCTTATTGGATATGCGATTTTGATGGATGAATCTTACTCCAGTTATTTGTGGGTGATGGAGAAGTTGAGAGATCTGTTATTGGGGACTGTCAGCCCGACTGCAATAATAACAGACCGGGAGTTAGGCCTTATGCGACCAGTGAGAGAGGTTTTTCCTGACTCTGCTCATTTACTCTGCACATGGCACATCAACAAAGACGTATTGAATTACGCATACCACGTATTCGGCAAGAATAAGGAGATGGCAGAGACTTTGAGGCGTGGAAGATGGAGGAAGATCATGCCTTCTACTTCAGAAGCCGAGTATGATAAAGCTGTGTATGCTCTGAAAGATTTGTATAGATCGTGGCCGGCTATCACGGAGTATCTGGACACCACGTGGTTGGTGCATAAAGAAAAGTTTGTGCTGAATTGGACGAACAAAGTCCTTCATTTTGGGAACACCACGAATTGTAGGGTCGAAAGTGCTCATTCGGCTCTAAAAGAGTGGATTTCTACATCGACTGCAGCTTTGGACACTCTTTTCGAGCGCGTCAACGCGGCTACTGAAATGCAGCTGACGAATATTCGAAACTTTCTTGAAGACTCGAGACGGCGAAATTTGACTAATTTCGGACATGCTCTATATCGTCACATAAATGGTAGAGTTTCGCATCACTGTTTGCAGTTGCTGAGTCAGGAGGTGAAGAGAATGCAACAGTTAGATGATGAAGTTGAATATCGTTGCGAGTGCGCTTTTCTGACTTCTCATGGGATACCTTGCGCATGTACCATCCGTGGATGTCTTGAATCAGAAAACGGAATTTACTTAGAGCAGATTCATCCGTTCTGGAGGACACTTGTCATTGGGGAAGGAGCCGGGAACGCAGAGTTTGTGTCTCAGGCAGCTCAAGACGCCGAACATTTTCGCAGTCTGGTTGATGAGATTGCAGGAAGTGACCCTACCGTAATTCGATCTGCCTCTCGGGTTTTATTCGAGCAGCTACACCCCGAACATTCGAATTTGAAAGAGCCTGCAGTAAAAACAAAGCTACGAGGTCGACCAAGGGGAAAGTCGACACGACGGGACCCTAGTGCGTTTGAGTATGCAGAGCGAGGTAGTGGTCGATCTTCAGGTAGTGGGAGTAGAGGTCGTGGTCGTTCTTCCGGTAGTGGAAGCAAAGGTCGTGGTCGATCTTCTGGTTCTTCGTCTGTGAGGGGAGGATCAGGTATACCATCCCTATATTTATTATTATTATAATTTTGTTATTTATTTCAGTAAATATGTATCTTTTGTTATTATATGTAACTGTATTTTTTGTTCATATTGTAGTGACTGGGCGGGCTGACGTAGACGACTTCCCATATGGAGATAGAATTCCAGGAATCATTATGTCATTCCTACACCAATGGAATGATGTACGTGCTGATGGAAACTGTGGATTTCGATGTGTCGCCGATGTTTTCCACGGTGGTGAAGACAATTGGCAACTCGCCCGTCGTTCGATTTCAAATGAGATAGCTGCGAACCCATCTTTTTATGAGCACGTATACTACGACGGTGTGGCGGAGGCTCGTCACCGGATTAATTGGGGCGGGGGACCTTGTGGCGAGAATCACTATATGGAGACGTGGACGGACTTGTTTCCCATTGCAAATTTTTACAAGTGTGCAGTTATGTTCTTCTCTCTCGGAAATGATGGTTCATTGTACCCATGTCTTACAGTTCTACCTTGGGAGAGTCCGCCTACCGTGACAAGACCGTGCAGAGAGTTGATTATTGCTCATTTAGGGAGTTACGCTCATTACATTCGTTTGGAATTGAATGAGGGATTCCCCGTGCCTCCTATAGCGACTCTGTGGTATCAAATACGAGATGAGAGTGTTATTGGATGGGAGCTGGAGTACCAAAATAGGATAGCATATTGGCAACAATTATGTAATATGTTTTGATATGTTTGTATAATTATGTAATATGTTTTGATATGTTTGTATAATTATGTAATATGTTTTGATATGTTTGTACATTATATAGTGTTGCTTTATTATGTAATATGTTTTGATATGTTTGCTTTATTTGCATTATATATAATAGTTCGACAGGTTATCAAACACAAATACAAATAATAAGCGTACAACAGATAAGCAAAACACAAATACAAACAATAAGCGTACGACATGTTAGCAAACACAAACACAAATACAAATAATAAGCGTACAACAGATAAACAAATATAAATGCAAATACTAAGCGTACCACAGATAAGCAAACACAATTACTAAGCGTACAACAGATAAACAAATATAAATGCAAATAGTAAGAGTACGGTACAACAGATCAGCCTACTCATCATCCGAATCATGGTCGGAGATGCCTAACTGAGTATGCCACGAGTGTATGATCTCATCCAAATCTCCGCATGCAGCTCTGGCATCGTCTGGCAGCTCATCCCTCATCTGCAAGATTGGGTCTACAGCCCGTATCATCTTACCCATCCACTGCACATAACAATAACATTAGCGTACATTAACAAATTATACGGTACAAATAAATATAGATAAAATGAAAAAATTACCAGATCGCCACACGTCCTATCTGGTGGTCGATCTGCTCTCCGGGAGGCACCACGGACGATGATAGGATGTGAGTAACTACCGAACCAATCAAGATAACGTGCATCACACTCGGAGGGGTCGCGACTACGTCTGAAGTCGCCAAGGAACAATCGGCATGATCTCGGAAATGTCCGCCAAGTCGATTCCGCTGTAGAAGCGGGGAACCTGACGTCGTACGTCGCTGCTGTCGCAGACCGCACCGCATGCTCTGGTGTCGGAATGTCAACCGGGATCACCTGAACATATCCTAACTGACGCAAGACCCGATCGGGCATATAAGGCTCTATGATATCCCGATAACGAATAAGACCCATCAATAAAGTCCTCGGGACATCCGCTGCTGGGTCAGGACCATAGGGTAACCACTCCACCTAAAGTTTAACACATTAATAATAATACATCTTAAAATTAAATAAATGGTGTAAAGTTTGATACCTCTGATGCAGTCATCTGATCAAGCCGTGCGCGGATGGAACGCAATCGTCCATCGCTCTTGTCCTCGCTCCGGACAGCCCACATACCCGAACGTGGATGACCCTCGTCGATAATCTTCCGCTCACGATGCGGGCGGAATGCAGGAAAGTACTCGTATATCCACGCCTGCAGCAGCGTAAGACAACCTGCAATCCCAGAACAATCCGCACGGCTAGCTATCCCAAGCTGCCGGTACAGGTATGCCAACGTCGCTGACCCCCACGAGTACTCACGAACGGTCTCCGGGTCCCTAGCCTCCAGTAGATCGCGTGGTCTGATCCGACAACCACTCTTGTCGACAAACAAGACGGCTCCGAGCATCAAGAATAGGTACGCCGTCAACTGTGTATCATCGGCCCGCGGAGGTCGTGCCCGTCTGCATAGGTCCTCAAGGGAGTCGATGCCGACACCACCACCACTCCATAAAGCTGTATCTCTCGCCAGACCATCAGGTGTGACACCAAGCAACTCTGCCACATAACACCTCAGCTCAGACGTCGACCCCTGAGCACTAACCAGACGACCATCCACAGGAATGCGCAGGATCTGGAAAACATCGTGAAGCATGATCGTCATCTCTCCGAAAGGCATGTGGAAAGTGTTGGTGTCAGGCTGCCACCGCTCCACAAACGCCGAAATCAAAGGCATGTCGAGATAAGGGAACATGCTGTACGGTAAGTGCCCCAAATGCGTGGCACTAATCTCCTCTCTGATATCAGCACTCAGTGTAGACCGCCAACCCTGTAGTGCTGTACAGGCTCTGTGCCGATTATGGCACTTCAGAACCTTCCGATCCTCTCCGTCCCAGATCCGTCTAGCAATGTGACCCCAGAAACTAGGAATGACGCTCCCATCTAAAGGACCACCAGGCGTCATACTGCTCACGATCCAAGAATCGTCCTGGACCCTCTTCTTCTTCTGAGCGCGGGGATCAACAGTGCACGAGCTCGAATCCCCGGTCGTAAACCTCCCACCCCTACCCTTCCGCACCATCCATCCGGCGGAAGTAGAAGTACCCGCTCGACCACGTCCTCCGCTATAATCCCCCTGCCTCTCCACCTCCGGCCGTACTAACTCATACGGGCCATCATCGTCGCTCTCGTCGTCGAAACTATCCACATGCTCATCATCGAAGGAATCATCCTCCTCACGACGACGTAATGCCTCCCTCTCCCTTCTGACCGAAGCAGATATCCCCCGTCTACGTGGATGACGCGGTGCTGAATCATCAACTAAAGAACGGAAGGCGTGTAATGGTATCGACTTGCCTTTCCCTCCACTGTGACCCGATGACTATTAATTGAAATTTTAAATACAAATTTGTTAAATTTGTTAAACTAAATTATCATATTTATCAAAATTGTTAAACTAAATCAAAATTTGTTAAACTAAATTATCAAAATTGTTAAACTAAATCAAAATTTGTTAAACTAAATTAAAACAATTGTTAAACTAAATCAAAATTTGTTAAAACTAAATATCACAAATGTTAAACTTAATAAGAATTTGTTAAATTAATTTTTTTGATTTATCACTATTTATTAAAGTAATTATGATATTTATTAATTAAAAAAACAAAAAAGGTGGAGGCGTCTGCGAGAGACGCCTCCCGCAAGGTGGAGGCGTCTGTCGGAGACGCCGCCTCCTACGAGGAGACGTCTTCGGTAGACGTCTCCCCCATCGGGGAGACGTCTTCCGCAGACGTCTCCCGCTACGGGTCGGCGTCCGAGGTAGACGCCCCCCGCATGGGTCGGGCGTCCTCGGAAGCCGCTCCCCCTATGGGGGGAGCGGCTTCCTCGGACGCCCGCCCCATGCGGGGGGCGTCTCCCTCGGACGCCGACGACTTTTTTTTTTTTTTTAAACAAATAAATAACGTAATGTTACCTCATACGGGTACACTGGGGGAACTGCTGGCTGCTTCCCTGGCCTCCGAGACATTCGTAATCTTGTGTAGTAGGTATAGGAAGAGAAAGTTTTGAAAAAAGAGTGAAATTGTGAGATATATAAGCAAAAATAGGAGGAAGGGCAATTTGGTAATTTCAAGTGGCGATTTAAGTAATTTTGGGACGATGTTTAGCAGTTCAGTATTTTAATTCCAAAAAAACAATTTTTTGGCCGACTCTCCATCCTTTGCTTAATATACAGATTTTAGAAGGACGCCCATGCAAACACATGAAAATTAAAACTTAGGAAGCAAGCAAAATGTTTGACTCCAAAAGACACAAGTCCAATTGACTTTGACATATTCTCTAACTGCTCATGGAAGGTTTCTTTGATTCTTCCTCCTCCTCATAACCACTGATGCCAACCCCTTAATAAAGTTTTATTGCCGATACTTCACGCCATCTTCCTATAATAGCAAAAAAATGAACATGCCAAGACATTTAACCAACAATAATATTGTACGATATCCGTGTGGATTCCTCTATTGTTTGGGGACAAGGACACACCACATGGATGTTTAGTCTTCTTATTCAAGTCAAACCCAACGAGTATAATAAACATATATACACCCTTTTGCGTATCCCACCCGGTGGAAGTGAGTTGGAGCCATATTTTCATAACAATTTGTGATTGATGAGATGTAAAACCACAACCACTGATTAGATAACTTTTATCACTTATAAAAATTCCTGAGATAGACATAAAGAATTTTGATGAATTTTCTTTTGACTTCTTCTTGGTTTTGTAAAAAAGTTTTACAAACTTAAAAATATCTACTAGATTTCTAATACCAACATGTTTATTGGGTCATAAGATTGTCTTTTCTTACTCTTATTTGTCTTCAAATGAATAACTTTTTGTATCGTTAGTCAACTACAAATTATAGTCTAAGAAGAAGTCATTTTTACATGGTCTTCGAAAATAATGACACTCCTTTGTATGTTTCAGCAATCTCACTCACGCATACAAGTGAATTAAAGTAGTCCATGACAAAGGGTACGTATTATTGTCATTAACTATTTACTCATTTACAGCAAACTACAAATATAAAATACAACTTAATTATCCCCACATACCAAAGGCCCACATACTTTGGCAACTTGCCATAATTTGAATGATTTCTTCTATGGTGGGTCATGCCTTGCTTCTTCTTGGTTGCTTGGAAGCTATGGTTGGTTGTTTGTTTCCTGGATTTGCCTTGCTAGGATCATGAGTTTTGGACTAGCACTGGCTGCCGAGGTGGCAATGACGACGACGATGATGGTGAAACACCATTAGTTTTGGTGGTGGCAATTTGATTTTGGTTTACGTGATTGTGATCCGATTCGTAGGTAACAATCATCATGGTCGGATCGTCTACCGCCCTCTCGACGTGCTTGCGCGCCGGACAACCCTTTAAGCTACTACACTTGTAGTAACCCCTGGTTGAAGAAAAGTAGATCCACATGATTAAATTTTCGCAAAATTAAGCAAATTCTAGTATGTGTGTGTGAATGTATATCATGATTAAGAGAAAATCTACCTTGGATGTGGAGACCCTTTGATTGGCTTTTGCCCGTACTTCCTCCAGGAGTAGTCATCCGAGGGTATGTCCGAAGATTTCGTGCTTGTTAATGGAACTCTAATTGTTCGTTTTACTTTTGCTTTCCTATACACAAGTCACATACGGCATAATCAAAATTTAAGCAAAATTGAGAGAGAAAAACTACAAACTTCGAGATATATTATGTTGAACTTTAATTGTATCTCGAAATCAAAATCAAAATCAAATGATGTTGAACGGTTTAGTTAGTTACCTTTTCTTAGAACAATGACATCTTCCACCAAAAGTCTCAGAAGAGCACTTAGAGACTCCACCACGTTTTGTGTCAACGCCATCCCTACACTTCCTTTTCGCTTCCATTCGTCGAGATGCCAAAGAAGCATCATTAGATGCCGAAACACGACAATTCACCAATATCGAACCCCCACAATCTCTAGGCAATTGCCCTTGTGGTGGCGGCGGAAGGCGTTGGATCGGTTTTGGGCAATATACCTTAACACCATCCTCCACCTTCCTCTCCTCTGCAACACACCTCACCTGGGTCGCCCCCTGCCGAAACCGAGCATGACCGGTTCTACTCCGGTCGAGCAAAGTGATCACTTTCTTGAACTTCGATACCGTGATATTAGCCACTCTTTCACAATCCACATCCATTTGTAGCTTCCTTTTACGCGCGTCTTCGGAAAGCAACACAAGAAGTTCGTCCATGCTTCTCATCGCGGCGTTCGCCTCCTCCTCGACCGAGCCAATCACGGCCATAATAAGCAACACTAGAGGCCTTCAAGAAATTAAGATTCGTTGCAAATTATAGTGGATGGGATGAGAGATATATATAAAGAGAGAGAAGAGAGATGAGGAGTCAAAGCAAAGTAACCGTGAGAAGAACAAACCGCGCCTTGTTAAAGAGTCAAGGTCGTGGGCCAATGGGAAGTGGACACGTGGATTAGGTCGAGGAATCCGGTAGTGGGTTGACTAGGTTTAGTGTCTTTTGTTCGGTCGTTTGGTTTGGATGATGGATTTTGAAGTAACGGAGATGGTTTGTTTTGTTGTTTTAACTGATTTGTTTGACGTAAAATTTTGGATTATTTTCCCTATAAAGAAGTGGTCTTACGTTAGAAACTAGAGACGGTAAGTACTGCTTTGAAAGGTTAAGAATAGTAAATGTTGCTATATGAATTGGAAACGACAAAGATTAACAAAGAGAGGCATGCTCATTTTAATTACTTAGTTGTTTACTTGATTATTAGAGTAGGACTTTTGTTCATATGTTTGAAGTTGGAGTTTAAAAACTTTTACAAACGCATTAGATGCAAACAATCACAATGAGTAAGGATGACTCTAACGATATTAAGTTATTACTTTATTTTTTTCTTTTACTTTTGTTGTTTACTTTCCGTCAACATCAAAAATTGTAGTTATAACTATTGGGATTTTTGCTTAGGTGGACTTGTAGAAGTGTCTTATTGGATCTTTGCACATGTATAGTTTTTTATTGGTCAAGTACAATTGCAAACTTGATTATTTGCTTTGGTGCACTTTACTTAAGCACCATTTTAGAGTCGTTTATTATGTTTGACGGATTTAAGTTAATCTGTGCTTAAATTTTTCTACTTCCAATATGGTTAATTTGTAGACTGGATCCAGACGACCAAATGAGGTTCGGTCATCAATTCCGAGAGTCCAATAACTCTAAGAAAAGCCTATATTTGGTGAGTATCGGATGACCAAATGGGGTTCGGTCATTCGTTCTGGGAGTCCAGTAACTACAAGAAAGACTTTAATGACTGGGTATCAGACGACCGAATGGGGTTCGGTCATCTGTTCTGGGAATCCAGTAACTCTAAGAAAGACTCGGTTGGGTGTGAATCAATGGATCGAATGAGGTTCGGTCGACCGCTTCTAATGCTTGTTTTAATAAGATCGAAAATGCAACCATATCCTAGTATTTTTAATGTACGTTGTTTCAATAACCTACCAATTAGATTCCAAATATGATCAAGAAAAATTCATCCAATAAACCAAGTCCATAACACATTCAGAACCATTCAATAACCTATCAAGTACATTAACCATTCAGAAAAGACGATGAAACAACACAATCAAACCATTCAATAACCTATCAAGTAGAATCCAAATGTGATCAAGAAAAAACCATCCAAACCAAGTATATTGACCATTCAGAAATAGTCTTGAACTATCAACACAATTTGGAGCAGAAATATTCTTGAACTACAAACAATACTGAACTACCAACACATATAGAAATAGACTTTGATCAAGACAGACTTCCACCACTAACTTGGCCAAGTAAGATAATCATTGGTCCTGGAATAATGAATAAATGTGGTGGAGCCGCTGCACTAGAAAGTGGCGGTGCCTCCGAACAAGCAGCAGTAATGGCCGAGAAAGTTCTCCTAGCCAACAAAGTCTTCGTTACAGTTACTGGAATCCCAAAACATATGATCGAACCCTATTTGGTTGTCCCATGTCCACCCAACAGAGTCTTCATTAGAGTGACTAGACTCCCAAAATGGATGACCAAACTTCATTCGACTGTCTGTATTCGGTCCACAAATTAACCCTATTGGAAGTAGAAATGTTTAAGCACAAATTAACCTAAATCTGTCACACATAACAAATGACTCTAACGGTCGTTAACCCCCCGAGAGTACCTTGATGGCATGGAGGTGAATCTCGCGTCCGCGAGTGCAGCGGTTAAGTGGAAGTGAACTAAAGCAATTAATCAAGTTTGTAAGTGTACTGAGCCAATAAAAAATTACACATGTGCAAATGTCCAATAAGACACTTTTGGAAGTACATCTAGGCAAACATTCTTATAACTATATAAGTTCCTGCTGTGTCACTATGGTTACATACTTACATGTCCAGATAACTTAAAAGGAAGAAGAAAAGAATACTCATCTAGATACCTTTTCCAAGGGACAATATTGAAAGTAATAGTTGAACAAAACAAACATTAAATTGAAATGTCTGTTTGTTTTGGATGCATCTTGGATTTGTGGATTACATGATACCGAATTTTGTTTGTTCTGACTTCTGAGTTTGCCCAATTTAATCTTGTTGAAAATATATTTTATTAAAAAAAAAATCAATTCCACACCATGGGTGCGTAGAATATGAGTTTGCTTTTTGGTGGACCCCTATGGTCCAACGAGGGTCATGACTCATGACCCTTACTAAAATTGAGGTTGTTTTTGGTATATATCATGGTCGAGCTTTAAATTTTGGAACATTTTTAAATAAATATGACGATTGTACCTCACACAAAATATTAAAAGATTGGGTCTATGACATATGGTCTTCAATTGACCCCACTCAAAAGAGTTCCGGCCAGGAAGCAATTTACTTTAACGAAGCACAAGAATATGGCGATGCACTCGTTAAAGGATGGAGGTGTACTTTAAATTGATAACTCATTAGAAGGGAATGTTTATCGGAATATTATCATGTGAAAAGTATCTTTTAGAAAACTAACTTGTAGGTAAGAGAAGACACTTTTTTTTATAATAAGGCACATATTGGATTTTCGTAAGACCCATAACCAAACCATCAACTGCTTCAAGATGATGAAACCGTCCTACGTCGAGCTAATTACTTAAAAAGTTAAACCTTATAATCAAAGAAACTCACAAAAATTATACACGACACAAACTATAAACTCGTATGTCGTTTATAAAATAATTCTGTGATGATTGGTATATTACCAAATCTCAAGGTTTCATCTCATGTACACAATAATGATGCAAATATAAGCTGAAGACACCAAATTGAAAACGTTAGACCTTACAATACCACTCAATTGACTCAAGTCACATCAAAGTCATAAAAATCAAAATTTAATAATCATTAGCTTCCAAACTCTATTGCTGATAAAGGGGTCCATTCATGGTGCATGATTGGAAAAATGCCACTCCTCTTCCCCATTTGTTGCCCACAAGGAAGGTGGAGAGGAAAATAGGGAGAAGGAGAAGACCTTGTTAATGACAAGGTGGTGTGGTTGGTAGTAGAATTCAAGATGATATCACAAGCATCACAAGAAGACTTGATTTGTTGGGCCTAAATTATTTTGTGGAGTGTGGTTCGGTTTGGTCGTGAAATGATGATATCTGTTGCTTGTTGGAAATGGCAAAGGAGTTGGCAATTTAATGTTATCAATCTTAGGTTTGTTGATTGTGATGTGGAATACTAGGCTTATTTCTAAGAAACCAAAGCAAGCAAATTGAGTGGAGCAAAAGCGCGTTTGGTAACACTAGAATTAGGAGAGTAAACGAGGTAATTGTAGTGTACTGGCATGAATCACGGTGTAATTGTTATTAATGCATGTCATATAATTATTCTATAAAATACACGGTAAGTTTATAGTTAGTTTGTTGTTTTTCTTGAATATGTGAATTAAGTATTTCTGAGTGGTAAACAGACAAACAGTCGACCGGTAGCAAGTTCGGTCGACCGGCATTGCAGTTTGACGCCCAACACAAAGTGCATGGATATTTCTAGTCGACCAGTCATTCTCCATCGGTCGACATTTTCTATGTCTGGACGTCTTGGACAAAGTGTCTGGACACGTCGGTCGACCGGTAGTTCTCAATTGGTCGACCGTTTCTGCATTTGGAGGTCCGAGACAAGTGTCTGGAGTTTTTCTGTCGACCGGTAGTTCTCAACCGGTTGACCGGTTGGAGTGCTGTGACATTGCTTGGAGTTTTTTGATCGACCAAATGTGCACGATGGTCGACCGATGGAGCCCAGGATCAGTTACAAGTTTTAAGTTTGGTCGACCGTTGGGAACAATTCTACCCACGATATGCACGTATTTTGGGATTGATCTTATTCCAAACCATTAGATTAACGCATGTCATATAATTTTTCGAAATGTTTAATATTAATTGAAGTAATGATACATCTTAATTGGTTTCAATATTTTGAACCGGACTTTGAGCACATATTGCAAATCTCGGTTGTTTTAGTATAATCTATTTATAATGTTAAAGTTATACATATCATATACTTATTTATATTATATGTTAATTAATTAACTTGTATTATATACGTTATTGAAAATGAGTGAAACAAAAAAAATGCTATTCAAGTTGCTTGGATTTGATGTAATTTTTTGTTCCTAACTTAGTATTGTCAAAATTCGGAGTGAGAAAAATTAGCCATGTTGATGTTAAACTCAAGTTATTCCTCCATATATACGTTAATAATAAGTAAACCTTTTATTTTTCTGTTTTGTTTTAATTATCTTCTTATATTAGTTTTTTAATTTGGATGTTAGTCCAAATCTTGATATCAAGTGGGTTATGGTATGAGTCGCAAAATATTAGTGGAGAATATATTAGTCGACTCGGACTCATATCACACTTGAACAAAGTTCTGACCTGATATTAGACCTGGACCATAAGTACAAGAATATTGTCAAAGCCTAAATTCAACCCAAAACTAAGCCCGAGGCCGAGGATTTTGAACTCGGGAGGAATGCAACTTCAATCACAAGTTTTCGAAAATTTTCCTTAATAATGTAAGAATGTTGAACAAGAAGAATTGGATTTTTCCTCCATAAACCTACATTTATTGAAGAACCACTTTCTCAAGTTTTAAATTTGGTTGGGGAAAATGTTAAGATTGGAATTTGGAAATTGGAAACCATAATAAAAGGAAATAATTTCCAATAGTTGATAATTTTTATCAATTTACTTTAAATTCTGTAACCAAAAGATCTTGGTTAATAATATAAGGCTGATTTGCCCTTTTGTCGGACTAATCAAGTTCAATAAAGATTGAAAGAATTCTCTGCGGTCAAATTTGTAAATAAATTAAGAATTTGCAAAAAAAAAAACTCTAAATTACTTTAAATTGCCACTATCATCTCATAATTTGTGGTTTTTGATTTGTCACAACTCACAAGTAAACCCATGGAAATTACAGGCAACAGTGTTAAGAAAATCCCCAGGCACCAAATCAGCCTTATATCTCTATATTAATGTCATTTGGACCCATTTAGTTGAGATTTATTTCAAGTCTAAAGGCTTTCGTCCAAACAATATTTTGATCTTTTCAATATTCTGCAGAGTTTGGACTTTGGAGAATTCAAGCTTCAATCATAGGTTTTTGCAATTTCTAGTATTGCAAAAAATGAGAAGAAATTAGACTTTTGCTCCTTAAAACTATATTTATTGATTTTGCAATTTTTAATGATTTAAGAATCGAAGATGAGAAGAAATTGGATTTTGCTCCTTAATACTATATCTGTTGAGTTTTTTAGTTTCCAATAATGTATGAATCTTAGATAAGAAGAAATTAGACTTTAATTTCTTACAATATATTTATTCAAAAACAAAATTTTAAAGTGATTATAAATTAGGTTTTAAACAATTGATTTGAAAAGTTAAGTGAAAAGAAACTATAAAATGAGAATCTCATGGAATTTAGTAAGGAGTAGTTGTTGTACAAGTTTATGGGAACTATAGAATAAGAACTGGTTTGGTTTTTAGAAAGGTTAGTTATTATCAATTAATGATATCTAACTTTAAAGAAACAATAATATTAAGAAATTGCATGATTACTAATTTGAGAAGAACGATTTTCTTTGAAATTTAAGCTATTTACCCGTTCTCTCCCCCGACTAGAGGAGAGGCATTTAATTCGATTGTGTTTATTATTAAAATTCTTTTTCTTTGGAAAAAAAATCAACACCTTCTAACATTCGGTTGCGATTATTATATTATTAAAAAACACGTTCGGTTACGATTCCTCCTCCCGCCAAAGCCTATAAATAGGTCGCCAACTAAACCTCTAGTCCCACAACACCCCCTCTACTAAAGATTTTAGTTTCTAAGTTTCAATTCTTAATTCAACGATCAGGTATTTTTCGTTACTTTGCATTGCTTAAGTTTCCTTTTGTATGTATTTATAGTTTGATAAGGGAGTTTTGTTTGGGTGGTGAATTTTATAAGGTTTGTAATGTTGAGGTTTCTTCTATGTATGATTTTGATTTTGTTGGTTTCGGTTTTTGGATTTGAGACCGGATCGTCGTTTCGAAGGTGAGTGTTGTTTTTGTATGTCCGTTGGTGTTTGGGAAAACCGATAGGCGGGCTTTTTATTGTGTTAGGAAGGCTAATATATGATTACTCTATTTTTTTGTTCGTTTAAATGATTTTGTGTTCTCTAAGTGGTGATAATGTTTATGGTTGGTCGATCTGGTTTGTTAAATTCGAGATAGGGTTGTTAGAAAGGCTAATAGATGATTACTCTCTTTTTTGTTTAAATGACTTTGTGTTGGAGTTGGGCAATTTTCTCTTTTGTTATTTGTGTTTTCTAACTTTTATTTTCTTTAACTTGTTCTAATGTTTATGATTATTATACTTGATTATATTAGCTTGTTGATGAAATTAAGATAATGTACTTTGCCTTTGTGATCTCTCTTTCAATTTCATGGTGTGGTGATGTGTTTATAATCCTACTATATTAAACTAGTAAACAAAGGCCTCAATTTCTTGAATAATAATCACACTCTGCTACACAATTGCAATTTCTCTGTCTCATAAATTGGTTGCAATTGGTGAATGTGCATGACGAGTTCCTAATCATATTGTGAGGCTGATTTTGTAAATTTAGGTACATGATTTTGGCCATATATTATTTTCGGTTTTTTAACTTTTGCTTCTTAAAAGATCTACTTTTTATATGAAATTTATGTTATTGCATGCTTTTTTGTTGCAGTTATGGCATCCGAAGGATCTCAATTTGATGCTCGTCAGTATGACTCCAAGATGAATGACGTGTAAGACTTTGTTTTGGTTGTTTACTAAGATATTATTATGTTTGGATTATATCAATAACAGTTGTTGTTGTTTTTTGTTCTATGATCTAGGCTTGAATCCACAGGCGAGGACTTCTCCACATCGTACGACGAGGTCCACGAAACTTTCGATGACATGGGATTGAAGGAGAACTTACTACGCGGAATCTATGCTTATGGTAAAAGAAAATGTTACATGCAACTAACCTTTATCTGTTCTTAATTTTTGAATTACTAACGTGTTATAGGTTTCGAGAGACCTTCTGCAATTCAGCAGAGGGGAATAGTCCCCTTCTGCAAGGGGGTTGATGTGATCCAGCAGGCTCAGTCCGGGACCGGCAAGACCGCCACTTTCTGCTCCGGAATCCTGCAACTACTCGACTACTCACTCAATGAATGCCAGGCGTTAGTTGTCGCTCCGACACGCGAACTTGCTCAGCAGATTGAGAGAGTCATGCGGGCACTTGGAGACTACGAGGGTGTCAAAGTTCATGCCTGCGTTGGTGGCATCGCCGTCCGCGAAGACCAGCGTATTCTTGCTAGTGGTGTACATGTCATTGTCGGCACACCCGGCCGTGTTTTCGACTTGATCAGGAGGCAATCTCTCCGCACCCACTGCATCAAGATGTTCGTGTTGGATGAGGCTGATGAGATGCTCTCTCGAGGCTTCAAGGACCAGGTTCTTTTTTAATTTCTCTATATTATTTGCTCTACAATTTCTCTTTGGCAAGATATATAGCTAGCTAGGTTTCATATTTGTATTAACTTTCACACATGAAAACTATTTAGGATAGGCCTCGAAAATATGGTTTTGAACAAAATTTTCATTATTTAAGAATGGAGTTTTTAAAAGCTTAATTTGATGTTTGGATAGCTGAGTTTTGAACATTCTGATTTTGGCCAAAAATATAGTTTCGAAAAATTAACTTCAATTTCTTTTTTCTAATAAAAAATAATTTTCATGTGTAATAAACTCTTGCCTTTTAAATTTTGAAATAAGTTTCAAAACCGTGTTTTTATGCATCACCCAAAAATTATAGAAACTGTACTTTTGAAAATTTTGCTTTTGAATTGGCGGTTGTCGTTGAGAAAATTAAGGAATCAAAACAATATTTCAAAATACATTTTTAAACGAATCAGGTCCTTAATTTGTTCTGACATTGTTTATTTTTGTGTTATAGATATATGACATATTCCAGCAACTGCCAAAGAAAGTTCAGGTCGGAGTTTTCTCTGCTACAATGCCTCCAGAAGCCTTGGAAATTACAAAGAAATTCATGAACAAGCCAGTGAGGATTCTGATAAAGAGAGATGAACTTACACTTGAGGGTATTAAGCAATTCTATGTCAATGTTGAGAAGGAAGAGTGGAAATTAGAAACTCTTTGCGATCTTTACGAAACATTGGCCATAACCCAGAGTGTCATTTTCACAAACACCCGCCGCAAAGTCGATTGGCTAACCGACAAGATGAGGAGCAGGGACCATACGGTTTCAGCCACCCACGGCGACATGGACCAGAACACCAGAGATGTCATCATGCGCGAGTTCCGGTCCGGTTCCTCTCGTGTGCTTATCACCACTGACTTGCTTGCTCGCGGTATCGACGTGCAGCAGGTTTCGTTGGTTATAAACTTCGACTTGCCGACTAAACCTGAGAATTACCTACACCGTATTGGACGGAGCGGTCGGTTTGGAAGGAAGGGAGTTGCCATCAACTTTGTTACCCGCGACGACGAGAAGATGTTGTTTGATATTCAAAAGTTTTACAATGTCGTGGTTGAGGAGCTTCCGGCTAACGTTGCTGACCTTCTTTGAACAACTGTTTAATGCTTGGGTTTTGGTTATTTGATATTAAGTTTGTTTTTTATGTTAGTTAATTTTGTTTTGTTAGTTAACTGTCATTTAAGTCTTTTGGTGTCGATATATTTTACAAATATAAAACGTAGTTACGATTTAAGTTCATTGTATACGGGTTAATACTGCATATAATTATTATTATTTATTTAGTTGATTTTTGATTTATTTGTATAGTTTTCAATAAAAATATACCAACATTTATTTAAGTTTAAATATTTTGTCCACATGGTTAACATGTTTTTATTTTAATTCGTATACTTTTACATTCTTGATTTTGGTCTGTATGCAAAAAAAAATTGTGTTTGCGTTGCAGGACAAACAATGGTAAAAGTCATAATCTTTATGTCAAGTTGTTTAAATCACTAATTTACAAAATTGTTACAATGTTATTAGGATATTAGTCAATGGTAACGCTTAATATGACAATCTGGTTATAACTGTTCACTTAATTAGCTATCAATATTCTGATTTTATTTGCTCGTGTATATACAATTCCACCAACGGATTAAATTAATGATCGGTGGAATAATGCACCGCTAATTAGCACCGAAGGAGAATGTCCATTGAAATATATTTTCACGGCTTCCGTCAAATAAGTAACATACACCAACGGATAACTACCGTTGGTGCATGTTTCGGAAAGATTATACGGTGGAAAATTAAATTTTTTTATATACGAATATACAACAACAAATGTGATATCATGCGTCGGTGAAACTTGTGGTGTAATTTGTGCATGCACGAGAGGTACTTGATTCATGGAGATTGCTTGTCATTATGCTTTCAAAAAGCAAAGGAGATTGCATGTTGTTATTACTATTGTTGTTATTATTATTATTATTAAATCAGATATATT
This sequence comes from Triglochin maritima, assembly GCA_963682175.1. NCBI lineage: Eukaryota > Viridiplantae > Streptophyta > Magnoliopsida > Alismatales > Juncaginaceae > Triglochin > Triglochin maritima. The sequence goes on from OY821773.1 coordinate 11,307,556, forward strand.
TTTAATGGAAAATTTTTATATATTAAATATCAATGGCTCAATATCATTGTTTGAAATCTTGATATATTCAAAGACCTATTATGTATGTGATATTGATATTAATTGATATTAGAATCTTCCGGGGAGTGTTATACCTTTTGTGTGTTTATTTTTCATTTACTAAGTTTTGTCCCATGAGATTTTCTTGGTAATATTTTAACGGACAGTACAAGGTGATTATTCAATAGGAAGTGTTATGAAATCATATTTTATAAATAATTCACCTTTCTTTTTACTAGGTACAATTAGATCGTAGTTCCTTCTATGCATTTCCGTAGTCCAAAAAAGGACTCTCTTATAACGGTAATCAATAAAGACAATAGTTGAATGATTATCCTCCCCCAACTCCATCTTTTTCTTGTCTTGTCCAAAACCCTAGTATTATGTTGCAAATAGTCTCAAATTGTTAAACACAAGTTGTGTGCAACACTCTATAATAGAGTTGAGTCAATTATCTTTCACCTAAGTGTTTAGGTTTTGTTGAGGTGGTAGACCAACCAAATTTAACATGGTATCAGAGCGTATCGATTGACTTGTGGGGGGCACACTCCAACCTATATTGTTCACGCGTAGACACGAAGAAAATTATCTCGGTCACGCGTGCGGGAGAGTGTTGAGCAAATAGTCTCACATTGCTAAACACAAGTTGTGTGCAACACTCTATAATAGAGTTGAGTCCATTATCATTCACCTAAGTTCTTAGGTTTTGTTGAGGTGGTGGACCAACCAAATTTAACAGATTATAACAGGTATTATTATTATTTTTTGCACTCAGTTCCTAATACTATAGTCTGGATAAAGAATCAAATCACTATGAGTTGGCGTTAACACACGGTAAATCTTTAATTTTGCAATAACAAATATCTAGAATTATGTCCCAGTTAATCGGGATGTGCTCCACGGACCACAATTGAATAAAAGTGGAGAAGTGCTTCTACAGAAAACTAAAAAAAACGTTCATGGTTATTCGCCTGCAGGCTGCAGCCTATAAATTCTTGTGATATCATGAGGTGGTCCATATGGTCTGGTAGAAAGAAGAAAAACTTGAGTATTCCGTTGACTGAATGGTTTATGAGTTTGTCTAACCATTAAAAATAATAATATATTTCAATTGTTTTATATAAATAAATGAAAAGCTCACATTAAATTTTTAACATGAATTCCAAATAATTAAGCGCACTTCTAACATACATTCCATTAGTTTCTTTTATGACAACATGTCGACTTTTCGAACGTGATTGTCGACAACTTTTAATAATTTGATTCGATAAAAAATTAACTGAAAAACTAATAAAGTTCACCCGAATATGTTAAAAAGTTTCGCAGTTGTTTAAGTAATCATCAATAAATAAAGTATGATTAAGGTTTTAGTAATAAAAAATCAATATTTCTTTCCCAATAGTTTTATTTATATAAAAAATACAACTTAACTTAGTTTCATAAACCTAAAATCTAAAATTTTCATTTAAGTATATAATGAACCACAAAAATTGAGTATAATGTGAATTTAAAATGTTACTTTTTTTTGAAAACGTTTTAGGATAAAATCAAATATTATTTGAAATATACAATTTCTATAATGTGGCGGTCAAATACTGTTTGGCAAACGTTTTTACATTATCTGAATTTTTAACACTTTAATTTTTTGTTTTTATTTGATATTCAACTAATGTTTTGGTTAGCTAATTGTATTTTTATTATATAATTATATAAGTATTTTGGTGTTAAAATAATTGCAATTATAAATAAAAATTGTGTTTGTTGTGTTATGTTTGGATAGTAAACAATTCTTAATACTTGTAATAATAAATTTTAATGAATTTTAATACTTGGGTTTTGCTTTTTTTTTAGTTATTTATTTTGTTTTTAGGTTTTTTAGGTTCCTTCACCGCCCTACCTGCTGCGTCGTCCCCCTCTTCCTTCTCGCAGATCGATCGCCCCCCATTCTCCTTTTCGTCGTCCATCGTTGTCCAGGTACCCAGTTCCATTTGCTTCATCGGTCTTTCGTTAGGTTTGATTGATGTGGTTGCATGCATGTATTATTTTAGGGGTTCCATGGTACGCATGTATAGATCAGTAGCAATTGTAGTTGTATTAAACAAATTCTCTCCAAAGTTACGGATCTTGATTGGTAAAGTTTGTATGCCTCAGTCGGCATGTAAATCAATTCGTTTAAAAATAAAATAAAATAAAAAGGTCCGAAAAAGGGTTAATTAAGGTTGGAAACAATGCTGCAATTTCAATTTCGTATATCCTTGCTACTATTTGAGTGCCAATCCCAAAGAACCCAAAAAATAACAATTATGTCACTACTTCTGTTTAATCAAATAGGGTTTACAGATCGTCTTTTCATACCTATATAGTGCGATTAGTAGTCCTCAATGTGAAAGTGGGTGTTTTATAAGGAATTTCATCGCAAATATGGACCATTTGTATGTAATGTGGATTGTTCTTTGTTTACGTTGACGCAACTTGTTGTCTTAAAGTTTGGTCGAGCTCTATTACAAACTCCGTTTGTTTGGTTTCACTTCGTTTGATTACAACAGTACGAAACACATTAAATTTATTAACTACCAATTTTTTTGTATAAATCAAGTAATAAAATTTTATGGCTCTTCCCGGTTTTTTCTTGTTGGATTACGTACTAAAATTGTCCGGTGATCAATGCTAAATCCCAAGTTTAAAATGCCTTTATTTAGTTAGAAAACATGAAAGTGTTTTTGTGTGCACTATGAATGCTAATTATTCATTCTACGACACAGTGAGTATCATTTTTGTGCAATATCAATGGACCTAGACTACGTTAGGCATCTTCTAGAAAATGATGAGGATGATGATATGTTGGTCTTAAGTATAATAATGTATGTTGAACAGTACATTTCAACGCCACTTTTAAAGTCTCCAGTCCACACCGTGGGTTTTTCCGGGAATCAAAAAACATTAGATATGATAGCCGGCCGCTGACAAGTATGTTACGATGACTACCGAATGCGTAAAGAAGTTTGTGTTAAACTGTGCGAAATAATGAAATCTCAAGTCCTTTTAAAACCAACCCGTGAAGCCAACGTTGAGGAACAAATGCACATGTTCTTGTACTCGCTAGGGCATGCCCATGTGAACCGGGTAATACGAGAATGTTTCAACATTCTGTATTTGGTTTTCAATTTCAATTTTAATAGTCTACCCAAACAATCGATTCATTTTGAGTTGTGGCTAATTTCAATTTAATAAGTTTATGAGTCTATATGTGAAATCAATAATGTCTACTTCTCAATGACAGAACGGTTTTATGTGTTTTAATTATTAGTGAAATCAAAAATGTCTACTACCAATTATCTGGGATGTACGAAGGAATCGTAAACTTTAAATTTTCAACAAGAATTCAAAAGAATCCTTTGAAATTTGAGTTTAATAAAAATATATCCATTCCATATTTCCATTAGTGTATTTCTGAAAAAAAACAAGTGAGAATAAAAGGGTTGATTTCCTCGTCTTTTTATACATTATTCAATCTTATGACTTATCTAATCTTATAAGGGAGGATTTTTCATGCCCTTTATTTTTTTAATCAATTTATGGTAATTTTGTCGAAACATCCCTCTACATGTTATTATTGTGTTTTCTATATATTTTCAAATGCTAAAACTTTTTTAGAAGTACTTTTTCTTTGTGTGTCTTGTTTAAAAAATTATCACATTATATTTTATCTAACTTTTTTTCATTTTGTAGAATAGTCCATATCCAAGTTATTATTGTGTTTTCTATATTGTAGATGATAAAACTTTTGTTTTTTTTTCCTTTTGAAGTTTTATTTGAAAATTTACCAAACAAATGTATTTGACATATTATCTTCTCCTTAAAGACACTCTAAAAATTTGTTCGGATATTTAAATTGTGACTATAAGGATCCACGTGCATCACACGTGATAGTCTCTAGTTGAATCTAAACAAGGTCTTAGTACCTGAGTTGTACATAATAAAGAGAGTCAATTGTAAAGGTGACACTACACTTTTTTTTTGCAAGTAAAAGATGGTTTGTGCGCCTCCAGTATATCATTTATGTGTAAAAGTGATTTACAAACTAAGCTAGTGAACTACACAAAGAGAATGAAAGAAAACTATGGTCAACGCTACACTAACTATCAGCTATACTAAGTAACAAAATTGGGTGTGACGCGTGATGGCTGAACACAGTCGAGCTGACGCAATCTAAGTACTAGTTATAGTGGTCAATCCCTGGTCCCCTCCCGGTTGAACAACTACGGCCCTCATCGAGGCATTTACCAACACCCGATTCGTCAGTACATCAAAATGGTGGGGCTCCCATGAAGGACGTCTAGGCACATGTCCGTAGGAAGGACTCTCTCTCAATGGTGTCTGTCCCAAACACATCCCCCTTGGTTCGCATAACATCAGTGATACGTACCAATGCCTGGGTCGTGGTGCCCACCAACCCCTCGAAAATGCGTCGATTCTGTTCCATCCATACTTCATACATCGTCGCTCCAATGTGAAGGAATATGAGCTTTTGCTGGAACCGATCACGTATCCTAATCTTCCGAGCCAACCGAGCAATATCATCAATGAAGCCCAGCCTCAACGTCCCCGGAATCTGAAATCGAGCCTGCACCACTTCCCAAATATGGCTCGAGAATGGTCATGGTCTTAGAAGGTGGTCTATATCCTCTGTCACCTAGCTGCAGAGCTAGCACGTATGGTCCACCTGGACGCCCCAAGACGAGAGGAAGTCAGCAGTAGTAAATCGTCCTCGCATGGTCTTCCAAAGAGTGACAACATGCTTCAGAACATGTAGCTTATGTCATACCACTTTTGCCCACCAACCAGGTGGATGGGCAGTCTTGACTATCTTCCATGCAACCGTCATGGTAAACGAGGTGTTACACTTATCTCCTCATATTAGAGGATCCTCTCCCCTTATGATTGGGGTGACAAGGATTTCAGGCCACAACTGGTTCATAATAAGAGATCGGGAGTTGGTAGGGACCAAACGCCATCAGCGATGAAATGATTGACCATCGTATCAAACGAGACTTTCATATCATACCGTAGCCTAAGCCCAAAGTGTTCCCAAATGAGGGTGACATTACAAATGTATTCCTTAAGGTGACATTACATATGTATCCTTAAATTATATGTATTTTTATTTAGATGAACTAGTTAAATGGAGTATAAATTTTAAGGCTTGAGTATTATGGTATATTAATACTAAACACAACATCAACAAAACCCCAAATGACTTAGAAGATATTAATACTAAACACAAAGAAATAAATTTCAATTGAATAATAAAATTTTGAGTCGAGTTTTTGAGTCGGGTCAGATATTTTGGAGTAGAAGCCAACTTGTTTACTAATCCATGGCGGAAGAATTGTTAAATTTTCAATTGTTATTTTATTTTCGTGATAAACCGAAATCTTTTTTCTTTTAAACCGAGTTCCACTCCATCAAGCTCGGGCGAGAGTTTAAAAAACATTCCCAACTAAATAAATAAATAAAACTCTTTTACGGTTTTACCCAGTCTTATCGGACCCGAACAGTTGAGTTCGGTGTTCCGTACAAAATACCTTTTCCACTAATCGTATCCCTCCACGTCACCTGAATCCTCCCCTATATAAACTCCACCGGACCCCACCTTCCCACGCAAAACCCCAAACCCTCTAATCATGAAACCAACGGCCACGATCCTCCTCCTCCTCCTTCTCCTCTCATCCACCGTCCATTCCTCCGACCTCCGCCGGACCTACGACACCTGGCGGGCCAAGCACGGGAAGAAGTCATTCGACCCGGCCCGGTTCGACGCGTTCAAGGACAACCTCCGGTTCGTGGAGGCGCACAACGCGGCGGGGGAGGGGTTTAAGGTGGGGTTGAACCGGTTCGCGGATCTGACGAATGAGGAGTATAGGAGGGGGTTCTTGGGGAGGAAGGGGGTGAGGGTGGGGAGGATGGTTGGAGAGGGGAGGAGGAGAGAGGATGAGTGGGTTAGGGAGAGGGTGGATTGGAGGGAGGAAGGGGCTGTTGCGGAGATCAAGGATCAGGGAAGTTGTGGTGAGTTTGTGGGGGGGTTGAGTTTTAGCTGTTTTGTTGGATGGTTGGATGAACAAGTTTGATTTTTTAGGGTTTTTGTTGGATTGGGGGGTTTGATAAAAATTTGGTTTTTTGGGTTTTTGTGGCGAGTTGGGAATTTTTTTGTATTTTAGTTTTTTGTTGGAAAGTTTTGGTTTTATTCTTGTGTTTTGTTGAGTGTCGGTTCAGTTTTCTGCAAAGTTGGATTTTCGTGATTTTGAAAAAAAGTTCGTTTTTTAAATTATTTGGTTTTTTGGTGTTTGATTGGGAGGTGTTACTTTTTAAGGGTAAAAGTGGTCCGGATGATATATGTTCCGAGTTCTGTGTGAAGATATTCAAATTCGTTTAATAGGACACGATCGTTAAACGTAGAATCTGCTTATATGTGTAGGCTAATAGGTATGCTGGTTAATGGTCTGGGTGTCTTCGTGAGGTGGGATGATTTGATTTTTATGGGTTTTGGTGTTGTTTATTTTTGGTTTTTCCCTTAGTTTGTTGTTATTTTTTATCCAAATTTCTGGTGATTGTTTTTGTTGGGGGGAGTTTTGGTGGGGTGTTGTTTAGTGTAGGCGAGACTTTTTTATTTTTATAGGTTATTTGTGTGTGCTTACTCAGAATTCGTAGGGTTTTACTTTGTCTGTGCATTTCCCCAACTATTTGGGGTCCCTGGTCTGCTCTAAGATTTATTATTATTATGGCTTTTATGGGCTCTTCAGTCTTCATGCACAGAATGTCGAATTATTTTGTGGATCTGGTTTTATTACCCGGTTAAAGATTTCTTCGTGTGTTTTTTAATTCGGGGTTTGTTTGGTGGGTTATTTGCGTTAGGTTGGATATATTTAGTTTTGTTACTTTTCCTGCAAAATCTTTGAAATTGTGTGTATTTCAGGTTATTTTTTTTGATATTTTGTGGTTATTCTTTGAAGAGTTTGGGATATTTTGTGAAATTTCTTTGTTTGTGGTAGAAAGATTTGATTTTTCCCCCCCATGGGTTTCTAATGTGCCCTGGAATTGTGGGATTTTCCCCTTCCTGAACTGTGGTTTATCTTGCCTGAAATCTAAAAAATTGTCTAAATGTTTTTGGGTTTTTGAGGTATGTTTCATGAATTAGTTTTGGATCCAGGAATTTTTTGTTTTTGTTGTTTTTTCATGGTTTTGTTTTGGTTTCTTACTTGTCGTTATTTCATCTTTAGTTTTGGTTTTGTTTTGTTTTGCTTTGTGTAATGATTTTTCATGTTTTAGCTGTTTTTGCCTCTCTTGACCACCATTTTTTTTGAAAGAGTGCTTCATTGTCATTTCGGAGGTCTATCCATCATTCACTTACTTTGTTAGGACTTAGGAGTGGACATTTGTATTTGTTGTTTTCAATCTCAGGTGCAATTGTTTTTTTCTATTTATCTTATTTAATGTCCATTGTATTTTCTATTTCAAAGTTTCCAAAAAAATTAAATTGCTATCCGGAATTCATCAACTTAACGCAAATATTTTTTGGACAAATTAGATCAACTAAGTGAAGCAATATGTAAAACTTTACTGTTTTATCTCAAAATATGTTTGATTTATTCTCATATTCCATTTGAAGCAATAATTTTTTTACTGTTTTATCTCAAAACATTTCTGATTTATTCTCATGTTCCCTTTTTGTGATGATTATGCATAGTTAAAGTTTGATATGGGTGTCATATTTTCATAAATGCTTACAGTATGTTTACTCGTTTAGATGAACTTGTGTTTTTTAATCTTTCATGGGTTACAGTATGAGTTGTGATCCTTTTGGTATAACGGGTAACTTACAAAATGTTTATTTCACTCACAGGAAGTTGTTGGGCTTTCTCAACCATCGCCTCAGTGGAGGGTATCAATAAGATTGTCACTGGCAACTTTACGACCCTATCGGAACAGGAGCTGGTTGAGTGTGACACCTCCTACAACCAGGGATGCAATGGTGGTCTCATGGATTACGCCTTTGAATTCATCATAAACAACGGTGGCATTGACACGGAAGAAGATTACCCTTACAAGGCCAGTGATGGCAAATGTGATCTATTAAGGGTAACAACAATGTCTTGTGAATCATGAAGCAACTCTAGATGATCTTATGATTAATCTAACGATTAATTTTTCATTATATGCTGATGTTTTCAATTTTATGCTCAGAAAAATGCTAAGGTTGTCACTATTGATGGCTACGAAGATGTCCCACAGAAAGATGAGATATCGCTGCAGAAGGCAGTATCCAACCAACCTGTCAGTGTTGCTATTGAAGCCGGTGGCCATGCATTCCAGTTATATGAATCGGTAAGACGTTAGTAATATCTTATTATTCTTATTTCTGGTCTCTATGGTGATGTTTCAGTGTGGATGTTTATTATAGTTATAAACTATGATGTGCGCATTTGTTTTTCTTCTCTCTCTCAAATATTTAGACCAAAAAAGCTCGTTCTTTCAGATAACAGTAGTATCTCGTCCCATGTTGTATCCCTATTACCATACAACAATGCAGATTTATTCTTTAAGCCCTTTTGTGTATTTGAATTTAGAACTCAATCGCCGAAACAATTGTTGATTGGTTTCATTGTTGTATACATGGTATAGTAAAACTGTAGTTCGTTACGTTAAAAACGTATTGTAGCATAACATAGGATTTGATGTAAGAATAAGTTTTCATATTGTTTTGTTCCTCTCTTTTGATCAAATAATCTATTTTGCATCTCATCACGATTTTTAGGAAGTACAATAGTACATTATCTTGTAAGTTTTCTCTAATTAAAGCATCAGCTTGACGTCACTTTTTGGTGACGTTTAACTTTTCCTTCTTGGGCCAATCACACGACATCACATTACATGAACATGTTCAAATGGTCCATTGTTAGTTCTTTCATCTGGTCTTACATAATTACAGTGATTTAATTCTTACATCAATTGTTAAATCTCCTAGTGACCAATTTCTTCTCTCCTATTGTACAGGGTATATTCACAGGTACATGCGGAACAGACCTAGACCATGGTGTTGCAATTGTGGGCTATGGTTCAGAAAACGGCAAAGACTACTGGATTGTGAGAAACTCGTGGGGACCAAAATGGGGAGAATCAGGTTACATCAGGATGGAGCGCAATGTTGCTGAACCAAGTGGAAAGTGTGGCATTGCAATTGAACCTTCTTATCCCATAAAGAAGGGTCCTAACCCTCCAAAGCCCAGTCCTTCACCTCCAGCTCCAATTGCACCTCCCACAGTTTGTGACTCAACCTACTCTTGCCCAGTAAGCACCACTTGTTGTTGTGAGTTTGAGTTCCGTGGCTTCTGCTACGCTTGGGGATGCTGCCCTTATGCAGGAGGTACCTGCTGTTCAGACTATAGCTGCTGCCCCCATGATTATCCTATATGCAATGTCATGGCTGGAACTTGCATGAAGGTAAGGAAACAATTACATTCTACTTGTGATAACGGTATGCAAAACCATAAATTTTTACTCTTATGAAACTAGGGATGTCAATTTGCACCAGGACATAGTATAACGGAAGTACTATTATCAAAAAATCATATGCCAAAAGTCTACTAAAAAAGTTTAAGACGTCAAACTTGACATGATCATTCAGAATCATGTCGTATTTATTTGGTAGTTTTGTCTTGAATCCTTGCTTATTTGACTTTTATTAAATGACAAACTAATGAATTGAAACAAAGCCACAGTGTGAAATATTTTCCTGTTGGGTGATGTCATACTGTAAGTAGTGTCCTATGGCTTCCTAAAATGTAATGTTAGTAGGTGACTGGATAGTGCTTCTAAGGAAGTGCTATCAAGTGGTAGTATAACTAAAAAAGGAGAAATAAATTGTGTTTCTAAATTCTAACTAGGTTCACAAATGTCGACAATGTCATCAGGGGTGTAAATGAGCCGAGTCGAGCGAAATTTTGAGTCATAAGTATTATCTTATGTTTTTACCAAATACAAAATAATAATTATAAATTGAGCAATAAAAAATTTGAACGAGTTATCGAGTTGAGCCTTAAATTTTTTCGAGTTCGAGCGGTTCGTTTACCAGATCAAGTTTAAGGGTTTTTTTTCATCAAGATCCTTCATTTTCAAGTTAAACTAGAGTTGAACGTTTTTAGAGTCGAGCGTTTTTCGAGTTCGAGTCGAACTATCGAGCTGAGCCAAAGTTGACTGCCCTTAAAGCCATGATGGTTAAAGGTCAAATGGTTCGATTTGCTATTGTTTTAACTTTCTTTTCCTTGACAATCATGCTCTCAAGTTATTGTAGATTCGTTAAGTTTCTTTTTCTTTCATGCTTAACATTCCTCCAGTGACTCATAGCATCTTAAATCTTAAGGTTTCTCCAACTTAATAGTCTTCCTTACTTTAAGTTTGAGCAATCTGCAAATGTGTTTGTCCTCAACTTGCTTTACCAGATGATGATGTTTCTTATGATTTTATTGAACAGAGCAAGAACAATCCACTTGCAGTCCAGATGATGAAGCGAACTCCTGCGAAGTTCAACTTGAAATTATTCGGTGGTGATGAAGAAAAAAGAGCAGTTATTGATATTTTATAACATGACAAAAGGCTAACTTATTTCGTGTTTATTTTCTGCTGAATTTCGTAGCTCAACGTATTGTATATATATTCCTCGTGTTTCCTTTCTCGGATTTCTTGTGGATAATTTTTTGTGTGAACTTTTCATGCTTTTGATGAGTTACGGATGTAAATAAATAATTTATCCGACGATCAAGTATAGAATATTTCTTTTCTTATGATGGGATATATGCTTATGGCCTGGTGGTTTCGGGGCATTGCATTCGTATTATCACTGTAAATGCGGTAGAGTTTGGGAGATATTACTATAAATGTTATTTTACATGTCATTTTGCTTCACAAGATATGATATTAGCTCCTATTCATGCATTCAGCATTCTTAATTTAAATGTGGATTCCACTTGATGAAATATGTAGTATGGTTATCGGATTGAAGGACATTAAGTTGTTATGAGGTATTGAAAAGTTCATGGTGATATTTAAATTATTTAGAGGATATCTATATGTGAATTTTTTTCTATTTTTCCTGTATAATTTTTTTGTTTGTTTGCGTACATCTTGATTATCTCAATATAAACCGTAGAATTGTCGGCAAAGTATGGTCTTTAGATAATCGCCCAAACAGAAAATCTTCATCACCAAAGGCAACATGTATCTTGCATTTTAATCTTTACTTCAACTAATCTCATCTGTTTATTTGCTTGTTCTTCCAGCATATGAACATCTTAAGTTAACACAACACGTGGGATTTCCAGTTGAAGATGACCACTTTGCCATGTTGTCAATTTTGCTTCGAACTCAGGACTTCGTCGGCTCGAGTGATAGCTCGAGAAAAATCTAACTAGAAAATAATTAGGCCATCACTAATAGTGACCTGGACGACCTGGTCATCAACACTCTCTCTCTTTAAAATCAACTTTCTCTCTCTTCCACATCAGCTTTCTCTTTCCTCGACCCACATTCTTCTCTTTCCTACACTATTCACCTCTTAACCACAACCCAACATAACCCACAACAACCTATCTCTCTCCTCCACATCATTTCGGGGTCTATCTTGGTAAAATTTTAAAAAAAATTAAAAAAAATTCTAAAAAATCTAAACAATTATAAAACGTATTTTCAAAAAAAAAAAATTAAAAACTAAAACAAAAAATTCTAAAAATCAAAACAAAAAAAATAAAAAACAAAAAACAAAATTTAATATTATTTTATTCGACGACCCGGGCGTTTCAACGCCCGGGGCAGTGACCTGGGCATCTTCGCCCCAGGTTTTTCCCGCGTTAAAAATTTTTTTTGCCAACGACGTGGTCACGACCCGGTCGTGACCCAGGTTTTTCCCCCGATAAGGGATGGCCTTAAAGTTCTCCTTTTTGGGCTCAAATAGTGAAATAGCTAAATTAGGCAGCTTGAACTCAGACTTGAAAAGACTCAAAATCGACTATATTAAACTTTACTATATAATATATCAAATAAATATGTTTACTAAATGTATGTTAAAATATAATGAGAACGTGTTTGGAATGAAACTAACGAGAGAGAAAAACTATCAAGAGGCAAACATTAGATCCCTCAAAGATTGTTTAAGAATAGGTGAAATAATCAGATTTAAACCGAAACTTATCGCTGGATATGAAATTGGGTCGATTTAAACCGAAACTTAAGACAAACATAAGCAATAGTTTAGGATTGGGTTGGGCTCTTCAAGTCACATTGTCATTTGGGAGTCACATTGTCATTTGGGAGTCACATTGTCATTTGGGACCGGATTCAAAATATATATCTTGAAGTACTCTTCCAATAATAATAATCTTTATTTTTCAAACCTAAACTAAGTCAAAGATTAAGTTGTTTTTTGTCATAGACTATATCAAATGACTATTTAAACGATCTGCATTTCTTATTTATTGTGGAATCGCATATGATCAATTGCATTTGCATCATTTGAGTCAATCGGAAACAACCTCGCTGTTTTACAGTGGTAGGGTTGCATACATCTGACCCCCCTTACCTCGCTTAGGCGGGAGCCTCTTCCAAGGCAATGGGGTTATGTTGATGTTGATGTTGTTTCAAACCTAAACTAAACTAGAGTAGTGATTAGTGATTACCCCTCCAAATGAATACCCTCTAATACTTACCCCATATATCATTTCTCTTTATTAATTACCCTCGTTCTGAATGCATTGTTGAACAACTAACTTTGGTTCCTTAAAACCCTTCGTTTCTCTTGACTTCCAAAATATCTTCATTACATTTTCTTCATGATTTCATACATACCATTTTATTACATATCATTTTTTTCATAATACATGACATTAGACATGCAAATTTGACAAAGTTTTTCAAGTGTAATTTATTTTGTTCCTTCGTTAGATCGCTCCCATTTGTACTTGTTATGACGTGGAATAGGCAATAGCGAATTAGAACTTCAAAACTATTCTTAGACAAAGTAGGGGACGGCAATAAGTTATGATAAGAGACAAAAAGTAATATTGATTACTGAATGATGCCAAAGGTGTATACTGTATACTACCAGCAGTAATAAAAAGTACAAATGATATTCTAACTTAATTAAAAGTAACTATATAGTACTTCTTTTAAAATTTCACCTCTCATTCAACCGTATGGTCGCTATCCAAATCATCACTTATATTCTACGGTCCTCAGATGAAATAGTTCCATCAATAATCAATAAAGTTCATCATCACACATTACAAAATTAAATTAGTGATAGAATTGGCAGAGCATGTCACATTCATTGTCAACTTTGAAATATTGGTTGGTTCAAAAAAAAAGGTTGTGGGATGCATGTCAATGATTACCTTTTTTTCTTCTTTAAGTTACGAAAACCTCAGATATCACATGTTGCCATGTTGGGATAATACTTTTTAATAAGGTTTCTACTTATGAATTTGATAATTTTAGGAAGTTGTAATCCCGTACGTAAGACTAAATTCTAATTTGAGGAAGTAATTAATAATCCCCCAAGTGAGATCAAATTCACTTGCTTACATATGATATCAAATGTTTTTTTTTATTTGCCTTATTGTTAGTGAAAAGAAAAAAGGAGAACAAAACAACTTAATTAATTAATTAGGTATTTTACTCTTGTTTCATGAGGTGATATCTTTGAATAATTCTTTAATGCAATAGTAACACAATCATGATAATGCTAATGAAATGGTGGATTGTCACACTTCAGTTCCTATTTTGTTGAAGGAGGGCTATCAAGAGTTTGGTGATGATTTCATAAAATTATAAGTATGGCAAACCTTTCTCGTTTCTACCAAATCTTAAAAGAAAATGTGGACGAACATTATTATGTCCATTGCTTTCATATTATAGATCTTGTATATTTCTTAAATTAGTTGTTGAGTGAAATTGATGTAGCATTTCACTACGTTCAGACGTAGTGTTCTCATAAATGCATCTTTCAAACAATATTTGGAATGAACCTCAAGGATTTTTCAAAAATATTTTTTTCAAAACCTTGTGTATTTGAGGATGTATGCTTACTTTTATATTGTTTTTAAATCCTCTTCAGTGTTTAAAGTTGTCAATTTTGTCCCCTACTTAAACAAATTTGCCTTAAATTGTACTGATAAATAACCAAATAGAACCACGATATGGGGATAAGATTAAGAAATGTCCTACATCATGCAGCTTGACAATTTATTTGAACGTATGGTAAATTTATTGAATGAAGGAAAATGTTGATTAATTTGGACGTTTAAGAATGTTTTCAGAATAAAATGAAAATTGAGGAAGATATTTATTATGATTTTTTCATAGTGTATTCTTACTTCTTACCCATACAAACTTTTCCCTGCATTCCAGAGAAATGTCTATAATACCGTCAATGTTTGAATCTCATTTTTGAAATAAGGTTATTAATTATTGCAATTTGAAATACATAGGCATGATAATTCTAATACTATCATGTGAGTATGTACACATATGAATAACATAGTTCATGTGCTTGCTCTGTTGTTTAATTTAGTTATGGCAAGCTAGAAATATTGAATTACTGATAAGAGTAATGCGTATTATAAATTATTTAATCCCAATAAAATACATGAATAAATACCATTCATTTAGTGTTTTACATGAAAATGACACATTAAGTACATTGGCGAATTAATTATGTGCTTTCTACTTGCAGATATATATTTTTTCAAAAAAAAAGCATAATTAATAATCCTCGCATGCTCAGACATCTGATAATAACAGTATAAACCATCATGATTTTTTTTTAAACTCAATCTCGTAACCTCTTGACACGAATAATAAAGCACACAACATGATTACCATGTTCATTTTAACGAAATTGAGACTCAGTGCAATGTTTATCCAATCTCGACTACTTTCTATTAAGAAATGCCAAGATGGAACCCTACAGTAATGTGTTTACTGTTGAGTAGAAGAAACTTAAAATGTAAGTTTATATTTATAAGAATTAATGTTATAATACCATAATTTTCAGATACACACTATCTATCTTGTGAGACATACTCACAACACTCTTTCTATTGTTAAACTCGTTCTTACACAAAACTTACTTCACCATGAGACTTTCCCTAACACTCAACTACAAGACTCACTTTTTGTAGTGGGTCTCTACATGAGATTGATTTGAAACGGGATGGTTACACCTAATTATAGTTGTAGATGAAATGATGCATAAATAGTGAAGTTTCTGGATATGAAACTTCTAACTAGATTATTCCAAATAGTGAAGATGAATCAAATTTCTAAAGTTTAGGGAACTCTAAAATTTGGCTAGTATGTCAAGTAATTAGCTCACATGTTATCCTTAATGAATTTGGATTTATATTTGGGTTTGTATTGGATTCTTAACACTTACGAGGTGTACACACTACTGCAGAATTGGGAATACTCATCGCCTCATAGACGTCGGCTGTTACAAAGGCTGACGTCTAATATAGAGAAGATCGAATAGCCGTCGGCCGCATATAACTCCGACGTCTATACCCAATAGACGTCGGGGAATAGACGTCGTCTGTTATAATACGACGTATATATTCAATAGACATCGGGGAATAGACGACGGACTTCACAGAAGCCGACGTCTATTGGTGACGTCGGGGAATAGACGTCGGAGATATGCAATATCCGACGTCTATATGTCTTTAAAAGAAATCAGACAGTTGCGTTTTCTTTCACTCTTTCCAGACAGAAAATACGAAACCCTAGCCGCCGCGATCCGATTCCTCGATCCATCCCGTCTGATTCCTCCGATCCATCCCGTCTGATTTCTCCGATCCATCCCGCGATCTCCTCCGACACTACAGTTCCACTATGGGGACGTCAGATTCCATGTAAGTAAAGCTTTATTTTTGTTCATTTGTAGTTTATTTCCTCTAACAATGATGTGTTCACTTTTCTAATTATGTCTTGAACATCCGACGTCTATTCCTTGGACTGGACAATAGACGTCGGACATCTTGAACATCCGACGTCTATTCCTTGGACTGGACAATAGACGTCGGATATCTTGAATATCCGATGTCTATTCCTTGGACTGGACAATAGACGTCGGATGTCTATACGTCTGACGTCTAAGAATAGACGTCGTGCGAATACACGTCGGATGTGAGGGTGCTGATATCCGACGTGTATAGGCCTTAACATCCGACGTATATGATCTTTTCTGTAGTCGCGACATACTTAAACTACAACCTAATAAGACAATATTTAGGGAATGGAATGGTAATTAATTAATTTCATTGTCCAAACCAACTAACCCTAAACAATCCCCTCACCTTCTACTAATATTTTCTTGATTCTTTATCGTTTCACATTTTGATGTGACTTCACGTTATGATCCTAGCTACAAAACGTAGAATTCAAATATCTCCACAATTAAACAATTTCCACCAAATAGAATAAACCCGACAACCAATATCTACAAACACAAACCAAGAACTAATTAAGAATAGGAAAAAGTTAGCACTAACTAGACGTTGCCCTCTTAACCTCCTCCCACATTATTAATTATCCAAACATAAGCAATATCTCCCCCTCCATTCTAAATAAATAATCCCCACACATCTCAACCAATTCAATATATATCTACGTACCCTCAATCCCAACTTCCTCTGATCATTCTCCAACACCAGCCAGCCCTTGTCGGAGTTCGCTGGCCGGAGCGATAAACATGAAAGGCGCTAAGTTGATATTGTTTCAACCCGCGGCCGCGACGGCGGTCCACAAGCAACCAAATGGAGCAAGTGGAGGCTCCCAATTGTTATTAGGAGCCGCACCGCGACTCTGGCTCATCATCCTTGTTTGCTTCCTCACCCTCACCTGTTTGTTAGCTCTCTTCTCCGGCACCACCGCCACCATCGCCTCTAGATCGTCCACATTTTTGTCAATTCCAAGCACTACCCCTTTGCCCAATACCCTTTTTGACGCACTTTTGCACTATGCGTCGTTCTCGAATGCTACATATCGCATGTCGGAGTCGGATATGCATGGCATTGCTAGCGTAATTCGACGACGTGCACCTTGCAATTTGTTGGTTTTTGGGCTTAGCCATGAAACGCTCCTATGGCGTTCTCTCAACCATGGTGGCCGGACGGTTTTCCTTGATGAGAATGAGTACTATATTGCTGCCTTTTACGACCACGCCAAGCTAGAAGCTTATGATGTGGCCTACACCACGCGCGTGCGTGATTTCAGGTATTTAATATATTCTAACCACTTAATTAAGTAGGAGATGGAATTGGTGCATGGGATGGTATGTATATATATATATATATATATATATATATATATGACGTTGTATTAATTACTAACTATAATATTTTAAATTTAACGTATATATAACTTTTCATGTAATTAATGTGAACAAAGACTCCCTTTCGTCTTTTTCAGTACCTAATGATGGTAGAAGTACCTACAAATTTTCATTTTCTCGCTCGACTATTATTACTATTTTTGAATAGTAATACACCCAAGAATCAAGTGATTTCTTAAAAAGGGCATTTACAACCAAATAAGGTTAGTTTAGTTAGGAGGTCCTTATCTTATTTAGGAGGCTCGAAGTTTGGCAGTACATTTGCTTGTTTGGATTTAAATTGTTGTAGGATAGAGTAGATTTAAAATATAAAAAAACATTAGCCTTAAATTTGTGTTTGAAGCCCTTTTAGTTGTTATATATGCAGTGTTATGAGTGCGATATGGAGGCATAATTGGTTTACTTGGTTGAAATAAAAATCAACACAACCACTTGTACATCACTTTCCTGATAAAATCATATATGATTATAAGAGTTATCTACTTAAGTAAATATAATCATATATGCATCAATATATTTAACGAAGTATTATTTTTATTGGAAATGATATTATGTAATGAAGTATTGATCAAATATGATTGGAAACTATATATACACTAGCATTCTAGCGTATCATATTAAGTTCCTATCGTGACTAATGTGAAACTAAAATCTCCAACATTAGGAAGTTGATGTCATCCGCGAGAGAGCAACGTCGTACAGAGTGCCGGCCGGTGCAAAATCTACTCTTCTCCGATTGTAAGCTGGCGATAAACGACTTGCCGAACAATTTGTACGACGTGAATTGGGACATAATCCTAGTGGACGGTCCAAATGAGCATCACCCGGGAGCTCCTGGGCGGATGGCATCCATTTTCACGGCTGGAGTGATGGCTAGGAGCCAGAAGGAGGCGGGGAAACGAGTCGACGTGTTGGTCCACGACTACGCCGGTGAGATAGAGAGAGAGTTCAGCGAGGAGTTCCTTTGTAATGAGAACATGGTCTTCTCCAATGGGCAACTCTCGCATTTCGTCATACAAAACCCTAAGCATTCCACCACGACCAACGGGAAGGAATTCGAATTCTGCCACAATAAGAATAATTCGACATCGAATTAGGGGTCTTGTATGTATGCATGCATGCATGCATCTTTAAGTGTACGTTTGTATGTCTTGTATTTTTAAGAATCGAATGTAAATTCGATAGCAAATTGTGTTAGTTAGTTTGTATCAATATTCACATGGCAATTGTTGAAAAAGAAACACACTTTTGGTTTAGTCTCCTTTGTGTTTAATTATGACAAATCTGGTGATCTTTTGGCTACCTCTCCGAGTTGCACTCTTGTTGATTATATGCTACCATGCTTACTCAAGAATTAGAAATGGTGGATTTTGCACTACCTAACATGTTAATGCTAACCTTGTCCTACATATTTTTCTATGGAAAATGTATTTATATATAGTGTCTTTCCACACACAAAAAATGATTTACGAAAATAATTGCCTGATTTTTCTTCAAAAAAAGCTTTCCATTACCCGCGCTATTATTTTCATTGGATAAAAGCAAAAAAAAAAAGTTTAAGCATAATGGGTTCAAAACCTTAACGGGAAGCAAGTGATCGAAGCAAGTGAGTTAGAAGTTGAAATTCTAAACAGAGCGCTATTATTTTATTTTATTTTTGCTTTTGCCTTTTATTTCGCGCAGAGCATATGATATATATGTGCATGTGACCGAATCAACTAAATTTAGAAGTTGAAATTCTAAACAGAATCGGTGACGTAATAGCGAAGAAACAAAGGTTTAAAATTAGTTGACAGGTTAACAACACAAGGATTTGGTGGCAAATGGATTAGGGTTTGGTGTCGGGTCTATTTGTTCATTTTTCAAGCTATGAAGAAAAGAACAAAATGCTTTCTGTTCAGATGTCGTTGGGCAACATATGATTGTTTTGGTGTTGATACTCTTGTGTTTATGTGGATTAGAAGATCTAGTTTTGTAAGATAATACTTGGTTTAGTATGATAGATCCTTATGGGACTTACTTGACGAAGCCATGTCGTTCCTCCCTTTGGTGACGATCGATCCCCACAAGCATCACGTCTGTCTCCTATGGGTGGAGCCTCTCTCTCAAAGAGAAGATGAAATATGTAGGTGGTGTTGTGTTGAAACCCTAATGCATATATATAACACCCCCATAACATGTTAAAGTAAACCCCACCACCACTTAACTTTATTGTGTTATAATAATAGGCTAGCTCACACTAATCGATTAGTTAGCCAAGTCGCTTTATTTGGACATTAGGACCTTGGGTCCAACAATCTCTCACTTGACTTGCCTAACATATCTTGTGCTATATCTTTATGTGGAGCGACCAGAAGCCTATTTTACTGAAAGAACACAAAACCATTTATTTGAATATGACAACCTTCAAGACACTAGTCCGAGCGGTAATACATTATTAAATGTATGTCCCTACAAAGTACTAGATACATCACATAGTCAGATGAAATTGCTGACTTCCTTTGTCTGACAGACCTTCTTAGGGTTATGTGTTCATCCTGATCCTCCTGGATTGGTGGATCAATAATAAGATCTTCATGTGGTTGTTCTTGATTTTGTGCATCCGCCACTGGAGTATTGTCTATAGGGACAATAGTTGGCCAATACATCGGAGTCCCTAAATCAGGGGAAACATTGTTATCCTCAGTAACCCAATGAGGAGTAACAATGTCATCTTGTGGCTCCTCAAACACATAATCCCTAAGGATACTCCCACTAACCCAATCATCCTCTAAGAATGAAGCTCTGTCATTTTCAACTATTTTTGTGGTATGAGTTGGACAATAAAACCTATAGCCTCTCGACCTCTCTGGATAACCAATGCAGTAACCACTGGTTCTGGAATCTAGAGATTTCTCATTTGGATTGTAAAGCTTAGCTTCAGCTGGGCAACCCCAAATGTGCATGTAACCTAAAGAGAGTTTCCTACATGTCCACAACTCGTAGGGAGTTTTCTCGACGGATTTGGTAGGAACCCTATTAAGAATATGCATTGTTGTTTTTAAAGCTTCACCCCACAATGAGACTGGTAAGGTCGAATGACTCATCATTACTCGAACCATTTCCTTAAGCGTTCTGTTTCTTCTTTCAGCAACACCATTCATATTGGGTTTGCCTGGCATCGTGTACTGAGGTACTATACCACATTCCTTTAGAAACAATGCTAATGGACCGGGTCTTTGTCCCATCTCAGTGTATCTACCGTAGTATTCACCACCTCTATCTGATCTGACTGATTTAATAGGGTTTTCCACTTGTTTCTCTACCTCTAATTTGAAGTCCTTAAAAACTGTATAGACTTCAGATTTGTCATGGATGAGGTAAAGATACATGTACCTAGAATAATCATCAATAAAGGTGACAAAATATCTTTTGCGTGTAAAACATAGATCAAAAGGCCCACACACATCTGTATGAATCAAATCTAGAGTACTATTGCATCTTGTGACATCAGTTCTGTATGTGTTGGTTGTTTTCGCCTTTACACAATCAACACAGGTGCTAAAATCAGTGAAATCCAATGATCCCAAAAGACCATCTTTCACTAATCTCTTCACCCTCTTTTGGGATATATGTCCCAATCTTTTATGCCACAACATACTTGAGTTACTTTGTATTCTGCATCTTTTATTAGAAACTAAAGAGACTTCGTGTTCCATAGTTAAAGACATATTTAGTCTAAATAAACCATCAATAATACTTGTCCCAATGGGTTTAGAACTCTTAATTAAAGACACTCCTGAATCAGTAAATAAAACATTGTAGCTGTCTTTAACTAATTTAACAACATATATTAAGTTTCTTTGAAATGATGGAATATAAAAACAGTCTTTCAAAATTAAAGTCTCTCCATAGTCTAAAATAATCATGTAGTCTCCCACTGATTTTACATGTGATCGCATCTGGTTTCCCGAAACGACAAACTTTTTGCATTCAGTTAAAGGCCGCCGCATCAGGAACCCCTTCAAGATGGTTGAGATGTGCACAGTGGCACCCGAATCAATCCACCAACTTGATACAGGAACAGAAGTTAAATTTGATTCATGGCATGCTACAGAAATTATATTACCTGAATTCTTTTTCTTTAACCATTGCTGGTACTTAGCACAATCTTTCTTTAGATGTCCAGATTTCTTTCAGAAGTATCATTTAACCTTATCGATGGACTTGTTAGCCACACCGAGAGAATGCTTCTTGACAGAATTATTCTGAACCTTCTTTCCTTTAGATTTGTGACCCTTATTCACGTGAGAAACCAGATTCACGCTATTCAATTTGTCACAAAGTTGCCTTTCTTCCTCTTGAACACACTTGGTCAACAATTCACTTATTGATCATTCATCTTTATGTGTGTTATACGATACTTTAAAGAGGTTATCTCGGATGGCAAAGTGTGCAAGATGAAATGGACCAAAAAGGCATCAGCAATGGTAATTTTCAGGTCATTTAGCTTTCCAGCAACATCTCGCATGCTCATAATATATTCCCTAATATTTCCTTTCCCTGTATAGCGCATGGAAGTGAACCTTTGGATCAAGGCGCTTGCTTTTGCCTTGTCAGACCCAATAAACTATTTTTCTATAGTATCAAGGTACACGGTTACCGAGGTATCAGGTGTCACAGGACCCCTAATATCCCTTGGCACATGTTGTAACATGTACTGTAAAGACAATCTATTGGATCTTTCCCATTTCTCATAAAATATCTTTGCATCCGCATCGCTTTCACTTATAAGTGCAGCAGGAGCTGGCACTCGAAAGCAAAGGTCGAGATTAAGCAAGCCCAACTGAAACAAAAGTGCTTCCTTCCACTCAAGGAAGTTTGTGCCACTCAACAAAGGCACACGTACCAAACCCTTATCAACTGCAAAATTAATAATTCTCACATAAATATTTTATCTAAAACATGCAATACAGATCCATACATGTTTAACATTAACAAAATGACATCATTACTACTTCTACGTTGGCAGAAATAATAACATGCTAGTAGTTAATCAATATACATGAAACTAATTTTGCCTACATAAAGGTCTATGTAACATAACTTCGTTGGAAGTTTAAATATTACATATTCATTACATAAGTAAAATCATTTCATCCATTTAGATACAAGCGTAATCAATTCACGTTGGTGAAGATTAATTAATCTCAATTATCTAAATGCAATTTTGAACATCAACTTTAAGTAACCGAGACAATCAACTCTTCCTACTTGGTGTCACGTAGGTGAGATCCCAAGTCATCCGAATTAAAGGCCCTTACAAAATGTTCATAAAAATTTCTTGCAGAATTTAAATTAAATTTGCAAATAATTACAATTTTATGCTAAAGAACACTTCAAGTCATTATAAACATAACCTAAATGTTCTTTAATAGCATTAAAATTAAAAGTGCAAGGTTCTGTTACAAATCAGTCCAAATTGACATATATGTAAAGAAAACTGTTGCTGTCAGGTCCATACTGTCCTTACATGTAATTCTGCGATATACTTTTATTCTAAAAGTAATAAATTCCGAAACAATTACACAGACAATATAATATTTCATATTTCTAGTGTTCCAGATTTTAGTCCGAAATACTATATTTGATGCATTGTAGAAAATATTTAAGCAATGCAAAAATGGACTAAATAGCAATTTCAGGATATAACAGTAAATTCTGCAAATCATATTAAACACTATTATGAAAATATTAAAATTAACATGCTAAATTCACAAATATATGATTGAATTTAAACATGTAAAAATTAACCCAACAACTAAGCAAATAATTAGACTTAAGCAAAATTACAATGTATTTGCAAAAAAACAAATCAACATCATAAACTTTTACGGGTGAATATGCAAAAGTCAATTATTAACTTCTAAGTTAAATATAATTGAATTTGTCCCAAATCCATAAATATTTAATTTATAACATTTATATTCAAGATGACAATCAATTTTGGAATGACTACCATAAATATCATTTTACATTTATGGAAATATCTTATATCAATCAATAATATAAATTATCATTCATTCCAAAAGGAGAAATAATTAATATTATGAAATTAATGCTAACATTTAAATCATAATAATGTGACAACTATTCCTCTTTAATAAAAGAGACATGATTGAAATAGAAAAAAAAACGTTTCCTGTTCAAAAACTTTCCAAAACTGATCATTAAAGACAAGTTTGAAAAGAAAAAAAACTAACTGTGAATTTGCCACACAAAAATGGAACCATCGAATCTTCATATTTAAAACTGACCACTAATTTGTGTGGGCCCATTAGACTAAAGCTTTATGTTGAAAGCAGATCAAGGAAACTATAGACTATAGGATGCAAAAGTTCCAAACCCCTCTCCTTCGTTCCAACAAAACAGATGCAGAAACACACCAACGCCGATGCCGCCCTCCGACCACCCATCTCCAACACCAACACCAACGTCGTTGGGCACCGCACCACCTCCGGCAAGCCCAAGACCCACCAGGTGCAGCCCGACGTGCTCAAGAAATGTCGGCATCCTCCCATGTTCGTCATGTCCGGCGAGCCCATCGTCGATTTACCCATGACCAATACTTGAGTTGTTTCCCAACGAAAACAACAAAGATCGAGAGAAGAAGAAAAAAGATTTGGCGATGGTTGACGATATTTGATTCAATGATTTCATTGGGTTGTTATGGGAACGACGAAAAACTAATCAAGAGAAAACCTTGAAAACCTTATGGGACTTACTTGACGAAGTCATGTCGTTCCTCCCTTTGGTGACGATCGATCCCCACAAGCACCACGTCCGTCTCCTATGGGTGGAGCCTCTCTCTCAAAGAGAAGATGGAATATGTAGGTGGTGTTGTGTTGAAACCCTAATGCATATATATACATATATATACATATATATATTCATATATATATATATATATATATATATATATTCATTTATATATACATATATATATATACAGGAATTCTCAAGTGAGCCCAGGGCTTAATCAAACTAAATTAAGTCCCCACAATATCCATCACTCATTTCAAATTGTAAGGTAGATTAAGAAAAAAACGGTTATGCTAATGAATGGTGAGATTAACTGTAAATAAGATCCAATGGTGAGATTGTAGGGGGCTTAAACTAAATTTGATGAGTCCTAGGCTCACTAGAGCTTGACCCTATATATAGATTCATATATATATATATATATATAACACCCCTCATAATATGTTAAAGTAAACCCCACCACCACTTAACCTTATTGTGTTCTAATAATAGACTAGCTCACACTAATCGATTAGTTAGCCAAGTCACTTTATTTGGACATTAGGACCTTGGGTCCAACATAGTAGTCAATTGTAATGTTGTGGAATTTTGTGCTCATAATATATAAGTTTATACAAGAATCTTGATTTTAAATTCCGTTGGTAAACTTGTGTTATAATTAAGGTATGAAATTATATTCCCGCAAAGTTGGTGAGATATTGAGGTGTAGTTTGAATCTAGTAGAAAAGACTTTCAAAAATAATATGAAACCATAAAACTTGTTTCACCAAATAAAACCACGGTTTAACGATGTCGGGATAACATCCTCGAAACATAATGCCATGATGATGGTGAAACATAGATTCTTGCTATAGGAGGTTCTGGGATAATTAGAACAATAATTACATAGTATAATGAAGTGATGTAATTTTGAACTATGATATGTTAAATTTCTATATAAAAAAATGAAGTAGAGTAGAAACGAAAGCGTAATGGTAGAAACGAAAGTCTATGCAAGTAAGAATGATATTCTAATCTGACGCAAAATGACGCGTATACGTTTTATGTTTCTGCTTTTGACAAACGACGGCTGCAAACTTACACCTACGCAATATTTTTTGAAGAATTAAGTTATTGATATTACGGATAGTCCTACTTGATATTCCATTGGTTTTAGAGGGCTTGACTAATGTTTGTTTTAGGTCATCAGGTGCACTGTTGTTCTTCCAGAACCTTTTTTTGATTTCTTGGTGCACTTCACAAACTCATCCTTAAAATCCATTGAGCAACCCTATTGTCCATACCTAATCCATCAATTATCTTATCCAAATCCGTGGAAGCCCAATGGCCGATTACATTAAATCAATTTGAGTGCGATTTATTGCATATTGTCGTACTTCAAGCTATAATTGACCCCAATGATTTCATCACTTTTAAGCACTCCGAATTCAAAGTACGAGACACTTTTCTAGACTCGAACAAAAGCACAAAGACAGTTTCCACCTAAAACAAAAGATGAGCTTGATATTCAGTCGAATATTAATAAACTTGATTATATGCCCCATGCTAACGTAAATGTCACCTCCGGCAGTCCTTTATTGCATTCTTTCATGCGTCGAAGCTTCGAGCTTTTAGATTGGAGAGGGAAAAATCATCGGCCTTATGACACGAATCCTGGTCGGATAGATTTATTTACAAAAGTAACGCTTAACTTTATGGAAAATATCTTTGCCCAAATACGGAACGGTAAAACATTCCACCCCACATATTAATATATTACCGAAACCAACGCGGCGCATCTTTTCCTGCATGATCCAAATACTTGCATGGTTCTTTCTTCTGTAGATTTATCCCTTAGAACATTCCTTAACGTAAGTTTTTTGAGGTCATACACGACCTCACGACCGGTCGAAGATGCCCGCAAGATTTTAACGCGGGAAAAAGAAGGTCGAAGATGCCCGGGTCGTCGACCCAGGCGTTGAAACGCCCGGGTCGACGACCCGGTTGTCCGGGTCAGCCAACCCGGACGCGCCACGTGGCGCGTTCGGGTTGAATTTTTTGATTTTTTTATTTTTTGATTTTTGATTTTGTTTTTGTTTTGAATTTTTTGTTAGAGATTTTTTTTATTTTTTTTATGAAAATACGTTTTATAATTATCTTGATTTTTTAGAATTTTTTTTATTTTTTTTAAATTTTTACCAAGATGGATCCCGAAATGATGTGGAGGAGAGAGATAGGTTGTTGGGTTGTGGTTAAGAGATGAATAGTGTAGGAAAGAGAAGAAGTTGGGTTGAGGAAAGAGAAAGCTGATGTGGAAGAGAGAAAAAACTGATTTTGAATAGAGAGAGAGCTGATGACCAGGTCATGGTTAGTGATGACCTTAGGACCACGGTTATAAGTACAATGGTGGAAGAAGGCCAACGAGTCACGACCCTATAGAATGTCAAACTCCAAAATACCACAGCAGTTCAATAATAGAAACCAAAACCCACACTCGAGTACGTGTCAATAAGTCTTACATAGCAAGCTACAACCTCAAAAACAAGACAAGGAGACCATCAATCAAAAACAATCCAAGTTGTTTCAGAAAACAACACACATTCCAAGCTCATGGACCGGCATTACTCGGTCAAGGACAATCCAGCAAGCTGCTCAGTTGCAGCATTCGGCTGTTGCTGCTGAGCAGCAACATTCCTCAGCACATCCATGGCTTCTGCAACCTTGGCTTTGAGAGCCTCAGGGGACTCCAGCAAATGTAGAACTTCAGTCTGGTCCATCTCCAGCAGCATTCCAGTAACCTTGGCCGCTGTCTCGTGCTCCAATTGATCCACAAGTGGGTAAAGGCTCTCACCAAGCATCTGAAAAACATATTCATTAGGACTCAGGACCATGAGAAAAAAACTCACCATCAACACTTGATAACATAGATGTAATACCAAAAAGACACCCTAGCAACTCAGTGAAGACATACATATCACATTTTATTTTCACTAGAAACACAAACATACATCATGTTTCCGTTTGTTAACTTTAGTTTTTTTTGTCATACCCAAAGCTGTGGAAGTAATATTCCATGTTATCAAAAAAACGCTTAAGAAATTTTTTTTTGAAAGCATTACCATCCTCTGCTGGTCAGGAGGAGCATTTGCAAGGGCTGAAGCCAATGCAGAGATCGGCATGGGCTGAGCATCTCTTGGAGGGTAACCAGCCATGTCATAGGGAGAAGAAGGCATTCCACCAGTTGAACCAGGGATTGGCATCTCGTGCATGTTTCTTCCAGGATAGCGGTAAAGGCGTCCCCTAGGAAACATCTGCTAAATCCAAAAAGAATGAGTGTCCAAATTGAAGTAAAACAATTTTAAAAAAGTTCCTTTTAACCAACTACACAACCAAGTAAATATTTGAATATGAAATAAGAGCAGGGGTACCGACCTGCTGCTGGAGAAGAGGTACCGGCTGCTGATTTTGCTGCATGTGTCCTGCTCCAGAACGCCTGCCTCCAGGACGCTGACCCTGCTGTCCTTGTTGGACAAAAGGCATCAAAAATGGACCTCCCCCAGGCCTCATTCCAGGTACAAGCGGTTGTTGAAAACCAAAACCAGGCTGTATTTTTTGAGTAAAAATGGAAAAACTTAATATGCATGGCAAAATGAATTCACATTGAAGCAGTAAAGGACAAAGATAGCCCAGCGATATGACATACTTAAACAATCCAGATCAGTAGACTACAGGACTAACATACCAGCTAGAAACGTTACCAAAGAAATACATGGATGCAATGCTACAAAAATTAATAAATTTCATCATATTTGATGGACAAATTTATATCAATGCATCACCAAGTAGGATGGGATGATTGAACTGGAGAGAACCTGTACCATTTCTAGACATGAATCTCATTCAGTGATAAAGCATATAAAAGCAAAACAAATATGACAAGTCGTCTAAGTGTTTCAGATCACAGTTGTTGCCTTGTGTGATTGCAGTAGTGTCAAGAAAACGATAGATCATATAAATAGGTCACACGTCGATATAGAATATTAATTATTGAAGTTATGGCATGTCTCTTATACTAGCAAGACAAAATAAAACAACATTTAAAAATGGAACATTAGAGTATATATCAAATATATATATATATATATATAATAAAAAAATGAAACACAGACGGACCAAGGAAAAGAAATGGTAATATGAATAAAATTCAAAACTTCAAATGAGAGAATTACCAAATGGAAACATGAAATGGGATGCACAATCAAAGCAGATACTCAGTCCATACGTGGAAGGAGCTCAGGAAGAATAAAAGGTGGAAACAAAATTTAATGAAACTTCCAGTATTGCAGTAATGTGTTGAAAAATTGGGAAGTTGCTAATTGGAGTAGAAGTAAAAGGACATTAATTTATACATGGCAAAAATATACTTCTCGGAAAAGATTGAGAATATCCTTTTCAGAAGGGATAGAGAATAGCTGCACACAAACAGATGGCATACTGATATACCTGATGTGGAATGAGTGCAGGTGGACCTTGCCCATAGAACATCTGCTGACCAAGGCCAGGACCACCAGAAGGATACATCGGCATACGAGGAACTCCAGCAGGTTGCATGTTAACTGGCTGCATTTGGGAGAACTGTGCCTTCACATGGTAAAACATTTCAATAAACATAAAAGATTGTCACATAATAAAGAAATGAAAAAAAATACCGTGCAACAACTCAAGAAACAACTTTTAAGAATGTAAGAAAGCAAATATCAAATGACTTGTTCACTATCTCAACAAAGAACATTCAGGCACAAAAGAATGAAAATCGCAAGGCTATGATGTCCAGCAGATAAAAGACATGATATTGATACACAAATTCCAGCAAGATATGATTGACAGCCCAAGGGGCACCAACATCAGAAGTGACTTGGGACACATGTACATACCAATTTGGTATCCTCAACATATGATGGCTAACATAAAATCAGGACAAAATACCTGCAGCTTTGCTCTTCGCTCTTCTTTACGCTGTGCGAGTGCAACATAGAGGGGCTTGTTGCAGACCATCTTTCCATTCATTTCGGAAAGCTAAAAAAGAAACAAAATCAAATTTTGACTTTTCAACAATAGTAACCGTCTAAATTCAAGCTAATGCATTCAACTTACAGCACGAGATGCCTCATCAGCTGTCGAAAAAGCAACAAACCCAGAACCTCGGCTGACACCACTAGGATCCCGCATTACCTGCTTGGATTGCAAAATTAGATCAGGTAAAAGTTAATAAAATAATATTACATCCAACGTGTTTGATCTTTTGGCCCCCACCTTGTAGGATGTTACATTGCCAAACTCGGAGAACATCTCTTTGAGTTTTTCATCTGTAATGCTATCATCTAAGTTCTTCAGATAGAGGTTCAAACCCTGGTATTTGTCAACGTTCTCCTGTCTGCTTTGTTCAAATCTCCCTTTCAATTCTTGTTCCCTGTCTGATTTCTTCTGTGCTTTCCCAACATACCACTCCTTGTCATCAATTTTTTTCCCATTCAGTGCCTCAACAGCTTTAGCAGCATCGTCAGGATTATCAAAATTGACAAACCCAAAACATTTGGACTTGCCATCTTGTTCTTTCATAACTACAGAACTAGTTGTTTTTCCAAATTCTTCAAAAGTTTTCTTCAGATCATCGTCTGTCACGGTTTCAGAAAGATTTTTGACGAACACATTACAGAATTTTGTGTTGTTTACAGTATTTTCTCTGTCTTGCTTACGAAGGAATGGGCCTACAAAAACTTGCTTGTCATTGAGAAGCATGCCATTCAGTTTCTCAATTGCCTGTTGTGCTGCTTCCTCTTGGTCAAACTGAACAAAACCATAACCTTTGGATTGACCAGACTGATCTGTAGCGATCTTGCACGAAAGAATGTTACCAAAGACAGAGAAAGTATCATACAGAGCTTTGTTGTCAATTGCTTTGTCAAGATTCTGATGAAAAGAAAGAAAGAAAAATGACAGGAGTGGTGAGCATAAATAAAGCTTGTAAACACAAAAACATTATCACAAAGATATACAATGACATGGAAGTACTATGATAGAAAAAAGGATAAATATACCTTGATAAAGATATTAGCTGATCCACTCCTACGGGTACTCGGATCACGGTTTGAATACATGATCCTGATAGGCTTTCCATTCAAAGGGGTAAAATTCAGCAACTCCAGAGCTCTTGCCGCTGCAGAATGTTAACTGAATATCAACTTGAGAAACACAAATTAAGTAATAACAGAAACAAATTAGCCAAGAATCATGTAATGAAGCTCTGAAAGGGAATAATCATTATTAACCATATATGGATCAAGGCAACAGCACACTTCATCAACATCGAAGGGAATTCAACATCCTATTTTCCTACCATTTTCTTAAGTATCAGTAATAGCATGCCCTGCTCTTGTTTGTTGACATATAAGATCCACGGTGAAGGTCCTCCCTCTGATCCATTTGAGGATCAGGAAGGGTCACAAAAGAAGATGCTTGCTTTGTGTAGTTTAGGTTCTGAATATTGTAGTAACAAGGTAGTTATGCGGGAAAGTACTCCACAGAATTTTACTCCTTTATTCACAGAAAGATAGCACGTAACAGGTTCAGTCACTAACCAAACAAATTATATATTGGTCTGGAAATTAGTTAGTGGTATTTAAGCTTGGCAATCAAGATGTGGTTTGGAATTCTACCCTAAAAGATTATAATTGATGCAATTTAGCATGAGATACTGTCAGCATCATTAGTAAGTTATTCCTCAACTTTAGACCTTAGAGTAATTGTTGTGATGGCCCATTTTCAAGCACATGAAGAGCTCCAAACGATGTCCAATTGAATCGACCCACACCAACCCAAAACATCCTAATAACACCTGCACGTGGTTCTTAACATGCTTAAACGTGAAATTGTTTTGAAGTAAATGCATATCCTTATTAATCTCACCAACTCTTTCCATCTAGACAATATCGAACTGTTAAATCATGGTGTGCATGCCCACAGTGGCTGTCAAATCAATACAGCATGTAACAAAACAACCTCAATAAAGGTCCCTACTTTAAGAAGTTCAAGTACTCCATAGATCACAAAACAAAAAATTTGCTCACAGCAACACTTCAGAATCTCAGCACAGAAATACAATAATAAGTTATCAAAGTTTCTTCGTGATTTTAGACTATAAACACAGATAACAAACAAAGCAAAAGCAATCCAATTCGGCGTTAAAAAAACAACTTCATCACTCCTTCCAAATTTACACACACTCACATGTCACTTCAACAAATAAAGCAACACCAAAAATTCACAAATCATCATAGACTCTCAACACCTCATTTATAAATTACCAAATCCTTCAACAAAACTCCAACATAACAAGAAGGAAACGAGAATCACCTTCCGCGGGACTGGCGAAGTTGACGTAGGCGTACCCAAGCGACCTCCGAGTATTAACGTCGCGGCAAACCCTAACCGACATCACATGCCCGACCTGGTGGAACAGGTCGAAAAGCTGGGAGTCGGTGACGTTGAAGTCCAAATCGCCGACGTACATCGACGTCATCATGATCGGAGCCCCGTTGGGTGCCACGGCGCCGGCGGGAGGCGGGGCGACGGCGTTGGAGGCCGAGATCGGGGGCTGCGACTGAGACTGCACCTGCGCCATCAAAAAGATAGCACCTTTCCGCGCCGCAACCGAAGAACAACCACAGATAAGGATCCCGACCCGATCGGATCCGGGAATAAGTGTTTTTTTTGGGTTTTGGGGGGTAAACGGTGGGTTTGGGATCGGAGGAGAGGTAGAAGACGGTGGGTTTTGCTTTTTTGGTAGATTTTTCGGGGTTTTTTCGGGATTTTTTTGGTAGATTTAGGTGTTTTTTTTGGGGGGGGGGGGGGGGATAAGAAGGAGAGATCGGAGCACAGCCCGGACTGCACTGCGACGACGAGGGCTTCCTCGCGACCCCTTATATAGTCGTGCTCCACGAAACCCTAATCAGGTCGGGGATGGACGCCGGCCGTTGGATTCGATCCGTTTCGGGAATCGACGGTTGGAATTGGTGGATCGAAGGGGAGCATGGATGATGGGGCTGTACTTGTCTGGGTTCGGCTGTCAAATATTTTCTTTTGTCGGTTTAGATTTTATTTTAGTGAAAATATATGATTTTTATTGGTCTATCTTGTATCTAGGTCTACAATCAAGTTGTTTTTGGATCACAATTACCTTGTAAGGCAAAAATTACTTTGGAAATTCGAGTTACCTTTGGAAATCTACACCTAAATACTTCAGGGCAAAAGACTATTGGTGTGTTTAGACGGGGGAACGAATCTACAATTGTGTTTTAATAGCAAAACATTGATGAAATAGAAAGAAACATTGTCTTCACTTTTCTCTAGTTTTGATAAAGACCACAAAAGTAGAGTTTTTCTCGTTTGGACAACAACAAAAAAGAAAAGATAAAGGCTAGAATAAGTCACGCGGAAGACTTACAACATGTCATGGTCCAACCATTAGCTTCTTTGAGCACATTTTCACACACTTTCTACGTGTTCGAAGGCATGATGATGGCACCGGTGGTGGCAGCGGTGGTGATGATGTTGAAGTGGTGATTTACAAGGCAAAAATACACAAACTCCAAATCATGGTCAGGATTAGAATTGGCGTGTTGCAAAATATTTTTATGTTCATCCCAACGTTGCGGTGGTATCGGTGGACTTCTTTCTTGTTTTTCTAAAGCCACCGCACGTCGTAGCACTTCTAACTCACAGAAAAAATGAAAGGCAAACAATGCAAGTAAATATTGGTCAAAAACTTTAGCAAAGAAAAGATATGCAAACCACAATATAAACTTGTTTCTTAGACCAAAAGTTTTCACTATTTGATCTACATTCTGAGATGATATCTCTGTTCTGTTTTCTTTTCTTTTTGTTTCCAAGTGTACAAACACCCCCTAGATGTCAAACTAGATCATCTCTCACAACTCGAGAGACAACTTCAACACCCTAAAGTTGATTAAACACTTTGATTTGTGTTAGGGATCACATATTTATAACCGTAACTTGAGCACTATGCGTGGATTTGGATTATTGACGCATAAATTTAGCCTTAAAATAAGTATGACTGAGATTGAAGGAATGAGAATAGGATCATGTGGTTTGGATCTGCTGCTATGGCTGTGAAGGATCCCCTTATCTTAAGTCTACACTTGTTTAAAAAAGCTACAAAATATTTACTATTTTTAGTTTGTTAAAATCAACTCAAACATTAAATGACTTCGTTAACGGCGTTAGACTCCATGTTTTGATTTCATTAGCTTAAAATAGCTTAAAACATATAGCAAATTACAAAAACAAAAAATAATAATGTAATCACCTGACTTTGTCGAGCAAAACAGGTAGGAAATAGTAATATATCAAGACACTTTTTCGGGGGGTAAAATCATCTAAAAGCAAAATTCATATTGAACAATTACTAAAAACACCACGCAACCTTTTTGTGGAAAAATAATCTGGGAATTTTGTACGAAGAAGTAAGTTCACGAAACTTTTAGGTAACAAAAATTACGTGCAAATAAAAATCATGTAGAACAATTACAAAAAAAACACGCAATGTTTTATGGAAGAATAAGTTAAGCCATTTTTTTGGAAGAGGTAAATATTAACGCAACTTTCTCGGGATAAAAATCACCTAAAAGTAAAACTAAGGTAGAACTTTTACAAAATACATCACGCAATCTTTTGTGGAGGAGTAAAACAAGTGTTTTTAGTAAAAAGTTATTTCATGCAAGTTTTTAATGAAATTCCATGCAATCTTTTGAACAATTTACTAAACCAAGCCTAGATAAAAAAATCATCCAAGATCATAAAAATTATGATATAATGAGTGGTTCTGACATAATAATAAAAAATTAAAGACTATCATGCTTGAAATAGTTAATCTAAAGTGAGTATCTAAATGATAACATCTTTATTGTATTTGATATTTATGAATTATAAATATTTTCAGTCTATTGAATAAACACAGAAATATCGTAAAAATATTGTATATTTATGTGTATTTTTCATCTAATCTTCATATTAATTTAAGAACAATAATAATGTGTATGTCACTGCATAGTTCGGGATTCTTACGAGTAATCGCTGCAAAGGAGCAATCGAGTCGCTATCACCTTGTCCCTGCCGACGGTTATCACGTCTCAAATGCAAGATTAGAAATGTGAATTTTTTACGAAAAATGATTATAATGATTTTTTCCCTCCAAACGATGACGTGAGCTGAACATGATATATAGCTGAGTATATGGCCCTTAAAAAGAAAAACCAAATAATTTTTGGTCTTGTTGGTAGGGGTGAAACTTTGTGTCCGAAATCCGTCAATCCGACCGACTCCGTATTCGAAATCAAAAAAATTATCCGAGAAAAAAAAATCTGTAACCGAATTTGTATTCGGATATAAACATCCGTAAAAAAACGAAACGAATATGGATATTGGTACATCCGATTCGAATAATATCGGTTCGTATTTTATATGCACATATAAATAAAAAATATATATACAATATATATGAATTAAATTATGTTATTTATATTATATTTAATATTTTTTCATGTAGGCAAAAAATAAAAGTTGAAATTTATTCTTGTTTAGATCAATCAAAAAATGTTTTTAAGTCTATTCGGATTTTTTAACGAATTCGGATATCCTAATTCGGAATGGATTTTAAACTTGATTCGGATGCGAATTTATTCGAATTCGGATCCGAATTCGACGGATACGAATTCGAATCTCTTTCTCAAACATTCGCTCGGATTCGAATTCGGATTCGGATTCGAGAAAAAAAAACGGATACGAATTCGGATACTGGCACATCCGCTTCGTATCCGCTCCGTTTTCACCCCTACTTGTTGGACACTTGGACCCATAACCCATTTAAAGACATGAGATTTTAATACTCCAAATACAGTTCACAACACCAAGCGTGTTGGATTCTTTTGTCTTCACAATCATTGTATTTTCCAAACTTTTAAGACTTCGATCCTAAGGAAACATATAAAGTATGTTAAAGTTGTGTTAGAAAATAAAATATCCGGAACATCCAACAAAGTCAAACACTCAAACCGTATTCCAACAATGTTTTATTGTCCATATGCTATTTTATTGTCCATATTAATTTATGTTTTTATTAAAACGGGATTTTTAGTATATTATTTGTAACATCCTCAAAGCAGCGGAAAATTTAAAATTTTAATAACACAATCAACAGAGGATCTTACGCAAATAAAGGAACACAGGTGCATCAACATATATAATATATATATGAACATCAGAGTATACAAAAGTTGTGATTACATCAAAAGCATATACAAAGGATAACAGTAATCACACGACCTCAACTGAGAGAAAGCTGGATCCGGTAGCGGTGCTCCTCTCCTCGGTCACCACCCCCTAACGCCGATCACGGCCTGAAAGTAAACATGCAACAATGTCTGAGTTTCCAGAAGGAAACCCCGTATGCCAAACTCTAAATGCAATAATAAAATCATCCTAGCATACAGTTCTACTCAACAAGAAAAGCATCACAACAGGCTGGGCTCCAGGGCTCTCTCACCCAACCACAGCACACACCGCAGGTACGGGGCTCCAGGTCTAATCTCAACCAACCGTCGCACCCACCACAGTCACGGGGCTCCAGGTCTAATCTCAACCAACCGCCGCGACACACACTCGTCGCCAAGCTGGGCTCCAGGTCTAATTTCAACCAACCGCAACAACCACGACACGACCAAGGGCTCCAGGTCTAATTTCAACCAACTCAAACGTATAAGGGCTTCAGGTCTAATTTCAACCAACCCCTACACGCGGTCCCTGCTCAGGCTCCAGGTCTAATTTCAACCAACCCGGACGCACTACGGAGCTCCAGGTCTAATTTCAACCAACTCCGTACAGACTAGCTGGGCTCCAGGTCTATTTTCAACCAACCACAACTCTCACACAGTTACGGGGCTCCAGGTCTCTTTCAACCAACCGCCGCAACACCACAATTCTAAGCTGGGCCTCAGGCCTATTTCAGCCAATCCCAAGCTCACACACGGTTACGGGGCTGCAGGTCTAATCTCAACCAACCACCGCAACCCTCGTGCACCTAGCACACTTGCCGGAAGAACATCGGCACCACAACTCGCCCCACACGGACGACCACGACAACAACACCTCCATAGTGCAAAACATGACACAAACGGTCGACCGAACCAAAAGTCCCGGTCGACCGAATCAAGTAAATACAGGGCAATCCACTTCGACCGGCACTCCATCGGTCGACCGACTCCCAACACCACACTCGTTCGGTCGAACCCAAATCAAGGGACGGTCGACCGTTTAGATGGTCAACTCCCGGTTCAACGAACAAAACGACCAATCGGTCGACCGACAAAGGGGTCCCGCTCGACCGAAAGTCACCAGGGAACAAATCCCACAACACCACAACGAATTCGGTCGAACGCCGAGCACATCTCGGTCGACCGAATCTGTCCAAGGAATAATCCCCCACACGCACCATGAATTCGGTCGAACGCCGAGCACATCTCGGTCGACCGAATTCCTCTAGAGCGTTCCCCACGCTCAGCGCACAAGTCCGGTCGACCGAACCCTCATTCGGTCGAACCGATCACTATGCTCACTTAAGTCACGGTCGGACGAAAATCAACGAGCGGTCGACCGTTTAGATGGTCTAAGCCCCCAACCGACTTAAGACAGTGCACACGGTCGACCGGCAAAGGGGACCCGGTCGACCGAATCTCTCCAGACTTGCCTCCTATGCATGATCGGTCGACCGCCCCAAAGGCATCGTTCGACCGATGTGAGGCAGAGCCCGAATTCTCTTCACGAACGGTCGACTGTTTGCACAAACCGGTCGACCGATCAGGCAGTGAAATCTGCTGCACGTTTACTTGCGACGAGCCGGAAGGCCTACCGTCGACTTCCAAATACTCACACTACTTAAGTGAGCGAGATGACATACCTAAAGGTCTGAAGAGACCTTTGAAGAACCACGACGACGCCTCCACGAGCGCGCCTCCCCAAAACACGATCCGTCGACGACTCTCGCGTCCAAACGACGATCAATCACCTCCTCGACACACTCGAGCACTCCAACTCCTCCACCAATCCTACCACCACGATCACAGGACACGTGAGGTCGAGAGAGAGAAAAGGAAACGCGAGGGATGGGTTAGCAAAACCACAACTCACCTCCGGCCACCACAACGACTCCGAAAAACTCCTCCACCACACGCCGGAGATCACCACCACCTTCCTCGCCAGAGAGCACTGAGATAGGGAGAGAACGCGAGTGAGAGAGAGACACGAGAGAGAGTGAGTGAGAGAGAGAGAGAGACTCACCACAATAAATATCTCCTCCTCCTCTAATCTCAACCATCCATCCATCCATCCATCAATCTCCACCCCTCATCCAATCCACACCATCCTAGCCCTTCATCCATCCCTCTCAATCTCAGCCGTCCATCTCTAATCCCCTCTAATCACCACCAAAACATCAACAAAACACAATTAGGATAGGATTAGGATCAGAATCCCACATTATTATTGTTAAATTTTAATTACAAACATGAAATACGTGTAATATCCCGAAACAACGGAAAAAATTAAAATTTTCAAATAAAAGATCACAAAAGAAAGATCATCAAAAGCGTGAATGTTACTCATATAAATTTCCAATCGGTGTACCATAATTTATCAAAGTTTGACAAAATACATGATTACATCAAATACAACGAAAGACAAAATCATGGTCGTAATTGGCATACCGCGTGCTCATCGTAAGACATTGTTGAAGCTTTCTGATATGTTACAAACACCGACTTATTCCTTTAGAACTCGACATGTAGGATGCTGAGTTCTATTTAAGAAACGGTTCTCCTTGCGCGTCAACCGTCTCATGCACGATCTGAGTTGTCAGGAGAACAGTTGTGATGCCGAGTTCTATTTGAATTGTTCTCCAGACAACTCACTTCGAGAGAAATATGACAAGTGTCGTGCAATAAAAACCAAAATGAACTCGACACTGGTGATACCGAGTTCTTCTTTATAGAACTCGACATCACAAGTGACGAGTTCTCTAGAGAAGAACTCGACAACACTAGTGTCGAGTTCTCTCAAGCAGAACTTGGCACTAGTGATGCTGAGTTCTCTAGACACTAAAAAACAAAACTCACCGCCGTCACGTGGCGACGGCGGGTATAGTGTGAAAAATATTTTCAGTAGGTTTATTTCGACAAATTTTTTTTAAAAAAGTATTGTTTTGAAAATTTTCCTTTTAAAAAAGTGACTTGAACTTTGGCAAAATACACGGGTAATGATCCACCATGCACCATTTGCATGTTATTTC
The DNA here is from genome assembly GCA_963682175.1 of Triglochin maritima. Lineage (NCBI taxonomy): Eukaryota > Viridiplantae > Streptophyta > Magnoliopsida > Alismatales > Juncaginaceae > Triglochin > Triglochin maritima. Next base: position 11,346,228 of record OY821773.1, read on the forward strand.
GACCTAAGATAATGAAAATCACATGTGGATGAGTAGGACTATTAATGGGTACACGTTTACACGTTATTTTTGTAGGATCGTGTGGGTTATGGGTCCACTAATCACTATTAATCTAATCCCTAACTAATCAAACAATAAACGCATCGGAAACAAATTTAAAACTAGTAGGGAAATAACATGCAAACCACAAAGAGACTCGGCGTTTTTATAGAGGTTCGACACCCCACCCGGGTCCTAGTCCTCTCTTGTAAGCTCCGCTCGACTCCGCGAGCTCCGCCTACGTCTTCACTAACCACTCCCCGTTCCGGGCCGGGAGAGAACGCCTTTACACCACAAGCAACGCGAACAACCCTCGCTTGCTTGAATTCTTCCTCTCACAATCCGAGAGGGACACTTCGGGCTTTCACCGAAGTCCTTGCTTCTTTTGACAACACTTGTAACTGAGTGGGATTCACTCTCTAATTGAGCACACTTTGAGTAGGATGAGTAATTTATCAAGTGTGTGAAGTTTAGGCTTATAGAGTGTAGAAATGGGAGCTTTGAGGATTGAGGTTTCTCTCTAATGAGTTGGGACAATTGGAGTTGGAGAGTTGTGTTAAAATGTGTTTTACAACTCCTTATATAGGCATTAGAGAGAATAGATCCGTTGGGACAAGATTTGATAGGGTTTTGTGCAAGATACACAAAGCAGAAAATTCGGGCTGCAAATCTGTCCAGAAACGGTTGACCGAAAAGTGGAACGGTCGACCGAACGCTTGGGTTTGATAAGGATACGGTCGACCGAAATAAGAATGGATCGACCGAACACTTAAGTCTATTAAGAAAACGGTCGACCGAACAGGGTTACCGGTCGACCGAATAAGCGTTTCGGTAGAGGGAAAATTGGATCGGTCGAACGAAATCGTATCGACCGATAGCAGGGAATTCTTGACAAGGTTAAACGGTCGACCGAACTTGGCACATGGTTCGACCGTTTGGTTAAGTATATGGAGGTGTATATAGTTTTAATACGAATACGACCGTTGGGCATATACGACAAGAATAACGGTCGGAACAGTAAGTTCAAACGGTCGACCGAAAGATATGGTGCGGTCGACCGAAACTAGGCAGGAAAACACAGATTGGATTACTTGATCATCCGGTCGACCGAACGGCATGTTGCGGTCGACCGAATGTGGGCAGACAGTTAGGGTTCAGGTTTTGTGTTTTTCCGGTCTAAGTTTGGTTGATCTATTGAAGTCCAAATAATGTGAAATTTCGTGTGTGACTTCTATAGGGAACCTAGTGTGTGATTAAGTTGATTTTATCTCAAGTATGCTCAATTACACTTTGTTCCTAAGACTCAAAAGAAATCAAGATTACATGTCTTCGATATAGCTTTAATTACATGTCTTGACTTCATTTCCATCTTTCTTGAGTCTTGATCACCTGTAGAGGTTAGCACAATACAATATATATGCAATGCATAGTGTGTGCTACTCTAATTAAGATTCGGTTGATTAAATCATCAAAACATAAGATTAAGGCCAAAAAGCCAACAATCTCCCCCTTTTTGATGATGGCAACCGATATCTTAATACTTGAAATTTGTATATGTAAACTATGCATATAAATGCTCCCCCTATGGATGTGCATAGTTTTTGTTCAACTTTTATCAAATTTTTCGAGTTACACCCTTAATTATCTCTCCCCCTTTGACATCCATCAAAAATAATAATTATTTAAGACTTTAAGCATAGAATTTGGATGTCTTGTAATGAAGTTGCTCCCCCTAAATTTTGCACTTCATTACTCTAATAAAAGATATAACATTTAAGCTCTCCCTATCAATAAGGCTAAATGGAAACAATGAGTATGATTCAAGTTAAGTTCATTTAAGTTTAAACTTAAGCCTTATTCTAATCATCCATTTAAAATTTGACATTTAGAATCAATGGATGTGATAAATGATTTGCAATGAATAGGGTAAATGATTTTCAATGAATTGAATTATATGATATGTCAATTAAGCATATGAAACTAGATTAGAGCTAATTTAATATGAATTGTATAGATAGGAATTTTATACCAATGTTGAATTCGAATTTTGCTCCAATCTCTTTTGGTGATGCAACCGGATTTGAATTTGACTCTTGAGCTCACCCGGTCACCACCAATCTCCTCCTCAAGTACCTACAAGTGTAGATTTTGGTACCCATTTTTGTTTGGGTCCATTCAATTTAGCTTTTGGCACCCAAATCCAAGTTGATTTAGGTACCCAAACACTTGAGGTTCTTTTCATGGCAATGTGATGCTTTCCATTTATGTTATCTTGAACAAGATGATTTTTAACATAAAAGACATTAAAGCCTAAACCATGCTTGTCTAAGGATTGTCTTTGATTTCCTAAAAGCATATCAAGATTTTTCTTGCCATTTGTGAACTTATGCAAATCATTTATCAAAATTTTATTTGATGCATTTAGTTCACTGTTTTTAAGCACAAAAGATTCATTTATGCATTTAAGATTTTGAATTAAAGAAGTGTGCTTTTCATTCATTTGATGCATGTGAATCTCTAATTCGACACATTTGTCGGTCATGCAATTTAAGTCATTCAATAATCTCTTGTGTTCAAGATAAGATACATCAATTTTCTCAAGCAAGTGATTCTTTTCATTTTCAAGCATATGACTATCAATAACATGAGATGAGTTGGGTTTATTTTTCAATTTCTCATTCTCATCTTTTAAACATGCATTCTCCAAAATGAGCTTATCAATTTTAGTAAGTAAATCATTTTTCTCAATCAAGGTTGATTCATTTAGACAATGAAGATCATGATTTACTTCTCTAGCTAACTTGTTCTTTTGACATAGAAGCTCATATCTTTCAACAAGTTCATGGAATGCATTTTGTAGTTCTTTAAAAGAGTATGATTCTTCATTAGAACTAGAACTAGATGAGCAAGATTTAGAAGATACCTCACTTTCTTCATCGATTGTTACAATGAGGCATGTGTGAGCATATTTTCCCTTGGATGAGCTTGAGGAGGAATATGATGTAGATGTGTTCTTGTCGCATCTTTCATTAGCTTCATCTATTTGGCTTGAGTCTCCCTCTTTCCCGGTTTGTGATTCTTCCTTGTCACCATACTTAGCTTGAAGAACTTGCCAAATCTCATGTGCACTTTCACAATAAGACACAAGGTCAAAAAGTTCATACTTAAGTGCACAATGTAATACATTCATAACCTTGGCATTCAAGCAAGCTAATTTCTCTTCTTCTAAACTCCATAAATTAAAATCAACTTTAGGCAAATTATATGGAGTTGAGACTATGGACCACATATCTAAATTAGTCATGGATTTCATGTATGTTTTCATTTTACTTCTCCACGAATAGAAATTAGTTCCATCAAAAAATGGTGGTCTAGAAGAGCATGTAGGTGTGGATGCATTAAGAGCCATGTTAATTTATCGGTTAAGAACAAAATTAACGAACAAGGCTCTGATACCAAATGTAGGATCGTGTGGGTTAGGGGTCCACTAATCACTATTAATCTAATCCCTAACTAATCAAACAAATGCAGCGGAATTTAAACTAAAACAAGCAAGTGTAGGAATATGATTTTGGACAGGTGATTCGGGTTTGTCTGGAAAGGCACATTCGGTCGACCGATCTTGGTCCTCGGTCGACCGATACATAAAAAGTATATGGGGTATATTTTGATTAATACGAATACGACCGTTGGGCATATACGACAAGAATAACGGTCGGAACAGTAAGTTCAAACGGTCGACCGAAAGATATGGTGCGGTCGACCGAAACTAGGCAGGAAAACACAGATTGGATTACTTGATCATCCGGTCGACCGAACGGCATGTTGCGGTCGACCGAATGTGGGCAGACAGTTAGGGTTCAGGTTTTGTGTTTTTCCGGTCTAAGTTTGGTTGATCTATTGAAGTCCAAATAATGTGAAATTTCGTGTGTGACTTCTATAGGAAACCTAGTGTGTGATTAAGTTGATTTTATCTCAAGTATGCTCAATTACAATTTGTTCCTAAGACTCAAAAGAAATCAAGATTACATGTCTTCGATATAGCTTTAATTACATGTCTTGACTTCATTTCCATCTTTCTTGAGTCTTGATCACCTGTAGAGGTTAGCACAATACAATATATATGCAATGCATAGTGTGTGCTACTCTAATTAAGATTCGGTTGATTAAATCATCAAAACATAAGATTAAGGCCAAAAAGCCAACAATTTTTTTATACGTTGAAAAAACATTCGGGTATAATTTTATTACCAGTTTGTAGATTCTTACTTGTTTTACACACTTCTTTACTAGGTAAATAGTGAAATAAAAATAATTTCTACCACTGTACACGTTTTGCAACATCCCGGAATAGCGGAAAATTTGAAATTTTAACAATAAAAAGATCTCAAGATAATAATAATCAAGCGAGAATGTTACAAATATAAATAACCAGTCGGAGGGCTAAATACAACAGAGTTTGTCAAAATACATGATTACATAAATACAACAAATGAATACAGGTAATCATAACGATCTCGAAAAGTCTGAAAATGATCATGGTCCCAAAATCTGTGTGCCCGCTATCACCACCCCACAGAACTTACTGCGGTCCTGAAACATGAATTAAACAACAATGCCTGAGTTTCTCATTAGGAAACTTTGTATGTCAAGTTAAACTATATAAATGCAACAGTACGGTAACGAACTTATCATACTAGTAACATGTCATGTCATCAACGACAACGAAAACAAATCCCCTCAAAGGGTAAAACAAGACCTCGGTCCCACCACAACATCAACAAACACCCTCTAAGGGTCAACAAGGACATCTGTCCAACAAACAACATCGGGTCTCCATCGGAGACCTACCGTAGGCACATATGGTCTTACGGATAGTACGCAATGCACCCCCATACGCGACTACTCTATCTAAGGGATCGGTGAGGAGCGTTCGCACTTCCGCATCAAATGGATCAGATCTGAAACATCGTGGTCTAAACCACACCAACGGAGTTGTCGCCCGGTCGGTCCAACAATCACTCAGAAGGTGCCCATCTAAGCTATCATCGTCGGAACAACATTAGCGGCATCGTCAGAACCACATCGGCGGCATCAAGCCGTAACATCGTCGGCAACATCATCGCTGGTACAACATCAACGGTACAACATACGTCCGACAAAACATTGGACGGTTCCGGACCATAGTCCGCAAGGTCATCATGCTCCATGGGGCATGCATCATCATGCATTGGGATCCGTGATCCCTCAAGTATGCTGCTCTACTGCTAGTCAAGACAATAATACACCACGTCACACTCTATCAATAGTGGTGGCTCGTCCCAACTCACCCACCGTCACCTCCTGGCTCATGCCCTAGGCGAGGACACAGGTTTCCGTGAACATAGTTGGCACTTCACTAGGACTAGGAATTCATTTCTGCGCACAAGTGGTCGACCGAAATAGGCAATCCGGTCGACTGTTCCCATGGGGTCCGGTCGACCGAAAGTCTGCAACGGTGAAACTCTTTGCGCATAACCTATGTCCCAACTGGCGAACAAAAGTCTAAAACTGGTCGACCGATACGTTGTCAAAATCCAGAGTCTGGTCAAAATCAAACAAGTCCAACGGTCGACCGACTCAGGGGTCCCGGTCGACAGGGAACTGAAAGGAATGTGTTCTAAAAGTTTTATATGTCAATTATTATGAATTCGATGTGCAAACATTTTGTTCCTTGATTATGGTATTCATCTTTTGGAAGTATTAAGGAAGAGACGCTTGGTCCTTAACCGTAGAGCTCTAAAAGATAATGGTTTACATAAATCAAAAGTTATTCACAATCATGGTAATTAACATGGAACATTAATCACCGAGATAAAATTGTCATGTTGGTCATCGATTGTTGTAGTTCTACAAATAATTGACGACACAAGTATATAAAAGAGGAAAAGATTACTTTTATATATTGAATAGACCTAACAAGTAAAACATTATGGAATTGTGTTTCGTGTCCTTAATGTTTTACTGTGTCTTGGATCCTAAGATATGAGACTTATATCATTTCACTCAAGAAGTGCTTAATTTGATTATTGTCAAATGCTATCAATGAGTATAGTGATAAAGGCAATAGTTGGTTAACATGACTTGTGCTGGAAAAAATAGCTAGTCAAACGATTATCATTGCCCCTCTTAATTGAATAATGATATTAGTGGGCCCCTTGATAAAGCAAAATTATAATGGCACAATGCAACTTGAGTTAAGTTACATAGTTATAATTAGCTTAAAGAGATCAAGAAATGAATATAATACAAATGTGACACATTTCTACTTTGTATATATTCTTAATATCACGAGGCAAGGGACGGACACAAGTGGTGCACTTACATCACTTAAGAAAAGACGTGGTTCGTCCGAATTTTTCCAGAGAATTTTTCTCATGCGGATTCAGTCGACCGTCTAGCTCACGGTGCACCGAACACGTGTAAAAACCGAATGGTTCGGTTAACTGAGAAAAATTCTCGGTCAACCTAACAATGCGATTTTTGCCTGAATTATTAAGAGATTAATTAGATCATTGGTGGATTAATTCCAGATTTAATTAAAACGTTTTAGAGGATGCTTATGTGGCAATTAAAGATTAATTTTAGGAGAGAATAAGCAAGAGATCATGACCAATGAATAATTCTTGATAATGATGTTTTGGGAGACTATAAAAGCACCTCTCCTCCTACTTGTTTATGTCAATGCAAAAGTTCTTTCTCTCATTAATCTCTTCTCTAATCACCACAAAAATCTCTTATTAATTTTGAGTTTAGGAGATAGAAATCTCGGAGCTCAAAGAGGGGTTATTAGCTAGATTCTAAGCCTTATTAGAGATTGATTAGCCAGCTCATTTCTCTCTAATCTTGTTTAGAGTTTGGTGAACGCTCGGAGGCAAATCGGTGGACGATTCTACGGGCGGCGCGGCTCCGGATCTTCAAAAGGTTTTAGAGAACCTTTAGGTATGATTCTCTCTTTGTGATTTATTTTAATATATGTAGGATTGCATGGTATTAAAATAAACACTAAGTAATGTACATAAAAATGTTGAAAATATGAAATCGATCTTGTATGTTGTATTTTTTTAAATATATACATAAATAAAGACATAAAATCCTACAGTGGTATCAGAGCATTTAGTTCATATTTTCAATGATTAGACTATATAATTAATTTTAGTTTACCATCTACAATCGAAACAATTCATGTTCTATGTGTTTTTCGAGTTTCCGATAGTTTTGTTGATTTAATTCTAATTGATTCTTTTGATAGTTTTAAATGTTTTGAAACATTTAAAATTTTGACTTATGTCTAATATATAAAAAAATTGTTTTTAATTAAATGATTATTTTATAAGGAATCGACAAAACGAAAAAAGCATATGTTTATCTTCCTTTAGATTTTTATTTTTGGAAATTGGATAAACAGCGGTTCAAATGTTTTGTGGATGCATAAAATCATTTTTAATGGATTTCAAATGATTTTGAAATTGTTTGATTTAGAGATGCTTGATAAACTAAATCGAGTAATATATAGTATATGTACATGCGTTGCTCGAGTTCTCTAATGCAGGGATATGTGAGTTTGTATGTTCCGATGAAGCCACGTGTGAATGAATGAATGAATGAATGAATGAATGTGTATGTTATTATTATTCAATCACAGAGACCTATGTATATGTGAAAGCTAAATTTCTATTTCTATGTATATGCATGCACTAGACAATTTTCAAAATTAAGATATGCATGTTTATATTTTTGGAATATCAACATCCATGGTGCAAGAGGAAGACACTAAAGAAGTGCGAGGATCAAGGACGTGGGAACATATAAACTCACACTATGTGTGTGTGAATGAATTTATTTATTTTTGTGTGCTTGACATATATGTGATTGTATGGATGAATGTTAGGATGTGTATAGATGATAAATATGCATGATCACCTAAATTCTAAAATCACACGTAAATGTTTAAATTGTCCAACCAAAAATTAAGAGTATTTTTCTTTCTTATTTCATCCACTAGCAATCATCGATCGAGGGATATTCTGCTCGCCCTAGCGGGAAATAACTTCCTCCATCTTTGGGAATAGTGGGAGATATAAGGTTGTCTATTGTTGTGCCATGAATTGATGTACGAGGTGCGATTGACCCTTAGTGGACACCGAGTATATTTGTTTGTGAATACAATGGACAAACGTATCTCATATCAAATGAAATAAGTTTTCTTAACAAGACCCGGAGTCTTAGCTCGGTTTTGAGAAATAGAGTTTTTCTTATGAGGATTGGTCAAATTCCCTCTTAATTAAAACGACAAGAGTTATAAGAGTTTGAAAATGCAAATGTTGCGATATTTCGAAATGGTTATGATTAGAAAAATGTTTTCTTACCTTAATTTTATAATATATCTGATAGCCCTTAGCTAGTTTATATTATAATTGATAGGATCTTGAATTGCTGTATTTATGGACAAATTTTTATTTGCGGTATTGATTTTTAAAACATAAAATTGACATTAAATCCCATATAATTTATTTTGTAGAAATGTCGAATATTCAACCTATTGTGCGATCTATGATTGAAAAACATCATTTGGCAAATGATGGCTCAAACTTCATAAGCTGGCAACTCAAGCTCAATATCGTATTGAAGTTTGAGAAACTATCTCATATTTTGGATGGTGAAATCCCAAAATTAAATGAGAAGACAACCGATAGCGAGAGAGAGGTAAAAGCCAAGTGGGAAGACCAAGAGAACCAGGTTCACAGTCTAATGTTAGCCTCCATGGGTGACTCGTTTCAAGCGAAATACTTGGATTCAAAACCCAAGAAGACCATGGAAGCTTTAACAAAGATGTTCATGGATAATGCTAGAAAAGAGCGTTATAAGACCACCATCGCACTCACAAGGTGTAACATGGCGGAGGGAACATTGGTATCCATGCATTTTCTCACGATGCAAAGATACCTTGAGAAGTTGTCGAAGCTCTCTTCCCCGATGCCCGATGACATTGCAGAAGATTTGATTCTTGGCTCTCTAGCCCCGTCCTACAAGGACTTCATTATGCACTATCATGTCCGTGAGAAATGAGTGAGTCTTGAGGAACTTCACAACGCTCTCAAAACGGCTGAAGTTGACATGAGCAATGGTCGGGACAAGCACGTCCTAGCCGTCCATGAGAGGAACAAGAAGATCACCAAAGGTAATGACAAATTCATCAAAAATACGTCAATCAAGAGCAAGGGAGTAAGATGTGCTCGTGTGAGTGCCTTAAGGGGAAATCTTTGAAATCTCTTGACTCCCAACACGGAGTGCTTTCACTACGGTGAAAAGGGACATATCCGGCCAAATTTCCCCAAGTACAAGGAAGACCTTAACAATGGAGTGATTGAACGTAAGCGCCCCAAAAAGGCCAAAGGTATATTTGTTATTGAGATAAATTTAGCCACCTCTGTCCATGATTAGGTAATTGATATCGGATCTTGTGCTCACATAATTTCTAATGTGCAGTGATGCATTGCATACATTGCATCATATGTCTTTCATTTAGATTACTTTTACATCAATAAATGCTACTAAGGTATGTGTTTAGTCTTATTTACAGAATACAGGGACCTGAATGCAATTTACCCACATCCCGAGCATAAACGCGTGCAAAAGACTCATTTCTATCATAAAGACCAAGTTCAAGATTATCGGGTTACGAATGGAAATGTATCCAAGCATAAAAGCATTCAAGTCCTAATTGCAAAAAGAACAAGGACTTAAGCACAAAAGTAGCCAGGGACTTAACTGCAAAAAGTCAAGGACCTAATTGCAATTAAAGCACCAAAATATTATCTTGGAGAAAATCTAAAGAAAAATCAATGTAAATCTCCAAACATATAAAGGAATTAATCCGGAGCTCAAAAGAATGGAAAGAAATCATCCAGACGCGCAAAGGAGGAGCAAATCATACCATAAACATTCAACCAAAATCCGGACAAAATCAGGCCAGATTATGCGGCGTTTCCGCCGCACCACACACACAATGTGCGGCGTTTCCGCCGCCCAAGCATCGATCCGCGTCTCCCAATTTCGCCCAGTCGTGTCTGGACACGTGTACTTTCCAATATTATACCTAGATCCCTTGTAGCAACTATAAATAGACCCGAGAACGATGTTAGAAGGGTCCTTAGTCTTTGGTGGTAGTTTTTATTCTTAATCTTAGTTTTGTATTCTTCTTTTCATTTATAAAATTCTGTCTTTTATTTCTTACTTTTAGTTTTTTTTGTAATGTCTCAAGGACCCCTTCTTCCTCCCTCTATGAGTTTCTAACTCCTTCCAAAGGGTAGAGGTGACGGATTTAGGGTGAAGAGAAGACGAGTAAATGTTATTATTTTAAGTTCGTATTAGTCTATTTTGATTACTTGAGTTTATGTTAAATCATTTATCATGTAATGCTTCATAACTAATATGATTTATTATAAGTTTCTGAATTCTCTAATCTAAAGCTTAAATCTAAACCTCCACCCGACGGAATTCACCTCTTTGTTCTTGTTTAATTTTAATTGTTCTTGTTTCTTGCTTTACATAATTAAAACCCAAAAATCTCAAAACCAAATTTATTTCTTCTCTCCTTTTTCTCCAATCGAAATCACACTAAAAACAGAATCTCTCCCTCCTTGTGTTCGACCCGTATTTGCCACGTCTCCATTGACGCCGTGCACTTGCGGTATAAATTTAATTCTCATCATGCAGCTACTAAAGGATAGGAAGGAACTCGTGAAGAACGAGATGATTTTGAAGGCCGGAAATGGTGTCAGCGTTGCTGCGGTTACAGAAGGTTCTGTGGAGCTTCAATTATCTAGTGGTTTAAATTTATATTTAAAGAATGTTTATTATGTGCATTCGATTAGCAAGAACATTATTTCTGTATCATGTTTGGATATGAATAATTTTAATATAAATATTTCAAATTCTTGTTTGTCTATATCAAAGAATGGTATTTTCTATGCAAATGCATTCGTGAGGAATGATCTCTATTTGTTTGAATTGAATAATAAACAAATCTTAAACATCAATAACAAAAGACTTAAAACTACTCACGTGAATGATACACTCTTGTGACACTATCATCTTGGTCACATAAATGAAAAACGCATCAAGAAATTGCAAGAAGCTAACCTTCTTGGTCAACTTGATTTTAAATCATTGGAGACGTGCGAACCTTGCCTAATGGGAAAAATGACCAAGAGTCCTTTCAAGAAGAAAGGAGTGAGAGCGAATGACTTGTTGGATTTGATACATTCTGATGTATGTGGTTCGATGAGTACTAGTGCAAGAACGGTTTTAGGTACTTCATTACGTTCACGGATGAATATAGTCGTTATGACTATATTTATCTAATGAGAAACAAAAGTGAATCCTTTGACAAGTTCAAGGAATTCAAGAATGAAGTAGAGAACCAACTCAACAAGAAAAGCAAGTCTCTACGAACGGATTGTGGAGGTGAGTACTTAAGTACCGAATTTGACTCATTCCTAAAGGAGTGTGGTATTGTACCTCAACTCACCCCTCCCGGTACACCTCAGTGGAATGGGGTATCCGAAAGGAGGAATAAGACATTACTCGACATGGTTCGATCAATGATGAGTCAAGTTGAATTGCCGCTTTACTTTTGGAGTTATGTACTAGAAGTTGCGGCTTACACACTAAATAATGTTTCATCCAAATCCGTAGAGAAAACACCTTACGAGCTATGGAGTGGTAAAACACTCAAGCTCAATTTTTGCAAGATTTGGGGTTGTGAGGCATACGTCAAGAGATTGATGTCAACCAAACTTCAACCAAAAGCGGATAAGTGATTCTTTATAGGTTATCCTCATGAGACAAGAGGATACTACTTTTGGCATATAACCTCCAATCGAGTGATCGTAGAGAGGCATGTCGTATTTCTAGAAAACAAATTTCTGGAAAGAATAAAAAGTAGTGGGAGTAGAGTTGTGCTTGAGAAGACTCAAGATATTCTACAAGATCATGATATGAATGATGATATTCAAGATCATGAAGGCCCAACCGAGGTTCATTTGGTTAGTGGGAGCGCGAGTGAGAGACCCTTGCAAGAAATTGTGAGAGAAACTCAATCTTCCCCACCTAGTGTACGTTTGAGAATCGAACACGAACCAATTCCACAAGAAATTGTGGAAGAAGTTCGAGAAGTACACGTAGAACCAAAAGAACTTAGAAGGTCAACGAGGTAAGGAAGAAACCCGATATGTATTTGGGACTTCATGAGATCATGGTACTAGATATCGATGATCCCTCGACCTTTCAAGAAGCAATGAAAAGAAAGGACTCCAAACTATGGTTTAAGGCCATGGAATCCGAAATAGAATCCATGTATGATAATCAAGTATGGAAATTGGTTGACATTCCTTAAGGGAAAAATGTCATTCAAAATAAATGGGTTTTCAAGAGGAAGTTGGACATGGATGGAAACTTGACAACCTACAAAGCAAGGCTTGTAGCAAAAGGTTTCACTCAAGTTCAAGGAATTGACTATAATGAAACTTTTTCACCGGTTGCCATGTTCAAATCTATTCGGATTATGCTCGCTATTGCCGCATTTCATGATTATGAGATATGAAAAATAGATGTCAAAACGACGTTCCTTAATGGGAACTTGGAGGACGATGTGTACATGGTACAACCTCAAGGTTTTGAAGATCCAAATAATAGCGAGAAAGTATGCAAGCTTCAAAGATTCATTTATGGATTGAAGCAAGCATCAAGGAGTTGGAACAAGCGCTTTCACGAAGAAGTCAAAAAGATTCACTTCGTCCAAAGTAAGGAAGAGTCTTGTATATACAAGAAGGTTAGTGGGAGTCACATAGTGTTCTTGATCTTATATGTCGATGACATACTCCTCATGGGAAATCATATACCTTTGCTTGAGCAAACGAGAAGTTCATTGAAATCTGCATTTTCGATTAAAGATATTGGTGAGGCTCAATACATCTTGGGAATCAAGATATATAGAGATAGATCCCGTAGACTCATTGGCCTAAGTCAACGTACATACATTGACAAGGTCTTGGAAAGGTTCATCATGAACAACTCCAGAAAGGGCATTGTGCCAATGAGTATGGGTGTGCAACTCAAGAAGTCTCAATGTGCTGAATCACGTAAAGACTTGGATTACATGAAAGATATCCTTTATGCTTCGGCAATAGAATCAATCATGTACGTGATGACACACTTAGTACACTACATAATCATATCACATATTTCTCCACCCCCCCAAAGGGGATGGAACTACTCACTACACATTACACTAATTATTAAACTAAGCAAAGAAAGCATATTAATTAAGCTACTAAAACTAATGAAATGAAATTAAACAAAGTAAAACAAACAACAAGAAACAAACAACATAATGAAGAAACTTTTATTAACAAATGACTCACATTTCAAATAGCATCCTCCTACTTTAGTGTGTGCTTCAAGGCCTCACTTCTAGTAGGAAGAATAGCCACCCAAAATATGGAGTGATTACAATGGAAGGTGAAGAGTTCTATTTATAGCCATAGAAAAAGGCAATCCGGGACAATCCCCCGATGTGGGACTAAACAAATACCAGAAATGGACTAAATACACACTAATGCGCGACCCACCAAAATCTTAGCGGATTTGGGCCAAAACAGACCGCCAATTGGTGGTCTATTTTGTTCGGATCCAGCTAAGTTTTCTTCTGGGCTTTTCTGGATGTCTTTGGTGATCTTTGATGCATCTACTTTGCTTACTGGAGCTCCGACCCGAATAGAATTGCCAAAATACTCCACATGATGGTGTGGAGTATTTTGTTTTACTCTTTGGTCCTTTGGTCTTACGTTCAGGCCCTTCTCCCTTGCATCTTAGTCCCCAAATCTCACAATTCAGTCTTTTTCCCCAATTTTGGGTCATTTTATGCTTCATCTCTTCAAACCTATTTATTCCTGAAAACTAAACATAAAACTCGTTATATAACATTGTTTAGGTGAAAGATAATGAATATAAGATGCAAATATGAGCATGAAATTATGTCAATCAATATAAGTGTGACAAGTCGTCACCAATCCAATGCAGGTCCTGAGCATTGGACTGCGGTCAAGAATATTCCGAGGTACCTTAACAAGACCAAAGATAAATTTCTTGTTTATAGAGGACAAAGGGAGTTAATAGCCGAGGGCTATTCGGATGCGAGTTTCATGAGTGATCCCGATGATAGAAGGTCGCAATCAGGATACGTCTTCCTTCTGAATGGTGGAGCTGTGAGTTGGCGTAGTTGGAAGCAAAGCACTACGGCCGACTCAACCACCGCTTCTGAAGTAATGGTTGTCGCTGAAGCGAGCAAAGAAGGAGTGTGGATTAAGAAGTTCCTTGAAGAGCTTGGAGTAGTTCCCTCGAGCGAGGGACCAATAGAGTTATTTTGCGATAATAGTGCATCTATCTCGCAAATCAAGGATCCCAAATCACACCACAAAGTGAAGTACATGGATCGTAAGTACTTTGTCACACGTGACTTCATCGACGAGGGCAAAATAAATCTGTTATGGGTGGACACAAACAACAACACAGATGATCCATTCACCAAACCTTTATCCCAAGCCAAGGGCGAAATGCATTTCGAGTCCATGGGTCTGAGGAACCATGTGGATTGACTTGATGAGTTATTAGAGAGGGTTACCCTAGTTATTATTGTTTTATACATTGAGAATGTATGTGAGAGAAAACTTTGATAACAAGTGGGAGATTGAAAGGAATGTGTTCTAAAAGTTTTATATGTCAATTATTATGAATTCGATGTGCAAACATTTTGTTCCTTGATTATGATATTCGTCTTTTGGAAGTGTTAAGGAAGAGACGTTTGGTCCTTAACCGTAGAGCTCTAAAAGATAATGGTTTACATAAATCAAAAGTTATTCACAATCATGGTAATTAGCATGGAACATTAATCACCGAGATAAAATTGTCGTGTTGGTCATCGATTGTTGTAGCTCTACAAATAATTGACGACACGTGTATATAAAAGAGGAAAAGATTATTTTTATATATTGAATAGACCTAACAAGTAAAACATTATGGAAATGTGTTTCATGTCGTTAATGTTTTACTGTGTCTTGGATCCTAAGATATGAGACTTATATCATTTCACTCAAGAAGTGCTTAATTTGATTATTGTCAAAAGCTATCAATGAGTATAGTGATAAAGGCAATAGTTGGTTAACATGACTTGTGCTGGAAAAGATAGCTAGTCAAACGATTATCATTGTCCCTCTTAATTGAGTAATGATATTAGTGGTCCCCTTGATAAAGCAAAATTATAATGGCACAATGCAACTTGAGTTAAGTTACATAGTTATAATTAGCTTAAAGAGATCAAGAAATGAATATAATACAAATGTGACACATTTCTACTTTGTATATATTCTTAATATCACGAGGCAAGGGACGAACACAAGTGGTGCACTTACATCACTAAATGGATCGTGTTTTAGTTCGAGTGGAACAAAGACATCTATGCTAATTGGGTAACTATAATGTGTAGCTAAATACCGCTTATAGTTTGAGATATTAAGTGTTTAATATCGCTGCCAATTTGACTTAGATCCTCCTATAGGTCACACCACAAAACTGAGAAACAAGAAGCTTGATTTTGAGTTCATATGATGTGTCGGGTTTCATGTGAAAAATGGACACATGTGGTGAATGAATAAAATCAATATGCATGAGAATTGACATAATTAGAATCATAATAGATTCATATGAGGTGTGTATATTATGAGGTGTAATATAATTTAATATCACATAAGATAATATATTACATAAGATGTGAATTTGCTAAAAGCCTCAAAAGATCAAATTTTGTTGGAAATAAATCCAAAATTTGACAAATGCAAAATCAGGGTCAAACAAGGTGAACCGTTCAGGGTTCGGTCGACCGGGGAATCTTCGGGTCGGTTAACCGAATGGGGAACAAGTACGCACAATTGGTTGACTGAAATTGTCTAGAGTGCCTGAACAATCGGGTTCGGTTAACCCAGTGTGAACGGTCAACCGAGAAAAAGTATTTTCGGTAGACCGAATGTGACACGGTCATCCGATGACTATGCTCCAGGGGAAATTTTGGTGAATCATCGGTAGACCGAAGAGAAGACGTGGTTCGTCCGAATTTTTCCAGAGAATTTTTCTCATGCGGATTCAGTCGACCGTCTAGCTCACGGTGCATCGAACACGTGTAAAAACCGAATGGTTTGGTTAACCGAGAAAAATTCTCGGTCAACCTAACAGTGCGATTTTTGCCTGAATTATTAAGAGATTAATTAGATCATTGGTGGATTAATTCCAGATTTAATTAAAATGTTTTAGAGGATGCTTATGTGGCAATTAAAGATTAATTTTAGGAGAGAATAAGCAAGAGATCATGACCAATGAATAAATCTTGATAAAGATGTTTTGGGAGACTATAAAAGCACCTCTCCTCCTACTTGTTTATGTCAATGCAAAAGTTCTTTCTCTCATTAATCTCTTCTCTAATCACCACAAAAATCTCTTATTAATTTTGAGTTTAGGAGATAGAAATCTCGGGAGCTCAAAGAGGGGTTATTAGCTAGATTCTAAGCCTTATTAGAGATTGATTAGCCAGCTCATTTCTCTCTAATCTTGTTTAGAGTTTGGTGAATGCTCGGAGGCAAATCGGTGGACGATTCTACGGATATTCAAAAGGTTTTAGAGAACCTTTAGGTATGATTCTCTTTTTGTGATTTATAATATATGTAGGATTGCATGATATTAAAATAAACACAAAGTAATGTACATAAAAATGTTGAAAATATGAAATCGATCTTGTATGTTGTATTAAAAAATTTAAAATATATACATACATAGGGACACAAAATTCTACAAAAACTAGCAGGGGCATCCTAACAGTTTTAGTCATCTATCGGTAGAATAAGCAAATAAGTTCACTTAAGTTCCGGTCGAACCAAAAATCAGGAATGGTCGGCAGAAAACTTCCAGACATTCCTCCGACCCACTAACATAAGCACAACTGGTCGACCGCCACATGACACCGTTCAATCGATGTTGGTTACACTCTGGAAAAAATACATTAAACCGGTCAACCACAACTACACACCAGTCGACCAAAAACCGACAGTCACCCGACCTGTCGGGTATCTCTTGCTGCTCTCATCGCCGATGAGGTCTCCGACCACCCGACGACGATCAAAATCACACCCATGAGCGTGAGCAAAAAGGTAGAAGAAGAAGGAGGAGAACGTTGGTTTTCTTCCTCATCTACACATCAACAAACACAACACCCCCACTATCCCTCTACTCCCAGCCCCTATGCCATCATGGTTTCCTCCATCCCCATGCAACACCACTATTTACCGCAGCACCCTAATGGGTTTGGTATATAACACGTTTTACTTGTTACGCGAACTATACATACTTTTTCTTTTTCAAATTATATATGTTTAGATACTTCTATTGCATAATCATATCATAGTTAATGCATTGAAAAGTTTATATATTTATTTATTTATCAACATGTTTTTTGTTTATTTGCAAATTATTATTTGTCAACTGAGATACAACATTAATATCAAAGTTGGCGATATAAATAAATGTTAGAGCCAATTATAATGTTCAAGTATG
Organism: Triglochin maritima; assembly: GCA_963682175.1. Lineage (NCBI taxonomy): Eukaryota > Viridiplantae > Streptophyta > Magnoliopsida > Alismatales > Juncaginaceae > Triglochin > Triglochin maritima. Next base: position 11,363,967 of record OY821773.1, read on the forward strand.
TCTTGTTTGATAGATATGATATATGTATGTACATCTATTTTTTTACGGTTATCACAACTTGTGAATTCTTTATTTTAATCTCATATTTTGAGAACTTCAAGACGTTTTTATGTTGGTTTTTGTTAAGTCGTATTTTATGCATTTAAGTAACCTCTATATTTAGTATATTATTCAATAAAAGTATTTACTCTAAGTGTTATTGTGTAATTTCAGGAATTAGACGAGATTATTACAAATACATGGAAAGACAATTGTATAAGACTTTGTGCAAAATCAAAGGAGAAGTGGGTGTAGGATTTCATGTTTAATTATACATATATATTTTTCGAATTTTCATGTATAATAATGATCTATTACAATTTTCTTCAATTTATTTTATGCATGCATCGGTTTGTTTTAACAACTAGTTTCAAAAACTTATTAAAACAAACACAAAGGGACTCCGAAATTCATACCTAGAAGTTCTCAAAAACTTCTTGATGTTTCAGAGACGTTGAGGAAGTCAATCGTCGCTTCTCGTTGCGCCGGATGCCTCCGAGTGTTCACCGAAACCCTAAACAAGGTTGGAGAGAAAGGAGCTAGTCAATCAATTTCCAAACAAGCTTAGAATCTAGCTACAAACCCCTTCCTTAGCCTCTGAGATTTCTCCTTCAAAGACTTAGAAAACTAAGAGAATTTTCGTGGATTTTTGTGGTGAATTAGGAGAGAAAATATTTAGCAAACTTCTTCTAACATAATTAAGGAGAATAAGGACCTATTTATAGGCTTCAATCTTACTCTCTATCATGACTATTCTTAAGCCACGAATTCTTGACATTTTCTCTCACAAACTAATTCCATAATGCATTATATCAACCCACAAAACGTTTGACCAAGTTTGGAGCTAATCCAACCATTGATCAAATCAATCTCTTAATTATCAAAGGCAGAAAATCGATCGTGCTTCGGTTTACCGAGTCCCACTCGGTTAACCGAATATGTCACGATTGTTTAACCGAGTACGCGACGGATGACCGAATCTTAAGGAGAAAAATTCTCCTTAACCGATCAGACTAATTCTCGTCCAAGACCGAGTGCTATTCGGTTAACCGAAAATATCAGAACTTGACATTGTTCGGTCGACCGTTTCTGGTTCGGTACACCGTACCAAAGATCCAGGCACTTTGGTCAAGTTCGGTCAATCGGCTATAACTATCCGTTCCACGTTCGGTTGACCGATCCATAGATCCTTCGGTCGACCGAACCATAACGGATTACCGAACTTCTACCCGATTTTGCCTTTTTCAAATTTTGGATTTATTTCCAACAAAATTTGAACTTTTGGGGTTTTAGCAAATTCACAACTTATGCAATATATTATCCTATGCAATAATAAATTATTGCACCCCATAATATATGCATCTCATATGAATTTATCATGATTCTAATTATGTTATATGCAACATAATTGATTTTACTCGTTCACCACATGAGTCATATTTTCTATAGGAAACCCGACTCATCATATGAACCAAAAATCAAGCTTCTTGTTTCCCGGTTTTTGCGGTGTGACCTATGGGGCGGATCTAGACTAAGTTGGCAGTGATATTAAGAGCTTAATATCACAAACTATAAGCGGTATCTAGCTACACATTATAGCTCCCAATTAGTTAGATGTCTTAATTCCACTCGAACCAAAACCTGATCCATTTAGTGATGGAGTGCACCACTTGTGTCCGTCCCTTGCCTCATGATATTAAGAATACACACAAAGTAGTATTGTGTCATCTTTGTATTAGTATTCATTTCTTGATCTCTTTAAGCTAGTTATAAATATGTGACTTAACTCAAATCACATTGTGCACATTATAACTTTGCTTTATCAAGGGGCCCACTAATATCATCACTCAATTAAGAGAGACAATGATAATCTTTTGACTAACTATCTTCTCCAACGAAAGTTATGCTTAACCAACTAATGCCTTTACACTACACTCATCGATAGCTCAAGACACTAGTCTAATTAAGAACTCCTTAAGCGATCGGATATAAGTCTCATATCAAAGGACCGAAGACACAGTAAAATATTAATGACACAGAAACACATTTCTATAATATTTTACTTATTAGGTCTATTCAGTATACAAAAGTAATATTTTCCTCTTTTGCATACCTGTGTCGTCACTCACTTGTAGAGCTACAATGATCTATGACCAACACGACAATCTTAACTCGGTAATTAATGTCCCATGTTAATTACCATGATTGCGAATATCTTTTGTTTTATGTAAACCAATATCTTTTAGAGCCCTACGGTTAAGGACCAAGAGCCTCTTCCTTAACACTTCTAAAAGACGAATAACATAAACAAGGAACAAAATGATTTCTCATTCAATTCATAATAATCGACATTTAAAAGTAAAACTTTTAGAACACATTCTCTTCAATCTCCCACTTGTTATTAAAGTTTTCTTTCGCATACATACTCAATGTATAAAACAATAATGACTAGGGTAAACCCCATTATATATCAATCATCAAGCCAATCTACATGGTTCCTCAATCCCATGGACTCGAAATGCATTTCGCCCTTGGCTTGGGATAAGGGTTTTGTGAATGGATCAGTTGTGTTGCTGTTGGTGTCCACCCATAAAAGATTTATTTTGCCTTCATCGATGAGGTCACGCGTCATGAAGTACTTACGATCCATGTACTTCACTTTGTGGTGTGATTTTGGATCCTTGATTTGCGAGATAGACGCACTATTGTCGCAAAATAACTCTATTGGTCCCTCGCTCGAGGGAACTACTCCAAGCTCTTCAAGGAACTTCTTAATCCACACTCCTTCCTTGCTCGCTTCAGCGACAACCATTACTTCGGAAGCAGTGGTTGAGTCGGCCGTAGTGCTTTGCTTCCAACTACGCCAACTCACAACTCCACCATTCAGAAGAAAGACGTATCCTGATTGCGACCTTCTATCGTCTGGATCACTCATGAAACTCACATCCGAGTAACCTTCAGCTATCAATTCCCTTTGTCCTCCATAAACAAGAATCTTATCCTTAGTCCGGTTATGGTACTTCAGGATATTCTTGACCGCAGTCCAATGCTTAGGACCTGCGTTGGATTGGTGACGACTTGTCACGCTTAGAGCATACGAGACATCGGGTCTTGTGCAAGTCATCGCGTACATGATCGACCAAATTGCCGAAGCATAAGGGACATCCTTCATGTACTCTAAGTCCTTACGTGATTGCGCACGTTGAGACTTCTTGAGTTGCACACCCATACTCATTAGCACACTGCCTTTTTTGGAGTTGTTCATCTTGAACCTTTCCAAGACCTTGTCAATGTATGTACGTTGACTTAGGCCAATGAGTCTACGGGATCTATCTCGATATATCTTGATTCCCAAGATGTATTGAGCCTCACCCATATCTTTCATTGAAAATGCAGATTTCAATGAACTTCTCGTTTGCTCAAGCAAAGGAATATGATTGCCCATGAGCAATATGTCATCGACATATAAGATTAGGAATACTACATGGCTCCCACTAACCTTCTTGTATATACAAGGTTCTTCCTTACTTTGAATGAAGTGAAGCTTTTTCACTTCCTCGTCAAAGCGTTTGTTCCAACTCCTTGATGTTTGCTTCAATCCATAAATGGATCTTTGAAATTTGCATACATTTTCTCTATTCTTTGGATCTTCAAAACCTTGAGGTTGTACCATGTACACATCCTCCTCCAAGTTCCCATTAAGGAATGCCGTTTTGACATCCATTTGCCATATTTCATAATCATGAAATGCAGCAATAACGAGCATTATCCGAATAGACTTGAACATGGCAACCGGTGAAAAAGTTTCATCATAGTCAATTCATTGAACTTGAGTGAAACCCTTCGCTACAAGCCTCGCTTTGTAGGTTGTTAAGTTTCCATCCATGTCTATCTTCCTCTTGAAAACCCATTTATTTTGAATGACATTTTTCCCTTGAGGAAGGTCAACCAAGTTCCACACTTGATTATCATACATGGATTCTATTTCGGATTCCATGGCCTTAAGCCATAGTTTGGAGTCTTCCCTTTCCATTGCTTCTTGGAAGGTCAAGGGATCATTGGTATCTAGTACCATGATTTCATGGAGTCCCAAATACAAGTCGGGTTTCTTCCTTTCCCTTGTTGACCTTCTTAGTTCTTTTGGTTCTTCTCGTGTCTCTCGAACTTCTTCCACAATTTCTTGAGGAGTTGATTCACGTTCAACTCTTGAACGTACACTTGGTGGGGATGATTGAGATTCTCTCACAATTTCTTGTGATTGTCTCTCGCTCACGCTCCCACTAACCAAAGGAATCTAGGTTGGGCCTTCATGATCTTGAATGTCATCATTTATGTCATGATCTTGTAGAGTATCTTGAGTTTCCTCAAGCACAACCCTACTCCCACTCCTTTTTACTCTTTCTAGAAATTCCTTTTCCAGAAATGTGGCATCCCTCTCTACAATCACTCGATTGGAGGTGATATGCCAAAAGTAGTATCCTCTTGTCTCACGAGGATAACCAATGAAGAAGCACTAATCCGCTTTTGGTTGAAGTTTGGTCGACATCAATCTCTTGACGTAAGCCTCACAACCCCAAATCTTGAGAAAATTGAGCTTAGGTGTTTTACCACTCCATAGCTCATAAGGAGTTTTCTCCACGGATTTGGATGGAACATTATTTAGTGTGTAAACCGCAGTTTGTAGTGCATAACTCCAAAAGTAAAGAGGTAATTCCGCATGACTCATCATTGACCGAACCATGTCGAGCAATGTCCTATTCCTCCTTTCGGATACCCCATTCCACTGAGGTGTACCGGGAGGGGTGAGTTGAGGTACAATACCAAACTCCTTTAGGTATGAGTCAAATTCGGCACTTAAGTACTCACCTCCACGATCCGTTCGTAGAGACTTGATTTTCTTGTCGAGTTGGTTCTCTACTTCATTCTTGAATTCTTTGAACTTGTCAAAAGATTCACTTTTGTTTCTCATTAGATAAACATAGCCATAACGACTATAATCATCCGTGAACGTAATGAAGTACCTGAAACCATCTCGTGCACTAGCACTCATTGGACCACATACATCAGAATGTATCAAATCCAACAAGCCACTCGCCCTTGGGCCTTTCTTCTTGAAAGGCTTTTTGGTCATTTTTCCCATTAGACATGGTTGACACGTCTCCAATGATTTAAAATCAAGTAGACCAAGAAGGTTAGCTTCTTGCAATTTCTTGATGCGCTTTTCATTTATGTGACCAAGACGATAGTGCCACAAGAGAGTATCATTCTCGTGAGTGGTTTTAAGTATTTTGTTATTGATATTAAAGATTTGTTTATTATTCAATTCAAGCAAATAGAGACCATTCCTTATGAATGCATTTGCATAGAAAACACCATTCTTCGATATAGACAAACAAGAATTTGAAACATTTATATTAAAATTATCCATATCTAAACACGATACAGAAATAATGTTCTTGCTAATCGAAGGCACATAATAAACATTCTTTAGACATAAATTTAAACCACTACGTAATTGAAACACCACAGAACCTTGTGCAATCGCAGAAACGCTCGCACCATTTCCGACCTTCAATTCTACCTCGTTCCTCACGAGTTCCTTCCTATCCACGAGTAGCTGCACATTAGAAACTATGTGAGCACAAGATCCGGTATCAATTACCCAATCCTGGACAAAGGTGGCTAAATTTATTTCAATAACAAATATACCTTTGGCCTTTTTGGGGCGCCGACGTTCAATCACTCCGTTGTCAAGGTCTTCCTTGTACTTGGCGCAATTTGGCCGGATGTGTCCTTTTTCACCGCAGTGAAAGCACTCCGTATTGGGAGTTGGAGATTTCTGAGATTTCCCCCTCGAGGCACTCTTATGAGCACCTCCTACTCCCTTGCTCTTGATTGAACCACTTTTGGTAGATTTGTCATTTCCTTTACCAATCTTTTGGCTCCTCCCATGAACGGCAAGGACTTGCTTGTCCCTACCCTTGCCCATGTCAACTTCAGCAGTTTTGAGAGTGTTGTGCAGCTCCTCAAGACTCACCCCTTTTTCACGCACGTGGTAGTACATCACAAAGTCCTTAAAGGACGGGGCTAGAGAGCCAAGAATCATATCTTCAGCAATGTCCTCGGGCATTGGTGAAGAGAGCTTTGCCAACTTCTCAAGGTATCCTTGCATCGTGAGAAAATGCATAGATACCGATGTTCCCTCCGCCATATGGCACCTTGTGAGTGCGATGGTGGTCTTATAGCGCTCCTTTCGGGTACTATCCATGAACATCTTTGATAAAACCTCCATGGTCTTCTTGGGTTTTGAATCCAAGTATTTCGCTTGAAGCGAGTCACCCATGGATGCTAGCATAAGACCGTGAACTTGGTTCTCTTGGTCTTCCCACTTGGCTTTAGCCTCTTTCTCTTCATCGGTTAATCTCTCATTCCACTTTGGGATTGGACCTTCCAAAATGTGAGATAGTTTCTCAAACTTTAACACGATGTTGAGTTTGAGTTGCCAACTAATGAAGTTTGAGCCATCATTTGCTAAAGGGTGTTTTTCTATCCTGGATCGTACGATAGGTTGGATGTTCGACATTTTTCTACAAAATAAATCATATAGGATTTTAATGCCAATTTTATGTTTTAATACACATGCATACATATATTGAATATAAATGTAAATGTTGCAAATAAAAATTTTGCCCATAAATGCAACAATCCAAGATCCCATCAATCGTAATATAGACTAGCTAAGGGCTATCGAATACATTACAATATCAAGGTAAGAAAACATTTTTTAATCACAACCTTTTTGAATTTTAGCAACATTTAGCATCTTCAAACTCTTGTGATTCTTGTCGTTTTAATTATGAGGGAATGCGACCTATCCTCGTAAGAAAAACTTTTTCCCAAAACCGAGCGAGGGCTCTAGGTAATGTTAAGAAAACTTATTTTCATTTGATACAAGATACGTTTATCCATTGTATTCACAACTAAACATACTTGGGGTTCACTAGGGTGAAACACACCTCATATATTTAATTGTGGCACAACAACAAACAACAATTATATCTCCCACTATTCCCAAAGATGGAGGGAGCTATCTCCCGCTATGGGCGAGCAGAGTATCCCTCGATCAATGACTGCTAGTGGATGAAATAAGAAGGAAATTTATTCTTAATTTTTGTTTGGACAATTTAACATGTGATTTAGAATTTTAGGTTATCATGCATATTATTAATCATACACATCCTAACATTCAACACATTCATCACATGCATAGCAAGATAAAAACAGAAATTAAACATTCACACAATCCACATCGTGTGAGTTTATATGTCACCTTCGATCCTCGATCCTCGATCCCTGATCTTCGATTCTCGATCGATGCACTACAGCGGCGACTTCCTCTTGCACTGGAGATGTAGATTTTACAGAAAATAAACATGCTCCTCACATTCGATAAAAAACGACTAGTGCAAGTCCTAGGTAAAAACCTCTCATATGCAAATGCAATTATCTAAAAGACGGAAAGAGAGAGAATTTTGGCTTTTACATACATAAGCCCCTATATAATAATGATTACATACATTCATAATTGCTGATTTGGAACATATAAACCCACAATTCCTGCAAAGACAACTCGAGCATCCATGCACGCAATATCGCTATAAACTATCCAACATAGTTTATCAAGCATCTAGAATCCCAAACAATTCTTTGAAAGACATTTTGAAATCCATTAAAAACGTTTTTCAGGCATCCATAGTTCAAAAATTAATTATGAACCGCTGTCCATCCGATTTCCAATGGAAAGATGAATCGCAGTTTTTCGGTTTTGTTGATTCTCTTACAAAATAATCGTTTATACTTAAAACAAAATTATTGCAAGTTAGACAAATGTCTATATCTTAATTCTAATAATTAAATGGCATGTTTTAAACACTTAAAACATTCAGAACGAATTATTATGGAGAATTACATCAACAAACATCCATAGACAGAAAAAACCGGTAAATCGAATTGTTTAAATCCTAGATGGTAAATTAAATTCGTTTACAACAATAAATCATGAGAAAATTGAACCCTAAGCTCTGATACCACTGTAGGATTTCATGTTTAATTATACATATATATTTTTCAAATTTTCATGTATAATAAGGATCTATTACAATTTTCTTCGATTTATTTTATGCATGCATCGGTTTGTTTTAACAACTAGTTTCAAAAACTTATTAAAACAAACACAAAGGGACTCCGAAATTCATACCTAGAAGTTCTCAAAAACTTCTTGACGTTTCAGAGACGTTGAGGAAGCCAATCGTCGCTTCTCGTTGCGCCGGATGCCTCCAAGTGTTCACCGAAACCCTAAACAAGGTTGGAGAGAAAGGAGCTAGCCAATCAATCTCCAAACAAGCTTAGAATCTAGCTACAAACCCCTTCCTTAGCCTCTGAGATTTCTCCTTCAAAGACTTAGAAAACTAAGAGAATTTTCGTGGATTTTTGTGGTGAATTAGGAGAGAAAATATTTAGCAAACTTCTTCTAACATAATTAAGGAGAATAAGGACCTATTTATAGGTTCCAATCTTACTCTCTATCATCGCTATTCTTAAGCAACGAATTCTTGACATTTTCTCTCACAAGATAATTCCATAATGCATTATATGCACCCACAAAACGTTTGACCAAGTTTGGAGGTAATCCAACCATTGATCAAATTAATCTCTTAATTATCAAAGGCAGAAAATCGATCGTGCTTCGGTTTACCGAGTCCCACTCGGTTAACCGAATATGTCACGATTGTTTAACCGAGTACGCGACGGATGACCGAATCTTAAGGAGAAAAATTCTCCTTAACCGATCGGACTAATTCTCGTCCAAGACCGAGTGCTATTCGGTTAACCGAAAATATCAGAACTTGACATTGTTCGGTCGACCGTTTCTGGTTCGGTACACCGTACCAAAGATCTAGGCACTTTGGTCAAGTTCGGTCAATCATCTATGACTATCCGTTCCACGTTCGGTTGACCGATCCATAGATCATTCGGTCGACCGAACCATAACGGATTACCGAACTTCTACCCGATTTTGCCTTTTTCAAATTTTGGATTTATTTCCAACAAAATTTGAACTTTAGGGGTTTCAGCAAATTCACAACTTATGCAATATATTATCCTATGCAATAATAAATTATTGCACCCCATAATATATGCATCTCATATGAATTTATCATGATTCTAATTATGTTTATATACAACATAATTGATTTTACTTGTTCACCACATGTGTCATATTTTCTATAAGAAATCCGACACATCATATGAATCAAAATCAAGCTTCTTGTTTCCCGGTTTTTGCGGTGTGACCTATGGGAGCATCTAGACTAAGTTGGCAGTGATATTAAGAGCTTAATATCATAAGCTATAAGCGGTATCTAGCTACACATTATAGTTCCCAATTAGTTAGATGTCTTAATTCCACTCGAACCAAAACCCGATCCATTTAGTGATGGAGTGCACCACTTGTGTAATTAATGTCCCATGTTAATTACCATGATTGCGAATATCTTTTGTTTTATGTAAACCAATATCTTTTAGAGCTCTACGGTTAAGGACCAAGAGTCTCTTCCTTAACACTTCTAAAAGACGAATAACATAAACAAGGAACAAAATGATTTCTCATTCAATTCATAATAATCGACATTTAAAAGTAAAACTTTTAGAACACATTCTCTTCAGTGGGAACAGAATGCAAATTGTCCTTTTCTTTTAATTAAAAAAGGAAAAAAGTCGAAAAAGATGGAGATTGTGGGGGTGTGGGAATTGATTCCCATGCATAAAAAACAATAATAAAACGTGAGAAAAATTCTCCCTACTAGAAGACGTATTGTTGACTTGGTACGTGAGATGAGAAAAATTCCCATAACTAAGAGGTTGCGTGAAATATAAAGCACGGACCAAAAGCTTGCTAAAAAAGGGGGAGATCAGAGAGAAGGCCGAGATCAGAGAAGAGGTGCAGGCGGTTTCAAGGAGTTCATCTTGTTCGTCTCGGGTGTTTGTCCCGTCGAGCATTCATTTTTAGTTTTCGTCCGTCTAGTTCGGTAGTTCAATAACTCTAGCAGTAATATAGTTCGGTAATTTTATTTTTGATTGAAAATATTATATTTGTTTCTTACATATTATTTTAGATTCATTTGAATTATAATTAACAAATCAAATTCATTTCATCCACCGGTGGTAGATATATGAATCCACCCCGTTGGGGTGTAGATATATGAATCGATTGTTTATTGGATGAATGTGTTAATTGCGGTTACTTGCATGATTTCATGTGCTTTAGATTAATTTCAAATTTACTTGTGTATGTATATCCCGTATAGATTAATGTCTATTTCAATCTTAACCTATTGCTAGGATGTATTTATACGATATGAAATTCTTGAGTATGACATTATTTAATTGATTTATTTTAGGCATTCCATACGGGACGATGACATTCCTCTTGTTTCCTTACTAGAACCTTAGATTATTTTAATTAAATTAATGTATGAAAATTTATGTGTTGGAATCATGAGCTTGAATAATTTTTAAGTTCAATTATGATGCATGTATTGTTTGCTTCTTGTTTTAGTACTAGCTCTCTATGTTTTGATGCTTGAAAGTCCATGAATATTCTTCATGCATGCTCTGCTAGATGGTCGTTTAGGATATGTCATCATTCATATTTGTTATCATGATTTAATTTAATGATTAGTGCTTAATTCAAAACCGCCACAATATGTTTATACGGACAATATCAGTTTATTATAATCTCTACCCCTAGTGATTTTAATTCTGAATTTCTATACGTTTGAACTAAATTAAATTATTAGTTTGATTTTTGCATTCATATAATAGCTAGTTTATGAACCAACCAACTCATCTTTTCTCCCCGTACGAGTACGAGTGTGAATTTAATTACATTCTCCCCGTGGATCGACCTGTATTTGTCATTGCTATAAACGCAACTGTGCACTTGCGGTAACAATAATAAAACTACAACAATTTTTAAGCCTTAATCTATGTTAATTTTGATGATTAACTAAACTAATCTTAATCAATCAACTAGTCAATCAAAGTGGACAACACATGATTACATGCATTGCATATATACATGTATGTGTGCAAATCATCTTAATACGTTGATTGAGATTATCAAGAGAATAATCATTGAGACAAAAACTCAAGATTGTAACAAAATTTTGGATCAAAACTTGTAATATTTCAATTATTCGATCTGTAAGATCAAATGTAACTTGAGCAATACAATTATGTCCCAGTCCAGATCGAACAACCGTTGCCCTAATGGACCACCAAATTGACCATCTCAGTAGTTGTCAGAATTCTTATTGAAATTCTCCACTCGGACAACTGATTGCCTATCAAACGACCAAATTCCCTTGAATCAGTTTTGGATTTTACTCCATAGTCATATTTTTCTTTTGTTCTGGGAGCCCATTTGCCTTGTCCATTTTGGATAACCGATCGTCTATCGTTTAACCGTTTATATTTTGGCCTCTAGCACACAACGACTCTTTCTGACATGTCAATATAATTGTTAGACTCACAATGGATATTTGATTTTCAATCTTTGGCACTAAAAGACAAAGTCTTGATCCGGACGATCGAAATCTTGTGACAGAGTTGATAAAATCCTTACTGTTATTTCGGATTGGTTAACCAAAATTAAATTAAAGTAAATTCAACAAAAGTTACTCGAAGTTGATGATCAGTTACCCAACCTTTGTTCGGTCAACTTAAAATTTAATTTTGACAAAGTCAACTCTTATTTTCGGACAATCATTCTTCAAACGGTCGACAAAATGTGTATAAATTTCTGCCATAGCTTAAGTCATATCATCTTTTTCTTTGCTCCATATCTCATAAAATCTCTCAAACGTTTAGTAAAGCTTGAAACCTTGTAAATAAGAGTTCATATGTGAGTTTTAGACACAGGGACACCTCTATATACTCCTATCCATTGTGTCCAAATATAAAACACCTTTAAGCTCTCATTTTCTACACTCAAATCCAAATTTCACCACTTGTGTGTCATTTCTTATCATATCTAAGTGTGCTCAAGTCTAAAGTGTTAGTTAGTAATTCTAACTTCAACATTCAAGAATCACCATAGTTGTAAAGCTTTGTGGAAACTCAAGGCTCGTGGTGTAAAGTTGGTGATCTCGGCTCGGAATGGAGATCGGATAGTGGAAACTCAAGCAGGACTCGGAGGATCGAGCGAGGGTGGAAATAGAGAACTAGATCACAGTAGTTTTAAATCCGCATTTAGTAGAGCATTTAGCTTGTGATTAGAGGGTCATCGATCCTAACATTCTAGAGATGTCAACACAACTCTCTGTACCTCCTCACTTCGTACCAACCATTCCAACGATCGATCTTTCGAAGAGATTGTTTCCAAGATCAGAGTCACTATTGATGTATGAGGGCTCTTCTTTGGAGTGTATCTAGTTGAGACTAGCATATTTCTAAATCTCTCCGTAGACAGTTATTGTATCTTGTTTGACATAAAATGTCATACCCTTGTAACTTTGTAATTTTGGCTTATGTGCATTAATTATTAAAATTTTATCTACACTCAAACAAAAAAACTACAAAACGTTTTTGAGATATAAAATTTACCGCACGAGCATAAAGTCCATTTGTTAAGGGACGATAACCTATTCGTTGGACACTTGGACCATGTGACTATTGGTCAATGCCTTATGGTTCAAATCATTTCTTATGTAGATATCGTACACACTTTAAATTACTGCATAACATTAGCACATCGATTTTGGGGTTATTCGTGAGGTCGCCTATGTTACTTGAGTTATAGTATCTTTGATCTGAGTATTAGTTGTAAGGTGCATGAATTTGGCGAATGTGTAGTGACCCTTCGTTGTGTCACGTATGCTATCTAAGTTGACTAGGGTATTAGATGTAAGGAGCATGACTTTGGCGAATGTCTTGTGATTCCTCGTTGACGTATGCTAATTGGATTCTAGAATTGACATACGAACATGAAGTTCATTCGCTAAAGGATGATGATCTATTTGTTGAGTGTTGGAACACACAGACTTTGTGGTTATTCATACATTGTGGTTCAAATCCTTTCTTATGTGGTTCTTGTGCACAACTAATATGGAAAATGACCAAAATTAAAAGCGATCGAAATATAGCGAAAGTGATACCGAAATTGACCAATTTGATGAGACTCGTGAGAGGATTATAAATATATACTTAATTTTTTAAGAGAACCTTTGTGGATTCGATTTTAAAAAATAAGGTGAAAATATGTAACATATTAACAACAAGCAGAATGGTGTATTTGGGTCCACGAGGCCATAGGGTAATCTTAGAAAGTGTACGCGAGCTTAAGATAAATACTACTCATACTTGGAAGAGTTTCCAAAAGGACAAAATAATCTCAAAAGTATAAGTAACAAACTAGTTCCTTCGTTTGGCATTTTAGTTATGCTCAATTTGGATAACTAATATTGAGAGAAAAGAAAAGATAACATGTATTTTCTTTGGCCCCATGTTTTGGATAAAAATAAGTTGGGAGAAAAAGAAAAGAAATGTGTTGCATCATATTACTAAAGTATTCATACTTGTTTAACTACGTTATTTAATTTTAGATATTTTGGAAGAAATGAACAAAAATCAATTTTCTCCAAATTTGTAGAGAAAATTAGGTGTCATTTTATATAGAAGAGTTTCTCTCCATTTTTTATATGTTCTTAAATTTCTATTTAAACGAGAGAAAACTCAAATCTTATCTTGTTAGCCAATCAAACTACTTCTATACTGTTTTTGATTTTTTTTTTCAAACTCGAAAGAATAGCTGAAGTTGTGGATCACTGCTTCTAATAAGGAAGAGACTTACTTAATGTCTTAATCCTCTTTAAAAAGTTGTCCTACCAACTTTCATGGCATTTGAATTTGAATACGACATGCCAACTCATATTATTTGAAAAAGTCAAAACCTAATAAAAATAATCCAAAAAAACACATTTGGAGCGCCACGTTAGCACGTGAAAAAGTCAAGACGTTCCACGGCTTTAACCGTCTAACCCATTCATGCTCCCTATTTAACCGTCGATTTCCCAAACGGGTCGGATCCAACGGCCAGCGTCCATCCCCGACCCGATTAGGGTTTCGAGGAGCACGAGTATATAAAGGGTCGCGAGGAGGCCTTCGTCGTCGTAGTGCAGTCCGGGCTGTGCTCCGATCTCTCCTTATTCCCCAAAAAAACCCTAAATCTATCAAACAAATCCCGGAAAAAAACGGAAAAATCTACCAAAAAAAGCAAAATCCACCGTCTTCTACCTCTCCTCCGATCCAAAATCCACCGTTTACCCCCAAAATCCTAAAAAAAAATTTCTTCCCGGATCCGATCGGTTCGGGATCCTTATCTGAGGTTGTTCTACGGTTGCGGTGCGAAAAGGTGCGATTTTTTTCGATGGCGCAGGTTCAGTCTCAGCCGCAGCCCCCGATCTCGGCTCCCAACGCCGGCGCCGCCCCGCCTCCTGCCGGCGCCGTGGCGCCCAACGGAGCCCCGATCATGATGACTTCGATGTACGTTGGCGATTTGGATGTCAACGTTAACGACTCTCAGCTTTACGATCTGTTCCACCAGGTCGGGCATGTGATGTCGGTTAGGGTTTGCCGCGACGTCAATACCCGGAGGTCTCTTGGTTATGCTTACGTTAACTTCGCCAGCCCCGTCGAAGGTGATTTTCTGTTCGTTTTGGTTTCGTTTGGATGATTTGTTGGAGAGTTTACGAATTTATGGTGTTTGAAATGATAATTCCGTCGGCTGTAAGGGTTGATAACTGAAAACTATATTTGGAAGTTTTAAAGATGGAATTTTGACGTTAGGTTTGTTGTCTCAATGATGGTAGTTAGATTGATGGTCACGTCCTTTACAGGGGAACGGATGTCGTGTTGATGTAGTAGGATTGCTGTTTTAGTAACCTAGGTCCTTGGCAATTGGTGTCAGAACTGCTCCCCACAAATATACTAGTTTGACCCTCCTAAAGGGGTTGGTGAAAATAAGCTATCAAAGTGAATGCTGGTGAGGATGTCAAATTGGAAGCATGGTGCACATTTGGGTTTCAGGAATTAAGGTGCCAAACTGACAATTAGAATAATTCAACAGCTGTTATATTTAGGAACCGATGTGGGATTTATGTACCTAGGTTTTGTCACTTCACTAACTATAGGAGCTCTCCTAGGTCTTTAACATTGATGTTTGCATTGATGTTGATAATTTTTCAGATATTCATGTGATTTATGCTGAGGCACCTTGAGTTATGTCAAATTCCCAAGGAAACTCTCACCTTGATTTTTTTTGATCACATTGTGCTTACTAAATTCTAAGTGAATCTAGTAGAATTTGGATGCTTACGGCTTCAAAGTAGTAACTGTTACTTGTATGACATATTGAGATCTAATACCTCTTATAATAATTATGCGTATTATTCTTGTAGATGATTCTAATTCTAATAGTTACTTGTGTTTCATCCATATTTGTTTGTGGAAAAACTGTTTTTCATATCAATGCATATTATTCATGTAATATATCCCACTTTTTATGTCAAATTTGTTTCATATGCATGAAAAAGATGTCTGTTGATCCCACTTCCTATATATAGCAATTTTTGCCCGTCATTAATTTAGATTTTGGCTGAAAGTAGGACATAAAATGATTAGTTTTATGTTGTGACGTGTTATGCACTGAAAATACCGTGGTCTTTCAATTGTTATTCTGGATCTTGCATTGCTTTATTATGTGGCTCAGCCAAATTGACATTTGTGATGATATTAAATCTCAGTTGTTCAGGGGAATGATCAGGTGGGAATTTATACCTCCATATGAATAACTGGGAATTTATACCACCCTACGCTTAAAATTATGGGTTTCGAAATTATCTCTATTACCCCCTTACAAATTTACTCTCCTAGCGGTTACCTCCAAAGTCTTTTCCTTGTAATGATTAAACCCAATCCAAGTGCACATGCAGTTGTTTGTGCATGTTTTTTAGCCAATTAACTGGATTCCAGGCACTTAATTGAAAACAATATATTTGAATATTAAAAAAACCCGTCATATTTCATTTCACATTTGTATAATTTCGACCATAAATCATCTTATTTCTCGTTCTCTGGCTAATATTATTTTTGTTTTGCTTTCGGCAGCATCAAGAGCCATGGAGATGCTGAATTATACGCCTCTTAACGGAAAGCCCATTAGGATCATGTATTCAAATCGTGATCCCAGTGTCCGCAGGAGTGGATCAGCTAATATTTTTATCAAGGTACATATTTGGTTATTATTTGTCGTATAGATGCCTTTTCCAGATAAAAATTTCAGAGTTGATCGACTTGTGAAATGGTTACTGATTATTTTTTGTTGTACCCTTTCCAGAACCTTGACAAGGATATTGACAACAAGGCTCTATTTGACACATTCGGTACCTTCGGTAACATTCTTTCATGCAAGGTTGCTACAGATCAATCCGGCCAATCTAAGGGCTATGGATTTGTTCAGTATGACCAAGAGGAAGCAGCACAAAAAGCGATTGCTAAACTGAATGGCATGCTTCTCAACAATAAGCAAGTTTTTGTAGGTCCATTTCTTCGCAAGCAAGAAAGAGAAAATACTGTTAACACACAATTTCAAAATGTTTTTGTCAAGAATCTCTCTGAATCGACTACAGATGATGATCTGAAGAATTTTTTTGTTGAATTTGGATCAATTACCAGTCATGTAGTTATGAGAGATCAAGATGGTAAGTCCAAATGTTTTGGGTTTGTAAACTTTGCTAAACCTGAAGATGCTGCCAAAGCTGTTGAAGCACTAAACGGGAAAAAGTTTGATGACCATGAGTGGTATGTTGGGAAAGCTCAGAAGAAATCTGACCGGGAGCAAGAATTGAAAGGGAGATTTGAGCAAAGCAGACAAGAGAATGTTGACAAAAACCAGGGTTTGAATCTTTATCTAAAAAATTTAGATGATAGCATTACAGATGAGAAACTCAAAGAGATGTTTTCTGAGTTTGGCACTATAACATCATGCAAGGTTCGCCAAAAGATCAAACTTGCATGACTTAAACCTTCTATAATCTACTTTTATCTGATCTCTTGATTTGGCATTAAAATAGGTTATGCGGGATCCCAGTGGTGTGAGCAGAGGTTCTGGGTTCGTTGCCTTTTCAACTGCTGATGAGGCATCTCGTGCCGTAAGTTGGACATTTTGAATGGTATTATTTTGAGGAATGTAATTATCTTTCATAACCTTTTTTTCTCCTCTCTTTCCAGCTTTCTGAAATGAATGGAAAGATGATCAGCAATAAGCCTCTATATGTTGCGCTTGCACAGCGCAAAGAAGAGCGAAGAGCAAGGCTACAGGTAGTTTGTCGTGATGGTTAAATAGCTACCAATTTATCATCTTTTGAAGAAGTTAAGACTGATGTTGAATTTTGTCCTGACATTCCACTAGTTATTAATTCATTTATAATTTGTGGTAAACTTGTAATCATGTTAGCAGCAATTTATGCATCATTAATGTTCTATAGGCGCTGACGAATATCAAGAGGCTTGCTTTATTTGCCTACTTTTCTAGCATGTTTGTTGGCATTGGGGCTTGCCTTTTCATTTATTTTTTCTTTGAAGTTTGACAAACTTTTGTTGGTTTCTCAAGATTTTTCCCTACTTACCCTGAACTGTATTTGCCATGCCTGTCCTACTCTACTTTGAGCTGCAGCACAGTTTGCTTATTTGAGCACCTTTTTTTCTCATTTTTTTAAATTTTCTACATGAAGGCCCAGTTCTCCCAAATGCAGCCAGTGGGTGCGCCACCTGCTGGAGTTCCTCGTATGCCAATGTACTCTCCCGGAGGTCCTGGCATTGGGCAGCAAATGTTCTATGGCCAAGCTCCACCGGTGCTTATACCACATCAGGTATGTAATTGGCTTTCTGGTTTTACAGTAATTTGCTTGAAGCAGTTTCAACCATCTTATTTTTCCCATTCTTGTACGACCTGACAACTTCCCTTTCTCTTTTGTGTGCAGCCTGGTTTTGGTTTTCAACAACCACTTGTACCTGGAATGAGGCCTGGAGGAGCTCCATTTTTCATGCCTTTTGTGCAACCAGGGCAGCAGGGACAACGTCCTGGGGGCAGGCGATCTGGAGCTGGACATATGCAACAAGCTCAGCAGCCTATACCTCTTGTGCAACAGCAGGTATACCATTTTCTCATTTTCTGTTTCTTTTTTTTGGATATTGCTTGATAAGCTCCAAGCTGTGGTTAATTAAAAGGATTATTAATACTGTTGCTACGTAACAGATGTTTCCAAGGGGACACCTTTATCGTTACCCCCCTGGAAGAAACATGCATGAGATGTCAATTTCTGGTTCAACTGGTGGAATGCTTTCTCCTCCCTATGAAATGGCTGGTTACCCTCCCAGAGATGCTGCTCAGTCCATGCCGATTTCTGCATTGGCCTCAGCTCTTGCAAATGCCCCACCTGAGCAGCAGAGGATGGTAATACCTCTACTTGAGCTTGTGTATTTTTTATTATTGTTGTCTATACTTCACATGTTTGTTATGCCATAAAAATGACATGTATAATTACTTAAAACATGTAATATACTTTGCCATGCTATAATTAAACTCCACCTAGTTTTTCAGGACCGTATGTGTTACCTTTAGTAACAGTATGATTAGTCACAAAGTTTGATAACAAATTACGCCTTTTCTTAGCATTATGTCAGATGTTTAGAGTAGGAGCAGAAATGATGCCGACTATATTTTTTTGTCCAGATGCTTGGTGAAAGTCTATACCCACTTGTGGATCAACTGGAGCATGAAATGGCAGCCAAAGTCACAGGCATGCTCCTGGAGATGGATCAAACTGAAGTTTTGCATCTGCTGGAATCCCCTGATGCTCTGAAAGCCAAGGTTGCTGAAGCCATGGACGTACTAAGGAACGTTGCGGCTCAGCAGCAACAGCCGAGTGCTGCAGCTGACCAGCTTGCTGGGTTGTCCTTGACCGAGTAATGTCGGTCCACGAGTGTGGAATTCATGAACTTGTCTTGATGGAGTGTCGTTTGACAAGACTGTTCGGATTGTTTGTTAGTTGATGGTTTGATTATGTTTTGTGTTTGAAATTTGCTATTTTCTTCCTCCTTATGGATGTTATCTACAATGAGACTGGCTATTTATTTTGTTAATTAAAGACTGGTGCTTGATTTTGGTGTCTGAGAATGTTCTGAGATCTTACAGGTTTTGCCCAGGCGTATCTGTTGCCTTTGGTTTCTTACGAAGTCGGTGTCTTCGACAGCTAGAACTGCAACGGAAGACCATGTTTTCGATCCGATTATCAGGGTACTCATTTTCATGAATTTTACAAATCTAGTGGTTAAAAAAATGTTACATTTACATGCTCATAAATCCTTGATGTTAACCTAGAAGAGGATTTTAACCTAGAATGTAGTATATTGAAGGGTTAAATCAATTTTTCTGATTATGAAATTGAACGTTAACATAGATTTGGGGGTCAGCTTCGGGGACAGTTGACTCTGGTTTGGGACATTTAGGTTCGGCCAGTGGTTTGGATTTCACGGGGAATTCTGGGTCATGTGGGGTGGATGCTCAAATTTGGGTACAAATTTGAGTGTGGATTTAGATTAGGAAATTCTGGGTCAGTGGTTTGGATTTTACGGGGAATTCTGGGTCATGTGGGGTGGATGCTCAAATTTGGGTACAAATTTGAGTGTGGATTTAGATTAGGAAATTGAGTTTGGGTTAGCTCGGCAGAGGGGGGTAAAATGGTCCTTTTTTAAAATCCAACAAAGAATTTATGGAGAGGTGAAACAAATAGGCAATAGTTGAGGGTGTAAGTATCAGGTTTTAAATATTTGATGGTGAAGCACCTATAGTTGAAGGAACAGATTGCAGCTTTTTTTTAATAAAAACTTCATATACGCATCAATTATGGTTTTTGAAGGAGTCACTATCGTTAAATTTCGTTGACATATTGTTACATTTGACAATAATATCAAATTTAAACTCCAACTTGAAAATCCAAACGTTGGTTTTGATCTACAATACAAATAAATTAAGGATATACAAAATCATAACATTTGGCAATCGTTTCATATAAGATCTAAAAATCAGTTTTTTAACGAATGCAGTGCGTTCATTTTTACATCTCTAGATATTGTGTAAATAATTTTCAAATTTTATGATTTTCGATATCCTTAATCTACATATGTTGAAGATTAAGATCTACGATTTGGATTTTCAATTTTCAATTTATATTTAATTTTAAACATAACTGTCTGTCGACGAAATTCAAAGATGATTGTTCGTGGTGTTTTTTTATTTTTATTTCTATAATGGATAGATTGCATTAGATAAAAGAGACTGCACAACCTCTCTAAAAGATTACATTCGTCTAGATTTAATGTAAGAGATCACATAAACTACGACAAAGTTTGCCAACCGCTATGGTTGATTGAAATATAGGAACAAATACTAACATAGCCCCTTGTCTAGGAACGACTTCATTGGGTATCCGTGTCAACGAGCGAGTTGGTACAACGAGGCAGAGGGCCTGTCTCTATCAAGGCCATATCTCGCTCCACAACTGCTCCTACCTCTTCGGCCAGACGCCTCTCATCATCCTGAGTCACCACCTCCAATATTGCATGAGGATGAAAATCATCCAAATTACTTCCAATTAGTTCAACATTGATGTTTGGCAGGACTGGGTGATGAGTAGTGATTGTTGTCGGGAGTGTTGTAAAATATCCCACGCGAGCCCGTTTTATTAAGGTTTGTGAGAGCTCATCTGCCCATCTTTTAAGCGAACTTGTCCATAATAGAAGAAGCTTGGAACATTTGTTTATCACATGTAAGAAGGAATTTACAGATTGCCGAAAAACCAGATTATTTCTTTTGTTCCAAAGTACCCAACAAAAGCAGTTTACAAGATTATTCCATTCTACTGTTGTCAAACCGAGTTGGTTTGTAGTATGTAGTTGGATTTCATTATTGATTCCCAAAGCTAAGTTTAGGTTTATCGCAATTCCGATATCCCAAAATTGTAGTGCAGTGAAAAAAAATGTCAATCATTTCTGCCTCAATACCACACATTGGGCAAGTGGGGTCAAGTGTGATGTGTCATTTTATAATTCGATCCCTTGTTAACAATTTTTGTTCGTACATAATCCAAAGAAAAACCTTTACTTTTAGAGGGTTATCTGAACGCCATATGTGATTATAGAATGGATATCTATTGTTTTGTCCGTTTAAATGGTCATAACGACTTTTTACAATAAACCTCCCTTTTTTGGAGAGGGTCCAATGTCTAAAATCCTTAATGTTACTTGGTGTGAATGTCAAATACATCAAGTATAGGTGATTACTTTGCTCCTCTATTACGGGGATGCTAAATCTGCGTCGACACCAATCAGAAGAGAATGGTTTATTCTCCCAGAATTGTTTCACTGAGATCAAGCGTTGTTTAGATATTCTAAACATATTAGTATGGCTTTCTGCTAATGCTATGTTATTGTACCATTTATCCAACCAAAACATATTTGTATCACCTTTGCCCACTTCAACTTTGCTAAGATTACAAATCACAAGTATCCAATGCACCAGATCTTCTAAGAAAGGTGATAGTATTTTTTGGTTCTCTGGGAATATTTCCTTCCTGTGACTGGTACCGTATTTATTTCAAACGATTGAGTTGCATATTGATTATTGACTTCTTAGTATTGCCCTTAATTTTTTCAGTCGAAGGCAAATACTATGGAGCATGAATGTTTAAGATTCCCAACCCTCCCGATTTTTTCTTTTGACATTCTTTTGACCACTTGACCAAAGTCTTTATTTTGGAGTGTTGTGTGGAGTTATTCCATAAAAAGTTTCGACGTATTTTATCAATTTTATCCACGATACCTTTTGGCATTTTTAAACAAGCCATATAGTATGATGCCATTCGAGTAATCACTGAGTTGATCATCGTGATTCGTGATCGATAAATGTTTCGTGGTCCAACTACCAACCTTTTGTTCCATCCTTTGCAAGATGGGATTCCAGAGAGGTTGCGGCCCTGATTTTGGTTGCATGATACTTTGAGTGCATCCCAGAATGTTTTGAAATAATAGTGTTTCTGTTCGGAGAGTATGCACCCTAGTTATGTTGGATTTTTCGAAATTTATTTTTAATCCCGAAATATGTTCGAAGATAACCATTTTTTGTGTTTATTATGTTTTATGTAGTTGGCTTTAGAAACAAGATAGTGTCAGTCCGCAAATTGCATATCGAGAAAACTATCTTCTCCAAGTTTGATACCTTGAATAATCCTGTTCTGTAATCCTAATTTTAGGATAATATTTAAGAAGTTCGAAACAATGATAAACAACATGGGAGATAAGGAATCCTCTTGTATAACTCCATTTTTGCTCTCAAAATATCATCCTGGGTTGCCATTTACTCGTACGGATGTCTTTGATGTGGATATGCAACGTTCAATCCTGTTACACTAGGTTTCGAGGCAACCTAATCCTTTTAGATTAGCCAAAAGAAAGTTCCAATCCAGCTTATCGAAAGATTTCTCAAAATCTAATTTTAGAATAATTTCTGGTATTTTGCTTTTATGCGGATGATGAGTCATTTCTTGGGCCGCAACCACCGTATCTATTATTTGCCTACCTTTAAAAAAAAGGCAGTCTGGGTTTAAGGAATTATATCCTTTATACTTTCCACTAATGACTAGTACCTTTGAGATTATCTTATAAGTGCTTGATACTAGTGATATTGGGTGTAGATCTCTGACAGATTCAATTGTCATTTTTTTGGGTATTAAGAAAGTCTTGCCTAGTGAGTTTCTTGTTATGTAATCGGAGAAAGACGTCATATAATTTCTCTTTTAATTGCATCCAGTATTGATGGATGAATTTGATGTTGAAGCGATTAGGTCATGGTGCTTTGCCGGGAGCCAATTTGAATACGCCCTTCTTAATTTCATCTGTAGAAAAACGTTTAATGAGGTCACTTGGTTCTTGATTTTTTTCGGGTAGTACCATGTCCCACCAAATATGTATTTTATATGTGGGTGGGCCATTACATAAGTTATAAAAATGGTACTATTTCTAGGGCGGTCAATTTTACACGAAACACAATTACACGATACGAAAACGACACGAAATCAGTAGATATGGATTGAGAATTTGAACACCATTAATAAATGAGTTGGATACGGCAACGCGATTATTAAATGAGTTGGATATGAATTTCTGCTGTAAAAACGATTAACATGATTAAGACACGATATAATTAATCATTAATTAGGTACACGGTCATGAAATAGTAGTTAGTTATTACTATTTCATTTGCATGTGATTTCTATTAATGTTATTGTGATTGTCTAGTACTTTTAGTGGTTGATATTTGTACTTTTAAGTACTTTTAGTAGTTAGTACTTTAAGTCTTTAACAAGTAATAATCGTGTTAATAATCGTGTATAAATGGGTATAAACGGGTTGGATATGGCAACACGATTAAAAACGGGTTGGATACGACAGAAGTCTAGCAACACGATTATTAAATGGGTCGGATACGGCGCAACACCTAGAACTTATACATACGACTTGACACGACACGATTAGCAAACGACACGACACGATTGACAACCCTAACTATTTCTCCCGTGATTCTGTCTTTCAAAAAGGATTTGGTGTTTTGATCACCGTCCTCTGGCCATTGTATTTTCGTGATCTTTGATTCCAGAATATTTCAAGCTCTTCGAGCACCATTTCGTGCTCTCTTTTTAAATCAACTAATTTTCTATTTTCTTCCAACGTTAGACTCAGTTGTTGTTGTTTAATATCTAAGGCCAACATTTCCTGTTTGATATTAGTGAGTCTTGTTTGGGGTACAACCTCTTTATTTATTTTGAGGTGATTTTTTATGTTCGATTTGATTTCTCTTAATGTTTTGGAAACCAGTGAAAAATTGGAATTTGTGATGGTTGATTTAATCAACTCATCAAAGATGGGGGAGGATAGCCATCTATCATCAAATCTAAAAGGAGTTTGGTTCGGAAGATGTGTCGAGTAGGATGGGTACATGATCTGATGTTAAACGCAAAATACCTATGCATTTAGGTCATTACTAACCATGACTTGGACGACCTGGTCATCAGCCCACTCTCTTCAAAATCAGTTCTCTTTCTCTTCCACGTCAGCTTTCTCTTTCCTCAACTCATTTTCTCTCTCTTTCCTACACTATTCATCTCTTAACCACAACCCACAACAACTTATCTCTTTTCTCCACATCATTTCGGGGTCTATCTTGGTAAAACTTTAAAAAAAATCTAAAAAATCTAAAACGAATTTTCAAAAAAAAAAATAAAAAAACTAAAACAAAAAATTCTAAAAATCAAAACAAAAAAAACACAAAATATTTTTTATTTGACGACCCGGTATGAGACGATGACCTGGTCGAAGATGACCAAGCCATCTCCCCCGTTAAGGGAGAGATGACCCGGTCGGCCGGTCACGACCTTAAAAATGCCCCCGTAAGGGGTGCTCTTTAGGGCACCCTTAACGGGGGTGCCCCGCCCGGGCGCCCTGGTCGGGCGCCCGGGCGCACCCCCGTTAACGGGCGGGGCGACCGTGGGGCGCCCGCCCGGGCCACCCGCCCGGGCGCTCATGGGAGGGGGACACGTGTCCCCCTCCCATTGGTTAATTTTTTTTTTTTGGAATTTTTTTTGTTTTGGTTTTGTTATTAATGGATTGGGTGTTTGTTATAAATGTGGGGTAATAATTTTTTGTAAGTGATTAAAATTAAGAAATTTCCAGAACCAACAATTTCAAGTTAAATAGAAAAAAAATTAATACAACAATACCATAACAACAATACATTAATAATACTAAAATACGAAATACAACCACGGGAAATACAAACCATACGAAATACGGACTACTACAACCCGAAATACAAACATATGTTAAAGGGAAATACAAACCATACGGACTACTACAACCCGAAATACAAACTAAGGGAAATACAAACCATACGAAATACGGACTACATCAAACTACACGTACCCATTCTCTTCTGCCCAGGCGAGAAGTTTATCGATTACTTTTTGATCCTTCTCCGTCGGGTTGTCCTTCCTCATCAGAGAGTGAAGCATGTCCAACTTATTTTTTATTAAATGCCTCTGGAAATTCCTTTCCGCTAACTCCTCTTGCTTGGAGAAACCATCTTCTCTGACTTGGGCGGTGTATCGCATCTGTTGTGCAAGTTCTCTAACATCGGTGTCTCTTTCGGGGCGTAATGCACTCTTAGCCTTTTTCTTAGCCTTCTTCACACCTTCTGGGCGTGTAGACGACTCCGGCATCGGCTCTTCTGCATCCGAGGGTGATTGCGTCCTCGAGCCGTCCGTGCTCTTTCTTTTCCCAAGGCTTCCTGACTGGGGACTATTTTCATCGTGCAACTCCGGGGACTCCCAGTCAACACGCACGACATTAGCTCCGGAGATCACACTCTCCCATTTTGGGTACCTACGCAACATAACCCAAGCATCAAAATAAAGAAATTTACTAGGCCCATGATTTCGCTCGTAGATCACGTGCGCTTGTCGGACAACATCGTCGTCATTCTGGCCGCTCCTTTTCCGTCGGAATGCCTGATCGAAGCACCCGACCCACTTGTTCACAGCAGGTATGATTCTCCTCCACCGTCCTTTTAAGGACTCTGCGTTCCTTTCGGGTAGGCCTGTGCCTTCCACGGAGATGTCGTACACACGTTTCACCCTAGTCCACAATGAAGTAGACTTCTGGTTTGTCCCTGTCACCGCATCGCAACTGACTTCCATATATGCAGAGACAAGTCTCTCGTCCTCAGCTGTGGTCCACAACTTCGGATTGGCTTTGGCAGTTTGGACTTGCTTGCGGTGACGACGCTGTGGAGGTGGGGATGGTGGTGTGGGGGTGTGTCGTGGTGGGGACTCATCGTCGTCGTTACCCTCATCTTCAGTGTTCGCCATACTCTGGCGGCTATTTTGAGACAAGGGTCGGCCAAACATCTGGAACTGCGATTGATTATAAGGGAATGGTGGTGCATATTGTGAGTATTGTGGGAATGGTAAGTTTTGATCTGGGGATGCGTAGTGGGAGAATTGTGGGAATGGTGAGTTTTGGTCAGGTGGTGGGAATGGTGGTGCGTACTGGGAGAAGTCGGGTTGTTGGAATGGTTGTTGGTAAAATGGACGTGAGGGATATGATTGTGGATAGCGTGGATGCGGATTTGATTGTGGAGGAGGGGGGGAACGATTGTACTCCGGAGAAGACATTGTGGGAGAAATATGGGATGTAAGTTGAGTTTTGAGTTTTGTGGAAAAGATATGGGGTGTAAGGTGATTTTTGTGTAGGGTATATATAGAGAAAAAATTAGACACTGTGCAATCACGCGGATTACTTTTCTTTCACGCGTATACTGTACATTCACGCGGACTATTTTGTTTCACGCGTATACTGTAGATTCACGCGGACTACTTTTGATTCACGCGTATACTGTGCAATCACGCGTATACTGTGCAGTCACACGCGTTTCGAAATTCAAATATTCAAATTTCAAATATTCAAAATTTTGTGTTTAATAGTGATTAATATTGTTAATTAATTAATAGTAATAATAAGTATATCGCGAATTATAATTATAATGTAATTAGAATTAGATTTATATATAATGTATTTTGTTAAATGTTGTGTGAGAATTAAATTTGTTTAATTAAGAAATGATGTGGATGAAAGAGAGTGTAGGGTGGGTGGGGGTAGCCTGGGCATGGATAATGGGATTTTTTGGGTGGGTTGGGTGAGCTGACGTGATAGAGAGAGAAGCTGACGTGGCAGAGAGAGAGTGCAAGGCGCCCGGGGGTAGCCCGTGTGCTGTTAAATATGCTCTTAGAGTTTGGGAATTTGTCCTCCCATTCTTGGGACACGAGGAATATGTCTAGAGCTCAAACTTGGACAATTTGCATATTAGTCCAAGTTTGAGGCCCAGGTCCCAGCTTTAGCCTACGTCAATGAAAGATTGCTTATCAATGAATTCTTCAAAGGCGTTGGCTTCCGAAGAACGGATGGGGTTTGAGTTTGAACGTTCAAATTGTCCCCGTTTGAGGTTAAAATCCACTCCCACTAGCCACACCACATTATTTGTGGGGGCAAGAGCATTTAACTTGTTGAGAAAAACATTTTTTTGTCGATGGCTGCAAGGGCCATAGACACCTGTTAATTTCCATTTGAAGTTATCTACTTCAAAAATATTTGAAATTGGGAATTGTTTTTCTCTGTCTCGATAAGTTTGATTTGGTTTGGTCCCAACCTATAAGAATTCCACCTGAGGCACCTTGAGAGGGGAGATACTCCCAACTCTCAATAGAATGACCTCCCATGAATCGAAGATGTCTGAAATCAAAATGACTTAATTTTGTTTCCTGAATTATAATGACTTCCGCTCGATAAAGGCTAATTACCTCCCTAATTGCCCTTCTCTTTGAACTGGTTCCAAGGCCTCTAATATTCCATGAAATAATTTTCATATATAAGGACTAAGTGAAACAACCCAGTGAGGACACTTGATTAGATTTTCCAGGACTTGGTTAGGTTTACCAAGTGACCCATAGTCGAGAGATCAACTTTCCCAAGCCCTTGACTGGTGCGAATTGAGTTTAGGAAATGATTCGCTTGTTCAACTGATGAAATATTAATGCGCCTATGTTGCGGTTGAATTCCTGGAATTATTCTATTTTATCCCAGGAAAAGATGTATATTTTATTGGGTCCTTGATCACTACAATCACTCATGAGACTGATATTCGATGATGTGTGGGTATTATGATGATCTCTAAAGTTTGTAAAAATTTGTTTGTGGTAGCAAACATATCTATTTTTGTTCTTTTGTGAATACTTTGAGCAGTTATAGAAAGATCATGCAATTCTATACTATGTTCAATGAAACCACCAGATTTATCATTAAGAAAATAAGTTGGTTTGAGGGTTAGGGTACTTGTTCCCTCAGATCGAATTTCTTTGTTGAATTTTTCCATGAGTTGTCCTACTAAAGTCATGGTTCCCTTGCTGGGTCTGGCATTGATTCCTCGGATCATAGGTAGGCTTTTGTACTTTTGGTCACCACCCATGTCTTCCGAAATGTACTCCTTGTTGGAGGATACTTCAGCCAGAATTACCTCTTTTCTTTTCTAGCCCAAGAAATTGTGTGGACTTGTGTCCAATAGGTCTGCCCAACTTCTTTGATCTTTACCGTGCCCTTGGGTTTTAGACTCTCGATTTGGGGCGAAATTTTCAAACCACCTGAGCTTTTTGTCGAAAGAGTTTCAACTACCTTCAGGCGGTATCATTTGCCACTTGCTGAGCATCGACATTATGGTCTCTAACCTCAGGCATGTCGACGTCTTTGTTTGGGAATGAGACATTTTTCGCCTTCTTCACCAGAGTTTGGGAATGGCTGGACATTACATTCACAACGTCCCACTCCATGTTATCGCTTTTGACCGAGATATGCTCGAGATCCTTTCCTTTCCACACCTTTTGTTGGTTACGACGGTGAGTGTCGTTATTGATGTCACCTTTGTAGCCTCTGTAGGATCATATGATTCCTAATTAACTTAATCAATTTCTTAATTCTCTACTTGATAATGCAACGGAAACTATAATTGAAAACACAAGTAAAGATAGACAAAGCAAACCACAATTGGACAAAGTGATTTTTATAGAAGTTCGACACTCCACCTGGATCCTACTTCCTCTTTTGCAAGCTCCACTCGACTTTGGAGCTCCGCCTAAGACTTTACTATCCACTCCCCGTTACGGACCGGTAGAGAACGCCTTTACAACAAGAATTCACGAACAATCCTCGTCGAGCTCGATTTCTTCCTCTTACAATCCGAGAGAGATGCTTCAGGCTTTCACCAAAACATTTAATTTTGAAAACAATAAATGTGAGTGGATCAAATACTCTCTAACTCGAGCATACTTTGAGTAAGATATGAAATTGATTAAAGGTGTGAAGCTTTGGCTCTTGAGTATATGATTGAGATTTTAGGAGTGTAGGATTTCTCTTTAGTGTATGTATGAGTTTAGAGTAAGAGAGTTACGTAAATAAGGTATGTAAACCTCTATTTATAAACTCCTAAAGGAATGTAACCGTCAGGGAAGATTTGGGTGAAATTTGTATAAGATACACAAAACAGAATTCTAAGTTCAGCAAATCTCTCCTAAATCGCGACCAATACGGGATAAATGGTCGACCGTTTTCTTAAGAATAAGGAAACGTTCGAACCAACTTAAACTACGGTTGAACCAATTGAGCTACAACTTAAGTCATCGATTGAACCAAATGTGATGACGCTCAACCGATTAGAGGGTTTTGACCAGGGAAAAGATTATCGGTCGAACGTAAGAAGAAGGTTCATTCGACTGAAAAAATAGATACTTTTGGGGACAAAAATGACTTTAGCCGGTCAACCTCCAATAATGCATCGTTCGACCAGTGGCCAAATATTTAGGGATTTATGTAGAATTATATGAATACGACCGTTGTATAATACGACAAGAATAACGACCACATGAAAATGTGTTCAACAGTCGACCGAAAAGGTGAAATTGGTCCACCGGTGGAGTTAGGTAAAATCAATGTTTGAAAAACCGTTAACTGGTAGAAAATGTTGAACGGAAAACTCATTTCGGTCGATCGTTCTGCACAGACAGACAGAAGTTTGGTTTAAGTGATTTTCCTACCAAAGTTTGGGTGACCTATTGAAGTCCAATTGATCTGAAATTTTGTGTGTGACTTCTACAAGGAACCTAGTGTGTATGTGAAGAGATTTTAACCCTTGTATGGTTAAGTTCACATAAATTCCTAAGACTCAAATAAAAGGTAAAATTACATGTCTTCAAGTAGCTTGATTACATGTCTTGACCTCATTTCATTCTTTCTTGAGTCTTGATCACTTATAGTATTAGCACAATACAATATATGTTCTATACATAATGTGTGTTACTCTACCTTTGATTGTGATTAAGATTATGTTAGTTAAATCATCAAAACACAGATTAAAACTAAAAAAACCAACAACCTCCCCCTTCATATTCATTATATGACTTATTCCATTGGTTGCGCCCGATGACAACCACCTCTACGATTGTTTTGAGATCTACCACCCCTTGGACGGGTGTTCATGGGTTTTGTAGTTGGACCCCCTATGTAGGGGGTGGAGCTGGCCTCCTGTGTGAAGAAAACCTCGTATCCTCTTCCTTCAGAGTGGAAAAAGTTTGATTTAGGTATGTGCATGCCGCCTCAGGTTATGATCATAATCTTTGCCACCGAGATGACCGATCGGCTTAAGGTTTGAGGATCTATTTCAAAACGTTAACTGAAACCAGACACCACATCGTGGAAGAGCGACGATGTCCATAGATTTTGGGGAGTGCCACGAACTAGCACCTATACTCTTGGTAGGGGTGAGCAGAAAAATCCGAAAATTTGGATATCCGACCATAATAATCCGGATCGGGTATCCGATCCAATTTTCTACTCCTTTTTTCAGACCGAATTCAGATAAAGCCTTTGGAGAATTTTGGATATCCGAATTATGAATGTTTGTTTGATCCGAATAACCGGATTCCCACGAATCCCTCTTCTGACCGAACCCTAACTTTTCCAGTCCATCATCCTCGTCCTCTTCCTCTCCAACTCCGGCATTACTATAAGAACACTATAAGAACATTGACTTTGTATTGGACTCCTGAATTCCAAATTGACTTTGTGATTTTTATTTGTTACAAATCATTTGATCTTTTCCGTGTTTATGGTGGAGAATCAGTTTTGTGAATGTTTTGGTGATTATGATTTTTTATCCCTGCATAATTATTGATACAATAATTATTATTATTATTTTGGACTGGAATTTGGACTGAAAAACTTAGAGAATGTGTGCAAATTTATGTAGGTATTTATGAGAACAATAATCGGATATTCGGAAATCAGATATCTGAATTTTTGGATACCCGAAATGTGGATATCCAATTTAATCCGAATCGAATCCGGAATGATATTTTGGTGATCTGGAAAATCGGATATCTGGATTTTGGGTATCCGAAAATTCGGATATCTGGCTTTGCTCACCCCTAACTCTTAGACGTTGACAAGCGGAGAATGAGCCAAAGCCGCTCCTCCATTGTTCCAATTTATATGTGGAATTCAGCTCTGTGCCATTCATAGTATCGTTCGATTTCTCTGCTACTTCCTTGGAAGGGCAGGTGATGAGGAAGGTTTGGACAACCAATGAGCGGATATTCCAATCTCGAAATTCCAGAGCACGACGAGCAACCGCCTCAAAGAGATCACTCTCCTTCATTGACCCACTCACTAGAGAGACTACTACACATGTTTCTAATTCTCTCTTGTTTATTTCTATTTCAGGAGAAGGTTTGATGACGAGGAGATCTTGTTCCATTCTTGCTGTTATGGTTTGTGATATGGAGTCTAGAGAGGAGAATTCCTTCTTATGTTCCCTCGTTTTCCACATTTAAAGCAAGTTATATCTTTTATCTTTGTAATTTGAGATTCATTTCTGAATTTTGTTTTCTTGAGGTGACTAATTTCTAGAACCCTGATTTAGACTGCTTTCTATCCCAGGTCATCACCAAGTTCGGCAACTACGACTACGTTTGGGTGTGACTTCTTGGAGCTTCTGCAAGAATCAAAAGCTGTTGTGTATTGGAACCTACATCCAAACAAACAATCCTGAAGCTGTTGTTAGGGAGAGGGTGTGCTTCTCGAGGTCACCTTTTACACAAACAGTGAGAAGCAAAATGGAGGAGCTTCTGTCGGATTCTGGGTTTGATCAACTCACTGTCCTAACAATTGCCCACTGGATTAGTTGAAATTACGACGAAGTATTTACCATTTTGCCATTATAAATGAGGAATATTTACTTTGTCTTCACTTCCACCTAACACTCATCTCCTTCCCATTCCTTAACACACGCTTGCAACACCGATCTGTAGGATTTCATGTTTAATTATATATATATATATATTTTTCGAATTTTCATGTATAATAATGATCTATTACAATTTTCTTCGATTTATTTTATGCATGCATCGGTTTGTTTTAACAACTAGTTTCAAAAACTTATTAAAACAAACACAAAGAGACTCTGAAATTCATACCTAGAAGTTCTCAGAAACTTCTCGATGTTTCAGAGACGTTTAGGAAGCCAATCGTCGCTTCTCGTTGCGCCGGATGCCTCCGAGTGTTCACCGAAACCCTAAACAAGGTTGGAGAGAAAGGAGCTAGTCAATCAATCTCCAAACTAGCTTAGAATCTAGCTACAAACCCCTTCCTTAGCCTCTGAGATTTCTCCTTCAAAGACTTAGAAAAACTTAGAGAATTTTCGTGGATTTTTGTGGTGAATTAGGAGAGAAAATATTTAGCAAACTTCTAACATAATTAAGGAGAATAAGGACCTATTTATAGGCTTCAATCTTATTCTCAATCATGGCTATTCTTAAGCCACGAATTCTTGACATTTTCTCTCACAAACTAATTCCAAAATGCATTACATGCATCCACAAAACGTTTGACCAAGTTTGGAGCTAATCTAACCATCGATCAAATTAATCTCTTAATTATCAAAGGCAGAAAATCGATCGTGCTTCGGTTTACCGAGTCCCACTCGGTTAACCGAATATGTCACGATTGTTTAACCGAGTACGCGACGGATGACCGAATCTTAAGGAGAAAAATTCTCCTTAACCGATCGGACTAATTCTCGTCCAAGACCGAGTGCTATTCGGTTAACCGAAAATATCGGAACTTGACATTGTTCGGTCGACCGTTTCTGGTTCGGTACACCGTACCAAAGATCCAGGCACTTTGGTCAAGTTCGGTCAATCAACTACGACTATCCGTTCCACGTTCGGTTGATCGATCCATAGATCCTTCGGTCGACCGAACCATAACGGATTACCGAACTTCTACCCGATTTTGCCTTTTTCAAATTTTGGATTTATTTCCAACAAAATTTGAACTTTTGGGGTTTTAGCAAATTCACAACTTATGCAATATATTATCCTATGCAATAATAAATTATTGCACCCCATAATATATGCATCTCATATGAATTTATCATGATTCTAATTATGTTATATGCAACATAATTGATTTTACTCGTTCACCACATGAGTCATATTTTCTATAGGAAACCCGACTCATCATATGAACCAAAAATCAAGCTTCTTGTTTCCCGGTTTTTGCGGTGTGACCTATGGGAGCATCTAGACTAAGTTGGCAGTGATATTAAGAGCTTAATATCACAAGCTATAAGCGGTATCTAGATACACATTATAGCTCCCAATTAGTTAGATGTCTTAATTCCACTCGAACCAAAACCCGATCCATTTAGTGATGGAGTGCACCACTTGTGTCCGTCCCTTGCCTCATGATATTAAGAATACACACAAAGTAGTATTGTGTCATCTTTGTATTAGTATTCATTTCTTGATCTCTTTAAGCTAGTTATAAATATGTGACTTAACTCAAATCACATTGTGCACATTATAACTTGGCTTTATCAAGGGGCCCACTAATATCATCACTCAATTAAGAGGGGCAATGATAATCTTTTGACTAACTATCTTCCCCAACGAAAGTTATGCTTAACCAACTAATGCCTTTACACTACACTCATCGATAGCTCAAGACACTAGTCTAATTAAGAACTTCTTAAGCAATCGGATATAAGTCTCATATCAAAGGACCGAAGACACAGTAAAATATTAATGACACAGAAACACATTTCTATAATATTTTACTTATTAGGTCTATTCAGTATACAAAAGTAATATTTTCCTCTTTTGCATACCCGTGTCGTCATTCACTTGTAGAACTACAATGATCTATGACCAACACGACAATCTTAACTCGGTAATTAATGTCCCATGTTAATTACCATGATTGCGAATATCTTTTGTTTTATGTAAACCAATATCTTTTAGAGCTCTACGGTTAAGGACCAAGAGTCTCTTCCTTAACACTTCTAAAAGACGAATAACATAAACAATGAACAAAACGATTTCTCATTCAATTCATAATAATTGACATTTAAAAGTAAAACTTTTAGAAGACATTCCCTTCACGATCCTCCCTGATCTCGGCAACCATCATCCAAGCCGCACATCGTTGAAGAAGTTCACCTCTTGTTGTGGATCACCGCCTTGTCAGTTGGTACATCATCCTCCCTGATGTTTTTCATCAGTATGGTTGTGGTTGTTTGAACTCGATCATTAAGAAATAGTTGGATTTTTCACCCCAAATCCATTGAGTCGCAACCAATCTACCCATTTTATAATTTTTTTGGTTTGTAAATCAGTCCAATGTTATAGATCTGTGTTTTATCGGCATTATACGTTGATGTAATTTTTCCCCAAATACAGGAGGGTGTAACATTGTGTGTGCAATGTCAAAACCCAACATTCCATGATTGTGTCTTTAATAATAAAAATCCCCTACATGTTTGCTGATTTTTTTTGAAGGAGAACATGCATGTACTTTTTAATGATTTTCGTGGGGAAAATCTATAGTCCAAGATGTTTACATGTTAAAATTTGTCAAGAAGCTTGATGTGTTAAGGAACCATGTATTTTCTTGAACGAAAACTTTTGTATTAATCGAGACTTATGTTTTAACATGAATACTCTTCTAGTTGGTGTTCAAAAACTTTTCCCAAATGTTTCACCTCTACGTTGTTACACATCTTTTTTGTGATTGTAGTATTTTAATAAGTGTGTAGGAACAAATAGGAAATGATTTATATGCTAACCCAATAATTATTGTTATATTTAGATTAAAAAATGAACCGTGACATGCTGGATAATATGGACGAAGATGATCTAATAGAAACTGCAGTTCTAAAAGTTATTGAAATTATTGAGGATTACCTCCAAAGGTATCTTATTAAATCTGGTTCATACGGCACCATGCACTGGTCAACAACGTACACATGACATACTAACCGGGCACTACCGTGTTTGTCTGGACTCTTGCCGGATGATGCCTGGTGTATTTGTTAGCTTGTGTAACCTTTTCAAGGAAAAAGGTCTTCTGCAACCCACTAGGGGCCTGACAGTTGAGGAACAAATTCCTATATTTTTATATGCTCTAGGACATGGTCATGTCAATAGGGCTCTCCAACAATCGTTCCAACACTCGGGCGAGATTATTAGCCGTCATATTAATCATGTTTTACGGGCAATGGGCATATGGTGTTGTGATATGATTAAACCTAAAGATGATCTCAATCAGACCCCTGATTACATTTTGCACCATGTCGGGGGGAAGTTCAACCCATTCTTCAAGGATTGTATTGGTGCATTAGACGACACTCATGTCCATGCTCGCGTACCAAAGGGGGAGCAACAGGTTTATCGATCTGGTCGTGACCCCAAGCGTACTACTCAAAATGTTCTTGGTGTGTGTGATTTTCGTATGAGGTTCATCTTCTGCTCCGCTGGTTGGGAAGGTAGTGCCCATGATAACAGAGTCCTCAACCATGCCCTCTACGAGGCTACTAGTTTTCCACACCCACCCCCCGGTAAAGTCCTAAATTAACCATTTTTATTACCTAAATAACAACTTGAGTTGTAACAAAATAGTTGTTGATTTCAGGAAAATATTATTTGGTCGATGCCGGTTATCCGAACAAACAAGGCTTTCTAGCACCTTATCGTAACACCCGCTATCATATCCCCGAGTTTCAAGCAACACAACCCCGTGGTAGGGATGAGTGGTTTAACAACATGCACTCGTCATTGCGTAACGTGATTGAAAGGGCCTTTGGTGTTTTAAAGAAAAGAAGGAGACTTTTGAACCTTATGGGTCCTTATTCCTTAGAGGCACAAGCCATGTTTGTAGCTGCAGCCATGACATTACATAATTACATCATTGAGCATAAGGGGGATGAAATCTTAGATGACTACAACAATGTTGAGGTCGATCCTAACCAGCTAGGTCATCTAAGGAACCCTTTGGTTGGGGGTGATGACGAATCAATGACCAATGTACGTGATCGAATCCGCGATGCAATCGCAACGTCTCGCGGGGTGTAATGTCTTGTTTAGTGTGATTAAAAATTGTCTACGTAGAGCAGGATCGTAATCATGATGTGTGGTGTGTAACAATTTAATTATTGCTTGCTTTAAGTTGTAAGTTGAAGTACCTTGATGTAGTATGGATTTGTATCTATAATTCTGGGAGGATTTATTTATTATCATGATGTTTGTCATATAACAGTACGTACCAAAAGAAAGACTAATGTTGTAAGACCCGCTCTCCTGCTATAATAATAATAAATCCACTCTCCTCGGTTATGCATAATTTAGTTCTTAGAATGTCAATTTGTGTTATGGTATGTTTGTTTAAGTATATTTGATCGGATTTCCCATTGGTCGATCGGGTGCGACACATCGAGCTAGTTCGCGGTGGGTTGACTCGATCACCTCATTTTGGGCCCGGGTGTGTGTAGAGACGACTTTGGGCTGAGCTTGGTTAGGAGTGGCATGGAATGGGAAGAGGGTTTGGGAGTTACACGAATTTTTCAAGGGAGACTTTTGGGTGTCCATGCTAGCACCATTCTTGGCAAGTTTTGAAGTGGCTTCATGGCTAGGAAGTTGGAGGGTTGTGTGCACAAATATAAGGCCCTCCCATTCATCCTCTTCCTCCCCTTTCCATCTTCACACACACCATTTCAGACCACTCATCCCTCCTCTCCAGCTGATTGGTGGGCTGATCTCCGTAGAGTTGGGAGCTACGTCAAGTGCAGCCTGGTGCGGCTAGAAGAAGAGATTGTGGGCAGAATCTCCGGAAAAACTTGGGAAATCTTCTTGCCAATCAGGTATGCTCCTGGACCCTTAGTGTAGTAGGAAGCATGGAGTGTTGGATGGAGATTAGTCCAGCACAAATAGAGTGGTCAGTCTGAGGTTTGGAGTTGCACAAATGGAGATCTACCCGGTAGGGTGGACTGTGGTGCACTCTTCAAATTTTCAGAGGTTGGCTGAGCACCTCTCTCTCTACCACGAATTTTGACTCATGATTCCTTGGTGGTTGTTGGAAAAACCAGAGGTGGTGAGGCTGGGTCGTGGAGATCTAGAGGAGAGGGGTCTTTGCGTGCATGTTGTGCTTCTTGCTATTCATCTTGTGATGTTGTTTTGTGAGCTTCGAATATTATACTTGTGTGTGATATTGTGATCATGTCCAGATGTGTTTGCATGAGATATTTTCAGATATTAGAGTCACGTATTTATGTGTTATTTCATGAGTAGGGTCAGACATCATATGTAGGACTCATTATTGAATTCTGCTCTTACGCCCATGCATGATCTAACTAGTAAGTATAAATAATATTGCATGAATCGTTCTGATTTTAGTCCAGAAATCATTAACACCCATACACACTCAGATTTGTTGATCCCTTATGATATATTCATGACATTCCATCAGTGAATAAATCGAATACTTTCATCAAGATTATAATGTAATAAGTATAGTTGCCGTCTCGACTCGAACATTGCGTTGAGTTCATCGAATCTGATTTTATTCGAACCATGTCTAGATCAGGTGTACAATCAGATTTGTGTATGATATATCTGACATATCTCATTATGCTCTCACATGAGACTAAACCAGGACTTATCTATGATCTATGCTATTCATACTATGACATCTAGTATTGTGCAAATCAACCAACATGCATGTCAATATATATCTGTTTCGACTATGAAGGAACAAAGACTCCTGATTTCAGAGGCATGTTTATATATATAGGACTACTGATACATGTATGAATTAAGTCTCATCCACCTATTCTCTGACCATGTTCGGATCACAAGTTCTAATGCATGCGTCTTCTCAAATTTATGGTTTATGCTATCGATTACCTGTAGTGGTTGATCATCATGTATTCTGTTGTTATACATGTTTTTTTGTTATTCATTTAGTACCAATATATGACTGATATGAGGTGTTGTGTGGTGATTTTAGTTGACCCTTAGGATGTCAGGCCTTATGACATCTTTATCATGAACCGTAGATAACTCAATGTGTTGTTTACCTTGAATTGCCACCGGGGTTGTCTGCTTGCTGATTTGTGTTTGGTTATTGTTGGGATGTTCTGATTTTATTTTGTTTAGGGCTGTTAGGAGGGTATCCGGATACCTTTCCTTGAGCTCACTCCATCCACTATAGATGCATTAGATCTTAGATGCTTAAGTAGCTTGCATCGCATTTAATCTGATTAATAATTCTAGGCACATTCTGTTTTTGGGCCGACGGGCCACGAGTGGGTCCTCTAGCTAGAGAGGTCATTCGCATAAGACCTTCACGTTGGGAGGCCAGGCGTAAGATAAGTCCTGGGCAGGCGCGCTGCCATTCTGTCTCAGGGTAGGTATTCCCAAGTTCGCGATGACACCATGTAGGTCACTTGCCGCGAATTGGGACACTTATCCGGCACACCGCTTTGTGCCGAGCGGTGGGTCACTGTCGAGTGACCGCCTTTGACCAGCGAGGCTGGTGTTCTGGTTCCTATTGAGGAATGATTCGGGTGCGCCCGACCGGCACGGCTTATGGAGTCGTAACCTTCTGTTGCATTATGTGCTTTTCTGTTTCTGTTTCGGATGCTTTTGTCTTAAATAGATTGCATGCATTCTTCCTTATAACTCTGATTGGGCCAGGAGCATACTGGGTTTTCTTTATAGAAAACTCACACATATGTTGATGCGGTGCTTGCAGGTACTTAGATTCCTACAGGGTAGACTGAACGAGTAGTCGAAGATTCTGTACACGAGGGACACGTCGACCAGATTCTTCAGTTTGTCTTTTGCTTCCGCATTATTTATGATGTATTTCCCTTTTGAACTCGATGTAATGTATTTGACCTTGTTACCATATATGGATAATCTCTCACTTTTCAGTCATGTTTTATGTTAGTCTATCCATGTATGATCTCTCTACGTATTGTCGAGTCGTTGTTGGTCTGTCTTTTGTAACTCCTTTGGTCGTCGCGGAGGTCTCTGATCGCGACACTTGTAGTATTTCCCAGTGTGCGTACCCGCGAGATCGGGGGCGTTACAAATGTCTTTACATAGCCTACAAGGCCTGCATATCAAAAGTTCCAACCTCGACAGTCATATGACATACCATAACAGGAGGCAGTCATACACAACCTACACTGAGCCATCTAAACTACAACTACCAACATTTAGGGGTCTAGAATGGAGATGACAATATGATTACAACAAGATGTAATAAGTCTCAAAGCACGTCATCTCGAGTAATACAAAAACTAATCCAGACCCCTTTCGATCATCTTAAGCGTTGGAGGAGTGGTCAGAGGTTCCCCTGAATCTTGGGAAGACGACTCGGATCGGGCCAGCTGCCGCTGCATGACTAGGGCGATGTTGTACTACAGAAGGAGGACTGCATTTAGCAGTATGACATTCATGCTCTGCCATATAGACACACCCACACCTAGGACATGTATCCTCATTAAAACTAAGATGTCGCTTAGCACGACGACGGGTTTGTGCTGCAAAATGAAGGCCAACAACCAATTAAGTTATGTTTTAAAGCAGAAGTGGTATCCATTAGTTCTTAGTACAAGAAATGAAAGCTTAAACTGGGAAGAAATATCATGGACAAGAAATGATTATACATGATATGCCACGCAAATATCAAGTGGAAGAAAATTTAACAGAGACCATGTGTAGCATAAAAATCAAACAAAAACTGGAAGAATAAATTCCAATCCAACAGAAGTGATCACAAAAAATAGCCCTGAAGTGGGAAGAAAATTGAACAAACACCAGTTGTAGCATAAAAATCAAACAAAAACTGGAAGAAAATTTGGAATCAAGTGGAAGAAAACTTGTAGCATAAAAATCAAACAAAAACGGGAAGAAAACTTGTAGCATAAAAATCAAGTGAAAGAAAATTTAATTTGGATGTTAAAATAGCCCTGAAGTGGGAAGAAAATTTAACAAAGACCACTTGTAGCATGAAAATCAAACAAAAACTGGAAGAACAAATTCCAACCCAATAGTAGTGATCACAAAAAAAATCCAACAAACGGAGAACTGGAAATACCAACCCGACGTTCAGCTTTGCGGGCTGCCTTTGCCTTGGCTATTTCGGTGGCTAGCTCCAA
This sequence comes from Triglochin maritima, assembly GCA_963682175.1. NCBI lineage: Eukaryota > Viridiplantae > Streptophyta > Magnoliopsida > Alismatales > Juncaginaceae > Triglochin > Triglochin maritima. The sequence continues at coordinate 11,404,339 of OY821773.1, forward strand.
CTCCACAATCCTTTGTACCAAAGCATGGTGCATCTCCATGTTCTGCTCGAAACGCCTCTCGATGTGACCAAAAAGGCCACGGAGAGTGTGGGTCGCGTAATCCTCATTGATGAAATAGTGACATGGGGGTATCTGACCCGCCACTCTCTTGAAGAAGGACAAATGTTAGGGAGAAGTTGTAAATTCAAACTCAAGAAATCACAATGGCAGTACAAGCATGCTGCACGAATTGGGAACACTCACTGGCCATGGCCCTTTCCCGCACTCCAGAAAGGGTTTGTCTGGCTTCCCCTCGCTCCGTAACACCCGAAGTCGAGCAGGAACGTCACAAAAGCAGTGCGGTATATGAACAGGGTCAATTGGGCCAGTCATCACTCGACGACGGTGAGGGTGGACGGGAATGTTAACTACAATTACAACCAGGAAGGGCGTCTGGTGTGAGAAAGGAAGGAGGGATCATCTGTGAGGGAGATGGAGGAGATAAAAGAGAGGTGAGGGGTAGAATGGTAACCACGCAAGATTTGACGTCGCATGGAGAAACTCATCTTCATGGCCAAACAAGCTTATGCATCTTCATGTGTGGAGAAACCGGAGGGAAAGAGCTTCTTGAGAACTTCGTCTACAGTAGAGCTTCTGAGGGTGAGTAGCGCTTCTGCCCCCAACATCCAAACGTAGTCTACATCTAGAACCTCTTGAGGTGTGCAGGGCAACAACCTCTGCAAATGTAAGAGGTATGAGTTTACCTCCAAGACTAAAGTTGGTGCTCTTACGTACTATGTTTACGTTGTATTGCATTTTGATTGAGTGGGGGTTAGTTCACGGTGTTTTTGTAGTTGCACGTGTACTTTTTGTCCGTGGTGTTTTTGTTGTTGCACATGTACTTTGGGGTTTATAGTGTCAGATTTTGACTCGCCAAACAACCCAACATATATACTCGCAGCTTCAACTATTGTCTTGTTTGGATCGCATCATTATGCTCCACGGTAGTTCTTTGCATGTGCTCAATTTTGACACGCGTCACCTTTGCAACATTGTTGGGTTTGTATGGTTTTAGTATACGTTGATTTGCTGATAGGTGTTCATGATTCAAGATGAAGGGACATCTTGTGTCCATGGATCACTGAACCTTACAAGTTTGGTTATTTTTTGATTTATCTACTTTCTACTCGATCACCTTGTGTTCATGATTTATCTTAGGATCTTTAGTATTAACTTTTTAAAGACCGAGAATTTTCTAATCCTATTTCATCTAAACCTTAAAGTTACAGTGAAAACTATTCAATATAAAATCATAGTTGTCTATTTTCCATCATCCAAAGGTCAAAATCAACTCATCTCTTACCTTAATTCAAGGGTCAAAATCAAAATTCATAATTCGTTGTTATTCTTGACCTTTGCAGCATTAAAACACAGACTCTAGAACCTTAACTAGTCAACTTCATCCCAGGGCTCCATTTATCTCAACTCCATTGATGAGGATTAACACCTTAACCTACAGGCTAAGGCGTAAAGGTGGCATGTTTTATAACATTTTTGGTATCCTACATCGATTAGCCCTTATACATACCACTCCCGTTTTTAAGAAATACTTCATTTAACGAGTGACACATGAAAAATACTAAACATAAACACGTAATATTTCTTAAAAGTAGGATAATATCACCTCATGAAATACATAAAAGATAAACTCAGTTAAACACTACTAACAAATCAAGTGGTATGGAGTAATAGTTGCATGTATTATATCTGACATAATAATATTATAAGAGAAGTGGTTCATGTGTACGCCAATTTAGTGGTATATTTGTATTAGTATGTGAACAACAGTACAAGAGTCGAATCTTCATATGTATTTCGAGATTCGAACCTCAAACTTAGGATAATGAAACCTACATCATACCTAATCCTAGATTCTTTTCCGATAATGCTTATTAAATACCAACGTTGGGAATTAAAAAACACAACACAACAAACAACACCAAAAAAGACAACCAATTGTGTTTCCTGAGCTCTCTTTTCATAGTACACATGTTTTTTTATCCCCTGTTGGTGCTATAAATTCAAAGACCAGTTCAGCAAAAGCCACAACATAACAAGAAATCATTGTTCACAAACAAAGAAAACATTGATTGGTTGCCCAAAAAAAAGAGAAATTTTCAGGTGTCGAATTGGTTGCAAAGATTGAAGCTAAGGGTTTATGTTGGACAATAATAGATGGTCAAAAACTGATAGCTTCATGTTGGTCTCGTGGTGGGGTGGTGGAATTCATTCTTATGCATCCATTCCGGCGTTTGTTGCGGTGGCGCTGTTGGTCTCACAGTCTGAGGTGGGAATCCTGATGATGCTGCAGCAGCTTTGGCGAGAAAAGGAGGACGAATTGCTGTTCCGGGAGGAGCCCAATTCCCACCGCCGTTGCTCCACACAAACTGTCTATGTTGCTGTAATTGGAGAACTTGGTAAGGACTGATGCTCGGGTGCTGCTCGTGGCCAATTGCTAGTGTGAGGCCTCCTTCAGTCCTAAGTCCATTGCTTGTGCTTGGCATCTGTGATTGGAAACGGAAGTATACGTATTGAATTATGTAAAGTTGCACAACAAAATGTTTTATGGCATATAGTGAATGCGAATTATAAGTCTTTGACTTACTTGAGGATGAATTGGATGATTGCTCTGCTGCTGAATGATATGGAACGTAGAAGGATCCCCTGGATTCGAGACCTGATGGTTGTAATGATAATGGCTTTTAATTTCATCCTCTGGTAGTTTTTGCTTGTCGTCGAACTGTGAACCAGAAACTGGTATTTTAGAACGATCCGACATTTTGGTGTTTCAATGGATTTCACATTGTTTTAGTTTCTGGTCTTTTGATAGACATAGGACAGGTTGAATGTCTTGTGACATTGAGATGAGTAAGAAAAAGTAGAAGAGAGAAATGCCAGGAATTATTGAGTAGCGCTCTGACATGAAATGTTCATACACAGACCGCAATTCACCATCAAACTGCTGTTTTTTTTTGTTGAAATTTGGACTTCGAAAGAGAGGTTTGGAATGTGTTTGGAGTTTGGCAGTAATAAGTAATAGGTAGCTAATTCATTTATGATGCAAAACAACGTAGAGAATCAGACACTACCTTTGATCTGGTGTTCCGGAGATCCATCCTCCAGTGAGATTCAAGCGGCACAGGAACTTGCTGATCCGTATCAGGCGAGTTTTCATCAACGAACTCGAGAATGCTCCTTTTCGATGCTGAATTTCCCAAGCTCAGATCCAGATTGTGGTTAGTATTGCTGCCTACTTCACATCATCAAGTTAAGATGCTATCGACAAACCAAAGCCAAACCATAAGTAATGAAAAACATGGATTTTACCTTGTTGACTACCTCTGTTGTCGTACAATGCCTCGTAATTGCTGTGATCAAAGTTTGTTGCAGCATCCTTCCCGTTGCATTTAATGGCAGCTCTATCGTATGCTCTACAAATCAGAAATTTGAACACTGAACGAGTGGTCTACGAATAATAATAAAAATTGCATGTACAAGTGAGATAAGATTCTTGCAACATTCATATACCTTGCGGCTTCCTCTTCAGTTTCGAAGAGTCCCAAATAGACATACCTGCTCAATGTTTAACTATTAGACACAATATTTATCATCAATGGTATCCCAAACGTGCATTTCAAATTCTTAATTAGAAATTTCATATCCAAAACGATAATTTGGCATCGGATTTTTTCGATTGTTGAGAAAGATATTTTTTGAGCTTGTTGAGAAGACGAAGAAGTATATTTATTTTCCAATCTTGTTTTGAAACAATTTAGGTGAGATGTGAGTCTAAAAAATCTGAAGGGCTTCAAATAAGTCCTCAGATGCATCCTAAACTCCCGGAACAGAAATTAGCTAATAAAAGCAAATTAAGCAAACAAAGTACTTCTTTCCCAAGAACTGTCCCATTCTAGCCTCCCATCTCCCGCATTTATGTAGAGTGACACCCCTATACTTTGAGCTCCCTCTCGGCAATCCGGTGCTCTGCCGGCGAAGAACATGAACGAATTCCTCTTTGGTAAGATTCCCCATCTGCAATCAAACCAACATCCATTTAACACACAAAAACCAAAAACAATCACAAAAACAGTCCACAACAACTTCATTACATGTTTCAAATCCTCCTCATAGTCATGAATGCCGAAATTGATATCAGCATCGACCCCACGAAACTTGATAGCCGCCCGATCGTAAGCCCTGCAATTAACACCAAACCATCAAACCCAAACCAATCCAATTCCAATCTAGATAGCTAAGTTGAAGTTCTTACATAGCTGCGGCGTGGGCGGTATCGAATCCACCTGAATCAAACAAGCAAGAAACCAATCTGAACATCACAAAAGAACACCAAATCTACCAATCAATCAAACCACCAATAAAAAAACATACCCAAATACACCTGCTTCCCGCAGTCCCTGAAAAACAGAAAATCAAGAACGCGAAGCCCAAATCAGAATCCAAACCTCAAACCCTCAAAAGGGTTTCATCCCCAACCGATTATCAACCAAACGCACCAAGAAAGCCGGGATCTTGTCCCCAGTCCACTCACCAAATGTGCGATTCCCACCGTCCGGTCCGCCGGTAGAACGTCACGCCCCGGTACTGCGAGCTCCTCGACCTCGGACCTCTCCGGCTCTTCTTCACCGCCGCCGGAGACCCCTTGAACTGGGCTCCGGCGACCGACTTCGCCGGAGACGCGCCGGAGGTCATCGTCTCCGGGAAGAACTGGTGTGTAACGAGCCCTGAACCACCACCTCCGGAGCTATCCCCGGAGAAGGTGACCTCGTCGGAGTTGTCCTCCGTCGCCGGAGACGAAGTCGGTTTGGCCTCCGGCGACCCGTTCAGATCCCACATCTCTGTTTTTCTTTATTTTTTTGCTCTTGAAAAGGATAAAAATCCCAACTTTGGTGTTCAAAGAAAAAGAGAGGTGGTTTTAATTTGTTTTCAGGTATTCATTCAGTTGGGGTGAGGAAGTGGATTGGTGATGGGGGAATAGATACCAATACCATAACCCTTCTATATATGTATGGGATGGAAGAGGAAAAGTAGTAGTAAGTATAAGCCCCTCACCTCACCAAAAGGAAATCAGGGTTATTATTATTTTATTTTATTTTTGTTTTTTGGTGGGGAAATTGTTTTTGTTGTTGGAGTTGTTGGGGGTGGTGTCTTATTAGTCTTAACATGAGTGGACTTCTTGTGAATTGATTAACGAGTTTTTTTCTTCTGTGTTTTGGGGATGATGAATCTTATAATAGGTTGGCAGGCAATGGGCAGTAGGCTTTGGACAGGGGAGATCTCATTTTTTATTTTTATAAATAAAAAATGGGTAAGTAGAGGTTAATTTTCAAAAAACATAAAATAAATAATAGATGGAGTTCATTTTAATCAACAATGTAGGTTTAGATCAGCGTGTTGCAGACGGGTTGTTACGATGATAAGGATCAAGATTATGTTGCACTTCCACAATCCAACGACCACTTGAGATTATGTTAGAAGAGATCTCATGTTGGATTATGATTTGAATTAAAACATTCTTTTGTGGATTTTAGAAGTTGTGGATGACTGTTTGTGCAATACTCTTAGTAGTTATTAGGGTGCATTCGGGAGACATTACGGCGGTGGGTGGTGAAGTTGAGAACAATTATAAATTTACCTTATTGTAATTTCATACAATTAAACAGAAAAACGATGGCAAAGGTAATGTTCTTAGGCACTATAGGCATTAAGGTTTTGAAGGTAAAACTAAGATCATCTTTACCGATGACATTTTCATATATGTCAACATAGTGAAATTAACACTCTTTTTCTTTGTCACATCAGTAGACATTTTCTTCTCTCTCTTTCTATTATTCATCTTTCAATCACAATCTACCCATAAATGTTAATCTAGTCACATCAACAACCTCTCACTTCCACATTATTTATTTTGTCCTCACATCAACACAATCCACACATAAAACAAATTTTAAAATTAAAACTAAACAACAACAACAAAAAAGACAACCAATGGGCGGAGGGCCACGTGGCCTCCGCCCAGGTCGCCAAACCAGGTGGCCCAGTGCCTAGTCGCACGACCAGGAGTGGGACACCTGGTTTTGCACCCTCATTGAGGATGACCTAAGGAGCACGTCTAGGGCATGGTTGATGCATTGAAGAAGAATTGCATGTAAGCTCCAATGTCATGTCAAAGAAGAAAATATTTAACCATGACGATATCCAAAATACCATGATTTTTAGAGAAAATTTGTTATTATTTAGAACAATATAGATTTCGATCCTACCAAAGTGTTTGGATCACCTCGAATAATGCATTATAATTTTACATTTTTGCTGCAAATCTTTTTTTTTCTTCTCAAATATGTCGTCTTTTCCTGTCTTGTTGTTTCTTTTGAAAGCTTTGATTTTCTAAAAATAAGTTATTTAGTCAAACACATTAATAGGTATGATATGAATTTTCAAAATACATTATTTGAATTGGATGTCACTTGAAAAAAGAAATTTTGAAATCTTTAGTTATCTAAACATGACCTTAGTTAACTCAAGTTTTCTCCATTTTTGTTAAGATACTAGAATTGATGGTGATTTCGAAGCTAGACTAGACATTCATCGAAATCTCTTTGGTTCGTATCATTGTGCTTCATTTGATTATTCAAATTGTTTCAGTTGGCAATGATGTTCGTATGATGCAAACACATAGGCAACAGTAAAAAGGATGTTCAATCAAGTAGCGACATTATCCATATTTTTCATACATTTCTCTAGTCGAGTTATACTGAATTGTGCTGGTATATATGTTAAAATGTCACTTCAGTAGAAAATATACACTTAAGTAATTTGAAACATATAGTGGTTAGAGAAGATGAAGAGGGTCCTACTCATAAATTTGCTCATTGACTGATCCAACTATCTATACTAAGGGAATCCATACACTCCCATTCGGTACATCCAAATTTCTTTTATCTTTGGATCTTTTTTTGGTTGAAGCAAAAGTTTTCCTCTATTCTTTAATTTCCGGGTGTCGATAATTTAAGTCGTCAAATAGAAAACCTTTCTTCTTTCATAGAGAAGCCTATAAACATTTTAAACATAAAAGAGTATTTAAATATAAACCATGTGGAAAATTTGAAAACGTTAATCATATTTTTAATAATGTCGTGGACATTAATTAGAAAGTCATCATTAGACATGCTACCCATTCTAAGAGCAAGTAAAAGACAGAAAAAAATACTACACTGTACTATTAGAAGGTATGCTTGTTATTCAAGTACTTTTACTTTTAACTGTGTTCCGAAACACTTCGGTAATTTTTGGGTTTTGCTATTCCCATCATATTCTAACAAAATTAATGATCTAATAGATCTCATGTTGCATACTCAAAGATCCTTGATTAGATCCCAACACAAGATCATTCGTTTTTCCTATTCCCATCATAAGTCCCGGCAATGTTAGGATCAGATTCATGACTTCGGCTAATATAAGATCAAAGATCTAGTAACTGAATTAGTACCAGTTCACCTGTGTTTTAACTTTTAAGGACTTATCTTTGCTTGTTATTCTATGTATTTAGTTTGTATAACGGAAAAGTTTTATGCTTCGTATGTAGGCAAATTTTCAATCAATTGTAAATACTTAGTTACATATTCCCTAAAAAACAAAGACTATTTCGTGAGCACACATTTTCCCTTCAATACTCACATGTCAAAATACAAAATAATAACACAAGAATCTCCAATTGGGAAGGACAGGGAGAAGCCAATTGAAGAGCTAATCTAATAGTTCTAAGCATATATATACACACACATACATATATACAGAAATTCACTAGTAAGTTCGGAATTTACTTTTTCTATTTTAAACTTATATCATATCTACCACTCATTTAAAATTATATGGTAGATTAAAGTTATAGATAATTATACTAATAAATGATCTAATAGTATATATTAATCATAAATTAAGATCTAACGATAAGATCTAATAGTATATATATATATAGGGTCAAGCTCTAGTGAGCCCATGACTCATCAAATTTAGTTTAAGCCCCTTACAATCTCACCGTTGGACCTTATTTACAGTTAATCTCACCATTCATTAGCATAACTGTTTTTTTCTTAATCTACCTTACATTTTGAAATGAGTGGTGGATATTGTAGGGGCTTAAATTTTCTAAATTAAGTCATAGGCTCACTTGAGAATTCCTATATATATATATATGTATATATATATATATATATGTATATATATATATGTATATATATATATGTATATATATATGGGGGGGAGGTCCACAATTGATTGCAACAAAGGACGAGCCTGTGGATGCGTAAGAATGAGCCATTGAGTGAGTCCGTATCATATTTGTTTATTGTTTGGGGAGAGAAAAGCAAGCAAAGGTTAATAGTTAATACTTAATAGAAAAGGAAAAGGGTCCAACCCAAGGAGAATAATTACTATTAGATTGGACCCTTCGTGGGTTTTTTATTTAATTGGGGACCAACACCCGTAATTTTTTTATTTAACAAAAAATAATTAAAAAATTTAAAAAACTAGGATTTTTTCCCCTACCAAATCTACACATATCGGGGTTCACAACCCAATCTGTGACATTCCGCGATTATAAAACCCACCCTTCACCCCATTTCTTATTCATTCTGTATTCCTCACTCATTCCACCCTACACAGTCCTCGAATTTAGTTGGTGATATCAAATTTCTAATCTGTCGAGCTTAGTTGGTGATATTTGAGATAATTTTTCCTTCTTAATTTGTATTATCACTGTTTAATAATTAGTAATTTTGTCAAAAATTCAAGTAATTTTAATATAAAACTGATGAAAAAATATTGCATTGTAGATTAACGGAAATGATTGCGATGAGTGTGTACTTTGGTGGTGATACAACTCAAAATACAAACTTTAGTGTAGAGTACACGATAGATTCAAGACTTATACTTTCAGCGAGCGAAAATGTAACCCTAAAAGAAATTAAGAGTTGGATTTATCAAGGCCTGCATGTCGTAGAATCTCGGTACTGGATTGATATTCAATATCGTGTCAACATTGCACCGACATGTTTCTTTTTTTTAATGTGATGTCCGTATATGACGAGAATTCATGGAGAATAGCCTATCAAACGGCCTATTCGAAAATGGGGATGGTCGAGCTATAAGTTAAGTTGAATCCTTTGGAAATTGAGTGGAATGCTGAGATGTTTGCGAGTAGCCAACCCGGTAGTAGTAGTGGTCCACGGTTCACATCTCAACAATCATGTGTTCCATAGCAGAAACTAGTCGGCCTGCGAATAGAACTTCTGATTTGAAACAACGAGAAAGAACAAATTTCGAGCCGATACCGACTGAGGATGAAGAAGAAAATGATGACGAAGATTACAATATAGAATCAGATGACATGAATGAATCATCAGGTGAGGAGGATGAAGATATTGGTCTGAATGTAAATCGGTTAAGCCAATTCAACCATTTAGAGATAAGGGTCGGGTTCACCCAACTAAAAGTTTTTTTCCATGATTGTTCTAGTTGAGTTCCTGCAGATACAACCTTTATAGGAACCATCACAATAGTTGAGGGTCCGTTAGCTGAGAATCAAGTCTTTTCATCGAAAGACGCTCTAAAGAACGCCATATCGAAATGACATATTGACAATAATTAGGAGATCAATGTGCAAGACAACAGCAAATCCAAATATAGGGTAAGATGCAAAGATGAAAATTGTAGTTGGATCTTGTACACTGCACGAACTGGCTCTGGTGAAGCATGAGCGATAAGAAAATGTCCGTACAAGCATATATGCAGGTCCATAGCTGCCCGATTCGATCATGCTCAGCTGACTGCGAAGATGATGACCGATATCATTCATGAAGATGTCGAAAATAATGTCTCGCTTCCGATTAAACAAGTTCATGGTCTGCTAAGAAAAATATTTCCAAGTGTTAATACAAAGTACAATAAGTTATGGCGTGCTCGCGAGATTGTTGTTGCATACACGTTTGAAAGGTTGTCTGGTGCATATGCTTTGTTGCCTCGATTGTTAGATGCTATTAAACAATCAAATCCTGGGAGTAAATTTGTAGTTCATTCCAACCCTTTGTCATGTGATGGTGTCTGTCAGTTTAAATGTGCAGCATGAGCTTTTGGTCCTTGTGTTCAGGCCTTCCAATATGTGCATCATGTTATCAGCATAGATGACTTATTTCTAAAATGTAGATATGAAGGAAGGTTATTTGTTGTTGTTGGGTACGACGCTGAGAATCAACTTTTCCTCTTGCATTTGGACTCGTTGAGAAGGAAAATATATCTAATTGAGTATGGTTTATGAGATGGTTGCGACGAAAGGTGATTGGAGATAGGAAAATATGTGTTATATCTGATTGATATGCTGCAATAAAACACATTTTTCATAATCCCGATTATGGTTGACACGAGGAAGCAAATGAATCAGTTCACCGCTTTTGCACACAACACATTGCCGAAAACTTGCTCAAAAATTATAAGAACCAGTATGCGGTTGACGCCTTCAAAACAACATGCAAGCGTAATAGTCCGTGGGATTTTAAATCCAGTTTGGATCAAGTTTGAGTATTGCAGTAAAGATGCATTACAATACATAAAAGGTATTGGGGAAAAAATGAAACCAATGAGCATGAACCTAAGGTTCCTAGTAAGTGGTCGTTGTGTCACGACGGAGGCCACAGATGGGGAATAATGACAAGCAATGTTGCGGAGTGCCTAAACAATGTCTTCAAAGAAGCTCGTGGTTTACTAGCTTGTGCTATTGTAGAGGCGACGTACTATAAGCTTTTAAAGTGGTTCAACAACAGAAGGCAGCATGCATGTGTGTTGGCACAAAGAGGACACATATTTTCCGAGATGGTCACACAAATATTGGAAAAATGTGCAGCAGTTGCATGTCAACATGAGGTAAAAATAACTTATTTGGATACAGGGATATACGTGGTCATAGTCAAACATGAGTGAGTGACAAGAACTGTAATTAGGAGGGATCGTAGTTACAAGGTGGTTCTAGGTGACGACACCAGACCAAAATGTAAGTGTCGGGAACTACAAAATACAGGTATCGCTTGCAGTCATATTCTGGCAGTGTGTGCCACACGTAACTATAATTATAATGAATTTACACATTCGTACTACAATGTCAACTCTTTGGTGCACACATGGGAGGGTCACTTCGACATATATGGGAAGGAAGAGGATTGACCAGAATATATGGGAGACAAAATCATACATGATCGAAAACTCGTGAAGAAAGGTAGGAGAATGTCAAAGCGTTTACCAATGACGATGAATGTCATGGAAGGAAGGATGAGTCTGGGACATTGTACGGGTTGTGGTTCGATTAATCACACAATCGATCGTTGCAATAACACCAACAACGACTAATTACGAGTTTTGTTATGTTTAATGTATTGCGAGGTTGAATGTATTTTATTATGTTGAATGTATTGTAAGATTGAATGTATTGTTAGGTGTTGGATGTTGAATTTGTTAAGTGATATATTATGTTGAATTTGTTAAGTGATATATTATGTTGAATCTGTTAAGTGTTATGAGTCATATTATAAGTCAAACCATATTAACTGAAATGGCAAAAACAAATCATAACAACTTAAAGTAGCATAGGTTTACAAGTAAACGAAAACATCAACTACTGGGTAGGAGTGAAAATCTACATCTTCATCTCGCGTCAGCACCCTCGACCTACTGGAGTCGCCTCCGCATGCACAACTTCATCCTCCTCAGATGAAACGTATGAAACCAATGACATATGTAACTGAGTCTCAACAACTGCAGAAGGTGACTGAGTCTCAATAGACAAAAAACATGACTGAGTGTCAACATACAAAAAAGGTGATTGAGTCTCGTAAATAATAGAAGGTACAGGAGTTAGTGCACTATTGTACCCATGGTCAGGTGCTCGACTAAATATACCATCGAGCCAACTTCCCAAGTCTATCTGCGGCAGCTGAGGGGTGTCATAATTAATACCCGACGTATGATAGTTGGGGTAATCCTCGGTAACATGGGAAAGCCCAAACTGCGATGGCTGCGATGGACATGTGCCAATGTCACCGTATGCATGAGGAGATCCGAACTACGATCCTTGCGATGGACATGCACCAAAATCACCGTATGTATGAGGACGTCTAAACTGCGATGGTTGTGATGGACTTGAGCCAAAATCATCGTATGATGTATGGGATGGGCCAAAATTATATGTTGTTTGGTCCTCATGTCTTGGTACTTCACATTCATCATCATCGTCAGCATTATCATCATCATCTCCAGAATAGACTCCACGTCTGTAGGTAATCCGGTATCAGTCAGTACTCTTTTAAATTCGTGAACATGATTGGAATCAATGGCATCGAGTTCGTGACTCTTCAAAAACATTTTACAGAGTCCCTTAGTTCCATGTTTGTAAAGCCGCTTGATAACAACTGCACCTCGTTGGATGCCACGTAAACCCTAAAATTGGGGTTTCAAAATTAAACATTAAAACACAACAAAAACCAATCGTCAAATACGTTGAACAATCATACAATTTGTCGAATACGTGGTCCACCAGGAACATAACCTAGGTCCTTGATGGAATCACGTAGGACTGGCAACGGACTGTCCAGACCGAACTCAATCTGCCTCGTATGTAGACTGTGTACATACCCATTATGCTGAAACCATTGGCGATACCATCGATTATTTCTCTGATCATACGGTCGGCTTTCCTCAATAAATTGCGGTCTATCCCACTCCCGTATATAAACTTGATGCTTTGCTGACCAATCATCATTTTGTCGTGCTGCATGAACTATCTTATCAAGTTTTTTTCAACTCCGTCCAGTGGTGAGGCTCTGGCGGAGGCGTCGTCTGAAATAGTCCAAATTGTCTCATAACTCTTTCTAGATAGTGCCCGGATATCATCCAGAAATAAATCAGAGGTACTCTCGTAAGCCAATATGCAGTATTAGTAATTACCCGGTAAGGAAGCATTGTCATACATGAATCATAGGGCTGTTAGTTGACATGCTCATCTAACATACATTCAAACTCATTTCTGTAATGCAGCACTAACCTCATAAGTCTGAGAGTATTGCCACTTGATAGCAAATGGAGGTCTGGATTTTGGGTCATCTCCACCTAGACACTCAGCAAGGCCCACGTTTCTCGGCCGGGCTACAGGAAATCGAGTATAAGACTAGTGCAGAAAGAGTAATAATGTCCCGCCAATTGACTTCTTACAACTTTGACATGAAATAAACAAGTTCTGGTACAAACATGAAAGAATCGCCGCACCTCAATTGCACGCTATCGACTTATCCAAATCCTGCAAAAACCTCAAATACAAGACTGTGACGCTTGCTCCAGAGGTATCAGGGAAAACCAAGGATCCGAACAAATCTAAAATGAAAGCATGTGTGTATCGAGCCACTTGCTCATTTGTGGGATTGTCCGGGAGGTTCCCGTAATTGACTCCCAACCATTGCAAACTGATGCTAAATCCCAACTCCTTGACAATTTGTTGCTCATCTGCTCCCACCGTGTGCTTACCTTTTCTCATCATATCGACATTGATATCAATCCCAAAAGTGTTTCTAATTATCTCCCGGCTATCTCGATCACTATGCTCAATTATCGGAAAACAGTGATAGGTAGCCCCCACAAGCAGCTCACATCCTGCAAAGTCTATCCAACCTCCACAACCAGCAAGTGGAAAGTGTGAGTCTCGGGACGCTAACGCTCTACAAGTGTAGTAATCAATCTGTGGTTTGTCCTTTGTGTCTTATCTGAGCAAGCTGATGTAGTCCTAAATTTTTCAGTGACTGACTACAACTGTCATGAAAAGAAATGACTGGACGATGTGTACGACAATCCAAAACAGCCTCCGGCTATAATATATTAATTTTTTTGTCAAAATGCACCAACCAAAAATATGTAATTTAAATATTTGGCCAAATTAACACAATATGATTTTTGTTGATACTTACATTTGCGTAAATGTCATTCACTCTAAACATGCAATTTGTTATGCCGAGGAGTGGAGAAATAAACTCTCTCACTATTGCATCATTATACTCACGTTCGTTTTGTACGGAATGACTTCTACTAAAATTGGTCATTTTGACAAAAAACTATTTATGAAAACAAAAAAAATAACAATGTAATTTTTTTTACAAAATGCATGTTATATTATTGATAAAATACATAAAAACTATTATAATTGTAATTATAAACGGAAACATAAATTCAACTAATATTTAGAAATAAAATTAATATAAAAATCAAATAAAAGGAATATTCCAAATATTACCTATTTTAAGCTAGAATTAAATATTAATTTTATTTATTCTTAGAAAAACATAATAGATAATGTGAAAAAATTAACATGGATCCCGAATCTTTTATTTTAAGGCTCCGAATTTAGAACTGTCGGATTATGTGAGTTATGTATCCAGAATAGGAGTTAACGTCAAAATATGGGATAATCGGGGCAACATGGAATAGAGATGAGATGAGAGAGGGTCGTGGGAGGGGAGGCTACGAGATAGGAGAAGGGAGTCACGGATCGGGGGTGTGAACCCCGATCGGTGTAGATTTGGAAGAAGAAGAAAAAATCCTATTTTTTATTTTTGAATTATTTTTTATTAAATAAAAAAATTACGGCCAACCCAAGAAGAATAATTACTATTAGATTGGAGTCATTGGGCCCTTGTTTCTCTCTCTCTCCCCCCTATTTTCGTAGGAAATATCTCAAATTCAATCTTTATCAATTTGCAACATTGTGGCAACATACAAGCGTCATAACAATTGAGCGAGCTGAGCTAATTAAGGAGTGATCACCATACATTTACTACATAATTAAATTGTAATATATATGGTACGTACTCGATTCGAAAAATTAATTGGGACACATAGATCCATACCCAACCTTGGAGCCATTAGAAAGCTGACTTTGATTTTGTTTCCTCTACTGGTGTGTCCCACGTTAAACAAATTAATCGAAAAGCAAAGGCAGGCGACCACCCACCCATGTGTCCACTTATACAATTAAGAGGAGGGGGTTTAGCTACTAATGGAAAGTGACTCACACCACCACTCAAAGACAGGCGACCAAAGTAGAAAAATGCCATAATTACAATCAAACACCCATTATCACAACCTCACAACCTTCATCCTTCATCATGTTTTCAACCCTCTCATTCGTCCATTTTCCCACTTTGTGGTTGGATTCCATATCATTTGTGTTCCATTTGGACACCACACTTACAATAACAACTAGGTCTTTTATAAACGAATCGTATATATCTTCTTTTTTTCTATTTGTGTTTGTTATTAATTGCCTCTTGATGATGAAAGAAGAGACTTGAAAGAAGTCGTATGAGGATTTATAATGAGTCACCTATACCTAGGACAGGATAATAGGAGAAGAGCATATATAAGAGAATGTTTGGTATCTAAATTGAATTTTGGAGGCTCATGTTTGACTTGTATTACTACTGATTAGGCATAAGCAAAGTTAAATAATGATTAATAAACTATGAAGCTTTGATTTTTCAAAAAAAGTAAATTACATATTTCACAACATAATCACACAAAAAGGGTGGAATTGTATAAGTGTCCAACTGAATACTGGATTTTATGGTTTCGCTGTTTCCAAAAATTCAAGTTTTTGTGAGTAGTGGACCCCCAAGAACAATTTTTGGAGGTTTAAAAGCTTACTCGCATGCACCCTTAACTTCTATTATTCCAGTTTCTACAATACAAATCGGGATACTTGATGAAGATTTAAATTTATACCGCAAGTGCACGGCCGCGATGAAGCGGTGGCAAGTACGGGTCGAACACAAGGAGGGAGAGATTTCGTTGTTAATGTTATTTTTCGATTAAGAGGAAGAAGGAGAGAAGAATTAATTTGGGTTTTTGGGGTTTTTGGTTTAATTAACTAAAGTACGAAACAAAAGCAATTAAAATTAAAACAAGAACAAAGAGAGAAATCCGTGGGGTGGAGGTTTAGACTTAGGTTTAGAGTAGAGAATTACTGAAACTTATTGTAAATCATGTTAGTTATGAAGCATTACAAGATAAATGACTTAACATAAACTCAAGTAATCAAAATACACTAATCATGAACTTAAAATAATAACATGCATTCATCATTCTCTAACCCTAATTCCATCACCTCCACCCTTTGGAGAGAGTTAGAAACTCATGGAGGGAGGAAGAAGAAGAGGTCCTTGAGACATTAAAAGAAAACTAAAACAAGAATTAAAAGAACAGAATTTTATTAATAAAACTAAGGTACACAAATAAGAACAACAACCAAGGACCCTATTTACATCGTTCTCGGGTCTATTTATAGTTGCTACAAGGGACTTAGGTATAGAATTGGATAGTACACGTGTCCACACACGAGTGGACGAAATTGGGACACACGGATCAACCAATGGGCGGCGGAATCGCCGCACATCATGTGTATTGTGCGGCGGATTCGCCTCCCACGTTGGTCGGATTTAATCAGGATTTTTGTCACGCGTTTATGGTATGATTTGATCTTTATTTGCGTGTCTGGATGATTTCTTTCCATTGTCTTGAGCTCCGGATTAATTCCTTCCATTGTTGGAGATTTATAGTTGATTTTTCTTTTGACTTTTCCAACAAAATATCTTGATCCTTTTCTTTTGCAATTAGGTCCTTGGCATTTTTGCAATTAAGCCATTGACCTTTTTGTGATTAGCTCCTTGAATGCTTTTATGCTTGGATGCATTTCCAATTGAAACCCGATAAACTTGAATTCGGTCTTTATGATAGAAATGAATCTTTTGCACACGTTTATGCTCGGAATGTGGGTAAATTGCATTCAGGTCCCTGTATTCTGTAAATAAGACTAAACACATACCTTAGTAGCATTTATTGATGTAAAAGTAATCTAAATGAAAGACATATGATGCAATGTATGCAATGCATCAAATACCCCCACACCTAGATTTTGCTAGTCCCTAGCAAAGCAGAGTATAAGAAAATGAAAGCAGGGAAATCCTAACTCACTTTCGTAGGAATCACGGTTGCACTTAGCATGTGCAACAAGCCGTTAAACCTCCAAGTTTCCTAGGAGGAGGAGTGTTGTCTCCTGAGGGTTTTCAGCGGATATACCCACAAAATCCTGAATCAACATTTCATTAATAGCTCTCAATATCCCTACCTCAACTTTATACATCTCACTAAGAATTTTTGCATGCTCATTATATAAATCTAACTCATTAAAAATATGACTTGGTCTTTGTTCCTCCAACATTCACACCACTAACCCTTCTACACATGTTTATCACTTGAATTATTTTGCACGCCTCCTTTAGTGGTGAAGTATCATTCGGATCAACCATGGCATGGATCATTCTTTTAGCTTTGGGCCTTGAGTATTATTTTTTTCTTTTTTCCCGTGATTCAACACATTTGCTTTTTGACACTTTTACCCTTTTGCATTCGTGTAGTGAGTTTGGTCGATAATCCCGAGCTGGTAGACTCAAGGTTTGGTCGATAATCCCGTGGATTGAGTGTATTAGGGATACAACCAAAAAATTAGGAAAAAAACGTCGAGTGTGTGTTAAATAATGATTTTTTGAAGTTCAAGTGGATAAAGTATTACAAAATAAAAGTTCAGAAGAAGTAACCGTTAACTTTGAAACTTCAGGTGCAAAGTGATAACAAGTCACATTTCAACGTGGTAAACCGTAATTAACCGAAAATTTTAATGACGTGATGCTGTGATATCGTGGTATTGAAGATGTACTTTAAGTAAACCGTACTGAGCAAATTTTTATATAGCCATTGCTACTATTCTTTATCGTTTAACAACTAACGTGACATCCATTGTGTTATATATATATATATATATATATATATATATATATATATATATATATATATATATATTCGTATCATTGAAAATTTAGATTCTCTTAAAGGGTTGTATTTACATTTCATTTGCAACGTTTGGACCAAAAACACCTATTATATCATCCAAAAATGTAAAAGCAGCTCACATCATTGACCAATAAATATTAACGAAATACCAAAATTGAAATTGATCGTTTGGTAATGAATTTGCCTCCATTGTTTGGAGTTCTGTATCCAATGTTTTCTCATTCATCTACAAATCATTCTCTTTTGATCATTATAAGGTGCTTTTCCTAGTACATTCGAAAAACATATTTTTCTATCAGGGTTAATGTCTACTGTTTAGATACAACTAAAACAATTAACAACATACTTGCCACAAATAGGAACCCAATACACAAGTCTAGATATTTATGAGGGTGCACAAATATTTTATTAGTAAGATGGCTAGGTTGTTAGCATGATCTCATACCTATGTTGATGGTTAAGCAATAAACATATTCTAATGTGGAAAAGGGATCTCTAAATAAACTATCATTTCATAATTGTCCTCCAACATGGGTATTTTTATTCTTCTTCCAAAGGTTTTGACTCCTTGAGAGAGCCATTGGCCGTTGAGTGCCAATTTGCATAACCCAATTGGGAGTGATGTGTTCACTTTCCATCCTAGTGAAATGGAATATCATATTGCATCTTCCGAATAAGAAAATAGGTCAAGTTGTGATTGCAAGTGTGATATTTCTAAGGTTGCATTGGAAGTCGCTTTCCTAGGAAGCCATGTTGGTAGGACGTACTTTTCTTGTAAGTAACCTGAATCGTGGATTTCTAGGAAGCCTAAGGATGCTCAAAATCTAAGAATTTTGCCACAATTGTCATCATTTATTATCACATATAATTTCATTTTGCTTCTTATACATAGAATAGAATGACTCTTAGGTAAAAAAAGCATTTTTGTGTGCACAAAAGTATTTTCAAACAAAACCTTAGATGTAGTAAATAACCATCCTATAAAAAATTCAGTATTCGATAAACTTAATTATTATTACTATATTAGGTAAGCTGGTGGAAAGGAATTAAATAAATCGGGACCGGAAAAAATAATTCCTCATTTCAATATTATGTTGGACAATATTTGTCATAGTTTTAGAAATCATATCGTTATTTTCCAAGTTGTTATTTTTAATAATTTGATCTGGAAATTAAAGATAATTGAGTTGGTTTCCTTGTCAAAGAACACAAACAACCTTATTTACTTTCTTATGGAAAATGAGAAGTGTGACAGGAATATTTTTAAATATGACAAAAACGTGGTGGTGGATACTGGAAAGTTAGTGGGGTGCCAATAATTAATATACTCCTCTCAATTATTGTAGTAAATGGCAAAAAAATTGGTTTGTGGGATACAAAAGTCCCCAAAGCAAGTAAGCAACAACTAACTTCTATAATTGGTATAATTATACTTTTCATAGTAGCAATGAATTTTTCTTCTTCTAGATCGGATGGTATTTTAGATCATAGATCGATATTACCCTCTAATATATTCCTAGACACTACCTCTCCTAACCGTATATAATGACTTTAGATATTTTTTAAAACGTATTATTCTGGATTAAAAAAAGCTGCATAGCCTTTGATTTTGCTCTGAGAAATAGACAAATAATTTGGTTGGAAAAAATGAGTAATTAGGCCAAGGAAGAGTTGAAGTTCTCGAACTTATATACAATGCATTAAGGTCTATTTATTATATTGTGATCACGTTTGACAGATTAGTTCAACAATATATACATTGACCATTTATTTTTTTTGATGACTTTTATCCTAAAAGGCGTTTTACTTTCATCTAATCAGTTATAGGCATGCTACGAATGTTAAATTGAATAACTAAACAACTCTGGTAATAATAATTAAGCACAACTTGGTATTGAACAATTCCAATATTTAAGTATGGTAATAATCATTCTGATAATGTAATTAAAATTCTTTGTAATTAAAACACAATCAACCTAAACATCACATCAAATTCTTTATTTGGATTGTGCACCTCATCCCAGCAGTCTAGGATAACAAATTTAATTTCGCTATCCATGTAGGGTAAGTAAAACTTTGTTTTATTGCTTTATATAGTAGCCCAATTAATTAAACTAATCCTCGATCAACTCTCTAGACAGCTGGACAGCAAAAAAGAATCAAAGATGTGATCGGTGGAAATAATACTAAAAAAATCTGGACCTGCTTTGTGCATGTAAACAAACTTAGCATAAACTAATCCATTAGTGTCGCAATGGCTTACGTACGTAGCAAAAATAGCAAATACATGTCTTTTTTCTTCTATAGCCCCTACTTTGACCATATATATTACTGAAGAATTATAACTTTCTTATATTTAAATATATAGTCTTCAAGTTGACAAGAATAGTGGCTCCATTAGTTCATTTAACTCATCATTAATTATTTAATTGGCTTAAAGAAAAACCTTCTTCATAGTTAAGGTGAGTAAAAAAATCCAAAGCTAACTAATGTCAACTGATTGTCATGTGTACTTATATACCAATATAAAAGTGGCTACATATGCGCCTACTAATGTTTCCTGTTGAAACCTTGAAGTTTTGGATAATGTCAGTTTATATTGTTTTGATGTCTATTTAGAAACCTTTTAGTACAAGAATGAGGATGTTATCTCTTTACCGAGATACGTATATATAGCTTATTAATTGGTAAGGTGAATGACAACGACAACTTGACTGCGCATTTGGACGATTTTTTGTTTGTTTGAATTAATGTAAATTTTTATTAAGTCGACCTTATTGTTTCTCACCGACCATCTAAAATGAGCGGATAAGGTGTTTTGTTGCTTAGTGTGTGTGTAAATGTTTTGCAATTATAAGTTGACAAGTCTTGGCATGTCAATTATTAACTCACTAAAATGTTTTTAATCATTTATAGAATATTTTCTATATATTTGAAAATTTATTATTAAGTCCTAGGTTGTATTTCGTCTCTCTTTTTTTACGATGCAAAGTTCAATTAAAATGGACATGGATAAGAATATTTAGTAAGCTGATATAGATATAAAGTGAATATTCGTAGAATATATTTTTTCACACTTTTTAAAATATATATATATATATATATATATATATATATATATATATATATGTCAAATGTACCAATTGAAGCTTTGTTAATTGTAGTTTCCGCTGAATGGTATACCACCCTTACAATTTTGAAACGTAGCTTTGTTGCTTCTTCGAACCGTAGACTTCCTTTATTTCTACTCAGTATTTGGAATTGAGACATACATATTCCAAAACAAATGGATATAAAACCCTTATGTATCCAATTCTTTTTGTATCCAAAATTTGTGCACTATTAAAATTAGAAATTCAAGAAGATCTGATGAAGTGTTAGTTGTTGCAGTGAGCAATCATTAATTATTGTTATATATTAAGGTTTGTGCATGATAAATTAATAAGGCAAGTGTGGCCAAGCTAGGTTTCATGATTTCATCTCCTCACTCAGTATCTCCAAAAGACTTGACAACAAGTCTCTGGGGTTGGTTTCATTTTCATTGGGAGAAGAAGACAAGATGGGTTCGATGGGATCCAGTTCTTGTGCAGTTTTAACAACAAAACATTTTGTGATCGATTAATTGATGTGTTATCTGTTGAGGTTGCCATATTTGTTATCTGTTGTGATTTTTTATGTTATGATTCCTTTAGATATAATCCTTAAATGATCGACTTGAAATATCATCGATGCTCTTTAGTATTTCATACTAGTTAAATGGTTTTAGTTTGCCTTATCTTTTCAAATAACATATATGTTTGTGAAGTTTAAAAAGTTCTCCTATGTTTATTATGATCTTGAAATCATCAATTTGTAATTACTAAATTAACTTTGGACGGCGTATCTCTTCAACTACTTCTTCGGTCACAACTCAACCATTTTTTCCCAAAAAAAATGCAAAATAAACATCAGTAAAAACTACTTTGATATCCCGCTTGTCATGTACGAGTGTAGTTAATAACCTGAGATTGCTATGATAATAATACGATTATATAATATCCTAAAAAATTAATATCAAAATTCTTGGTCTGAAATGAGAATTCAGCCATCAAAGCTTGAGCATCCAGAAACATTTCTTAAATTCCATCAACAACGACAACGTAAGACTAAACTATTATAATAACATGATTCTCGGTAATTTCATTTTTCTATCCACAAATTGAATAGAAACTTGTTTTGTTCCATTAAATAACCTGGAATATCTTGCTAGTTAATTATAAGTTATAACTAACTAAAACCTTGCAACAGAGTAGTGAATCCTTCATGGGGTTTTAAGAATCGAAATCTCTAGTAACAAACTATAACATTCAGATTAATCACTCACACGATATTCGTCTCCTTTGACTATCACAACATTAGTCCCACGTTATTACCTTAACGCACTAAACATTAATCTCACATTGTCTAACATAAAAATATTAGTATAAGATATAGTAACATGAGTCCACTATCATAACACTTACCAACTTATGTTTTGTAAAACAGCTTACTGGATTGTCTTGCCATCACAATTTGCTGGGATTCATAAAAAAAAAATTGTTTCTATGTTAAGAAAGTATGTTCATGATCTTTCTTATATTACAGAGTTTGAGATTCCATAAATCGGAGAAGACTTGTCTTTTGAAGAAATACCGATAGAGATATTGGAATGTAGAGAACATTAACTTCATCGAAGAAGTATTCCAATGGTTAAAGTTTGTTGGCAACATCACGGAGTCGAAGAAGCTACATAGGAACATGAGAAGGATATCAAAGAACATTATCTGATTTTGTTTGGTAAGTCAGATTAGCAAATTTCGAGGATGATTTTTTTGTCGAGTGGGGTAGGTTCTAACACCTTAAACATTAGTCTCACGTAAAAATATTAGTGTGAGATATAATGACACAAGTCCACTACCATAACACTTATCAACTTAAGTTTTGTGACAATAGATGCGTGTTGTGGGCCAGCGGGCTTATGGATGTGAAATAAATGTGTGTGCTAAAAGTATTCGTTCATATGTGTTTTATTATGAATTGAATGTAAATATTTTGTTCCTTGATTAATGTATTCGTCTTTTGGATGTGTTAAGGAATATGTTCTTTGTCATTAACCGTTGAGCTCATAAGGAAGTCATCGAAGGCTTTCCACAAATTGGATGTGTTAAGGAATATGTTCTAAAAGATAATTATTTACATAAATCAAAAGTGGTTCACAATCAAGATAATTAACATGGAAAATTAATTACCGAGATAAAATAACATGTTGGTTAAAGAATATTGTAGCTCTACAAATTTTTAACAATATGAGCAGGGGAGAGCACTATCCTGTCCAAATTGGGTTTTTGGACTGGACCAGACCGGTCTGTCCGGGTTCAGTCCGGAAGTTTTGGGTTCGGTCTGGTCCGGGTTTCGGTCCGGATGTTTTTAAATTTCGGGTTCGGTCCGGTCCGATTTTTTGTTTTTTTATTTAAAAAATTCGGGTTTTGACCGGACCGGTCTGATTCAGTCCGGTCTTCAGTCCATGAGCATCCAGTCCGGTCTTCAGTCCGGACCCCGGATAAAAATCCGGTCCAATCCGATCGGATGCTCACCTCTAAATATGAGTATATGAAATGAAGAATATTTTCTTGCATGTATTGAATAGACCTAATAAATAAAAACATTGTCGAATTGTGTTTGTGTTATTAGTGTTTTCATCGTGTCTTTGGATCCTAAGATATGAGACCTATATCATTTCACATGAGAAGTGTGTAATTTGATTATTATCAAAGGTTATCATTACGCATAGTGATAAAAATATTAATTGATTATACGTGACTTGTGCCGTAAAAGATGATATGTCAAAAAATTGTCATTGCCCAACTTGAATGATGATATTATTGGGTTCATTGATAAAACAAAATTATAATGTGTACAATATAACTTATGTATAGTCACATATTTATAATTTGCTTAAGAGATCAAGAAAAAAAAATATAATATTAAGATGATATTTTCCTACTTTGTATAATATTCGTAATATCATGAGGCTGAGAATAGACACAAATGATATATTACATATCACTAAATTGATACTGTTTTGTTCGAGTGAACAAAATATCTTTGTTATTTGGGTAACTATAATGTGTAACTAGATACCGTTTATAACTTATATATTAAATGTTTAATATCATTGATAACATAACTTAGATTCTCATATATGTCACACCACAAAACTGGAAAACAAGATATATGATTTTATATTTTATATGATGTATTGTGTTTCATTTGTTATGAAATAATATACATGTGGTAAAATAATAAAATCAATATGTCGTAATAACGACATGATTAGAATAACAAATAAATCTGTATGAGATGTATATATTATAGGGTATAATGTTTTGTCATTATATATGATAATATATTGCATGATATGATGTGATCCACAATATTATAACATATGAATTTGCTAAAATCCCAAAACTCAAATTATGTCTTATTAATAAGTCGCTCCTCCCTTCTTTTGTTTAATTAATGAAAAACTTTTTCTCTACATTTTTTCTCCATCATTCCATCTAAAATTCTTCTTATTAATTGAGTATTTGAGAGATTAAATTCTTTGGAGCAAAGAATGGGTTATTAGTTAGATTTTAACCTTAAATTAGAGATTGATTGACTAGCTTCGATCTCTCTAATATTGTTTAGAGTTTGTTGAACACTTGAAGGTGATTCCGAGACAATCCGAAGTGCAACCTGACTTCTGATTGGTAAAAATAATTTGATAATCCCCCAGATATGATCCCATTTATGTATTCAATATTAATTCGTGTACAATACATATTGAAATACAATTAGGAAGTTTTGTATATAAAATTGTTAAAAAATATGAAAATTGATCATAATTGCATGTAAAAATTTAAATATATATACAAATATGGTATACGAAATCTAGCATAACGATAGCCTGGACCGAGCCCAATACAGGTTCAACACCGAGACGTTACGATTACCAACCCACTAAACTAAAACAATAAAGAAAAATTAGAGCATGATTCCAACGCCAATACGTGAGAACATGGGGTGCAAATTAATGACCCACGTTAAATAAAAGAAACCTATATTTAATGTCACTAGACTTTTGGAAGGGATGGCGTTGGAGGGACAAAGATAGATCGCATCTGTCCACGTTTCGCCATCTCAATGGAAACATTGGAGTTGATTTCTTGATTTTTTGGGGGGCATGTATGTGTATGTATATAATAATGGTAACTTCAGGGTTACTCCGCATTCGAGGGTGCAGTTGGGGGGACACAACAACATACGTGATACAAATAACTGCCGATCACATACAGCATCAAACACACAAAATAAACAACCATTTTTAAATATATATTCTTTCTCTTTCCATCAAAATGTGGTGTCAAAATGTAAATAAATAGTCACACTGTATTTAAGTAGAGCAAAGTAAAAAACAATGTAAATGAAAGGAAGTGAACTTTTATAGTTGAGCTATTATAATCAATCGAATTATGGAAATTAGGAATTTAGTAACACTCTGATTGTTCTTAAGAAGCCTAGTAAATTATATGCACATTTTCTTCCATGGTTTGTTTTATTGCAGAACGTTACAATTGCAGCTTCCAAGGCATGGGAATATGAAATCATCACATCAACAAATTTCACTCATGACCTTACCAGGAAAGGCATTTTTTTGTCAATGAACTACCCGAAGGTGTTGACACAATGCTTTTCTTTATTGTTTATATGGTAAGGTACCATAATTTCTATAAATATGTCATTTTGGAAGAGAAAGAGTTTTAGGTACAAAAGACATGAGTACTAAGTCATAGTACATTTAGCTTAAGCATTTTGGATATTCAATATTGGCTGTTTGTTATAACTTATTGACGTTACTTAGTAAACTTTATCTTAGCCCATTATACTAAATCGTGAATTCCTTTATTTGACTGATCGCTAATTCCTATATTTCAAGCATCAAATTTATGAAATAAAACCTAAAAGAAGGAGAAGATTTTTCCGGCTATTCGATAGAAAAGAAACAAAATATCTAAGTAACAACAAATTGTTGAAAGCTATTTATGTTGCAGTGTAGTGAATGTGAGAGATCGTAGGGACAAAAGGAGAAATCAAATTAATTAAGATATGCAGA
This sequence comes from Triglochin maritima, assembly GCA_963682175.1. Lineage (NCBI taxonomy): Eukaryota > Viridiplantae > Streptophyta > Magnoliopsida > Alismatales > Juncaginaceae > Triglochin > Triglochin maritima. Next base: position 11,430,503 of record OY821773.1, read on the forward strand.
TGATTTCTGTTTTTATTGTTGAAATGTTTATGTTTAAGGGGTCCATATATGTATTGTTTGTTGAAGGCGTTTAATTTTGATTATGACAGGTTTCAACATGTATAAAAAATTTATCTGAAAGAGCTCCCAATTCTTAGCATGGGGACACAAGTATATATAAGAGCAAATAATTTTGGACCACTAGCATTTAGATCTTAGTTTGGCTCGATCTACATTTTTGTGGCAAAAACATGACCACAAAAATGTTGGGAAGGATAGAGATATAAATAAGGTATAGGAAATCAAATTTAACATGTGGTCATATACCTAGATAATTGGTTAATTAATTGAGAAAAATAGAGAAAATATTAAGATGCCAAATTTAAGTAATATTTTCTATAATACTTATAAATAAATGGGACAAGATTTATGAACTATTAAATCTTTAAATTTGTAAGTTAGTTAAAGAGAATAGTTTCTTTCCTCTCCTACGTATATGGAAATGGGACAAGCTTAACTTAAACAAAACAAACGATCAAAATCATCAACTGCGGTTCCTTCTTCTTCCTAAACGCATGTTTTCCTACTCTTTGAAATATATGAAGTCCACCGTTCATGACTTACACCAAATATATTGATCGCATAATTTACTTTCTTGAAAAGCATGGGCGTGTCGGTAGAGGAGTTCATCTGGCAACTGAGTCACAACCCTTTTTGTAGATATCTTACCTATTCATATAGTTTGTGTGTGTCTATATATATCTATTATGTGGTTCTTAACTATAATGACATGTCTTCCCATCCACTCGGTGCTGGAAAAAAAAGGAGTATAACGTCAGATACATGCATTCCGACAACCATTTGATGAGCAAATTTCTGAATCAAATATTGACATCAATGAATTTACATTTGAGGAGTCAACCATCAATTGTGGTGGAATGGACACCTCCTCAAATTCTTGCTTTAGAACACGACCTTTCTTCCCACCAAGTTGAACGCGCAAGACAGGAAATTAGTTCTTCCAAGATTTACCGCATAAACACTAGATCAAAGATCAACCATCGTAACTAATCACACAAAATAAAAACGTCAAAATTTCTTCCAAATTGAAATCCACAGCAAAAAATCAAAATCGAACCCCCACCTGGATGTACGGATTCGACTAAGCTTGATCGGTCTTTAAGGTCTCCATTTTCTCGACTCTCGCTTGGTCGGTCTCCGGAGAATGGACGGCAGGATCGAGGTTTGGAGGCGGAAGAGTGGAGAATGTAGGATCGCGAGGTCGGAAGCGGATAGGAAGTGGAGAAGGAAATGGATCTCTCACCCATCTCTACTTTTGGATGGGAAGGTCGATGTGGTTGGAGAGAGGTAGGCGGCTAGAGTTTATGTTTGTTGATTTCCAGTTTGGCGAGATTTCAATTTGGTATACGCGGCTATACCAAATAAAAAATTCAGTTCTTCCAAGTCGGACTATTTAAAGGTCGACGTGGAATACCCCCTACCACGTCGGATTAATTAAAATCCGACGTGGTAGACCACTTCAGTCCAAATCCAGTCCAACGTCCAAAAAATCGGGTCCAGATCCCCTACCACGTTGGATTTCCTAAAACCGACGTGGTAGGGTTTTAATTTTTTTTTTAAAAATATTAAAAATGATATGTTTATCCAAATAAGAGGAACTCAAATCAAATAGGTTGACATTGACAGATGTTGCATCCAAATCCAGTCAATAACAAAATGATGATATTAGCAATAATAACATAGTACCTCACAACAACAAAACTAGGACATTAAACTTCTCATTTAACTAAAATATAGATGTATTCACATAATAAAACTAGGAATGAGCTTATAGATTATCATTATCAAATTAAGTTTTTTTTCCCGAACCTACCAGTTATGTAAGTTGGTCTAGTGTAAATTTAAGTGATTTGGCCAAAGAGAGTCGTATGACTCGTATCACATCATTTTTTTTTCCTTCAATTAATCAACTTTATTTACATACTTCATTGAAAAATACACAAACCTGTACAAGATCATAGAATCAGATAATGCATGTGATGTCCATGTCGGAGCGGCTTTCTTCATCACCCATTTGATTGCTTAATAGTAGGACACATTAATCATCATCTCTTAATAAACCTATGATTTTATAAAATCACATTTTTATTCAAACACTTTAGTAATGTATTTTCCAAAATTTTAAAAAAAACTCTACCACGTCGGATTTCCTAAAACCGACGTGGTATAGTTTTAATTTTAAAAAAATATATATATTAAAAAGACTCCCTACCACGTCGGTTTTCCGAAAAACAACGTGGTAGGGTTTTAATTAAAAAAAGTTAAAAATGCATCATAACACATTGGTTTTCCATAATTCGATGCGGTAGAGTTTTAATTTTATAAAATATATATTAAAAAGACACTAGGTCATTAACGTCAACCTCAACTTAACCTTTTCTCGACAAACGTGTGCGCGCTTCATCCCATTTTCCCACTTTCAACTGCCTTCACATTCTCTTACCAACTTTTCTAAAAACTACCTTCATATCGCTCTTGAGTCCATGCATTGGATCCACTCATGGGGTTTCTTTTGCCTCTAAGAAACTAATTAATTGCTATATAGTTAATTATCTACCCTCAAGGTGAAATTTTAGAAGTTTGGTTCATAACTACAAATTCATCCTCATATCTAGCTGACACCTAGAAACGGTCTTAGGAGAGAAGAAACTTGCACACGACTCATCTACTTCTACAATTCAAGGAATGTGGACTTTTCGAACAAAATGCTTCATATTAAAATGAAAATCAACTACAAGTTGTGCTACAAAGTTAGGAAACAACAGAGCAGTAGTACTTTTTGAAGAAGAAAAATTCCACTACGGTTCATACCGATGCATTCGACTTTGTTAGGACATACATGATTATTCTAAAATTAGAGATCTAACAAATGAAGTGATTCAATCTACGTACTTAATATACATTTTTGTCTTGGAGATTATCTGACATAAACCACATTAATTAAATGCTGAGAGCATGAGATCCAACCTCGATCATTCAATAGAAAACCCTAATCCTCTGACAAATACCATCTCTACTTTCCAAATTCCAACCATGTCCGCTCAATGATTTCGAGGTTCCATGAACGAGAAAGCTGGCTAAACATAGTAAAATATTTTATTAATAATGAGTTAAGCACTACTAGTCTACAACCATGAATTCAAACACCCACCCCCCATGTCTAAGGAATTCCGAGGTCTACAATGTTTGACTAAATACCATAAACAATTTCATAAGTTTAGAACAGTGTGTCGTAACATGAAAACATGTATCTAATTAAAAATCTAAGGTGAGATCTAATTCAATGCCACTCCTTTTCTGTGGCCAAAGGTCAAGATAAATTTGTTATTGTATAACAATGTACATATAATCACTTCATTCGTGCTTCAATGTTTCTTTTCTTGGAGTGTAGTAATTTTAATCTACACATCCAAAGTGGTCAAAGGTTGGAGTTATAAATCTCAACTATAAGATATAATAATTAATATGGTTGCTCACTTAGTGATAGTTCGGTGGGACGTCGTACCTTAAGATCGATCTTCGTACGTTATTTGATTGGTGGGAAAATATTCTGATTCCACTTGATCAATCAACTTAATTGTTTTTTGAAATCGGTGGTTATGGGAAAGAACACCAACTAGCTAGAGCCAAATGGAGTTTTAATTTAATCACATGTTATATAATACATCTCAATTTTTAAGAGGAAGTTGTAGTTTGAATTAAAGTGAGGGGAAGCAGAAAAGTGAGCAGAACTCTAGTTTTTTTGTCGTAGAAGTACTATAGTCATTTAGTAATTATTTAGCTTTGCCCTTTTTTGGTTTATGAGTGACCCAAAGCTCAGATTCAAATACTTAATTAGAAGTTAGGACAGACACGTAAATTTTCTTTATACCTACCCCTACTACTTTACTCTACTACAGGAAAAACACAATTAAGTACCAAGTAGACTATCCCAAGCTGATGTTCAATATGAACATATAAGTAATTAAGATCCTAAGAATTGAAAGTATGTTGCCACTAGGGATGCAAACGGTAACCGATTATCCGATTCGAAAATTACAATTTGGTTGATATTTGGTAAATAAGTTTTTACCGAATACAATTTGGAATTGAAATTGGTTTAAAATGTTTTACCGTTTTCAATTTCGGATACAAATTCGGATATAGGTCAAACCATATCCGAATATCCGAAAATACCAATTTTAACATCCAATATATGTGGTTATTAATATTTGTATTGTGAGTTAATAAAAAACTAAGTTATTTCCTATGTAAATATAAACATAATAGAAATGCAAAAATAAATTATAATATAATTCTCTTAAAACAATTTTCCAAAAGATTTTAGATTATACAACAAAATATATATAAAAATACAGGAATTCTCTAATGAGTCCCGGGTCTAATTTTTCTAAATTAAGCCCCCACAATATCCACCACTCATTTCAAATTGTAAGGTAGATTAAGAAAAAAACGGTTATGTTAATGAATGGTGAGATTAACTGTAAATAAGATCCAATTGTGAAATTGTAGGGGGCTTAAACTAAATTTGATGAGCCCTGGTCTCACTAGAGATTGACCCTATAAAAATATGTTATAGGAATTTGAACATTATCTGAATTCGAATCTGAATTCGAAAAGTTCTCAAATTAGGATATGAAATTGGTAAGATATAAAAAATTGAATTCGGATTCGAATTTGGTATGCTTATTTGGAATTCAGATTCGAATTCGGATACATATTATACCATATTCGAAAAGATTCATTCGCATCCTTAGTTGCCATCATCGACCATGACCACATTGATAATAGGGAAGGGAAACTGTTGGTTTGGAGGAATCATGGAGCAAAACATATCTACTAAGAGATGAAGTCATCTAAATCAATTAGTGTTGAAATAAACCTGAACCGACGCGACCTCCCAACCGTCGCGACCTCTCCGATGAAGCATCGCATCTCTTCTTCAAAGAAGCCCGCTCCACTCAACGGAAACAAATACACTTATAGCTAAATGTAATTTGAAGTTCAATAACATTGTAAAAGCAAAATCTCAACAAACCAAAAACATCAACGCGTTTCTACATGGTATTAGAGCGTACAAGATCTTTTTTTCATCACCAGGGATCCTCAGAATTCACTAAACTCATCACCGGACACCTCAGAAAAAACTCACAAACAAAAACCGACCACCTCGGGGGGGGGGGGGGGGGGGGGGGGGGGGGGTTGAAGGCAAAACGCACCAACATCCAAACCCAAGAGGAAGGAAGAAAAAATGACAGATCAAGAGGTGAACGATGCCCCCAGACTGGTCTCACAACCGCTCAACGGACAAAATTATCTGTCGTGGGCACAGGCTATCACGTTGGCCCTCAGTGGGAAAGGAAAACTCGGACACATCACCGGGAATTCAAAAAAACCAGAAGGAGAAGGCATAGAGACAAAACAGGAGGAATGACAGGCGATGGGCCACCTCGTCATGTCGTGGATCCTCAACTCCATGCAACCAAAGATCGGGGTAATCTTCCTCTACAAAAACTCTGCGAAAGAATTCTGGGACTCGGTCCAAAACATCTTCGGTAAATCACAAAACTTTGCTCATATCTTTAAACTAAAACAAGATATCTCGTAGACAAAACAACAAGGACAGACCATCACGGAGTACCTCGGGGCACTTCAACGTGGATGAGATGAACTCTCCATCTACGAACCAGCAACGACTGACCCAAGGACCATATTCGAACGCACGGAAAGGGACCACATCTACCAGTTTCTTATCAGACTTAACGGCAACTATGAAGCCATCCGGAGTCAAGTCCTAATGACCACCGAGCTACCGGACCTCGGAACCATCATTGCGATGATCCAACGGGAAGAGTCTCGTCGGACCACCACTCAGACCGCCGATCATACATCAGAATTGCAGGCGTTTTTCGTAGGAAAACCACAACTCAGTAAAAACAAACAAAAATATGGAAATAAACCATAAGAAACTTGCGATAACTGTAAAAAACAGGTCATAACAGAAACTATTGCTGGTTCCTACATCCGCATCTCCGACCAACAAGGGAAGGAGGGGGAGATCATCGGAATCGAAAGAAAAACAACGGCCGAGCAACAAGAAATGGAGCATTGGCGGTGGCTAACCCTAGCGGAGAAAGGGAAAGGAGAAGGGAAGATGAATAAACCACAAGAAACTTGCGATAACTGTAAAAAATAGGTCATAACAGAAACTCCTACTGGTTCCTACATCCGCATCTCCGACCAACAAGGGAAGGAGGGGGAGATCATCGAAATCGAAAGAAAAACAACGGCGGAGCAACATGAAACGGAGCAGTGGCGGTGGTTAACCCTAGCGGAGAAAGGGAAAGGAGAAGGGAAGATGAATCATGCGTTTTCTCGGATTAGCGTGGTTATATATGCACGCGCGGAGAATCGGATGGATCTCGACCCGATTGCAACAGATCCGACCCTTTTGTAGCAACATCCAGCGGACCCGGATCCGGATCTAGGCCGGATCTGGATCAATTGTTGGTCCAACTAAACTCTTTTTTTGCAGAATAACCCCCCAAGATCAGGTAATTATGCAGGTATAACTTCCTCTCCACAGACTTTTTCTGCAAATAATTTTAAAACTCTGCTTAATACAAGACCTAGATATAACAATCAATGGATTATTGATTCGGGTGCTACAGATCATATGACCGGAAATTACCTTTTATTGCAAAACATTAAAAATAACTTTGATATGGTTAATAAATTGGTAACCGTAGCCAATGACAATCAAGTTGAAATTAAAGAAATAGGAGAAACCATGTTATTAAATCAAATAACCAAATATGTATTATATGTTCCAACTCTTACTTCCAACCTTCTGTCTGTTGCGAAAATAACAAAACATTTTAATTGCGATGTTTTATTCACCCAAAATGATGTATTCTTTCAGGATCGAGTTACAGGGAAGACGATTAGTAAATGACTCAACATCAACGGACTCTATATTTTAGATACTCAAAAAACTGTTTTTCATACCTCTAGCAATACTAATCAGGATCTTTGGCATAAACAAATGGGACATCCATCCCACCTTGTCTTAAAAACTTTATTTCCTACTTTTTCTCCTAATTATGCATGTGATGGTTGTCATTTCTCAAAACAAACTAGACTTCCTTTCCCTACATCTAAAAACAAATCTAGATTTCCCCTCGATTTAATTCACTCAGATATCTGGGGTCCTGCTCCAGTCGAATCTTACAATGGTTTCAAATATTTTGTTTTATTCATTGATGATTTTTCACGTAACACCTGGATTTACCTTCTTAAAAATAAATTCGATGTTTTTAAAATCTTTTGCGAATTTGTAACATTTGTTGAGAATATGTATAATTTCAAAATTAAAACCTTAAGAACCGATAATGGGACGGAATATACCAGTCTCAATTTTCAAAATTTTCTAAAAACTCATGGAATTTTTCATCAAACTACTTGTATTAATACTCCCGAACAGAATGAAATTTCTGAACGGAAAAACCGTCACATCTTGAATGTCACCCGATCTCTGCTTTTTCAAAGTAATACCCCAAAACGTTTTTGGTCCGATGCAGCTCTTACTGCTACTTACCTAATTAATCGTCTACCAAGTCCTGTCCTTCAAGGTAAACAACCTTTAGGAATATTGCTAAACCGGGCACTAAATTTAGATCACCTTAAAGTTTTTGGTTGTGTCTGCTTTGTTCACAGGAAACGGGCGGACAAATTTGACAGCAATTCTGTAAAATGTATTTTTCTTGGTTATTCTGTAAACAAAAAGGGGTACAAATGTTTTGACCCCGAAACTTATAAAATGTATATATCGAGGGATGTATCCTTTAGAGAGAGTGAGTCCTACTTTAAAATAGAAAACGAGCATACAACTGGGACCCCCCAGCTACAACAACTACTCTACCGCAAAGCTACATAGAAGAAGGAGGAGGACAAGAGAGCGACAAAGAAAACGAGGAAGGAGAAGAAGAAGAAGAAACCCCACCCCAAGACAATCAAGAAATTCCCCAAATAAGGAGATCCATCCGTACAAGACGTCCTCCTGCCAGGTTTAACGACTTTGTTACCTCACACGTTACCTATCCCATCGAAAAACACATCTCCTACGGAAAAAAATCTTCCAACCTACAAAACATACCTAACCCAAATAAATAACTTAGAACCTAAGACATTCCAAGAAGCGATAGGAGATCCAAAATGGCGTAGAGCCATGAATGAGGAGCTCAACGCCCTAGAAAATAACAACACATGGACGCTTATCCAAAAACCACAAGGAATCAAACCAGTTGGGTGCAAATGGGTTTATAAAATAAAATATAACAGTAATGGAACTATAGAAAGATATAAAGTCAGACTTGTGGCCAAAGGGTATACTCAAACATACGGGATTGACTACCTAGAGACCTTTGCACCTGTTACAAAGATGAACACGGTTTGTGTCCTTTTGTCCATAGTTGTCGACAGAAATTGGAAACTCCATCAAATGGATGTGAGAAATGCCTTCTTACAAGGGAACCTTGAAGAAGAAGTATACATGACTCCTCGACCAGGGTACAACCTCACCTCAAACCAAGTATGCAAACTCAACAAAGCTATCTATGGTCTAAAGCAGTCTCCACGTGCCTGGTATGCCAAACTCAGTCATTTCTTACTTGCTTATGGTTTTTTAAAATCTTCCGCTGACGCTTCTATGTTTACTAAACATCACAAACAAGGAATCACCATAGTATTAGTTTACGTTGACGACATCATCATCACCGGAGACATTAATGAAGAAATTAGTCAAGTCAAAAACTACCTAAAAACAAAATTCGATATAAAAGACTTCGGTCTCTTGAAATACTTATTAGGAATAGAAATTGCATACTCAAAAAGTGATCTTTTCCTATCACAAAGGAAATATGCTCTAGATCTATTAACAGAAACGGGAAAACTTGGAGCTAAACCCGCCAATACACCCATAGAAACAAACCTCAAAACCATCTCTACTGATTGAGAACCTGTAAAAAATGTTCATCAGTTTCAAAGACTTGTAGGCAAACTTAGATACCTAACAGTAACTAGACCAGACTTAACCTTTGTTGTTAGCATAGTTAGTCAATTTATGCATGCACCTCGAACACCACACTTAGGTATCATTGATCGCATTTTAAGATATATAAAACAAACTTCAGGACAAGGAATACTAATGAAAAATAATAACTCTAACAGTATCATTGGTTTCTCGGATGCAGATTGGGCAGGAAGCCATGATCGTAAATCAACTACAGGCTTTTGCACCTTTCTAGGAGGGAATCTTGTAACCTGGAGGAGTAAGAAGCAAAAAAAGTTGAACGATCTAGTGCAGAAGCAGAATATCGCGCAATGGCATCTACGACTAGTGAACTTGTATGGTTAAAACAACTTCTCAACGATATGGGACAGTCTCCTAGCATGCCCATGCAGATGTTCTGTGACAACAATGCTGCGCGACACATAGCATCTAATCCGGTGTTCCACGAAAGAACCAAACACATTGAAGTTGATTGTCACTTCATCAGCGAAAAAATCCATGCTAAAGAAATAGAGGTTCCCTACATACCCAGTAAGGAACAACTAGCAGATGTTTTCACCAAAGCTCCAAGTCAAAAGCAATTCAGTCGGATCATCGACAAGTTAGGCACCTTCAAGCTCTTCCGGACCCAACTTGAGGGGGAATGTTGAAATAAACCTGAACTGACGCGACCTCCCAACCGTCGCGACCTCTCCGATGAAGCATCACATCTCTTTTTAAAAGAAGCCCGCTCCACTCAACGGAAACAAATACACTTATAAAAGCTAAATGTAATTTGAAGTTCAATAACATTGTAAAAGCAAAATCTCAACAAACCAAAAACATCAACGCGTTTCTACAATTAGGTACATTTTCGGCCTTACAAAATCAAGATTGAGTATTCACATTATGATATTGCGGTAAAAGAAGGTATGAAAACCTCAAAAAATTTAAAAGAAAAGAAATCAGCTAGCCTGGTATGTGCATGAGGATTGAGGTTTTGAAATATGTGATGTATTAAAGACAAGTTGTACGTAGTCTTGTTGCTTCGGCCTACTAACCCAAAGTCCAAACACTACCTATTTGGGTGGCAAATCATGCGTCTTGAAAAAAAAAGAACGAACTTAGGTTTAACATCCAATATACCACACATGAGTCTAGATCGAAACATCAAGAACAACTAAAACAACGAACCTAGACTACATGGGTATATATCAAATATGAAGGACAAATAAAACTTCTATGCTATTTCCTACAAACCAATCATAAGCTACAAACTCTCAAGTCTATTAAACTTATTTCCCATATGCCACATTTAGATATCAAACTCTCAAGTCTATTAAACAAAGAATAAGCTACAAATTGTGATAAACTTATTTCCCATATGCCACGTTTAGATATCAAACTCTCAAGTCTATTAAACAAAGAATAAGCTACAAATTGTGATAAACTTATTTCCCATATGCCACATTTAGATATCAAACTCTCAAGTCTATTAAACAAAGAATAAGCTACAAAATTCCATCATAGTTGGCAAAATCGTATTAATATACAACAAAAAAGATAAAATCTCAATCCAAAGTAATGCAGTATTTTTTTAAAATTTTATCGACCATACTCTATCCCATTATAAATCTCAAGCATCCAAATGTGTCTGCGGGATTTTGCCTTGAGTCCTGGTTATCTCAAGACTATTTATCTTCCAACTAAGCTAGCATCAACTGGTAATGTAAATATGTAATATTTATTTAGTCTTCAAATTATGCATGAATTAATTAGAGAAGCATAGAGTATGGGATCCAATCTAACCTCAATCATTCATTAGAAAACAGTAATCCTCTACAAATGCTCTCTACCTTCCAATCATGTCTCCTCAAGAATTTCGAGGTTCGATGAACGAGAAATGTAGCTAAACATAGCAAGGTGTTTAATTAACTAATAATTAAGCTCTGCAACCATGATTTATTTTCCACATCTTCATTGGCAGAAGGAATTCCCTAGGAGTACCACGTTTGACTAAGCAGTACAACTTGTACCTAGACAACTAAGGTGAGATCTCCCATGCAAGATCGATCTACTACTGCAAAACCATATACATATAATCACTTCTTCCATGCTTAAATATTTATCTTTCTTGGATTATAGTAATTGTATTCTATTCAAGCAAGAAGCAAATGTGACCACATAAGCTTCAATATAGTTATTGCAACTGAGGTCTGAGGGGGCTTGTCCGTCTGCAAAAAAAAACTATTGTCTACATTTCTTTTAATGTCTGCAATATTTTAGCTACGTACCAACGGCTTTAGATACTTTACTTGACGGGATTGTTCGTGGAGAAAGCCTTTTCATGCAGGTTTGCATTGAAAATAACAATTCAAGCACATTAACTTTAGGGGAAGAACTCTTTAAAAGTCACCATTAGAGAACCATGCCAGCATCCTCATGTTTGCACACTGGGGGAGACCTAAAATTAAATATCTCGAATGCTAAAATAATACACATGGGACCAAAAGCTAATTAACATCGTGTATATATGTCAAGTTAATTGTTAAGTACACATTGCTCTTTTGGTTTAAAAACTTGTCAAAGCAGGTTGGTGTTCTTTGAATGTCTTAAACAATATAAGAGATAATAACAAGGATGCAAACGTAGAGGTAGTTAGATGGGATGTATCTTATGATGTTCGTGATTCGACGAGCAGGCCAGGAACTATTATAATTCAACTTGAGAAGCTCTTCAAGAGTTGGTAGTACTTTACAACGTTTAAGTTGAGGTACAAGAAACCTAACAAAAGAAACTCTATGATATGATATAAAATTAACCATCACATGCTTCTACTTTGTCTCTGATTTAACATAGAGTTGATACTCTTAGCGAAGATCGAATAATTAGGTCGATGTCATGAATTATTGTTAGAAGGGTCACAACTATTGATTTGATCGCTTAATTCTGGTAGTATAATTAGGTAAATATTATTAACGTTGCCAATAATCTACTGGGTCAAACTCTATTCATTTAGATATAATCAACCTATATATTTTCCAGGCATATATTTATATAACTTAGATCTTACTATCTAATGTTTACGTTCAACGGTATCAAGTCGGATCTTACTTGATGGAGTTGGGTTGATAAAGCCCAATCCATGTATCTTTTTTAAGTGGAGGTACGCTGAAGGTGGAAATGTTAAAATTGATTTTAGTTGTTCGTAAAATAATTAGTATTTAGTGATGTATATTTAAAATATTAAAACATAACATAAATTTCATTTATGGTTAAAAGTTTTTTTAAACAAGACAATATCAAGTTTAGAAGATATCATAGTATATAATTTTTGCATAATTTATCATACATTATTATGAATTTTAATAAATATTCATGTAATGTGTAGACGCTTTCATTATTAAAAGGATTTCATGTAACATAAAAAAACGAACTGTTTCCGCATGCTTTACATGTTTTTTTTTCTTTTTAGAACTTTAAGCATTTTAATTTTTTTTGTTAATTTGGTGAAAGGATCGATGAGAATTGGAGTTGTAAACTGTATAGGATGAACCCACCTCTCTGGATTTAGGTTACAGTTGGATTCTAGCCACAGTTGGATTTCAAATCGATTACAATTTAATCCGCTAAACCACCAATCCGCAAAAATACAATATTATATTCATATTAATTATACTATACATATAGGTCGTGTGATTAGAGATTTTTAGTTGCTGGCTTGCTGCATGAGACTAGAGATTTTCGCATCTGTCGAGGTGGTGAATATTAATTTGTTATTTTGTTATCACTGTCTGTTTTTCATGTTTATACGCTTAGTTTTTCTTTTTGTCAAGAAATCATTTTTTTAGAGGGATTTTCATGTTAGGTCACCCTCATTTAAGGCTGCCGGATTGCAAATTTGCAATCGTTAGATTACAACTTCACAGTACAAAAAATACAAGCTAAGTTGTATGTACGTATGGAAGACTTTTTATTTCACCATTTGAATTTTAGTCCAAGATAACAAACTCGTTTTACATTCTTTGCAAATTTCACAAGTTTATTTAGTCACCAATCACTAAAGGTGCGTTTGGCAACGAATTCTTAACTGAATTCCAGTAAGAATCCAAACGTGCTTCACAAACAAAAAATCAATTTTCAGATTCTGTAAGAATCTTTGGTTCTTGACAACGAAATTTGTATAGAAAAAATAAGTTAAATTTTTATAACTTCTTGTAAGAATCCAAATTCCATAGTCGCATTTATCATATTATCTTCAATTGTATTTATCATAATACCCTCATTTTAATATTTTTATTCGATAAATTTCTAATTAGAAACTATTAATGTCATACATACAATATATATTTTTTAATAAACTTGATGAATTTACGATATATATCTTGATCCAAACATATTTTCATATTTTGCGATATTTATTAGATAAATTTCATATACATTCTATTGTATGATAATTTTTAATATTAGAAAATAACATAAATATTTTTACCTTAGAAAATCATATCATATCTTGCAATAGTAATCTAATAACAATATAAATTTAAATCTAGGAGCATACTGGTCATTTAACATTTACGGATCCATTACCGGATTCAGGTTTGATTCACACCACGGTAGGGGTGGTAATAGTTCATTCTAGTTCGGGTACCGGAAGAACCGGAACATAAGTCTGTCAATTCTAAACACGACACGATATGATGACATGATGTAGACACGACTTTACATGAAAAATTTATATGATTGAATTTTTTTATTATGATGATAGAAATAGAAATAATTGGTACACAATTTGACATGAATACGATAAATATTTTTTACACGAAACTGACACGAATTGCATCTTTTGTTAGATAATTAATTATTTTTACTCAATAATAGTCAATTAAGATGTTATTTAGAAAGAAAAATATTAATATAACATATCACTTGATTAATTTCAATCTAAACATGATGAATCTTTTTTCAATTTTTACTATACACGAAGTCTTAACACGATAACACATGTCGATCGAAACCGGATCCATGTTCTACATGGATACCTAGAACCGAACCGGATCCAAGTTAGTTTCCAACTTGGGTACCCAGAACCAGATCAGATGGGATTACGGATACTCAGAACCAGTTACTATACAAAACTTGTATTTTTCAATGGGTTCTTTGCTTATCCGGGTCGTCGTTGAGCTTGATTAGGCCCCGGCCTTGCTTGCAGTGGGTCACGGCGACGACGGTCTTCTTCCTGCTGAAGCATTGGACGGCGGGGGTCGGGGTCGCCATGGTTGCGGTGGACCCAAACCCAAACCCTATGTTGGAAGTGTTAGAACCCTAACCCGGTTTAGGGTTAATCATGGTTAAGAGTTGGCTTTGCATGGCGAGTTGGGTTGCATAGTGTGTGCATGGGGAAGAGGAGGAGGCGAGTACTGTAGACGAGAGGGGAGGATGATGGCTGGGTGTGTAGTGCACTGTTGGTGGAGTTTTAGTTGGGTTAAGTGAAGAGAAATCCGTTTCTCTCCCTCACTTGCCCACTCTCTCACTCTCCTTTCATCTTTCCTGTCTAGCAGCACCAACGGAGGCGGAGGCGGATCCAGCGGAGGTCGTGCAAGGAGGCGAGCACGCGAGGTGATCTACGGTGACGACGTGCGTGAGCGGGCTCCGGCGGTTCGTCGTCTTCGTTTGAGGTATGCCGCTCTCTAGTGTGGTTTTGTTGTTAACCCTCGTGGTAGAGTTGTGTTGGTCGGTCGGAGGAGGTCGGAGACCTCTCCGACAGTGTGTTTCTTCGTAGAAACCTCGGTTGGTGCGAGGTTGAAGACGACCAACGGTCGACCGGGCCCTTCGGGCGGTCGACCGAATGCATGTATTATTGTCTGTCTGTTGTGTTTCGGTCGACCGGGTCCTTGTGTTCGGTCGACCAGAACTTAAGTTTATTGGATTATTATGCGTGATGTTCGGATGTTGGTTTTCGTTCGGTCGACCGTTATATGACGTAGAATAGTAGGTTGACCCTGTTAGTTTTCGGTTGACCGAGACCCCTGAGTCGGTCGACCGATAGATTCGATTTTGTTGTTGACCAGACTCCGGATTTTGACCTCGTTCGGTCGACCGGTTTTAGACCTTCGGTAGACCGTTAGGATTTTTGTGTTGCGCAAATAGTTCGACCGTTGTAGAGACTTCGGTCGACCGATTCCCATGTGGAAGCGATCGACCGAGTTGTCACATTCGGTCGACCAACTTCCCTTGTGGAAGCGGTCGACCGGATGTCACTTCCGGACGACCGATTCCCTTGAGGAAAATGGTCGACCGAGTGGTCTTTTTTGGTCGACCGTTTTTGCACAGGACAGAATTCCTGGTTCCCTTTTTGAATGCCAACTTTGTCCACGGAAACCTGTGTCCTCGCCTTGTGCGTGAGCCGGGCGGTAACGGTGGGCGCGTTCCGCGTGCCTGCCCAGGGACCGTCGTGTGGAAAAGTGTGGGTGTTCGGGACGCGTCACCTCCATGTATGGATCGTGACTAAGATGATGGATTGATTGGACACTTTGTAGTATAGCGGGCCTGAGGGATCGCGGATCCCAATGTTTGATGTTTGTGCGGGCACGCAACTGGCGTTGGGTGAGGTGACTACCGGCCTACGGGCTACGGAGGTCGCTGCCCTGCTTTTATAGCGGCACGGTTGGTGTTTGCGGCTCGTGGAGCCTGATGACCTGGCGGACTTCGGTCTGGACCCGTCTGATGTTGTGCCGGACGTTTGTGATGGACCGCCGATATTGTGCCGGTGATGCCGCCGAGGTTGTGCCGGCGATGATGATTGTTGGGCCGAGGTTGTTCCGGCTATGTTGATTCCTCGACTGGGCACCTATCGAGATGATGTTGTTATACCTTCCGGGTGACGGCCCTGTTGGTCCCCGTGGCTCCGACCACAGAGATTTGCAGATCTGTATTCTATTGGCCCGCAGGCGTGACAGAGGCTCCCTGCCGAACCCTTGAGTAGTGTAGCCGCGTGTGGGGGGTGCGATGTCGCGTGCTGTAAGACTGCATGTGCCTGAAGTAGGTCTCCTCGGGAGACCCGATGTTGACTGTCGGACTGATGTCCTGTTTTACCCTTTGGGGGAACTGTTTTCCTTTCTGTTGATGTCATGACATGTTACTAGTATGATAGGTTCATTGTGTAATGCACGCATATAGGTGAGTTGGCATACGAGATTTCCTTTTGGAAACTCAGGCATTGTTGTTATATATTTTTCAAGACCACAGTAGGTCCAGTTGGGTGGTGATCGGCGGACACACGCATTTTGGAGTCGGATCCTCTACTCGGACCATTGAGGTCGACATGATTACATTTATCTTCCTTGTTGTTCTGTAGTAATCATTTATCGTTTTTGACAAACTCTGATGTAATTTGGTGCACCGCTATTTGTTTTATGAGAAGTAACAGTCCCGTCTTTGATTATTGAGTTCCATTGTCTTGATTATAAATTTTTAAATTTTTACTGTCTCGGGATGTTACAGGAAGTGGAAGGGTTTTATATTGGAGAAAGAGGTTCGGGGAATTTACGAGTTTGGGATCGGGAATTTTTGGATTTTGTTGGGGAATTTGGAGGACGTAAGCCTTCCTTTTAGCATGCTAGGATGCCTTATGGAAGCTTAACAGATATTGTTGTTGTGTTGGACTTTACGAAGACTTCTTCATCTAATTTTATAAGATATAAGCCGAAATTTTGTTTGCTAGTCTCAACGGTTGACTGTTTATTTGTTACTTGACTTTAGTTTGAATTGTGGTTCATATCTCGAAACATTTACTTAATAAACCACCCGCTTTCCAAAATTAAAATAAAAAATGGTGAAACCATAAACGTGACTTTTGAGGTTGGATTCACGTGTGATATTGACAATCTAATTCGTCTCTGATTTTGCTTGGTCAAACGTTACAAATTATGTCACTTCTACCTTAAAAGCAACCTCAATTGTTAGTTTCATTGATAATTTTTTGGGTAAAATACATATAATTTCCCTCAACTATGGTCCAATACAATAACGAAGGGTGGATAGCATCATTGGGATTTGACTCAAAATCTTTTTCTCCATCATTCATTATCCTAAATATAGAACTCATCGATTCAGGATATCATCCATGGTCGAATTTTTTTTGGGGCTGACAATTGAGTTCATCAGGTTAGTATCCTCAACTATAAAGGTCATTTCTGGTGTCACCATGAAAGCATGAACCCTAAGATCATCAATTTAGTACCACGAGTCAACGACCTATTAAATATTGTGGACTGAAACAAAGAGGATCTGAAGAACTGCCCCATAGATTGCAAAAAAATAGCCTAATGTAAATCATATCTCCACAATATTAGTTTTTACAAAAGAGAGTATCAGACTAACTTACTGGGACAACCCTCCAGAAAATTAACGGCATAGCAACCATGCAAGCATATGAAAGAAAATAAAGCAGATGATAACACTAAGAATCGGGAAATGCAGCAACAAGCAAAAAGGTTCATGCAAGCATCAAAAGAGAAAACCAAACAATACCATCTTAAATCAGCATAATGGTGGTCTAAAATCTGTTCCATCCAATAAAGACTAATACAGTTAAATCACTATTTTGCCGCGAAATTGCAGCCCTGATCAATATGAAGCTTCCTTCAACAGGACATTATTATGTACAAGAAAAATCCAATTTCATCACATACGAAGCCTTTCTTCATCCTTTGGCGAGAGAAATGGCCTCCAAAAACCAAATCACAACCACCTACCTCTATCTTCCTTTGTCGTCCTTGTCAAAAAATTCATCAAGTATTTAGACCCATCTTCTTCCCTTGTCATGTTGTCGAACAATTCTTCAAGCATTTAGACCCATCGTCTTGCAAATGGGGCACAAATTTTTATAAGAAAGCCACTGCTTAATGCACTTGGAGTGGAATTCATGACCGCAGTTGAGCAACCCAAGGTCATCATTCTGAACAAACTCCTCCTGAAGTGAAGACAACAAGAGCCCACAAGTTAGACTGGAGTTCTGCTTCGACTTTAAGTCGTTCGGTGCTAGTGACACACGATTAGCCTACCTGGCAAACACAGCATGGTTCATCACTCTCAGACGCTTGTGTGTTGGGTGAGAATTTCTTCTGTTTCATGTTCTTCATAACAGTTTCACTGGTCAATCCAGTGTTCACATCTCCTATCCTTTCTTCTAATGCTAACAACTCCTGCAATCCGAAGAGCAGTAAAAGATCCATCCAATGTTAGTTGTGAACAGGGGGGGGAAAACCCAAACTCATACCTCATAAGACATGTTGTCAACATCTAGGCGCATGTCACGGTGCCTATCATGCAGATCAAAACTCCGAATCAAGGATCGATCAAGGAACAGAAGGTCCTGTAAGAGTAAGACGACCAGAATTTCATGTTAAGGGCTTGTAACAGAAGAAATTCCCTATTCAAATTTATGGTCTTTCTACCGATCATTTCAAATTTAAAGGTAGTTGATATTTAACAATAACAGATGAATTTACAATCCGCTTTTACTATATTTCAATGATTACGGCTTACAAAACACTGGATTTCTACGTTCAATATACAAATCTACTTAAAGATATATTTAGAACATTTATTAACATAAATTTGAAATTTAGTACTTCAATTGGAAGCATATAGACACCTTTTTCTACAGTTCGACCTACATCTCTGACCAGCAAAATGTTAAAACAGTAAATAAAAACAAGAAAAGCAGTAAATGCAAAAGAGAGAATCAATGGATCCACAATTCAGTACTTAAAATTTCCTTCAATGAAACAAATTCAGGACTTCAGCGAAGAGAGGAAGTTGGACAACAAAAGACAATATGGCAGCTTGTCACAGAAGATGAGTGGAGAGGTAGTGGAGTGCCGCTAGACCATCAAAAAGTGGTAGGTTATTTCGTTCTTGATGGCTAGGATTGTGCTAAGGCTGAGACAAATTGAAACGACTTGGGTTTTCAGGGGTATGTGGATTTTAATATTTGAATGGGTATATAGGTATAAAACCACAAATGTTGCTTTTATGTATACGCGCATATGCACCTGCACATTTTGATTTCCCAAACCTGAGTGCAGTATAAAACATCTATGACGGATTGAAATGAAATAAATATAGTTAAAGAGTACAAAAATATGCAGCGAGTATAAAAAAGGCCCCTAATTGTGTAGACAATGTTATGTAAGAACCAGTATATTTTCCAGAAACAAGTTGAAAATAAGTAGTGCTGAAGAGGACCGTACATGCTGAACATGAGCAAATGACTCACCTCAATTCTTAAATTTTCTCCCCTACGAATATAATCTAACGCATTGCGAATCTGCATTACGAGAGAATGTGAGAACAAAATATCAGCTTATTAGACAAATACAATAACATGTCATCAACATTAACCAACAAGATAACCAGAAAATAATCACCCATGCATTTCAAGACAAGGAGAAAATATATTCACATTCAGAAATACACGGTTCAGATGTAAGGCAAGCAAAATGTTGGAATTATTGAATTCTATTTCTGAATGCAATAAAAGATAATATATGTAAAAAAATGATAGATAACACCATGAAAGTTATTAGTATTACAGTTTTCATAAAAAAAAAAAAAAAAAAGAGATTACATTTCGACTACCTCAAATTCTAGCAACTCCCAGAAAAATAACCTTCAAGTAGAGACTCGGTTCGTAGAAAACAAAACAAGGGAAACACTACCATTTCTCATTGACTGTACAACAAATTTATCCGGAACCCAACAGCAGAAATAAAATTCAAATTGATTGACACGTAATAGTTTGTACAAAGCCCACAAGGACTTCCAAATGAAACAGTTCAAGAAGGAATTTTAGAAGACATGCGAACAAAAAACGACTTGGGTAATATATGATGCACTCCACGCTATTATATGTTTCAGAGCACATCTGAATATCTGATCACTGAATTATTTCTTAGTTTTTACTAAAACGATAAATACGATTTAAACATGTTAATAAAACAACCTCAGATATCACTGTTTAGAACGAACCTCAGATATCACTCGGCTTCTTTCTTCTCTTGCAGCCGACATCCTAAGCAACAAAGGGATGCCAATGACGCTGTCAGTTTGTCTGTCTGTATTAGCGGACCTCAGAGATTGGTGCAAAGCACGCAACCCAGCACCAATGCTGGGGACCGACTCATGTGGGGTTGGGGTTGGATTTGGGTTTGGACTTTGCACATGCATATTATTGCTCGGACCCCCATATTCAGATACAGCCGATTGAAATGGGCGACCGGCATAGTCAGATGACCCTGATGAATGCTGCTGAAAAAGTCCCTGATGAGATGGCCAAGTCGGAGGTGCAAAAGGCTGAGAAGCTGATGCCAATCCAACTTGCAAATCAGAAGCAATATTTCCAAATGAACCTACATTTCCTGTAGATGGATTCCAATTTCTTGGCTCTTCAACCAAATTTCTTGTGCCGGACAGAGAAAGGCTGTTGCTTCTCCTTGGAATGCGCCTTCTGAGACTTGCGTCTCTCGAAGAGTGGGCCAACGAATTGCCAGTCCTAGAACTAGAAGTCCCGATGTTTCCCCCAGGAGATGCAAAGGTTAGGGGAGGTGCACTCGAGTCAATTTGTAAATCCAAAGATGCATTGGGTGTCATAACCATGTTTTGTGTAGGCAAATCTCCACTTCTAGTATCCTGTGTCAAATATCTCATGTCAGGCACAGGTCTGCTCCGGGCAACGATGTGTCTTCTAAGAAATGGTTCTCTTGAAGAGTGAGTCGATGCATTGCCAACCCTAGAATTAGATGTTCTGAGCCTTTGAAATCCATTTGGATTCCACGGCACCTGAGAAACTAAAGGAGCAATGGTTTGAGCTTGAGATACAGAAAACGGAGTTCTTGTCTCTGGTTCTGGTAAATGAATATGAGATGGAGAAAGAAACAACGGTTGGTGAGCCATCGAGTACCCCGATGATGACAAACTAAACGGGGACAAACCATGTTCGTGTGAAGGATTTAACCTCCTTCGAGTGCTTCTGTGGGTGTTTTCAGCACAGTCTGCCACATTAGCAAAAGAATTACATCCTAGAGTTGCCATTACCGCGGCATCGGGCATTTGACTCGTACCTTCTAAAGTGATTTCAGGATTAATGACCGGAGTAGATATATTCAAGCTAATGGTCTGACTATTTCCTGCAGAAACAACCTGCTTATTTTTCTTGTCTTGCTGTGATAATTGCATGCTGCCACCAGAAGAGGACTTCAAGGTCAGTCCTTCAAACATCTTTCTCTTGCCTGTTAGTCGGTCTTCCAAGGATTCTAGTGGCCTAACATCATCATTCCAATGTGTACATGAATGAGGAGTACTTGTTGAACCGACGCCAGAAAGAACATTTACTTTGTATGTTGAGGAAGAACCTTTGTATAGATTGTGCCTGCCACCTTCAGATGCATGGTTGTTACTACCCATCAAGTCGATACTAAGTCCTATACTATGAGAAGAATCATGCCCTTGCTTGAATCCACCTAGAGGGTTCTCTCCACTCATATCCACTTTCTGTGATAAGCCCATGTTCTCGGATTTCTCACCATCTGAACAAAATGATGTCGGGTTAATTGAAATCGGAGTTGACCG
The DNA here is from genome assembly GCA_963682175.1 of Triglochin maritima. Lineage (NCBI taxonomy): Eukaryota > Viridiplantae > Streptophyta > Magnoliopsida > Alismatales > Juncaginaceae > Triglochin > Triglochin maritima. The sequence continues at coordinate 11,452,245 of OY821773.1, forward strand.
ACTATGACTGTGTTTTGTCTCATCAAGAATCACTGGCCTTGTTGTGTCTCCCCTATTCCCAGTATTACTACAGATCCAAGGAGTGAAAGATGCACTTCCATGATTCGCCACATTAGGAAATGGCAACAAGACGTCCTCAGAGGGTAAGATGTGGTCCGTATCCTCTTGGGTTTCTATTGAGTTTACCATGTTGTACGAGAAAACCTGACGATTGATGGAAGAATTGTTAGGGGTAGAACTCTCGCCGAATTTAACAGTGCCTTCTCCTTGCATCAAAGGCAAACTGATTTCACTTCAAGGTTCTTCAGCAAATGAGAGTTATGAGTTTCAAGAACACCAATAAGGATTTCAAATCTGCAAACACACAACATCAAGCATGTTACTACTATTAGTTCAGAACTCCATTACCCTACCCCTTTCCACTGACGATAGAACATGATATTTAAAAATGATGAATCCATGGAATTAAGATTTAAGAATGAGGATAGTTTTTTAATCAAATTTACTTCATCAAGATAAAATATGTATCTCGACATGCTCACAGGGGTTCATCAAGTAATCCATCAAAGAAAATGGACGTTTGGTCCAAACATAGAGAGAAAATAACAAATACCCATGTTAACTCCATTGTAGGACAAACTTGGGTTTCCCAAACAAACTTTAATGAGTTGAGTCTTATAAGTCTATAAGTCTACTTCAGTGAAAGCAACTTCAATTAAAACGACTGAGAAACAATGTGGATTTTCCTAAGATGCACTCAGAGCAATGGGTTGTGTCCATTTCCACTGTGTCAAAGATTAAGTTGTTTTTTGACATTTGGAGCATCATGGACCATATCAAAGGGCTATTTAAACAATCTGCATTTCTTTTATTGTGGAATCGCAGATGGTCAGTTGCATCTGCATCAGTTGGGTCAATTGAAAACAACCTCACTGTTTTACAGTGGTAGGGTTGCATACATCCGACCCCCCCTACCCCGCTTGGGCTGGAGCCTCTTCTGAGGCATTGGGGTTATGTTAATGTTGATGCACTCAGAGAAATGGGTTGCTTATTACGTCTAATTAAGATTTCATTTTAACAAATTTTAACCCTGACCATTGTTCTATCTCAAGAGGACTAACTTAACATTCATAATTGGTTCCTTAGCTATATATTTAAACTGTAGCCAAAATCTAATGAGATTACAGAAATTCATGTTTCTACATTCTACCAAACAATATTAGAAATCCCCCACAACCCACTTCTCCACAAACTATCTGGAGGACAACGGTCCATGGGAGGATTGGTCTCCTTTACTTAGTTTTGATGAAAACCAATCTTCCCATGGCATTTAGAGTCATGCTACTCCACTCGCATCTTGATCACGACAGCACAAGGCATTTCCCAAGTATTTTCATGAAACATAATTGCTTCTTATGTTCCTTTTCTTCTCCACATAGACTACATATCTACTCCAATCTTTCGACACAAAACGTCGTTACAAAATCAATCACTCTGTCCTTTCTATACAATTATCCACTCTGACTCCCCAAAACTTTCCTTTGCATGTCATGCTTGCTTCTACTTTCTTAGTTGTAAAATCTCACACAGATCAATGCACACATAAAAAAATACCAATCAAGTAGTTTTCAAACATCATTGAGTGCCACAATAAGTATGAACCCTACATGATCAATAAATCTTCATGATGTTAAATATAAAAAAAACATAAACAAGAGCAAAACAAAAGTTTTAACCATGAAATCTTTACGCAACAAAAGAAAATAAACACTAAAAGGGAAGAAAGAAAAAACACCAATCCTAAGAAGAAGTTTAAAAAAACCCCACCAAATAACTGATCTGAACAACAACACAAAAACCCATAAAAACCACCTCCACTCCAACCCAAAAAATTCATTTTCTCCACACACAAAAAAAAAATCCCCCCAAACCCCAACGATCCAAGGAACCCACAAACCTGACGATCCGAACCACCACAAGCCAGCTCCAAACCCCTTCCCCTCGCCTCCAACCGTCCCTAAACCCCAACCCCCTGGCGTCAAAATCCAAACTTTGGCCCCAGAAACCAATCTCCACCCCAAAAACTCGGATCTTGGGGCGTCAAAAGCCAATCTTTGGGGGATCTGGAGGGGGCTGAAGGGTCAGCGGTGGGTGGAGGAGGTGTTGAATGGGCAGAGAGAGAGAAGGTAAGGAAAGGAAAGGAAAGAAGGAAGGGCTGGGAAATGTGTGATATTTGGTTTGTTGTTGGCTTTATGTTTGGAAGGGAAAAAAAAAGAGGTTAATAAATCCAACAACAACACTAATTGTGACCCCCCCTAAAACAATTTCATTCAAACTAATGGGTCATGACTCATGAGTGACCAGGTGCACACCTTGTTTTTGTTGCTTACTTGCTTCCACACCTCACCCACATTTTTTATTTTAATCTTTCTTTTTTCTTTTCTTTTCTTTACTTTTTTGTTGCAAAAAAGAGATGTTCTTTTCCAATTTATTCGGATGTGATTGGTACATTAAAAAAAACTTCTTAAAAGTAAGTAACTTGACTTTCCAAATGAGTTTTGAGTGATTGGGTGTTATGGAAACTTTTAAATATCTGGAAGTTGAGTTTTTAGAAGGTTTTTTAAGACTTAAAAATAAAGATGATGGGAAGTGATGGAAATAAGTTCTAAATTTCTTTCAACTCTACTTTTTGACATTTTGTTTGGTGGTTTGTGTTGATAGGTTATGGGTTAGGATCATTCAAAATATGATAAAACTCCAATGCGAGGAACGACTGAGAAGGTTTAGAACTTTAATGAGTTTAATCGCTCAACAAATATAATAATTGATTTACAACCGTTCTCAGATAAAAACAAATATTCAAAAACAACACATGCAATTAAATTTTTGTACCCTAAGAATTTGAAAAGCAGAAACATTACCCGTAGTGCAATCTGAAGAAGTATCGAAACACAAATCCTCCACCAATTTGAAACACACACCTCTAGTCTCTCTCTACCACTACAACCACTAGGCTCTAATAAAGAAAGCTCTCTGGAAAAATCAACTCTTCTGGAGTCCGGACTAGTCTGACATGCTTTGCTGATCTATAAAATATATTTTACCTTACTATTTTACAATTCCAAGAAAGGTGAGTGACACTTTCAGAATCAAAAGACATCACCAGTGGTTGGAATAGATGTTGCTCTTGTTCGAAACATGGGTGGATGGGTTTGATGAATGGATGGATGCCTATAGGCTATAGACTATAGACTAGTTGTGGTTGTGGTGCCAACCAATCTACATCTTTCCCCCACCAAACATGGTGCTCTTCTTCCAAGGGTGAATCATGGATTCCTCCTCTCTTAGTTAGTTAGGGTTTCAATTCAAAATTAATTTTTTACATTTAATTAGGAAGGGGTTTGAAATGGAAACTTGCTTGTGGCTTTGTTCCTCTTGTTTAAATGGTGCATGCATGTGAACATGAACCTATTGTCAATATATTTCTTATTTAATTAATTGTATTCTTCCCAAGGATTTGATGATGTCCATTAAGAATAACTTACTTACTGCGTTCTTTTGGAAACTTTTATGAGCACATACTGTTGGGAGGGGATCTAAGATGCACTAGCATGACACAGATTAAACGCACCACGTATAATAGAATATTGATTACGGAATAATAACTTCTGACTCTCTCTAAATCTCAATTGCAACAAGAAAACACAAATAAGATGAAATAGCAAGCAATCACACAACACACCTGAAACAAACCACGACACACGCGATTTTATAAGGTTCGGCAAGATGCCTACGTCCTTAGGGGGTCTCCTGCGGGTTTCCTTTCCTTGAAACTCTTCTCCAACAAGAGAAGTCTCCGAGATTACAAGCAATATGTCTTTCAAAGCACTCTAGATCTCTCTCTAGCCTAATCTCTCTCAAGGAAATAAATATTGTATGTTGTGTATTAGGGCAAAAACCATATTTATAATGGGCTAAATTCGTACAGAGAATAATTCAGATCGTGCATAACTGCCTCAAAACGGTCAACCGGAATTGCCCATCGGTCGACCGGTTTTCGGTTAATTCGCATAACTACCAACATTCGGTTGACCGCTTACCCCGAGTTGGTCGACCGTTCCGCGTTTCCCGAAGCTCCTGAACGTTTTCGGTCGACCACGAGTACAACACCGGTCGACCGATCTGCATGCCGATTTTCATCTCGCAACTACTGTCACTTTTCGGTCGACCGCGTGCCCAGCACCGGTCGACCAGATCACGATCGATCCTGAGCTCCAAATCTACTGACGTTTTTCGGTCGACTGAATTCCCAGAACCGGTCGACCGATCCTCGATCTGTTCCGAGCCTCATGGCTCCTGGAGTAATTCGGTCGACCGGAGACTTAAGTTTTGGTCGACCGATTCTCCCAGAACTCCTGTATTAACAATTATAAACCAATTCCAACAATCTCCACCTTGGTTTAGAATTGTTGCCTTAGCCTTCTCTGCCCCCGCATCCTTTGCGCTTCCTAGAAGCACCTTTAGCGCTACCCCCCGGAGCGCTTCTCCTTCTCACTCTCTGAGGACATTGAGAAGCTTCGAGCACAACTCGAACTTCTCCTGATTGACGACCTTGGTCATCATATCTGCAGGATTCTCACTTGTGTCGATTTTTTGGAGAACAATCTGCCCTTCTTCGATTCACTCTCGGATCTTATGGTACCTTACTTCAATATGTTTGGTCATTGAATGGAATGTCTGATCATTGGCTAGATAAATTGCACTTTGACTATCGCAATGCAATTTGGTCACTTCTTGTTCCATCCCCAAAGAGCTAACCAAACCCTTCTGTGGGATCGGGAGGGTCGGCCATGCTAATCATTTTTAAACTAATTACCTACTCATTTTATCGATTGAGTTATATGCAGCGGAATTTAAACAACTAAACGAGCAAGTAAGAAATAAGCAAACCACAATGGACGCTGGGGTTTTTTACAGAGGTTCAGTCACCGCCTACGTCCTCTCTTGCAAGCTCCGCTTAACACTTCGAGCTTCGCTCGCGTCTTCACTATCCACTCCCCGTTCCGGGCCGGGAGAGAACGCCTTTTACAAAACAAGCTCCGCGAACAACCTCGCGAGCTTGACTTTCTTCTCTCACAATCCGAGAGGAACACTTCGGGCTTTCACCGAAGTCCTTGCTTCTTGAACAAACGAAATCTTGAGTGGAACACACTCTCTAAACTTGAGCACACTTGAATGAGAATGAAATTCATTCTAAGTGTGGAAATTTGAGGCCTTGAGTGTTTGAAATTCTCTCTAATGTTTGGGACAAGTTTGTAGTGGGAGAGTTGTGTTAAAATGTGTTTTACAACTCCTTATATAGGCATTAGAGAGAATAGAGCCGTTGGGATTGATTGGGTGTGAGTTGATGTATGATACACAAAATAGAAATCTGCTGGACCCAATTCTGAGTAAATTCGGTCGACCGAAACGGGAAGAACGGTCGACCGTTTGGCAGTTTTGCACAAAGTTCGGTCGACCGGTAAGGAAACGGTCGACCGCCCAACGCTACGACTTAGGTACACTTAAGTTATTGGTCGAACACCTAAAAGGAAACGGTCGACCGATTTGTACCAGGCACTTTGGGGTTGACAAACAATTAGATATTTGGTCGACCGAAACAGGTTTAGCGGTCGACCGATTTTCAACAGGCACTTGGGGTTTGTCAATAGATGGACATTCGGTCGACCGATCATGGTACTCGGTCGACCGATACATGAAATGTATTTGGGGTATAATTGGTTTAATACAAATACGACCGTTGGGTATATACGACAAAACTAACGGTCGGAAAATTAAGTTCAAACGGTCGACCGAAAGAGAAGGTGCGGTCGACCGAAACCAGGCAGTGAAAACACAAACAATATGATTGATCATTTGGTCGACCGAAAGGCCTGTTGCGGTCGACCGAATGTGGGCAGACTCTTAGGGTTCAGGTTTAGTATTTTCCGGTCTATGTTTGGGTGATCTATTGAAGTCCAAATTATGTGAAATTTCGTGTGTGACTTCTATAAGGAACCTAGTGTGTGTTTAAGTTTGATTTTAGCTCAAGTATGCTCAATTTACACATGTTCCTAAGACTCAAAGAAAATACAAAATACATGTCTTCAAAAGAGCTTGATTACATGTCTTGACTTGATTTTCCTTTCTTCCTTGAGTCTTGATCACTTGTAGAGGTTAGCACAAAGCAATATGTATGCAATGCAATATGTGTGCTACTCTACATGATTATAATTAAGATTAGGTTGATTAAATCATCAAAACATAGATTTAGGCCAAAAAACCAACACCTTCAACCATATAGATTCTTTTCCGGCATCGACAACAACATGTACTCTGCTTCCGTTGTAGACAACGCGGTAATATGTTAGAGAACCGATCTCCAACTCACTGGACCTCCACCCAAAGTGAACGCGTACCCTGTTGTGGACCTCCGCTTATCCAGATCTCCAGCATAATCTGAATCAACGTACCCCTCCACCTGCCTTTGTGCTCCATCTTTGGTGAACTTCAAGCTAACATACATGGTTCCCTTCAGGTACCTCAACAGCCACTTCAACGCTTTCCAATGTTCTTTTCCTGGGTTAGCCATATAACGACTCACGAGGCTAACTGCGTGTGAAATGTCTGGCCTAGTGCAGATCATAGCATACATAACGGATCCAACTGCACTAGCATATGAAACTCTCTCCATATCTCTCCTTTCCTTTTCAGTAGAGGGGCTGCACTTCAACGAGTGCTTGAAGTGAGCACTAATAGGTGTGGCCACCTGCTTAACGTTCTCGAGATTATACCTCTCGAGTATCTTCCGGATATAACTCCTTTGAGTGAGCAGAATTTCACCTTTCTCGGTATCCCTGGAGATCTCCATACCGAGAATCTTCTTTGCGCTCCCGAGGTCTTTCATCTCAAACTCCCCGTGAAGCTTCAGTTTGAGATCATCTATATGCTTCATCTCCTTAGTCGCGATCAACATATCATCCACATACAGAAGCAAGAACACGTGTGTTCCGTCTCCAAGACTCCGCAAGTATACACAGCTATCATAATCGCACCGTACAAAACCATTATTAATCTTAAATAAATCGAACATTTTGTACCACTGCCTCGGTGATTGCTTAAGTCCATAGAGGGACTTCTTCAGCTTGCATACTTGTCCTTCCTTGCCTCGTGCGATGAACCCATCCGGCTGCCTCATATAGATTTCTTCCTCTATGTGCCCGTGAATAAAAGTTGTCTTCACGTCCATCTGCTCTAACTCCATGTTGTTCATCGCTACCATAGCTAACAACACTCTAATAGAGGTATGCTTTACAACGGGTGAGAAGATCTCGTTGTAATCGACCCCTTCCTTCCGAGCATATCCTTTTGCCACCAACCTTGCTTTATACTTTATCTCCTCCATAGGAGATGACCATTCATTCTTCCTGAATATCCACTTACACCCAATCGCGCGCTTTCCCTTGGGAAACTCCGTTAACTCCCAAGTTTGATTCTTATGAAGAGACTTCATCTCTTCGGTCATGACCACCATCCACTTGTTCCTGTCCTCCTGCTCAATAGCTTCTTCGAATGTGCAAGGGTCCCCACATTCGGTAACAAGTGCAAATGCAATACTAGCATCATCGTGACCATACCTCACCGGTGCCTTTGTGATCCTCCTTTGTCTTCCTTGAGCAATACTCTCTTGCTCAGCTTCCTCCTCTACTTGTGAGTCAATTGTTTCCTGCTGAACTTCTTGATTCGATTCTTCCCTTGAAGTCGTGACCTCAACTTCAGTTTCCTCTTCCTGCATGGGATTCTCTTGCTGCTCTTTCTCCTCAAGGCCCTTGAGCAAACTTGTCTCATCAAAGACCACATTACTCCGTAGGAGTACCTTCTTGCTCACCGGATCCCAAAGCTTATATCCTTTTACTGTCCTATCGTAACCAAGGAATATGCACTCCTTCGATTTCGAATCCAGTTTCGACCGTTGTGTCTCATCGACCAACGCATAGGCTTTGCATCCAAATATCCTAAGCCTCGAGTAGTCAAATAGCTCACCCGTCCACACTTCCTGAAGCGTCTTTAATTCAAGTGTCGATGACGGTGAGATATTTACCAAGTAACATGCAAGATCTACTGCTTCCGACCAGAAATTCTTCGACAGATTTGCATGAAGCCTCATGCTCCTTGCCCATTCACATAGTGTTCTGTTCATCCTTTCAGCTACGCCGTTTTGTTCCGGACTCCGCGGTGTAGTGAAATGCCTCGTGGCGCCTTCTTTCTCACAGAAACTTGCAAACTCCCTTGAGGTGTACTCACCTCTGTTATCTGTCCGTAAGTACTTAACAAATTTTCCTGTACTTTTCTCTACTTGGGTCTTCCATGTTTTAAACTTATCAAAGACATCAAATTTATTTTTCAGAAAATAAACCCATATCTTCCTTGAGAAGCCGTCTATGAATGTGACAAAATATTCGGCTCCACCTTTTGACCGAACCTGAGCCGGCCCCTAGACGTCTGAGTGCACATACCCCAGAATTTCCCTCGTCTTGTGGATAGCCGTCTTGAATCGAATCTTGTGCTGTTTACCGAAGACACAATACTTGCAAAAATCCAATTTGCAGCTCTTAACACCCTTCAACAATCCCTGTTTGTGTAGCTCACACAAAACCTTTTCCGACATATGACCAAACCTCATATGCCAAAGTGTGGTGCTGTCTTCGTCGCGTGCAACATTTGCTGCACCTTTTCCTGCTACTGCATTCCCTAGCATCCAATACAAGTTGCCCACCTTGGTTCCCTTTATCACTGTCATCGCCCCATGAGTGACCTTGATCTTTCCGTCCCCGCCGGACCATCTCCCTCCGAGAGTATCAAGCTCTCCTAGAGAAATCAGATTCTTCTTCAACTCCGGTATGTGACGCACACTCGTCAGCGTTCGAATGCACCCATCGAACATCTTGAATTGTACGGAACCAATACCAACGGTAGTACACGGTGCATCGTTGCCCATAACAACGATCCTCCTTTCAGTGGCTCATAGGATGTGAACCACTCCTTATCCGGGCACATGTGAAATGATGCTCCTGTATCCAAATCCATCCAGATGATGAATTGTACCCGTCTTTCCCTTTCTGCAGCGACTCCTTGAAGGCCCTACAGTCGTGCTTCATATGACCAACCTTCTTGCAGAAAAAACATTCAAAGGATCTCCCCTTTGATTTGGATCGGCCTCTTCCGTTGCTTCTTCCTTTGTTACTCGTCCTGCCCCTTTCCGGTGCTGTGATCAATCATTCACCCTTCTCGAAAGAGCTACTACCAGAATTCCTCCTTGCATCGTAGGAGATCAGCGTGCCCTTGACCTCCTCCAACACCAACGAATCTTTGTCATATATGATCGTATTCACCAAGTTCTCATACGAGTCCGGCAGCGACGTCAATAACAACATTGCCTTGTCTACATCCTCCATCTTGTCCTCAAGCTGAGTCAGATCAGCTATCAACTTATTGAACACAGAGAGATGCTCAATGAACGGTGTGTTCTCCTTATCCGAATCATGTATAGTTGATGCTTCAGATTCAACTTGTTGCTAAGGTTCTTCTTCATGAACCTCTCCTCCAGAAGTTTCCAATATTCTGCCGCGGTCTTCCCTGATTCCTCGAAAAGCAGATCATCCGAGAGGCACAACTCGATGATCCCAATAGCCTGGAGATTCAGACTCTCCCACTTTTCGTCGGTCATCTTCGACGGCTTCTTTTCAACTCCATCCAACGTCAGCAATAGCCCGTCCGTCTGAGACATCAACTCACGAACCCTCCGTTGCCATGTTGAAAAGTCCCCTTTCCCGGTGAATTTCTCCACCCGAAAATCCACGCTTCCTCCGCCATCGTAAGTGCAACCAAAGCTCTGATACCAGCTGTTGGGAGGGGGATCTAAGATGCACTAGCACGACACATATTAAACGCACCACGTATAATAGAATATTGATTGCAGAATAATAACTTATGACCCTCTCTCAATCTCAATTGCAACAAGTAAACACAAATAAGATGAAATAGCAAGCAATCACACAACACATCTGAAGCAAACCACGACATACGCGATTTTACAAGGTTCGGCAAGATGCCTACGTCCTTGGGGGGTCTCTTGCGGGTTTCCTTTCCTTGAAGCTCTTCTCCAACAAGAAAAGTCTCCGAGATTACAATCGATTGGAAGCAATATGTCTCCCAAAGCACTCTAGATCTCTCTAGCCTAATCTCTCTCAAGGAAATAAATATTATATGTTGTGTTACAAGATTAGGGCAAAAACATATTTATAATGGGCTAAATTCGTACAGAGAATAATTCAGATCGTGCATAACTGCCTCAAAACGGTCGACCGGAATTGCCCATCGGTCGACCGGTTTTCGGTTAGTTCGCGTAACTGCCAACATTCGGTCGACCGCTTACCTCGAGCCGGTCGACCGTTCTGCGCTTCTGAATAGCGCTTGAAGCTCCTGGACGTTTTCAGTCGACCGCGAGTCCAACACCGGTCGACCGATCTGCATGCCGATTTTCATCTCGCAGCTAGTGTCGCTTTTCGGTCGACCGCGTGCCCAGCACCGGTCGACCAGATCTCGATCGATCCTGAGCTCCAAATCTACTGACGTTTTTCGGTCGACCGAATTCCCAGAACCGGTCGACCGATCCTCGATCTGTTCCGAGCCCCATGGCTCCTGGAGTAATTCGATCGACCAGACACTTAAGTTTCGGTCGACCGATTCTCCCAGAATTCCTGTATTAACAATTATAAACCAATTCCAACACATACGACCAAAAACAAAAAAAGGGTTAAAGTCCCAAGTCTCAATGCAAGTTAGAAAATTACAGCCACCATTTCCATTAGAGAGTAGGTAATTATCTTATCAAAATTCAAACACTTAAATGTAAACAAATGTGAACATGTTTGCTTGGACGTATGAAACTGTTAACAAAGTGGTGAATGTAACATACATTGGACATAAGTGGATGGGAACAATGAATGTTGGCTTGTTGTAGTTATTAATTATCAGGGCTGTCTTGGTCAATTCCCTTGACTAAACGTGAATAAGCTAGCTAGCATGATATTGCCCTAATTTATTTTCTAGTAGGGGTTTGCCAACTATATCTCATCCAAATAAGACCGTGAAAAAAGAATGATAGAAGAAGAAAGCAAAGTGCAACCACGAAAGAGAAGAACTAAAAATGAAATATGTCATTATTCAAACTTTCTTTGCCTACACCTTAAAACTCACACCAGGACTTGGAATTTACTAAAGAGAAAGGGTTAAATATTGCATTTTTTATTTTTCATTATTTCTCTACGTCACATACACAACAATCTCACGAGAGCCCCCAAGTTTTTTCGTCTTTTTTATTTCGAAAATAAGTTTCCTACTATTTTATTAATTAAGAAAAAAGTTCAACATATAAAGCCTCTGCCCCTAAGAAGAAATCACAAATAAGCCAAATATGAGGTTTAGCAGACATATTATATCGATGGGTAATCAGAGGCATATTAAGATTTGCAGTAGTCTAGATCGGTTCAAATTAAGGAAGAAGTCGAGACACAATCATTTGCTAAGGACCATTGTCATAGAAAAGTCAAGTTTCTCTCAACAAAACCATCTATTACATGTCAAAAACTTGTAATTCTGTTGACATTTGTCAATTAATAGGGAAAACTTTTAGATACTTCAAAAAAAAAACACCCTTCAGCCCTTTGTAGGAACCTTTATTTTCGGATTCTCAAAGTTGTCGTAACTACTCCACCTCGTCGAATCAATTGATTGTATCTTAAATCTCCTTTAGATCTGTTGATCGCTTCTACATTTAATCGATCGTACAAATTTTATGTCTTGTTGGCACATCAAATATCAGCAAGCATTATTAAGAACGGAGGTACATTTTGCCTGCTCAATTTTCTACCGTGTCTTGAAAGTTCTACGGTTAATTCTTATCTCTATTTTAAATCTTAAACATCACTGATTTTGATTATTTTAATATTAGAGATTTTCCAACTGAACTAGGTAGCTAATCCAAATTACTTATTTGATATAACCTTCCTTGGACGCCTATAACAACTTTATCGTTATCCCATGAAAAAAAGTAAGTTTCTTATTTCTTTTGGAATAGTATTAAAATGGAATTGGAAAAAATCTAGTCACAAACTATTCATGTTCCATATTACAACATAAGACATATTCTTAAATGACCAACTAAACTAATATATTGTTGCTACTATCGCTTGATTCTTACTTAACTTTAGTACTTGTCAAAGTGCCTTAATACTCAGCTTATGAATCATGAAATAAAAGATATGATGTATAGTAAATTCAGTTGTTAGAAATAGAATGCTTAAACTTGTTCGTCTTTGAGTTCAGCTCTCAGTGATGGTTGCGTTGAACCACCAATTCGGGTTAAACAATTTGAAGTGGTTTCTTTTCTTGATTGTGTAGGAAAACTTGCAAGTTTATTTTTGAATATCTTAAAAAATGGGAGTTGAATGAAACTTACATGTGCTGGAATAGCATAAATAGTTGGTTAAAAGTCTTACTCAGCTAAGTGGTCTCATGTGTCATTATGAATTTCTCTATCAGAATTATTTGGTTGAATAGAATCTTTGACAATTTATTGGATTATGAATCACGAAGGTACACAAAAAAGTTAAACACATACCCAAGACCTCTTTCATTACTTTGTGTCAATATATTATAAATACCTTTTATTGTAAGAAAAACTATCCCAGAAAACAACAATTAATCCTAGCTGACTAGCAACTTCAAATCTCAACATTTAAATCCTCTCTCTTTTATCTTATGTCAACTCAATTTTTAAGCATTCATTCCAAATTCTCATGTGCACATTTTGACACATTCAAAAGAATTATTTCTAATTGCAAGTAATGACCCTATCAACCGAAAACATGACACGCAACAACAATCATTTATATCCTCATATATGCAAGGCATATAATCGGATCGGATATACAATAATATAAGACACTCTCAATAACACGAGATGAAAGATATGTTTCCTTTTTAATGTTGTACATCTACTCGGATACCTCATGATATCAAGTGATACACATAAAAGCCGAACATAATTTTTGACAATTCTGGAGCCCAAATAGTATCTAACAATTCTGGAGCCCAAATAGTATCTACTAGGCTATTTTCAGCAGGTGAAATAAAAAAGATCTACAAGTAGATGCAGTGGTTAATAATTGGGTGTTGGAGGGAACAAACATATATAATAATAATAATAATAATAATAAGGTGAGGTGGTGGATGGTTTTGGGAAGCTACCAATCAATCCATTCCATCCCCCACCCAAGAGGCAAAACCAAAGCCAAACCCTACCATGGCTTTCACATTTCTTTGAATAGCACTCATTTATTGACCAACATGGTGGTTGCAATTGCAACTCAGACATGAAGGTTGGTCAGTGTTGGGCCGGCAGTGGCGCCTCTGCCTGCTTTTTCTTTCTCTTTCCACTCCACAAACACTCATCCCAAGGTTTAATTTGCTTCTCAGCTTTTCCCACTGCTTGGGTCAGGTGTGGTGGTTCACATGTAGGGTCTAGTTTTGGTGTTCTAGAAGGGTGTTATTGCAAAATGTCTTCAGGTGTAGTACAGTAGTAGGGAATGTTGGAAGGGGTTGTGGTTTGTGGAAGACAATGGCATCCACTGTCACGAGATGACCTAAGTCATGTGTGCACGTTCTTTTTTTTACGTCATGACCAACTTCCTATTCCTTATTTACTATTCATCAATTTACCATGACATAACTCTATTTCTTCCACGTCATTAATTTCTTATCAACTTTATTTATTCTAAAATCATTTATATTTATTAAAAATATTAATAATCTATTTGAAAAAACCAAAATACCAATAAATCTCGTATTTTTAAATTGCATTTTTTTATTTAACCATAAATGATTAACAAATACTAAATATCATTAATACTTAAATCATAACTATTTATAAAAATATAACCCCTTAATTATTATAACAAATACCAAAACAAAACCAAAAACAAAAAAACAAAACCAAAATACCAATAAATTTTGTATTATTATTTTTATCTATTTTTAAATCTTATTTTTTAAAGATATGTTTTCTAATTGTTTTTATTTAAAAAAATTAATTTTGTTTTTAATTTTTTTCCTGAATCGACTTCAAAAATGAGTGTAATGAATGCACACCCCCACAAACTTGACAACCTCACCCATTTTTTGTTTTAATTAGTTTTAGTTTTTTTTAATATTTAGTTGTAAATAATTCATTAGTCTGGACAAGAGAATTTGTTTTTATTGAATAAAATAACCTAATTTTTCAATACATTCTCTCTTTCACATCATTTGAAGGTCAATTTTGAAATAATTAAAAAATAAAAACAATTATAAAACTTATTTTAAAAAAGAAGTTTTAAAAAAGATTAAAAATACTTAAAAACAAAACAAAACCAACAACAAAACAAAAAAAAATTAAAGAAATTGCACGACGGATCGGGGGAGGTCATCGACGGATGACCTCCCCATAGTGGATGGTCTAATGTTCCTCTAATTTTCAAATTTCAAGTATTTTATTTAGAGTTATTGAGAATATTTATGGGGTGAACTCTAAACAAACGAGTAATTTCTCCTAAAAGCTCAAAAAACTAAAAAAATGAGATTTCCTTTTTTCCCGTGTGATATATTTTTGTCCATGTTGGAATCGATAGTTACAAGACTTTTCTATTTGTAAGACAATTTTTTCTCATCGTTGAAGACCAAACCCAAAATATACAACACATATAGATGCAGCCCATTAGGCCCAATTAGCTCAAACAATATCTTTCCATAATTCTCTCTATTGTATATATAGAACTTAGATTAGTCCCACATTGATTACTGTATATTTCCCATTGTACAATTCGAGTATAAATAAAATCACATCCACTCTCAATTAACTCAATTAAGAGATATCATCTTTTCTGTTTTAAGATACATTTCTTATATTTCAACATGGTATCATGAGCCTTTTCTTGGAAGTTAACACTTCAAGATCCATCTCCTTCCTCTATTTTTTTTCTTTCCAAACAATAAAACAACCCACGTAACCCAGCCCACCACAACAACAACTTTCTCCAAACCAAATCCTTCACTCCACGTGTTCCGCCTCCATTTGATCTCAACCCCCCCCCCCCCCCCCCCCCCCCCCGAGATTCTCACACAAGAAAACACAAATTGTAACCGAACGACTCACAAAGAAGCACAACATATCCAACGTTTCCCATTCCAACGAATTTCAAATTTCTCTCCAGAAACTTCCAAAACACATCTTTCGTTGCATCCCAACCGTCCTTTCCAGATTTAACCTAAATCCAACGCTTCTTATCTTCTCCATCCACACATATATCCATAGTTTTCTGCTTCACTTCTGTTTCATGTTCCTCTCATCACTGAGTTTTCTTTTTTTTTTTCCAGCCGCGCAAGAGGATCTTCCTCTCCTTCATCTCTAATCTTGAACAGATTTTGTAATATATCTTCTTCTTGATCTTTCATACCTTTTAGTTTCTTGCTTTGATTCGTTTGGCATCAAAATATAATAATACAGGAAGAAGAGCCTCTCATTCACCTTGCTCACATTTTTTTCCTTTCTTGTTTTGGTTTCCGATTTTTTTTTTATTTCTCTGTTTTGTTCTTTCGTCGGTCCTTATCTCTGTTCTGGATTCCCCCCCCCCCCCCCAAGATTTGGATTGTTCTGCATTATTCTTTGCTCCGATCGTGATCTTCTCTGATCTGGTCCTGAGCATGTGCGAACCAATCACTAAGAGAACACCGATTTATTTCCTTTTTAGGCTTGTTTCTTTTCAATGACTGGGTCTACGACCTCTAGTTCCTCTGTGGTTTCATCGACTCCGATGTCGCTTATTTCAAACCCCTCCCTTTACAGTGCATGTGCGCCTCGATCGAAACATTTTTTATTGTGGCGACCACAGATCATTCCGATCATACGAGGTCATGATTTATTTGGTTACTTGGACGACACTGTTCCTTGCCCTCCCGAGTTTCCTACTGAGAATATAACAACACCAAATCCTGCTTTTCTGTACTGGAGGAAGCAAGACCAACTTCTTCTGGGATGGTTTCTATCATCCTTAACAGAGGGCGTTCTTGGGCATGTTGTTGGTTGTAACTCCTCCTATGCGGTTTGGACTACCTTAGAACTACGTTTTGCCTCTCATTCGCGTACTCGCATAATACTGTTGGTTTTTTGGCCTTAATCTATGTTTTGATGACTTAATTAACCTAATCTTAATTATGATCATGTAGAATAGCACACATATTGCATTGCATATATATTGCTTGTGCTAACCTCTACAGGTGATCAAGACTCAAGGAAGAAAGGAAAACAAGTCAAGACATGTAATCAAGCTCATTTGAAGACATGTATTTTGTATTTCTTTGAGTCTTTAGGAACTTGTGTATTTTGAGCATACTTGAGCTAAAATCAACTTAAACACACACTAGGTTCCTTATAGAAGTCACACATGAAATTTCACATAATTTGGACTTCAATAGATCACCCAAACTTAGATCGGAAAACACTAAACCTGAACCCTAACTGTCTGCCCACATTCGGTCGACCGCAACAGGCCGTTCGGTCGACCGGATGATCAAGTATTCTGTTTGTATTTCCCTGTCTGGTTGCGGTCGACCGCACCATCTCTTTCGGTCGACCATTTGAACTTAATTTTTCGACCGTTATTCTTGTCGTATATACCCAACGGTCGTATTCGTATTAAACCAAAAATACCCCAAATACATTTCATGTATCGGTCGACCGTTTGTTCATCTCTTGACAAACCCAAATCTCCTGGACAAAATCGGTCGACCTCTAGACCTGTTTCGGTCGACTGAATATCTAATTGTTTGTCAACCCCAAAGTGCCTGGACGAAATCGGTCGACCGAACCCTTTTCTTGTGTTCGACCGATGACTTAAGTGTACCTAAGTCGTAGCGTTGGGCGGTCGACCGTTACCCAACAGGTCGACCGAACTTAGTTCAAAACTGCCAAACGGTCGACCGTTCATCCCGATCCGGTCGACCGAATTCATCCAGAATTGGGTCCTACAGGTTCTGTTTTGTGTAATCACACGTCAACTCATACCCAATCAATCTCAACGGCTCTATTCTCTCTAATGCCTATATAAGGAGTTGTAAAACACATTTTAACACAACTCTCCCACTCATACTTGTCCAATACATTAGAGAGAAACTCAACACACTCAAAGCCTCAAACCTTCCACACTTTAATCACAAATCCAATCTCATTCAAGTGTGCTCAAGTTTAGAGAGTGTGTTCCACTCAAGTTGGTTGCTGTCAAAGTGAAGTAAAGGTTTCGGTGAAAGCCCGAAGCATTCCTCTCGGATTGTGAGAGAAGAAAGTCAAGCTCGCGAGGTTGTTCACGAAGTTTGTTTTGTAAAAGGCGTTCTCTCCCGGCCCGGAACGGGGAGTGGTTAGTGAAGACGTAGGCGGAGCTTACAAGAGAGGACTAGGACCCGGGTGGGGTGCCGAACCTCTATAAAATCCTCGTGTGATTGTGGTTTGCTTATTTATTCCCTACTTGCTTGTATTTGTTTTAAATTCCGCTGCATCATCTTTTGACTTGCAAGTAGAGTTTGTTTAGGATTATAATTGTTAATTAGCCTTAATTGTGGACCCATAACCCACACGATCCAACAAATACAACTCCGTCTTGAGTTACAAACCACCAAAAAAGGTGTTCTCTCAATCTCTGATTACCTTCAAAAAATGAAAACCGTTTCTGATAACCTTGCTGCTATTGCACACCCTGCATCTGACTTTGATCTGGTACTTCACGTCCTTTCCGGACTTAGCCCTGAATATGAGTCCTTTGTAACTTCCGTGTCCACCCGCACGGAGGTCCTCACTGTCGAAGACCTCCACAGCATGCTTCTCAGCCAGGAGCTCCGCCTTCAGCAACATCTACCTTCTGATGCTTCCGCCAATGCAGCAGTCAAGACTGGACCCCCGGATAGCTACACCAACAACTGAGGCTGTGGACGAGGACGGGGGCAATTTCGCAACAATAACCAACCTGGCCTTCCTGTTGCATCCAACCTTGGGCCACGACCTCCTTTCGCTCCACACAACAACCCTCAGCGTCAAAAAATCCAGTGCCAAATCTGCTCTAAAATGGGACATAATGCTCTTCAATGCTACCGATGCTACAACCCTTCCTTCACTGCTTCCGTACCTTTATCGACTATGATGGCCAGCTCCTGTCAAGTCTCTGATGATGCATGGTACCCGGACTCTGGTGCAACAAATCATCTGACTAATGATGATGGCTCTTTCCAGACCTCCATTGACCACCATGGCGGCGAAAACATTCACACGGCCAATGGCGCAGGTTTGCCTATCATTAGTAGTGGTTCTTTTACCATTCCTTCTCATACTCGATCTTTACGTATGCATAAAGTATTTTTCGTTCCCTCTGTTACAAAAAAACTTTTAAGTGTCGCTCAGTTTTCAAAAGACAACAATGTTTATTTTGAATTTTATCCTTTTCATTGCTTTGTGAATGATCTCTTCTCGGGGCAGGTCCTTCTCCAAGGGCGTCTTGAGAATGACCTCTACAAACTACACCTTTCTCAACCATCCTTTGTCAACTTGGTATTTTCTATCTGAACAAACTTCTATTAATACTTGGCATAATCGCCTTGGGCATCCTGGTGCCCAAACAATACATTCTATAATGACTTACCAGTAGCTGGTCCTCCGAAACTAAACTTTTGTA
Source organism: Triglochin maritima (assembly GCA_963682175.1). Taxonomy (NCBI): domain Eukaryota; kingdom Viridiplantae; phylum Streptophyta; class Magnoliopsida; order Alismatales; family Juncaginaceae; genus Triglochin; species Triglochin maritima. Next base: position 11,471,099 of record OY821773.1, read on the forward strand.
ATACATGTCCAATAATAAAAAATAGTAGCCAACCGTTTTCACATTCTGATTCTCGTGCTACTGCACCTCTACAATTGATTTTTGCTGATGTATGGGGACCTGCTCCCACTGCTTCTACGTCTGGTTTTCGCTATTATGTCACTTTTTAGATGATTTTAGCCGATATACATGGATTTTTCCGATTACTTTAAAATCTGATGTTCTTCAAATTTTTCAAAAGTTCAAAATGCAAGTAGAAACTTATTTCTCTACTAAAATAAAATATTTCCAAAGTGATTGGGGTGGTGAATTTCGATCGGTTTCTAAATTTCTTGAAACTCATGACATCTTACATAGAATCTTTTGTCCTCACATTCACCAGCAAAATGGTGCAATAGAACGAAAACACAGACATATAGTAGATACTGGCTTATCGTTGTAAACTCACTCATTTGTTCCAAATAGTTTCTGGGTTGAACCTTTTACTACTGCATGTTTTTTGATCAATAACTTATCTAGTTTTGTTTCTGATAATATTTCTCCCTATCCATGCTTAAGACCTTATAACTCAAATAAATTACAACCACGATCCAAATTGTGTGTTTTTCTTGGGTACAGTCCCTCTCATAAAGGATACAAGTGTCTGCATGTTTTATCTGGACGTATTTTCATCTCTCCTAATGCTATTTTTAATGAAAACCACTTTCCATTTCATGATGAGCTTACTAAAGAGAATCGGGTATCTGGCAGTCAAATCTCAAGTTCCTCTCCATCTGTCTCTAATATAGCATCTCCATCTGCCCCAGCAGTAGTGGCACCTACTACCCTTAGTCTTCCTCACATCACACCTGATACAACACAAGACCATGTCACAGCCTTAGACACACCATCACAACCAACTCAATCAACTACACCCTCTTGTTCACCCACTCATCCGCAAACACAACATTCCCAGTTTCACCCTATGACAACCAGAGCCAAGGATCACACTAGAAAACCCAAACAATTTACGGACTACCAAGTATATTCCACCAACAAATATCCACTTCCCTCTCCTTCCCTTTCTCACACTGAACCTACCTGCTACACCACTGCTTCTAAGGATAGTAGGTGGAGACGTGCTATGTCTGATGAGTACAATGCTCTGATTTCCAATGGAACTTGGTCTTAAGTCTCATCTAGCTCTGCTTCTAATATAGTAGGATGTAAATGGGTGTTTAAAATCAAAAGAAATACAGATGGGTCTGTTAATCGTTACAAAGCCCGTCTGGTAGCTAAGGGTTATCACCAGGAACCTGGTTTAGACTATGATGAAACTTTTAGTCATGTTGTCAAGAGTATCACCATTCATGTTATTTTATCTATTGCTCTCTCTAAACAGTGGTTTATACGACAACTAGACATCAACAATGTTTTCTTACATGGTGACCTACAGGAAGAAGTATATATGTCCCAACCCCGAGGGTTTACAAACCCAAACTTCCCCAACATGTTTGTCGCCTACACAAATCTCTCTATGGTTTAAAACAAGCACCACATGCCTGGTTCAAAAAATTGGTAGACAAAATGCAGTCCCTTGGTTTTATTTCTTCTAAATCTGACAATTCTTTATTCATTCTCGGAAGCCGCTCCCCCCATGGGGGGAGCGGCTTCCTCGGACGCCCGCCCCATGCGGGGGGCGTCTCCCTCGGACGCCGACCACTTTTTTTAATTTTTTTTTAAAACAAATAAATAACGTAAGGTTACCGTATACGGGTACACCGGGGGAACTGCTGGTTGCTTGTCTGACCTCCGAGACATTCCTAATCTTCTGTAGTAGGTATAGGAAGAGAAAATTTTGAAAAAAGAGTGAAATTGTGAGATATATAAGCAAAAATAGGATGAAGGGCAATTTGATAATTTCAAGAGACGATTTAAGTAATTTTGGGACGATGTTTAACAATTCAGAATACTTTCACTTAGTCTCAAACATATCTTAAGACCTAAAACCTTCACCAACAGACTACTCTTCAACAGTTGAGGAGGGTCTGGCAAACTTGTCACCTCCTCCCTCTTGTTTCACCATCCCTACACCTCTGGGTTCGTACCATCTAAAAATGTCAACCAACCAATCCACTCCTAAACATGACACTTCGGAGGCCAACCGAGAACTCATTGTCGTCAATAATTCTTACTAAATTGTAACTAGTTGATTGGATGGTCAAAGATGCCTGGGGTCATAGACAGTGGCAATCCACATCCTGGAATAGTGGTTGGTGATCCTTAACCAGATGCTCTTGCATCAGACCTAGATCAAGTAGAAACTGGTCGGATTAGGGGCCCGACATCATAATCAAAACACAAGTATTTTCAACAGATAGCAAGCAGATATTGCTAGTGGGAACAGCCAAACAGGAAGACAAGTTGCAAACTTGCAGGTCAAAGAAAAAGAGTGTATGGAATTCATGCAATCTTCAGGGTAATGCACTAATGGTGATATAATAATATTTAATTTTCAGTAAGGATACAGTTAAGATGCTACAGGAGTAAAGCCGAGATCATTCAGCAAAATCAAAGCTACAAAATTTCCGAGAAATGGCCAAACAAGTGGTCACCAATTATGGAGTTCTTGGGGTAAATGAAAAAAAAAACATCATTCTACTGGGAAATCAAAATGTCTAATGGAAGTTTGCTCCAGCAGTTTGCTGCTTGAACCCAGATGAAATTGCTTTCTATTGTGCTTAACATTGAGGAAGCATGACTCGTGAGACACACCTAGCTAAGCAAGTGGCGTATGGCGGCTACAGCATCACCTTTATGTTCACGCAATGTCCTTTCAGCAACTTTCTTGTCAAGCTGACCATTTTGATACATAAAATTGCATTAGTTAGAAAATTATGCAATTTAAGCCGACTAACTAAGATTTCATGCTTATATGATGAGGGAAAAACTCACCTCAAGCTCATTTGCTATAATGTCAACATCAGCAGCGTTGATCTTTACAGCAGCCAGTTCCTTCTCCCTGTGTAATAGTAGAGAAATATGACCAACATCAGCTGGAAGAAGTTAGATCAATTCTTAACCTCAGCATCAGGAAGACTCCATTCAGCATTTTATAGGAAAATAAATCCACATTGATTCCAAGAAAGTTAATCCTCAGAGGGACTTTAAAGTCTCAAAATGGAGGATTATGAGTTACTAACTTGACTTGAATATGGAAAATGTTTTGCTTTCATGCTACAGGAAAAAGTATTCAAAAGGAGCCCTTGCTTGTTTTTTTTTTTTTGACTTGGAATTCAGCCTTCAAATGTCATAAATATGCTAAACTATATACATAATAGTAGGAAAGCCATTAAAGGAGACAATCTCCTGATTTTTGTTTCAGAAACATCAGGCAAGGCATTCCTAAATTAACAATGCTTGCACTGAAAATATGATTATTGCAGAATAAGTTTTCAGTACTTATAGTTCAATCCAACATGTGGAGAAAATGCAATTAAATCTAATCACAAAAAATAGAGAAGTAGAAAAAGATGCAGCAGAAAAGAGATGACAGCAATCGTAACTCATGCAAAGCATTGAAACAACTATCTTACCTTGGTCAGGCAAAGTTTAGATAATTTATGACCCTTGTAGGAATAAACACCAGTAACTTAACATGATACCAAGTTACACAAACAACAACATGCAAAGGACGAACCATGTGAGTCACTCTAAAGGCTAGAAGGCACTCTTGAGTGAAGCACAAACCTCAAACATCACCGATACAGCAGTGCAAATTAATAACAATTATAACCAGCAGCAAGGCAGTAGCATACTTCAGTTCAACAGGTGCTATTGATGGTTGCATTGTTCCATCTGATTATATATATATAATATGTCAAATAAGTTTTCTTATATATATATATATATATATATATATATATATATACAGAAATATTACAATGAGACCAGGTCTCATTATAATAAAATGAGATCCCATCTTTTCCTCCCTTAGATCTAGATCCAATGGTTGATTTATCCAACATACAATTTACACAATCAAAGGGTAATATGGTAATCACCGAAACACACCACAATATTCTTCATATTTTGTCTTTTTCTCCTACCATCCGTCTTCGTTGCCGGTCCAGCCGATGAAGTCCACTCCCTCGCTACCGTCGCCATCACCGAGTGCGACACACCTCAACATTCCTTAGATCATGGCCGCCGACCTCTCTACCGCAACCGTCCTCTTCCTCCTCGGCGCCACCGGGCTCATGTCCTTCTTCGGGGTGATGAACCTCGTCGGGTGCTGGTTCAGGACGATGTTGGTGTGCCACGACGTGGGGAGGTTGGCCGGGTAGTACCGGTTCGGGGGACAGAGCGGGGCGTCGGTGATGTTATTGGGGATTGGGACGATGGCGTTGGGGTTGGTTGTTTGGCAGCTCGTTCGTGAGGATTCGTGGGGTGTTCCTGGTAGGGATTTTGGGAGCCTTGTTGTTGTTCTCCATGGTGGAGTTCATGATGACATCGAGGGATATGGGGAGTAATGTGGTGTAGTACTGAGAGAACCAAAGTATTTGAAGTAAGATGTTATGGTTTGGAGTGGTCATGCCATCCTCTTTCCAACTTTAACACTCTTCTTTCCAGTCCTCTTCAGATATTGTAGTGGTTCTTTCAACTCTATATATTGAAATTAAATTCAGTAAACAATTCTTGGCAAGAGAAGAATTAAGTATAATTAATTAGGTTTCTAGTCAGCTTAAATCCCTAATTGATGACAAGGAAATCCAATCCCTGCAGCAACTACAACATCTCATGTAAGGAGAAAGTTCTATCACTATATGCCATTCTTCTTTGGTTTCTGGACAATTGAACTGAGATTGCAGGATCTAGAATTTATTTGTTGGTTATGTTTCTAGGTTACTACATATATGTGCCTGACATACCCATAAACTGCATGCGCACCCTGTCTACCCATGATTGTAAGCTTGTGATGAGAGTGTAGAGCTGGGAAGACCTTTACATGGTCCATTGATTTTTTTTGGTTGTTGATGGGGCAGATGGGCAGGAAGCCTTTCTAGGGCATATGATGAAAATCTTCTATTCTATTACTGATCTCAATGCCTAAATGTATGGAAATGGCAAATGTTCTGTGAAATTGGATTTCTACACGTATCCTTTAATCTTATGGACTGCAAGACCAAGTATCAAGATGTCTTGGCATCTTCTATTTAGTAGACCAGTTTGTGGGTTAGGTCTAGTTAGAAGATATTGGCACCTGACAATTATTAACACTTCCATGGATTATTGATCCAAAAAACACTTTCAGTAATTTCTGGTACAGGATAGCAATTTTGTACTTGATACATATGGTTGATTACCTTTCTGGTCATTTTTTGTCTCAGCTTGGGAAGGCTACAGGATAGCAATGTTGTTTTGTCGCATTCCAACGAGTACTCAGAGCGATGCTTTGCGGAAGTGTCCGGTGATTTCTCAAAAAATACAAAACTTTTGAAGTCCATGAAGTCAGATTTAGATTACATATTTTTGAAGCTCAGGTCAGCCAATGCTGAATAGCAGTTTGCTTCCTTCCAATCCAGGGATTTTCATATATTTGGTGCTCTAGATATAGTTAGCATGATGTTTTTTACTGATTACTTGGCTCAACTACCAAGCAAGTTTCAGATACAACTTTATTTTGGAAAATCACATTATCTGACAATGCCTGCAACACTTAAGAGTGATTTCAGTCAAATGTTCTCACAGATGATATCTACTAATGGTGATTTATGGTTTAACATGAAGTTTGATACTTTAGTGTTCACGGCACTATACATTTAATGAACTTTTATAGGCAATCTTATATTTGCTCGTAGAATTGGACACGACATTCTGTTCGGTGATGATGGTTCTACTGTTCCACAAGACTTGTTTCTCAGAATCAATATTTAGTTCTTTCTCCGAGGCAGTATTTGTAATCAGATATTTCCAACTACATCAATGATAAAGAACAAGATTGAAAGACCTTTCTCAGGAATTGGTTTCCTGTTGCATCTTTTTATCGCCACACACATGCAACTGATATAATATACTTCCATTACGATGATTAACAGGAGCATGAAGGCCGAACTTTCAGAAACCTATCCTGATGCATTTCCCGAAAGTTCAACAATAAAGGTGTTAGATCAAAGACCTGACCTTGAAAAGCCTATTAGTGTCGATGATGACTGGATCCTTACCCCAAGGGTGGAAATTTGCTGAACAACCGGATACTCATTTATCTAGTATGCTCTTGCTCGAGCAGCGCTACTTTAATGCTGATCTCTTCTTCTTGCTGCTGCTGTGGTCACCAGTTTTGCTACTTACAAGACTAAATGTTACATTTTATCGACAATGAAATTGCGGTTTCTGTGCTGGTTCCATTTTTCGTGTTTTTCTTCTCATCCTTGTGTAAAGATGAGTACATGGGAATGTATAATCTAGTTGTCTTTGTGAATCTCCAACCCTGATAAATAATTTTGAATCTGATCAAATAAATCTTTTATGATTGTCTTGGAACAATGTTTTCATACATATTGCAATACATCTTAGTTCTGGTTTGACAGGTTTATTGATTAGCAAACTTTACTAGTGTGTTAAAATGTTATAGTTCTTTGTGTGATCTGTAGTCAATTGCTAGCAATAATGCTTGGTATGTCATGATGGTGTGTTCACATGAAAATCTTATCCACATCTCGATTCAAGTAGAAGACAAGTCTGCTAAAGGAATCTTATTTGCGCACGTCAGCCTGGATTGAAATTGGGGTCGAGTGTTTCATGTCAAGTTAATTTGAGTATTATATGGAACTAAAAAACGATTTGGTAATTAACGTTCTATTATTCGTTTTTGTTATTCACTTGGGTGTTGCATTTAAAGGCATTGCATTATTGAGAATCCAAATTTTCCTGGAAAATCAGTGTTGCATGAGGGGGTTTGGTTTTTGCGGAGTGGGTGTTTGGATGTTGGATGAGGAGGAGGTTAGTTTTTTGCCTTTTTTGGAACGTGTCGTGGAATTGTTAATATTCTTGGGGATAAAAAAGACTTTTGCAATGACATTTCGTGTAATAAAAGACCCAAGGTTAAAGAAGAACCCAATGGAATTTGGAGTCCATATTGGAGGGAATGCGAGAAAGAATAATAATCTGTAAGTGGGAAAAAGAATATTACGAAAATTAAATTTAGATTTGGAAAAAAGACAACGAGACTGGAGATCGGAAGGAGACGTGCCAACTCCGACATCTTTTGGAAGGTTGCTGGAGGCGTCACGCATGGTTGGGTGCGACTGGGAAGGACCGAATGAGGGGAGGAAGAAGGAGGACATGATGGAAGAGGGGAAATGTTTGATTTTGTATATTTTGTACATAAGACTAAATTACTATAGTACGACATATTTTTGTATAGGAAAGAGAGATATTGGAAATAGAAATGACATGGAGCACTCTACAAAACTGCACAACTTTCTTAAATAAAACTTGCAGTGAATACACATATATGCGTTCAATACACAATAGTATATGTTTAATACACCAATACATCATTACAATACACACCGGTATCATTTTATTACATAAGTTCAACAACTCCTTCATAAAAACTCATTCACAAAATCTGTCAAGTAACAAAAATATTTTTAAAAATCTATCAAGCAATCTGTCATTATCAAATCATACAAATCTACATATATAATAAATTTCTAAGTAAAGAAGATATCATATGAAATATTTAGTTGATACATCAATGTATAATTGTCAGTTCTGCTTCAGATAATTCATGATCGAAGAAGCTGGTTTCAAGTCTGAGCCACTAATTTAATGAAATAATTTTCTCTGAGATGTAATATTTGGAAAATTGTTTTCATGATTTGGTTTTATTTTGTTTGGAATGTATTAATCTGATGATGGTTCATAACATTCAAGGTATTGTGATATGATTTTTGCTTCGAGTCCCTGTTATGCAGGATGAACCTATTTGGAGTGACCATTTTCCATGAAACCACAACTATCATTCGAGGATTATTACGTCTCACACTTATTTGATTTTAATGTCTTTTTATCCTAATCGGGGTTTTAAATGATAAGGTTATCTTATCCTCTTTGTAGTGCAAATCGAGCCAATTTCATTTTTGAAGATTTCTGAAGAGATTAAAGAAAAGAGAAAGGGATTAAAGAACAATGTCTCAACATATATCAATAGATGCACTGTCTGTTTAATGGTTAGTATTGAACTCTTGTAGTTATGTATTATAGTAATGTGGTTGTGTATTGAACTTGTATAGTTATGTATTCCACCGAACATGAAGTGTAAATCCCAAAGATTTCTACATTTGCATTAAATATTCTGTATTTTTGCTTTCTGGACTTTTGAATGCTGCATCTCAACCTATTAAATATGCACATCTGCATCCCAGTTTTTGAACTTCTTTTTTAAATTTTTGAACAGTCCAATGTGATTGTCTACAAGTCATAAGTTAACCTATTGTGTATGATATTAGATTACATGTCTAGATCCTTAGTAGTTGTTATTTAATGTTGTATTATTATAAAGTAATATTCAGTAGGTCTTCACTTCCAAAATTAAATTATTCACTTCCAAGAATAAACTAATATTGTTTGGTGCCTAATTTAAAATGATATTTTATCAGATCGTCAACAAGGAGATCCATGCGTCCCAAAAGTTTGAACTGAGACTCATATTACAGGTTGATTATTCTTGACAATGTTCTAGAGTTTCTGCTTTGTTTGGACATCTCGAGTTTCTGCCTTCTTTGGACATCTGGAGTTTTTGCCTTTGTTGTCGGGAGTTTTGCCTTATGTGAAAGTAGTAATGGTGTCTACTGGAGTTCCTTGTTAGGATTGTCATGGTGGTTGTGGAAGTATTGATGATATATATCTGACTTAATTTGTGGAAGTTGTGGAAGTAGTGACCAGAAAGTAGTGATGATATCTGAGTTAAGTAGGATTTTAGTAGATATCATCTTTTTTGTTGTTGTTATATACTTGCAACAAATATGGCTACATTTTGTATATAGTAGGAGTTACAACTATGTACAACTATGTACTCACTTAACACATTTGACATGCTAATCCAACAGGTTAAGATACCTATTTTTGGTAGTTTTGATGTCGAGAAGTTTGTGTTAGTAACTTTTATTTCCAGGAAATAAGACCAAATATTTGGTTTGTTCGTAGTTCCTTTAGTATATCATATGCTTTGAGTGAAACATATAATATATATATATATATATATGCATTCAATACACAATATTATAAGTTTAATACATAACTTATCATTTCGATACACAACCGTATCATTTTATTACACAAGTTCAAGAATTCTTTAACTCGTAAAAATTATTATTAAAATACACAATTGCATTATAAGTTGAATATAATGTTGTTTAATATGGTTTAACTTGTCTATTGAATATTTTGGTTAGAGAAAATTTTAGAAAAATCATTATTAAAATACACAATTGCATTATAAGTTTAATATACACAACTATAAAAGTTTAATATACAATTACATCATTAAACTACACAATCACATCCCTTTCGTAAATAAAACTTCCAGTGAATAGACATCTATATGCGTTCAATACACAACAGAACCCGTTTAATACACAAATACAGTTAGTTGTCGTCGGAGAAGAAGTGAGCAACATATGATTCTAAAAGAGATACGTTCAATACACAACATAAGTTTGATTTTGTATATTTTTGTGATCAGACATATAAACCATTAATTGAAATCAACTTAGAGAACTTGTGGACATCCCCACTTAAGCATTATTTTGTATTACAAAATAATTTACCAATGTAAATTTATTGAAAGACTTGAAGTTGATTTCCTGATATTAAATCCACTCTCACCAGCATATATTTTGTAGAAAATATATGCATTTTCCAATGTCTGAAATTCTTTTCCAATTTCTGGTTTGATTGTGGAATGAACATTGGGAATGAAGCATTGAGAACTATCATTGTTTATTACCTGGAGTAGACAAAACAATTAGTATGCAAAAGTAGTTTATACTAATTAACAATAGTTTATCAAACAAGAAAAAATTGTAGCAGAAATGCATTGTATGTTTTTCTATATGAAAGAGAGAGAAATAGGGAGATGTGTTGCATGTGTTTTGCTATAGGAAAGATAGAGAGAGAGGTTAGAGAGATGTTGGAGTTTGAAATGACATGCACACTCTACAAATTTGCATAACTTTCTTAAATAAATATTCAATAGTATACGTTTAATACACCAACATATAGTTTTAATACACAATAGTATACCTTTAATACACCAACATATCATTTAAATACACAATGATATCATTTTATTACACAAGTTCAACAACTCCTTCCTGAGAATCTGTCAAGCAACAAAATCATTTCTAACTTATTCTACTAAAGGATAGTTTTAGTAAATTAAAGAAGTAAACCAATATGTTGAACAATTATGACAGTATATTACTTTAAATAAAAGGTAACTAGAATAATACTTACAATAGGTGTCACTTGAGATGTTGGTTGAACAAACAAATGGTTTTCCATTGATGTTGTTTCCACCAATATAAACAATAACAGTCACAACATTACTATATTAAACAACTAAATCATATTATAAAATATCTGAAAAATAATACTTAGAATAGGTGTAATAGGAAATGTTTTTTGAACAACAATATGTTTTCTCGTTGAGTTCATTTAAACCTATGGAAATATAATAGTAAGGTATTTAAATTATGTAGTTAGGTATTATACTAGGACAACTGTCTATTGAACTAGTGTAGTTATGTATTGTAATAGTTACGTTTGTGTATTAAACCATTTGTTTGAACAAAGAAATGGTTTTCCATTGATGTTGTTTCCACCTATATAAATAATAACAGTCACAACATAACTATATTAAACAACTAAACCAGATTATAAAATATCTGAAAAAGAATACTTAAAATAGTTGTAATAGGAAATGTTTTTTGAACAACAATATTTTTTACTCGTTGAGTTCATTTTAACCTATGGAAATAATAATAGTCAGGTATTTAAATAATATAGTTAGGTATTGAAATAGTATAGTTATGTATTGTACTAGGACAACTGTCTATTTAACTAGTGTAGTTATGTATTGTAATAGTTACGTTTGTGTATTAATCTATTGTATTCATGTTATTGCATTTAGATTAAAAATTAAAAATGACGTACGAATCCTCCACAAATTTACCAAACATGCTAGCCAAAATGTAAGAACAAGAAATCACATCCAAAGAATTTTTTTTTTTGAAAAAACACCACAGCTTCTTTGGTCCAGATGTTAGATCAAGAATGCAGAACTAGATGTTTGATCTAAGCTTTTAAACGAAGAAAATGCCTACTTGGTAAAACATCTATTGTATTCCTGTTATTGCATTTAGATTAAAAATTAAAAATGTCGTACGAATCCTCCACAAAACTACCAAACATGCTAGCCAAAATGTAAGAACAAGAAATCACATCCAAAGAAATAATTTTTTTTTTTGAAAAAACACCACAGCTTCTTTGGTCCAGATGTTAGATCAAGAATGCAGAACTAGATGTTTGATCTAAGCTTTTAAACGAAGAAAATGCCTACTTATCAGAAGAAACAGAACGTAAGATGCAATCGAGCCGTGAGTCCTCCGCAAAAGAACATGCGAGGAGCAGAAGACGAGAGGGTGGGAGTGTGAGGAGAGAGTAGGCAACGGGAGTAGACGCGGATGGCTTCGTAGGAGTAGGCGAGACGGAGGAGGAGATTGTATACGATTGGAGGGAGGAAAATGGATGTGGTGGGTGCGTATGGGAGAGGAGGTAAAAGGAAGACGATGTTGATTACGAAACTACCCTTTTTCTTTTTCACCGTTAGATTAGATCTTGATGGTGTATGTTTGGGGTCTCATTATATTAAATTGAGACCTGGTCTCATTCTAATACCACCCTATATATATATATATATATATATATATATATATATATATATATATATATATATATATATATATATATATATATATAAGAACTTATTTGACATATTCATACATATTCAACAGGTGCTAGCACCCAATCATTCAAATTTAAACAGTTTTTGTGCTCTCCTACATGTAAGCCAATACATTAACAAGATAAATCCTACGGAAAGTAGAGACCTTGAACAAACTACAAGCTAAGAGTAGAAACTTCAGCTAAAGACCTTAAAACCTCTATTCAAACAAGTTAAACTCGTCTAGAGAGGAGTTCATTCAAGTACTCTTTTTATAGGGAATCAGAGAGTTTCAAGGCCCTTTTGGAATCACATTTTGATAATCAAATTTTCAAAAATCTAATCATATCTCAGAGTGAGTTCCCAAACTTATAATAACCTTAGTGCGGATATTCATTTTTTTATCAATAGTAAACTTAGTGTGCATTCTAAATTTTTAGATGTCAAATGCGAATCACATTTGATACCTTTGTCCGCAGTTTTTGATTTCCTGTTTCGACGTTTCCACATTCGAATCCGATAGAGTTGGTTGACGAGGTGTGGTTTGTTCGGATTTATAGGGTTTGTCTCGGGCTTATCGTTTGCAGTTACTGCGAAGGTGTTTCCTTGGTTTAGTTTCAGAGTGAAGTTTATTTCTTTGCTTCCTCTAGGGTTTATCAATGTTCTACTCCATTTAGGCGACTAATTCCCAATGACTTTTTTTTGGTAGTGAAAAAAGAAGAAATGGAACAAATAATTGGTTGTGTGTGTGTCCTACTAAAAAAAGGGGCTAAAGCTGAAAGAACTAACAAGTAGCAAGTAAGATTGCCATTTGATAGCTTTACCAAATAGAGAGAATATACGCGAATTTGTATACATCCTCATAGTGTTTCTAGTCATATGTTAATGACTACAAGGGTGTGATTGGTTTGCAGAAAGTAGTGGAAAATTCAAAACTACTTCCTAAGAAATTTCAATGAAAGCGGGGGAAGTCATTGTAAGTGCAATTCTCACAGAACTTATTTTCCATAATTATTTTAAGTTTTCCTACAAACCAATGACTAGAAAGTTACTACAAAAGACAATTCCACGACTTCCAAACTACTGCAAACCAATCACACCCTAATCCAATTATCAAAACACTTTTATTCTAAACAGAACTTCAGTAGGACTTAAGTAGAGGCCATTAAACAGAAACCAGACAAAACGAAAAGGAAAAGGGGAATCCCAACTCCGAACCTCAATCTGATGGCGTTCTTCTCGGCTTCGGCGGAGGACGCGAGCGAAGCGACGGCCTGCGGGGACGAAAAAGAAGAAGAATCAATCAAAATTGAATAATGAATCCGAAAGAAACGACGACGAGACGAGGTGAGTGAGTGAGTGACCTCGAGGGTTCGGGAGGAGTCGAGCTCGTCGCTCTCCTCGACCCGGTCGGTGAGCTTGTCGAAGGCCTTGCTCTGCTTCTGCAGATCCTTCGAGTCCGCCGCCCTCTCTTCTCCCATCTCCATTTTCTCCACCATCCTCTCCTCGCCTTAGGGTTAGGAGAATTCGTCGTCTTTGGTGGTTCCCAACGGGGAAGGAAGGGTGGGTGTTAGGGCTTAGGATCCTATTAACTATTATTCGGATCGGAGTTATCGGATCCTATCAACTTCGAACCCGACCCATAAGTTCTCGTTTGGGTATCGAATAATGGATTTATGCATATTTTTGTAGTTATATTTTGATGTTCTAGTCTTTTTGTAGTTTTAGATGTTGCATCTAAAGTGAGTGCGGAGTAGTAGTCAGCGGGGTTGTGACCCGGACCGAACCGGACCAAATCCGACCGGTCCAAGTTTTGGTCCGGAGCCCGGGGTAAGTTCGGTTTTCGGTCCGGTCCAAAGTCAGTTCAAAATCTTAATTTCCCCTCAAAAATCTGGTCCGAGTTCGGTCCGGACTGAACCTAACCGGTCCAGTCTTCGGTCCGGACATTGGAGAGCATCCGGGTTCAGTTCAGTCCGGTCAGAATCCCATCCACATTTGAGAAGCCAAAAGGATGGGTACCTAGACCAATCTTTCTTTTGGGTATAATTTGGTTTTATTACATGATATGACGTGTGATAATCTTATTGAACATGTTGATTCAGTTCATTGGTTCCCTTCTTCTTTTTCTTCCAGTTTCCAACGGTTCAATAGGTTAGTTGGTTTAGTAGGTTAATTGTTTGATAATAGGTTAATTGTTTTAATCACCAGTTCATGGTCCAATTGGTTGAACTAGTTCGATTTTCTTAACATTTGTTTGGAGATTATATTCCATGAGAATGACCATTGATATAACAAATTTGAGAAAAATAATTATTACTCCCATATGTTACTCCTCTAATAATTACCTGGGAAAAATCTCCATAGTTTTTACTCTCTTTCGAAGCATACCCTAAGATATCAAGGGTGTGTTTAGATGTGTCGCTCAAAATGGAATTTCAAATTTTGTGAAATTTACAAATGTGTCATTTGTAAATACCATGTTTGGTAGGTTGAATATTCGAATTTGTAAATTTCAAGTGGAATTTTGGAAAGCCCAACCCATACAAAACTGACAAAACAAAATTCTACATTTTAAGGTAGAATTTACATACCCCACCAAATTCCGCCTCAAATCCCGACACCTCCTCTTGCCACCTCTACCCTTCCGCCGCTGCCGACCTTCAACACCTCCGTCGAGTTCCACCGCCATTAAGATTCACTGCTAACTCTTATCTCGAAATGACATACTTACCCAAACAAGGTGAAAGCAAATGACGTCATTTAGAATCCCAGAATTTACAAATTTGTTCGTTTCAAAGTTTCATGGAATTTGCAAATGACACATCCAAACCGCATCTTTAGAATCAAGGGGAATTTGCTACAGTACACCCCGTAAGTGTCCAAATTGGCCATATGCACCTGCTTTTTCGGTATTGCCGCATATGCATCTGGTGAGCATCCTATTTGCGCAAATGCACCTGGGCCGTTCGTGGGCCCCACGCCAGAGAGACGACGTGAATGGGACGTTAACGGCCGTCCGAATCGGTTCGTGATCCGTTTGGTAGGACGTGTGATTTGGGATTGATTGTAGTCAAATAAATTTTACTAAGACTAATCTAAGACCATGACGAAACCATTACAGTGCTGGAATCACTCTGCATCACTCTGGATCGTCTATGGAATCGCTCTGTGTCGACTCTGGAATCCGTCTGGATCGTCTCTGGAATCGTTCCGGATCGTCTCTAGAATCGGTATGGATGGTTTCTGGAATCAATCTGGATCGACTCTGGACAATCTGGATCAGCTCTGGAATCACTCTGGATCGTCTATGGAATCGCTCTGCATCGACTCTGGAATCGTTCTGGATCGTCTCTGGAATCCATCTAGATCGACTCTGGAATCATTCCGGATCGGCTCTGGAATCACTTCGGATCCACTCTGGAACCAGTGACTGTAGTCCCACGGACACGTATGAGACCTGGTCGTTCGACCCTGGAATGGGTCTGGAATGACACGTCACACGTCAGAGACCACTAGGCAAATACATGTCCACAAAAAGGGTGGTTGATCTGGCAATTCTTTCGTAAGTTGAAGCGCAAAGGTTCCCGTGATCAGAGGGGAACGACTGTTGAACACCGAGATCAGGACTTACCATCAATACGTGAGAAGACGTATCGCAAATGAATTTGTATGAGAAAAAACTTGTCCATATTTGAAAGAGATAAAGTTTCTATATAAGTCATACAATTGTTTAGAGACGGACATGTTATGAAGAAACAAGCGTGAGTCCAGATGAGTAAAGAGTCAGTACAGAGTAATTCCGGAGGCTATCCTAAGTGTGTAGAAAATGAACATCGCCAACGATGTAAGAAGTTGCAGGCTGTGGAGACGACCATAATGTTCTGCCGGTGGAGAATGATGAACTGCATGGTTGACTGGAAGAGAGCCATGCGCACTGGAAACCCGGACACACACAAGACAACCGGTCTAGCCCTTGAAGAACCTTTCTTAGAATTGAAGGACCTCGACGAGATGCGACGACAGATTCCAGAGTCGATACAGAGCGATTCCATAGACGATCCAGAGTGATGCATAGTGATTCCAACATTGTAATGGTTTCGTCATGGTCTTAGATTAGTCTTAGTAAAATTTATTTGACTACAATCAATCCCAAATCACACGTCCTACCAAACGGATCACGAACCGATTCGGACGACCGTTAACGTCCCATTCACGTCGTCTCTCTGGCGTGGGGTCTACGAACGACCCAGGTGCATTTGCGCATATGCGGCAATACCGAAAAAGCAAGTGCATATGGCCAATTTGGACACTTACGGGTGTACTGTAGCAAATTCCCCTAGAATGAACAGGTGAATTGCATCAGATCCTTACTTACAATCCTAATCGGTTCTTAAAGCATAACACTGATTCCGCTCTCAACAAAAAACCAATCGGATCGTAAGATCCGATTACATTCCCTACCATTAGGGGTGTAAACGGGGTGGGTAATACCCGTATACCCGGTTACCCGCCCCGGGCGGGTACGGGTATGGGTACAAAAATCCATACCCGTTTAAAAATTCAAACCCGTATACTCGTACCCGTTTACCCGCTTAATAAACGGGTCGGGTACGGGTATACGTATTACCCATACCCGTTTACCCGTATACCCGTTAAGATATATTATATTATATATATAATATTTTTTTAATATTTTATATGTTATATATTATATATTTTTTATATATAATATATATTTTATATAATATATATTATATTTTTATATATTATATATTATATATTATACCCGTTATACCCGTTTACCCGCCCCGTACCCGCTAACTTAACGAGTACGGGTATATATGTTTTTTGCCGGTATATACCCGTACCCGCTAATTTAGCCGGATACGGGTACGGGTAGGGACATACCCGACCCGTACCTGACCCGTTTACACCCCTACGTACCATACCACTCACCACTGTCGTCCTTCCCAAGCACTAAAAGCCTTTTTCTTACCGAAAACCCCAAAAAACTCCGATCCCTCTCCGACACTCCCAAAACAAGGTTCTTTTCTAGGGTTTTACTCTCGACTCCATCCAAAGTTCCCATATTTCCACTTCCTCTTCGCGATTTGGGATCGGTTGGTCTCGTCTTCCGTCACAAATCCCAAACTCGTTGATTTTAGGGTTTCAAAAAAAAAAAAATCGCTCTTCCCCGTCTTTTCGTGGTTTGGAACCGAAATTTGGTTTCCGATCCACAAAAAGTTAGAAATTTGGAAGCCAAATTTTAGGTTTTTTTGGACAAACGAAGTCTCTTTGTTTGTTCTCTTAACTGACGAAGCGGTTAATTTCAGGTATTGACAATGAAGCTTGACACAAGTAGTCTCGAATCGTTCGCTCCTCTTGCCGGAGGAATCGGAGATGTCGGTGAGAATCTGTTTGGCGCGCCCTCGTTCGAGCTCCCGAACACTACCGATGTGAGTGACGATATTCGTTTGCTAGAATCTTTTGTTTTGTTGTTGGAATGATCTAACTAGGGTTTGTGTTTGCTTCTCCAGTTTGATGACTTCCAGAAGAAGTCCGTTCAGATGGTGAAACCGGCAAAGGGGACTACCACACTTGCTTTCATCTTCAAAGAAGGTGTTATTGTTGCTGCGGATTCTCGGGCCAGCATGGGAGGATATATCTGTATGTTTTTTTTCTCTCCATGAAATGTTGCCTCCTGCTTGATACACTGTAGTGTGGGTGTGGAGTTTTGACTCCTGGTTCGAATACATGGATCAATAAGTAGATTACATAAGGTTGTTAAGGTTGGCTCATGGAATGGAGTTACATTAGTGCAGGCAATATCTTGATTTATGTCTCTGACAGAAAAAAAAACATATTGATTCATCCTTTTGTTCAGGGTGTGTTTAATATTTGATATATAAACTATGATAATACTTACAGCTGCACTGGGTTTTATAAGCATTATGTGCTGATTGGCTTGCCTATTTAAGGGGGAAGCATGAGGTATAAGCTATATGGCCCTTTAACATGAAGTTGTAACTAAATATTTTAAGTAGAATTATTTGATAAATTATGGCCTTAAAACTTTGAATGGAAAACACACACAATGATGTTATGATGTTCACTGCTTTAGCACGTGGCTTCAGAAAAAAAATGATATATGTGTCATGCATCTAGAGCATAAAATTTTGAACATATATTTGATGTAAAGGGAAAAGGAATGGCAATCGATCTATTTGTTTGTCGATTTGTTATGTTGACATGGGAATTTCTCATTTTAGATTTGGATAATCGTATCTTCATGGACAATGAATTGTGAAGGCAAGCTTTTGAGAAGTGAAATATTGGTGTATTTCACTATTTTGTGTCTGGCACTCTGCCTGTTGTTTTGTGCTCTCTATGATCCCATGCTTATAGCATTTTGATATCATTATGTGCAATTCGTTGACTTAGTTATGCACTAACATCTCATAGCTAAGTAAAAAAAGTTTCCTTGGGTCTCTTCAGCTTCCCAATCCGTGAAGAAAATCATCGAAATTAATCCATACATGCTTGGCACCATGGCTGGTGGTGCTGCTGATTGCCAATTTTGGCACAGAAATCTGGGTGTTAAGGTAATATGACCAATTTCATTTACATTTTATTTTACTTTCCAGATGTTATTCAGTTATGCCTTGAAATCTTGAATTATGCCTGTCTGGCCTATCCATCATCTTGTTTAGATTGTACATTCATTCTCAACCAGCCCATCATCCTAACGCATGTTCAAAACTCTAGTGTCGTCTTCATGAGCTAGCTAACAAGCGGAGGATTTCAGTAACGGGTGCTTCAAAGCTTTTGGCGAACATTCTATTCTCTTATCGGGGTATGGGTCTATCAATAGGAACCATGATTGCTGGTTGGGATGAGACGGTATGTATGTACTATTATAGCATGAGATTGTTTTTTGAATTCAAGCTATTGATTGTTTCCCCTGTGCATGTCCACTTCCAGGGCCCTGGCCTTTATTATGTTGACAGTGAAGGAGGGAGGCTGAAGGGCACACGCTTTTCTGTTGGTTCTGGTTCACCATATGCCTATGGTGTACTGGATGATGGGTAATCTTTCATCATATGTATATTATTTGAATTCGTAGCTTATGCTAATCTAGAAAATGAAACTTTTGCGGAAATAGGTTCCGTTATGACATGTCAATCGAGGAAGCTGCTGAACTTGCTCGTCGGGCCATCTATCATGCAACATTCCGTGACGGAGCCAGTGGTGGAGTTGTTAGTGGTATGCAATTTTTTCTACTAGAAAAAATGAAGTTGGAAACCTGTCTATAATTTCCAGATTGATATAATGTTTGTATGCTTAGCTCATAAAACGTGTTGTCATTAACTTATTATAATGAATGTGGATCCATTAGAATCTAAAATTTGTTCATCAGTTGCTATCATCCTAAACATCAACACCACACCTACGGAGTAGTTTCTGGAATGGATAAGCTCATATGTCTATTTTATTTTTTAAAATCTAATGATGGGTGATACGCTTCCTGTGTAACCTGCCTTGTGTAACCAACTACATTCTGATGGAGTCACTAATTCCTTTATTTAACATGGCTGATAAAAAAATCCTTTATTTAACATGATATCAATAATTTTATATTAAATGCTTTAGATGTATGTAGCATTTTCTTGTGAAGCTATTAATTTTACGATTTAGAGGGTAATAGTCTTGTAGTCAAAGTATGGTTTTTGATGCATCGGGAGCATCACTATTTGGTGATTAGACATTGAACCTGAAAAGTGAACTGTCTTGTATGACAAAAACGTTGCAGTTAAACGACATGAAGGTTGCAACTTGCAAAACAGTGTGCCGATAATAATAAAACCCTTGCAAAACAGTGTAATTCTGTCTAGAAGTTTGTTATGTATATCTGATTGAAATATAAACCATTTCCTTTATTCTTTACTATTTCGGCGTCTAGGTTATCTCCTTTTCACGAACAAACCAATTTACACTTGTTTTCTGATGTTATGGGACAAAAGCATGCATGGGTGCTAGATTCTGTCACTTAAAGCACAATGATCTTGTTTTTTGCAGTCTACCATGTTGGCCCTAACGGATGGAATAAACTATCTGGAGACGATGTCGGTGAATTGCACTACAAGTACTATCCGGTTGCCCCTAGTGTTGAACATGAAATGGTTGAAGGAGCATCAGTCTAAGTGCGTGCCTGCCTTTTAGATGTCTGGTGTTTTTTTTCAAACTGCTATGACATGGTTGCTTACGACACTTTTTTTAAGAAAAATTTACATGCCTACCTCCAATGTTTGCAAGGATGTATCGGCAAATGCGGATATCTTAAACAATTTTATTTTCTCAAGTGGATGGAAACATTGTGATTTTTTAGCCTGGTTTGCTGTGGATGGTTAATTTGGGTTGTGGCTCGCGCATAGCCTTAGATTGTAGCTCTTCGAGGCCATCGTATTTGCACGATTTATCCTTTTGGTTACCAAAATTCCTGATTTTAGCTATTGAGTTCGTGTGTTAAAAATTTCTATAATTTCATTGCGGCTGATGTGTAGTACACGTAGACGAGAAGGAAGCAAGGATTTGTACTTCCAAAGATAACTCCATACGTTATTTAACCCCATGGAAATTCAATGAATTTCGTTTTGCGTTTTCTTCTCTTTTTCATTTAGTTCAGTCTTAAATCTTAATTCATCTTCAACACATGGAAGTCGTCAAGCTTTATGCAAGTTTCTTTCAGAATCATACTACAAAGCAATCATTCTCATTTTTCTCTGTCAATGAAGTCTCTAAAACTAATCATTGTTCTTCCAAATCAACTGGCATTTCAAGGACAAGCAGCGCTTTTTGGGACATGATTTAAGATTGCTTGATTTTACTGTGGATTAATACCGGTCATATCTGTTAGATTAGATCGTGAATTTCTTGTCCATCTGAAAACTGAGGCTCACTTGGTAGGTGTAGTTAAGAACTGTTATTACAGTTACCGATTTTCCATATTTGAGCATGTGGACAAGTAAATCGTTGCGATCATAAAGGAGAATTTTGTATGATCTAGGGGAAAAAGAGAGAATTTGTATCTTATTTATCAAGTGAAGTCCAGAAGCAAAATGCATCAATGACGGTCGCCTGTTCCTTTGCAACTGAAAGAATTTTAGATACGTCAGCGGGTATCTTTTAATCATTAAAAATTATACTTAGAAGAATAAACAAGCAATTGGGAACTCAAACAACCCACAACTCTAAATTAATAGCTGTTCAATCGTTAGAAACATATAATTTTTTGGAAGAGACAATAGAACATCCAATGTCATATGAAGCAAACTCTAATAGCTCTTCAAGTCATCAGCATCACACAAAACTTTGAGATGATAAATCACTTGTTGCCACATGACTACGTTGTAAGAATCCATCGACGTAGGTCTATCGGAGGATAATAATGAACACCGTCAAACCAAAACTTACTTCACACACTTAAATACCCTCACCACCATGGTCTACTGATGCAAAACTTTACGATTCTGTCGTTGCTTTCTTGATTCTGCGTTGATGGACATCCCAATTGTAAACTCGAGCAATTGTAACCTGCAATTGGCGTTCACAAATAATGAATTCAGCAAACTGATTTCCAAGAGTTGAACAATTTTCAGATGGAGAGCTGGTTAAATAACAGTACGTACCTGGGTTACTGTCACCTGATCCCTCAGGAACTGCAAATCACCAATGAGGACTTCTACACTGGCTTTTGCGTTTTCCAAGTTTTTCTTAAGAAGCTCAGTGGCCTGCGAAATTAAGACACGAGTTCATAACTTCATATTCACATGCTGGCAATTAATTTGAATTGACAAAATAATCTGCCATTTTTTGGGACAACCTCCTCAGAAGAATATTCTAACATGACATTTGCTCCCAGCCAAAGGCATACAGAGTCACTTCCCTCTATTCTTGCTCGTGAATAGATCCCCTCGGAAACTTCAAAGTCTGCCACCAATGCCTGCATAGAATGGAAGAAAATACATATGTTTAGTACAGCTTTGTGACACATTTTACTACCATATCATAATATGGCGTGACACACTGCAAGTTAAACCAACAAAAACATGTTATGCCTGGACAAAAATAAAAGAGTGTTTAGGAGGCCTAAAAAACAAGTCATTCGCATCATGCAGTTTGAGGACAAAAACACTACAATCTTGGGGCTCTTCTACCTTATAAGTTTCAAACAAAGGATTTTAGTATACATATCCTTGTAGCCATCACAATATACACATGGAAAAAAAAAAGGTTGTAGGCCTCTTGGCTGTAACACTACATTTTTAGTCACTTCCGGTTAGTTTTTTCTACGAAAATTTATAGATGAGATATACCACATATAAGGAACATGTGGTAAAAATTTCAAATCAAATGAATCATCGTAAACATTGATCCAAAATTTTCCAAATCCAATAAATTTCAGTTGTTCAAATATGAGCATTTTAGATCAACAGTGAAATTAACTTCGATTGACCTAAAATTTTAACATGTTATAGCTTAATAGATAACAATACATGTGATTAAGTTTGATTTTAAAAAAATCAACTTAAATGTCTTAATTTTGAGTGTCACGACCAAGTTGGCTATAGGAGCTCCTACAACCCTACTGGCCTCATATACATATACCATACTATAGTAAAAAAATCAAACGTATACTCTTGCATAAATTAAACTCCTAGACGTGCCTCTAGCCTAGTTGTGTTTCATGCCAAAATAATATTCCATTTTTTACTAAATTGCTAGCCTCTGAAACATATATTTCTTGCTTCTGAACAATCCACCTTCTTATTAAAGTTTGCACCTGATCTATGTATCAGAAACCCAAGTGAATTTTCTACAACTAAAATTGAATTATGAAAATTCAGAAACCTGCTTGACCAAATAAATGCAGCTTCATGCAATTAAGATTTAATAAAAAATAAAGCTTCATGATGCTATAGACTTTGTGTGCAGTCAAATCTTTCGATGATGTTTGACCACTTCAGGCCAACAAGGAGATGATTTGACCATGACACAGAATTTAAAAACAAAGGTTTATCCACAAACCAATATGTACATTCCATCAATATTATCCTTACACAGTCCTCACGTCACACATTCACACAACTTAAGTTAACACATAATGTAAAAAAAGATCTGAAGAAACTTAAGTACCAGCCACAACTTAAAAGGTAACACCCTCATATCATCTCATGGTTAAGAGATGTCAAGAGAACTAAGATAGAGAATATAAGTGAGCCTACAACAACACCTTCTTAGGTACAGAACACTAGAATGCATCAGCAGGCACTTCTCAGAGAAAAAAGGGAAACTAATAATCAACTGCACAGCAGTTGGAAGTCGGTGTTTTTTCTAATAAGAATAACATTTAGAAGTAAAAGGAGTTGGAAGAAACGAGAGGGGGAAAAAGACAGTTGGAGCAAGGCAACAAGGCAACATACCTCACCACTACTCTTCTTAACTTGCAATGTAGCAACAATATCTAAACACTTCTCAATGTCGGGAATTTTCGCCTGCAACAATTTAACAACAAACTGTCAGGTTAATGGCAGGGCTTTAACTCGCAGTAAGTGGCATAAGAACTGAAATCGGCACAGTGCTTTGGTAAGAACTTTCACATTTGTTGCCTTTTTCCATTTCTATGAAGGCAAATTGCCTTACTTATAATTATATGACCAGGGAAAATTTTGGATGCCATGTCTAAAGCCAAAAAAGATCATTTTCTTTTTTCAGAAAGCAAACTGTTTACAAAGTAGTGATGAGTTTAGGGGGGGAGATTGTTAACATTAAAAGAACCTGCAGATCCCTTTGCTGAGCTAATAGTTTCATCTCTACAACCCTATATTGTTGCAGCCTGCAGTGGACAAGAAAGAAAAATTACAGAAAGAAAATGAAGATTCTTTAAAAAGATATTACTAAATAGAAAAGGACTACAAGCACCAAGTAGCATGAATATTAATAAATAGGAGGTAGAGTTGCGAATGAAACCAAAGTTTGGAACCATAACGGTGATGACTTTAATGGTCATATGGTTTACAGAAACGAAATATTCTAGTTGAAAAATATACTCAGATGAAAATTGCATAAGGGGACACGAGGACCACCAAAACATCAAGGAAGCATCAGATGCATCTTATAAGTATGAATAGTCTACAGAAGTACAGATTTATCTCAATGAATGTTGAGCCAGGAAAGTCAATATAAATAACAAACTGCAAGAGTCATGTCATCTTTGTAAGGCATGTACACTATAAATCAAAGAATACCACATTTTCCTATAGTAGAAGAAAAGACGGTTAATGAAAAACGAGATTATGGTGCACTGTCAATTGTCGTATATAACAAATTTGATGTTTTCGCCTGCTATCCGTAAATAGCTCTCTTCATTTTTTGTGTGGAATGTCTTGGATGCATCTAGTCCATATCTTCAGCATGTTAATGGTTCGAAAATTTCCATATCTTCAGCATATTAATGGTTCGAAATTTACAGGGTCCAAACTGGACTATTATTTCCGCATCTTATATACTGTTCACAAATTTGGTTTAAAATAACTAGCTCCAAATACGAAGGTGCCCATTGTTCTGATTTATGTCATCTTGCTACATATCTGGAAACTTTCATTCTTAGTTTTTTGATCGGCATTCTTAGTTTTTTATTTTCTGGCATGATTTGAACAGAACTCACCATTCATTTACTTTGGAGTTCTTATCATTCTATATTTTGACTTAGACATGGTGAATTATATCACAACCATTTTCATTTTACTTGAAATAAAATTTGTATTTTATATTTCTAGTAGCCTATCAATGATCTTTGTTTGCAATTCGAAATATAATGTGCTTGATATTTCATTTTAGCACAAAATCTATCCTAAAAGACAATTTATTTAACCAAAAACTCAAAAGTGAAATTTCGTTTTTTATCAGAAAGTCAACTATATTAAATAAAAGGAAACTGTATAAAAGACCAAAACCACCAAACCAGACAACCCTCCACTTACAGAAGCCCAAAAACCCAAACTTTCCCACAAAAACCTTGAAACGAAGCCCCAATGGAGTCCCCCAATCCCCGAATCACAGAAGCAAAAGCCCCAACTTTCCTCAACCCTAATCAAAACTCACACCACCCAATGGATCCACCAACTTCCCTCAACCCGAACCAAAACCCAGATCGAAAAGGACGAAATGAAAAGAGACCTTTCTTGGAGGAAGGCGAGGGCGGAGTTGACGTCGAAGCCGGACTGGTCTAGGTAGGTCTGGACGTCCTCCACGAAGGACGCTCCCGGAATCCCTCTTCTCTCCGGAGCACAACTCCCGGAAGAAGAAGCCATCATATCATTACGACACGACACACGACACAAGACAAGACACAATCGATCGGATCTGTCTTTTGTCTTTGGGAGTCCGATGCTATTTATACCTGCAAAGGCAAGGGTTGTTAATCGGATCTCAGACCTAGATCCGAATAAACAAATTAATGATCCATGAGATCCTGGATTTTGGAAAATGGTCGTGCGCATGTCACGAACGCTGTTGCTGATGTGGAACTTATCAATATTTATTTTAAGATTTTCACGTGCGTGGATGACGTGACGATTTAAGCGTCGGTTACATTCTAAATACAGTTTTAAATACTTCAAATCTATCTTCCATTATCCTTCCTTCCACTTCCCTCTCCCCAAACTATATTATTCTCTCTTCTCTATCCCTGCGTGGGCGGAGTCTCCAGGGAAGGACGTTCTTCAAGCTAATACGAGTGCCACATTGATGACGACATCAAACTCGGGAGGACATCTCCGGGAGTCGTAGTTGTTGTAGACAGTGATGAATATTGGAGTACGAGAGCGGGTGGTAGCGAGCTCGGAGATGGTGAGAGGGTTTTGGGTGGTGTGGATGTAAGAGGTTTGGGGTTGTGTGAATGGACACATTTTTGAACTGAAAATTTAATTTATATGTGTGTCCAACAAGAGTTATGAATGATATGTGTCCAGAGTTTGTCCAGATTGTGTCCATTCGTGTCCAGATTGAATTGGTTGTTGGATACACTATGGACAAACTCTGGACACGAATTGACACAATCTGGACAAACTGTCCATGTTTGGACACACTGGATAAAATCTGAACAAACTCTGGACACGAATGAATGCAATTTGGACAAACTCTAAACACAATCTGGACAATTGTGTCTAGGTTTGGACACAATGTGGACGAACTCTGGACACAATCTGAACATAAATGAACATAATCTGAACAAACTCTGGACACACTTTGAACTAGCTCGTGTCTAGGTTTGAACATGCAGGACAAAATTTAAACAAACTTTGGACATTTCTGGATACAATCTAGACAAACTCTTGACAAATCCACTTTGTTCGGAAACAAATTGTTTCCACTATCAAGAATCACAAATTATTGATTTAAATAATCCACAAATCATGATTCTTTTATAAGAAACCCCCAATGTTTGCTAACGTGCCCGGTGACATGACTAGCATCCATATATCAGCACCTCGTGATTTTTTATTTCTTAGGATTCCAAGACCTAATGAAATTTTTTCAGAATACTAATAGCAAGATAAGTTGATGGACTTTTATCAAATTAGTGTACTCCAAAAATATTCATTTTCTAACTACTTATATGTAAAATACCTAATCGAACTTTAAATCAAACTCCAAATCAATTAATTTCCAACTTTTGATGTCATCCTTATAAATTCCAAACCCGTTGACTAGAATCCTGACACCACTTGTGAGATCCTAATCCTGATTGGGTTTTGCTTGTTGATTAGGAGAGTGATTAGGGAGGATTAGATTAGACGAATGGGATGAAGTGGAGAAGGTTGGGTGGATGGTGAGGATGTTGTGGTGGAGGGTTTTGAGGTGGATTTCTCTCTCTCTCTCTCTCACTCTCTCTCCCACGCGTCTCTCTCTCTCTCTCTCAGTGCTGAGCTCCGACGAGATGTGGTGGTTTCTGGCAAGGAAGTGAGGTTCGACAAGTGTTAGTTGAGTGGCGAGTTGTTGTGGTTGGTGAGGTGACCGACGAAGGTGAAGGTGTGGCTGTGGATCGACGAGGTGAGGTGATCGGTGATCGAGCGAGAAGTTCGTCGGAAATCGTGTTTTGGAGAGAAGTGTTCGTGGAAGCGCCGTCGAGGTTCTTCGAAGGTTTCTTCAGACCTTCACGGTATGTCAAACTTGTTGTTGTAGCTTACTTATGTTGTGTGAGTATTTGGAAGTCGACGGTAGGCCGAAAGGTTCGTCGCAGGTAAACGTGCAGTAGTTTTGTCTGCTGGATCGGTCGACCGTTCCTAGTGTGATTTTGAGTTTCTGCCTTGGGCCGGTCGAACGATGCCTCTGGGCAAGTCATGGTTGTTTTTGTAGGATCATGTGGGTTTATGGGTCCACAATTAAGGCTAATCACCTAATTACCTACTTGTTTAGACAATCAAGTAAATGCAGCGGAATTTAAACTAAAACAAGCAAGTAAAAGAAAATAATGCAAACCACAAGAAGTCGGGGGATTTTTATAGAGGTTCGGCACCCCACCCGGGTCCTAGTCCTCTCTTGCAAGCTCCGCTCGGATCACCGAGCTCCGCCTACGACTTCACTAACCACTCCCCGTTCCGGGCCGGGAGAGAACACCTTTACAACCGTCAAACTCGCGAACAACCCTCGCCGAGCTTGGAATCTTCTTCTCACAATCCGAGAAGGATGCTTCGGGCTTTCACCGGAGCCTTTACTCTTTTGACAACAAATGAGAACTTGAGTGGAGCAACACTCTCTAAATCTTGAACACACTTGAGTAGGATGAAGAAATGATCACTAAGTGTGAAAGGTTTGTAGCTTTGAGTGTTTGAGATTCTCTCTAATGTTTGGGACAAGTTGATAGTGGGAGAGTTGTGTTAAAATGTGTTTTACAACTCCTTATATAGGCATTAGAGAGAATAGAGCCGTTGGGATTGATTGGGTATGAGTTGAAGTGTGATTACACAAAACAGAAAAGACAGGACCCAATTCTGGCTGTAATCGGTCGACCGGATCGGGACGAACGGTCGACCGTTTGGCAGTTTTGCACAAGATTCGGTCGACCGGTTAAGCAACGGTCGACCGCCCAACTCTACGACTTAAGAAAACTTAAGTCATCGGTCAAACACAAGAAAAGGGTTCGTTCGACCGATTTCGACCAGGCACTTTGGGGTGACAAACAAATGTGTGAACGGTCGACCGAAACAAGTTTGGCGGTCGACCGACTATGGACATGCACTTTGGGTTTGTCAAGAGATGGACAAACGGTCGACCGATCGTGGTCCTCGGTCGACCGATACATGAAATACATTTGGGGTATTTTTGGTTTAATACGAATACGACCGTTGTGTATATACGACAAAAGTAACGGTCGGGAAAATATGATCTGACGGTCGACCGAAAGGTAAAACACGGTCGACCGAATAAGGGCAGTGAAAACACAAACAAGAGATTTGATCATTCGGTCGACCGAACGGCATGTTGCGGTCGACCGAATGTGGGCAGACTTTTGCAGTTCAGGTTTGGTGTTTTCCGGTCTAAGTTTGGGTGATCTATTGAAGTCCAAATTATGTGAAATTTCGTATGTGACTTCTATAGGGAACCTAGTGTGTGATTAAGTTGATTTTAGCTCAAGTATGCTCAATTACACTTTGTTCCTAAGACTCAAAAGAAATCAAGATTACATGTCTTCGATTTAGCTTTAATTACATGTCTTGACTTCATTTCCATCTTTCTTGAGTCTTGATCACCTGTAGAGGTTAGCACAATACAATATATATGCAATGCATAGTGTGTGCTACTCTAATTAAGATTCGGTTGATTAAATCATCAAAACATAAGATTAAGGCCAAAAAGCCAACAGTTTTCGGTCGAACGATGCATGTAGGCGGTCGACCGTGTGCATTGTTGTAGGTCGGTTGGGGACGTTGACCATCTAAACGGTCGACCGCTCGTTGACTCGTTCGACCAACGACTTATGCTAACTTATTTGTTGGTCCGACCGATGGTTGTTCGGTCGACCAGTGTTGATTGGTTTCGATGGAGGATTTTACTGGTGGGTTTCGGTCGACCGAGAGTTCGTGGTGGTTCGACTGGTGGTTTATGTTGAGCGAGGGAAAATTTTACTGGTGGTTTACGGTCGAACGGGTCCCCTTTACCGTTCGACCGATTGGCTGTTGTGTTCGTTGAAACTGGGAGATGACCTTCTAAACGGTCGACCGGTCCCTGACTTTGGTTCGACCGAACGTGTGTTGTTGGTGGGAGATGTTCGAACGATGGAGTGTCGGTCAAGGCATTTGCCTGGTTTTGGTGAGAGTTGGTCGACCGAGACTCTTGGTTCGGTCGACCGATATGGTTTAGTTTTGCACATATGAGGTGTGTTTGGTATGATCGTCCTTGTGAGACGAGTTGAGGTGCCGATGTTCTTCCGGAAAGTGTACTTGTGAGCACGGGTGTTGCGCTGGTTGGGTGAAAAAGCCCTGGAACCCTGTAACTGTTGTGAGAGTAGTGGTTAGGTGAAAAAACCTTAGAGCCCAGCTAGTCTGTGCGAGGTTTGGTGAAAAAGTCCTGGAACTCCGTAGTGCGTTCATGCTGGGTGAAAGAGCACTGGAGCCAGAGCAATGACCACGTGATAAAGGTTGGGTGAAAAATCTTGGAGCTCTTAGAACGTTTGGGTTGGGTGAAAGAGCCATGTAGCCTTGGTCGTGTCGTGGTAGATGTGGTTGGGTAAAAAAACCGTGGAGCCCAGCTTAACGATGTTGAGTGTTGTTGTGATTGGGTGGAAAAGCCCGGGAGCCCAGCCTTGTGTTTATGCTTTTATTTGTGGTTAGAATTGCATGCTAGAGTGTTTTAGTTTCATGCATTGTTGAGTTTGGCATACGAGATTTTCTTCTAGAAACTCAACCAGATCTTGCTTTCTCTCATTTTGAGGTCGGAGCGATTACTTTTATATTTTGTATAGCTTTTTGATGTAATTACACTTTTGAAATACTGGATATATATATTATATATGTTGGTGCACATGTTTCTTTGTGTATTGAATAATATCTTCTGTTGATTATATGTTTTAAAAGTTTTAAAATTTTCCACTGTTGGAAGATGTTACACCACTCCAGCTTTCAAGTCAGACATTTTTGTGCATCTCATGTTTATCACCGTTCAAAAGAAAATATGTCCTATTTGGGCTAGTAATTGGTCAAATGACCTAAGAAAAATCTTAAATAACCAATTTGAAGTGAAATAAATAATTAGACTATGGAAGATGTTGAATTTGTCGGTTTAGTTTAGTGTAAATACTCAATAAATGCGTGTGAAATTGTATATTTTCATGTCCAATTTCATGTTATTTTGTCTTATAATATCGGAACTAAATTAATCATTCACCTAATTTTTTTCGTGTGCACGTCATCTTACACCATTTCATGTCTTCTAGTACATGAAATCGCCAAGTATCACACAATTCCATTCATTATTGTGTAGTATTTTGTCAATTGTTGTCTGATATCTGTAAGCTTTTCTGTCCATCTTGTGAATGACAGAGATATCTGTATGTATTCCAAAAGTTATAGTAGGATACGAAGTATCCCATGAAAAATATGTTTGTTAAGATATTGAAAAAAAATACAATTGTGAGAATAGTTCCACGATCGGCTAACTTGGGGATGTGCCATGGGGTTACAAATCATGTGGGCTATCTCACACCTACAACTTAGCTTTTGGGTGATGATCTTCACATGTTCTTTATTTCAACATGGTATCTAAGCTGATATAAGTTATTGTTAGATCCCTAACCTAGGGTTAGTGGACTAATGATGGTTAGAGTGTGGTTTGCATGGGGAAGTGAGTGTGCAGGAGATTGCATGGGAAGGTGAAGGGTTGGGGTTACTGTAGCACGAGTTTTAAATAAGGCTTTCTCTCTCTTCTTCTCCTTCTTTCATCTCCTTCCTCATTTCTTCTTCCTCCATTCTCACCAAACACACACCTTCTTCCTCAGTCGCTCAAGCTCAGGCGGAGGAGGCTGCGTCGGCGTGAGGTGTGAGGCGGTCCAGGCAGGAGAGGTGCGGAGTTGAGCGCACGAGGAGATCACCGGAGGCGACGTGCGCGAGCGGAGCTCCGGCACTTTCGTCGTTTCTTTTGAGGTATGCCGCTCCTTAGTGTGGTTTGTTTGTTGACCCTCATGTGAGGGATGCGTTGGTCGAGTCGGGGGAGGTCGGAGACCTCTCCGGCGACGCGTTTCTTCGTAAAACCTCGGCTGGCGCGAGGTTGAAGACGACCAACGGTCGACCGGATCCTTCGGGCGGTCGACCGTTTTAGCACTGTTTGCCCGACTTTAACCTTCACCGGTCGAACGATGCCTTGGGGCGGTCGACCGGTAGTGCATTATTGCTGGTGAGTTGGGATTTTTCTACCTGTTGTCGGTCGACCGGTCCTTGTTGTGTTCGACCGGAACTTAAGTGTACCTGTTAGTTTTGCATGATTTGTTCGACCGATTTCATGTGACGTTCGACCGATCGTTTGTTGTTCGACCGTTGGAGGTTTGCGTTCGACCGATTATATGACTTAGAATAATAGGTTGACCCTGTCTGTTTTCGGTCGACCAAGACACCTGAGTCGGTCGACCGATAGAGTGGATTTCAATGTTGACCAGACTCTGGATTTTGACCTCGTTCGGTCGACCGGTTTTAGACCTTTGTTCGACCGTTGGGGGTTCTGTTTTGAGCGCAGCGGTAGACCATTTTAGGAGTACGGTCGACCGATTCCTTTCTGGAACCGGTCGACCGAATCACCTCTTCCGGTCGACCGTTTGGGCCCAGGACAGAATTCCTGGTTCCCTTTTTGAATGCCAACTTTGTCCACGGAAACCCGTGTCCTCGCCTTGTGCGTGAGCCGGGAGGTGACGGTGGGCGCGTGATGAGTGCCTGCCCAGGGACCGCCGTTGGGAAGAGTGTGGGTGTTCGGGACGCGTCACCTCCATGTATGGACCGTGACTTTTGAGATGATTGTTGGCACTTTGTAGTATAGCAGGCCTGAGGGATCGTGGATCTCAGTGTTGATGTTGTGCGGGCACGCAACTGGCGTTGGGTGAGGTGACTACCGGCCCACGGGCTACGGAGGTCGCTGCCCTGCTTTTATAGCGGCGCGGTTGGTGTTTGCGGCTCGAGGAGCCTGATGACCTGGCAGACTTAGGTCTGGTTTGTCCGATGCTGTGCCGGACTGTTGTGATGGACCACCGATGCTGTGCCGGTGATGCCGCCGAGGTTGTGCCGGCGATGGTGATTGTTGAGCCGAGGCTGTTCCGGCTATGTTGTTTTCCTCGGCTGGGCACCTACCGAGATGTTGTTGTTATACCTTCCGGGCGACGGCCCCGTTGGTCCCTGTGGCTCCGACCACTGAGATTTGCAGATCTGTATTCTATCGGCCCGTAGGCGTGACAGAGGCTCCCTGCCGAACCCATGAGTAGTGTAGCTGCGTGTGGGGGGTGCGATGTCGCGTGCTGTAAGACTGCATGTGCCTGCAGTAGGTCTCCTCGGGAGACTCGTTGTTGATTGTCAGACTGATGTCCTGTTTTACCCTTCGGGGGAACTGTTTTCCATTTCTGTCGATGCCATGACATGCTACTAGTATGATAGGTTCATTGTGTAATGCATGCATATATAGGTGAGTTGGCATACGGGGTTTCCTTCTGGAAACTCAGGCATTGTTGTTATGTATTTTCAGGACCGCAGTAGGTCCAGTGGGGTGGTGATCGGCGGCGGGCGCACGCATTTGGAGTCGGATCCTCTAGTCAGACCACTGAGGTTCACATGATTACATTTATCTTCCCTTATCGTTTTGTTGTAATCATGTATTCATTTTGGCAAACTCTGATGTATTATGGTGCACCTCTTTATTGTTTATGAGAAGTAACAGTCCCGCCTTGATTATTGTGCTCTTTGTCTTGATTATGAATTTTTAAATTTTCCGCTGTTTCGAGATGTTACAGTTATAAAATCCAAGGAGGTAGAAATCTAAAATCAAAGAAGTCAATATCTAAAATTTAAGAGGGTCAATATCTAAAACTTATGAGTCAAGAGGGTCAATATCTAAAATTTAACAAAAAGGGGGTTCGAAACCTAAATTCCACGAGAAAGCCAAAACTACATATACCAATTAGGGTGATTCCTCAAAATCAAAGGGAGTCACTCGAAGTCGAAGCCCACCCATGTACGCGGAGTCGTCTAGGGGTGAGCAAAAAAATCCAAAAATTCGGATATCTGGTTTTTCGATCCAGTATCCGATTTATTACATCCGAATATTCAGATATCCGACCATAATAATCCGGATCGGGTATCCGATCCGATTTTCTACCCTCTTTTTCGGATCGGATTCAGTTCAAACCTTTGGAGAATTCGGATATCCGAATCTGAATTATGAATGCTCGTCAAATCCGAATAATCGGATTCTCACGAATCCCTCTTCATCTGACCGAACCCTAATCTCTCGAGTCCATCGTCCCCTTCCTCTCCAACTCCGGCATTACTATAAGAACATTGACTTTGTATTGGACTCCTGAATTCCAAATTGACTTTATGATTTTTATTTGTTACGAATCATTTGATCTTTTCGTGTTTATGGTGGAGAATCAGTTTTGTGAATGTTTTGGTGATTATGATTTCTTTATCTCTGCATAATTATTGATATAGTATTTATTATTATTATTTTGGACTGAAATTTGGATTGCAAGACTTAGAGAATGTGTGAAAATTTATGCAGGTATTTATGGGAACAATAACCGGATATCCAGAAACAAAAATCCGAATTTTCGGATATCCGAAATCCGGATATCCAGTTTGATCCGGATCGGATCCGGAATTGTATTTTGGTGATCCGGAAAACCGAATATCCGGATTTCGGGTATCCGAAAATTTGGATATCCGGTTTTGCTCACCGTCCATTAACGTTACCACAGAACCAAATAAACGCTATAAAAACATACACCCAAATCCAATTGCCGCTTCAAGAGGAGATTTATGAGGTACCAAAGTGTCTCTTTCCTTATCCGGTGTACTTTGATGTGGAGTGACTAAGTGAGATTATAAGAGCACCGTTGACCCCAATCTAAAATCCCCCTCCAATCTAATTTCTCTCTCTACTACGTTAACAAAAAATACTATGCAACATACCACCCAACTCAATCCATTTTTCACTCCTTAATCCCAACTCCACTTTCAACTCTCTCTTTCTCTCTCTCATCCACATCATTTTTACTTCATTTTCTATTCTATCACAAAAATACACAAACTACTAAATAAATTATTTCTACAGTAACTTAATCTAATTAAATTACGCTAATTGCCAAATAATTTCGAAAAATTAGATTTAATAATGACCACTCCAACGGGTCGGTCGGGGGTCTAGTAATTATCTACCGATTTTTTGTTTTTGAGATTTATTAGTAATTATCTACCGATTTTTTGGGTTACTAGTGCATTTTTAGGTGAACCTGGATAAATTCACGTGTTCTATTTTGCTAAGTAATTTTTTTAATTATATACATTTACAATATCTTACTAATTTTCTTTAATTACTTACATTTATTTTTACTAATTTTGATTAATTATTTACATTTATTTTACTAATTTTCATTAATTATTTTCGTTTATTTTAATTTTCAGAAATTAATTCTAATTATATAAAAACATATACATATCAATTAAATATTATTTAACAAATAAAAAACTAATTTTTAATCTTTATTTTAAAAAGACCATCCTTGGCCGACCCGTTAAGGGCCCTGGGGTTGGGTCGACCCTCGATCCGACCCCAAAAGACCATACGATAAGGATGGTCTAAGTGACGTGGGCTATATCATACAATCTATCTTTTAAGTAATCATCTTCGCTTGTCTTTTATTTCGCATGATATCAAAGCAGATAATTCGATAGTGGACCCACGTCACCTAGTCTGTTGTCACAAGGAAACTAGATAGTCGGCAAAATAGTAAACAAAACAAATAACTCTCTCTGATAAACTCGGCAAAATAACCTCTACCGACTTTTTTTTTCATTTACTTCTGTTAATAAGCTTCGAGATTGATTTTCTCCCCTAATGGAAAAATAGTCAAGCCTACCTAAAACCTTAAGAGACAATAGAAACATATACATCAAAGAATCGTTAGATGAATCACAGCCCTAACATTTCTACATTACGTGCTCTCATTTCCCAGTGAACACAGTGATCTTAGCAATTGATTCATTCAAAATTATAGCCATGCCAATTTTCTCCATGTCCCCTACCTGTAAAACATAAAAGATCTGAAATTCCGTTGGAAGATGACAGTTTTTGAAAGTAAAATATGGTCTACTTACACCATCTATATAACATCATACCGGTATGTAAAAGCTTGAGGATGCACACTGCGTCATGTAAACCTTGATTGTGATTGTGGTTATTGATCTGACTACAGAGCACTGAAAAAACGTTCAACAACGCGAGACTTTTCTAGAGGAATCACCCATGCCAGTTCCTGTCTTTTGCCATCGACATTTCATGCCAACCACCTCTGCCAAGGAGGGATCCATGGTTTAAGACAGCATGCTCAAGGCTAGGAAACCCAAAAAAAGCATCTGAATGGTACCAAATGATGAAATTTTTGTATCTCAACAAGTCAACATAGAACTCAGTTTATTCCAATATACCTGAAAAAGAAGTTCTAGTTAGTTTTAAAAATTTAGGCAGCATATCTGCCTTTTCGAGCACACTAGTACAGAAATTGAACCATGAGCTTCAGTCAATATGCAAAAACAGAAAAAAACATTGTGTACAAATGTGCATAGATTTTCTTGTTTCCATGACTCAGGCCAGAAGAGATAAAGCCCTTTCACTCATTCTGCTATGTAAAATCGTTGCTAATCATTAACCAGTCACCCGTAGATTTTAACTAATATGATACAAAATGGAGGAAAATAAAATGAAAATAAGGCTAAGGTGTCGAACCCCACTGGAATTTTCATCGCTACATGTCTCCTAGAGTACTACTTAGAAGAAAACACCAACTTTCAGCATGTGCAAATACAACTGACCTTTATTATTTTAAATCCCAAAAATATCAAAACTGAAAATAGCAAAACTGAGTAGTGGAGTCAACCATTAGTGAGAGGCCACTGATATGCTCGTAATGCATTTTAATTGTATTCAACATGCATAGTGTTTTATTTCTGAAGTCCAAAGCACTTGTAACCTATGCATGTATATGAGAACATTAGAGTGAGACATTAAGCATAAAAAGATGAAGCACAACAATGTAAGTATCGTTCTGGAAGCAAACAGAATAGGCAGTAAAAGAACAAGGTTGAGTCATACCATGCACATCTTAAAAATATGGTGCATACCTGACCCATTTTGACTCCAGAAAAATCAATAAGCATTACTTCTCCAATGATTATTTCCTCGTTGATTTTGTAATGACTGAAGCAACCTTTCAAAGCCATCAAGATCAACTCGTTCTATATGCAGATAACTCCCCAGGGAAGTCAATTATCAGTTTGGAATCTTTGGATTGACAACAAATAATTCCATCGGCTCCCTTTTTTTGGCATCAAATGGAGGAGAAGATAAAAAAACTAAACTAGTTATGAAACACATGGAGGAGAAACTCAAATAACTGTACCCATCATAATAGAAAAGACAAACTCAAAAATCAAAGAAGAAACTTCCATCTCGCAACTATCATTAGATAAATCATAAAACGCAGGTCAGAAATATAAAGCGCATAAACTAGACATGGTGCAAGAAGAAAACTTTAGTTCATGCATGATAATTTTAGTTCTTGTTCAAACATAAACAAGTAAATAATCCTTGTGTTTATGACATCTGAGTTGAAGTGATTAATTAGGTATCAAACAGAAAGCATTCTCCAATACACAGTATCTGGACAACAGGATAAAAACACTAATGTAATACAGAAATGTTGATAGTAAAGTTCTATTACAATACCCCATGTCATATCTAAGTAATATGGAAATGTTAAGTCATCTCGTT
This sequence comes from Triglochin maritima, assembly GCA_963682175.1. NCBI lineage: Eukaryota > Viridiplantae > Streptophyta > Magnoliopsida > Alismatales > Juncaginaceae > Triglochin > Triglochin maritima. The sequence continues at coordinate 11,508,150 of OY821773.1, forward strand.
TCATCTAATATGACTTAAGACCTTGATGACTGATAAAACATTGCGATTAATACATTAATTGGCCTTACATTCATCTAAACTTAATATAGAAATATGAGAATTTACATGGCTACCTAGGTCGGTGGATGAGTGGAAGCAGGCTGCAGCAGTTGATTTTTTTCCTTGGTCAATTGCATAAGAAAATTATAAGACGTCTGAAACATAACCAGATTGGCTAATATTCATTCAGGAAATGTACAAGTATGAACTATGCGCAGATGATAACTACGAAAAGCATGAAAAAACAAGAGGTGAGACTACCTGGTCAGTTGCAGTGCATCTTTTAATTTTTGCCTCCGACTCTGACGGGAAGAGTTGAAAGTTCAAATGCTTCACACCAGACTTGGTTGTGCATCTCTTGTTTTTTATGACTTTCATATCACTTCTCTAACTCTATGAGACTGTACCCAGGCATTTTCTGTAAACCAGCATCCCTCGCCATAAACCTGATCATTGCAACCTTGTTCCACTTATCGGTATCTATACACATGGTTGCCGCAAGTGCATAATTACCAGGGGTGTGGGGATCTAATTCTAGGAGCTTGTTTGCAACTACCTCACCCAATTCAGTGTTTCCATGAACTCTGCAAGCTGACAGCAATGCACTCAAAGCAGTAGTGCTGTTTTCCAAAGGAAACTGCAGTGTAAGAGCAAATGCTTCCTGAAGATGACCCGCTCGAGCCAACAAATCAACCATGCAACTATAATGCTCTTCATTTGGATTGAAAATACTCAGCACTCATCAGATGAAAGAAACGCCAAGCATCTTCAATTTGTCCAGCATGGCTGCAAGCAGATAGTAACGAAGTAAATGTTGCTTCATCTGGCTTGACATTCTTCCTCTGCATTTGATAGAATAGTTCAATTGCCTCCTGACATCTACCATGCATTCCAAAGGCAGATATCATTGTATTCCACGATGCAAGTTCTCTTTCCGACATGGTATCGAAAAGTACTCCAGCAGTATCCAACCTTCCGCACTTGGAATATGTCATCATCAAAGAATTCAGAACAATGATATCCATGCTCACCTGAACTCGATAAATGAAGCCATGAATTTGCTTAACTTCTTTCAAACAACCGAGAAGTTGAAGTGCCTGAAGCAGGGTTACAAGTGTTATTGAATCAGGTCTCTCTCTGACCCTTTGCATTAGCTGAAACAAAGCCAATGCTTCATCAGCATGCCCACAGTTCACATAGCCCATCATCATTTATGTCCACGAGACTAAGTCCTTCTCGTTCATCGAATCAAAACTAGCTCTTGCAGTTCTGATAGAACCACATTTAGCATACATGTGTAACAACTGATTGGAAACCTCTACAGCTGAATGAAGGCCATGTCTTAGTACAAATCCATGTACACATTGTCCTCTCCTGATATCGGCTACATCAGCAAATCCGGATAGAAGGGTAAGAATGGTAGCAGAATTTGGTTTGGTATGTTCTTTAACCATCCTCTGCACCAAATCAATTGCCTCAGCAACTGATCCATTTTGAAGGTACCCGGCTATCATTACATTATAACAACCGACATCTCTCGACTCAAGTCATCAAACAATAATTTTGCCTTACGTAAATTGTGAGACCTAAAATATGTATCAATCAGGCAAGTGGTCAACACTATTACATTCCAGAGGAATGCCTCTCCTGATAATACACGATTGGATACTTGTGACAAGATGGGTGCAGTTTGAGTCATTGCATGCCAAAAGCAAATTAGTTAATGTGATCACGTCAGGAACCACATTCTTGTCATGCTTCATGACACCGAAAACTCTAAGAGCCTCAAATGGTTGACCACTGCGAACAAGGCCAACAATCATAACATTCCATGAAGGAACATGCCTTTCTTTCATATTGATTAAAATCAACATGGCAGAGTTTCTAGCGCCACATCTGATATACATGTCCAGCAGACTCGTTTCAAATACCTCTTCCCCATTACCTATTCCTCTTCTTATAGCATAACAATGAATCAAACAACCTTCCCTATATGCTTTGATTCGCCCTGCTGCCTGGACCAAACTAACCAGTGTAATTCGGTTTGGATCTAAACCTTCTTTCTGCATGGTATTGACAGCTTTAAATGCCTCTAAAGTGTGATAATCGGAGGCCTGTGAATATGCTGTAATAATGGTTGTATATGCAACCACATCCTTGATGGATATTTCCTCAAATGCCTTGTGTACATCGTCCAAGCTTCCAATTTCCGAATACATGCCAACGAGGGAAGAGCCCACAAATTTATCCTTGTTTTAGGCCAACTTTGAGGACATCAGCATGAAGACCTGTTCCAAATCCATTGTTCCTCAGGATTGCACAACTTTTGAAACCAAATGTGACTGCTCCACTGTCAGCATGTATTCCACGTAACTTGAGGTTCAACAGAAGTTTCAAGACTTCATTGAAATAACCAGCAACGGCAGAACTCCAAAGAGAAGGATTTGGGTTGACGATGTTCTGAAACACCCATCTTGAGTCCTGCAAACAACCTACCGCAGCATAACAATTCAGCAGCTTTGTACCAAGGTATACATTGTTCCCAAGACCGTTAGTAAAAATGCAAGCATGGATCTTCTTAAGATGCCTATAATCTTCATAAGTCCACAATAAAGAATCAAAATTTTCCATCAAAGACGGCTTCTTCACATTAGTAGATGACATGAGCCTAACCCCCCCCCCCCCCCCCCCCCCCCCCCCATTTGCGAAGCAACGAAGACGTATGCATAAAGAATAGGATCATTATTCTTCTAATTAAACAACTAAGAAGAAATTGTGATCTCTTATTCTCAAGCACAACACCACCTATGAGAAAAGAGGGTAGTACATTTCAGCAACGGAGCCCATTAAATGTGATGAATTAGTGATAAAAAATATGAAATTAGTACTAGAAAGGATCAACACCTCTAACCAATCTCCTCTGTCCATCAAAAGCAACTGATCTGCCCACTGCGAAGAAGAAAGAACCATCCATTAAGAATCACCCTAAATAATGCATTATAAATCTGCACTTTTGCTGAAAACATGTTTTTTAAAGAAAGAGGTAGTACATATTTTTTTGTCTCAGATATGTTATGTAATTATATGTTTGTTTCTCGTGAAACCTTTAATTTTACGGAAAATAGGTTGTTTAGCCAAACACATTATTGCGTATGTTATTTGAATTGGATGCCAAACTTGAAAAATGCAATTTTGAAATCAGAGATTTGAAATTTTTAGTTACACCCAAACGGGAACATAACCACTTAAATGGAATCTACAGAAATCAGGCTACAACAGGGAATTAAACATATCAGTTCAATCAGTACCGAAATGGCCAAACGTAAACGAAACGTAAAACTCGAAATGCAAATTATTGATAAGCTACTGATGTGAGAAACAAAATAAGAAACGGAAATAACGAGAAATTGAAAGGATACCGGAAAGACGGGAGATTGAGAGGGGAGAGAAAGAATGCCGACGACCGCCGGCGCCGGCGGCCGGATATCGCCGGCGACGGGAGGAAGTGGGTTTTGGGGTTTACGGTTCGGAACAGAAGTAGGCGTTGTTTGGTTTGGTAAACGGGTAATCGGATGTTGGAATCTTATTACGGATCCAGTCGAAGACATCAAAAAAAAAAAAAGGAAAACAAGATGTTATTTTTTTGTATTCGTTCGTTTTTTTACCCCTATTTGCGATGTACACGAGTGGGCATTACTTTCTTTCTTTTCAATAGTTTTCAAGAACACCCAATTAAATGGACCCGAAGTTTTGTTAATTCTTTTGCTATTCTATCAACTCCAGACATTCAACATCAAGTTCCAGCGAAATATTGGAATGCTACTGTAGCAAATAATTTTAATTGCTTTGGAAGATGCATTTTATGGTCATACATTTCTCTTATCTTCGTCGTTGTTTACCTTTTTAATTCTGAACTGCTATTCATCGTCGGAAAACTACTTAAATCGTCCATACGAATTACCATTTTGTCATTCTACCCTTTAAACTTATATAACTCTTCGTTTCACTCTCCTAACACCACTCTATCTTCATATAACTCTCATATTCACTAGGAAAAATGTCTCGGATATCGGAAAAATAACCAGCGGACGCCTCAGATTACTCAAATCTGGTAAAATGTCTTGTTTAGTTTTTTTTAAAAATTGGGTGGGGCGTTCCGGCAGACGCCTCCCCTTAGGATGGGGCCTCTCCGGTAGACACCCCATTTTTTATATTTAAATTATTTAAATTGATTATAAAGTGTGATAATTGCTAAATAAATTGATTATTAAGTTAATAATTAGTTTAGTAAATCCATTATTGATTATAATTTGTGATAATTGCTAAATAAATTGACTATTAAGTTAATAATTAGTTTAATTATCTTAGTAAAAGATTATTGATTATAAATTGTGATAATTGCTAAGTAAATTGATTATTAAGTTAATAATTAGTTTATTATTTTAGTAAATCCATTAACAAAATTTTATTTTTAAAATTGAATTAATAGTCGTCGGGTTACCGTGGAGGAAAAAGGAAATCAATTCCCTTACGCGCGGTACGTAGTTTAGCAGATGAGTCAGGTCCTCGTCATCCACGTAGACGAGGTATTTCTGCTTCAGTTAGGAGAGAGAGAGAGATTTTTTACGTCATCGTCAGACACCTGAGGATTCTTTCGACGACGATGATGATTCAGGTGAGGTGATGAGTCACGACAAGAGTGATGATAAGGGCCGGTATGGCTTGGAGCCACAGGAGGAGGTGATACAACAGTATAGTCGAGGACGGGGGCGACATTGTAGTACTTCGGCTGAGGGGGTCGTTAGGAAGGGTCGAGGTGGCCGATTTGTGTCCGGTGATTCGAGTTCGTGCACTGCAGACGCCCGAACTCAGAAGAAGAAGAGGGGTGAGAACGATTCTTGGTTCGTGACGGATATGATGCCCGATGGTCCTCTAGATGACAGCGTCATTCCGAGTTTCGGAGGCCACATCGCCAGACGCATCTGGGAGGGCGAAGATCGGAAGGTTCTGAAGTGCCATAATTGGCACAAGGCCTGTATTACATTGCAGGCTTGGCGTTTAGTGATGACTAATGATATGACAGTGACCATTAGTGATAGTGGATTGGGTCACTTGCCGTACAACATGTTTTCCTGCCTTGACATGCTGTTGATTTCGGCTTTCGTGGAGTGGTGGCAGCTGTTGGATTTCGTGCCCTATAGTATATATATATTTTCGAAATTTTATAAACATATAGGATCGAAACATTCATATTTTCTTCGATTTTCATATAGACATGTATTTGTTTATCCTAATTATTTAACATGCATTAGAACAAACAAACAATTGCAAAGAGGATCATACCTAGATGTTCTCTAAAACCTCTTGAAGATCCGGAGTCGCGTTGCCGCTCGAATCGCCCGATGGATTGCCTCCGAGTATTCACCAAACTCTAAACGAGATTGGAGAGAGAAGAGCTAGCCTCTCAATCTCCAATAGGGTTTAGAATCTAATTATTAACCCCTCTTTAGTTCCCTTGAGAAGAAGATCTCTGAAGACTAAAACTAATCTTAAGAATTAAGGAAATTTCGTGGAGAATTATGGAGAGAGTTTTGCATGAGAAAATAATGAATTAATTAATGAGGTAATGAGATCAACTTGTATTTATAAGTTCTCTCCATATTACTTATTCATGTGCAACCTCTTGCCCATGATTTCATGCAAACTTCCATCTAACCATCCATTTTTTGCTAACAAATAATCTTAGCCACGAATTAAATCAATTATGGACCAATTCCATGCATGATCGAATTAATTCTTAAATTAATTCTGCAGATAACTGTATGGACCGGTCGGCCGTTTGGAGGTTCGGTCGACCGTTCGAACCAAGTTTCGGTCGATCGTTCGACATTCGGTCGACCGTTCGCAACAATAAAATATTTCATCGCAATGTTCGGTCGGCCGACCGATAGATTCGGTCGACCGTTCCGAACAGATGAAAATTCCCTGTTATCGGTCGAGACGTGTCCGGTCGACCGTGCACCGATCGGTCGACCGTTTACTGCTAACCGGTCGACCGTTTTGCACAGTACTACAGACTTGTCAAATTTCGGTTTAACCCCTACAAAATTTGACATTTCGGGATTAGTAGTAAATTCACAACTTATGTAACACATTATCCTATGTAATGATAAATCATTACACCCCATAATATTTACATCACATATGAATTTAATTTAGATTCTAATTATGTTATTAATCACAACATAATTTTGATTTTGCTTGTTCACCCCATGTGTCATATTTTCTACATGAAACCCGACACATCTTATGAACTCAAAATCCCCATTTCTCGTTTCCCAGTTTTGTGGTGTGACCTATGGGAGGATCTAAACTAAGTTGACAGTGATATTAAGAGCTTAATATCACAAGCTATAAGTGGTATCTAGCTACACATTATAGCTCCCAATTAGTTAGATGTCTTAATTCCACTCGAATCAAAACCCGATCCATTTAGTGATGGAGTGCATCACTTGTGTCCGTCCCTTGCCTCATCATATTAAGAATACACACAAAGTAGTATTGTGTCATCTTTGTATTAGTATTCATTTCTTGATCTCTTTAAGCTAGTTATAAATATGTGACTTAACTCAAATCACATTGTGCACATTATAACTTTGCTTTATCAAGGGGCCCACTAATATCATCACTCAATTAAGAGGGGCAATGATAATCTTTTGACTAACTATCTTCTCCAACAAAAGTCATACTTAACCAACTAATGCCTTTACACTACACTCATCGATAGCTCAAGACATTAGTCTAATTAAGCAATTCTTAAGTGATCGGATATAAGTCTTATATCAAAGGACCAAAGACACAGTAAAACATTAATGACACAGAAAACACAATTCTATAATGTTTTACTTATTAGGTCTATTCAGTATACAAAAGTAATATTTTCCTCTTTTGTGTACCCGTGTTGTCACTCACTTGTAGAGCTACAATGATCTATGACCAACACGACAATCTTAACTCGATAATTAATGTCCCATGTTAGTTACCATGATTGCGAATATCTTTTGTTTTATGTAAACCAATATCTTTTAAAGCTCTACGGTTAAGGACCAAGAGCCTATTCCTTAATACTTCTAAAAGACGAATAACATAAACAAGGAACAAAATGATTTCTCATTCAATTCATAATAATTGACATTTAAAAGTAAAACTTTTAGAACACATTCCCTTCAGCAGCTTGACACCAACACTTTCCACTTGCCGTTCGGAGAGATGACGATCACGTTGCATGGCGTCTTCCAGATTCTGCACATTCCTGTTGAGGGTCGTATGGTCAGTGCACAAGCGCCGACGTCTGAGCAGAAGTATTTTTTATCAGAGTTGCTGGGGGTCAGCCTCGAGGGTCTTGGGTGGGACAACTCATTTTGGAGTGGTGGTGGTGTTAGCATCGACGTTGTGGACGACTGTTGCAGACGGGGACGACCACTACGGACTGAGGATACACAGATGACTGCCTACCTCTTCTTACTACTAGGCTGTGTCTTGTTTGTCGACAAAAGCGGTAGAAGGGTCAGACCACACAACCTATTGGAGGCGAGGGAGTCAGATACCATTGGTCAGTACTCATGGGGGTCGGCAACGTTGACATATCTGTATCGCCAGCTGGGTATAGCGAGTCGTGCTGATTGTTCTGGCATTACAGTTTGTCTTACACTGCTGCAGACTTGGATATATGAGTATTTTCCTACTTTCCGCCCGCATCGGGAGCGGAAGATTATTGAGGAGGGTCATCCTCGTTCGCGTATGTGGGTTGTCCGGGCCGAGGATAAGAGCGAGGGACGACTCCTTTCTATTCGTATTCAAGTTTATTATTATTAACGTTTAAACGTTTAGGTGGAGTGGTTGCCGTATGATCCTGAGCCTGTTGTAGATGTGCCGAGGACTACATTTATGGGCGTTATTCGTTATAGGGATATCACAGAGTCTTATTTACCTGATTGCGTGTTGCGTCGGTTAGGTTTCGTTCAGGTGATCCCGGTTGACATCCTGACGCCCGAGCATGCAGTACGGTCTGCGATTGCGACGACGTACGACGTCAGGCATAACATTTCGTTCGCGGAATCGGTTTGGAGGACATTTCCGAGAGTATGACGACTTCACCTGGACGATCTGAGTCGTAGTCGCGACCCCTCCACTTGTGATGCAGATTATTTGCAGTGGTTCGGTAGGTGCTCACATCCACTTATCGTGCGCGGTACCATTCAGAGACCGGAGAGACCACTGGACAGGACATGTACCGATGCGGTAAGTTTATCTAATTTAATTTTTAATTGTAATGTATATTTTGTTTTTATTGTTAATGTACGCTAATATTTATGTTACTTACAGTGGATGAGTAGGGCGATACGGTATATGCAGCCATTTTTGCGACAGAGAGACAAGATGACTGAGGATGCGAGACTTGTATGTACAGATTGTGATCACCTCATTGAGGAGTGGAACAATCAGTTGGGCATTTCGAACCATGATTCAGATGATGAGTTCTAGTTGACTTGCTCATACTTTCGTTTTATTATATGTTGAATTGTTACTACATTTGTTGGTATTTGCTTATGCTTATTTGTGTACTCTTATTATTAATTTCTGACGAACATATCTTCTATTTATTTCTTTAGCTATCGTGTTTTTAATAATTATTTCTCACGAGCATATCGCAGTAACTTAAATTAAATTTTAAATCTGATAAAAAACAACACGATATAATTACAAATACACGATATATTATACATTACAAATGCATTACAAATTACAATCAAAATGTACTACGTAACCGGTACCAATACGTTATCCTACTTTCGTACTCATCCTCCCATCCAACAACACTCTCATCTCACATTTAATACCCTTTTTTGTGTTCTTCTGTAGTGCATTACTCGTATCACGAGAACTCATTTCATGTCTACGATCACATCTTAGATAACAATCCGTCCGGTTATCTGCTTTTGATTTGTATGATGATATAACCAAAAAAAATTCGGCTCCTATGACAAATTGTTTCGCCCATTTACAAGCTTCATCGATTGTTGTAAATATTTATTTACTATAAAAAAAGTCACTGTAATCTACTCCATCACTACCGAAATCTTGCAACGGAACCAAAAATTAATTTAATAGACAATAAAAAAAATAAAAAGAGGCGTCTGTGCCAGACACCTTCAACATGGGGGAGGCGTCTTAGATAGACGCCCGAGTCGAAAAAAAAATCCGTCTCCGTTACGTCATCGGATCCGGGCGATTCGCTAGACATTTTCGTGGTGTTGGTACTGGGAATGTGAGTAAAACTGAGTCAAAAACCTTATTTTAAGACACGTGACGAAATGAGTATTAAGTGATTTGTTAAGGGCAAAAATGTAATTATTTGGAGAGAGATTTTTGAGAGGTATTCTCCACACACTAGCGAGTTTCTCTCTTATTCTATTAACGCTTGTCCTTTTGGTTGTGACTCCCTCAAGACGGATGACCATCTATTCAACAATACATGTATCCTCTCCTCCAGGTCGCGTGCATACTTTGGCCTAAGTTACCTTGGATATTTGGGAACTACTCACCAACAATATTTAATCTAGCTTCTTGAGTATGCACATACTACTTGTTGGCATTTTGGTATTAATATATGTTTTGATGATTTAACTAACCCAATCTTAATCACAATAAAATGTAGTGTAGCACACATTATGCATGAAATATATATTGTATTGTGCTAACATCTACATGTGATCAAGACTCAAAGAATAATGGAATGAAGTCAAGACACGTCATCAAGCTAATTGAAGACATGTAATTTTGCCTTTATTTGAGTCTTATGAATCTCTGTAAATTTGAACATACAAGAGGTGTAACCTATTCACATATACAATAGGTTCCTTGTAGAAATCACACACCAAATTTCACATCTTTTGGACTCAATAGATCATCCGAACAAAGGTTGGAAAATCACTAAATCTAAATCATAATCTGTCTGTGCAGAACGGTCGACCGAAACGAGTTTTTTGTTCGACCGTTTATAACACTCAACCCATTTCTGTTAAGTGATTTTACCCAGTTCTACCGGTCGACCAAACTTGACCTTTCGGTCAACCAATTGACCCGTATTATCCGGATGACCGTTGTAGTTGTCATATTCTACAACAGTCGTATTCGTATATTATTCACATACCCCTAAATTGTATTTGGCCACCAGTCAAACGATGCCTTGACGGCGGTCGACCGGATGCAGACAATTGTGTGCCCAAAAGTGCTTGTTATTTTCGGTCGGACGAACCTCCTTGTTGCGTTCGACCACTAATCTTTTACCTGGCCAAAACCCTTAGAACATTCGACCATCCCCTAGATTTAGTTCGACCATTACTTAAGTTGTAGCCGTTTGGTTCGACTATAGTTTAAGTTGGTTCGAATGTTTCCTTATTTTCATGGAAATGGTCGACCATTGATCTCGTGTCGGTCGACCGATCTATGACAGATTTGTTGAACTTAGTTTTCTATTTTGTGTATCTTGTACAAATTTCAACCAAATCTTCTCCAATAGTTATAACACTTTTGGAGCTTATAAATATAGGTTTACATATTTTATTTACACAACTCTCTCACTCCAAACTCACACATATATTAGAGAGAAACTCTCCCACTCCTAGAATCCCAAATCCTATACACCCCAAGCTTAAAACTTCACCACTTGACCAAATCCTCATCATACTCAAGTGTGCTCAAGTTAGAGTGTTCATACTCTCGGTTCCTTTGCTGTCAAAAGTTGTAAAGGTTTCGGTGAAAACATGAAGCATCCCTCTCAGGTTGTGAGAGGAGAATCCGAGCTCGACGAGGATTGTTTGCGAGTTCGTGGTGTAAAGGCTTGATCTCGGCCCGAAATAAGATCAAATTAGTGAAAACGTAGGCAGAGTGTTGGATTTCATGTCATATACTTGTATGTATATTTTTAAAATTTTACAAGAAATTAGGATCGGCTTTCATATTTTGCAATAATTTTATGTACAAAACTTCTTAATTGTATTTCAAAATATATTATATACTAATTAATATTGAAATACATAGATTGGATCATACCTAGGAGATTATCCAATCTTTTTTACCAGTCAGAAGTCGAGTTGCACGTTAGATTGCCTCGGAATCACCTCCAAGTGTTCACCAAACTTTAAACAAGACTAGAGAGATCAAAACTAGTAAATTAATCTCTAATACAATGTTAGAATCTAGCTAATAACCCTTTATATACTCCAGATGATTTAATCTCAAAATCACTCAATTAATACAAAGATTTCGAATAGAATGATGGAGAAATACGCAGAAGAGAATTTGCATTGAATTAAACAAAGGAAGGGAGGAATGACTTATTTATAGGGCATCCTCAAACCCATATCATGGGTAAACCACTTACACATGATGATTTGTTAATCTCTCCACTAAACCACATCATGTGCAAATCACTTTGCACATGATCTCTTGTTTATTTCTTCTTATCATCCCATAACACATTTGACCAAGGTGGATTAAATCCAACCATTAATCAACAAAAATCTTTTATTATTAAATGAAAAAAATGTGGGCAAACGGTCGGGGTTTTTTTCACTATTTTTGACTTTACCAAATTTTGGATTAATATTCAACAAATTTTGGGCTTTAAGGTTTTAACAAATTCATATGTTATAATATTGCGGATCACATTATATCATGTAATATATTATCATATATAATGTCAAAATATTATACCTCATAATATATACATCTCATACAAATTTATTTGTTATCATAACCATGTCGTTATTACGACATATTGATTTTATTATTTTACCACATGTATATTATTTCATAACATATGAAACTTAATACATCATATAAAATATAAAATCACATATATTGTTTCCTATTTTTGTGGTGCGACCTCTAAGAGGATCTAAGTTACGTTGGCAATGATGTTAAACATTAATATCATAAACTATAAGTGATATTTAGCTACACATTATAGTTACTCAAATAACAAAGATATTTTGTTCACTCGAACAGAACACGATCCATTTAGTGATTTGTAATATATCATTTGTGTCTATCTTTTGTCTCATGATATTATGAATCTTATACAAAGTAGGAATGTGTCATCTTTGTATTATATATTATTTTTCTCGATCTTATAAGCTAATGATAAATATGTAACTATACATAAGTTATATTGTGCCCATTATAATTTTGTTTTATCAAAGTGCCCAATAATATCATCACTCAAATGAAGATGGACAATGATAATTTTTTGACATATCATCTTTTACAACACAAGTTATGTATAATCAACTAATATCTTTATTACTATGTGTAATGATAGCTTTTGATAATAATCAAATTACACACTTCTCATGTGAAAAAATATAGGTCTCATATCTTAGGATCCAAAGACACAATGAAAATATTAATGACACAAACACAATTCCATAATATTTCATTTATTAGGTTTATTCAATATTTGAAAGGAAATATTCTTCATTTCATATACTCATGTTGTTAAAATATTTGTAGAGCAACAATATCCTTTAACCAACATGACAATCTTATTTCGGTAATTAATTTTTAATGTTAATTAACATGACTGTGAATTTCTTTTGATTTATGCAAACCATTATCTTTTAGAGCTATATGCAACGTTCAGGTAGGCGGTCGCCTAGGCGGTAGGCGTCCGCCTTTCGCCCAGCCAAGCTGGGCGAAATAGGCGATCTCCTGGGCGATCTCTTCGCCTAGGTCTCTCATTTTTTATTTTTTTATATTTTTTTTTTCAAAGATTACAAGTTTGCCACTACCCCAAAATCCTATATAAACCCCTCCAAACCTCTTCATTTTTCACACATCTCTCATTCTCTTCTTCTTCATAATTCTATTCTCATAATCAAGTTTCCTAATCACCAAGTTTTTGCGATTAAGTCTCCGGTCTGGTGGTTATTTTTGAAGTTGGAAAGTGAAGTCTCCGATCCGGTCTTCATTCTTCAACCGCCAAAATCAAGTGCACTCTTTCTAACTTCTCTTTAGAATTAAATTAATTAGTATTTTATTTTCATATTAGTCTAAATTTTTATATTAGTCTAGTTTTAAGATATGACTTACGTACCCGACACTAGTCTCCCTATGCATCACGAGAGTTACGATGACCTAAGACCTACCCGTACAAATGACCCTGGTTGGAATACTGTCCATTACATTAGTGCTAATGATAAAAATTGCATTGTCTGTGAGTTATGTGGTAAGGAAACTAGATGTGGTATAGCCCATCACAAACAACATCTTGCACACACACGCGGTAGCAATGCTAGACCTTGTGATAAAGTTCCTGACTCTATTAAACAAGACATAACTGCATACATGATTAGAAACAGTAGGACATTACAAAACGAAAATGTATGTCTTGATGATTATGTAGACCGAGAAAACATAGAATTTGATTTGGAAACCGGGTCGGGTTCCGGTTCTGCTCGGACCCCAACCTCCCGTTCTTGCCCCGTTCCTGGTCGAAAGAGACAAAAACAACGTTTGTGGGCACCATTTTGCGGACGTGGGAAGGACGTGGTTTCCGGCTCCCAACAAACAACCATCGAAAGAACCTTTAGAAAAGAAGATAGGAAAACAATTAATCAAAAATGGTCTAGGCTTTTCTATAGATGTGGTATATCATTCAACACTATAAGGACGCCTGAGTGGAAGGAAGTAATATCCGCTACTTGTACTTACGGACCCTGACTTAAACCCATGACGTATCATGAAGTTAGTGTCTCGTGCCTTAAACAGGAAATTGACTACACTAGAGGTATACTAGAGTCGTACAGACAAGATTGGGTAACATACGGGTGCACGTTGATGACAGATGGCTGGACTGATAGGTCTGGTAGGAATATAATCAATTTTCTAGTAAATTGTCCGACAGGTACCATGTTCATGAGGTCTGTAGATGCTTCCGGTCACTCTCACACCGCAGACTACCTGTACAAGCTGATGGACAAGGTAGTTGGCGAGATTGGCGAAGAACACGTTGTTCAGGTGGTCACCGACAACGCCGCCGCGTACGTACTTGCCGGTAGGATGTTGCAGCAAAAAAGAAGGAGATTGTTTTGGACTCCCTGTGCAGCGCATTGTATCGATCTCATCTTGGAGGATATTGGAAAGCTATTTTTGAAGACTATTGCTTTAGCTCGTAAGATCATCAAACATTTCAACAGATCTGCCATGTTGTTAAAGACCAAGAATCTCTTCCTTAACACTTCCAAAAGAGGAATGTATTAATCAAGAAACAAAAATATTTGTACATTCAATTCATAATAAAAGACATGAAAAGAATACTTTTAGAACACACATTCCTTTCACGGAGCCCATGGGATCGATCGGAATTTGCAAGAAAGGAGGTAGGACTCAGGTGGGATGTCGAACCTCTATAAAATCGTTGAGTCTTCTTGTGGTTTGTTTGTTTTTCTCTATTATTTTTAATTATCGTTTCCAGTTCATATTTAGTAGAGAATATGCAAAATTGATTAGATTAATTAGACCATTTACTATCCCACACTACTCCCCACAGAAGAGTCATTCATCACTTGGCTATGACGGATTTGGAAAGCTTGGTGCAACACCATTTTTAGGCAACAATCCCATTCCTGTCGGCAACTTACAATGCACATCGGTAACATGATCAAATCCTATTGTTGTAATTGAACTTTGGTTCATTCGGAAAAATATAATATAGAAATCACATGTATGTGCATATTGTGAATTTGAAGTGGTTGAGTGAAGTATGTTTTGTTGACCAATTGTCATTGTTTTAACATGGAGGGTGAAGTTTCGAAAGAAGTGATTCAAACAACCTAATTATCTTACCGTTGAAGTTCTATTAATTTCATGTTGTGATATCATTAGTTCCATTTAGCCAATCCTCAAAAGACAAAGGTAGCTTTATAGGGCATGTTTGGATGTTGGGGTTTCCAGTTTCTCAACGATGCGGGAGCCGCTACAAGGATCAGAAGGCATTCAGACATCATTTGGAGCCCAGACGAAGTACCTCCAAACCCGCATCCCAAGGCAACAATTTGCCTTTGGTTGCAGAAGCTCGTCTAGTGAGCTTCTCGCAGCTCCTTTGTTTCGGGTAAGCATGTTTATTTGATTTTGGACCAAAATGCCCCTATCTTCACATGTTATTGCTCCTCGTATCCCGAATTTGATTTTGAAATAAGACAAGTTTTACATCAATATTACCATCAAAACCAGCCCTGAAATTACAATCCGTGCCACCGGTCATTAATTGAGAAAGTACATTACTGGTGAGCTCCCCTTTCCTTCAATCCTTCTTTCTCCGAATCGGCGGCGCCACGACAGAGACAATGAAGCTAAGGTGGTTCGCAACTGCCAGTGGCCCTAGTCTGATGTTGACCATGAGGTTGGGGATCTTAGAGCTAGGGTTTCAACATGACAAGAGGCGACGAAAAATCCTCTCTTAGTGTTTAGAGCCATCAATATTAAGGTAGATAATAAGGTGAGAATGACTATTGGATAGTAATTTAGGGATTTACTTCGACAAAATATAGGTGTTATCCAAACAAACTGGGTTTCCTTGAAAACCTGGCAAGGACTGTGACATCCAAACGGGCTCCACCAATGGAATTAAGAATATCTTCACTTGTTTTAAGATAGACAAGATCAAAGATTAACCGTCTAATTTGTATGTTTGGAATGTTTAAGATTAAAAAACTAAAATAGCTTATCATCTCGGAGGGCATAATTTGTTTTAAAATTTGGAATCCAACCGTTGCGATCTAGCATTGTGTGCCTTTTGAGTCTGACCAAGTAAAAACAATGATTGACTTAATATTGCCGTTACCGCCAAGTCTCCACTGACAGACATCCAAAATCTGGACTCGTCATCTACAGTCTCCACCTACAACTCATCCATGCCAATTCCTACTTTTACATTAATCAGCTTTATCCTTTAATGTTCATTTTTGCATTTACAACTTCAACTTTCATTGTATTTACGCTAGCATCTTCCAACTATAATTAATGGCACTTATTTCATCCACGTGCACACCATTATGTCAATATGTACATTTGGATTAAGTCAATGCATTGTTGTCTTCTCTGTTATTCATGTTTATGTGAAAGATTATTAATTTTTTGTTGTCATCTCATCGATCTCAACCACCTTTGTGCTAACTTCAGGCACGGCAATGATTCGAATTCGTTAGATTATAATCACAATATGTATTTAGTGAAGATATGGAAAACATAATGATTCTAAAACCAAAGGAAAAATAAAATAAAATAATTATCGCACCAAGGATGAGGAACTGAGGATGATATATTAATATTCGACATGGTTGTAATAAATTAGAGATATAAGCGATAATAGCTCAAACTAAAAGGATTTTATACAGATATCATCAGAGAATAAAGGGAGGGTGTATTTGCAAAAACCCACTTCTCTACCACCACACGCAAACACACCAACTCCCAAGCTATGATTGTTTCTATTTTCAGCACATCAATTAGCTTCTTAATTAAGTAAGAATGTATAGGTAACAAATTAAATAATATAAAATGGTGATCACATCAATTAGCTTTATAAGTACGTATGTGTAGGTAATTAATTATATAATATAAATGAATGATCACATCAATTAGCTTGTTAAGTAAGTACGTATGGGTAATGAACTAAACAATATATAAATTGGTGACTTCTTGGGAAGAGTTCTTGTGTTGAATCCAACTTTTCCAAAGCCGGTAGTACTCAATCTTATCATGGGAGGGACCTCAAAAAACAAGTGTGCCTCCAACTGAATAACCGACGAAAAAAATGCAACGCAAACTTCAAAATTTGTAATATCATATATGTTATATGGAGTGAATTTTTTTATAAAAAATGTATCAAACATATTTAGGCAGTTTATCGACACAACACTTAGGCTATCGTTTGTACTAAAATTTACAAGTTCCCTCAGAAGTGAAATTTGCCTAGGATTTTCTTTGGAAGCTACAACTTGTCTTACAGTATGCACAAGGATTAAACATCGACCATCTTTTATATACGAATAATAGAAAACTTCAAAGTAAACCAAACTAAGAGAAAAATCAATAAGTATTCAACACATGTCAAGATATATTGTCTAACTGAATATGATTCGTTGGTTAGATATGATTAGACATGACGTATTTATGCTGGATGGGATCTCGGATTAAAGAAAAGTATAAGTATCTTTGGACATTCGTTCCACGAAGTGATTATAAAACCAGAAACGTAGTAGTGGTAGTGGAGTGGTTGGTGGTGGAAGTATTTCCTTGCTTGCTGCAGTGGAAATCTTCTCCTAGACTTTCCCATGTGTTGGAACACATGTTGCTGCACAGGTTTTAGTGCCCATCATCTTTTAATCGTTGGTTTCAACTTTGGATTCGATCGGTTGTGAGTTGTGAGAGGTCCCACAATCCCACTTCCTTCCCTTCTCTCTCCTTGCAAAGCCAAGGATCAGACTTTTGCAACTTTGCTTCACACCACTGGAAGGAATTGCGGGTTGCACTTGTGTTTTCTTTCTGAGTTTTGCTCAGAAAGTGATTTGGAACTGATTTGTACTGGTTTTTGTTTCTGGGTTTTGCTCATAAAGTGGTTTGGAGCAGTTTTATTGGTTGTCTTTTGTTGGTTTGGTTACTTGGTGGTTGTGTGAGGCATGTTTGTTTCAGTTGAGGAAGAAGCTTGTGGGCAGAATGTTTTGAATGTGGAAGAGATGATTTCAGAATCTTCGGTTTCTACCGATGTAAATGTCGTCCCTCGAGGTGAATCTGAGCCTGCAATCTCTGATCTGCAAGGTATACATTTAAATTCATGTTTTTTTTGGGACTTCTGTTGTCACTAGTTTTGAAGTTGTTAGTGATTGATATCATTTTCTTTTGCTGCAGAAGAACTGTGTGCTCTTAGGCTGAAGCATGGATATCTCGATGATAAACGCAGAGAATCATTGAACAAGATTTTAGACATCAAGGGTAAGAAGAGATCTCAAAGTCTTCTTAAGAAATTATTCATAATTGTCACAAAATTGGTGGTGGTTATTACTGTTGTTGTATAGGGAGTATCAGAGTCTTTTGTCGCGTCCGCCCCTCGCTTCGTCAAGACAAATGGAGGGCTCAATCGCCCGTTTCACTCGATTCAGAGAAGGTTATTGTCGCGTCCTCGGGATGTAAGAAGGAATTCTATGTTGACAAGGTGTTCTCTTCAGATTCAGAACAAGGTGACATTCTGGTTTATTAAATATTGTTATCTATGTACACTCTTAGTTTGGAATTTGAAGTGTCCTTTACTGCATCAGAGGATGTCTTTTTGGAAGTGCAGCCAATTCTCAGATCTGCGCTCGATGGTCTTAATGTGGCTGTTTTTGCTTATGGGCACACTGGTACGGGCAAAACGTTTACGATGGTAAGCAAACTGCAAAATCAGGCTGGATCTTTAATCCAGCATTGTTTTTAATCTCTCTCTGTAACTGAATTACCTGAACCATGTACCAGGAAGGGACTCCCGAGAGGCCGGGGATCGTTCCTCGAGCAATTAAGGAGTTATTTCGCCAGGTTTCGCTCGAGGAGACATCAAATTCTTATACATTATCCTTGAGCATGTTGGAGGTTTACATGGGAAATCTAAGAGATCTGTTGACTCCGAAGATTGTCACAAACATGTCAACAACAAGTGCAGCTAAAAGGTAGCAAGTTGTTTCTGCCTTTTCTGCTCTTAAATATATTGTGAGGAAAAGGGAAATTAGATTAAACTTCTTTCCTTCCCCCTTCGTCTACAAATCATAGCTTTTTATTAGAGATCTTTATGTGGATCTGGCATATTTTTCTACCCAGAAAAATATATTTTCTTGTCATATTGCGAGAAAAAGGAAATAAAATTTGAAGTTTTTAGGATCTGACATATTTTTCTATCAAAAAAGAAAATCGTCATAATGAGAGAAACAGGAAATAAAATGTAAAGTTTTTTCTTTCTCCCAGTAGAAATTTCTTCTATGCTTCTAAGAGATTATGTTAGTAGATTTGAGCCATTGACATGTTTAAACCTATCTACAAGTAAAATTGCCACTCATGACTGCTATCCAAGTTGATCATTTTGATCCGTTCTCAGACCTGCCTAGCGCAGTCTGTTTTCACTTAATGCAGCTATTGCTCCACAACCATCTTCTTACAGACCACCACAATGACCTACAATAAATTTCTAGAATAGGCAACATAGAATTGTAAGTTGGGTTTTACGTACTTACATCTATAGGAGAGACTTGAAAGAACATTGGGTCGAAATCCGTATAACTGTAAGACTCAAAATGCACTAATAAGCCAATCTGTTTTCCACAAACAGGAAGTTACAGATAAGAATGTTATAATTTTGTTCAACACATATACGCGAGCCAAGCACTTATTTGAAGCATTTCAATGTACACTAGAGATCAAATTTCTCTGCGAATTTGACACGTTTACTTCTGTCTACTTCACGACAGTAATCTTAATATTCAGATATCAAGTACTAGCAAAGTGGAAGTTGAGGGACTCACTGACGTGCCAGTGGAAGATTTCAAGCTGGCCTACAGATGGTACTCAAGAGGCAAGCGAGCTCGGTCCACCTCGTGGACCAATGTGAACGAAGCGTCAAGCCGATCCCACTGGTGGGCTTTCAATCTTCTCCCAATCTCTCTACTTTTTGCACTTCAGTCTAGAATGGCCACTAGTTGATTTGCTCTAGTTCTGATTGTGTAGCTTAACCAGAATTACGGTTGGCCGGTTAAGAGAAGGGAAGAAGATATACAGCAAATTGTGGATGGTTGACCTTGGCGGAAGCGAGAGGCTGCTGAAAACTGGAGCCACAGGACAGACCATGGACGAAGGGAAGGCGATAAATCTCTCGCTATCGTCTTTGGCTGATGTTATCGCTGCACTGAAGAGGAAACGCCATCACGTTCCCTACAGGCATGTGAACTTCTTTTTAGTACTCTTAATCAAACCATGATTCCATTATATACTTCAAATTTAGAAGCATTAAACTGAAACCTTAATGTTTCCAAACAATTTTGTTAACTTTCAAAATGAACTTGCCTCATGCCTCTTCTTTTTTTGGTTACAGAACTTTATGTCCCAATTCCAGTATAAAACAGGTTGAAAATCACATAAAAATCATTTTGAGGTTAAGGGTACTAAGCTAACGAATCAAGCAAATTCTTGTCATAGTTGAGCATACTAATAACTATAAGAAACAATCCTTTTCCAATTCTTCTACAGAACAATCTCTAATGCATAAATCAATTTTATGAATGTACAGAAACAGCAAGCTCACGCAGATTCTCAGCGACTCCCTCGGTATTGCACTCCATTCTCATTAGCATTCTCTTTTCTTATCTGAATTTTACATCGTCATTGACTTAAGACGACCGATATCTCAGGTGATGGTTCGAAAGTGCTGATGCTCGTCCACATAAGCCCGAGTGACGATGATATTGGTGAGACCATTTGCTCTCTAAACTTCGCGAAAAGAGCAAGAGCATCAGAATTGAGCAGAGAAATCTCCAACGTCAGCGCCACCCGCCCCTAACAAACAACTTGACCACCATTATTCTTTTATTTCAATCCGTCTCACGCTAGCGTTTCGTGTCATTTTCAGGATACGAAATTCCGAAAGGACAAGCAGATCAGAGATCTGAATGAGCAAATGAAAGAAACTGAAGAAGAAATGCAGAAAGTTAGTAGTCGAATCAGGGAAACCGAACAAATTTTGTGTAGAATTCTCGAGGATCAGAAGGGATCCCCAAGGAGTCCTCTTATAATTGGTTGTGGAGATGCTTTAGAAAGCCCAAAAAGTGCTAAAAAAACGATTGCCAAATCACGTTCGAATTCACTCCCACGGTTCATGACTTCCACAGCCTGCAGCAGACACAGGCAAAGCGTATCAGCAGAAATAAAAGCCGTTAGAACGGTTACGAGGAGCATGATAAGTTCAGCAGTGACACAATCCCAGAGCTTCTCGAATTCCATTCCCAGGTCGCTCCCTGAAACTACGAGAACAAGTAAAATGAAGGCATTTTCTTCCCAGAGCTTGGATATGAGGACATCTTTGCCGAGTCGAATGGGGAGATTATCGAAATCCCAGTCGACTATGAGGGATGCATTGGCTTTAAATAAAAGAAGAATGTCTAATTTGATATGAGAGTGGAGAACCTACAACATTTTGGAATGTTGGTTTTTCAGTTGACTATAATAAGCTCACTGATATTAATGACTAGATGGATTTTAAGGTTTTGATTTGATTGGTTCTTCAATTGTGAATTGGTTGTACTAATACTTAGTGTGGTTTTCTAAAAGAGGGTGATGTGTTTTGAGTGTTTTTTGTGTGTGTTCAGATATGGTTGTCTGTGGGAGAAGACTTGTGATTGTTATACTGATTTGGTTTGTTGGATAGCTTGTATTGGAGAACGGAATTGAAATAAAATTTGAGAATTTCCACTAATATTTTGAACGGAAAATTGTTGGCCAATGTGGTTCATAATTTCTTCAATGAATTCAATAGTCATCTTTATTTTCACAGAGTTTCTGCTATGCAATCCTGTAAGTGCATTTTAAAAAGAATACAATAATATCGTAACACCATTTCAGGAAAAAAGTGATTTATTGGTGTCTTTTGGTAATTTCACAAGACCAGAAAAGTGAAACATTCAGGAAGAACAGAAAAGTTCATGATTCAACTTGTCTTCTATTTCCAACGATTGGTGCAGAAAACAGCGGAAAATAAAAAATGAAAACTCACTGACTAAGACCAAAGAAACACAAGGACATTACTCATAAATACTCAAAATATGCATCATTGGACAAGAGTTTCCAAAAATATGATTACATCAAAAGAAAGTATAAATACAAATAATCATATCAACCTAAGGAATAAAATAGGAGGATTCGGTCTTGGTGCGCTCGTCCTCAGTCGCCACCCACTTAATGTCGCTCATGGCCTGAAATGCAAACATGAAGTAATGCATGAGTTTCCATAAGGAAATCCTGTATATCAAGTCCACCTATATGCATATGAATGTATGGTGCAAAAGAACTTAACACACTAGTATAGCTGAAACAATTGCTTACACATACTGACACTCATTGCTCACACAAGCTGACACACACCCGCTGGAAAAGAGATCGGGCGGTCATCTCAGTCACTATCAGGTTGGTCTATCCTTTCTGTCGCCATCAATGTCGGCTGAACCCGTTGCCCTCAAAGCCGATCAAACTTCGTGCTTGACACCAACGGTCGACCGTTTCCTCTTGAATCACAAGAGGGTTCGAACTTCAACCCAACCGGTCGAACGAACCAGTGGTAAAATCGATCGTACAAAGGTTATTGGGCGGTCGACCTTTTAGAATGTCTAAGCATTAAATAATTCAAAGCAGCGGTCGAACAACAAAGGGGCTCGTCCGACCGAAAATAACAGAGTCTTCTTACGTTCCACAAAATCATAATCGATCGAACCGAATACAAACTGGTCAAACACTAAGTCAGTACACTTAAGTTATCGGTCGAAATGGGTCTAAGACAGTCGACCGTTTGGAAGGTCTAGGCCCGAACCGACTTAATTAAGATGCAACCGGTCAAACGACAAGAGGGTCCCGTCCTACTGAAATTAACAAAGTCTTCTACCTCCCGTCGATTATACACAACCGGTCGACCACTGATAGACATCGTTTGACCGGTGCGAGCAAAAATCTAACATTTACACTACGATCGGTCGAACCAACAACGTCGGTCAACCGTTCCTTTGCAGCAACCTTACTGCACATTGCCACTGACGAGGCATCCGGCCTCCGACGAACACTACCCGTCATACATCTTGTGTGAGTCACTTAATTGAACTTGGCATACATTTCATGCTCGCCGAAACTCCCGAACGTCGCTGACGATTTCCTCCTCACCTCCTTGCACCTCCGGCAACTTCTCGCACCGAGCTTCACGCCACGCACTTACACAACCTTCGACGGCCACGCCTCGACGAACTCTCTCCTTACACGTCGATCACCTCTACCCGCCTGATTGAAGAAGAGAGAGAGAGATGAGTTTGAGAGAGTGAATGATAAGTCAGAGGGAAGAGTGTTTGTTTACTTATAAACCAACACCACCCAAGCCACCAATCAGCCATCCACACCTCAGCCCTTAATGTCACATCAACCCTAAACTTGATCAGTCTATCAAATTATACTTAGATCCTAATAAAAGCTTAGGTCCTAACACCAATAATTGGGAACTCCGACATTGCTTCCCAACAAAATAAGCAACTATAATACTTACAAAAAGGATCACATTCATACTACTTAGACTTCTTGAAAAAAATCCATACTCAAAATCTACAAGGAGTCTAACTAATGTCATCCAATTAAAACAACTAAAAACACTAGCATAAATACTACTAAGTTCAAGGGTGAGTTTCCTTCAGATGGAGACTAATCTTCTCAAGTTCTCTGCCATTTCTTCGTGGACTTGTTCTCATCACTGTAATTCCCAGGTGCATTTGGAATCAGAGGTGCATCCAGGAGAACTCGGCGAGCGGGGCAGACCAACCAGTTTCGCACCCAATCGGGAAGAAGAAGAAAAAAAAATGCTTTTTTGACTTCTAATTAAAATTCAACGTAGTCGACCTTAAAAGGTGATATTTAAAATAAATAAATAGTAAATAAGAAATTTCAAAATATTCTCCTTGTTTTTAATACTTTTCCAACCTTGAAAATTGGTTGAAACCTCAAACATTCAAATATTGTTCTTACAAGCATTTCCGTCGCCAGGGTCACCCAATTTCTCACATTGGTAAATTCGTTCTCGGTTTCAAAATGTTAATCAATCAAAAAATATTTTTACACCATAAACATACTTCATTCGGATTCACATGATCAACCCTAAAATCATATACTCTCTCAAATTCATATTTCATTGATTCGTTCTCATTCACAACCACTAAATCAAATAAAAGTTTCATTATTTTGTTCACTTGATGCATCACCCAAAGCCTCGTGATGATTTAATTAGATTTTACAACAAACTAATTCGTTTAAGATAAAGGCATTGGGTGGGGATTTATATTATTATTATTATTAAATTATTTTAATTACTTTCTACGTTGGTTGTCGTGACAAACGACGTTGTATAGTTACTATGTCGGTTATAATGAAAATCAACGTATAATAGGGATACCAAAATCTGTCTAAATCTGGGTGAGGTACTTGCCCCACCAGCCTTATATGTGGATCCACCTCTGCTTGGAATGACACTAAAATTAAAGAGATAAATTCCGGAGTAACAATCATGGGAGTAACCTTTTAAGGGGTAATAATTATTTTTCCCCGTTTCAATATGTTGAGGGAAAATTTGATGGTGTAATAATTGCAAAACTTAAGAAAATCTAATCTGACTGATAAAACTAATACAAATCGAGTGAGATTTCATTTTTAGTCTACTATAATATATTTATACCCAATACATGTGTTAGAAGTGAAAAAATAAAATAAATATTCATAAATTTTACCTTATGGAAGAGAGAGGATCAATTACCAGTTTACCACCATATGAAGCACACCTTAATACTACTATTTGATTCAATAGTACATGTTTCCAATGTTTAAACGCAAACTTGTTTTATTTTATTTACCATACTTAATCATTTTTATTTAAAATCTCAACATCTCAAACATTAGAATAAGACTACTAAGATTTGATCATTAGTCTTGAATATCTAAGATAAGGGATCTCTCAATTGTGCTTAACCCAATTGGTAATTAAGCAAATTTTTAGCACAAATCCAGGACTCCAAACAATAGATTAAAAATAAAAGACACAAATTACATCATTATTTTTAAAATATTCATAGCATAAACGGGTTACATATTGTGCTATTTCTAAAGCAAAGACAGGACACATTGTCGTTCTCAGATCTGCAAATGATTCAAATTGCTTTCTCGTGAACAATTTCAAGGATCCTCTCCAGGTTTTCTTTCTACCGTTTCTTATTTTGAGATGGATTTGTCTTCAATTATCTTGTTGGTTTGTCTTTGACTCTTTTCAAGTTAGCATTGCATTCTTGCACCTTCTCTTATTTGTTAAAAGACAAGTAAATCATGTTGTTGTTCGACATGTTAGTATTCTTCAGCCCTTACAAGTTTTCAGCAGAATAAGACATGACGACGACTGTCAAAACTATCATTAGATGTTTGCAATCTCAAACAGATGAAATGCAATAAAGGCAGAAGATTTTATTGCAAACTGATTTCCAAGACTTGAGCAATTTTCAGATGGAGGGCTGGTTAAATAACAGTACGTACCTGGGTTACTGTCACCTGATCCCTCAGGAACTGCAAATCACCAATGAGGACTTCTACACTGGCTTTCGCGTTTTCCAAGTTTGTCTTAAGAAGCTCCGTGGCCTGCGAAATAAAGACACGAGTTCATAACTGTTGTTATTTACCTTGATAAGTGTTTAAAGTATACGTGCAGAAAAACAGACAATCGGTCGACCGGATGGAGTGATTCGGTCGACCGGATGTGTGTTAATTTACCCAGCAAAAGTGTCTGTCGTTTTTCGGTCGACCGGAATCTAGGATTCGGTCGACCAGGCACACGTTTTGGAGCTGGGCAAAAGTTACTGTCGATTTTCGGTCGACCGGAACCTTGGATTCGGTCGACCGGAAACGTTCGAGGAGCTGGGAGAAAAGTGCCTGTTGAAATTCGGTCGACCGGAACTTAAGTGTACGGTCGACCGATTATGCACTCGCGCAAGCCAGAAAAGTTACTGTCGATTTTCGGTCGAACGAGACTTCAATTTCGGTCGACCGTTGGAATACAGTTATTGGATCGGTCGACCGATGCACCCGATCGGTCGACCGTTTGGACCCAGTTTTGCCCACGTTTTGCACATTACTCCACCCGATTTTGGTGCAACTTATACTTGTTTTGGCCTCATATATAAAGGCAATTTCGTTCCCTTTGTATAATCAATTATTTCTATTATCCACTTTTATGTTCTTGAGAGAAAAGAGAGAGAGCATCATTGTGATTTGGTATGAGAGATTTGAGTCGGGTTCTTCGTCGGTTCGTTCGCGTCTCCTGTAAGCATCTCTTGTAATACGTTTCTCTATAGTGGATTTGAGTTGTGTCGTCCGTGGTTTTTCCCGCATTGGGTTTCCACGTTAATCTTGCTTGTGTTGCGTGGTTTGGATTGTGGATTTGCATTGTATTCTCAAGTTTAGCCGTTTGAATTCGCGTTTTTGGTTCCGCTGCGTATTTGGGATTGGTTTTAATTCCTAACAATTGGTATCAGAGCTTTTGGGTCCGAATTTGGGGAATTTTCGTCGATCTTTTGTCAAGTACTCATGGCGAATAATTGGAAAATTGAGAAGTTGAGCCGAGATGTTAATTTCGGCTTGTGGCAAGTCCAGATGCACGCAATTCTGGTGCAGCAAGAGGTGGAGGACGTTCTTGAGGGCATGGATAAGTTGCTAAAAGAAATGTCCGATGAAGATAGGCAAAAGCTTGATCGAAAGGCGATGTCAACCATCAAGTTGTCGTTGTCCGACGAAGTTCTGAGAGAAGTGTTGAAGGAGAAGACGACTGCAAGTATGTGGAAGAAATTAGAAGAGGTCTACATGAAGAAGTCACTTGCTAGCCGGATTATCTTGAAGAAGAAGTTGTTCCTATTCAAGATGAAGTCGGGTATCTCCCTTCAGCAACACTTGGATGATTTCAATGCAATCATCATGGACTTGGAGAAGGTTGAAGCAAGGTTTTCTGATGAGGATCAGGCGATCCTTTTACTTTGCTCGTTGAGTTCTTCATATGATCACTTCGTGGAGACGATGATGTATAGCAGGACTGACATCTCTCTTGCGGATGTCAAAAACGCATTCTCCTCCAAATCTGATATGGAGAAGAGGTCTGATGGTTCTGATTCGAGCAAAAGTGAGGCACTTGTTGCTCGTGGTAAGGGAAAAGAGAGGAGTTTCTCAAAGAACACCTCCAAGACCAAGTCGAAGGACAAAGATATTATTTTTCATTACTGCAAGAAGAATGGTCACAAGATATCAGAATGTTTTAAGCTACAGAACAGAGAGAAACAAAAGGGTTCTAGTAGTGGTGATCAATCAGGTTCGAATGTTGCGGAGTCCGATTCTGATTTTGTGTTGGCAGCTACAGGTTCTTCTGAAGCTTCCGACGGTTGGGTGATTGACACGGGCAGTACATTCCACTTAACTCCGAATAAACACTGGTTTTCATCTTATGAAACAATGTCAGGTGGAATGGTTGTGATGGGCAATGGTGACAGGTGCGAGGTTGCAGGAATTGGTTCTGTCAGATTGAGGACCCATGATGGCCTAGTCAAGATTCTATCGGATGTGCGACATGTTCCGAAGGCGAGCAAGAATCTGATTTCAGTAGGTAGCCTGACTGCAAAGGGCTACAAATTCAGTGGTGAGGATGACTGCATATCCATCACCAAAGGATCACTTATTCTGATGAAAGGGAAGAAGCTTGGGCCCGGTAAGCTTTATATGCTTAAAGGAGAAACTGTTGTGGGTGACGCAGTTGTAGCGTCATCGTTGTCTGGTGAGGAGAATGCCCAACTTTGGCATATGAGGTTGGGGCACATGAGCGAGAAAGGCATGACGGTGTTGAACAAACGTGGTTTGTTTGGAAGTCAGAAAATCGGCAGTCTGGACTTCTGTGAATTTTGTGTTTTTGGGAAGCAGAAGAGGGTTAGCTTCTCAGCAGCTAAGCACACCACCAAGACTACTTTAGATTATGTCCACTCTGATTTATGGGGACTTTCTCAGGTTCCATCAAAAGGTGGAGCTCGCTACATGCTCACATTTATTGATGATTTCTCCAGGAAGACTTGGGTTTATATTCTGAAACAGAAGAGCGATGTGTTTCAGAATTTTCAACACTGGAAGGTTATGATTGAAAATCAAACAGGAAAGAAAATTAAGGTTCTAAAGACGGATAATGGTTTGAAGTTTTGTTCCTCAGAGTTTAACGATTTCTGCAAGGATGAAGGAATCGTGAGACACCGAACCGTACGTCACACACCACAACAGAACGGAGTAGCGGAACGTCTGAATCGAACTCTCTTGGAGAGAGCTTGATGTATGCTTCTGAATGCGGACCTGACTAAGGATTTTTGGGCAGAAGCAGTGTGTACCGCTTGTTATTTAGTGAACCGTTCGCCTCACACCGTTTTGGATATGAGAACACCGGAAGAAGTTTGGACAGGTGGAGCTTCAGATTTGTCCAAGTTGAGAGTCTTCGGTTGTCCAGCGTACGCACATGTAGATCAAGGAAAGTTGAATGCTCGGTCGTTGAAGTGTATATTCCTTGGCTACGATTTGGGTGTGAAGGGTTATCGTTTGTGGTGCAAGGAATCTCAGAAGCTCATGGTTGAAAGAAATGTTGTCTTTAATGAGCTTGTTATGTTACCTTCCAGGAAAGACACTGTTATTTCTACTCCCGTGTCAAGTGGGACTCCAGTTCAGGTGGAGCCACCGGTAGTGACTGCTGATGAGGATACCGGTGTGACACAAGGAGAGAGTTCGAAATCTGAGGAAGATGAAGAGTATTTGTTGGCAAGGGACAGAGAGAGGCAGCTGACCAAGAAACCCCGTAGATATGCCGAATCAGTCCTTGCATATGCTCTTAGTGCAGCTGAAGATATTGGAGCCTCTGGTGAGCCGAGCAAGTATTTAGAGGCAATTTCGGCACCCGATTCAGCTGCTTGGGTGGGTGCAATGAATGAAGAGATGGAGTCTCTTCATAAGAACCAAACTTGGAAGTTGGTAGAACTTCCAAAAGGAAAAAGGGTCGTTAGCTGCAAATGGGTCTTCAAGAAGAAAATCGAGGGTATTTCAGATGTGAGGTACAAAGCTCGATTGGTTGCTCGTGGTTTTAGTCAGGTGGAGGGTGTGGATTATAGCGATATTTTCTCACCCGTTGTGAAGCATACTTCTATTCGTGTTTTGTTGAGTTTGGTTGCAATACATGATTTAGAGTTAGAGCAACTAGATGTGAAGACCGCTTTCTTACATGGAGAATTAGAGGAGCAAATTTACATGTCCCAGCCGGAAGGTTTTGTGGTCGAGGGTAAGGAGAATCAGTTTTGTTTGCTGAAGAAGTCGCTTTATGTGTTAAAGCAGTCGCCTCGACAATGGTATAAAAGATTTAATTCTTTTATGGTTGGACATGGGTACAGCAGATCCCAGTATGACTGCTGCGTTTACCGAAAGGTATTTTCAGATGGCTCTCTCGTTTTGTTCTTACTCTATGTAGATGATATGTTGATAGCAGCTAAGGACAAGTCAAAAATTTCTGAGCTTAAGGAGTTGTTGAAGGCTGAGTTTGAGATGAAAGATCTTGGATCAGCAAAGAGGATTCTAGGTATGAAGATACGTCGCGATCGTACATGCAAGAGTTTGTTTCTCTCCCAGCAGCAATATATTGAGAAAGTCTTGCATCGTTTTGGCATGGAGAGTGCCAAGTCTGAAAGAATTCCTCTCGCAGCGCATTTTAAGCTCTCGGTAGACTTGTGTCCCAATGAGGAGGAGGACAAGGCATACATGTCACATGTGCCTTATACTAGTGCAGTTGGCAGTTTGATGTATGCTATGATATGCACTCGTCCAGATATAGCTCAGGCGGTCAGTGTGGTGAGCCGCTATATGTCGAATCCAGGAAAGGAGCATTGGTCAGCTGTGAAGTGGATTCTCCGGTATCTAAAAGGTACAACTAAGCTATCTCTGAAATTTGGTCGATCTTCGTATTCGTTAATGGGGTTTGTTGATGCCGATTACGCGGGAGACCGCGATAGACGAAGATCTATAACTGGTTATGTGTTTACTGTTGGGAGTACGACTATTAGCTGGAAAGCGACGTTGCAACACACTGTTGTTTTGTCTACAACGGAGGCAGAGTATATGGCAGCGACCGAGGGTATCAAGGAAGCTCTTTGGCTGAAAGGTTTATTTGGAGAGCTTATTCCAGGTCAGAATACAGTGGTTGTTTATTGTGATAGTCAGAGTGTCATTCATCTGACGAAGGATTAGATGTACCACAAAAGGACGAAGCATATCGACGTCCGTTATCACTTCATTCGGGAAGTTGTTGCTGAAGGAGGTGTGGTGGTGAAGAAGGTGGGCACTGAAGATAATCCGGCTGATATGTTGACGAAGCCAGTTATTTCGATTAAGTTCATGGTATGCGTGAACTTGGTTGGTTTGAGTTCCGAGTAGGTGGAGCTAAGACGACGACACAATGAGGAAGGAAGTGTTTCCTTCAAAGAGTTACAGGAGTTATTCAAGGTAAAGGTGGAGATTGTTGTTGTTTATCTTGAATAAGTGTTTAAAGAATACGTGCAGAAAAACAGACAATCGGTCGACCGGATGGAGTGATTCGGTCGACCGGATGTGTGTTAATTTACCCAGCAAAAGTGCCTGTCGTTTTTCGGTCGACCGGAATCTAGGATTCGGTCGACCGGGTACACGTTTTGGAGCTGGGCAAAAGTTACTGTCGATTTTCGGTCGACCGGAACCTTGGATTCGGTCGACCGGAAACGTTCGAGGAGCTGGGAGAAAAGTGCCTGTTGAAATTCGGTCGACCGGAACTTAAGTGTACGGTCGACCGATTATGCACTCGCGCAAGCCAGAAAAGTTACTGTCGATTTTCGGTCGAACGAGACTTCAATTTCGGTCGACCGTTGGAATACAGTTATTGGATCGGTCGACCGATGCACCCGATCGGTCGACCGTTTGGACCCAGTTTTGTCCACGTTTTGCACATTACTCCACCCGATTTTGGTGCAACTTATACTTGTTTTGGCCTCATATATAAAGGCAATTTCGTCCCCTTTGTATAATCAATTATTTCTATTATCCACTTTTATGTTCTTGAGAGAAAAAAGAGAGAGCATCCTTGTGATTTGGTATGAGAGATTTGAGTCGGGTTCTTCGTCGGTTCGTTCGCGTCTCCTGTAAGCATCTCTTGTAATACGTTTCTCTATAATGGATTTGAGTTGTGTCGTCCGTGGTTTTTCCCGCATTGGGTTTCCACGTTAATTTTGCGTGTGTTGCGTGGTTTGGATTGTGGATTTGCATTGTATTCTCAAGTTTAGCCGTTTGAATTCGCGTTTTTGGTTCCGCTGCGTATTTGGGATTGGTTTTAATTCCTAACAATAACTTCGTATTCACATGTTTACGGAAGAATATTCTAACATGACGTTTGCTCCCAGCCAAAGGCATACAGAGTCACTTCCCTCTATTCTTGCTTGTGAACAGATACCCTCAGAAACTTCAAAGTCTGCATGTTAGAATGCCTGCATAGAATGGAATGGAAGAAAATACATATATTTAGTACAGCTTTGCGGCACGCATTTTACTACCATATCATGATACGGAGTGACACTACATATTAAACCAAGAAAAATATGTTATGCCTGGACAAAAAATAAAAGAGAATGTTTTAGGAGGCCTAAGAAACAAGTTATTCACATCATGCTGTTCGAGGACAAAAACACTACAATCTTGGCGCTCTTCTCTTGTAAGTTTCAAACAAAGGATTTTAGTATACATATCCCTGTAGCCATCAGTCCATCACAATATACATATATCATACTATAGTAAAAAATCAAACGTATACTCTTGCATAAATTAAACTCCTAGATGTGCCTCTAGCCTAGTTGTGTTTCATGCCAAAATAATATTCCATTTTTTACTAATTGCTTGCCTCTGAAACATCTATTTCTTGCTTCTGAACAATCCACCTTCTTATTAAAGTTTGCACCCGATCTACATGTCAAAAACCCAAGTGAATTTTCTACAATTGAATTACGAAAATTCGGAAACCTGCTTGACCAAATCAATGCAGCTTCATGCAATTAAGATTTAGACTGTGTGCAGTCAAATCTCTCGATTATGTTTGACCACTTCAGGCCAACAAAGAGATGATTTGACCATGACACAGAATTTAATAACAAAGGTGTATTCACAAACCATTAAGTACATGCCATCAACATCATCCTTACACAGTCCTCACGTCACACAATCACACAACTTAAGTATCCATACAGACAGATCCATGGATCCATAAACACACAATGTAAAGATCCGAAGAAACTTAAGTTCTGTAACTACTCTGTTTAAAACCAAGCTCCCCCTGTTATAGTAAACATGAGGACGACTAATATAGTAATATGCATAAGTCAGATCCAAATGGGTGTCTTGTTTTTCTCCCAAGCTAAAGCTTAACAAACATTTTACACAAAAACCTATGTTATGGAAAACTAATTATGTTTGATGATATACAAATCTAGAACATTTGCTAGGAGACCATGTCACAACTATATAGGTACAGACACATTGCCAAGGGGCTACGTTGCCTACGTACATACATGCAACATGTAATCTTCATAACTCGAAGCTAATAATAGCAAGATGAGCATTCGACATTATAATACCGTGTGAATACTAAACAAATATACAAATATTTAGTTCTCCGGACTCTACAGAATTACAATACAAACTTACAAAAGTCACAAGCCGACCCAATCCCCCAGCCGCCCAGCGTGAAAATAAAATCATTAAAAAGTCACCTTATTGTAAATGTACAATCAATATAACAGAATAAAACCAAATGTGACATGCACAAGACATATCATTTCTGTACAGAGTGTGATTTCTTCTTGGCCAAAAACATGATCATCCGTGGGAACAAAGATTTCTTTTTCTTTGTCTTGGCTCCAACAAATGCAGCATCCGAGTCTGAGCTGTATTCGGCAGAATGTGCTGCCTCTGCTGCTTCTTGCTCTGATATGTAAAGCTTCGAGTCCTTCATGTCTAAGCTTCTTCGAGGACCTCTAGGAGAGTTAGTGGCAAATTCAGACGCAATAGTGGCCTTGCGCCGCCGTTCGTTCTCAGCTCTCCACATCCTCAGTTCTTGTTCGACGCCCAACTTACCTTCCTTGGCTTTCTGGGCCTTCTCTGTTGCTAATCTTAATGCTTCTCTGCTTTCAGCTAGTTCCTTGTTTGCTAACTCCAACCTCTCTAAAGTCTTTGATTCGGACTCTTTAGCCAGAGCTATTTTGGCCAGAGCAGCATCAACTTTCTCATTGGCTTGCTCCTCGGCATCGTGGGCTCTCTTGCTGAGTGCGTAATACTCTTCCAGAGGAAGAGTTACTCGGCTACTAGAGTTTTCAAGATCGACGTTGGACTCACTCTCCTGTAATGCTTTGATGGCAGCAAGGGCTAGCCTTTCCGATGCTTTGGAAGCGTCTATTTCCTTTGAGGCAGCACGCAGTCTGCTTTCAACGGTGCTTGCACTGGCCTTGGCCTGTTCAGATTCTTCCTTGGCCCTTCTAAGTTCTTCCCGTGCTTCCTCAGCCATGGATTTGGCCTCGTCTGCCTCCATAGCCACACGTTGCAGAGACTTTGGCAACTCCATCATTTGCACTCTAGCTTCCTTCTCCTTCTCTTGCACTTGTTCTATTTCAGCTTTTGTTCTGTTCAGCTCTGCTTCAAGAGATGAAACAACAATTGTCGCCATGCCTTCCCTCTGTTTTAAAGCAGCAAGGGCTGCTCTTTCAGTCTCAAACTCGGATTTCAGAGACACTGCTGCTACTTTGAGGATGTTCACTTCTTCATTTGCTTTCTCGATGTTTCCTTTGACCTCCTCATGTTCTTTGTTGGCTGAATCAATTTTATCTTGCAAGGCTGCACGGGTTTTTTTAAGCTCTTCAGACTCACCTTCTCCTTGATCTTCTGAAATATTATTGGATTCCTGGTTCAATTGTGCCTCCATGTAAGCCGCTAATTCAAGCCTTAGATTTTGAAGCTGTGAAGAAGCAGTATCGAATTTTGATTGCAAATCTTTTGCAGACAAAAGCTTTTCATCTAACTGTTGCAGCTCCTTTTCTTTCTGTTGAAGTTCCTTCTCCCAGTTGAGAGAATCTTGATCTTTTGCCAGAGCTGCACCAATTCTATGTTCTTCTGCTTCCATATGTGCAGCACGAGCCAACTCTAGTGCTTCTCTTGCTGCTATAAGCTCCAACATGAGATCTTCAACGGATTTTTCGATAGCCTTGGATGCCGAGATTGCCTCTTCAGCCATTTTTACTGCCGCATCCTTTTCGCTGGCTAGAGAAACATACTCCTCCTGAATTTTTTGCAACTCGTCTTTTACTTTTTTGAGGTCGGCAACTGCAGCAGCATGTCTACTTTTGGCAACATCAAGTTGAGCTTTTGCTGCCACACTAGCTTCTCCAGCTATACCTTGTTCTATCTCTTTTATCCTTAACTGAGCGAGTTCAGAGTCCTGCTTTGCTTGTGCTTCTTCTGTTTGTGCTTTCTCCAGGTTCAACTTCAGTTCTTCTATTAGTCGCTTGGTCCTTTCAAGCTCCTCTAATACTTGAGCTTTTGCAGCTTCAGCGGCTTCGGCTTGCTTTTTGTATTGTGGAATTTCCTCTTGGGTCTTGCTAAGCTCAGCTTGAACATACTTGCGTCTCTGTAATCAAGAAAAATCTGAGAAGATTGACGACCAACTCGTTCAAATACATACATGGCATGGATGGAGAAACATATTCTGAAAGGATCAGAGAACTGTAGACAGAACAGAGGTTACCCTTGGATGACAGAGACTAGCTCAAGTATTCACAATAGAAAATGAAAAGATTGCTAGACACAGACCAGACACAAAAATATGCCTTCGTTAAGTTTGCAAATGATTACACTTACCTCCAACGCCTGTGATTTATGAGCTTTCCAATCAACAATTCCCCCAAATTTGGACACTGCCTCCTTCACTGATTCAAAGGGTGCTGCAGTGTCCACGATGCCCACGTTTACCTTGACTTTTTTTGTTTTTGCAGATGAGTTAGTGAATGCTGCAACTTTCTTTGATGTTCCTCTCTCATCTTGTGATTCACCAAATTCACTAGATCGAGTAGACTGGGGTGTACTTTCTGCTGACTTTAGTTCAAGGGAGGCATTAGTATCACCACCACTTTGAACATCAGTAGATGATGTACCATTTTCTGCACTATCCAATGGAACAGGTGTCTTTATGTCTTTCAGTTTCACATCTGACGGTGATAATACAGGCTGGTCAACATGTGATATCATATTTGAACCATCTGGTGGACTTAGTTTGTGTTGCTCTTGTGAATCGGGAGCTAAAGCTTTCTCTGGTGTTTCTTCTTCAACCCGACGATCACCAAGCTCATTAGAAAGCGAGGGGTGGCGGGTTGCATCTCCATCAGATATAGTACTATCATTATTACTCTTGACATCAGATTCACTAACATGGCTACTGTTCTCTGAAATATCTGGAGGGTTTGATACTTCCTTATTCAAATCAGGTGCTTTCACATCAGATGGTGCAACTGTAAGGTCAGTAGTCAACCCGTTTGGAGGACCTGTCGTTATAAATTTTTGTTGCAGTAGTAGGTCAGCAGGATCAAGATCTTCTTTTGATGTTCCTCTTTCAACTTGATGATTATCAAGTTGAGAAGAACATAATTGGGCTGCCATTTCAGATGCCTTATTCTCATTGGAGACACTATTGTCATGACTATTATGAATGTCATTCCCAGTAATAGTTGTACTGTCTTCTGGAGTATCTGAAATGTTCTTTACTTCTGTGTCTACTTCAGGTGCATTCATATGCTCTGCCTCTAACGTAGATGCTGCAGTCTTCTCAACCACTAAATCTACCGTATTTGTATTTTGTGTCACAATTGATGTCTGCTGAGATAATGATTGATCGCCTTGTACCACTGCTACATCAGATTCTGTTTTCACGGTCTGCAGGTCAGGTTCATCTTTTTGAACAACCACAGAAGTTGGGGATTCTGAGTTGGTAAAGGTGGAATGTACTGAAGAAGGTTCTATAGAAACTTTCTTTTCATCCTTTATGTCCTCCATTGGGGTAAAAAATTGGAAATCCTTCCTGGAATAGCTGGAGACAAATGAAAATAACAGAGCTTAACAATACACAAATACGATGGTGATGATTGCTATGCATGCTTCAGCCAGAAAAGCAGTGACCAATCATGAAAAATGATGTAAGTATAATTTAATCAGATGAAGACATGGGAACCGTTGGGAAATGGATGATGTGCAGTGGTGATAGCAAAACTAACATGAAATGCAATAAAAAATTTAACTCGTTAAAAACCACTTCAAAGTAAGTAAATACAACATCAATAGTTAGAACATATGTAATTTGAGAGTAAAGATGACAACAGCAATTTAGGTAACCATGTCACGACAACCCAATTGTGCATGATCACGATCACTTGACAAACACATGAAAATGTATAGATACTATTTCCATAACGGCTGCATCAAAAAATAATAATCAGAAAGTGACAAATCGTTGAGAATGTTATGCAACACAATGACATGCATTGGAAGGCTTCTTTTAAAAAACAATGCATGTTTATCTAAATAATATTCACTCCAATTCAACATTATAGTGGAGAATGAGAGAGTAAATACGACCTTATTCCCCTTAACTAACAACATGCAAATTATCAGAATTATTCTTTTACTAAATCATCAACATGCAACAAAAAAGATGCAAGCTATGACAAATAAAAGGAAATATGCATGAAAATAATTGTATGCATGCAACTAATTGACGGTCTTGCGTATTGTCGGGCCGACATGTAATACCTCTAGACCCTGTCTCTTACACACAACTAAGCAAAACATCATTCATATATGTATAGAAAATAAAAGGGAAGATTGATGGCACCATCATCGGTTTCATTCTTTTGTGTGTTTTAGCTACAGCTAAGCAAATGTTTCCTTGTTCTATGAAAGGCCTTTCAAGAAAAGTTTGGAAATAACAATTGCATGAAAATGTGAGGGATATTAGAGAGAATTTTTTAGTTCGGAAATTTTTTTGTAGGTCATTTTTGCAATGTGATGGAAGAGGTGATTGCTAAAATTCAAGATAATAAATATATATATTCTGAGCCGGTGAAGCATACTCAGTTAATCAAAACCAGACCAGAAACACTGGCATTGCTTCTAATTCAGTTCGACTAAGGGTGTGATTGGTTTACACAAGGTGAATAAATTCTAGAGTTTCGGTTCTATGATTCCCTTCAAACCAATCACCAAAAATCAATCTGGAAGCTTAACTCCCCCCACTTCCAAGATACGCTTTTGCAAACCAATTACTCCCTAAGAAAACCTATCATCAATCTTGAAAATAGATCTTTAAATGACCAGCAAAGTAACACCGAAAATAAAACAAACAATGGAAGGATATGAATGATAATGAAAGTGTATCTCCAAAAAGGCTATCAGTTCTCATTATAAAAGGTCCTCATATTTGAACCTATGTACTCTTTATTTAATTTACTTAGTGCATTCATACAGGCTCTCAACTATACCAACTCATAAAACTAGCTCCATATGTCTACTAGAAAACCTACCAAGAAGATGAAGAAGAATACACACAAAAATCGCTAAATCAAAAAATCTATCATCCATGACGATCAAACAAGCCGGGAAAGGACGGCTGACCTCTCAAATAAACTAATCCTCGAAACCCAACAAAAAACACATTTGAACTAATTAGCGTAAAAATCTTTCAAAACTCAAAATCCTTACCCTTAACAATCCACACCAACTGTTGTCTCCACCAGAAAATTAAATCAAACTCCAAAAATCACCACGCTTTCGAACTAAACTTCTTTCTCCACAACACATGAGTATATAACTCAATTATTCTACAAAAAAGAAAAAGCAAAAAAAGATATATAAAAAACTACACCTTTCGGCACCAACTCACAGCAATCATTAACGAAGAAAAAAAAAGTGGAACTCTCCAGCTCACCAATCTAACACCTTTCCTCTCCAATCCACAACAATCGGAAACCCAAAAGCACAGAATCGAAGCCGAACAAGAAGAATTCTCCAGAATTGGAGCTCAACTTACCACGACAGCTCTCTTCTAGGAGTCGGAGGCTTGGATGTGCGAAAATTCGAGGACCGATCGGGGTTAGGGTTTGGGGTCCAATTGGAGGGCGAATTGGAGGATTTGGGTCATGGATTAGGGGTTAGGAGTGGAATTGGGGGTTTTCCGATCGAGATTTGGGTTGTTGAGACGAGAGAAGAAGTGTTGACCAAAAGCTCTTACGAGACAACTCAGGTTCGAGTATTTTGCATACAAACCCTCAACCTTTTGGAAACTGAACATTTCACATTCAAGGTCCATCTAGGAAAAAGCTAATTCAGATGTAATTAAATAGACTCGTAGTATTTTGTGTGTCCCAGAATGTGGCAATTGAGAATGTTTAGTCGCGGCACTTGTGTTTATGGATGACAATGTGTCATAATGCGTATATCTACGTGTCGATCTTTTGTATTTCTGTCATCCTCTAACAAAATTCCGAGATTCGCAATGGGCGTTTATCTATCGAACGAAAAATAAATTAGGAGGTATAGATAGTCAGGTGGTTGTTGTGTAATGTTGATTATCAAAAATATTGTCATCATGCGCGGAACGGTGCTCTTCGTGGTACCTTTCGGTTTGACTGACTTCGAGATGGTGCCTGAAATGAATTTGGATAGGAAATGATGTTGGAGTTGGATTCTGATGAAGTGCTTTTTTTAATCTGTTCAGATGTCGAGACGTGACGGATTGAGCCCTAAGTATAGGGGTGTAATCGATCTCTAAACGAGCGATCCGAGCCTGCTCAAGATCGGCTCGTTAAGGGTTTCGAGCGGAAAATTCTGCTCGTGCTCGGTTCGACCTGCTCGCGAGCGGCTCACGAGCGGCTTGTTAACCTAAACTTTTGTTTGTGGTATTGAATTCCTAATAATGGTGTCCTAACAAGTAAATTATAAGATTACTTAAGACAAATATAATAATAGTTACTAACACAATTTTAAAATTAACACCTAAAATAAAATACAATCTTATAAATTATACGACAACATCAACATCTTATAAATAAGATTATACACTTGGATCAAACAAAATCAACACAATATTAAAATCAAACACAATCTCATAAAGTATAGGACAACTCACAACATCAACATCTTATAAATAAGATCATCCACCTGACCCAGACCTTAATTTATTTGAACTTTTGGTGTAGAAAAGAATGAGAAAAAGAAAACAAATAATAATAATGAAAAAACGAAAAATTTAGGACTAATAAGGTTTTGATTCTTATGAGTATTTTTGTTTGGTTTGTTAAATAGATTGTTGGGTTTGGTAAATTAGTTTATTAAATGAGTTTAACACTTTACCGATTGGGTAATTGGATAGAATATTCAGGTTAATCAAATAATTGGATATAGTAATCAAGTTTCGAGCGATAATTGAGCGAGCACCGAGCGAGCATCGAGCGAGCGTGGTCTGCTCGTGCTCGGCTCGTTACTAACCGATTCGAGCAATTTCGAGCAAAATCAGAGCAAAATCGAGCGAACATCGAGCGATCTATCGATCCCGAGCAGAACTTGACAGCCCTACCTAAGTATAACTTAGGTTATTATCGAATATAAAAAAATAATTATAAATGAAGTAATGAAAAATTCGAGTCAAACATCATTTTTTTTTTGAGTTGGAGGGTCTCGTTTACCGAAGAATCTTATGTTTTTCTTCAAGATCTTTAATTTTCAAGTTAAATCAGAGTCGAACATTTTTCAAATCAAGTTTCGAGTTCGAACTAGAGTTGACCGTTCTAGTTGAGAGTTGAGTTTAATTTGAAGTAATTCTGGAAATGAATTTGGAAAGGGAGATAAATTATTTGTGTTGGAGTTGGATTCTGATGAGGCTTCTTTATTTGTGTTGTTTCTGATTTGGTTTGGAAATCGAATGATGTCAGAATATTTGAAAGCGAGTAGTTGGACCGTTGAAATTGATTTCGTTATGATTTCTTTATAGGTATGATTGGTTAATTGTGACATCGTCCAGGTTTTAGTATTAGTATATGTAATGACACACTTCTCCCTGTTAATAAATTAGAGACTTCGGTCTTTCAAGAAAAGGTATATTTGGCTTTAATTAGTCTTTCGATTCGTGCTGGTATTGTGAATTTTGTTTTTTGAGGTTGCTGTTTGGGTGTGGTCTTTTTGTCAGCAATTGTGTGTTTGGACTTGGATTAAAGAGTCAAATTTTGAAACTATTCTAAAAATGAATTCAGAAAGGGTAATCATGTTGGAGTTGCACTCTGATGTAGGCTTCTTTGGTCTGTGCTTTTTTTGTTTGATTTTGTGTTTTTTGGATTCGGAATATATTTTTTCTGATTTTTGAGATTTAGCTGTCACAACGAGTAGCAGTGTTCTGTTAATGGGAGAATGGTAAAGTTCAGAGCCATATAATAATTGAGTGTCTTTAGAATGGGACCGACCGTGTAAAGGTTTATTTAGCATTGTGTTGTATTGGTTGAGTTAATTAATCCATAGTGTTTGGGTTGTGGTTACAGATTGTTGCTTGTGTTTCTCAATTGTGAGAGTTTTTATATGTGAAGAATGCTTTAGTTTGTGGTGATTTTGTTTGATTCATGGGGCTTTGCTGTTGTTTTTCTTTGCTTCTGTCTCTAATATTAGTTATGTTGCAGTTTGATGACCTTATTTGTCATATTACATTTATAATCTAAATGAGGTTTTTGATTGTTTTGTTGTTTCTCAAATGATCCACAGATATTCTACTTTTGATGTTTCTGTGTGCCTGTCAAATTAGCTATCACTGCAGTTTGATGATCATAGTCATTATTAAATTGTAGTGAATGTTGTATCAAGGTTTTATTAGTCGTGAGTTTCCATTGTTGGCCTGATTTGTGGAATTGGCAACGTTTTGTTTCTTCGATTGCATTTGATGGTGTCAGATTGAACATAGTCTTGTTTTGGTGGTAAAGTTGTGTTATTCGTCGATTTAAGAGTCGACTCATTACCATTACTCGTTATGTTTCTCTTTTTGCACGATTTGTAGGTCATAGAAACCTACCTCAAGTGCAGGGGAATCATTAGAGCACCCTTAACGGTGCTCTTTGCTCGGGCGCTCGGGAAGGACGCCTGAGCAGCCCTCCCTTAACAGGAGGGTGCGCCCTGGGCGCCCGGGCGGGGGGCTACGTCCTCCTATTGGTTCTGTATTTTTTTTTGTTTTAAAGATAAAGATTATTTATATATAATTAGAATAATGTATTAATTAGGTAAATTGAATTAAATTAATTAGGTATTGAAAAATAATCGAAAAAAATATTTTATGATTAATTATATGTTTTTATTTATTTAGATAAAATTAAAAAATCATAAACAAAATAAGAAATAGTAGTACAATACTCATACACTTTGGAAATAAAATACAATACAAATACAGAATACGAAATGCAACAGAAATAAGGAAAGGAAAGACAGCACTCCTACGGATACGAAATTTAAACTACCAGAATATTGATAAACTACAACAGACATATTGATATTACAAATGAAAACATGAGCACCTACAGACATTCTTGTGCTTTAGCCCACTCCTTGAGTTCAGCAAGTGTTTCTTTACCGAATTCGTCCTTGTTTTCCTTCTTCATTAGAGCAAATAAGACATCAAGTTTCTTCCTGTTGAGTTCCCTTTGGAAATTCGCCTCAGCTTCGATGCGTTTCCTCTCCACCAGTTATTCGTAACGCAAATATTTTTCCTCTTTCACTTTTGCGCTATAGTCAATTTGTTTCCCCAGTTCTAACATATCAGGATCAAGTTGTGCCTGAAATAGTTGTTTCCCCTTCTTTTTTTTAGCTTTTTTAACACCTTCAGGACGAGGACATGTTTCGAACACTATTTCATCTGTTAAAGGTGTTGCGTGACTCCCATCGTCGTCGGTGCTTTTTCTTTTCCCGCTGTTAAAACTCTCTAGACTTTCTACATCGACGTTTCTTGTGGGAAGTCCAAGCGCAACAGACTCCCATTTAGGGTACCTACGTAACAAAAACAACACATGCATGTACTGAAATTTGGCGTTGTGTGTTCGTTCATAGATGGTGTGCGCATCATGGATGACATCGTCATCGTTGTAACCACTTCTCTTCCTCCGCACCGCCTGGTCGAAGCAACCGACCCATTGGTTCACAGATGGCGATGTACGCCTCCATCGCCTCTTCAATGATTCATCGTTACGCTCTACTGCACCTGGCTCGCCTGAGTCATTGAAGATGCGCTCCACACGTCTCCAGAAGGACTTCATTTTTTGGTTTGTCCCAACCACAGCATCGCCACTTACAACCATGTAAGCCGAGACGAGTCGTTGATCCTCTTGTGTGAACCACGATTTTTGCGACCTCATCGTCACGGTTTTGTGTGTTCCTTCACGACTTGTATGTTGAACGACATTTTCGTCATTTACATCAGGTGTAATGCGGCTTGCATTTCCACTACTTTCGCCACTTAGGAGACGAGTATACATACCCATTGAGAATTGAGTTTGCCTTTCTTCCTGAGATGGTGGTTGGTATTGATTGTGCGGGTAGAACCCTGGGTGTGTGAAAAATTGGTTCTGGTGGGACGGGTGGAATCCTGGTTGTGGGTTAAATTGGCTTTGGTATAACAGGTGGAATCCTGGTTGTGGAACATTTTGGTAGGGGAAAAAATGTTGTGTTGGGGGTGGACGACGTGGAGATCGTCGGTACTCTGGTGAATCATTACCTTCTAAAGAGGACATTGTGAGATTATGGTAGAAGAAGTAAGATCAGAATAGAGGTGAGTAGAGAATTAAGGTGGTTGTGATATATATATATATATATTCAAGTAGTCACGTGCATACCGTAAATAACAACATGTTCGGAAGACAACTAACATGTTAAATATATATTTTTATATATGTGCATAGTCACCTAAAATCTTTTATAGATAAACACTTGATAATTACTAGCCAATGCTCTGAATAAAAGCAAATACGGAGCCAAATTAATGCACAAAGATCTGCATGAGGGAGATCTAACACCATTTAATCATTCGAATACTCACAGAATCCAGTTTAGAAGCTAGTTCTTCTATTTTTCTTATTAGCCTCATTGATTCGAAACCCCAGAGAATCCTTTTTCTGGGTTTGAGTTTGTACGTGGACAAACTAAGTGTCTCAATCTGCAAGATAGTAACAATAACAATCAACAAAAACGACTAAATGCTCTTAGAACTGGCAAATCTCGTTCTCTTCATACATGCTTCTCGTGTGCAAAGATCGAGAGTGGGCCTTTTCCAGAGGCTCCTTAAAATTAACAGCCCTTTTTTTTCTGAGAAAGAGAATACAAAAGGAAATTGAGCTTAGTAGAGATTGAAGTGAAGGCCAATGTTCTAGAATCAAAAAATTATGCTTTGTAATGTCACCTGGATTGATTCTATTTCGGTTTGTAACAATTGCTGCATGATCTTTTGGTATTGTGCAAGGCTACCATCCTTGCTCTCCAATTCTCAGGTACTACTTACTATCTTAGACTTTGATAAAGAAAGCACCAACTTGGAATTACATATCATATTCCACACTTAATTTAATATAATATACTGGGTAAGATTTTCCAACAACTTATATATATATATAGAGAGAGAGAAAATCAAAAAAATATTTGAGGGAAATCATTGATAATCATCCAAAAACGAGTCAACCAGCAAAAACCTCTTTGTAAATTATATAACAAATAAAATAATGTTGAATGTCTAGAGATATTTAACAGAAGAAAACCTAGCTCAGATCTAAACTCTAAATTCCATCAAACACCCAAAAAAATCAAGTTGATCACTATAACAAGTAGAATAAATT
This sequence comes from Triglochin maritima, assembly GCA_963682175.1. NCBI lineage: Eukaryota > Viridiplantae > Streptophyta > Magnoliopsida > Alismatales > Juncaginaceae > Triglochin > Triglochin maritima. The sequence goes on from OY821773.1 coordinate 11,552,072, forward strand.
ACCTTGGCACTTACTCCTCAACGCAACGAATAGGCAAGAAAAGGCGACAAATCTCGTCACAATCGAGAGTGTTAGGATGTTATCACAATCATTGTTACTTCCTTGGGCACAACGTCAACTAATAAAGTACCATATAATTAGATCCGAAGTAGCAAAGACACGAATAAATACATCCACGGCGATTAAAAGAATCAAACAACTCAAATACATCTCGCATTCCTACTCTGATTTTATTTTTCATTGTTATTTTTTGTTGTAGTATGAAAATATGAGAGTATATTAGGAGCAGAAATAAGTAAAAAAGAGAAAGATAAAATGATAATTGACACAGACAATTTAAGTAATTTACGGACGACGTTTAACAATCCAGAAAAATAAACTTATATCCACATCACACATATCCACACCTAAAACATTACAACAAACAATTTTCACATCAAACTACATCTTCCATCCCAAAAAATTCCAAAAAAAAAAAATTCAGCAAACAAACCACCATCTCCAAAACACATTCCGAAGCCTAACAACAAAGGCATCGCAACCACAAACCTTGAGCAAACGAAACCACTAACTAAACACGAACAACACACACCACAGCGACGCAACAACCAGAACGAGAGGGGAATCGAAAGGCGAAACTTGGAGAAGAGGAGATGGAAAACGCACCGGAATCATAAATCAACTTGGACGAAACGGCGATTGGAACCCTACACCACGATCTGGTCCCAGGGAGGCGCAACACAACAATCGTGTGTAGAATCGAGAGCGACAGGGGGTGCACCTTCAAACGTACGGAAAAATCTTAATGATTGAATTCTCGACCAATTTCTGAATTACGTTATTCTAAGATTAATATCCATCAATAAATTATTATTAGCATAATCACACGTAACTTTAATCTAACTTACAATTTTAGATAAATGTTGGATATGGTGGGGTTTAAAATAAAATAATTAAATCTCAAGCTTACTAGAGAATTTCTATATATTCCATGTACCAACTTTTGTTTATGTTTGTTTTAGTTTTGGAAAACAAATATTTTTCGTTTATTGAATTACTACAAACTAGAATGTATTGAATTTTTCTCTCTCCCTGCTTCTCACATTTCCATAAGTAACCAACAGAAAGTGCAACAAAATTATAAAAAATGTTCATATCTATCAAGTTTATTCAATATTTATTTTTATTACACAAAAACTTAACTACAAAAACATTAAAATCGTATTTTAAAAATGAAACATTATAGGATAAAATTTTGAAATAATATTGTAAAAATAAAAAAATAGAATAATATATAAACCCGAAAAACTTATTTGACAAAATATGCTTATTAAAAACAAAAAAATATATCCTTATTTGTAGAAATCATGCATTTTAAATTAATTTTTTTTGAAAACGTGATAGAATAATCTTTTGAGTATTTTGATAACATATTGATGTTTATCAGGATACCCAAAAAATTATTCTATCATGTTGAAAATGAGTTAAAAAATTAATTTAAAATGCATGATTTCCAAAAGTAAGGATAAGTCAAAAACGACATCCGTGATGTCGCGTTTACTTAATTAAAACGACATCACATTTGTCGTTTTTAATAAGCATATTTTGCCAAATAAGTTTAAGTTTATATATTATTCCATTTTTTTATTTTTACAACATTATGTCAAAAACATTTTCTTATAATTATCTTTAGAAAACCATAACAATGTGGTAATTATCTTTACAAAATTATATCATAAAACTAAATAATAAAGATTAACCATACGAGTACATCTTGAACTTCATATTGTCTTGTTAAAATAAAATTCTAAAATAAAATATTATTAAAATTTTAATTCAATATATTGTTTAAAAATGCATGGCTACGATAATCTTATTAATTAATTTATTCTTCAACAATATATATGTATATAATATATAATTCACACACCACATTCTTGAGTTAAATTAAACTAAAATGTGTAATGTCTATTTAAATTTTAACGTACAACATACTCTTCACAATAAAATTATACATTTATATATACAACATTTACAAATAACATCAAATTTTCGTAAATGATAGTTAACGAATTTAGTTTTTTTAATTTCCCAGTAGATTCCAGAGATGAGGGATTTGGGGATTTTAGGTAATGGTTTAGTTAAATAGGGGAAATTCAAGTGGCATCGATGGAAATGTAGTTGTTGCTGACAAAATGTCCGTGTAAGCTTCCCGACAGAAAATCTGTAGGCAAATGTTGATTTTGTAGTAGTGATAGGTCTCGGTTCGGAGAAAAAATTGTGTGGCAATCTATCATAATACAAACAGTTCAATGTAGTTTTGGTCATGGTACTTTGATCCTTGTAACCTGAAAAATCTCATCCGTTGAAACACCTTCCACAACCAATCCTTACCCTACGTTTTCCATCTTTGATCCTTGTAACCTAAAAAATCTCATCATGATACATGGACGTGCTCCACGTCACCATCAATGTCATCATTTGCATATTTCATTTTATTGTTTAAAAATGTGGTATCTGATAAAGGAAGAGATAATTGATTTTCCCGTAAAGTAAAACACTTTAAATGCAAAAGAAGTGACACACATTTGTCCTGCGTGAGACACACCAGTCCTGCGAGATACACATCAGTCTCGCACGGGACACACATTTGTCTGGCGTGAGACATACCAATCTAGCGAGGTACACATCAATCCCGCGTGTAACACACACCAGTTCTGTGTGGAACACACATCTATGCATTTTTTAAAAATGTCAATGATCACGTGCGTTGAGAAACCAACAGATGCTTAGATTATCACACCATCAATTTTGAAAACAAATTAAAAAGTTGATAAAGACTCCACGTGCATGAGCTTGAAGGAATCACGTTCTTACACTTCAGAAGCGTCATAAAGAACGTGATAAAAGAAGTCCATAAATCATTTTCCTTTGTTATATTCTTTTGTTATTCTATCAACTCCACGGTTTCTAACTTGAAGTTCCAGCTAAGTATTGGAATGCTACTGCACTCACCAATGAGGTCCAGAACTACTATGTGAATCCCTCCAACAACTTGGGGTCGATTATATCTTAATTGCTTTGTTAACTCAGAAAGGATTTTTTTTAAATAAATTATTTTTTAAAAAATTCTTCAAAAATAAACCTCTTGGAAAGTATTTTTCATACTAGACTCGTTGCCACCACGTCGCGACATGTGATGGCGGCTGATTTTGTTTTTTAGTGTATACAAAACTCGACGTCTTAGACATCAAGTTCTGTAGATTTTTTTTAGAGAACTCGGTATTGAAGACACTGAGTTCTTCAGAGTTCCAACACTTAGCAATTTTTCCACACCCTTAGGAGGGTGTGAAGTCAATTCAGAGGCTTAATAGAACTCGACAATGAAGGTGCTGACTTCTGTAAAACAAAACAAAACTCGACTCTCGTATTGCCGAGTTATTTGAAAGAGAACTCAGCAACTGTTGTTCCGAGTTTTGTAAACCAAACTCGACCATTAAGGTGTCGAGTTCTTTTAAAACAAACTCGACACCTCAATGGTCGAGTTGTGTTTGAAAGAACACAACATCACACTTGCCGAGTTATGTGCAAACATATTTTGATCCCCGATTTTTCATTTGGATGAGTTTTGTTGAATAGATCTCGGCACCTTCATTCTATTTAATATAACTCGACACTTTCATATCCTGTTAAAAAACATTTGAATAACAAACACAAACATTTCATCCACAAACATTTCAACCACAAAAATTCCAACAAACACAACTATTTCAAGCACAAACATTTTTAAATCACAAAAAATTCAAAGATATACCTAAAATTGTTAACATTTCAAAAATAACATCCAAAAGAATAAGTTTAAAAATTTGACATAAATCAAACTAACACAAATGTAATAACAACAAGATAAGTTTAATACAACCAAATATCTATCATAAGCGACCCATCAACCTATTCTTCTTCTTAGGACGTGCTTGAGCATGTCCTCTACCACGACCGCAACCACCCCCTCATCCGCATTTGCAGCATCCTCTATTTCTTGTGTAAGACCCCATCTCCACCTTCTATAGTAGGACGAACACCAGCATCATCATCTTCTTCTTTCTCCTCCACCTGATCCTGACTCAATCGTAACGTAGGGTTGTGGGCACCCAAACATGTGATGAATGATTTCATCATAGCCTTCAGCTTGTGAGCGACCGTGGAGGCTTTCTTATCTGCCTTAATCATGCAGTGTAATTTGTGGAGTTCCTCGTGGAACTCGTAAACTTGGTGGACCTGTAACAAAAGATTCATTAGTAAAATATGCAACACAAAAATTACAATTTTGAAATTACAAAACACAAATTAAAGTCATACCATTTCTCGATCTCTCCCTGTCTGGGGTCGATATGTCATCGGTTGAGAAACCTCTTTCTTTTGTACAATCCACCGTACTGTGATCTTCCATTACCATTTCATATATAATTGTCGGTTGTCCTCTAGATTGGTACCTAGCATCGGAGGTTGGAACTGAACATGATCTCTTCTATGTGACCAATGGTCAATAAAATGGGCATTTTCCACCAACCAGTTGACATCTGCCCGGCCCTGAGTTGGCTTCACTATGTGTCTCTCAATCGGCTCTGGAATGTGTTGGACAAGTCCAAATGCTGCATTACTCGGTTGGAACAATGCATTACCACCTTCCTAAAATTGATAAGCCATGTACGACTCATCCATATTTCTGCTCCTTCTGTACACAGTGGTGACAATTATTGCAGATCTAGATGTGTGTAGGGGTCTCATGTCACTTAATTGTGGTCATGTGTGTCTAGCTCATTTATGTAGAAATCCAAGGTAGATGCCTTGCTGGTGCCCTTAAAACTTCGTGGTCTTCTCCAGTGCGCTCCAAGTGGTGTCTCCTCATCACTCAAATACATCATTGGTATGATAATCATGGGTCATCCGATATGTAAATGCTCCCAACACCAGAGCTACAGAAAAGTCAGAAAACCACCTAGATGTCTGGTAGGTATCAAGGAAACCTCGTCCAGACCGTGATACAAATGTGCTAGAGTTGTGCTGCCCCAACTGTACTCTGATGCTTCTGCTAGATCTTTTAACAAAGGTAAATATTTAAGGTGTACCATCGTACCACTCTTATCAGCCAAAATACCGCAGTCAAGCTGAAATAGGATGTAAGCTCTGGTGTGTTGTATAACAGTGAGATCATTAGCATCTTCTGGCAACATCTGAAACTGAGTCTTCAACCAGCCCAATGTTACACTATCATCGTCGCCCAAGTCTTCTGGAAAATCTCCTAATAAATCCTCACAAACGTCAAACCAGATGTACTCCCGAGACATGCAAACAGGAAAACCATCCACTCGCAAGCCGGTAATAAGAGTGACGTCACGTAGGGTACATGTAATCTCGCTATGTCGTAGGTGGAAAGAATGTGTCTCATGCCTCCAACGCTCCACCTGAAAGGAATGTGTTCTAAAAGTTTTATTTTTATATGTCAATTGTTATGAATTAGATGTGCAAACATTTTGTTCCTTGATTATGATATTCGTCTTTTGGAAGTGTTAAGGAAGATGCGTTTGGTCCTTAACCGCAAAGCTTTAAAAGATAATGATTTACATAAATCAAAAGTTATTCACAACATATAAAGATTACTTTTATATATTGAATAGGCCTAACAATTAAAACATTATGGAATTGTGTTTCGTGTCATTAATGTTTTACTGTGTCTTGGATCCTAAGATATGAGACTTATATATTTTCACTCAAGAAGTGCTTAATTTGATTATTGTCAAAATCTATCAATGAGTACAGTGATAAAGGCAATAGTTGGTTGAACATGACTTGTGCTGGAAAAGATAGCTAGTCAAACAATTATCATTGCCCCTCTTAATTGAGTGATGATATTAGTGGCCATCTTGATAAAACAAAATTATAATGTGCACAATGTAACTTGAGTTAAGTTACATAGTTCTAATTAGCTTAAATAGATCAAGAAATGAATATAATACAAAGGTGATACATTTCTACTTTGTATATATTCTTAATATCATGAGGCAATGTACGAATACAAGTTGTGCACTTACAACACTAAATGGATCGTGTTTTAGTTCGAGTGAAACAAAGACATCTATGTTAATTAGGTAACTATAATGTGTAGTTGGATATTGCTTATAGTTTGAGATATTAAGTGTTTAATATCGCTGTCAATTTGGTTTAGATCCTCCTATAGGTCACACCACAAAACTGGGAAACAAGAAGCTTGATCTTGAGTTCATATGATGTGTCGGGTTTGATGTGAAAAATGGACACATGTGGTGAATAAATAAAATCAATATGTCATGAGAATTAACATAATTAGAATCATAATAAATTCAAATGAGGTGTATATATTATGGGGTGTAATAATTTAATATTACATATGATAATATATTACATAAGATATGAATTTGCTAAAAACCCCAAAACATCAAAATCAAGGTCAAACACGGTAAACCGTTTAGGGTTCGGTTGACCGAGGTGTCTTCGGAACGGTGAATCGAACGGGGAACGGGTAAAACACAATTGGTTCACCGAAATTGTCTGGAGTGCCTGGACAATTGGGTTCAGTCAACCGAGCGTGAACGGTCAACCGAGAGAAAATGTCAAGGAGATATCTTGAGATATTTTCGGTAGACCGAAGGTGACACGGTAGTCCGATGAAGATTTGTCAGGAGAAATTTTGGTGGGTCAACGGTCGACCGGAAATTTTTTGATTGAGGTAGTTATCAGAAAACTGATTTTGAATGTCATTAGTGTTGGCTTTTTGGCCTTAATCTTATGTTTTGATGATTTAATCAACCGAATCTTAATTAGAGTAGCACACACTATGCATTGCATATATATTGTATTGTGCTAACCTCTACAGGTGATCAAGACTCAAGAAAGATGGAAATGAAGTCAAGACATGTAATTAAAGCTAAATCGAAGACATGTAATCTTGATTTCTTTTGAGTCTTAGGAACAAAGTGTAATTGAGCATACTTGAGCTAAAATCAACTTAATCACACACTAGGTTCCCTATAGAAGTCACACACGAAATTTCACATAATTTGGACTTCAATAGATCACCCAAACTTAGACCGGAAAACACCAAAACCTGAACTACAAAAGTCTGCCAACATTCGGTCGACCGCAACATGCCGTTCGGTTGACCGAGTGATCATGTCTCCTGTTTGTGTTTTCACTGCCCTTATTCGGTCGACCGTGTTTTACCTTTCGGTCGACCGTCAGATCATATTTTCCCGACCGTTACTTTTGTCGTATATACCCAACGGTCGTATTCGTATTAAACCATAAATACCCCAAATGTATTTCATGTATCGGTCGACCGAGGACCACGATCGGTCGACCGTTGGTTCATCTATTGACAAACCCAAAATGCCTGTCCATATTCGGTCGACCGCCAAAACCAGTTTCGGTCGACCGTTCACACATTTGTTTGTCACCCCAAAAGTGCCTGGACTAAATCGGTCGACCGAACCCTATCTTGTGTTCGACCGATGACTTAAGTGAACCTAAGTCGTAGAGTTGGGCGGTTGACCGTTGCTTAACCGGTCGACCGAACTGAGTGTAAAACTGCCTAACGGTCGACCGATTGTCCCGATCCGGTCGACCGAATTCAGCCAGAATTGGGTTCTGAACTTTCTGTTTTGTGTAATCACACATCAACTCATACCCAATCAATCTCAACGACTCTATTCTCTCTAATGCCTATATAAGGAGTTGTAAAACACATTTTAACACAACTCTCCCACTACAAACTTTTCCCAAACATTAGAGAGAATCCCATACACTCAAAGCTACAAACCTTTCGCACTAAGTGATCATTTCTTCATCCTACTCAAGTATGCTCAAAGTTTAGAGAGTGTTGTTCCACTCAAGGTTACAATTGTTGTCAAAGAAAGTAAAGGCTCCGGTGAAAGCCCGAAGCATCCTTCTCGGATTGTGAGAAGAAGATTCCAAGCTCGGTGAGGGTTGTTCGCGAGTTTGACGGTTGTAAAGGCGTTCTCTCCCGGCCCGGAACGGGGAGTGGTTAGTGAAGTCGTAGGCGGAGCTCGGTGATCCGAGCGGAGCTTGCAAGAGAGGACTAGGACCCGGGTGGGGTGCCGAACCTCTATAAAAATCCCCCGACTTCTTGTGGTTTGCATTTTCCTACACTTGCTTGTTTTGTTTTTAAATTTCCGCTGCGCATATCCATTGCTTAAACAAGTAGGTGATTAGATTAAAAAGTGATTAGTGAACCCATAACCCACACGATCCTACATTTGGTATCAGAGCCTTGTTAGCTAAATTCTCATACTTAATCGTATTATTTAGCATGGCTTCTACATCATCTAATCACATAGAAGGATTATGCACCACTAGACCTCCATTGCTTAATGGGTCAAACTATGATTATTGGAAAAATAGGATGAAAATCTTTTTAATATCAAATGACCTTAAGTATTGGATGTTTCTCCAAAATCCATACACACCACCAAATGAAAATGAATTAGATTCACTCACTAGGCCCAAAATGAAAGAAATTGAGATGAACTCAAAGATAATGAACATTCTATATTGTGGGCTAAATGAGGGTGAATACAATAGAATTAGGGGTTGTATTAGTGCATATGAAATATGGCATAGATTGCAAATGCATCATGAGGGGGATAGCAAAACTAAGGAAACCCGCATTAGTCTCCTCATGCATAAATATGAGATTTTTTCTATGCATATCGGTGAGAACATAAGCGAAATGAACACTCGCTTCACCGATATCACTAACTCTCTTTTGGTTCTTGGAAGAAGATTAAATGAAGGAGAGATGACAAGGAAATTCCTCCGGTCGTTAAGCCACGATTGGGAAGATAAAGTGGTTGCAATTGAAGAAGCACACGATCTTTCCCAACTCAAAATGGAGGAATTAATTGGAAACTTGATGGCTTATGAACTTCAAATCAATCATCGGAAGGAGAAGGAAGCCACCAAGAAGATATTCACCTTGGCATTACATGCAAACCTTGATGAGCCAAGGAGAGTGGAAGAAGAGGACATTGAGGTCTTAGCCAAAGACTTCTTCAAATACCTCAAGAAAGATAAGGGAGAAAAGAATGAAAGAAGAGGTAGAAGAAGTGAGAAAAGAGAAAAAGAAAAAGAGAGGGAGGAGAGTGAAAATGAGAGGAGAGAAGGGGAGAAGAAAAAGGAGAGAAGGGAAAAGAGAAAAGAAAAGGAGAAAAGTAAGAGAAAAGAGAAGAGGTTGGAAGCTCACAAGGCTACTTGGGACGATTCATCGTCTTCATCGTCATCCAAATCAACCACACCTTCATCGACAAAGGAATATGCACATATGTGCTATATGGCAATTCAAGATGAAGGAAGTGAGGTATCCTCTAACTCTTACTCTAGTAGATCACATTCTTGCTCATCTAAATCATATGCTAGTGATAGTTCATGTTCTAAAGAAGAAACTTATTCTTATGATGAACTTCAAAATGCATTCCATGATTTAGTTAAACAATATGAGATCATATGTGATAAAAACAAGAATGCTAGAAAGTTAATCAAAGATCTCCAAAGCCAAATTGATACATGCATAAATGAGAAGAATGAGGTGATTGCTAAATTTGAAAAGAATGCATCAAATCTTGAAAAATTAAGAGCAACACCTATAGATTGTGATCAACTAAATCTTCAAGCTTCTAACTTGCAATTAAGAAAAGATTTAGAAAGATTCACTAATGGAACTCATATGCTTAACATGCTATTAGGTAGTCAAAGGCAATCTTTGCAAAAACATGGTTTAGGTTACAATTTTAAATTGTAAAACCATGTATCTCACACTACTCTAAATGGTAAGCATATGTTCATTAACCATAGTTCCTCAAGTGTGTGGGCACCCAAAACCAAAATGGTTTGGATCCCAAAAGCTAATGTTCAAGGACCCAAAGTAGTTTGGGTACCAAAATCTACACTTGTAGGTACTTGAGGAGGAGATTGGTGGTGACCGGAAGAGCCAAAGCGTCAAATTCGAATTCGGTTGCATCACCAAGTCAAGATTGGAGCTAATCAATATTCAAGTTTGGTATAAAATTTCTATCTTTGAAATTTCTGAAAATTTAGCTCTAATCGAGTCTATATGCTTAATTGTCATATCTTTAGAGTTTAATTCATTGCAAATCATATACCCCATTCATTGCAAATCATTTACCACATCCATTGATTTTAAATGTCAAATTTTAAATGGATGTTAGAATAAGGCTTAAGTTGAAACTTAAATGAACTTAACTTGAATCATACTTATTGTTTCCATTTAGCCTTATTGATAGGGGGAGCTTAAATGATATACCTTTTATTAGAGTAATGAAGTGCTAAACTTAGGGGGAGCTACTTCATTACAAGACATCCAAACTCTATGCTTAAAGTCTTAATTAATTGTTGTTTTTGATGGATGTCAAAGGGGGAGAGATAATTAAGGGGGTAAATTGAAAAACTTGATAAAACTTGAATAAAAACTATGCACATCCATAGGGGGAGCATCTATATGCATAGTTTACATATAAAATTTTCAAGTATTAAGATATCGGTTGCCATCATCAAAAAGTGGGAGATTGTTGGCTTTTTGGCCTTAATCTTATGTTTTGATGATTTAATCAACCGAATCTTAATTAGAGTAGCACACACTATGCATTGCATATATATTGTATTGTGCTAACCTCTACAGGTGATCAAGACTCAAGAAAGATGGAAATGAAGTCAAGACATGTAATTAAAGCTAAATCGAAGACATGTAATCTTGATTTCTTTTGAGTCTTAGGAACAAAGTGTAATTGAGCATACTTGAGCTAAAATCAACTTAATCACACACTAGGTTCCATATAGAAGTCACACACGAAATTTCACATAATTTGGACTTCAATAGATCACCCAAACTTAGACCGGAAAACACCAAAACCTGAACTACAAAAGTCTGCCAACATTCGGTCGACCGCAACATGCCGTTCGGTTGACCGAGTGATCATGTCTCCTGTTTGTGTTTTCACTGCCCTTATTCGGTCGACCGTGTTTTACCTTTCGGTCGACCGTCAGATCATATTTTCCCGACCGTTACTTTTGTCGTATATACCCAACGGTCGTATTCGTATTAAACCATAAATACCCCAAATGTATTTCATGTATCGGTCGACCGAGGACCACGATCGGTCGACCGTTGGTTCATCTCTTGACAAACCCAAAATGCCTGTCCATATTCGGTCGACCGCCAAAACCAGTTTCGGTCGACCGTTCACACATTTGTTTGTCACCCCAAAAGTGCCTGGACTAAATCGGTCGACCGAACCCTATCTTGTGTTCGACCGATGACTTAAGTGAACCTAAGTCGTAGAGTTGGGCGGTTGACCGTTGCTTAACCGGTCGACCGAACTGAGTGTAAAACTGCCTAACGGTCGACCGATTGTCCCGATCCGGTCGACCGAATTCAGCCAGAATTGGGTTCTGAACTTTCTGTTTTGTGTAATCACACATCAACTCATACCCAATCAATCTCAACGACTCTATTCTCTCTAATGCCTATATAAGGAGTTGTAAAACACATTTTAACACAACTCTCCCACTACAAACTTTTCCCAAACATTAGAGAGAATCTCATACACTCAAAGCTACAAACCTTCCACACTAAGTGATCATTTCTTCATCCTACTCAAGTATGCTCAAAGTTTAGAGAGTGTTGTTCCACTCAAGGTTACAATTGTTGTCAAAGAAAGTAAAGGCTCCGGTGAAAGCCCGAAGCATCCTTCTCGGATTGTGAGAATAAGATTCCAAGCTCGGCGAGGGTTGTTCGCGAGTTTGACGGTTGTAAAGGCGTTCTCTCCCGGCCCGGAACGGGGAGTGGTTAGTGAAGTCGTAGGTGGAGCTCGGTGATCCGAGCGGAGCTTGCAAGAGAGGACTAGGACCCGGGTGGGGTGCCGAACCTCTATAAAAATCCCCCGACTTCTTGTGGTTTGCATTTTCCTACACTTGCTTGTTTTGTTTTTAAATTTCCGCTGCGCATATCCATTGCTTAAACAAGTAGGTGATTAGATTAAAAAGTGATTAGTGAACCCATAACCCACACGATCCTACAATTAGCGCATATGCCCCACAAGTAGGTTTCAGCGAAACCGTGAAGAAACAGTTTTGGGAGGACCTTGACATTATGGTGAGAGAGATTCCTAGTAGTGAGAAACTTTGTATTGGAGGAGATTTTAATGGTGATGTTGGTAAAGATAGCGAAGGGTTTGAACGTATTCATGGAGGGTTTGGGTTTGGTGTTAGGAACCAAGAAGGAGAAGATTTTCTAAATTTCGTTATAGCATATGACCTCATGGTGACAAATATTTTCTTTAGGAAAAGAGAATCTCATTTAGTCACATTTTGTAGAGGTCAACATCGGAGCCAAATTGATTTTGTGCTTACTTGAAAAGATGATCGAGGATCTTGTATAGATTGTAAAGTAATACCTGGAGAGTGTGTGGTGACTCAACATAAGTTGGTAGTAGTGAACTTTCGTTTTCGTATTGGTGTGGTACGAAATAAGTGTAGTAAAGAGGTGAAGATTAAGTGGTGGGGTCTTAAAGAAGAAAAATGTATGAGATTTAAGAATAGGCTTATGACAGACGAACCTTGGGATGTTGTAGGAGACACTAATAATATGTGGGAGAGTATGTCATCTTACATTCGACGAGTAGCTAAAGAAGTTTGTAGGGGGAGATTAGAGGAGGTAGATTGGATTCGAGAGACACGTGGTGGTGGAATGATGATGTGCAACATGCAATTAAAACTAAAAAAGAATGTTATAAAATGTGGTTTAAAGATAAAAATGAAACTAACTTAAAAGAGTATAGGTTGTCTAATAAAAAAGCTAAGAAAACAGTAAGAGATGCTAAAGGGGTTGGAATATATAAGTTGGCTAAAATAAGAGAGAAGAAAACTATAGACCTTAATCAAGTCAAATGCATTAAAGATGATAATATAACCTTTTAGTTAAGGCAGAGGATATCAAAGAAAGATGGAGAGAGTATTTTGATAAGTTGTTCAATGGAGAAAATGATAACGACACTTTTGAAGTTGATGATACAACTGAGAAATCTAATAGACGATTTGTACGGAGGATAAGAGAAGTTGAGGTTAAGGAAGCCTTAAAAGGATGAAAGTTGGTAAGGCTTTAGGACCAGACGAGATCCCGATTGAAGTGTGGAAATGTCTTGGAGATAAAGCAGTAAAATGGTTAACTAAATTGTTTAATATTATCTTTGAGAAAAATAAAATACCAAATGAGTGGAGAATGAGTACTTTGGTGCCAATTTACAAGAATAAAGGGGATATTCAAAGTTGTACTAACTATAGAGGTATCAAGCTCATGTGTCATACTATGAAATTATGGGAAAGAGTAATTGAACACCGTCTAAGGAAAGAGACATGTGTTAGAGATAATCAATTTGGTTTCATGCCTGGAAGGTCAAAAATAGAGGTCATATTCCTTATTAGACAACTTATGGAGAGGTATAGAGAACAAAAGAAAGATCTACACATGACTTTTATTGATTTAGAAAAGGCATGTGATAGAGTTCCAAGAAATGTCATGTGGTGGGCCCTAGAGAAGAAGAAAGTATACATAAAATATGTGAATTTAATTAAAGATATGTATGAAGGAGTTGAAACTAGCATTAGAATTTGTGATGGTGTGACTAAAGCTTTTCCGATTAGGATTGGACTTCATCAGAGTTCAACTTTAAGTCCATATATCTTTGCTTTAGTAATGGACGAGATAACAAAAGATATACAATGTGAGGTTTCATGGTGTATACTTTTTGCAGATGATGTAGTATTAATTGACGAGAGTAGGGTAGGTGTGGAGAGAAAACTAGAGTTGTGGAGAAATACTTTCGAAACAAAAGGTTTTAAACTGAGTAGATCTAAAACTGAATATATAAAGTGTTGTTTTAGTACCGTAAATACCGAGGAAGATGAGATTATATTAGATGGACAAGTGGTGTGTAGAAAAAATATCTTTAAATATCTTGAATCAATACTTCAAAAACATGGGGAGATCGATGAAGATGTTAACCATAGGATTAGAGCAGGATGGTTAAAATGGCGAGAAGCCTCAGGTGTCTTATGCGACAAGAAAATTCCACTTAAGTTAAAAGGAAAATTTTATAGAACCGCAATAAGACCTGTAATATTATATGGTGCGGAATGTTGTCCAACTAAAAGACAACATATACAAAAGATGAGTGTCTCTGAAATGAGGATGTTGAGGTGGATGTGTGGTCATACGCGAATGGATCATATTAGAAATGAAGACATTCGTGAGAGAGTTGGAGTTGCTCCAATAGATGAGAAAGTTATCCAACACAGACTGAGATGGTTTGGACATGTACAAAGAAGACCTATGGAGGCACCTATAAGAAGAGGAGTATTGAATCAGATCGAAGACATAAAAAGAGGAAGAGGTAGACCACGATTGACTTAGGAGGAAGCGGTCGAAAGAGATTTAAGAGATTAGAATGTTCCTCAGGAATTTGCATTGGATAGAAACACGTGGAAGAAGGTGATTCACGTGCCTGAACCGTGACTCCTTAAAGTTTCATTTCTAGCCTACCCCAACTAGTTTGAGATAAAAGGCTTTGTTGTTGTTGTAACAGTCGACCAGAGCAAGACGCGGATTGTCCGAATTTTTCCAGAGAATTTTTCTCATGCATATTCGGTCGACCTTCTATCTCACGGTCCACCAAACATGTGTTAAAACCGAATTGTTCGGTTAACCGAGAAGAATTCTCGGTCAACCGAACAACACAATTTTTGCCTGAATTATTAAGAGAATAATTAGATCATGGATTGGATTAATTCCAGATTTGATCAAACGGTTTTAGGATGCTTATGTGGCGATTTGAGATTAATTTTAGTAGAGAATAATCAAGACATCATGACTAAAGAATAGTTCTTGATAATGATGTTTTGGGAACCTATAAATGAACCTCTCATCCTACTTGTTTATGTTAATGCATAAATTCTCTCTCTCATTAATCTCTCCCTTAATCACCACGAAAATCTCTTAATAGTTTTAAGTTTTGGAGATAGAAATCTCAGGACCTTAAAGATGGGTTATTAGCTAGATTCTAAGCTTAATTAGATATCGATTGAATAGCTCATTTCTCTCTAATCTTGTTTAGAGTTTGGTGAACTTGGAGGCGAATCGGCGGGCGATTCGACGAGCAACGGAACTCCGGATCTTCTGAAAGGTTTTAGAGAACCTTTGGGTATGATCATCTATCCTTTGTTTATTTTAATATGTGTAGAAATGCATGATATTAGAATAAGCAAATACATGTACGTAAAATCAATGAAAATATGAAATTGATCTTGTAAGTTTGTATTAATTTTTTAAAAATATATACATACATAGGGACACGAAATCCTACACCACCATCGTTCCCAACAATGGATGATCCAACTGTACTATGGGCAGTCTGCTAACTGTGCCAAATCCAGCTGTATCGAACAAAAACCAAACTCTCTGGTCTGTGATCTGGCAACCATTGAGCTTAGAAACATGTTCAACGCATTTTACACAATCTGGATCCTTATGCAAAAAAAATGAAATACATGTTAGAACATGAACACATACATTCGAATATTTAATTTGAAAGTAATAAACTACTTACAAAATCTTTAAAGATGTCAGGCTTGTAGTTGGCCTGCAGAACCGACACTGTGCTCCAAATATCTCACCATGAAGGACTTCTGGAATCAACACCCATCATCAACTCACTCCCCCTTAAGCGTCGATTTGTTTCCTTACAACCAAAGGTGCATGCTTTTATTCAGGAGCATCCCAATGCCAAATACTCTGCTACTCTACCCATCTAAAGAACTAAACTCGTACCTCTTCAAAACCTAACACTTTCAACTAATGGAGACCAATCTAAGAAACTCTATCTTCACTGTTCTTTGGAAATACTCCAAGGAACTCCCTTGGAGAGCCTCTTACTTTTTTGGATATTTTTCAACGTTATTTTCCACACACTAGCAAGCTTCTCTCTCGACGTCTAGGCCATTCTATTAACAATTTTCCTTTTGGCTGTGACTTTTTCAAGATTGATGACCATCTATTCAACACATGTATTCTATCCTCCAGGCTGCGTGCATACTTCGGCCTAAGTTACCTTGGATATTTAGGCACCACTCACCAACATTATTTAACCTGGCTTCTTGAGCATGCTCATACTACTCCCCAAAGAAGAGTCATTCATGACTTGGCAATTATCCTTTGGTGGATTCGGAAAGCTTGGTGCAACACCATTTTTAGGCAAGAATCTCATTCCTATCAACACGATACCATGCACATCGGTAACATAATCAAATCCTATTGTTGTAACTGAACTTCGGTTCATTAGGGAAAAAATATAGAAACCACATGTATATGCATATTTTGAATTTGATGTGGTTGAGTGAAGTATGTTTTGTTGAGCAATTGTTATTGTGTTAACATGGAGGGTGAAGTTTCAAAAGAAGTGATTCAAACAACTTATCCTACAGTCAAAGTCCTATTAATTCCATGTTGTTATACCATTAGTTCCATTTAGCCAATCCTTAAAAGACAAAGGTGGCTTTATAGGGTCCGTTTGGATGTTGGGGTTTATAGCTTCTAAACGACACGGGAGCCGCTACAAGGATCAGGAGGCATCAAAACATCATTTGGAGACTAGATGAAGTAGCTCCCAACCCACATCCCAAGGCAGCAATTTGCCTTTGGTTTCATGTGAGCTTCTCTCAACTCCTTTGTTCCATGTGTGCAAGTTTTTTTGATTTTGGACCAAAAGGCCCCTGTCTTTACATGATATTCCTCCTCATCTCCCAAGTTGATTCCAAAATAGGACAAGTTTGACATCAATATTACCATTAAAACCAACCCTAAATTACAATTCGTGCCACCAGTCAATAGGATCTCAGCGTTAGGGTTTCAACATGACAATAGGCAACGAAAAATCTTCTCTTGATGTTTAGGGCCATCAATTGTAGGGTAGATAAGAAGGTGAGAAGGAAGATTGAAGAGTGATTTGGGAACGTGAAATAAAGGCTTGAAATGCAGGTCGAGGTGGTGGTCGCATGCATGGTAGAGGACGTGCTCATGCGCATCCTAAGAAGAAGAAGAGATTGAGAGGTCATTTGTGGTAGAGAAGTATGTATCGCTACATGTGTTGTTACTTGTTTGCAAATTTAACTTTTGGACGTCATCTGAATGTTGAGATGAACTTAATACTATTTTGTTTCAATGTTTTTTTAGTCAAATGTTTTAAATATTTACCATGGATGAATATTCGAACATGTGTTGTGTATGATAGGTTGAATATTGTAAAAAGTAGACAACATGTTGCAAAGAAAACTTGTCGGCGCAGAACTCAACCTCCAAATTGCCAAGTTTTGCTATATGAATTCGACTCTTTGGATGTCGTTTTCAAAACTTGTCTTTCAGGATGCCAAGTTTTGTTTCCAGAACTCGGCCAACAAGATGTTGAATTCACTTCAACTAGTTGAATTGGGACCACACACACACACATATATATGTGTGCTCCTAAAAATACTAAGTACACGAACTCAATATCTTGGTTGCTGAGTTCATCTGAACTCGACATCATGGCTGTCGATTTCCGTGTAATAAACACAACTTAATTCTTATACACTACACATACACATAATTCCAAAGATACCATATAATATACTTTGATTTAAGTTTGTTTACAAAGATCGTATTGATAGCACTGATAGCATATATGATAATATTTGTCACGTTTTCGTATCTGATTTCTTTATTTTAAAGTTTCCATCAATTTACAAGCGAAGAAAATAATATTCAAATTGTACTGTTCGTTTGCTGCAAACCTTGCACGTCTCTCGAAAATAAGATATTTGCCAAAATATCGTCACCATATAGTATTTTGGGACATCCAAGAAAATAACTATAACGTGATAGTATTTTGGAAAATATTGTGTTTCCAAGTGGCACATAAGCAAAAAAAATCTAATGGTATTTTTATTGTATTTGCACCCGTTTAAATCCAAATATGTTATATATATTATATTTATAAAAACCAAAAAAGGAGTATTAGGGTTTATGGTGTTATGCAAACAATAACTTCAAATATGATATACATTACAAAAACCGAAAATAATCGTATATTCGTATTTATTTTCCTTACGTAAATACAATACAAACATATATAACTTTGGTTGTTGAGTTCGATTTGAACTTCAAACCGAAAAATTTCTAAGTGTTAGAATCCAACTTCTAAGATGTCAAGTTCTCTAAACACTAAAATCTAAAACTCATCACTGTCACGTGTTGCAACGTGGTTACAACAGGTCTAGTGTGAGAAATATTTTTTGATAGGTGCAGATTTAAAATATATATATTATTACAAAAAAGGGAATTATTACTTGTCGCCCTTTTTTACTAAAATCGTCCTTCCAATTACCCTTTTACCATTTATAATCCATTTAATACGCATTTCGTCTCATCTCTTAAACTAAGACTTCTGTCTCAGTTTCTCTCACTCTACCAGTACGAACACCACAAAAATGTCTGGCGAAGCATCTGGATCCGGTGAAGTAAGCCCACCAAAAAAATCACCCCGGACGTTTGGCTAGGACGTCCCCATGGGGGCGTTTGGAAATTTTTTTATTTAAATTTTATATGTTGTGTTATTTCAAATTATTTCAGGTTTCGTTACAAGATTTCGGTGGTGACGGGATAAATTACAGTGAGCTTTTTGTAAATGAGCAAAAAATTGAAACAACCGATTACGCGATAAGATGAGTGAAACAAGTTGTCATCGGAGCAAGTTTTTTTGGGTAGTATCATCCTATAAACCACAAGCAGCCATGTGCAATTATGTATATCTCAGCGGGAATGAATGATTTGTTGTACCTGTGTATTACAAACTACCTTGGGAGAGTCCTTCTACCATGATGAAGTCATGCAGAGAGTTGATCATTACTCATTTAGGGAATTACATACATTACAATCGCTTAGAATTAGCTGAGGGATTCTCAGTACCTCCTATAGCGACCATGTGGTTTCAAATGCAAGGTCAGAGTGTTCTTGGATGGGAGCTGAAGTATGAAAATATGAGAGCATATTGGAACACGGACGATTAAAATAATTTAGGCGAATTTAAGCGGTAAGAAAAAACTTTTTAACTTTGTACACGATGCAAAAAAAGCCCACGGATGTAGCATTTGTTCCGATAAATGTTACGCTGACAGTGACGTAGGTGGGACAATCCGACAATGTCTCAAGAATTGTGTACCATTTTGGAATCTAATAAATTCTTGGTTCTAATATAATATTGGTAATCCTTTTACCAGAGTCAATTCCAATTGTTGGTGAGAGGCATCTACAAGTTATAAAATATGATCCAGAGATGACAAATACTCGTAGTCATCCAGAGATGGTAAGGATTCATCGATTCCAATGACACTAATACTCGTAATTTCATGTAACACGTACAAATAAAATTTTAATTTATCTATTATTATCAGAATTTATTTATCAATGATTATAGACATAATAACGGGTGATCTTTTTCAGACGTCCAGCCTGAGCACCCGAAATGCCCAGACGTCCAATCCAGGGGGCCACGTGCCTCTCTTGGATTGGTTAAATATTTTTTGTTTTGTTTTTGATTTATTATTTTCAAAAATATTTTAAAAATTATTTAAAATCGTTTTTTCAAAAAAAATATGAAAATATTTTTTTTATTTGTTTATATTTTTTCAATTGTTTTGACAATTTTTATGTGTTTTAACTAGAATTGATCCTCAAATGACGTGGATGAAAGAGAATGTATGGCATTTTAATTGTTTTTGTGTGTGATTAAGAAAATTTTAAGAAAATTAGTTTGAGCTGACGTGAGTGAGAGAGTCGAACACCCACCTCCATTGTCACACCAAACAGTAGCCTTGTGACGTACAGTATGATGGGACTATAATATATATTAGCTTAGATTAGTATCACTTTATATTGATGAAAAAGTAAGTTTATTACTTATATATTAGCACGGTCAGGAGAGACTTATAGGTTAAGTTACATTTACAAATGCACCAATTTAAGATTAACTGAATTTGCGATCAAATAAAAAGACTTTCGTATTATAATCCATAATGTAATTTTTGAGGGTTAATGTGACCACATTAGTCCTTCGTCATAATTTTTTCCAAAAAATTACTAGATGGTCAAAATAATATATTTTACTGATCATTTTAGATGTTCATTCACTAAGTTAAGGTAAAAGTTGTTAGGATCTATGTGTAGGATTTTGTGTATGTATGTATATATTTTAAAATTTTAATATAACATACAAGATCGATTTTCATATTTTCAGCAATTTTATGTACATCTATTTGTGTTTTATTCTAATAACATGCAACATACATTTATTAAAATAATCCACAAAGATAGAATCATACCTAAAGGTTCTATAAAACCTTTTTGATGATCCGGAGTCGCGTTACCCGCTGAATCGTCCACGGAATTGCCTCCGAGTGTTCACCAAACTCTAAACAAGGTTAGAGAGAAATGAGTTAGCCAATCAATCTTTAACAAGGTTTAGAATCAAGCTAATTACTCATCTTTAAGCTCCTGAGAATCTTATCTCCAAAACTTAAATTTACTAAGATATTTTCGTGGTGATTAGGGAGAGATTAATGAGAGAAAGATTTTTGCATTAGTTTTAAAACAAGTAGGAATAGATGCCCTTTTATAGGCTCCCAAAACATTCTTATCAAGAGCTATTATTTAGCCATGATCCCTTGTTTTTCTCTCCTAAAATTAATCTCTAAATTCCACATAATCACCCACAAAAATGTTTTAATTAAATCTGGAATTATTCCACCCATGATTTAATTAATCTCTTAATAATTCAGGTAGAATCGTTCTTGTTCGGTTGACCGAGAATTATTCGGTCAACCGAACCATTCGATTATAACACGTGTTCGGTGCACCGTGAGCTAGACGGTCGACCGAATCCGTATGGGAAAAATTCTCTAGAAGAATTCGGACGAACCACGTCTTTTAATCGTTCTACCATTGACCCACCAAAATCGCTCCTGCGACATAGTCATCGGATGACTGGGTCACCTTCGGTCTACCGAAAATACTACTTCTCGGTTGACTGTGCACACTCGGTTAACCGAACCCGATTGTCCAGGCACTCCAGACAATTTCGGTCAACCAATTGCACTTACCCGTTCCCTATTCGGTTAATCGATCTGAAGATACCCCGGTCGATCGAATCATGAACGGTTCATCGTGTTTAACCCCGATTTTACCTTTGTCAAATTTTGGATTTATTTCCAACAAAATTTGATCTTTTGGGGTTTTTAGCAATTCACATCTTATATATATATCATCATATGTAATATTAAATTATTACACCCCATAATATATATGAATTTATTATGATTCTAATTATGTCAATTCTCATGACATATTGATTTTAATTAAATCACCACATGTGTCATATTTTCACATGAAACCCGACACATCATATGAACTTAAAATCAACCTCTTGTTTCCCAGTTTTGTGGTGTGAGCTATTGACAGTGATATTAAACACTTAATATCTCAAACTATAAGCGGTATCTAGCTACACATTATAGTTACCCAATTAGCATAGATGTCTTTGTTCCACCCGAACCAAAACACGATCCATTTAGTGATGTAAGTGCACCACTTGTGTCCATCCCTTTCCTCATGATATTAAGAATATATACAAAGTACAAATGTGTCACCTTTGTATTATATTCATTTCTTGATCTTTCTAAGCTAATTATAACTATGTGACTTAACTCAAGTCACATTGTGCATATTATAATTTTGCTTTATCAAGGGCCCACTAATATCATCACTCAATTAAGAGGGGCAATGATAATCGTTTGACTAGCTATCTTTTCCAGCACAAGCCATGTCCAACCAACTATTGTCGTTACCACTACACTCATTGGTAGTTTTTGACAATAATCAAATTAAACACTTCTTGAGTGAGAAGATATAAGTCTCATATCTTAGGATCCAAGACACAGTAAAACATTAATGACACGAAACACAATTCCATAATGTTTTACTTGTTAGGTCTATTCAATATATAAAAGTAATATTTTCCTCTTTTATATACTCGTGTCGTCAATTATTTGGAGAGCTACAACAATCGATGACCAACACGACAAATTTATCTCGATAATTAATGTTCTATGTTAACTAGCATGATTGTGAATAACTTTTGATTTATGTAAACCATTATCTTTTAGAGCTCTACGGTTAAGGACCAAACACATCTTCCTTAACACTTCCAAATGACGAATACTATAATCAAGGAACAAAATGTTTGTACATTCAATTCATAATAATTGACATATAAAAGTAAAACTTTTAGAACACATTCCTTTCACTATGTCACTCTAATCACAAGATAAATGCGGCATTAAAAATACTAATTGAAAGATTAAGAGATAAGACGTGCAAACCACCAAATCGATGACACCGGAGTTTAGAGAAGTTCGGCACCCACATCAGGGTCCTAGTCCTCCTCGTAAGCCTCGCTCGATCTCCCGAGCCTCGCTTACGGTTCCACTAACCGATCTCCGTTTCGGGTCACGATCAACGTCGTTTACAACTCCGAGCCTCGCGAACAACCTCGCCTCGCTCGTGTCTCCTCTCACAATCCGAGAGGGAGCTTCTTTGAAGCTTTACAACTTAGTGATTCTTTGAATATGGAGATGAAATCACAATCTAACTAACACTCTATACTTGAGCACACTTGGATATTGATATGGAATTGGATATGCAAGTGGTGAAGTTTAGGCTTAAGTGTTGTGGATTGAGAGCTTGAAGATGGAGAGGATTTGACATTGAGTGTTAGATAGATAGGAAGTGTTCAAGAGATTCAAAATCAACAAATGATGTCTTATTTATAAGTCTTCAAGCTCAACTAGCCATTTGGTAGTTGGTGGGGAAATGGACCGATAGGAATGCAAGATATGACTTAAGCTCGAGCAGATATCGATACATCTTCAGTCGACCATTAACCAAATGGTAGTCCGAAGAATTGGTCTGATTTAAGAATTCGGTTGACCGATTATGTATCGGATCACCGTTCACCAATCTCCAGTACCTTTTATCTATTTAGCCCTAATTAAGTTCGGTTAACCGTTCCAAGGTGGACAGTAGAATTAGTTTATCTCTGATCTACTCAAGTTCGATTGATCGTGTACACTTCGGTAGACCGAAGTTAACGAGGGTTTTGCGCTGACAGTTGTAGCTCAAATAAAGGTTGGGTACAACGGTCAAATGCCACGTGTAAATAGTCGTTGTGCACCTAAAGACAATAAAGAATCAGTAGACTGATAGGTATTCGGTCGTCCGAAGTGGGACAAGTCAATTGGATTTTAGGGACTCGATTCGAATGCGACCGTTGGAGCAAAGTCCAAAACCGGTCCAGGGCTATTCGGTGTTCCGTTGGGGTAATTCTAGAGAACACCTAAGTTTTACTGGTGGGAAGAATTTGGGTATCCGAAAGGTGTTCGGTGGACCGAACTAGACAAGATTTGATTGACCGAAAGGGGTTCAGTTTACCGATGATGGACGAGACATAATCCTAGTGCTCAAGTTTACATTAAACCTTATGGACTCAATAAATACAAAATTACATGTCTTGCTTCAAAGTTTTGATTACAAGTCTTGAGTCTTGATGTCTTTGTCCCAATGCTAATTTCCTTGATTGTCTTGATCAACCTATTAAGATGTTTACAAGTATACAAGTATGTATGCAATGCATGTAATCATGTTTGCTCACTTTGATTGACTAGGTTGATTGATTAAGATTAGTTTAATTAATCATCAAAATTAATATAGATTAAGACCAAAAAACCAACAAAAGTATCCTTAAATATATTTTTACTATAAAAGAAGAAGAAAAAGTTGAACTAGTAGATTTAAACACTAGAGTTGTCCTGATTTAGAATTGATCCGTAGATATAACATTTGTCTGATGGTGTCAGGAATTTAGGTCAGATGGTCGGAATTTGTAAATGTATTCCAACGATATCATGAAATTGTTTGCATATATAACTAATTTTTAACTATTGGTAAGATTGTTTTCCCCGTATGGATCAAAATCCTAAAAGATTAAACTTTAGAGGGCCAGAATCCAAAATAATTAAGGAAAATGATTTATAGATTCCTTTTAACAAACCATTTAGGACGTTCCTAGCGTGGATGTACATGATTTATTTAGGGGTGTTGACAACATGAAGGTATTTTTCAGCACTATTTAATTTGCTGATACATGACAATCTAGGCATCCATTTGTTTCCAATGCATGACAAATTGTGTGTTGTGTCCCTCGCGATACAGATATATGTACATCACAGTACAGATGTGTCACATGAGGGACATGTGTATTTGCTGCGAGGAAGATGTGTATTTCCTTAGGGGAATATGTATTTTTGTTGTGGGGGAAAGATATGTATTTGTTGAGAGGAAGATGTGTATTTGTTGAGAGGAAGATGTTTTTTCCTTTAAAGTGCATTTTTTTAAAAATGATGCGAGATTACCCTGTTTTGTGGTAATCCCAAGAATAATTTTCCTAAATGGGGAAATCAATTGTCTCTCATTTTATCGGAAACCGTATTTTTAAACAATAAAATAAAAAACACAAATGATGACATGGATAGTGATGATGATGACCTCACGGACGCACGACATCCATATATCCATGGGCGGACCCAGGCGTTGACACTTATTTTTATGTTAATAATACTATGGATCCTTTTCTTGAAGTGTGGTGTCTATCTTTCGATTATTAGGTTATCTTTAACAGTACTCTGATTTCTCTTTATGTACACTCTTAATCGTGTCATGAAACTCTCACACCCTACATTCTCCTCATCCACGTCGTTTGGAGATCAATTCTGGATAAAATAAATTTAAAAATTATAAAAAATAAAAACAAATAAAAAACATATTTTCAAAACAAAAAAGATTTAAAATAACTTTAAAATAAATATATTACAATTATTAACTATTAACAAAAATAATAATGGGGGGATGTGTCACCCACCTGCCCTGGCGGCACACCCTCCCTAATGATGCAAATAGATATTTTTGAATTTGATATAACTTGTATATGAATTCGGATATGAATTCGAAATAAGCATACCAAATCCGAATTCAAATTCAAATTTTTATAGGTTACCAAATTCATATCCGAATTTGAGAACTTTTCGAATTCAGATTCGAATTTGGATAATGTTCAAATTTCTATAACATATTATTATATATCTTTTGTTGTATAATATAATTTTTTTGGAAAGTTGTTTTAAGAGAATTATATTATAATTTATTTTTGCATTTCTATTATGTTTATATTTACATAAGAAATAACTTATTTTTTATTAACTCAAAATACAAATATTAATAACCACATTCCATATGTATTGGATGTCAAAATTGGTATTTTCGGATATTTGGATATGGTTTGACCTATATCTGAATTCATATTCGAATTTGAAAATGGTAAAAAAATTAAATCAATTTCAATTGCAAATTGTATTTGGTAAAAACTTCTTTACCAAATATGAGCCAAATTGTAATTTTCGATTAGAATACTCGGATAATTGGTTAACATTTGCATCCTTAGACGGCTAGCCCCTCCCGCTAGGGGGTTTCGCCCGGACATCCGATAAAAGAGTCACATTAAGGGAGTTCCTAGAGACTGTTTACAGTTATATGATGCACACCAGGACTGACAAATTTGTGTTTCGTGTCGTGTTTGACACGAACACGAATTGACACGAATTGTTTTTCCTCGACCCGAACACGAATTAATAAGAAATAGTCGACACGAACACGAACACGAAAATCTAATCTTAAACATGAACACGAATTTGGTAACCCGAACACGACCCATGTTGACACAAATCCATTTTTCGTGTTCGTGTTGACACGAACACGAATTAACATGAATAACTCGAACTGATTTGTTTGACACCAATTATGACATGTTTGATACAAATTTACACAAACACGAATTAACTCGAACACGAACTAGCATGTTTGACACTAATTACACGAAACACGAACCCGACCCCGACCCGAATTACAATTCGTGTTATTCGTGTCAACCCGAATTACACGAGACACGAAATACTCCAACCCGAACCCGACCCGAATTACAGTTCGTGTCATTCGTGTCGACCCGAATCGTGATATTTAGTGTCGGATTTAGGTTCGAGTTTCGTGTCATGACCCGAATTGCCAGCCCTAATGCACACCCTTCAATTTTCTCATGGGTCTGCCACTGCATATATCAGCATTCAAATATTAACAATATACGTGTTGAAATCCAAAAACATGTTACAGACCCGGCTAAATTCTAGGGGGTTGGAACCGCACAAGGTTTTCAAAATATAAACAAATTAAATACCAAAATTTCGGTATCAAATTCCAAAAGGATAAAAATTCGTGGGGGTTGCCCCATCCGCCTTACATGAGGTGGCACCATCGTGTCATTTGGTGTCATCCGCCTAAAAGGAATTTTTACAACTCTATGATAAAAAGCAACATAAGTTTCTAAGTATTAGTACGTGCTTGACGAAAGTTAATGACTAAGTAAGGACTTACTTACAAGTTACAAACACCAATTGAAACTATCCAAGTGCGTTTCAAAGTAAATATATAGAGTCGTAGAGTAGTTAGCTAGAACGTTTCCTCGAGATAGAAGGATCACCGAAGGTCTGAACTTCATCTTTGATTAAGTTGTTTTTCGTTAGGATAGATAGATTATATGTCATCAATTATCTCACATTGTATTCCAACGTGTTTGATTACAAGAAAACTCTAAACAAGTGGGAGCCTAATTTTGGCTTCCTAAGACCTAGTAAGCAACAAATAAGTCGCATGGAGAAGGGGGCTCGGCCTTTTCCCATGCAACTTGCGTTACTACGACTTTCCCTATAACTCCAAAAAGAAGATTAAATTAACTTTAAAGGAAAATGTTGAATTTGTAATTTCCACGTTACAATAACTAATTTAAAAGAAAACTAGTTGAAGTATGTCTCACTTCTTAATTCTTATAATCTACGCATACACATAATTCCGAAGATACCATATAATATACTTTGATTTAAGTTCGTTTAGTAAAAATATGGTCGCTAAATATAAATTTTGTTTAAATATTGTACAAAGATTGTATTGATAGCATATATGATAATATTTGTCAAGTTTTCGTATCTGGTTTCTTTATTTTAAAGTTTTCATCAATTTATAAGCAAAGAACATAATATTCAAATTGTACTAGTTCTTTTCGTTGCAACCTTGCGTGTCTCTCGAAAATAACATATTTCCCAAATATGATCATGATATGGTATTTTGCGACATCTAAGAAAATAACTATAACGTGATGGTATTTTAGGAAATATTGTGTTTCCAAGTGGCATGGAAGAAAAAAACCTAATTATATTTTTTTATTATATTTGCACCCGTTTAAATCCAAATATGTTATATATATTATAAAAACCAAAAAAGGAGTGTTATGCAAACAATAACTTCAAATATGATATACATTATAAAAACCGAAAATAATAGTATATTCGTATTTTATTTTCCTTACGTAAATACGATACAAACATGGTTCATACATACATACATACATACTCAAGTGTATATATCTCACCGATTCTCACCCACTAGCATTAATCAGATTAACTGATTAAGTGCAGTAAAGCTTCCAAGTGGGCACTGAGGTTGACTTGTATTACCAGACAAGAAGAAAAGACCAAATAGATTTTGACCGACGTGCGAAATTCCAAGTTTCCACACCATAATTCCCACCACCGACCGATTCCACACGTCTAATTCCCACCATACCAGCTCACGTAGTGAGGGGAGTGAAGGTGAAGGTGATCACTCACCCACCCAACAAATAGGCAAACCAAAACAGCCTTGCTAGGCCTTTGTGGAGTGGAGAAGGAGAGATGGATCTCAAGGGGTTCTTTTGCTGTAGGGTGCCTTTGGAGAGGTTTGTTGGTGAATTGGATTTGTTGGGTTTTCTGGGTTTTGGAGGAAAGGTGGGGTCTTTTTGTGATTTGGGTTTGTGGGTTTTTGTTGTTTTGTTTTGGTTTTGAGGGAAAGATGGGATCTTTATGTGATATGGGTTTGTGGGTCTTTGTTGTTTTGTTTTGATTTTGAAGGAGAGATGGGAGTTCTATGTGAATTGGGTTTGCTTGGTTTTGTGGTTTTTTGCTTTTGCTTTGGAGAAAAGATGGGATTTTTATGTGGATGGATTTGTGGGTTTTTGTAATTTTATTTTGATTTTGATGAAACGATGCGATCTTTATGTGCAATGGTTTTTTTTGTGCTTTGTGGTTTTTTGCTTTTGTTTTGGAGAAATATGGGATTTTTGTGTCGAATGGGTTTGTGGCTTTTTGTTTTTATTTATTTGAGGAAAAGATGGGATTTTATGTGAAATGGGTTTAGCTTTTTCCCGTCTGGTTTTGTTTTGGAGGAAAAATATGATGTTTTTGTGTGACTTGGTTTTGTTGATTTTGATTTTGAGGAGAAGATTGGATATTGGTTGTTTTTGTTTTAAGCAGTGTAAAGAGAAAGGAGTTTTTTTTGGGGGGGGGGGGGGGGGGGGGTGGGGTGGGGGTCATTTTTAAGAAAACAGTTTTTTTTGCAGGTTATTGTCTGAAAGGTTTGTGGTTTTTCCTTTCAATTTACAGAAAAAAAATCGTTGTTTGAGGAATTTGTGGTACTTCCCCCCAGTGATACTAGTTTATGGATTTGATTCTGAACATATTTTCGGCTTTTTACTGTTTCTATTGTGAGAATTGGTTTTTTTCTAAATGATTGAACAAAATGAAGGACAAGAATGTTTATCTGCTTGATGAGTTTGCTTAATGTCCTTCCACTTTCTGACCTTTATTGTGTTTTTATTTAGATGGAACTCCTATTATGTTATACGATCCTTTTGGAAAAGATTACTTGTCAACAAAGTAAGGAGAAAACAATTTCATGTGTTCTATTTTGTCCTTTTGATCTGAAAAGGTAGGAATGGAACACTTCCCACTTGTAAAATTGATATAACCCCTGAAGAAAGTCTTTCTCTATGCAGTTGCTTTCTTCTGAATTTTCTAAACTTGAGTTTAGGATTTCCCCTGGTTTTTAGTTAGAGACGGAATTTGTTGTGATTTCACGAAATTTTGAAGAAAACTCTCGGTCACTATTTTACAGTTTTCAAGTTGAAATAATGGTCAAAATTGTCTGCTATTGTGTTCTATCAAAGATAACTGATTTGATTACGAAAACAGACAGGTAAAGGAAAGTGGAAAGATCCAGTCATGGAGGATCTTCACACTCAAAGAACTAAATTCGGCAACAGGCAATTTCAACTACAATAACAAGTTAGGAGAGGGTGGATTTGGAAGTGTTTATTGGGGTCAGCTCACTGATGGGTCACAAGTAAGCCTTTTTTATCGGTCTCTTCGTTTCATTTCATCCTTTGTATAAATTACGTCTGACTTTGAATCTCTATGTAAAACGGTTGCATGTTTCCTAACTTAATTTTGATGTCGTATTTGATCATTTATAATTTGTCAGTTCTTTTCTATGACAAGGTGGTGTGGAAGTGGATCGAGATTCGAGAAACCTCAGATCTTTAGACATTAGACAATGTTTGGTACATTCTTTTGAGTGTCTGTGATTTAATAAAATATGATGCATGGAAATTGAGTTCTGAAACTGCATTCTCAAGCTTAGCTTTCGTAACACATTTACGAACACACACTCAAAAGATGTGGATAACTTGCAATGGGCAATGTGTTCCTTCTCATTATGAAATGAACCTTGTTGTCAACCTGTGTATTATATATAATGTATTACTTAGAAACAGAAGAACATGGTTGAATGGTATGGACGGATTTACTAGGGAAATTGAGAAACCCGTATCTGATATCTTTGCCTTTTACAACTTGTATTCGTGATGCTTTACTGCTCTATTATTTGGAGTACTGTTTTGCCTCGCTGATTTGTAAATTGCGATGGAACGGTGACTGTGTGCCAGCCACTTGTGTGAGCATGTTTCAGGTTGCAGTGCATGTTTTTGGTGTTGCAAAAATGTGTTGATTTAATGTTATCTGGACCTAAATATAGAACAAGAAGTGTTAGTTTTTTACATCCTGTACAAAGTAATAAGCAGTATTAGTTTTATACATCCTTTACAAAGTAAAAAAAAAAACTCGCAGACAGTACTTCGTTAGAGGTTATAAGAAGTTAATAGTATGCTTTCCATAGTTTATCAAATGATAATTTTGTCTATAGCTTGTTTAAATTCTATGTTAAAGATCAAATGAAGTAACTGAGAGTTAAAACAGATTGCAGTTAAAAGGCTGAAGGTATGGAGTGCCAAAGCCGAAATGGAGTTTGCGGTTGAAGTTGAGGTATTGGGCCGAGTCAGACATAAGAATCTCCTCTGTCTACGGGGATATTGCGACGAAGGGCAAGAGCGCCTCATAGTGTATGATTACATGCCAAACTTGAGCTTGCTATCGCATCTACACGGGCAACAATCAAGACAACGCCTTTTCAATTGGAGGAGGCGAATGAATGTTGCAATCGGGTCGGCCGAGGGTCTCGCGTAAGTGACTTCGAAAATCCAGTCGAATATTATATATAATTGATTTCTTCAATGCATAACCGATGAATTTACATTTCAGCTATCTTCACCATAGTGCAAGACCGCACATAATCCACAGAGACATCAAAGCTAGCAACGTGCTTCTGGATTCCAATTTCGAAGCTCATGTTGCGGACTTTGGATTCGCGAAGCTCGTTCCCGATGGCGTTACTCATGTGACCACCAAAGTCAAGGGAACTCTTGGTTACCTTGCACCTGAGTACGCCATGTTGGGCAAAGCCTCGGAGAGTTGCGATGTGTATAGTTTTGGCATTCTTCTACTCGAACTCGTCAGTGGAAAGAAGCCAATTGAAAAGCTTAGCACTACAATGAAGCGCACCATAGCCGATTGGGCGCTTCCCTTTGCCCGAAGTAGGAAAATAAACGCCTTGGCGGATCCGAAACTCAAGGGAATATTCAACGAGTCAGAGCTTTATAGAGTTGTTCTGATCGGGCTGGTGTGCGCGCAAAAGTCGCCGCGGAAGAGGCCAAACATGGTGGATGTTGTGAGCTTGCTCAAAGGGGAATCAAGGGAGAAACTAAGAGATTTGGAGAATAATGAGCTGTTTAGAAGTGGTGGTGCAAGAGTTAGTAGCTATCATGGTTTTCAGGGGGGAGATGACAGCTCTGAGTGTTTCTCAGGTGAGACGGACATGGATAGTGAAATCATAAGTTCATCACAAGATTCAATCGAGAAAAATAAGGGAAGTTAGTTTGAACATCCGATATGACTCTTGTGTTGTTCAATTTTGTCTTGCCATTGACTTTTTAACGTGTGATGTAACCTTGTAGCATGAAAAGTAAAATAAACTGGCAGGCTCGTTGTAAATTTTCTTGAAATATCTTATATTCTTCTTATGAATTCTTATGAAAGAAGTCGAGGTTCAAATAAAGAAATAAGGTAATATATAATTAGTTTGAACTCATGTAATTACACGGATGTCTGAAATTGGGATTTTATTTTGCTTATTCTTTTGTAAAATCTCTTACAATATAAAATTATTTATGGATGTTATGTAACATACGATCATCAAGTGAAAAACATTATTATATAGTCTGATTGCTTCGAATTTGAGTTAATAATATTAAAAATTTCAAAATAAAATCTTTAAAAACACGAACCAATGAAGTTAGAACGTCAAGGATACTTTAATTGTATAATGATAGATGAAACGATCTTTGCAACGTCCTATCAGATGAAATTACGTAATCTAACTTCTAAAATCTTCCAAGAATTATTAGAACTAATATTTAACTCTTGTGTTGCACGTGTAAGCTTAAAACGTAGAAGATGTCACAAACTGAAGCTGTGTAACGGGCCGGACCCGTTTCAAGGAGCTGGCGGGCTGCGGGCCGGGCCGGGCTGTTTATTTCCTTAATATTCTTGCATACAAACGGGTCCTTAGTATTCTTGCATAAAACCCGACCCGTTTATTTTCTTCCGGCTCAGCTCAGCCCGACACCCACCTCTATCACAAACAATATATATTTGTTAGAAATGGAGAGACGCAAACACAAACTTCTATCGCTAATTTGCAATAAAACACCAATATTATTTATAAAAAATCTACTCCATAGTAAATTTATAATCGAAACATTCGTGAAAGAATAGTCATTCAATTAGTCAATGTTTCCCATGGAACCGGTGCGTACATACAAAGTAAGCAATTAGAAGATCATAGATACATTGAATATGAGAAGGTTGCAGACCACAAAAATGACACTATAATCAACATGGATGTAACGTTCTCGAAATAGTAGAAAAAATTAAACTTTAAAAGATATTCCAAATACATTCACGTGGGAACGCTACCAATAATATATACATCAAGAGATGCACCGTATGATACAGAGTTTCAAAAGTATGATTACATCAAAAGATAAGATAAACATATACACGTAATCATATCAACCACAAAAAGGAAAAACTGGAGGATCTGATCCCTCGTGCGCCCCTCCTTGGTCACCACCCTCTATCGCCGCTCACGCCTTGAAATGCAAACATGAAACTATGTCTAAGTTTCCATAAGGAAGTCCCGTATGACAAACTTCCCTAACTTGAATGAAATACGATAACATATTAGTATACGAAACTACAATAATAAAAATCTTCCCTAAGCTGGGCATTAAGGACCTCTGTCCCAACCCACACATCACACGTGCTCGCAAGGCACATTGGGTACCAAGGACATCTGCCCCAACCTATACATCACACACACAAGGCACACTAGTAGGAACATCGTCGACCAACATCTCCGCCACACAAGGACAGACTGCTCACACAAGCTGAACTTTATAAATACACTGATCGCTATCAGATTAGCTTGTCCTTTCTGTCGTCTCTCAAGGTTGGTGAACTCGTTGCCCTCAAAGCCGATTACACGCCACTCAACCATAAAAGCACAAATTATGACAATGGTTGACCGAACGTGGCATAACGGTCGACAGATTCCCTCCAGAAAGTGGCATGGGTTCAACCGTGACGTAACCAGTTGAACGAACCCAACTCAATCGGTCGAACCAAATGTGATAGGCGGTCGACAGTTTGGATGGTCAAAGCCCGGGTTCAACTAACTAACTACCAATTGGGCAAACGACAATGGTATCCCGTTCGACCGAAATTATTAGTCTTTAACTCTCAAATTCGACATCTACTGGTCGAACAAAAGTCCTCGGACGGTCGACCGTTTAAAAGGTTTATGCCATAAAATCATTTAATTAAATTATCGTATCGGGCGAACGACAAGGAGGACCCAGTCGACCGAAAACATGGATTTCCTACGTTTTCTCTAAGTCATCACTAGTGGAACCATATTTAAGTTCTCATAAGTCATCGGTCGAACCAAATCAAGAAGCGATCGAATGTTTAGAAGGTCTACGCCCCCGACCGACTTAGGTACAAGTACAATCAGTCGAACTGGTCACAAGGCGGTCAACCATTTGGATGATCTATGCCTTCAACCGACTTAGTTACAGTGTAACCAGTCGAACGACAAAGTGGACCTGTTAGATCGAAAACAACAATCTTCTTCCTCTCGCCAAAATATGCATAACCGGTCGACCGCCCAATGACATCGTTCTACCGGTGCGAGACAGAAACTCCCAATTACACTGTGACTAGTCGACCAATGCCAACACCGATCGATCGTTCCAGTGCAGCAACATTGCTGCACTTCGACATTGACAAAGTCTCCGCCCTCCGACGACGCACCCGACCTCTCACACGCCTTGTGTGAACACTAAAAAGGAACTTGGCATACCTTATTACGCGTCGAAGCTTCCGGACATCAATGATGATCACTCGCACGCCTTCTCACACCTTCGGCAACTCTTCGCACCGAGATCACCCAACCAAGATCACACCTCCTCCGGTCACGCTTTGCTAAGCTCGGCTTACTCTCCTTCACCTTCACCCACCGGACTCAGAGAGCTTAGAGAGAGAGAGAGAGATGAGAGTTGAGGGAGACAAGTGAAGTGAAGAAAAGGAGAAGGATTCTCACCTTTTAAACCATTCCCCCAACCAATCACAACACCACACCTCAACCCAAACCATCCGATCAACCTATTAGCCACCTAAACATGATTAAGCCACTAATCAAGAATTAGGATCTAACAGTGAAGTTATACAATCTTTTTTTATTATATGATAGTCAAAAATCACTTCTTCGTATATCTTCGTCCACTCTTCTAATATGAGTTTATGACCATCTTGCATTGCTAGATCCATGCAAATGTTATGTACCTGAAATGACTACTGAAAACATCAACGTTAGCAATGAAATTAGTTAACATGAATCTTGATACTGATTTTCAAATTGTAGCCATAACGGTTGAATGCAAAAGTTTAAAAAAAACATATAAAAGATTTACATAGAATACAATACCAAATAATTACATTAATACTTTATGGAGATAACACTTGAACCCATGATTTGTGAGTATAAGAGAAACAAATTACCTCAAAACCTGCATTCTGCTATGTTCCATATTTTCTTTATGACCTATAATTACGTATATCTCGTAAGTTGTAACACATGTACGTCGTAACACAAATATATATCTTACACAAATAGTTCATGGTAGTATGGAAAGTGAGATGGATAGATATCCCAAAGCAAAAACAATGATGGATGGTTGTGTGCCATCCTTTTTTTCGGCACAAATAAAGGATGGTTGTGTGCCACTTGAATTGACGGACGTACTGCCTGAACTTGACTAATAAGGTGGCTGCAGAAAATTGACTCCACACCCAAAATTAAGGTCGTGTAATTAGTAACAAAGAAATGGATTTGGAGAGGCAAAATTGTATGGGAAAACGTGAATATATAAGGGAAATGTTTAGTAGCCGCTCTCCGGGACGCGTTCGCGGGACGCTGCTGAGTTGGACAAATTCTGCTCAGCCAAAGTTTAATATTTTTGGCGGGCAGAGGGAGCAGCCGCATTTAATGCATCTCAAATCAGACGTGCTCCAAATCATATCATTCCTTTTGGCGCTCCCACCTGCTCCATACCTCTTTTTGACGAAGATGCACGGAATGGCCACCGTCACTTCTTCCTTTCTTTTTCATTTTCGTTCATTTCTCTTCGTTTTGAGAGAAATCTTCGCTCAAATGGAAATGGCGTCAAACGTTCCTAAGGAGAAGATGATTTTCCCCTCTTTCGAAGGAGCAAGAACCTTTTACAACGATTATGCTGATGTTTGTGGTTTTGGTGTTAAGCTACGACATACTCATTACGACGCTGGTGTGGTTACCCGGGCTACTCTTACTTGTTCCAAGGAGGGTAACGCACCAACAGACCAAGGTCAAGGCATAATGAAGCCACGTTTATCTAGTAGAGTTCAGTGCACGGCTCGCATCAGGGTTTCTGGAAACCCAGCAAGGGGATACCAGATTAACTTTGTCGATCTCAATCATAACCATGAAATGCTGCAGGAGCACCAGATGCGTTTTCTAAGACAGAAACGATTTGTACCTGAGGCCGCCATAGCACGAATAGCGTGCAACGATGCTTCTGGGATCTCTGCTGCTAAGACCATGCAATCGTTTGTTGTTGAGGCTGGGGGGCATGACAAACTTACTTTTAACGATAGAGACCTAAGGTTTGAAGACTTTTGTACGTTATTTTGTTTGTAGAAATCTGCGGCCTTAATATTTTTTGTGTGTGCAGGAATGTTATAACCGAAGTAAGGAATTTGAAAATGGGACCCGACGATGCACAAGCTCTTCAGAACTATTTCATTAAGATGCAGAAGATTGATGCAATGTTTTTCTATGTCGTGGATATGGATGACGAGGGAAGACTAAGGAACGTTTTCTGGGCCGACTGCCGTTCCAGGGCTGCCTATTCATACTTTGGGATGCTATATGTTTCGACACTACGTACCTCACAAACAAATACGACATGCCATTTGCACCATTTGTGGGAGTTAATCACCATTTCGAGTCTGTGTTGCTCGGTTGCGCTTTGCTGTCTTCCGAGACCACTGAAAACTACATAGGGCTCTTTCAGACGTGGCTTTCGTGTATGGGAGGTACGTATGTAGAGTTGTCCTTTATGATTTTTGAGTTATTGGTTTTCCTTTTTAAGTGATGTGTGTTCCTTTTTAAGTGTTGTGTGTTCCTTTTTAACTTATGTCTGTTCCTTCTTAAGTGAAGTCTGTTTCCTTTTTAACTGGTGTCTGTTCCTTTTTAGTGTTGTCTGTTCCTTTTTAAGTGATGTGTGTCCCTTTTTAAGTGAAGTCTGTTCCTTTTTAAGTGATTTCTGTTCCTTCTTAAGTATAGTCTGTTCCTTTTTAAGTGATGTATGTTCCTTTTTAAGAGATGTATGTTCCTTTTTAAGAGATGTCTGTTCCTTTTTAAGTGAAGTCTGTTCCTTTTCATGTGTAGTCTGTTCATTGTTATGTGTAGTCTGTTCATTGTTAAGTTGTCTGTTCCTTTTTAAGTGTAGTCTGTTCCTTCTTATGTGTAGTCTGTTCCTTTTTAGTGTTGTATGTTCCTTTTTAAGTGATGTCTGTTCCTTTTTAAGAGATGTTTGTTCCTTTTTAAGAGTTCTCTGTTCCTTTTTAAGTGTAGTCTGTTCCTTTTTAAGTGATGTCTGTTCCTTTTTAAGAGATGTTTGTTCCTTTTTAAGAGATCTCTGTTCCTTTTTAAGTGTAGTCTGTTCCTTTTTAAGTGATGTCTGTTCCTTTTTAAGAGATGTTTGTACCTTTTTAAGAGATCTCTGTTCCTTTTTAAGTGTAGTCTGTTCCTTTTTAAGTGATGTATGTTCCTTTTTAAGTGTAGTCTGTTCCTTTTTAAGTGATGTGTGTCCCCTTTTAAGTGAAGTCTGTTCCTTTTTAAGTGATTTCTGTTCCTTCTTAAGTGTAGTCTGTTCCTTTTTAGTGTTGTCTGTTCCTTTTTAAGTGATGTCTGTTCCTTTTTAAGAGATGTTTGTTCCTTTTTAAGAGATGTGTGTTCCTTTTTAAGTGAAGTCTGTTCCTTTTTAAGTGACGTCTGTTCCTTTTTAAGAGATGTTTGTTCCTTTTTAAGAGATGTATGTTCCTTTTTAAGAGATGTATGTTCCTTGTTAAGTGATTTCTGTTCCTTTTTAAGTGATTTTTGTTCCTTCTTAAGTGAAGTGTGTTCCTTTTTAATTGATGTCAGTTCCTTTTTAAGTGACCTCGTTTCCTTCATAGCGATTTTTCTTTTTCCTTGCAGATATCCCTCCACCAGCCATCATAACGGACCAATGTGGGGCCATTACTGCTGCTGTAAGGAATGTCTTCCCAAATGCCAGACACCGATTTTGCATTTGGCACATAATGAACAAAGCTCCCGTGAAGTTACCGACGAAGTATCGACAGCACATGTTATTTGATCTAAATTTGATTGTCTATGACTCAATGAACCCAGCTGAATTTGAGCGGAATTGGCACGGTTTCCTGGTTGATTTTGACCTTCAAGAGCATAGTTGGCTCCAAACAATTTACGGTATCCGTGAGTCTTGGGTACCTGCTTACTTGTGTGATTGTTTTTTCGCTGGAATGGCTTCTACCCAAAGAAGCGAAAGTATGAACTCCTTCTTCGACAAGTACTTATCTTCTAGAACCACCCTTAAGCAGTTCGTTCAACAATACGAACTTGCTCTACGTCACAAGTACGAGAAGGAAGCTCAATCGGATTTCGATTGCCTGCATAAGAAACCCCAAATGGTTTCAATATATCCCTTCGAGAGTCAAATGAGCGAGTTGTATACCGTAGGGGTTTTCAAGAAAGTACAGTTACAAATTGGTAAGATGATGAACTGCGACCTAACCGAGGAGTTGCAATCAGCCGACGCGTTTCATTACAAGGTGACTGAACGTGTACAGGTCGGTGAGCAACTATTATCGAAACGTTTCCTTGTAGAGAGGACATGTCTGAACTTGACATGCGATTGTAAACTGTTTAAGCGTGTTGGTATTCTATGTTGTCACCTCCTGGTCGTATTTGCACGGCTAGATCCTAATGCATTACTCCCGCCGTCTTACATCACAGATCGATGGCGGAAGGATATTCGCCGGAGCTATGGAGAAAAGGTGTACCAAGCCGATGGCGTATTGGAGAAGGATGCGCTGAGTCGTCACGCCGACATAATGGGTCGCGCTCTTTGGATTGCACAGGAAGCATTCATTTCTCATGAAAGGTATCTTAAGGCCGTGAAGTGTATGGAGTGGCTCAGGTCTCGTATTAACATTCCCCACGCCCCTCCCATAGTTGATGAAGTTGTGGCCGGCGGTACCTCTTTGCGCAATCCAGACAAAGTAACCCGTCCAGGAAGACCGCCTACTAGACGTCGGGTTTCCTTAGCTGAGAGAATTCTTCAAAGAAGCCAAAAAAAGCGCCTCACAGCAGAAAAGAGCAAGTATCGAAGGAAGGACAAATCACCTATGCATGAGGTCGCACCTAGACCAGGGGATCCAGATTTTGACGATTGGGACATGAAGTTGTATTACGACCAAATTGTTCCTTAATTATGCACCAAGCCTTGGTCTTTGAATTTTGTACATTTTTGTAAGACAACAGTTATTCTTAAGTGTAAAGTTCTCTTTTAATTCTGAGTGTAAAGTTCCCTTGTAAGTTTACGGTTCTCCTTTTTAACTGTGACTTGTATCTTTTTAAGTGATATATGTTCCTTTTTATGAATTGCTTGTACCTTTATAAGTTAGCGGTTCTCCTTTTTAACTGTGAGTTGTAGTCTGTTCCTTTTTAAGTGCGTTTACCTATTTAAGTGTGAAGTTTTCCTTCCTTGTTTTTTTGGTTCCTTTTTAAGTGTTGTCTGTTCCTTTTTAAGTGTAGTCTGTTGATTTTATGTGTTGTCTGTTCCTTTTTAAGTGTCGTCTGTTCCTTTTTAAGTGAAGTCTGTTCCTTTTTAAGTGAAGTATGTTCCTTTTTAAGTGTAGTCTGTTACTTTTTAAGTGATGTATGTTCCTTTTTAAGTGTAGTCTGTTCCTTTTTAAGCGATGACTGTCCCTTTTTAAGTTAAATTTGTTCCTTTTTAAGTGATTTCTGTTCCTTTTTATGTGAAGTCGGTTCCTTTTCAAGTGACGTCGTTTACTTTTTAAGTGAAGTCTGTTCCTTTTTAAGTGTAGTCTGTTACTTTTTAAGTGAAGTCTGTTCCTTTTTAAGTGATTTCTGATCCTTTTTATGTTTTTTTGGTTCCTTTTTAAGTGATGTCTGTCTCTTTTTAAGCGAAGTCTGTTCCTTTTTAAGTGAAGTCTGTTCCTTTTTAACTGATGTCTGTTCCTTTTTAAGTGTAGTCTGTTGATTTTATGTGTTGTCTGTTCCTTTTTAAGTGTTGTCTCTTCCTTTTTAAGTGAAGTCTGTTCCTTTTTAAGTGTAGTCTGTTACTTTTTAAGTGAAGTCTGTTCCTTTTTAAGTGATGTCTGTCTCTTTTTAAGTGAAGTCTGTTCCTTCTTAAGTGAAGTCTGTTCCTTTTTAAGCGATGACTGTCCCTTTTTAAGTTAAATCTGTGCATTTTTAAGTGATTTCTGTTCCTTTTTATGTGAAGTCGTTTCCTTTTTAATTACAACTATGGAAAAGTTTGGAAAAGTTTTAATTACAACAACTATAAAATGTGTCTGTTCCTGTTTTAATTTACAACTATGCACTACTTAAATTCGACACAGCAGCGGGAGTCCCTCAATAAAGTAATGGCCATTTCACCCCTGATGGAGTGAAGTGTCTTGGGGTTTTTCGTTTCCGTTGGGTTGACATTTTGCATGAGACATTTGATCCAGTAGTATAGAAAAACACCGCAGTCGTTGCTTCCCGGCATTTGTCTTTGGCACGTTTCCCTGAGGTATCTCAATGGCCAGTTCACCTTAAGACGGTTTCTCCAGAATTCACTCACATCTTTGGCCGAACATTCATGTACCCCTACAGCATTGTCAGGATCCTCATCTGGTACCAGCTCCCTACTGCAACTGTTGTAATGCAGGATCTCCTTGTCTAAGCCATTAACAACTACAAGGGTCCAATGTTCTGACACCAGCAATGGTTGTGCAATGACGAGGCTTCCCGTTTCCTGGCCTTGTAATTTGGGCGTCAGCCACTCTTCAATCATGGTATCCCCTTGATCGATCATAATTATTTCCCTCTCTTTCTGAGTCAGGGTCGTCGACTCAGTCTTATTGAAGTCTCCCTCGTAAATTTTTGAAAGGGTGATGCCCTTTTCCTCCCATTTCTTCAGGATGAGCCGTTTTCCAAACATGCTCGACCACCGATTCCACCTAGGATGGCCTCCCATTTTAGGCTCTGCCAGGTTGAACTTCTCGCACAGCCATACCTAATAAAGAACAAGCGAAACTTAAAAAGGAACAACTTCAACTTAAAAAGGAACAACTTCAACTTAAAAAGGAACAACTTCAACATAAAAAGGAAGAACTTCAACATAAAAAGGAACAAAAGAAACTTAAAAAGGACAAACGAAACTTAAAAAGGAACAACTTGAACTTAAAAAGGAACAACTTCAACATAAAAAGGAACAAAAGAAACTTAAAAAGGACAAACGAAACTTAAAAAGGAACAACTTAAACTTAAAAAGGAACAAGCGAAACTTAAAAAGGAAGAACTTCAACATAAAAAGGAACAAAAGAAACTTAAAAAGGACAAACGAAACTTAAAAAGGAACAACTTGAACTTAAAAAGGAACAAGCGAAACTTAAAAAGGAACAAGCGAAACTTAAAAAGGAACAACTTGAACTTAAAAAGGTACAAACGAAACATAAAAAGGAACAGACATAACATAAAAAGGAACAACCGAAACTTAAAAAGGAAAAACTTCAACATAAAAAGGAACAGACATAACATAAAAAGGAACAAGCGAAACTTAAAAAGGAACAAGCGAAACTTAAAAAGGAACAACTTCAACATAAAAAGGAACAGACATAACATAAAAAGGAACAACCGAAACTTAAAAAGGAACAAGCGAAACTTAAAAAGGAACAACTTGAACTTAAAAAGGAACAACTTCAACATAAAAAGGAAGAACTTCAAAATAAAAAGGAACAAGCGAAACTTAAAAAGGAACAACTTGAACTTAAAAAGGAACAACTTCAACATAAAAAGGAAGAACTTCAACATAAAAAGGAACAAAAGAAACTTAAAAAGGACAAACGAAACTTAAAAAGGAACAACTTGAACTTAAAAAGGAACAAGCGAAACTTAAAAAGGAAGAACTTCAACATAAAAAGGAACAAAAGAAACTTAAAAAGGACAAACGAAACTTAAAAAGGAACAACTTGAACTTAAAAAGGAACAAGCGAAACTTAAAAATGAACAAGCGAAACTTAAAAAGGAACAACTTGAACTTAAAAAGGTACAAACGAAACTTAAAAAGGAACAAACGAAACATAAAAAGGAACAGACATAACATAAAAAGGAACAACCGAAACTTAAAAAAGAAAAACTTCAACATAAAAAGGAACAGACATAACATAAAAAGGAACAAGCGAAACTTAAAAAGGAACAAGCGAAACTTAAAAAGGAACAACTTCAACATAAAAAGGAACAGACATAACATAAAAAGGAACAACCGAAACTTAAAAAGGAACAAGCGAAACTTAAAAAGGAACAACTTGAACTTAAAAAGGAACAACTTCAACATAAAAAGGAAGAACTTCAACATAAAAAGGAACAACCGAAACTTAAAAAGGAACAAGCGAAACTTAAAAAGGAACAACTTGAACTTAAAAAGGAACAACTTCAACATAAAAAGGAAGAACTTCAACATAAAAAGGAACAAAAGAAACTTAAAAAGGACAAACGAAACTTAAAAAGAACAACTTGAACTTAAAAAGGAACAAGCGAAACTTAAAAAGGAAGAACTTCAACATAAAAAGGAACAAAAGAAACTTAAAAAGGACAAACGAAACTTAAAAAGGAACAACTTGAACTTAAAAAGGAACAAGCGAAACTTAAAAAGGAACAACTTGAACTTAAAAAGGTACAAACGAAACTTAAAAAGGAACAAACGAAACATAAAAAGGAACAGACATAACATAAAAAGGAACAACCGAAACTTAAAAAGGAAAAACTTCAACATAAAAAGGAACAGACATAACATAAAAAGGAACAAGCGAAACTTAAAAAGGAACAAGCGAAACTTAAAAAGGAACAACTTCAACATAAAAAAGAACAGACATAACATAAAAATGAACAACCGAAACTTAAAAAGGAACAAGCGAAACTTAAAAAGGAACAACTTGAACTTAAAAAGGAACAACTTCAACATAAAAAGGAAGAACTTCAACATAAAAAGGAACAAAAGAAACTTAAAAAGGAACAAACGAAACCTAAAAAGGAACAACCGAAACTTAAAAAGGAACAAGCGAAACTTAAAAAGGAACAACTTCATTACCTGTAGTACAGCAACACACCCCTCGACGTATCCCCTTCTTAAAATAGAAGAACCGGTAGATCTCCTATCGCGTAGATCCCGGTTTGCCTTCTTCAGGCCCCTCACAAGTGCCTCGTGAACAGCCTCGGCCCACGCGTACTTGTGTAGCTTAGTGAAGTCGGCCAAGTGGTCGAGGAACCAAATTTTGGTTCGAAGGGTGCCATCGCAGAACAAAAAATGGCTGAAGATGTAACAAATGAGTAGCCGGACGTACTCCTCCTCCTCATCAGCCAAATATCTCGTAGCCATCATCTGGGCAGATAGTTGGGTGTTGTTCAGAATCTCCCCCTGTCGGGTTGCGACTTCATTCGGCTGCATTCTGACAGCCTTCCCATGTAATCTGAGCCCCAAAATTAGGGCAACGTCTTCGGCGGTGAAGTGTACTACCCCAGAGCCGATCCTCAACCCCACCTCCTCGGGGTCATAGTGTTCCACGAACCAGTCGATAATGTCATTATCGACAGGAACGTTGGAGAGGTTGATGAAGTGACCGAAGGGTGTAGCCCGGAAGACATCTTTCTCTGCGTCCCTCAACTTCCCAAAGACTTTCTCTATTGGGGTCCACGAACATTTGGAGGGCTGGAAGTAATGCGTAGAAGCCTAGGAAGACATCAACCGTATGAGAACATTCCTTTTTAGAGTATCGCAATTCAATGTTACGGTAAAAAAGACAAACCTGGTGCACCACAACCCCCGAAATAGAAGCTTGAAGTGTAGAATCCATTTGGTCGACGGATATCTAGGGTTACGGTGAAGAACTGGGGTGATGAATCGGAGAAAAGTTGAGAAAGGGAATGTGAGAAAGATCGGAAACGTTTTTGGTTTTCTTTCGCGCGTCGGGATGTGAACAGGCGCGTCTGATGTCCTTTCCCGGTCTTTTCGATACGTCAGAGAAGGAACCGTCGCACGAAAGCCGCAGCAGTTTTCCCATTTTTCGAAACAACGCGCGCTTTTATTTTCGCTGATTGGGCAGCTGACTGGACTGCTGACTAGATGCCACGTAAGCCGCGTCCTGGACGCACGCGTCCGTGTATAAGAACCCAATATATAATTAGTAACGAAGAAGCAGTTGATGCTTCGTTATATTATAATAATATAAAAACAATCTAAAGGTGGAAAGAATTGGTACTACGTGCACAACTCATCAGGATTCAGGAAGGCTGTTTGTCTCTTTGATGTCTTTCTTGCACAACAATAATGATCGATCTTCATTTGGCAATCTAAAGCACCAATTTCCCTTTCTTCAACTTGTGCATGAAACATGGGTATATATCGAATGACGACACTAATTAGACAATGGTAATGAGAACACAAACCTAAACAAAACAAAATATAACCCCCAAGTGTGTCATTACCATCAATAAGCAAGAAATCAACAAAGGAATTAAAGAAAAATACCATGACTTAATAATAAGATTAACCAGAGATAACCTATATAGAGTGTTGCAGAAGTTACTAAATCTAAATATAGGAACAATGGTAAAAAAACATACATGAGCGTCAATGTCTAGCGGATCGAACAGTACAAAGAGTTGATCATATAAAATTCTCTGTGAAGAGTATGTAACTTGTGTTTAATCCCTTCAACTAAACCATAAGCAGAATGTACACTACCATATGTAAATAAAGC
Source organism: Triglochin maritima (assembly GCA_963682175.1). Taxonomy (NCBI): domain Eukaryota; kingdom Viridiplantae; phylum Streptophyta; class Magnoliopsida; order Alismatales; family Juncaginaceae; genus Triglochin; species Triglochin maritima. The sequence continues at coordinate 11,596,418 of OY821773.1, forward strand.
AAATCAAAGAAATTTGGACACTGTTTAAAAAATATTACTTAGTGCTTTAAAGAAAGACAACAAATTCAACAATAAAATAAGCATAACCACCGTAATTTTTTTAAATAATATTCATTTTAAAAAAAATTCGAAAACTAATCACCAATTTTTTTTTTTTCAAAAGTACGCAGATCGCGGGTCGAACCCGCGATCCGCGCAACCACGGATCGCGGGTGCGACCCGCGATCCGTGTTTCACGGATCGCGGATTGGACCCGCGATCCGTGCGACGGATCGCGCTATAAAAGCGCGATCCGTCGGGTTTTTTTTTAACTTTTTTTTATTTCAGTTATTAAGTTTTTGAGTTTTCAGATTAAGTATTCAGTTAATTTTTGAGTTTTCAGTTAATGTTTGAGTTTTCAGATTAAATTTTGAGTTAAAATCAGTTAATCTCAACTAGTTTTTATTATCTTCTCGGGTTCGCACGACACTTCTCTTCTAGTTTTTCTACAATTCGGAGCTCGCACAACACTTATTTCCCAGCTTAACTTGGACTCAGGTAAATTTTACACAAATTTTTTACTTAAGAATATTTTAAATTAAGATTTAATTTCTTTGTTAAATTTAAATTATTTGGAATTGTTTTGTTATTTTCTATTATATTTAATTATAAATATTAGTTGTATTTATGTATCTGTTTATAATTAAATTAATTGTATATACATTTAAAATTTGTATAACGTACATTTACGAAATTTATTATATAATATAAGTATTTGTAATAGTTATTTATTATTTTCTGTTAAATTAAAATTGTAATATTAGTTGTATTTATGTGTTAAATTGTTATAACTTTCATTATTTCTATAACATGCAATTTGTCATGAAATGTACGAGTAGATTATTTTTTAATTATTATAAGTAATTCTGTTTTTATTTTCATGAACAGTTGTTTTGACAAAATGAGTCATTTAAGTAGAAGTCGCTATGTACAAAACGAACGTGAGTATAATGATGCAGTTGATAGAGAGTCTATTTCCCCACTTCTCGGAATACCAAATTGCATGTTCAGAGTCAATGATATTTGCACAAATGTAAGTACAAAAAAAGTATATTGTGTTAATTTTGTAAATATTTAAATTACAATTTTTTAATTGATTTATTTTTCACAATATATTTGAATATATTATAGCCGGAGGCTGTTTTGGAATGTCGTGCACATCGTCCAGTAATTCCTTTCCACGATTGTTTTAGTCAAGCACTCAAAAATTTGGGATTATATCAACTTGCCCAAATAAAACATACAAGGACAGACAATAGATTGATTACTGCACTTGTAGAGCGTTGGCGTCCTAAGACTCACACTTTCCACTTACCGGTTGGGGAAGTTGGATTAACATTGCAGGATGTTAGCTGTTTGTGGGGTCTACCTATCAATGGTATTCCAATAATCGGGCACAGTGATCGAGATAGTCGTGAGTTAATTAGAAATTGCTTTGGGATTGATATAAACGCCGAGATTATGAAAAAAGGTAAAAGAACGGTAGGAGGAGATAAGCCACAAATGTTCAAAGAGTCCGGATTTAGCATCAGTTTGCAATGGTTGCGGCTAAATTACGGGAATCTGCCAGAATTTCCCACAGATGAAGAAGTGGCACAATATACACGGGCTTTCATTTTAGATTTGTTTGGATCCATGGTTTTCCCTGATAGCTCTGGGACAGGTGTTCCAGTTATGTATTTGAGATTTTTGCAGGTGTTGGACAAACCGATAGTATACAATTGGGGTGCGGCCGTGCTTTCATGTTTATATCGCAACTTGTCTATTTCATGTCAAACTGGGAAAAGGAACATTGGTGGTGCATTGTTACTTCTTCAACACTGGTCTTGGACTCGGTTTCCCGTAGCCCGGCCGAGACGACCCGCGATCTGCGTACTTTTGATTTTTTTTTTTTTTGGTGATTAGTTTTCGAATTTTTTTTAAAATGAATATTATTTAAAAAAATTACGGCATAACCACCTAGTAATTGAACAGAATAATCTCAACAACAAAATAATATCTCTTGAACAGCACATTACTACTGCAACGTTAGTGTGGTGTTGCACTTCGGAAAGCAATTTGTTTCTTTGAGTGCATTATGTTTCAAACTAACATAAGATAATGAAAGGAGACCTCTCTTCCATGTTCAAAATGGCTCCAGAGTTTATGAATAAGAATTGAAATAGTGTTGTGTGTTTTAATTTGGTTGCGAGAAGGCAATTTCCTAAAGTTGAAAACTTGTTAAAATCAATCGAAGGTAATCGATTGGTAGTATCAGACGTTAATGCAAACAACACAATTAGCTCACAGGAAAAGGAGAAGCTGTGATTTTGAATTGGAGGATAACCATTTTGATCAAAAGGAATACATTTTAGTTAATGATAGCCTGCATCGAAGTAGAAGGTCAAAGGAAATCCGTACTTCTATCTTTGAAGAATGTTTGTGATCCCAAATGTGCTGTCTTTGTCACATAGCAGAAGATAAACATGCAATTTCGAATTTCCCCTGAAAATAAAAAAATGGTTAAATTATTGAACCAAAAGTAGATGTTGATAAAGAATAAGTTTCCAAGGTGTTGGACAAAAAGTTTCAAAGGATAACCACTTATAGGAATGCCCAAAGTACAATAAATAAAAACCAATGCAAAGGATATTAAGACGAGGATTTGAAAGAAAGATTTGTTTGTATTATTCCTTTTAGTGGTTTACACGGGTTTATATATACATTTGAGCTGGGTGACCGTTTGTTCTTGAATGCTGCGTTGGGTGATGATGAGTCGCGTTCTTTGGGGAAGAGATGCGTCAACTGGTGAGGAGATGCAACGTCTGGGGAGGAGGTGCGTCGCTTGGTGAAGAGGTGCGTCGCCTGGTTTCTTCAACACTCCCCCTCAAGTTGGGCCCGAAAGAGATTGTAGGTGCCTAACTTGCTTATGATGGAGTTGAATTGTTTTTGACTCAGGGCTTTGGTGAAGACGTCCGCCAATTGTTCTTTACTGGAGACATATGGAACTTCTATTTCTCCAGCTTGAATCTTTTCACGGATGAAGTGACAATCAACTTCAATGTGTTTGGTCCTTTCGTGGAACACGGGGTTGGATGCAATGTGTCGTGCGGCATTGTTGTCGCAAAACATGTTTATAGTTGTAGTATGAGTTTGACCCATATCATGAAGAAGTTGCTTTAGCCAAATGAGTTCGCTGGTGGTGGATGTCATTGCTCGATACTCTGCTTCTGCGCTTGATCGGGCAACGACCTTTTGTTTCTTACTCCTCCAAGTTACAAGATTTCCGCCAACAAACGTGCAAAAACCAGTAGTTGATCTTCGATCATGGCTCCCTGCCCAATCAGCATCTGAAAAACCAATGATACTGTTAGAATTGTTGTTTTTCATAAGTAATCCTTGTCCTGGGGTTTGTTTTATGTACCTTAGAATCCTATCAATAATATCTAAATGTGATGTTCGAGGTGCATGCATGAATTGGCTAACTATACTAACAGCAAAGGTGATGTCGGGTCTGGTTACTGTCAAATATATAAGTTTTCCTACAAGTCTTTGGTATTGATGAATATCTTTAACAGGTTCACCGTTAGTTGGGCCGGTTTTGAGATTTGCCTCAATGGGTGTATTAGCTGGTCTTACTCCAAGTTTTCCCGTTTCTTTCAATAGGTGTAGGGTATATTTCCTTTGTGATAGGAATAGTCCTTTCTTTGAATATGCAATTTCTATTCCTAAGAAATATTTCAATAAGCCTAGGTCTTTTATATCAAATTTCCTTTTTAGGTAGTTTTTAACTTGATTGATTTTTTCGTTATTATCTTCAGTAATGATGATATCATCTACGTAGACCAAGACTATGGTAGTTTCTCCCTTATGGTGACTAGTAAACATAGATGCGTCAGCGGAAGACTTTAAAAAACCATAAGCGATAAGAAAGTGACTAAGTTTTGCGTACCTTGCCCGAGGGGATTGCTTCAGGCCATAAATGGCTTTGTTGAGTTTGCATACCTGGTTTGGAGAGGTGATGTATCCTGGTGGTGGTATCATATATACTTCTTCTTCAAGAGTGCCTTGGAGAAAAGCATTTCTTACAACCATTTGGTATAGTGTCCAACACCTGTTAACTGCTATGGATAGAAGAACACGGACAGTGTTCATCTTTGCTACTGGTGCAAAGGTCTCAAGGTAATCAAGACCGTAAGTTTGGGTATATCCTTTTGCTACAAGGCAGGCTTTATATCTTTCAATAGTTCCATTGCTATTGTATTTTATCTTGTAGACCCATTTGCATCCAACGGGTTTGGTTCCGTTAGGTTTAGAAATAAGGGTCCAAGTGTTGTTAGTTTCTAAGGCTTTAATTTCTTCTTGCATGGTTTTTTTCCATTTAGGATTGCAACTAGCTTCATCGTAGTTCTTAGGTTCTAGGTTTTCGTTTATTTGGGTTAAGAATGTCCTATAGTTTGATTGTATTTGTTTGTAGGTCAGGTAATTCTCAATGGGATAAGTTACTTGTGAGGTGATAAAGTCTTTAAACCTAGTGGGTGGACGAGTTGGTCGAGTAGATCTTCTTGGGGGTGGATTTCTGGTTTCTTCGTTGCTTCCGTTATTTTCTTCTCCTTCTTCATTTCTTCCTTCTTCTTGCTCGTCTTCTCGTTCTTCTTCGTCTTCTTCTTCTTCAGTTTGGTTGATGTTAAAGTCAGGTAGAACGGGTGTGAGGTCTGGGGAGGACTCGGTTGTACTGACAATGTTGAAGTAAGACTCCTTCTCTCTAAACATTACATCTCGAGAGATATACATTTTACCAGCTTTGGGGTCAAAACATTTGTACCTTTTTTGTTGAAAGAATAACCAAGAAATAAGCACTTTATAGAGTTGCTATCAAATTTATCAATGCGTTTCTTATGAACAAAGCATACACATCCAAAGACTCTAAGATGATCTAAGGTTAGTTTCCGTCCTAAGAGTATCTCTAGTGGTTGTTTATTTTGAAGAGAAGGGCTAGGAAGGCGATTATTAGATAAGTAGCAGTTAAGACAGCATCAGACCAAAAACGTTTGGGAACATGATTTTGAAAAAGTAGGGATCGAGTTACATTTAGGAGATGGCGATTTTTTCTTTCAGAAACTCCATTTTGTTGAGGGGTGTGAATGCATGTCATTTGGTGTAATATTCCCCGATTTTTCAAAATTTTTTGAAAGTTGTGACTGGTGTATTCAGTCCCGTTATCTGTCCTTAAGGTTTTGATTTTAAAATCATACATATTTTCAACAAATGTTGTAAATTCACAAAAAATCTGGAAAACATCTGATTTGTTTTTGAGGAGATAAGTCCAAGTGTTTCGTGAGAAATCATCAATAAATAGCACAAAATATTTAAAACCGTTGTAAGATTCGACCGGAGCAGGTCCCCAAATATCGGAGTGGACTAGTTCCAAAGGAAAGTTTGATTTGGTGTTAGAGTTGGAAAAAGGAAGTCTAATTTGTTTGGAATACTGACAGACATCACATGCATAATCAGATGAAATAAACGGAAATAGCGATTTTAAAACTAGATGAGACGGGTGTCCCATTCGTTTATGCCAAAGAACATGACTCGGTCCACTAGAGGTGTGAAAATTGTGAAAATTTTTGTTCGGAGTTTCTAAAATGTAGAGTCCTTTGGTAAAGATTCCTTTACCAATCATCTTCCCTGTAGTTCGATCCTGAAAAAATACATCATTTGGGGTGAATATAACATTGCAATTTGAATTTTGTGTAATTTTTGCTACTGAAAGAAGATTAGAAGTAAATGTTGGGACATATAAAATATTTTTGTTTGTTTGATTTAATATGGTGGTTTCACCTATTCCTTTTATTTCTACTTGATTATTATTTGCTACAGTCACAAAATTGTTAGATGATTTTATATGATTTATTTTTCTTAGTAAACTAGAGTTTCCGGTCATGTGGTCAGTAGCACCATAATCAATTATCCATTTATCATTATTTTCATGTCCTATTTTTGCTAAATTTTTTTCTGATTGGTATGCAGATAAATTTCTGGGAGAAAGTGTTATACCTGCGCAATTACCTGAACCTTGAGGGGTGGATTGCAAATATACGCTGAGGTGGGCCAGCAACTGATCCAGCGGAATCGGGTCGGATCTGGAACTGGATCCGGGTCAGGCGGGTGAAGCATCCGATCGGTTAGCGGAATCGGATCGGTTAGCGGTATCAGGTCGGATCAAAGGAAACCCGGATCCGCCAGAATCACGTGAGGTTATAAAACCTCGCGGATCCGACCAAAAGACTGATTCACCTTCCCATTTTCTTCGTTCCTCTTCCGCGTTAGGGTTAGCTATTGCGGCGTTTCCTGTTGGTCCCCCATTTCTATTTTTGTTCCGATGATATCCTCCTCCTTCCCTGTTTGGTCGGAGATGCGGATGTAGGAACCAACAAGAGTTCCTGTTATGCCCGATCTTTTTACAGTTGTCGCATGTTTCCTGTGGTTTGTTTCCATATTTTTTTGGTTTTATTTGGGGGTTTTCCGGCGAAGAACGCCTGAGTTTCTGACCGATCAGCGATCTGAGCGGTGTTCCGACGGGTCTCCTCCCGTTGGATCATCGCAATGATGGACGCGAGGTCAGGAAGGTTAGAAGTCATCAGGACTTGACTCCGGATAGCTTCGTAGCTGCCGTCGAGTCCGATGAGGAACTGATAGATTTGGTCCCTTTCTTTCCGCTCGAGTATGGTTTTTATGTCACTGGTCGCCGGTTCGTAGATAGCGAGTTCATCCCATCCACGTTGCAGTGTCCCCAGATACTCCGTGATGGTTTGTCCTTGTTGCTTCATCTGCGACAGATCATGTTTTAGTTTAAAAATATGAGCGAAGTTGTGGGTTTTACCATATATGTTTTGAACCGCATCCCATAGCTCCTTCGTTGAGTTTTTGTAAAGGAAGATGGCCCCGATTTTTGGTTGCATGGAGTTGATCACCCATGACATTACAAGGTGGTCTGTCGCCTGCCACTCTTCTTGTTTTGTTTCGGTGTCATCTTCCTCTGGTTTTTTTGTTGTCCCGGTGATGTGTCCCAGCTTCCCTTTTCCGCTGAGAGCAAGCGTAACAGCCCGTGCCCATGACAGATAGTTCTGTCCGTTGAGCAACTGTGAGACCAGTTTTGGGGCGTTTGTTTCCGGGTCCGTCATTTTTCCTTTGATTTTCCTTCAAGGGTTTTGGATGTCGGGATTTGTTTATCACCTTCAACCCCCTTGAGAGGCGAAGATGATGGGTGGTGGTTTTTCTGGTTTGGTTTTGACTGAGGTGATTCGGTGATGAGTGAGGGGCACTCTGAGAATCACCAATGATGGAAAGAATGTTCTGGGTGGAAAGATCGCTCTGATACCATATTAAGACGAGGATTTGAAAGAAAGATTTGTTTGTATTATTCCTTTTAGTGGTTTACACGGGTTTATATATACATTTGAGTTGGGTGACCGTTTGTTCTTGAATGCTGCATTGGGTGATGATGAGTCGCGTTCTTTGCGGAAGAGATGCGTCGACTGGTGAGGAGATGCAACGTCTGGGGAGGAGGTGCGTCGCTTGGTGAAGAGGTGCGTCGCCTGGTTTCTTCAACAAAGGAATTTCTTTAAAAACATGATAAAAATGATAAAGCAACAAAAACACAGCCGAAAAAATCATGGAAAAAACAACAAAAAGGTTGAATCGTAAAATGGAAATAATAAATGGAAGGAGGAAACGTACTTGTTTGAGACCCCCCACATTGTCTCCATCCAATCCGAAGAAGCAAAAACACAAGTAAAGTGAAGAGGGCAAGAGGGCAATCACTATTTGAACTTAGAGGGGTAGATAAAAGGAAATAAAGCGAAGATGTGAAATATGTAGTTAAATTCCACAAAGTATTTATTAAAGAAATTTCATGACATGTTAAATTTTGACATTAATAATTTATTAGTGCTAAGAAATATTACTACTAACATATGCTTGATCAATATTTTCTAAAAACAGGAACCCATTTTTCAATCCGTCAAGCAGTAGTGTCAACCAAAGAATAAACATAACTAACACTATGAGATTGTCAAAGGTGTGGGGGTATTTGATGCATTGCATACATTGCATCATATGTCTTTCATTTAGATTACTTTTACATCAATAAATGCTACTAAGGTATGTGTTTAGTCTTATTTACAGAATACAGGGACCTGAATGCAATTTACCCACATCCCGAGCATAAACGCGTGCGAAAGACTCATTTCTATCATAAAGACCAAGCTCAAGATTATAGGGTTTCAAATGGAAATGTTTCCAAGCATAAAAGCATTCAAGACCTAATTACAAAAAGAACAAGGACTTAAGCACAAAAGTAGTCGGGGACTTAATTGCAAAAAGTCAAGAACCTAATTGCAAATCACGAGTAGCTTTTATTATCTTGGAGAAAATCTAAAGAAAAATCAATGTGGATCTCCAAATATATGAAGGAATTAATCTGTAGCTCAAAAGAATGGAAAGAATCAATCCAGACGCGCAAAGGAGAATCAAATCATACCATAAACACTCAGCAAAAATCCGGAATTAATCTGACGATATTGTGCGACGTTTCCGCCGCACAACACATACACCATGCGGCGATTCCGCCACCCGCCTTGCGATCCGTGTGCTCCAATTTTGTCCAGTCGTGTTTGGACACGTGTACTCTCCAATTCTATACTTAGGTCTCTTGTAACAACTATAAATAGCCCCGAGAACGATGTTAGAAGGGTCCTTGGCCTTAGACCCAGTTTTTAGTTGTTGTTTTTATTTGTAGTCTTTTCTTTGGAGTAATAAAATTCTGTCTTTTATTTCTTGTTTTTAGTTTTCTTTTGTAATGCCTCTAGGATCCCTTCTTCCTCCCTCCATGAGTTTCTAACTCTTTCCAAAGGGTGGAGGTGACGGATTTAGGGTGAAGAGAAGATGAATGAATGTTATTATTTTAAGTTCGTGATTAGTATATTTTGATTACTTGAGTTTACGTTAAATCATTTATCATGTAATGCTTCATAACTAACATGATTTATTATAAGTTTCTGAATTCTCTAATCTAAACCCTAAATCTAAACCTCCACCCAACGGAATTCACCATCTTTGTTCTTGCTTAAGTTTTATTTGTTCATGTTTCATGCTTTAGGAAATTAAAAATCAAAAAAATCTCAAAACCCAATTTATTTCTTCTCTCCTTCTTCCCCTTAATCGAAAATCACACAAATAACAAGATCTCTCCCTCCTTGTGTTCGACCCGTATTTGCCACGTCTTCATTGACGCCGTGCACTTGCGGTATAAATTTAATTCTCATCAAGTTTTTGGCACCGTTGCCGGGAAGACGACGCACATTTTGTTTTTTTGTTGATTTCGATTCTATCCTGTTTATCTTGTGCGCGATCTAACTATTTGGGTTTGCGTTTCAGGAAACTACAGAGTGCACGGCGAAATCCGGGCACATTTGGAGCTAAACGAGCGGCGAAATCGCCGCACCTGAAGAGTAATTTGCGGCGAATCCGCCGCACACTTGGAGCTTCTGGGCTTCAAACTTTTCTGGGACGCGCATCATCTCTGGGTGGACGCGTGAAGCTACTGAAATTTCGAGAGCGGGCGGCGAACCCGACTGAGTATTGCATAGGTAACCTTTGTTGCCGCTTTTCCTCGTAATGTCTATTTTCAGAAAATTTCCTTTTATTAGAATTGCACGTGTTAGGGCAAAAATTCCATAATTGGCAATAATTCAACTCTGACCTAAAATTGGCAAAATTAGAAAGGCCTTAGTGCATGCATCATCTAGTGTTTTGTATGCATTATTCATGCTAAATTCTTGCAAATCAATTTCTGTTGAAGAGTGCTGGAGTCAATGTACGTATCGTGGTTTTCATCGATTGCATTAAGCATATAATCTAGTTTGCATACAACCTTGCAATTGCCCCCTCTAAAGACCATTGTTTGACTATCTTTGCTAGATCTAAGTTAAACTATCTTAAGGGCAACTCCGTAGGCAAAGATACGGTGGGGATTTCATCACCCTTCCGTGGCCCACAAATCACAATCCTAAAGTGTCACCCAAGCCTTAAATTAAAATCAACTAGACATTGACCCCTAAGGAATCAGACTCATTTAAGGAGAAGAATTGGTTTGACTTGCTATGACCTGAAGCTGATGGAATTTAATTTGGTGTCTAGAAAATGTTTTTGTGTTGACGTAAGTCTTCCAAGCGAAGTGGTTGTCTAATTGGCACCGACTCTGTCGGAAGCGCCCCCACTAGCTATACACGGCCTGGCCAAGTTGGTTTGATTAGTGACGGAGGTGAATCAAGCGAATCAATTCGACTCAACCAGTTAGGAGTCGTCTAGATCTAAGCGACACTAGGTCTAGGATTGTTTGAACCGTGTTTTCTTAGGAATTTTCTGACCAACCCTCTTTCTATCTTTAGAGTTAAGTTTCCCTTCTCATCTGAGTCTTCTTTCTCTTCTCACCTCAATTCTCTAGATTAGGATTCCTTTCTCATCTTTCCCCATTCTATTGTTTGTTTCCCTTTTGAAAAAAAAACATAAAAAATATATAAAAAAAACAAAAATAAAAAAAATTTGTAATTAATTCTTGGAATTAAATTTGGAATTTAAATTTCGAATTTGAATTCAAAAAAAAATTGATTCAACCCGGTGCACTCAGATTTGGATTCGGGACTTGAGTAATCGACTCTCACGAGTTCATCTAGATTCCAGTCTGAAACTTAGCCCCAATCCATCTGCTGCACCACCTCACCCGGATCCAATGGGTGAGAACGTAGTGGACCCACCTGTTGCACAACCTATAACTCTGAGGGATCGATGCTATCCAGCGATGGCTGCTCAGCCATCGTGCATCGTTATGCCCACCATACCGGGTCGCGACTTCGAACTTAAGGCACAATACATGAGTATGTTGCCTAAGTTCACCTCTAGGGAAGACCCATATCTCTTCCTTAGAGAATTTGAGGAAATCTGCTCTCTTATGCAATACCAGCATATCCCTGAGGAGGCAGTGCGTCTGAAATTCGTGCCTCTGGTACTAAAGGACGACGCTAAGAAATGACTATATAGTCTAGCCGAAAGATCTATTAGGAGTTGGGCTGAGTTTGTTCAAGTATTCCTGAAAAAATATTTCCCCAACCATAAGACTATGAGGATTAGGAATGAAATTGTTGCATTCGTTCAGTCTGAGAGCGAGCCGTTCTATTCCTATCTAGAAAGATTCAAAAGTGTTCTGACCCAATGCCCTCATCATGGAATTCCGAGATGGCAATTATGCCAAATTATTTATGAGGGATTGACACCCACATCTAGGGTTATGGTAGAATCCGTAAGCCAAGGGAACTTTATGTCGAAAAATGAAAATGATGTCTGGACTTTTCTTGAGGAATTAGCTGAAAACAGTATGCAATGGGACAATGCTAGAACATCGCTTAACCCAAGTATTGGATCTAGAATAGCAAGTCAACCCAAACCAGGTGTCTTAGCTGTAGATGCCAACATAGCGGCTGAAGCAAAACTAGCTACCCTTATGCGCAGAATGGAAAGTTTAGAGCTACAAACCCAAAACCGAGTGAATCAAGCCTCGTCTATCCCTTGCTCTAGATGTGGTCAGACTGGTCATGTAATGGAGGATTGTGCGGACTGGGAACAAGTTAATGTCATGTATAACCATGCTAGAAATGACCCATACACATCAACCTATAACTTGGGTTGGCGTAATAATTCAAATTTCTCATCAAGCCAACAAGGTCAACCTCCTAGACAACAACCAAACCCGTATAACCAAAATAATACATCATCTGGGTATAGTAACAATAACAATCATGAGGTTAGGTTGACAAGCTTGGAAAATTTGATGAAAACCTTTATACAAATAACCAACCAGACCTTCCAAAGGCTAGAGATACAAGTCAGCCAACTAGCACAAATAATAGGTGAAAGAGAAAATGGTCGGTTTCCAAGTCAACCTGAGGTGAACCCTAGATCTAATAATTCATATCAATCCTATCAGACACCTTCAGGAAACAACAACCCTAGACCAGTTCAAATGGTTAATGAGGAAGGACCGTTCCAACAAATAAATGTTGTAGTATCATTACGGTCCGGAAGACAGATTGATAATAATGTGGTAAATCCTAGAACGTCTAATCAATCTAGCCATCAAGCTACCACATATGACCTAACCATTGAACCCGACGTCCAATCTGAAACGCCCAACCCACCTACTCAACCTGAACCTGAGCGAGTCTATGTTCCTAAAGCCCCATTCCCCAATAGACTCAAAAAGAACTCAAGTGCACAAATAGAGAAAATCTTGGAAGTATTTAAGCAAGTTAAGGTAAACATTCCACTCTTAGACATGATTCAACAAATACCTGCTTATGTTAAATTCTTAAAAGATTTGTGCACTAAAAAGAAAAAAACGAACGTACCAAAGAAGGCATTCTTAACTGCAAACATAAGTTCTATTTTGTCCAACACATCTCCTATAAAATATAAGGATCCTGGATGTCCCACAATTTCATGTGCAATAGGAGATACTTTTATCAACAAAGCCCTTCTAGACCTTGGTGCTAGTGTTAACCTACTCCCGTACTCTGTCTATGAGCAAATGAACCTTGGTCCACTAAAACCCTCTAAGACAACCCTTCAATTTGCTGATTGTTCTATTAAGAAACCAAGAGGTATAGTAGAGGATGTTTTGATCAAGGTTGGTGACTTCATTTACCCAGTGGATTTTGTCGTACTAGATACCGCACATGTTGTAAATCCTAACCGACAAATCCCTGTAATTCTAGGCAGACCCTTTTTAGCCACTTCGGAAGCATTGATAAATTGTCGAAATGGGCTCATGCAATTATCTTTTGGGAACTTAAAAGCTGAATTTAATATCTTTCATATTGATAGTGAGCCAGAAATAATATGCAATCAAAGTGACATTGTGATGAAATCGCGTATCTATAAGATTTCTGAATCATCACAAAATCAAAAAGGAAGTAAGAAAAAAGGGAGGAATTCATCTACACACCCACCGTCACTCGAGCAAATAAGAGAACCAATTTATGTGAGGGGTGTGGAACCTGTGACTCAGGACTCTCATTGCAACATGGGGAACAATTCAACTGGATACATGCACCAACATGGTGTCATTCAATCCAGTTCTGACAATGGTTGACTTTGAGCAAATTCCATCCTTCCACCGCAGTCCACCGAGGTAATAAGTGCATTTGCTTTATATTTGCATACATTGAGGACAATGCATGATTTAGGTGTGGGGAGTGTTTATGTATATATTTATCTATAGATCTATCTTTTATTATTAAAAACAAAAATTCAATGTTTCATGACATAGCTTAAGATTGAACTACCAAAACCCGGGTACAAATTGCATTGAGTTTTTGTTCCTTATTATATAGTTCTGCTTGTAGAAATTATGACATAAATCTAAGTTCCAAAGAAATAACCCATTGCCCTTTAAGACATGTATGCACTTAAATTGGATGAATCAAATCTTTGAAGTGGTTGATAAAAAGCAGAGGTTGAGGAAAATATACCGGGAAGTGTGGACTTCTAATAGCAATTAAGTCTTGAGGAAAATAAAAGTGGAATAAAAGTGAGGAAAGCACATTTTGCAAAATGATTACAAAAGCCCAAGCCTTTGAGTCACTGGTCCGTAGGGGTATCTTGAAACCCGATAACTTGAGTCTACCAGCTCGGGATTATCGACCAAACTCGCTACACGAATGCAAAAAGGGTAAAAGTGTCAAAAAGCAAATGTGTTGAATCACGGAAGAAAAGAAAAGAAAAAAAAATATACTCAAGGCCCAAAGCTAAAAGAATGATCCATGCCATGGTTGATCCGAATGATACTTCACCACCAGAGGAGGCGTGCAAAATAATTTAAGTGATATCATGTGTAGAAGGGTTAGTGGTGTGAATATTGGAGGAACAAAGACCAAGTCATATTTTAATGAGTTAGATTCATATAATGAGCATACAAGAATTCGAAGTGAGATGTATAAAGTTGAGGTAGGGATATTGAGAGCTATTAATGGAATGTTGATTTAAGACTTTGTGGGTGTGTCAACTGAAAACCCTCACGAGACAAAACTCGTCCTCTAAGGAAACTCAGGGGTTTAAAGGCTTGTTGCACATGCTAAGTGCAACCGTGATTCCTACGAAAGTGAGTTAGGATTTCCCTATTTTCATTTCTCTTATGTTCTGTTTTGCAAGGGACTAGCAAAATCTAGGTGTGGGGGTATTTGATGCATTGCATACATTGCATCATATGTCTTTCATTTAGATTACTTTTACATACATAAATGCTACTAAGGTATGTGTTTAGTCTTATTTACAGAATACAGGGACCTGCATGCAATTTACCCATATCCCGAGCATAAATGCGTGCGAAAGACTCATTTCTATCATAACGACCAAGCTCAAGATTATAGGGTTTCAAATGGAAATGTTTCCAAGCATAAAAGCATTCAAAACCTAATTACAAAAAGAACAAGGACTTAAGCACAAAAGTAGCCGGGGACTTAATTGCAAAAAGTCAAGAATCTAATTGCAAATCACGAGTAGCTTTTATTATCTTGGAGAAAATCTAAAGAAAAATCAATGTGGATCTCCAAATATATGAAGGAATTAATCCGTAGCTCAAAAGAATGGAAAGAATCAATCCAGACGCGCAAAGGAGGATCAAATCATACCATAAACACTCAGCAAAAATCCGGAATTAATCTGACGATATTGTGCGACGTTTCCGCCGCACAACACATACACCATGCGGCGATTCCGCCGCCCGCCTTGCGATCCGTGTGCTCCAATTTTGTCCAGTCGTGTCTGGACACGTGTACTCTCCAATTCTATACTTAGGTCTCTTGTAACAACTATAAATAGCCCCGAGAACGATGTTAGAAGGGTCCTTGGCCTTAGACCCAGTTTTTAGTTGTTGTTTTTATTTGTAGTCTTTTCTTTGGAGTAATAAAATTCTGTCTTTTATTTCTTGTTTTTAGTTTTCTTTTGTAATGCCTCTAGGATCCCTTCTTCCTCCCTCCATGAGTTTCTAACTCTTTCCAAAGGGTGGAGGTGACGGATTTAGGGTGAAGAGAAGATGAATGAATGTTATTATTTTAAGTTCGTGATTAGTATATTTTGATTACTTGAGTTTACGTTAAATCATTTATCATGTAATGCTTCATAACTAACATGATTTATTATAAGTTTCTGAATTCTCTAATCTAAACCCTAAATCTAAACCTCCACCCAACGGAATTCACCATCTTTGTTCTTGCTTAAGTTTTATTTGTTCATGTTTCATGCTTTAGGAAATTAAAAATCAAAAAAATCTCAAAACCCAATTTATTTCTTCTCTCCTTCTTCCCCTTAATCGAAAATCACACAAATAACAAGATCTCTCCCTCCTTGTGTTCGACCCGTATTTGTCATGTCTTCATTGACGCCGTGCACTTGCAGTATAAATTTAATTCTCATCAGCATGCCCAAAAACTCCAAAATTACAAAACCTAAAATGAAAAATTAAATCCTTAAGACGATATCTATTTTTCAGTTCGTCAAACTTGTGGTGTGCATACTGCATTACCCAATGGGGAAAAGAAACCAAGAAAATACACACCATAAAGCCTGAAATTGGAAGGAACATTAAAACCCCTAAAACAAAACAAAAAAATGAATTATAACTCAAACTCATACAGAACAGAAGTAGGCTTCGTTGGCCCTTGCAACTCTGTCGAGATATTTGTGTTAATTGATTGTGTGGCGCGGTGATTGGAGGCATTGAATTCGGCAATGGTTCGCCAAAGTGAGAGTGTAGGTCTGAGAAGTTGTCAGGATATGTGAGAATGATGGTAAGTGTCACCACCTTCGAGGATGCCCGAGGGTGCGTCATACCGAGCTGGGTTCATGAGCTTGGAGCATCACAATGAACCAATAAGCACACAAGGCGAGTCAAACGCGAGCGCGTGAGGTAAGCAACGGGGGTAGCCCAAGTACTCCCCTGGGTTTGCAGGGCAAGCGCCAAGGAGATTCGAGATGCGCGGGCATGCGCACACGCAAGGCGAAGCGTGGAGGAGGAATCGAGTGGCGGGCAGCGGCAAAGCATGTGCAAAAGGCAAGTAGTCGAGGCTACGAACATGGAGCGGAAAGCCTTGTCCGAGGACGTGCGCGTAGCACGGGCGCGAGGAGGGTATGCTGAGGCAACATGCGCGCGCGCGGGGCACGAGCATGAGCAAGTGAGGCAAAGACACAGATGTTCTAAATCCTATAGCACGATTGGAAGCTTGGAACGCGTGGCGCGTGGTAAAGCATCAAGGCTTAGAGTCCGGAGACACCCAAGCAAAGGTCAGAAGGCATCAGCAAGTGAGGCGCATACGTAGCACTTGGGAAGTGCGAGAGCATGTCCGGGCAGCACTTAGGCCCGCCATGGAGGCGGGCATGAGCGAGCAATGCTTAGGAAGGAGGCGCAGAAGCTTGGGAGGTTAAAGACCAGGATCAACACCAAGTCAACACAAGGAGACCAAGTGAGGATCGTAGTCAACACGAGTCAACATCGGTCAACTGGTGGTGGATGGTGCGGGCCGACGAGGACTACTCATGGGCCAAACAAGGACCGAGATAGGTGACCATGCAAGGCGTGGGCAGCCCAACAAAGGCGTGGAGACCAAGTCAAAGGAGGGAGGCTAAATTCGTGGAGAAGGAGACGGTTATGGACTTGGTCCACCAACCGAAGGGAGAGGGAAGCGTAGGCTGAATGGGTCAGCCCCAACACGCACATGTCTTCCTTACATGTAGGTATTCGGTTTGGAAGGAGTAGAAATTGTGGTGCATGCATTCCTTGAAAATAGGAACCGAAGATGCACTTCCTTAAAAGTAGGATTCAGTTATGGAACGGGTCCATAACTGAACGGGAGATGTGCAAGGGATTTGAACGGGTCAAACCCCACTTGCGCAACTTCCTATTCTTAGGGGGACGGTTTGGAAGAAGTTATTCCAGAATAATACAACATGATTCTCACGTTTCCAGCCAACCTAAACCGAAGGGTTCGGTTAAGACAAAGTGGTGCCTATTTGTGGGAATTAATCCGTGATAAAGGAGGAGTTTGGGAATGATTCCTAAGGATTAATTCAGCCACGATTTTTATCAAGTTATGGGGGAGAATAGAGAGTTATTCTCTTGCAACCGAAGGAAGGCGGGTTGGGTGACATCCAACCGTGCTACAAAGTAGGACTTTGAAGCACTATAAAAGGTGACGCCTCCCATAAGTTCGAGAACCAATCGAATCAGGATCATCATCCAGGATCAGATAGGATTCTCATCATAGTTTGAGTTTAGATTTGGGCGTGAGAGTTTCTGTGAGAGAGACTTGTGAGCGAGAAATCTATTGTAATCCCTTTGGGACGTTTCTTATATATATAATAAAAGAGATTGTTCCGCCAACATCTTTCAGTGTTCTTGTGTGGGGAACTTGGGACGTTTGGGGGCTTGACATTTTGTGAGGGTTGTGCAACCTTAGTTTCCGCGTGTGCTTGTTCTGGGGGCTATTCCGCTAGTTCCCTACTCTGAGGGTAACCGAAGAGTTGTGCGGTTGTGTTGGTGTTTCCGGCTATTCCTTGAGAGGATAGAGCGTTTGGCTGGGCCAAAGCTCGAAAAAGTTGGAATTTGAGAGTCTCTAAAGGACTCCTAACATAACCGGTGACAAGCTGGTATCAGAGCTACATTCGAGGGATGTACGCACATCCACAAAACAAGCAATGTCCAATTCCGAAAGAATCAACGGGTTGGAGGCTCGTATGAGAGATGTGGAGACGTGGATCTCAGGCCGTGGTGAGGACGGAGAGGTCACGTCTGGAGAGGTCGAAGAGGAACTACGCAAGGAGGTTCAGGAGACGAAGGATTATCTTCTAGAACGCGTGGAGGACCTCAAGGGTGAAATAGCCAAACTACGCGAGGAGTCAGGTGAAGGGAAGCTTGGAGCGTGAAGGCTGTGCGTGCCCGAGCCAAAGGCCTTCATAGGCACCTGAGATGCAAAGGAGGTGGAGAACTTCCTCTGGGACATGGAGGAATTCTTCAAGGCCACGACTACAGCATCAGAAGATCGAGTGCCTTGGGGGCAATTTTCTTACCTGGCGATGCCAAGTTATGGTGGAGGAGTCGGGCTACCGACGAAACGTTAGAGGAGCTAACAACTTGGGAAGATATGGCCAAGGAGTTGCGCGGGCAATTCCTCCCCTCCAACACCGCGTGGATGACATGTGAGGCCTTTAGAAAACTAAAGCATACAAGGATGATTCGGGAGTACGTTAAGAACCTCCAATCTCTGATGCTAGACGTGAAGGACATGTCCGAGGAGGACAAGCTATTCAACTTCACGGCAGGTCTCCAAGGGTGGGCTCAGGTGGAGCTCAGGCGCTTGAAGGTGAGAGACCTGCAGGCAACACTGATTGCTGCGGATGCTTTGGTAGACTACCACACCAAGGAGGGCGTGGGAGAACCAAGCAAGGGAGGCAACCGAAAGAAGGGACATGGTAGGAGGGGGACTAGCCGTGAACCGGCGGGTCAAGCCAGGGGTGGCAAAGACAAGAAGCTGCCGGGTGGATGCTTCATCTGCAAAGGACCGCACATGGCCCGAGAGTGCCTCAAGAGGGAGAGATTGGGGGCTCTAGTTGCCGAGGAAGGCGAAGGATCTGGAGAAGAGGCGTGCACGAGCTCTCTCAGACTCCTGAATGCCATCTGATCTAAGAAAGGTTCGGGGAACCTTCTCTATGTGGAGGTTGTGATCAATGGGCGTAAGCTACGCGCCATGGTGGATTACGGGGCCACACACAACTTCATAGTTGAAGCAGAGGCCAAAGCTATTGGCTTGGAGCTGACCAAGGATGGGTCTAAGATTAAGGCCGTCAACTCAGCGGCTCATAGCGTGGTAGGAGTTGCACGCACGTGAGTAGATGTGGGAGATTGGAGCGGCACAGGCACGTTTATGGTAGTGCCTCTCGATGATTTCAAGGTAATCCTAGGTATGGATTTTCTCGTTCAAGCCAAGGTATCAATAGAAGCTCATCTAAGGGGGATCTTTATCGCCGAAGGTCTAATACCATGCTTTGTGAAGTGCACGGGAGATGAGGCTGTACCACAAGAGGCGCAAGTTTGCCACCTTGCAGCCTTAAGCCAGGAGACGCGGGGGATACTAGGGATGGAGCTAGGCTACGAGGAGGCGGGGCCCCTCGAGCTCAACAAGGATATTAGGGAACCCGTAGGTTTGTGAAGCCTGGAGGAGTTTGAGGAGGAAGAGGGCGTGTGGAGCCCTATTGTGTTTAGGGAAGTGGACACAGAGATAGTCGAGGATCTCTTGGGACATCCAGCTAGCGGATGGGGAGATATGCTACCAGACCACGAGGAGGACGAAGGGGTCGTTCACGAGGCAACGAAATTGTTGTGACCCGAAGGTTCCGAGGAGGAGAACCTGGGCAGCACAGGGTTAAGGAAGAACCCAGTGAGGCAGGCACGCCCTCAACACTCGTTCTAGGGAACATGCGCCAAGGTGCTGAATCGGAGGAAGAGGCGTATAAGGGTAAGGTGCAACCTGGAAACGGTGGCCGAGGTGTGTATCCCCACAAGGCACCGAAGACACCAAGGGGCAACGACGGAGGACATCATCCAAATCAGGAAGGAATTCTTGGAGGAGTTCAAGAGGGGAGGTCCTCAAGCCCTACATAGTTGCGGGGAGACGCAACAAGACCTTTGTAGGACAAGGTCTATCGCCAATCGATTCGAGAGGTTAATCTCCACAATTTATTCTTCGTCGAGGATGACGAATGGGTTGGGTGGGGGAGATTTGTCACCACCTTGAGATCAAGGATGCCCGAGGGTGCGCCATACCGGGCTGGGTTCGTGAGCTTGGAGCATCACAAGGAACCAAGAAGCACACAAGGCGAGCCAAACACGAGCGCGTGAGGTAAGCAACGGGGGGTAGCCCAAGTACTCCCCTGGGTTTGCAGGGCAAGCGCCAAGGAGATTCGAGATGCGCGGGCATGCGCACACGCAAGGCGAAGCGTGGAGGAGGAATCGAGTGGCAGGAGGTGATGCATTGCATACATTGCATCATATGACTTTCATTTAGATTAATTTTGTATCAATAAATGCTACTAAGGTATGTGTTTAGTCTTATTTACAGAATACATGGACCTGAATGCAAATTACCCATATCCCGAGCATAAACACGTGCAAGAGACTCATTTCTATCATAAAGACCAAGTCAAGATTATCGGGATTCAAATGGAAGTTCATCCACACATAAAAGCATTCAAAGACCAAATTACAAAAAGGCCAAGGACTTAAGCACAAAAGTAGTCAGGGACTTAATTGCAAAAAGCCGAGAACCCGACTGCAAATTAAAGTACCAAAATATTATTTTGGAGAAGTTCTAAAGAAAGATCAATTTGTATCTCCAAATATATGAAGAAATTAATTCGGAGCTCAAAAGAAAGGAATGAAATCAATCCAAACGCGCAAAAGACATTTAAATCATACCATAAACACAGGAAAAATCCGGATTCAATCAGAGCATAGATTGCGGCGAAATCGCCGCACCTTACATGTAAAATGCGGCGGAAACGCCGCACCCCTTGCTATCTGTGGCCTCAGATTTTGTCCACTCGTGTCTTGACGCGTGTACTTTCCTATTTTATACTTGGGTCCCTTGTATCGGCTATAAATAACCCCGAAATTATGTTGTAAAGACGTTCTTCTCTTTAGCAATAAAATTCTGTTCTTTTATTTTGTGTTTTTAGTTTTCTTTTGTAGTTTCTCTAGGACCCCTTCTCGTTCCCTCCATCCATGAGTTTCTAACTCTCTCCAAAGGGTGGGGGTGACAGATTTAGGGTGATGAGAAGAAGAATTACGTTATTATTTTAATTTCGTGTTAGTATATTTTGATTACATGAGAGTATGTTGAGTCATTTATCATGTAATGCTTTATAACTAATGTGATTTATTATAAGTTTCAGAATTCTCTAATCAAAACCCGATATCTAATTCCCCACCCGCTGGACTCCCATCCATATTTGTTTTCTTTTCTTTTTAGTTTTTTTTGTTTTGTTGTTCTTGCTTTAGATAATTAAAAACCAAAAATCTCAAACCAAACTTATTTTTCTCTCTTTCTTTCCTAAATCGAAAATCACAAAAATAACAATATCTCTCCCTCCTTGTGTTCGACCCGTACTTGCCACGTCTTCATTGAAGTCGTGCACTTGCGGTATAAATTAAATTCTCATCAAGTTTTTGGCACCGTTTCCGGGGAGGCGACGAAGATTTTCTTTATTTTTGGTGATTTCGATTCTATTCTGTTTATCGTGTGCGCGATCTAACTATTTGGGTTTGCGTTTCAGGAGACAAAAGAGTGCGCGGTGAAATCCGGGCACATTCGGAGCAAAAATGGCGGCGAAATCGCCGCATCCAAAGAAGAACTTGCGGCAGATTCGCCGCACGTTTGGAGCATCTGGGCTCCAAACTTTTCTGGGGTCGTCTCCATCTCTGGGTGGACGCGTAAAGCATCTGGAAATTTGCGAGAGCGGGTGGCGAACCCGACTGAGCGTGCGTAGGTAACCTTTGTTGCCTTTTTTCTCGTAATTTCTAGTTTTGGAAAACCTTTTTAGTAGAACTACACGTGTTAGGGCAAAATTTCATAATTGGCAATAATTCAACTCTGACCTAAAAATTGGCAAAATTAGAAAGACTTAGTGCATGCATCATATAGTGTTTTGTTTGCATTATTCTTGCTAAATTCTTGCAAATTAATTCTTGTTGAAGAGTGCTGGAGGCAAGGTACGTGTGCGGTTTTTTTTATCGATTGCATTTAAGCATATAATCTAGTTTGCATACAACCTTGCAATTGCCCCCTACTAAAAAGACCAATGTTTGATTATCTTTGCTAGATTTAAGTTAAACTGTCTTAAGGGCAACTCCGTAGGAAAAGATACGGTGAGGATTTCATCACCCTTTCGTGGCCCACAAATCACAATCCTAAAGTGTCACCCAAGCCTTAAATTAAAATCAATTAGACATTGGCCCCTAAGGTTTCAGACTCAATTAAGGAGAAGATTGGTTTGACTTGCTATGACCTGAAGCTGATCGAATTTAATTTGGTGTCTAGAAAGTGTTTTTGTGTTGACGTAAGTCTTCCAAGCGAAGTGGTTGTCTAATTGGCCCCGACTCTGTCGGAAGCGCCCCCATTAGCTATACACTGTCTGGCCAAGTTGGTTTGATTAGTGAGGGAGGTGAATCAAGCTAGCCAATTCAACTCAACCAGTCAGGAGTCGTCTAGAATTAGGCTCCCTTAGGTCTAGGATTGTTTGAACCGTACTTGTTTAGGAAACTTCTGACCAACTCTCTCATCTATCTTTTAGAGTTAAGTTTCCCTTCTCCTCCGAGTCATCTTCTTCTCACCTTCTTCTACGTTAGAGTCTCCTCCCCTTTACACTCTCTGGTAGCGATTTTAGGGTCGAGTCGAGCATTTTTTACGAGTTTAGCCTCGTGGTGGTGAGAGTGGTCGACTCTAAAGTTCTTTGTGAAGATGGATGGTTACATGGGCGACCATCCATATCATTGTTGGGACCAAGACAATTTTTCCTGGTATTCCGGATCCATGCAACCTGGGGTGGCTCAGACGAACACCTCGTATGTTTGGGATAATCCTCATTGTTTGACTGAGCAATCTTCATATTGGGGTAACATAAGAGAGGCACCGACTGCTAGACCACAATCTAGTTATGTCAGATCATATGTTGGTCCACAAACTGAGACATTACAACAAACTTTGGCCTCCTTCATGCGTATGGCAGACAACATGAGTGCACTGGTGGCTCCAGTAGTCGTACCGTGCGATTGTTGTGGGTTGAGTGATCATGTTATCAGGGAATGTCCTTATGTTCCCCAGAGCCTGAGTATGAGCATACATTTTCCCAAAATGCTCAATATGACTATTACGCATCCGCATACAACCCGAGAGTGATGGATTCATAGGGAGACAATTCATATCCAAATTCTTATACTTCATTTTCACCCCAGTATCCTCCTCCCGAATACCAGAATTCTACCAACGCCCCACTTCAAATCATTGGACTTATTCTCAGCCCACCAACACCCAACCTCAAAATTTCCCAAGCACTGACTTGAACCTCATAGTTGACCGCATACCTGATTCCTTGGAACAAACTTTCGTTACGTTCATGGAAATCACTCAACAGTTCGTACAAAATATAACACTGTATGTGAATCAAATGTCGCGGCAATTACGTAAACGTGAGGAGAGTAACTTTTCTTGTCAACATGAGGATGCATCTTTTGATATCGAACCACCACCACATCCACAAATTCAAAGCACAATCTTTCAAAGTCAAACTCCTAGTCAGTCTGAGGGACTTGGGGTTTCAATTCACGATCACTTAGTGGAGGATTCGATTCACATTGAGAATAACATGGACCAATTTCATCATGAGTCGGCACATGATTGTGCCTTATATTCTTGTCACGTGGCCCTTGAGCCACATGATCTTCATGTTGTGCCTCTTAAGGACTCATCTCTGGTGGAGCAAGAGCTCCCTAGTCCCCGGCAACGGCTCCAAAAACTTGATGAGAATTAAATTTATACCGCAAGTGCACGGCGTCAATGAAGACGTGACAAGTACGGGTCGAACACAAGGAGGGAGAGATATTGTTATTTTCGTGATTTTCGAATTAAGGAAGAAAGAGAGAGAAATATGGTTGGTTTGAGATTTTTGGTTTTTTAATTATCTAAAGCAAGAACAACAAAACAAAAAAAAACTAAAAAGAAAAGAAAACAAATATGGATGGGAGTCCAGCGGGTGGGGAATTAGATATCGGGTTTTGATTAGAGAATTCTGAAACTTATAATAAATCACATTAGTTATAAAGCATTACATGATAAATGACTCAACATACTCTCATGTAATCAAAATATACTAACACGAAATTAAAATAATAACGTAATTCTTCTTCTCATCACCCTAAATCTGTCACCCCCACCCTTTGGAGAGAGTTAGAAACTCATGGATGGAGGGAACGAGAAGGGGTCCTAGAGAAACTACAAAAGAAAACTAAAAACACAAAATAAAAGAACAGAATTTTATTGCTAAAAAGAAGAGGAGGAGAGGAGCCCCTTTCAATACATGATTCGGCCTTATTTATAGCTTCAACCGGGGATCCTAATACATAAAAGGAACGTACACGCGTCAATACAGCATTGGTAAAAATTTGAGCGCACGGATCGACTTTTGTGCGGCGGAATCGCCGGATTTCGTACATGAGGTGCGGCGGAATCGCCACCTTTTTGGCTTGGAATCGATCCGGATTTTTCCTGTGTGTTTATGGTATGTTTTAGCTGTCATTTGCGCGTCTAAATTAATTATTGCATATCTTTGGAGATCCGAGTTAATTTCTTCATATATTTGGAGATCCAAATTGATTTTTCTTTAGAACTTCTCCAAAATAATCTTTTGGTACTCGTAATTTGCAGTCGGGTCCTCGGCTTTTGCAATTAAGTCCCTGACCTTTTTGTAATTAGGTCTTTGAATGCTTTTATGCTTGGATGGACTTCAATTTCAATCCTGATAATCTTGAACTTGGTCTTTATGATAGAAATGAGTCTCTTGCATGCGTTTATGCTCGGGATATGGGTAATTTGCATTCAGGTCCCTGTATTCTGTAAATAAGACTAAACACATACCTTAGTAGCATTTATTGATATAAAATTAATCTAAATGAAAGACATATGATGCAATGTATGCAATGCATCATGCCTCTTAAGGACTCACCTCTGGTGGAGCAAGAACTCCCTAGTACCCTTAATTTCAAACAACCTGATGAGAGTTTGCTTCTCACTACTATTCCTGATCATCTTGGAAATGATGGAACATCAAACAACTACATTGCTCATGAGGGTATTAGGAGTTCCTTGGTGGATACCTTGGGTATGAGACCCATTTTTTGTTCGCTTGGTGAGTCGGGCTTGCCTAACAAGGCTCTTAACCTCGCTCCGACGCACCAGCCAGTTGGTTGGAGAGTTTGGATTGGCGATCATAACTTCAGCACCGCAACAGGAGAAACTCTTCTTCCGTTGCCCCTTATTTCCCAAACTCTCGAGAGGTTCAAGCTCTTTCAGTTTGATCCTTTGAATAAGACTCCTTTGCGTCCAATTCATGAACCTCTAATTTCATCAGATGCTCTTTGTGACGAGGGGCCACACATGCGTATTCTGGCCCCGCGTGGTGTCATGTTCCCTTTCCAAGTGCATTGACCCACTTTTGAGGTTCCCATTTGATGTCTTTTGACAAATGAAGATGGGAACTTATGTTTGTACATAATTATATATAAAAAAATAAAAAAATAATAATAATACAATAAAAGACTCCTTCGGTGAGCATCGTTTGTGTGGCTCCAAGAGTATTTGGGCCCCATTTCTTTCCCGTATTTGAATCCCTTCTTTAGCATCTCCAAGAGTATTTGAATTCGGGTTTTTGTCCATCAACATAGCCATAAACTTTCCTTTGTACTTCACGTTGGTGAGATCTTTTCTTTTTCATGCATAAATTCATGTAGTATCTTGCTCACATTCATTGAGGACAATGCATGATTTAGGTGTGGGGGGTGTTTATCTATCTATATATTCTGTTTGTTTAAAAAAAATCAATATTCCATGACATAGCTTAAGATTGAACTGCCAAAACCCGTGTACAAAATGCATTGAGTTTTTGTTCCTTATTATATAGTTCTGCTTGTAGAAATTATGACATAAATCTAAGTTCCAAAGAAATAACCCATTACCCTTTAAGACATGTATGCACTTAAATTGGATGAATCAAATCTTTGAAGTGGTTGATAAAAAACAGAGGTTGAGGAAAATATACCGGGAAGTGTGGATTTCTAATAGCAATTAAGCCTTGAGGAAAATAAAAGTAAAAAATAAAGGAATAAAGTGAGGAAAGCACATTTTCCAAAATGATTACAAAACCCAAGCCTTCGAGTCACTGGTTCGTAGGGGTATCTTAAACTCGCTACACGAATGCAAAAATGGTAAAAGTGTCAGAAAAGGCAAATGTGTTGAATCACGGAAGCGGAAAAAATATACTTTAAGATACTCAAGGCCCAAAGTTAAAAGAATGATCCATGTCATGGTTGATCTGAATGATAATTCACCACCAGAGGAGGCGTGAAAAATAATTTAAGTGATAACATGTGTAGAAGGGTTAGTGGTGTGAATATTGGAGGAATGAAGACCAAGTCAGATTTTTTATGAGTTAGATTTATATAATGAGCATGCAAGAATTCTAAGTGAGATGTATAAGGTTGAGGTGAAGATATTGAGAGTTATTAATGAAATGTTGAATTAAGACTTTGTGAGTGTGTCAACAAAAAACCCTCACGAGTCACAACTCGTCCTCTAAGGAAACTCAGGGGTTTAATGGCTTGTTGCACATGCTAAATGCAACCGTGATTCCTTCAAAAGTGAGTTAGGATTTCCCTGTTTTCATTTTTCTTATATTTTGCTTTGCTAGGGACTAGCAAAATCTAGGTGTGGGGTATTTGATGCATTGCATACATTGCATCATATGTCTTTCATTTAGATTAATTTTATATCAATAAATGCTACTAAGGTATGTGTTTAGTCTTATTTACAGAATACAGGGACCTGAATGCAAATTACCCATATCCCGAGCATAAACATGTGCAAGAGACTCATTTCTATCATAAAGACCAAGTCAAGATTATCGGGATTCAAATGGAAGTTCATCCACGCATAAAATCATTCAAAGACCTAATTACAAAAAGGTCAAGGACTTAAGCACAAAAGTAGTCAGGGACTTAATTGCAAAAAGCCGAGAACCCGACTGCAAATTAAAGTACCAAAATATTATTTTGGAGAAGTTCTAAAGAAATATCAATTTGGATCTCCAAATATATGAAGAAATTAATTCGGAGCTCAAAAGAAAGGAAAGAAATCAATCCAAACGCGCAAAAGACATTTAAATCATACCATAAACACAGGAAAAATCCGGATCCAATCAGAGCACAGATTGCGGCGAAATCGCCGCACCTTACATGTAAAATGCGGCGGAAACGCCGCACCCCTTGCTATCTGTGGCCTCGGATTTTGTCCAGTCGTGTCTTGACGCGTGTACTTTCCTATTTTATACTTGGGTCCCTTGTATCGGTTATAAATAACCCCGAAATTATGTTGTAAAGACGTTCTTCTCTTTAGCAATAAAATTCTGTTCTTTTATTTTGTGTTTTTTGTTTTCTTTTGTAGTTACTCTAGGACCCCTTCTCGTTCCCTCCATCCATGAGTTTCTAACTCACTTCAAAGGGTGGAGGTGACGGATTTAGGGTGAAGAGAAGATGAATAAATGTTATTATTTTAATTTCGTGTTAGTATATTTTGATTACTTGAGTTTATGTTGAATCATTTATCATGTAATGCTTTATAACTAATGTGATTTATTATAAGTTTCAGATTTCTCTAAACAAAACCCGACATCTAAACCTCCACCCGCTGGACTCTCATCCATATTTGCTTTATTTTCTTTTTAGTTTTTTTGTTGTTCTTGCTTTAGATAATTAAAAACCAAAAATCTCAAACCAAACTTATTTTTCTCTCTTTCTTTCCTAAATCGAAAATCACAAAAATAACAATATCTCACCATCCTTGTGTTCGACCCGTACTTGTCACGTTTTCATTGACGTCGTGCACTTGCGGTATAAATTAAATTCTCATCAGGCAGCGGCAAAGCACGTGCAAGAAGGCAAGTAGTCGAGGCTACGAACATGGAGCGAAAAGCCTTGTCCGAGGACGTGCGCGTAGCACGGGCACGAGGAGGCTATGCTGAGGCAACATGCGCGCGCGGGGGGCACGAGCATGAGCAAGCGAGGCAAAGACGCGGATGTTCTATAGCCTATAGCACGATTGGCAACTTGGAACGCGAGGCGCGTGGAAAAGCATCAAGGCTTGGAGTCCGAAGACACCCAAGCAAAGGTCAGAAGGCATCAGCAAGTGAGGCACATACGTAGCACTTGGGAAGTGCGAGAGCATGTCCGGGCAGCACTTAGGCGCGCCATGGAGGCGAGCATGAGCGGGCAATGCTTAGGAAGGAGGCGCAGGAGCTTGGGAGGCTAAAGACCAGGAGTCAACACCAAGTCAACACCGGTCAACTGGTGGTGGATGGTGCGGGCCGACGAGGACTACCCATGGGCGAAACAAGGACCGAGATAGGTGACCAGGCAAGGCGTGGGCAGCCCAACAAAGGCGTGGAGACCAAGTCAAAGGAGGGAGGCTACATTCGTGGAGAAGGAGACAGTTATGGACTTGGTCCACCAACCGAAGGGAGAGGGAAGCGTGGGCTGAATGGGTCAGCCCCAACACGCACATGTCTTCCTTACATGTAGGTATTCGGTTTGGAAGGAGTAGAAATCGTGGTGCATGCATTCCTTGAAAATAGGAACCGAAGATGCACTTCCTTAAAAGTAGGATTCAGTTATGGAACGGGTCCATAACTGAACGGGAGATGTGTAAGGGATTTGAACAGGTCAAACCCCACTTGCGCAACTTCCTATTCACGGGGGGACGGTTTTGAAGAAGTTATTCCAGAAAAATACAGCATGATTCCCACGTTTCCAGCCAACCTAAACCGAAGGGTTCAGTTAAGACAAAGTGGTGCCTATTTGTGGGAATTAATCCGTGATAAAGGAGGAGTTTGGGAATGATTCCTAAGGATTAATTCAGCCACGATTTTTATCAAGTTATGGGGGAGAATAGAGAGTTATTCTCTTGCAACCGAAGGAAGGCGGGTTGGGTGACATCCAACCGTGCTACAAAGTAGGACTTTGAAGCACTATAAAAGGTGACGCCTCCCATAAGTTCGAGAACCAATCGAATCAGGATCATCATCCAGGATCAGATAGGATTCTCATCATAGTTTGAGTTTAGATTTGGGCGTGAGAGTTTCTGTGAGAGAGACTTGTGAGCGAGAAATCTATTGTAATCCCTTTGGGACGTTTCTTATATATATAATAAAAGAGATTGTTCCGCCAACATCTTTCAGTGTTCTTGTGTGGGGAACTTGGGACGTTTGGGGGCTTGGCATTTTGTGAGGGTTGTGCAACCTTAGTTTCTGCGTGTGCTTGTTCTGGGGGCTATTCCGCTAGTTCCCTACTCTGAGAGTAACCGAAGAGTTGTGCGGTTGTGTTGGTGTTTCCGGCTATTCCTTGCGAGGATAGAGCATTTGGCTGGGTCAAAGCTCGAAAAAGTTGGAATTTAAGAGTCTCTAAAGGACTCCTAACATAACTGGTGACAGTAACGACTAACAATTAATGGTTACTGGAGTATGTGTTACGATTTAGTGGCCAATGCAGGAAAGAAACTACGGGTGAGCACAACGAAAATGTATTCTTTGTAAGAATAAGTATAACATCCGAAATATAACATTCTTTACAACAAAATGATATTTTTCACTCCTTGTTTTTTTGTGGTAATTTTTCTGGACGAGTTGTTTTGGAGGTTTTGTGGAGCGGTAGAGGTAGGTGTTTGGTTTTCTCTCCATTTAATATCTTATGTTGCTGAATTTGGAAAAATCTAATAAAAGATTAAGGACTTAAGGTACAGTATATTGTGTTAGTAATACAAATGTCAAATAAGAAGTAGACTTCGATTTAGAGACCAACGTAAATTGGACTTTAGTTTTGAGCTTTGTCTTATTGGCAGACTTATTTATATGTTTATTTATTTTTAAATTGCTTTTAAATGAATGTGGTGTCCTAATGTTCACGGAATGCCTAGGCGACAGGGGGCGTCCGGTCGCCAGGGCGATCGCCTAGGCGTTCGTGCGACCGCCTAACTCTGAGCGTTTTTTTTAATTCAATTAAATTTTATAAAATAGATAAAAATCAGGAAAAATAGGAAAAAATGCACAAATATTATCTAAAAATACCATACATGTTTAGGCTTCGAAAAGACACCTATTTCCTCGACCAATGCCTCAATAGGCACCCCCTCTACCCACCTAAACACTTAGGTATACAATTTATTGCTTAGTAGTACGATTACAAATGTAACTCAGAGTTCATACAATAACAGATAAGAGAGAAATTAGAATTACAAGCTAACTAACTAATTCCATTGGACACATTGATCTAATGTCTAACTGGGAACCATATCATATCCTCCACCACCATCAGAGTCGTCGAAGTGGTTCTCGTTCGGATTGTCGACGTAGACATCATCTTCTTCAGTTTCTTCATCGTCGGATTGGACATATTGCTCGTCGATGTCCATCGGTGGTTGAGAACTCGATGCACCTGGATCTCTAGAACTAATGTGAATGATGACATTATCCATGCCACCATCTAATAATGGCGCGTCAGATGCAGTGGAACACCGCGCGTCAGATGCAGTGGACATGGATCGAGCAAAGCGTCTCCGTGAAGAAGAATGTTCTAAAGCTGCTTCCTCGTCATCGTCCCATGTAAGCTCCTCTCCAGCGAAGACCAGATCTTCAGTTTCTACCAACCATGGATGCTCGTCGAAGAGATCGTAGTCCACACTGATGGGGTCATAAAATCCGGGCTTCTCCATCCTTTGTTGAAACCTTTGCCTTAACTTTTGGTTGTAGTTCACATACACCAAGTCATTTATCTTCTTCACAGCCAACCTGTTCCTTCTTGTTGAGTGCAACTGCTCGAAGACACTCCAATTCCGCTCACAACCTGATGTCGAGCATGTCAATCCCAACACCCTCAGGGCCAACCTCTGTAATGTGGTCTCTCCCATGTCTGCGTCATAAGATTGCCACCAATCTATAGGTCTTCTTTCCGTCCTTTGTCTAACGACCATATCCCTCGAGAATATTCCGAGGGAGTTCTTGTAACGATCAAGTAGACCGCAAATCTTGTCTTGTTCTGCAGGAGTGGGGACGAGTCGCTCTACGACATCCATGAATCCAGGCATATGCTCATTGAAAGCTACATTTTGATCTTGAGGTGGGACAGAGAAGAAGGTACCAGGGTTGAGTAAGAAACCAGCTGAGTGTAGCGGTGAGGACATCATCTTCCATGGACCCCACCTAGTGTCGATGAGGTCGATGACTTGCTTGTACAACCTCGGGTTTCCGTCAAAGTTCTTCATGATTTGTTCTTTGGCTTTCTCCATTGCGTCACACAGATATCCCATCGGTGGTTTCTCATCGCCGTCAACAAGTCTAAGAACCTGGACCATAGGTTGTGAGGCCTTCAGTGCCTTGACGACGTTGGTCCAGAAGCCACTTTGTAGAATGGTCTCGGCAACTTCATTAGAGATCTCCTTCTTTTTCTTGTTCTTTATCCAACTTGCATTAGGATTGTTGTACTCCGGGGAAACAACAAAGGCTCGGAGTTTGTCTTTCTTCAGGAACAATCTTTGCAAAGTCAGAAAGGCGGTGGCAAATCTCGTGACAGCAGGGCGTAGCAGGTTCCCTTCAATGGTAATTCACATCCTCTTCAACAACATGACAGAGCTGTTGAAATGTTTGACGATCTTACGAGCTAAAGCAATAGTCTTCGAAAATAACTTGCCAATATCCTCCAAGATGAGATCGATGGAATGCGTTGCACAGGGAGTCCAAAACAATCTTCTTCTTTTTTGCTGCAACATCCTACCGGCAAGTACGTATGCGGCGGCGTTGTCGGTGACCACCTGAACAACGTGTTCTTCGCCAATCTCGCCAACTACCTTGTCCATCAGCTTGTACAGGTAGTCTGCAGTGTGAGAGTGACCGGAAGCATCTATAAACCTCATGAACATGATACCTGTCAGACAATTTACTAGAAAATTGATTATATTCCTACCGGACCTATCAGTCCAGTCATCTGTCATCAACGTGCACCCGTATGTTGCCCAATCTTGTATGTATGACTCTAGTATACCTCTAGTGTAGTCAATTTCCTGTTTAAGGCACGAGTCACTAACTTCATGATACATCATGGGTTTAAGTCCGGGACCGTAAGTATAAGTGGCGGATATTGCTTCCTTCCACTCATGCGTCCTTACAGTGTTGAATGATATACCACATCTATAGAAAAGCCTAGACCATTTTTGATTAATTGTTTTCCTATTTTCTTTTCTAAAAGTTCTTTCGATGGTTGTTTGTTGGGGGCCGGAAACCACGTCCTTTCCACGTCCGCAAAATGGTACCCACAAATGTTGTTTTTGTCTCTTTCGACCAGGAACGGGGTGAGAACGGGAGGTTGGGGTCCGAGCAGAACCGGAACCCGATCCGGTGTCCAGATCAAATTCTATGTTTTCTCGGTCTACATAATCAAGACATACATTTTCGTTTTGTAATGTCCTACTATTTCTAATCATGTATGCAGTTATGTCTTGTTTAATAGAGTCAGGAACTTTATCACAAGGTATAACATTGCTACCGGGTGTGTGTGCAAGATGTTGTTTGTGACGGGTTATACCACATCTAGTTTCCTTACCACATAACTCACAGACAATGCAATTTTTATCATTAACACTAATGTAATGG
This sequence comes from Triglochin maritima, assembly GCA_963682175.1. Lineage (NCBI taxonomy): Eukaryota > Viridiplantae > Streptophyta > Magnoliopsida > Alismatales > Juncaginaceae > Triglochin > Triglochin maritima. Next base: position 11,629,058 of record OY821773.1, read on the forward strand.
GTAGTATTCCAACCAGGGTCATTTGTACGGGTAGGTCTTAGGTCATCGTAACTCTCGTGATGCATATGGAGACTAGTGTCGGGTACGTAGGTCATGTCTTAAAACTAGACTAATATAAAAATTTAGACTAATATGAAAATAAAATATTAATTAATTTAATTCTAAAGAGAAGTTAGAAAGAGTGCACTTGATTTTGGCGGTTGAAGAATGAAGAATCAGATCGGAGACTTCACTTTCCAACTTCAAAATTAAGCACCAGACCGGAGACTTAATCGCGAAAACTTAATGATTAGGAAACTTGATGATTAGAATAGAATTATGAAGAAGAAGAGAATGAGAGATTTGTGAAAAATGAAGAGGTTTGGAGGGGTTTATATAGGATTTGGGGTAGTGGCAAACTTGTAAATTTTGAAGAAAAAACAAAAAAGTGGAGAGCCGTTGGAGGCTCTTGCCTAGGCGATCGCCCAGGCGACCGCCTATTTCGCCCATCTTTGCTGGGCGAAAGGCGGTGGTCGCCGGGCGGTTGCCTACCGCCTAGGCGATCGCCTACGTGAACACTGGTCTTAGTAAATAATCTCATGATGACCTTTTGTTTTTAAAAATAAACTTAATAAATATCGAAAATAATAATATATGAGTATGTTATTTTTTTTCCTTAAAAAGGCGTAGTGCACCACCAAGCATACTATTTAAAGAAAAAAACTAAATTCACGCGTGAGTACATGTGCCCTCCCTTAGTTTCGCAACACCCCTGTGTCGGTGGTCGGGAAGGGACGTGTTTGTGACAGGGAGAGACACGTTGACCGTTTTTAAAGGGGTGAGTTTTGTTGTGTTGAGAATAGGTGCGTACCTGAATGGTTAGTGTTAGGTACGTGGAGGGTGGAGTTTGCGCTGAGAATGTGTACGGTTACGATAGTCTAGAGGGATCAAACATAAGTTCTAATTAAGGGACACTGTATATTTGTGTTAGATGAATAAGGAAATCTATTAATCACTCATTTCATTAAATTTATAGATTACATACGAAATAGAATTTCTATGCTGAGATTTCAGTTATTAAACAAAATACTTATTAAATTACTCTCGTTCAAAAGCAAGTCCAAGTTTCATGATATATTCTAATTAAGAGACTAAATCTGCACCCCAAAAAAACCCATTACCTATAAGAAAGGTCAGAAACAAACACAAGTATGAAAGCGTAAGACATATCCAAGAGAAAGCAACAACCAACAATCCTATTTACTCGTAGAGATTCTCAAAATAATATATTTGAGATTAAATGAGTTTTCTCGGAGAAGAGTAAAATAAGTGTTGGTTGGGTATACACAACCACTTTGATAATTAGAAATAAATAACCATACCAATTATAAAAAAAACAAAAGGGTGCAAAGTGCAAACGCAAAACAAGTTCCGAAAAAACAACCAATGAAACCAAATCGTCCCAAATATATTGTGAAATTTGATTAGATGTGCTTTAAACATGTACTTTTGAACTACACTAATTGGTCAAATTTTGATATCCCTTTCTTCCTAGTGGTATTCATTTATTCACTATTTAGAAAATAAAAGGGTTGAAATCCCAAGGAATCAAAATCCAAGAAATTCAAAATCCCAAAAGATTACAAATTAAAGAATATCTCAAAATACAAAGAAGACGTGCAATCCCCCTCCTTTACAGGTGATCAGGGGTGGATTCAAGATTTTTCTAGAGAAAGGGGGCTAAAAACCACACATAGAAGAGTTTCGATGTCATAATTTTCAAATGGTCGATCATAATACTATCTTCTATCAGAGTTTCATTAAGTGACTTTTGAGCAGATTCAAGAGCCAAAAGTGTTCTGCTCGAGAACATCTAGTTTCGCTTGAACTTGTAAAAAAGAAATTTTGCATGGTGATTGGGAATGGTGGTGCGACGACGCGAGAGTTGGTTTGGGATGGTCAGACTTTGTAGTGTGAGAGAAAAGATAATTTAAGGTGGTCCAAGTTTAAGGGTGTGGTATTACTTTACTTTTTCCCCAATTTTTAGCAGGTGGACCCGTGCCCACATTGACACTTGGGTTCACCCATGTAGGTGACATCGCCACTAACGATCGATGGTTGCCTATAGATTGTCCCAAACAAACCTTCGGAAACCAATTTCTTAAAAGAACACTTATACTAAACACAAGAAAAATAAAAGGATACAGAAAAACTGTATCCCAACCGGTTTACAGACTAATTGGATGGGGTTGAGGATGCAAGTTCGATCATCATCTCCTTAACAATCCATGGTCGACAGGAGGAGTTATAATCAAAAAACAAAAACTAAAGGGTGCAAAGTGCAAACGCAAAAGAAGTTGGGAAGAAGCAACCAACGGAAGCAAACCATTCCCAACCTCCGTCCCCGCACGCAAACGCCCCGAACCCAATCCTTCCCCTTTAAGCCACCACCCCTATAAATAACGAAACCCCAAACCCAACCCAACCCAACCCAACCCAACCCCATCTCCGGCGATGTCCGACGCGGCGGAGCTCCACGACCTCTCCGACGACTCCGACTACGCCGCCTCGCAGAAGCAGGGCTTTGGGAGCGTCTTCGCCGACGAATCGGTGCCGGATGAGGTCTCCGAGGTGGTCTACGTCAAGGACAACGTCGCGATTCACCCGACGCAGTACTCCTCCGAGCGGATCGGGGGAAGGTTGATGCTCGTCAAGCGCGGGACGGCGCTCTTCGTGGTACCTTTCGGTTGGATTCATTAGGGTTTCAGTTTGACTGACTTCGAGATGGTGCCGAAAATGAATTTCGATAGGGAAATGATGTTGGAGTTGGATTCTGATGAAGTTCTCTTCTTCTTCTTTTTTAATCTGTGTTGATTTTGGTTTGATTTTGTGTTTCTGAGGTTTGAGATTTAGCTGTCGAAGTTACGGGTTGAGAGTTGAGTTTAATTTGAAGTAATTCTGGAAATGAATTTGGAAAGGGAGATGGTGATGGAGTTGGATTCTGATGAAGGCTTCTTTAGTTTGTGCTGTTTCTGGTTTGGTTGTGGAAATCGGATAATGTCAGAATAGTCCCACATTGAGTTATTTGAAAGAGAGTATTGGACCGTTGAAATTGATTTCGTTATGACTTCTTTATAGGTATGATTGGTTAATTGTGAGGTGCCGATTGTATATGACATCGTCCAGGTTTTGGTATTAGTATATGTAATAACACACTTCTTCTTATTAATAAATTAGAGACTTCGGTCTTTCAAGAAAAGGTATATTTGGCTTTAATTAGTCTTTCGATTCGTGCTGGTATTGTGAATTTTGTTTTTTGAGGTTGCTGTTTGGGTGTGGTCTTTTTGTCAGCAATTGTGTGTTTGGACTTGGATTAAAGAGTCAAATTTTGAAACTATTCTAAAAATGGATTTAGAAAGGTGACCGTGTTGGAGTTGCACTCTGATGTAGGCTTCTTTAGTCTGTGTTTTTTTGTTTGATTTTGTGTTTTTTGGATTGGGGATATATTGTTTCTGATTTTGAGATGTAGCTGTCACAACGAGTAGAGCGTTCTTTACAGATAGCGGATAGGTGTTGTAAATGGGAGAATGGTAAAGTTCAGAGCTGTATAATTAATTGAGTGTCTTTAGAATGGGACCGGCCGTGTAAAGGTTTATATATCATTGTGTTGTATTGGTTGAGTTAATTAATCCATAGTGTTTGGGTTGTGGTTACAGATTGTTGCTTGTGTTTCTCAATTGTGAGAATTTTTATATGTGAAGAATGCTTTAGTTTGTGGTGATTTTGTTTGATTCATGGGGCTTTACTGTTGTTTTTCTTTGCTTCTGTCTCTAATAGTTGTTATGTTGCAGTTTGATGACCTTATTTGTCATATTACATTTATAATCTAAATGAGGTTTTTGATTGTTTTGTTGTTTCTCAAATGATCCACAGATATTCTACTTTTGATGTTTCTGTTTGCCTGTCAAATTAGCTTTCACTGCAGTTTGATGATCATAGTCCTCAAATTGTAGTGAATGTCGTATCAAGATTTTATTAGTTGAGTTTCCATGGTTGGCCTGATTTGCGGAATTGGCAACGTTTTGTTTCTTCGATTGCATTTGAAGGTGTCAGATTGAACATGGTCTTGTTTTGGTGGTAAAGTTGTGTTATTCGTTGATTTAAGAGTGAGATTCATTACCATTACTCGTTATGTTTCTCTTTTTGCACGATTTGTAGGTCATAGAAGCTTTATTCTGGTCCACATTTCTAGTACTTATTGGATTCACATTTCGGTTATCCAACTGAGTCTCCTTTCAAATTTGAGTTGGAAGCCATACAAAAACTAGTTGATTTGTTCTGTTTCTGAATATCTAGTATTAAATAGTTGCTCATTTGGTTTGTTTGGTTTATAATAGTTGCTACTTGGTAATAAAAGTATATTTGTTGTGAAAACAGAGTTGGATTCCATACAAACCTACCTCAAGTGCAGGGGAATCATTAGGGCACAACATGAATTCTTCTCTATTGGAAAAAGGTTGGATTCTTTTATTTTTAAAACCTTAACTTAGATTAGTGAGATTTATGCTGAAATATGAGTTTACATTTTGGAAACCACAGACCGGAACTTGTACACCATCAGGGATGTGTCTTTGGCTGATGTCCACTCCATTCGCAGGCATACACCCACCATTGGTTGGCAATACGTGATTGTTGTCTTATCATCAGGTGAATGGCATTCTATTGTTCTAACGATTTTAGTTATTCATTGCTTCTTGCTTTACTAACACCTGACGGGGTAGTCTTATTTATCTTCATCATAGTAGTTTCTGGCCTTGATTATACTCTTATATGATTTTACTTTTGTTATTGTGATTTCTTATGGATGTCACTTGTCCGTAGTAAGTCTAACGGATATATGTGGATTTGAATGTCCAATTTTGTATATTGATACATTTAGATCCTACACAGGACTTGCATTTCCGCCTCTTTACTTCTACAATGGAGGGGTTCGTGAGTTCGTAGCAACAATAAAGAAGCATGTATATATAGTGAGGTTGTGCTCTTCTATTACAAGTAAAACTGAGCTTGTTATGTTTATTACTTAGCTATGTTTTTTCATTTGGCTCTTTTTTGCATGAATTAGTGTTAGAGCTCTCACCTGCTAAATTAACATAAACGGATTACATATTGTACTATTTATAAAGCAAAGACATGACACTTTGTCATTCTCAGGTCTGCAGATGATTCAAATTGCTTTCTTGTGAACAATTTCCAGGATCCTCTCCAGGTTTTCTTTAAACCGATTCTTATTTTGAGATGGATTTGTCTTCAATTATTTTGTTGGTTTGTCTTTGACTCTTTTCAAGTTAGCATTGCATTCTTTCACCTTCTCTTATTTGTTAAAAGACAAGTAATTCATATTATTCTTTGGCGTTTTAGTATTCTTCAGCCCTTACAAGTTTTCAGTCGGATAAGACTTGACAACTGTCAAAACTATCATTAGATCTTTGCAATCTCAAACAGATGAAATGCTATAAAAGCAGAAGATTTTTTTTCTTATCCTATTTGTAGAACAAATTTTTGTGTTGCAGAAAAGTCTTTCATCTTTGGAGCTGCATGGTATGGTTCCCATGGCAAATGGGGCACCTTCACACATACCGTTTAGTGCTCTATCGTCAATTCAAGAACCGAATGATACTACACTTGCAAAACAAGATGGGAGATATAGTACATCCGAATTTAGCCGGAAACCAAGGCCAAAGGTCAACGATCCTGCCCGTGATATCTCAATTCAAGTATTGGAGAAATTTTCTCTAGTCACGAAGTTTGCTCGTGAAACAACGTCACAACTATTTGGGGAGAATCACAATGATAGCTTTGCAAATTATGAAAAAAGGCAGCAAATTGTGGCTACTCCTGCTCCCAGCACCCCTCCTATTGACACTAAAGAAGATCCTGAAAAGTTTTCAGTTGATCCAGATCCTTTGGAGGTAGGTTCCATCTCTCAACTGCTCATGAAAATTGTTTTTTTGAATAGTAATGATATAGGTTATCAAAAATCAAAACCCTGACCTCTATACACACCCTACAAAAAAATTATATGAACTTCTGCAGAAAAAAAGTTCTCAATGAATTAGTCTGAACTTTGGAACTTTGAATGCTATGAAGGGATGTATACCATTGATTTAATCATTAGCTACTTACTGCTGGAATGATTACCAATATATATTTTTTTGGCATGTTTTGCAGGCTGAACAATTATCTCTTCCATTGGGAAAGCAAAGAAAGCATCCATTGAGTTCTGAAGAGGTATTGATCTACATTTTTTTGATCTCTAAGATGAATAGACGCTTTTTGCAAGCAACCTCGTGAATAAGTTAAAAAACAAAAAGGAACACAATTTTTCTTTGATCTGTAATACCTAAACCAAACATGTAGAAGACAGTTGAATGCTGTTATACTGATGGCCTATTCCATTTGGCATCTTGTACATATATTGTCTTACAACGATATTCTCAACTATCAAATGGGTTGCTTGATGACTCAGTCTTGCATATATGGAAATCAAGGCCAAAGGATCGCTTAAGTGCTACCTTGAATGGCGCCTGGGATTTCAATGCCTTCTTATTCTCTCTACATGCTTTGATATCTTCACCCTCTCCTTGTCTCATGTGGTAAACTTAAAGCCATGGGTGCTGTTAAGCATTAGGAATAATCCTTGAGGGATTGGTTCATCCGCCTAATATTTTGACAACAAATTGCTTGACAATTCACATCGAAGGGGAACATGATAATTTTACCAAGAAAAGTTGCAAACTGTTTTAGTAAATGCATATGGTTTCTTTTCATGCTAACAATTTCTGACCTTGAGGGGTCGGTCCATTCACCAATTTGAAGTTACGGTGAGCAAGCAGATCTTAAATCCCTACCTGAACTTTTGGGGGTTTTATGAATCCAAAATTTGATTAGGTTGTATGGATAGAATGCTTTGTGAAAAAACGCAGATTTTTATTTCACATGGGTTATTTTGGCAGTGGAGTACTTTCTTTGACAATGAAGGCAGAGTTGTAGATTCGAAGACGTTGAGAGAACATATATTCTATGGAGGATTACAGCATGGTATACGGAAGGAGGTCTGCATGACAATTGAAAAGAGACTATTTTCTTGATAACTATCTTTGTTTGTTTGTTTGTTTTTGACGGGTTGCCTTCTCTTCTTCTTTTGACATTTCCACAATAACAGGCCTGGAAACTTCTACTAGGTTACCATGAATATGATTCAACATATGCGGAAAGGGAGTACCTATCTTCCGTTAAGAAATCGGAGTACGAAACCATAAAATTGCAGTGGCAGGTTAGCAATTCTATAATTAGTAAACCCATTGGAAAATAAAATAAAAATGCATGTCCAATGACGTGGTTGTTGGTATCTGCTTCTTATTTTAACTGAGTATAATTAAAGAAAATAGATGGATCTTCCTCTTAACCTAAGTCTATTAGAAATTGTAAGATTGATTACTCGTTAATATATGTTCCAATATCTATATGTAACCTTGTGTACCAGTTTGATACAGAAATGATTTGGAACGTTAAAACCGAAGAACTTTAGTAAAAAATTTGTCAGATATAATAACGAAGTATTATTATTTTATACTTGATGGTTTTCCTTGCTACCATACCAGGCAGATCCAACTGCCTATTTTGATGGTTTTTGTTTGTGTTTTTAACTATTCTAGCATTCTGTTCTTTTACCCTACACCCTTATAGGTTTTCACTCACACCCACCTACTTTATCCTTTACTATTTTGTTTTTGTACACTTTTAAACATGTGAACATGAGGAGATATCTATAACAACAAACTACAATGAAGTGTATTTTTGTAAATATGACTTTTTTATAGTAAATATGACTATGTATGAGTTTATTGACTCAAAAAATATGATGAAATAATGTCCTTTTGGTGAATTAAGTGAAAGCTGCCTAGAACTACTTTAAAGACATCTGTAATCTAATCAGTACTTGCAGGTACTGAGTTAAATATGTCCAGATACTCATAAACTTAATTAATAGCTACTGATATGTGGTGTGAAATTGGATAACTTCCATTCTCCAAGGGCATGTGGTGTCGTGGAAGTCACTTTGGGCTTTTAATACTTTCCAGTCTGTAAAACAATCTTGTGTTGATTTCTTAATCTCCACCCTCCAAATGTAGTTGAAATTCCCTATGGCCTCTTTTGTTTGAGGATACCTTTTTTCTTTATGATAGATCTTTTGTTGGACCTTTAAGATGTAAATAATGACTATCAAGATACTTATGGTCAGTTGACATAATTTGCTGAAATAATTTAACATGATTTTTTATAACTTAAGCTGCATGACACGCTTTCAGGATAGATGTATTTAGCTTTAGCTGCATATCACTTATCCATATAATGTCTTTGTCGTTCTTCAGAATATCACTTCTTCTCAAGCTAAAAGGTTTGCAAAGTTCAGAGAGAGGAAAGGCCTCATTGAGAAAGATGTGGTAAAAATAACTTCAGCGTCATTTTACTGACTTAAAACTATTCTGGCTTTCTGATTATGGCCTCTTAATTTGTTCACTGGTTAACGTTATCAGGTCAGAACAGATAGATCCATGCCTTTCTACGATGGGGATGAGAACAAAAATATTGGGATTTTACGTGATATTTTGTTGACGTACTCATTTTACAACTTTGACCTTGGTTATTGCCAGGTAAATATTTTTACTCCTATTGTAAGGTTTTTCTTTCTCATACAGGGAAAGAACGAACCTGGAAGTATGATAATGTAGTGCTAAACCTGACTTAGGCAGGCAAAATTAAACGTAATTGCTGTTGAACTGTTGATTTGATCAATTAACTGAGAAGGGAGACTATAGTTACCGAAAATTTAGAAGCTCAACCAACAGAAGTAGCACAAATTGCTCTATGTTTTGTTTTCTGTAATAATCAGTTCCTACCAGAGTTGACGGGTCGCATGTCTACATCATCATCAACATCAACATAACCCCAATGCCTCAGAAGAGGCTCCCGCCTAAGCGAGGGGTCGGATGTATGCAACCCTACTACTATAAAACAGTGAGGTTGTTTCCAATTGACCCAAATGATGCAAATGCAACTGACCATCTGCGATTCCACAATAAAAGAAATGTAGATCGTTTAAATAGCTCTTTGATATAGTCCATGATGCTCCAAATGTCAAAAAACAACTTAATCTTTGACACATTGGAAATGGACAGTCGCATGTCTACATAAGATTCCTTAATTGCTCGGGTGTCCTCCTTGTCAATAATGTTGTGTATATGCAAGTGACTATTGGAAAATGTATTCATATTCTAGTCGTACTCTCTTAGAGAAGGAATTATGCAGAGTTGCCGTTCGTGTTAAGGACATTAAATCTCCCATGAAAAGGTCGTGAAGTTATCATGCATCAGTTGATACAAGTCTTTGTTCATGCAGGGCATGAGTGACTTCTTGTCACCTATACTTTATGTGATAGAGGATGAGTCGGAATCATTTTGGTGTTTTGCTGAACTTATGGATCGTCTTGGTCCAAATTTCAACCGCGACCAGAATGGCATGCATTCTCAACTTTTTTCATTATCAAAGGTGTTGCTCTTTCCACTGCAAATGTATTATATTATCCCGTTTATGGATCGTAATTATTATCCATCAGCCGCATACCTTTTTTGTTTAAGCATTTAAAAGGTTATAAAAGTAGTGGTACTCCCTTGTATATTATTTTTATTTTATTTTATCGTAGGTCAATCCATCACTAGTAAGAATGTGCATTTATTGTAGTAGATCAGCTATTACAACGTTTTAACTAAATTTTCCATCGAGAGTATAACATTTTATTGTTATTGTTTAATCCACTATCTATATATAAGTAGTTTTCACTACACGACTCGTGAACTCATGTTGCCACCACTTTTTATAAGTAGACATCTTCATTAGTTACTTTGCTTTACCAATCTAACAGTGGTAAACTTTAATTTTTAATGTATCTCTGCCAGCTTGTGGAGCTTTTGGATCTGCCACTGCATAATTATCTGAAGCAGGCAGATTGTTTAAATTACTTCTTCTGCTTCCGCTGGGTTCTTATCCAGTTCAAAAGGTAAGCTTAGTTTCTCTGAATCAACTACTCGTGCTTTTCATTTCTCGTAAGATATGACCATTTTATTGGAAGGTCATAATAGTTTATCTATTTCATATAATGTAGGGAGTTTGAGTATGATCAAATTATGCGATTATGGGAGGTATTATGGACCCATTACTTCTCAGAGCACTTCCACCTTTACATTTGTGTGGCAATTCTCAAGAAGTACCGCAAAAAGATAATGGGTGAGAAGATGGACTTTGACACTCTTTTGAAGTTCATCAATGAACTCAGTGGTCAATTCGATCTCGATGAAATTATCCAGGATGCAGAAGTTTTATGCAACTATGCTGGTGAGAAGGGTGCCGCATGCATCCCTCCGGGCACCCCACCTTCCCTGCCCATTGAAACCCCCCTATTGTATGCTCAGCAGGACGAAGACGACTTTGGCAAAACCGGTTGCATATAGAAAATGGAATCAAGTATGCTAGGATATTCTGGCATACATGGTTCGTCCAATGTAAATATTTGCGTTAGTTATGACGCTGCACATCGTAAGATACCACATTCTGATGACGTCGACCATCACGAACTGGCTTGTAAATATAATAATGCTGAAATTTAATTGCGAGAGATACTTCTGCTGTTATGGCGTCCAAAAACAAGCATTTCTCTCTGTTGTTTAGAACAATTGCAGCAACACTAACGGTCATCACTGCCTAACAATGAAACAAATCTTCTTACAGCTCATTCATCATATAAGGAAACATTCATCACCAGGCACTAAGCAAATCAATGTAATAGGAAATAATTCAAACGGTTATTTTATCTGAGCTGTATATATGTACACAATTTTTGTAATATACACATAATTAAATAAACATTCAAACCACAAACTTCAACATGGTATCAGAACATCGATCTCAGACGTGACGTAAGGGTTGCATCGCCGACGACAATCCTCAAACCACCCCAATCATCATTGATCATTCCATTCATCCATCCACCTATTCAAATCCAAAAACCCCAAATACCAAAACAAAAACATCATCGGTCGACCGACCTCGGACGAAAGAACAAATTCAAACATCATCGGTCGACTGACCTCAGTTCCAAAGCATTCGACGAGGGGGGTTGAAGTAGAAGCCACATCCAACCCCTCGCCATGACGACAAAAGGAATGACGTCCCAAAGACTGACCACTCAAATGCTTAACATTACAAATTACCTGTCATGGGCCCGGTCTAGGCCTGTGCATCCGGTCCGGACCGGACCGAACTGGTCTGGACCGGAAACCGGGGGACTGTCAACACCGAGTGGCCCTGCTCGCGTGTAGGCGTTAGCCGAAGCAAGCCAGCCAGACCGGTTGGATTCGGTCTGATCCGGTCCAGGACCGGTTTTTAACCTTAAAAATTAAAAAAAAAACCTGGACCGGACTGGAATCGGATTTTTAAAATGTCCGGTCCGGACAAGACCGGGTTCTGCTCACCCCTAGCCCGGTCGGTCACCTTGTCCCTCGGCGGCAAAGGAAAACTCGGTCATATCACTAGCCACACAAAGAAACCAACCGCTGATGACGCCAAGATCGAGGAGTGGCATGCCACTGATCACCTCACGATGACCTGGGTGCTCAACTCCATACAACCATAGATCGCAGAGCTGTTCATCTACTCCGACTCAGCCAAGGAGCTATGGGACTCCATCCAAGATCTATACGGTAAACAACAAAACTTCGCCCATGTATTTAAAGTTAAACAAGAACTCGCACAAACCAAGCAAGGGCAAAAGACTGTTGCCGACTACCTCGGTGCCCTCAAAAGCCGGTGGGATGAGCTAGGAATCTATGAACCACCAACAACAGACCCTAAAATCATCAAAGAACGGGTCGAGCAAAATCGGATCTACCAATTTCTGGTTGGACTCGACTCTAGCTACGAGACCCTAAAATCACAAATATTGCTATCATCGCAGCTACCGCCCCTCAGCCAGATCATCTCTATGGTCCAACGAGAGGAAACTAGAAGACATTCCATGCAACGAACCACAAATCAAGAAAATCATGCATTCGCAGCCGCACACAACTGGAATCAAAACATAAAAGCAAAGCCCAGTTCGGGAAACGAAAAGACGAACGCTGTGACAATTGCAAACACAATTGTTTATCTAATTAATCGTCTACCTAGTCCCACAATCCAAAATAAACAACCCTTAGAAATTATAAATAGTAGGCGAATGAATATCAATCACCTTAAGATTTTTGGTTTACCTGCTATGTTCACAAAAATCGTCCTGATAAACTTGATTTTCATTCTGTGAAAACTATTTTTATTGGCTATTCTTTTCAAAAGAAATGGTACAAATGTTAGGATCCGTTGGAATGCAAACTTTACGTCTCTCGAGATGTTTCCTTCGAACATGAATCTTATTTTGAATCTACAAAAACTAACCCTACAAGTGAGACATCTCCTCTCCCTACCTTTGATATGTTTGATATCTCTCCTCTTGAGGAAACTCCCATTCCCCAAGGTGGGGGACGAATGGATAGGTACTACAGGAGAGCGAAATGGCGAATAGGTGGAACCACAAAGAGGGGTTACGACAAGGAGGTCCACAAGAGCTACTTTGTCCCGCCTCCAAGATTTTGTGACTTACAACGTCACTTATCTCATCCAAGATTATATTTCTTACAATGTTATTTCCTCGTCTCATCGTAATTACTTGAATGTAATCGATCAAGTTAGTGAACCTACCTCCTACCATGAAGCCCTTAATCACCCTTATTGGGTACAAGCCATGAAAGATGAGCTAGATGCCTTAGAAAGAAATCAAACTTGGACTCTTGTCTCCTCAAAACCTGGAATAAAACATGTAGGATGTAAATGAGTATATAAGATTAAATATAATAGTGATGACTCTATCGATCGTTACAAGTCTAGATTAGTTGTTAAGGGGTACACCCAAACCTATGGTCTTGATTACCTCGAAACCTTCGCCCCTGTAGCTAAAATGAACACGACCAGAGTCTTATCTGTAGTTGTCAACTATAGATGGAATCTTTATCAAATGGATGTTTGGAATAATTTTCTTCAATGGACCCTGGAATAAGAAGTCTATATGACTCCACCTCCATGAAGGGAATGTGTTCTAAAAGTTTTTACTTTTAAATGTCAATTGTTATGAATTGAATGAGAAATCATTTTGTTCCTTGTTTATGTTATTCGTCTTTTAGAAGTGTTAAGGAAGATGCTCTTGGTCCTTAACCGTAGAGCTCTAAAAAATATTGGTTTACATAAAACAAAAGATATTCGCAATCATGGTGATTAACATGAGACATTAATTACCGAGTTAAGATTGTCGTGTTGGTCATAGATCATTGTAGCTCTACAAGGGAGTGACAACACGGGTACACAAAAGAGGAAAATATTACTTTTGTATACTGAATAGTCCTAATAAGTAAAATATTATAGAAATATGTTTCTGTGTCATTAATATTTTACTGTGTCATTGGTCCTTTGATATGAGACTTATATCCGATCACTTAAGAAATGCTTGATTAGACTAGTGTCTTAAGCTATCGATAAGTGTAGTGTAAAGGCATTGGTTGGTCAAGTATGGCTTTCGTTGGAAAAGATAGTTAGTCAAAAGATTATCATTGCCCCTCTTAATTGAGTTAGTGGACCTCTTGATAAAGCAAAGTTATAATGTACACAATGTGATTTGAGTTAAGTCACATATTTATAACTAGTTTAAAGAGATCAAGAAATGAATACTAATACAAAGATGACACAATACTACTTTGTGTGTATTCTTAATATCATGAGGCGAGGGACGGACACAAGTGGTGCACTACATCACTAAATGGATCGGGTTTTGATTCGAGTGGAATTAAGACATCTAACTAATTGGGAGCTATAATGTGTAGCTAGATACCGCTTATAACTTGTGATATTATGCTCTTAAAATCACTGCCAACTTAGTTTTGATCCTCTCATAGGTCACACCACAAAATTGGGAAACAAGAAATGAGGATTTTGAGTTCATAAGATGTGTCGGGTTTCATGTAGAAAATATGACACATGGGGTGAACAAGCAAAATCAAAATTATGTTGTGATTAATAACATAATTAGAATCTAAATTAAATTCATATGTGATGTAAATGTTATGGGTGTAATGATTTATCATTACATAGGATAATATGTTACATAAGTTGTGAATTTAGTACTAATCCTGAAATGTCAAATTTTGTAGGGCTTAAACCGAAATTTGACAAGTCTGCAGTACTGTGCAAAAACGGTCGACCGGTTAACAATAAAAGGTCGACCGATCGGTGCACGGTCGACCGGACACGTCTCGACCGATAACAGGGAATTTTCGTCTGTTCGGAACGATCGACCGAACATTGCGATGAAATATTATATTATTGCGAACGGTCGACCGAAACTTGGTCCGAACGGTCGACCGAACCTCCAAACGGTCGACCAGTCCAGACGGTTTTCTGCAGAATTAATTTAAGAATTAATTAGATCATGCATGGAATAGGTCCATAATTGATTTGATTCGTGGTTGAGATTATTTGTTAGCAAATAATGGATGGTTAGATGGAAGTTTGCATGAAATCATGGGCAAGAGGTTGCACATGAATAGGTAATTTGGAGAGAACTTATAAATACAAGTTTATGTCATTACCTCATTAATTTTAATTCATTATTTTCTCATGCAAAAATCTTTCTCCATAATTCTCCACGAAATTTCCTTAATTCTTAAGATTAGTTTTAGTTTTCAGAGATCTTCTTCTCAAGGGAACTAAAGAGGGGTTAGTAATTGGATTCTAAATCCTATTGGAGATTGAGAGGCTAGCTCTTCTCTCTCCAATCTTGTTTAGAGTTTGGTGAATACTCGGAGGCAATCCACCAGGCGATTCGACCTGCAACGCGACTCCGGATCTTCAAGAGGTTTTAGAGAACCTCTAGGTATGATCATCTTTGCAATTGTTTGTTTGTTCTAATGCATGTTAAATAATTAGGACAAACAAATGCATGTCTATATGAAAATCGAAGAAAATATGAATGTTTCGATCCTATATGTTTATAAAATTTCGAAAATATATACATATAATAGGGCACGAAATCCAACACTCCATAGTACAACTCTGCTCATAATCAGGTTTGCAAACTCCATAAATCAATTTACGGATTAAAACAATCTCCCAGAACATGGTATGCGAAACTCAGTCTCTCTCTTCTTCAATTTGGCTTTACTAAATGTTCCATTGATGCATCTATGTTTACCAAAAACCATAACAACATCACCACAATCATTCTTGTTTATGTAGATGACATCATAATGATAGGAAATAATGAAAATGAAATAAACCTTGTAAAATCATATTTAAAATCCAAGTTTGACATCAATGATCTATGATTCATGAAATATTTTTTGGGCATTGAACTCGCATATTCTAAGAAAGGTCTATTATTATCTCAACGAAAGTATGTCTTAGATCTTCTACAAGAAACCTGTAAAATAGGATCCAAACCTGCTAACACTCCTATCGAGACAAACCGAAAGGTAAGTCCCAACAAGGGAGAACCCCTACATAATATAGGACAATTCCAAAGACTAGTAGGTAAATTCATTTATCTCACTGTCATCAAACCCGACATCACTTATGTTGTTAGCACAATTAGTCAATTCATGCATGCTCCAAACACAACACCTCGACACAGTAGACAGAACCCTCAGATATCTAAAGAAAACCCCAGGTCAAGGAATATGGATGAAAAGAAACAATTCTAATTCAATAATTGGTCACTCTGATGAAGATTGGGCTGGTAGTCATGATCGAAGGTCCACCACAGGGTTTTGCACATTTGTTGGTGGAAATCTCATCACATGGAGAAGCAAAAAGCAAAATGTCCAGTGCAGAAGTTGAGTACTGTGTCATGGCATCAACTACTAGTGAACTCGTTTGACTCAAACAACTTCTCAAAGACATAAAGATTTCTTATCAAAAGCCTATGCAAATGTACAGTGATAACAATGCAGCTCGACACATTACCTCCAACCCCGTTTTTCATGAACAGACTAAACATATAGAAGTCGATTGTCACTTTATCAGGGGGAAAAATCCAAGCTAAAGATATTGAGGTACCCTATGTCCAAAGCAAGGACCAACTTGCAGATATCTTCACTAAGCCACTAGATCAAAGACAATTTGATAGCATTCTCGACAAGTTGGGATCCTTCAACCTCTTCCGGACCAAACTTTAGGGGGAGTGGTAAAACCAACGGGTGGCTCAGACCAACGGTCATCACTGCCTAACAAGGAAACAAATCTTCTTCTAGCTCATTCATCTACAAAGAAACATTCATCACCACGCACTAAGGAAATAATTCAAACGACTATTTTGTCTGAGCCGTATATATGTACACACATTTGTAATATACACATATAATCAAATAAACATTCAAACCACAAACTTCAATACATGTAAATCGGGATATTTTTCTCATGTTATTATGTCTTTTAATGTCTAATTGTATCATTTTATGTCATGTTATTTCTTCTTAAATTAGCACAAATAACCTAGGCAACCGCAAATGAAATTTTGTTTTTAATTGCGTTATTGTTCAGAGTCGTGTCGTGCAAACTGTTGACATGCTTTATCACTTTACTTCTTGTATTCCACTCAACTTCATTAGAACCTCATCATCATTGAGGGTGTGTTTGGATGAGGCTCCCAAATGTTAGATTCTTGTAGGAAGCCAGCTTTTGGATGAGTGCCACTAGAAGCTGCTTCTTCCTACCAAAAATCAAAGTTCTTTGGATGACGAGAAACTTGATGGATCCCCAGATGTTTTGTCAGACAAAATTCCCAAAGTGCCCTCCAATCAGATTATATTTGTGAAGATGGAAACTAGAAGTAGGATCAGAATTGTCCAAACACCAGGAAGCTAGCTTTGGAGCTCGAGAACAATACAAAAAATTGCATCGGGATGTGTGCTGGGAGCTCAGCTCCTTCCATGCGGAGAAGCCGGAATCCCTTGCATCCAAACGCACCACGAGTAGCCGAGTTGGATGGGAAAATATAGGTTTGGTTCGAAATTTCTAATCCAAGCCAAACTAGTTTGGTAAAAAAACGAAACGAAACAAATTGCATTGGTTTGAGTGTTTGACATCAATTTAAATTTCAATTCGCACTTTTTTGTTGATGAAGCAGAAAGTATTAAAAACAAAATCCACCTATTAAAACAAGGATTTTTTTGACAAAATCACGGAATAAAAGAAAATTAGAAAAATATGCATTTGAAAAAACTTTTTTGGCAAACTATGCTTCTTAAAAACAACACATGTGCATCACAAGTGTCGTTTTCATACATAATGAAAACGGTATCAAAACGACATCAGTGATGTCATTTTTTATTTGGTGAATAACGGGTGAATCATTAGTCGAAATTGAAATCAAGCATGAATATTTCGAGAACCAAAAAGTTATTTTATTACTCACATACTAGAACTCTTAATTTCCCCCAAATCCCCAATCGCCTCGCCTCGGACCGGACTAGACCTGTGAAAACGACACCTATGCTGCCGTTTTCAATTACTGAAAATGACATCACAGGTGTCGTTTGTAAGAAGCTTATTTTGCCAAATAAATTTTTCAGATGCATATTCTTCTAATTTTCTTTTATTCCGTGATTATATCAAAAAACATTCCTTAAAACAATCTCTTATCTTGCATTAATATATCTTAACTTATGATGTCGAGTAGAAAAGTTGTGGGTCTAATATGTGTGTTAAATTATATCTCCATTCATGTGAAAATATGTATCATTAAAATTATATAGAGAAAATATATCGGTTCAGTTTGGGTATAAATAAGCCTAAAATCTACTCGATCCAAAAGACGACAGTATATTCTCCCAAACTATGCTTTAATTATAATTTGTATCTTTAAACTAATTTGACAGTTATCCTTTTGAACTTTCATTTTGTAATCTTTTGTTCTCTTAAACTTTAAAAAATTATTATTTAAACACTAATTCACTAAAAAAAAATTGTAATTTTTTACATTGTATCCCTAATACACTACTTAACCTAATTTTACTTCGAAATTTAGATCGAATCGGATGTCAAATCTTGTTCGAATTTGGGTAGTATTGGTACTGAATTCGGTCTGAATTCCAATAAGATCTAAAATCTGATTTGATCTGAACTTTAACGTATGGTTGTATTAATCGAGTATTAAGGATACAACGCCAAAAATTTCAAAACAAATACTTGTTTAAATAATAATTCTTTATAGTTTAATGGACAAAATGTTACAAAATAAAATTTCAAAGAAAGTAAATGTTAACTTTTGAAGTTCAAGAGTGCAAAGTGAAATCAAAATGTAGTTCAGACATATAAATTGTAATTAACTCAAAATTTTATACTTATGTATAAAAGTTTTTGAAATAGAAATAAAGTTTCCATAGCTATCCCTTCCACTCCGTAACATCCATTGCTCATCCGTAGACAATCTACATTCTTATCCGTATTTACATTTTATTGCGAATTAAAGTACAGATACAATAATGTTAGCTCAGTTTTAACACTACCAAACGCTCAAAAGTTAGACTAAGCACTATCCATCTGCCAATATTCACAAACGATGTCAAGCTCGATGATAAAGATGTAGCAAGGTACAATACATCAACAGAAAACTACATCTCCGGCCACAGACGTAGCCTCACATAGAAAACTTCAGCTTACCATCGCCACTAATGAAGAAACAAAGTGGTGATGAACGACTACATTACAACAAAAATAACTTAGGTTCGGTCAGCAATATGAAAAGAAGAAAAATAACGATAATATAATCTGAAGGGATCCTTGCAGCCAGAAAATTAAAAATAATTTTATGCGGGTCTTTTTCCGAATGAATAAACATTTTCATACCTTTTCTTGCAATGTAGTTTCCCTACTGTTCAGAATTACATTACCTAAAGCAAACACATCTGCCGATCAAAACAATTTGCTATGCCTAAAACCAAGAAAAAATTGTAGAAAGAGAAAAAAAAGCCTATTCTACGACTTAATCGTACTTATGCTACACAATGAAGACTCTTGGTCTTGCTGAGCTCAAATTAGAAATGTGACACATTGATCCGACTGTCACCGTGGATAGTGTGCGCGCTGATCTACAGAAGGGGTGCCCTATGAATTGCTCGATGCAACACTCTTGGGAAGGAAACTAACGCTGTGACACCGTTTCAATTTGGCCAATGCATCTTGTGTTCTTCCTACGAGAAGATCCACATACACAGCTGCGAGCATGGCTCGTGGGTTATTAGGGATTATAGAAACAGCCTTAGTAATGTATCGGAGAGCTTTGTCAGAATCACCCTGCACAGCAGACAAGGCAGCAAGTTCCACAAGAAGCATCCCACGAGCTTCTTCGGGCTTCATGAACTGAAAAGCTTGATTCACTTCCATACCAAAAGTCTTAGCTTGGGCAGAACCATTTACCTCTTCGCTGTCTGCAACTCTCACAGGTTTGCACTTCTCCAAGTCGTCTTGGCTGTAAGGAAGTTCAACGTCACCAGCATCTGAAATGTACTGCAACAACAGCTCCACAGATTCTTTAGGACGGTTCAACAGGCAGAGTGCTTCAGCTGCATAAACATGACCCAGAAATATGTATATTTTGGAGCAGTTATATAAGCCTAGAAGGGCCTGTGCAGTTGTCAATGCTTTTACAGGGTTCTCCAAGCACAATTCTACGTAGGCAATGTTGGCTAATACAGCTTGCCTTACCAGATGAAGCTCTTCAGCCACCATGTCGTTATAAACACTTACGGAACTTTGTAATGTATTTGAGCTCTGGCTCCCTTTTACATCTTTAGAATCTGAAATCGTTACAGCTAATGTAGAAGCTGATGTTGCATTGACTTCATCTTCCAAAGAAACAGTTGGAAGTGGAGAACCTCTGGAACATTTCAAGGCATGTCTATTCAGCAGATGCAAAGCGTTCAACAGAAATTTCCGTGCCAAGGGGATTGATAGCCTGTGTTGGCCATCATTTGTCAATAAGCCATCTTCAGCCAAGGAATTCAAAGTTCTGTTTCTTGAGTTTGTATCAATATTTAGTTGTCGCCATTTTCCGGAACCGATAATGCTGATTCTAGCTTCTTCGGCATAAGATTCAGAAGATCCACTCACCTTCAAAAGTCCTTTCTCTAGTGCCAACAAACAACACTCACCAAACCGAAGCCAAAAAATGGGTTGCTTGTCCAAGATAGGACTAGCCTTGTGGAAACAATGAGCTGCTATCAATGGTCTACCACTCAAAAGATTTTGCATTCCACAATTATAAACAACTGCCAAGGACTTGTCCTGTGAGAAGGTTGGTAATTTTAACGGTTTCTCTGCCCGAAGAGAAGAGCTGATTTTCAAAGCTTTTGCGAATAACATCGTTGCTGCATTGTGTTTCCCAAGTTGGTGGTATATGCAACCAATATTATTGGTGACCATACTGGTAATCTCTGCTTCCGTTCTGTTACCTAATAACTTAATGGCCTTGCGATAGTTGCCACGGGCATACTCCAACTGAGACTTCAATAGAAGTGCATATGATGAATCTTTACCACGTGAATTATTAATAGCAACTTTTACTTCACGTTTTGCTGCCTTAAGATTTCGAGTAAGGAGCAAAAACTGGACCTTGTAAAGTTGTAACTTAAGCTTCAGATCAACAGCAGGAACTGCTGGATCATTTGATAGTTGCCTTTTCAAGTTTTCGCCACTGCTATCCAATGTGGATATGAAGGTTTCATACTCAGCAGTATCATCTGATAGAACTCCAGTAGGAGGGTTTTCAGAAGCATTGACACCACTTGTATCTGAACCAGAAGCATCAGGTGCAGTCAACCCACTTGAGACCGTGGAAATTTTCGCTGTTTGGTTTGAAGATGAATGTTGAGCAGGACCATTATCGTCATGATTTGATGAATGTCCAACACCAAAAGCTCTTTCTAGATACAGAATGACACCCTGATGACAACATGTGTACATTAGTGATAGCAGAACTATAGCAGCTATACATAGACGTCAAATTTAAATAAACAGCTAAACCCCCCAAAGCAAGGGAATTCCAAGTCCAAAGATTGCATTAAAGCTGCTCTACCCAAAGTCACATCAATATTGACGAACTTATTATTCAGTTTAAACATGCCAGGGAACAAAAAAAAAATGTTCCATTAAGTAATCAAAGGATTACCGAACTTGTGATGCTTAAACACCATTAACAGTAGTTCATGATGAGTTGCATTTTAAGCCTATTTTTTGGCACCGGAGAACTCTCTTGACCCATCACCGTACTAGTTTGTGACATCGCAATGACAAGCAAATCGCAAGAGCTTTGGTGTTGCATGTGATTTTTTAATTCTAAAACAATATTGGTTACATATATGACAAGACAAAGCAAGTCAATGACACTAACAACAACACTATGAAGCAACCCCAAGGCCTAAATCTCATGCTATTCCAATTATAGGCTGCGACTCATTTACTAAAATATGTACAGTTTTTTTTTCCAAATGTATAATATCTTTCCTAATTTCATGAGGTTGCTTTTCAGAATTAATTCTTTTTTATTGGTGTTAGTTCAATTTTCAAATACATTTTGTTGCAGATATACTGTTCAATGGGAGAAGACAATGATCTATTAAGACCATGGCAAAACTATCACTTTGAATTTGCACCAGAAAACTTATTTTCCTAACCTTCTTCCACATTCAAAGTATAGATTACAGCCCAACCATGTTTCCTATTTGAGATTTCAAGCTTACAAGTGACAAGACACATCAAGATCACAATGTCAATCTATGTATCATGGTTTGAAAAATCGGACCGGAGCAGCCGGTCCGACCAGGAACCAGAGCGCCAGCAAGTCCGGCCAACCCTTCATAACCGCCCTGGGTGGTCAGAACAGTGACCCAGCGGTCGAACCGACAGATCTGATTAAGGGTCCGACCAGTAAAAAAAACTAAAATGTTACAACCCTCAAATCCCTAACCCCCCCCCCCCATCATTGTATGTGTGGCGCATACTAGAACAAACATCTGTCGTCATTACTGTATTGACCATTAATTTGAGGTTGTGTGTGAACTGTGTTATGAAATACAGTAGACACCGAGTCAAACAAAATGCCAATGTGTGAATTTGTTATGCCAAACTACACCAATTATGCAAGTTTGTTGGAATTGCCACCATTGAATAACTCCATATGTTGCAAATAACATTTTGGCATATGCGAAAGGCACATATGCCATGTGGCCTCCTTATATCATTGTTACAGAAGTATTACCATGAACAGTGCCAATCTACTCCACAGTAGAGCACAATAGTGTTGGGATCTACTCAATAAGCAGTAGCTAACTGTTTAAAAGAAAAAAAGCACAAGCTAAGCTTTCAAGTTTCAAAAACATCTTGAATCTCTATGTCATTTTTTTATCGATGATTCTCTATGTCGTTACAAACTACAATGATATCAGATGTATATCTTCGAAGAGGCACCTGGGGTCTAAGGACTCCAAGTCACAAACAAATTGAACGAAAAGATGGTGCTAAGCAATGCATTACTTACTGCAGCTCTCTTTGCATCTTTCATAGCCAATGCAACATCAAGGAAGAGCAGGCAAACATGCAGAGCAGTTGTCTGCAAATATTATAAGGAAAAATAAATAAGTATGCACATAAAATTCTAAAAGTTAGACACTCAAATTTCATATGTTTATATCTCATCGATAGGAAAAATTAATAAGTAAATGCATAGAAAATTCTAAAAGATATGACATTCAAATTTCATGTAGCTTTACCTCATCAATAGGTTCTATATTTTGATACAATGGCTCCAAGAGAGACAACGAGGACTCATATTCTTTGAGATGAAAGAGAATCACTGCCTGTGTTATACACATGAAATGGAATTAGTAGTACATACTTGCACAATGGTTTAAAGTTGTGCAAGAAAAAAAGCATGTTGCAGTAGAAGCTGTACCATGTTTAGCGTAATTATAGAAGTGTCAAATTGGCCTGCGTAAGCAATAGTGGCAATGTTTGCAGCAGAGAACTGATGAAAGGTGCTACTACTCCCTCTGGATCCAGATATGAGATTGGCAGAACTATCAGCCTGCCCTTGTGCTTGTGCTCCAGATGCGGAGGCAAGTTCTTCGCTATTCCTCTATTGAAGTAAATGATGACATGTTAATGTATTTGATTAAGTAAAGAACAAAGCCAAGCTGAAGATACATTTGAAAAATCCTCAAAGTTGATAAACAAGCAGACAACATTGGATCTATTCATTTAAGAATTTAATGATTGAGGGCGACTCATGGAGCAGTGTTACAAAGAGCTTTCTGACCAAAAGCTCACCGGTTCGAGTCACAGAAACAGCTTTGTTGCGGGAAAAAAAGGCAAGGCAAAAGCCGTATGCGGATATACCCTCCCCCAAACCTAGCAAAACAGGGCACCTTGTGCACTGGGATCACCCTTTTCTATATTAAGGATTTAATGATTAAATACGTTTGGAAGAATAACCATATTCAATAACCTCATAATGTTGTGGTATGTGAATGAAGAAAGGTGGTAAATGGTAGAATCACTCAAAAAACAAGAGATAAAAGCATGACAAAAGTTATGAATAATAACACTCAAATGAAACTTTTTATCGGTAACAAAAATAATATCGGTTCAATACTATACACGAGGAAGCACTACAAAGCAAGCAAGGCTCAGCAATGGACAAACGTAGAACCAAGAACAGTCTAAACAAACTACAAAATACAAGTATACAACATACTGAAAAGAGCTACATCAGAAAAATGTGTCGCTGTTAGTGTTAAATGATTGGACAGTGCACAGATTTGGAAGTTGATTCACAATAACGAGGTCACAATCACCGCATATTCAGTTTTTTATGGAACTGTGATACCAAATAGTGGCACAGTAGCACAAGGACTAAATGAGAAAATGGCACATGTACGGGACCAAAAGCAATGATAGAAGAACACCAACAATTACCAGTTTACCATACGATCACACAACCATGCAAGGATGAATTACAGGAATATGTTGCTTAATAAGGTTCACTGACGTGGGAAACCTCAAAATCGTACAACACACCATTCTATTATTGTGTATGCTCCTTTCTCTTGCAAAAAGTATTGAACCCATGATGGTTAACTTATCTAGTGAACCATAGAAAGGTTAACCAGGCAAACATATACATTTGCCCAGTAGGCAGTTCACACATGATAGCTGGCTGAAAAACCCTGCAAATCCTGTAACAAAAACATGTGATCCACGTACCTTGACGTTGACAAGCACATCTAGTAACTTTCTAGGATCTGAACAACCACCCTGTAAGTACTCCACTACAGCAATGTTATGCAGAACCTGAAATGACAGATAGTTCAACATCAACATCCATACCATGATCATAAGGTTACATGTAACAACAGCCAAATAAAAAGATAAAAACCTGTTTCAAAGGAGAAAGTACATAATGAACAATAATTATTATATTCCACCCCATGACTCAGCACCAGTTTAAGTGAGAACACCAATTTGGCTTTAAAATCCACATGACTATTTAAGGATACGGTGTAGTTCTAGGAATCCTTGGAAATCTTCAAGTATGTAGGGAGCAGGATGCTTCTGACTAGATAAAGATTATTGTTTTTTAGTTTACTTAGGAGCAAGTTTTTAGTTTATTCTAGGTAAGTTGGTCGATGCCATGATCTTCCATCCAATGTCAGTCAAGTACCATCAATTTTTACTCTGCATCGCCACCACCAGATAAGGTGTTGCAATGCATGCATAACATGAGCATATGGCCAAAAAAGAGAGTAAAACACATATATGGCATAAAATTGGAATACATGCAAACAAAACAATCATGTGTCGAGTTTTCTCAGTGTTGGCTATAGATGATTCGTAGTACTAGTAAGATAGGTTAGATTTTTTTATTAGTAGACCCAAAAGTCGAAACAATGTTCAGACTTAAGCAGAATGAGTGCTAGTTCAAGGCAAAGACAAAGAGTGAAACATGTTGATGAGAGAAATAAGAGGTGGCTTCCCTCCCAAAGAAAAAAAGTACAAGTTCAAGACTGACTGTTAAAACAAGAAAACAGCAAGATATAACAAAAAAGAAGAGGCACTTAAACAGAACAAGAGCAGATAATGCTGGAAACGCCAATCTTCAATCAAAAAGTTTGCATCTCAGCAGATAAAAAAACCATCCAAATTACCTCCACATCCACACATTACGACCAAAGAACTCATCATCGATATTCAAACGTTTATCTCACAAAAACAGAAACCATTACAACACTATCCCCAATTTTATTCAACTAATCCCATCGAAATAGCATCGTACAACCAGATAATCAACAAATCAGTACTTCCATCTCACAACAGAAGCAATTAACAAAAAAGTACAAACAAATCACCCTCCCAAATCACACCTAACAATCAGATAAATCAACAATCTCCAAAATCCCAACCCTAAAAACGATAATCACTTTTCTTTCTTTTTCAATCGGTCTAACCGCAATAATCCCAAACAAATCACTCACTAAATCCACACTTCACGCGCACATAACTCGAAATCTCCTAAACCTAAACCAATCCCAAATCCCTAACCAAAATTCCACCGCAAGAGCCCACCTTTCAGACGAATTCTGACCCAAAACACCACCAACCACCAAACCCTAACCGAATCCCGTCCCCGGAACCCGTACCTTGGGATCGTTGGGCTTCTTCTGCACGATCTGCGAGAGCAGCGCAGCGCACTCGGTGAATCTCCTGGACTGGAACTGCAAGGCGGCGTCTTTGGCGAGGGAGGCGGTGACGGAAAGGCCCCACTTGCCGTCGTCGTCGCCGGATCCCTCCTTCGGTGCCGGCGCGTCCTTCGGATCCATCCCCGGAGCCCAGGGCCGGATCCGATCGCGGGTTCGGAGAGGGGATTGGGGGTTAGGGTTTGGGGTGGAGTGGATTTGGGGGTTTTGGTTGGGGCGAGAGGAAGGAGGAGAGGTGTTAGGATTTGGGAAGGGGAGAAGGGAAGAAAGAAACTGTGTTGTGGGCTGCGGTGGAGTTACCGACCCTTGAGTAGGCAGTAGGGGTAGGCCTATAAACGGGTCGGTTCAGGTTTTTGCCCAACCGCTACCTGATCCGCCTAAAATAAATGTATAATCGGGACAGGACGGGTAAAAAAAATCATTCGCTACCCGATCCAACCCAACCCGAAACCAAACCGGTTCGGGTTGGGTCAGGTTGGACCCAAATCTCCTGTTTTGCTTATCAAACAAACATTTCAATGCACCATTCTTTATGCCTTCGTCTCAAACTCTCAATCCACACTAACAATCATCGTACATATACTTATTAAACAAACAAAAAAAACTCATACATATATTGCTGAATTTCCTGTCCAATAAATTAACCAATTGAAAACATAAATTAACCAATTTAAATCACTTGAGAAGTTGAGATAAGAAAATAGATCATGTTTTCTAAGTTCTAACATTACATAATACAAAACACAATTCAGATAACTTGAGCAAGCCGATGCATGTTTTCTAAGTTCTAACATTACATAATATAAAACACATAATAAAAACACAATTTAGATAACTTGAGTAAGTCTCTCCACAATGTCTTTATCCTCTGAAATAGCTGAAACATACAATACAAAACACATATTAAGATGAGATTCATAAATATTAAAGTGATTGCAATTTGCAAATGTAACTGAATCGTACCTAGAGTCTCAAGTTTTTGAAGTACTTCCAAACTTGAATTATCAAACACTCAACAAGCTTTGGAGTAAGTGAACTGCGATAAACACTAAGAATATGTCCACTTGTACTAAAAGTTGATTCAAAAGCAACCGTTGAAACTGAAATGACAAACACATATCTCACTATTGTTGCAAGAGTGGGGTACTTGTTTGTTGTAACATTCCACCAATCCAATAACACAAAACTTGAATTATCATCTTCACAACTTTCATCCAAGTGGAGTCCTCTTTTAATATATTTTTGAAATCAACCCTAAAGTGGTCATCATCAATGTCTTCATCAATACCAAGATTTGACTATACAACAATCTGCATGTCGTATGCATTCACATTCCCACTAGAAGAGGCAATTTCATACAACTTGTATTCCTAAAAAAGAGTTTTCAATTTCTTCAACACTTTTTCAATTTCTGTGTTAATCTACTCTTCAGTATTGTATAATTTTTCATAACAAAACCTCACGAACTTAATTTTATATCGAGGATCTAAAATCACTGCAACTAACAATATTTCATTCACTTGTTTACTTTCCCCCCAATATTTGTCAAACTTCAATTTCATTTTTAAAGTCATAGAAGACAGATGTACATCACTATCCTTGGATCATTCCTTCAACATTATCAACCAAACACACCTCCTTGAAGTAAAAGTTTGACGTAACATACAAAGTCCCCGACAGACGCTTCATTGACTCATAAAAACACCTCAAAATTCTAACCAAAATACGAGTTTTAACCCAATCGGTTTCGGTTGGAATTTCTGCATCAACATCACTAACAAATAATGACACATGTTCTTCCATTCGTTCAAAAGTCTTTTGATACTTCAAAGCACTATCCAACATTTCATACGTTGAATTCCAGCTAGTACAAACATCCAAACTCAAGCTTTTTTTCGAAGTTATGCTTTTTTGTTCAACGCATGATTTAAAGTGTTGCCCTCTGACAGTGGAGCTTTTGGTGTATTTTATAGCATTACAAATTCTTTTTATAGAATCATCCACTTCTGTTAGACCATATTTGACTATCAAATTAAGTATATGAGCACAACAACGAACATGGAAAAATTGTCCACCTAATATTAGATTGTTCTTCTTCACCAATTTCTTTTTCAAGTATTCAACAACAATCAGATTTGCATTGGCATTATCAAGAGTAATGCAACTAACTTTTCCAATTCCCCCAATCAAGAAGAAACAACTCAATGGCTTTACTAATTTCTATGCCTTTATGACTCGGAACACTAACAAAGCTTAGTATCTTTTTGTGTAACTTCCAATTGACATCAATGAAATGGGCAGTGAGACACATGTAAGACACTTGGTTCCTAGAAGTCCAATGATCAGAACTAAGACAAACTCTTTGACCAGAAGACAATATATTTTTAAATTCTTTCTTTTTTATTACGAACAACATCTCTAGCATGAGTTGTTCTAGAAAGAATTTTAAACTTCGGTTGGACCTTACTCATGAAATTCTTAAAACCCTCTCCATCTCCAAAGTTAAAAGACAATTCATCGACCACAAACATTTTAGTGTAGGCATCTCTACAAACCTCTGGGTCGAACTTCCACACTGACATAGTACTACAACTATCAATATTAGATCAGGATGCTGTAAATGACAATGTTTTCTGACTTTGGTCTTGCACTTGACCTTCTAACTTAAGAGGACTTTTACGACACATGAACCTAAGATGTTTCCACATTGTACTTGTTCCATAAGCAGTAATTACATGAATAATCTGTATTCTGAAAATAGTTACAAGCAGCTCGTTAGGTACCCCCTTTCCTTTGACTCTCTTATAGTGACTCCATACTTCAAACTTACATTTTTTGCTCAATTTCATTTCAGATGCAGTACAATTAGGTTCAACTACTTCATCAACAACTCCAAATTTTCTACAGGATTTTTTCTTGATCAGACAACTTCTACAACTTTCCATAATTAAACTGAAGCAAACAAAAGTAAATTAATGAATCTTCTGTTTACTAAAATAAAAGTCAAGTTTAATAAAACTTCAGATTTTTTACAGCTTTCCATAATCAGTTGTTTAGGAAGCATGCACTTAAGTCTCAGAGTTAATAAACAATGGATCAATCTTATGGTATAATACAGTAATCTGATCTTATTATGATAAAATTCAAGGCAAATGATTCGGTTCAATAATTTTTTTCTAGATTATTCAGTATTTAAGGTTGCGTCAAATGACTAGATTAAATTCCAAATTTACAAATGACGTGATTTGTTTGACCACCTATTTCGATTTCATCTGCAAGTGTTGTTAATTGACTTTTAATTAATTTACTCGTATGATTTGATCATTTTCCTTGTTTGAGAATCTCCTCCCTTCTTTTTTATGTAATAAAACTCCCTTCTTAACTAACATGAAAATTAAAAATGTATGAACAATAAGAAAATATTCTGACGCAGATAAGATTATACTTCAAATACAACATTAATCTTTCGCATTACTTTAAAATGACAAAAGTAACATTAACTCGTGTGTTGTTTTCATATTACATGCACTTCTCAACTTGAATTTTTTCTTCAGATTATTCATTATTTAAGTTTAATTTCACACAACATTGGAGTAGAGAAGCAGCCCATGGATCCATAAAAACAAATCAAAGGTCAGATATATCAAAAAAAATGTAATTCGGATAGATCGAAGGTGGGAAATTTAGTGCGTGGACGAAATTCGACGAGGAAGTCGTGTTGGCGTTGATCGACGATGAAGTCGTTTTAGTGGCGCGGATCGACGGAGAGGAGAGGTCGACAGAGAAGAGGGATCGACGAAGAGGAGTGACCAGGAGTGAAGCCGTTCGGAGAGGGGGCGAGGCCGTGAGGCCGCGAGGAGTGTCGAGGAGAGGAGCGATCGACCGTGAGGAGAGGGGACGAGGCCGCGAGCACGAGGAGAGGGGGTGGTTGAGGATGTTGTCGCGAGGGGAGGGCTGAGGAGACGAACCGCGAGGAGGGAGGAGGGCTGAGTGGCATGGGGGCAAGTGGAGGTTATGGTGTTTCTTTTAGGAATTAAGGGTTAGCCGAAGATCGATGGTCCAGATGATTCTGGGAAAATACATTTAAAAAAATTTGATTTCAGGTTGGGTTGGGTCAACCCGACCCCTGAACCCGAACCAGAACCGAAAAAAATCAGTTTTCAAAATTTTCCAACCCGAACCCCTTCCCAACCCAACTCGACTAGTCGGGTTCAGGATAGTTTTTGGGTTCAACCCGACCCATGTGCACCCTTAGATGCGAGGGTCCAGTTTGGAGTCTATGTTGAACTCGACACTATCAATGCCAAGTTCAATTAAACAAAACGCGACAACACAAGTGCCATGTTCAAAGGTAGAACTCGACGCTCATATTTCTGACTTTATTGTTTTTTGAAAATTTAACCGCATCTCAGAACGTGTAAAGTTAGGTCACAATCTGAGAATCAATATAGAACTCGGCGTCTAAAACGTCGGGTTTGGAATACAAAACTTGGCATTGCTAACACTTAGTTCATTTTAAAAAAAGTGAACTTGACGTCTGTAATGTTGAGTTCGGTCGAGCTATAAAATTAGCCTGACCCCCCCCCCCCCCCTCTCCCCCACTCGCATCTCTCGCGAAAACCAGGTTAGGGTTCCATTTTTTTCACCGTGTTTGTTTCCAATAATATGTATTAGGATTTAGGATGATGTACATATTTGTTTTAGGTGTGATTGTAGTATTTTTGTTTGTTTAGGAACATGTTTGAAGGGAATGTGTTCTAAAAGTTTTACTTTTAAATGTCAATTATTATGAATTGAATGAGAAATCATTTTGTTCCTTATTTATGTTATTCGTCTTTTAGAAGTGTTAAGGAAGAGGCTCTTGGTCCTTAACCGTAGAGCTCTAAAAGATATTGGTTTACATAAAACAAAAGATATTCACAATCATGATAATTAACATGGGACATTAATTACCAGGTTAAGATTGTCGTGTTGGTCATAGATCATTGTAGCTCTACAAGTGAGTGACAACACGGGTATGCAAAAGAGGAAAATATTACTTTTGTATACTGAATAGACCTAACAAGTAAAATATTATAGAAATGTGTTTCTGTGTCATTGATATTTTACTGTGTCTTTGGTCCTTTGATATGAGACTTATATCTGATCACTTAAGGAATACTTAATTAGATCAGTGTCTTGAACTATTGATAAGTGTAGTGTAAAGGCATTGGTTGGTTAAGTACAACTTTTGTTGGAGAAGATAGTTAGTCAAAAGACTATCATTGCCCCCTCTTGATTGAGTGATGATATTAGTGGGCCCCTTGATAAAGCAAAGTTGTAATGTGCACAATGTGATTTGAGTTAAGTCACATATTTATAACTAGCTTAAAGAGATCAAGAAATGAATACTAATACAAAGATGACACAATACTACTTTGTGTGTATTCTTAATATCATGAGGCAAGGGACGGACACAAGTGGTGCACTCCATCACTAAATGGATCGGGTTTTGGTTCGAGTGGAATTAAGACATCTAACTAATTGAGAGCTATAATGTGTAGCTAGATACCGCTTATAGCTTGTGATATTAAGCTCTTAATATCACTGCCAACTTAGTTTAGATCCTCCCATAGGTCACACCACAAAACTGGGAAACAAGAAATTGAGATTTTAAGTTCATAAGATGTGTCGGGTTTCATGTAGAAAATATGACACATGGGGTGAACAAGCAAAATCAAAATTATGTTGTGATTAATAACATAATTAGAATCTAAATTAAATTCATATGTGATGTAAATATTATGGGGTGTAATGATTGATCATTACATAGGATAATATGTTACATAAGTTGTGAATTTACTACTAATCCCGAAATGTCAAATTTTGTAAGGGTTAAACCGAAATTTGACAAGTCTGCAGAACAGTGCTCAAACGGTCGACCGGATAGCAGTAAACGGTCGACCGATCGGGCACGGTCGATCGGACGTGTCTCGACCGATAACAGGGAATTTCATCTGTTCGAACGGTCGACGAATGTGATCGGTCGGTCGACCGAACATTGCGATGGAATAGTTCCTGTTACGAAAGGTCGACCGAGTTATTGAACGGTCGACCGAAACTAGGTTCGAGTGGTCGACCGAACCATGAAACGGTCGACCGGTCCAGACGGTTTTGTGCAGAATCAATTTAAGAATTAATTAGATCATGCATGTAATTGGTCCATAATTGATTTAATTCGTGGCTAATATTATTTATTATTAAATAATGGATGGTTAGATTGAATTTTGCATGAGATCATGGGCAAGGGGTTGCACATGAATAGGTAATTTGGAGAGAGCTTATAAATACAAGCTTATTTCATTACCCAATTAATTCATTATTTCTTGTGCAAAAATTCTCTCTCCATAATTCTCCACGAAAATCCCTTAATTCTTGAGTTTAGTTTTAGTTCTTAAGAGATCATCTTCTCAAGAGAATTAAAGAGGGGTTAGTAATTGGATTCTAAACCCTATCGGAGATTGAGAGACTAGCTTCCCTTTCTCCGATCTTGTTTAGAGTTTGGTGAATACTCGGAGGCATCCGGCGCAGCGAGGAGCATCCCCAACGTCTCCGAATCTTCAAGAAGTTTTAGAGAACTTCTAGGTATGAATTTCGGAGCCCATATTTGTTTTAATAAAGTTTTGAAACTAGATATTGAAACAAAT
The DNA here is from genome assembly GCA_963682175.1 of Triglochin maritima. Classification (NCBI taxonomy): domain Eukaryota; kingdom Viridiplantae; phylum Streptophyta; class Magnoliopsida; order Alismatales; family Juncaginaceae; genus Triglochin; species Triglochin maritima. The sequence continues at coordinate 11,661,669 of OY821773.1, forward strand.
TGATGCATGCATGAAATAAATTATAGAAAATTGAAAATTGATCCTTATTATACATAAAAAATCGAAAATATATATGTATAATTAAACATGAAATCCTACAGTGGTATCAGAGCTTAGGGTTCAATTTTCTCATGATTTATGGTTGTAAACAAATTTAGTTTACCATCTAGGATTTAAACAATTCGTTTTACCGGTTTTTCGGTCTTTAAATGTTGGTTGAAATAATTCTTTATAATAATTCGTTTTAAATGTTTTGAATGTTTAAAACATGTCATGTAAATATTAGAATTATGATTTAGACATAAGTCTAACTTGCAATAATTTCGTTTTAAGTATAAATGATTATTTTGTAAGAGAATCAACAAAACCGAAAAAATGCGGTTCATCTTTCCATTGGAAATTGGATGGACAGCGGTTCATAATTAATTTTTGAACTATGGATGCATGAAAAACATTTTTAATGGATTTCAAAATGTTTTTCAAAGAATTGTTTGAGATTCTAGATGCTTGATAAAATAGGGTGGATAGTTTATAACGATATTGCGTGCATGGATGCTCGAGTTGTTTTTGCAGGAATTGTGAGTTTATATGTTCCAAATCAGCGCCTATGAATGTTTATAATTGTTATAATACAGGGGCTTATGTATGTGAAAGCCAAATTCTCTATTTCCATCTTTTAGATAAATTGCATATGCATATGAGAGGTTTTTACATAGGACTTGCACTAGTCGTTTTTTTATCGTATGTGAGGAGCATGTTTATTTTCTGTAAAATCTACATCTCCGGTGCAAGAAGAAGTCGCCACTGTAGCACGTCGATCGAGGATCGAAGATCAAGGATTGAGGATCGAGGATCGAAGGGAACATATAAACTCACACGATGTGGATTGTATGAATGTTTAATTTCTGTTTTTATCTTGCTATGCATGTGATGAATGTGTTGAATGTTAGGATGTGTATGATTAATAATATGCATGATAACCTAAAATTCTAAATCACATGTTAAATTGTCCAAAAAAAATTAAGAATAAATTTCCTTCTTATTTCATCCACTAGCAGTCATTGATCGAGGGATACTTTGCTCGCCCTTAGCGGGAGATAGCTCCCTCCATCTTTGGGAATAGTGGGAGATATAAAGGTTGTCTGTTGTTGTGCCACAATTAAATATATGAGGTGTGTTTCACCCTAGTGAGCCACAAGTATGTTTAGTTGTGAATACAGTGGATAAACGTATCTCGTATCAAATGAAAATAAGTTTTCTTAACATTACCTAGAGCCCTCGCTCGGTTTTGGGAAAAAGTTTTTTCTTACGAGGATAGGTCGTATTCCCTCATAATTAAAACGACAAGAGTCACAAGAGTTTGAAGATGCTAAATGTTGCTAAAATTCAAAAAGGTTGTGATTAGAAAATGTTTTCTTACCATAATATTGTAATATATTTGATAGCCCTTAGCTAGTCTATATTACAATTGATAGGATCTTGGATTGTTGCATTTATGGGCAAAAATTTTATTTGCAATATTTAAATTTGTATATATGTATTTTAAAACATAAAATTGGCATTAAAACCCTGTATAATTTATTTTGTAGAAATGTCTAATATCCAACCAATTGTGCGATCTATGATCGAAAAGAATCCTTTGCAAAATGATGGCTCAAACTTCATGAAATGGCAACTCAATCTTAATATCGTGTTGAGGTTTGAAAAACTATCTCATATTTTGGATGGTGAAATCCCAAAATTGAATGAGAAGACAACCGATAATGAGAAAGAGGCGACAGCCAAGTGGGAAGATCAAGAGAACCAAGTTCACGGTCTAATGTTGGCATCCATGGGTGACTCGCTTCAAGCGAAATACTTGGATTCAAAACCCAAGAAGACCATGGAAGCTTTAACAAAGATGTTCATGGATAGTGCCCGAAAGGAGCGCTATAAGACCACCATCGCACTCACAATGTGCCACATGGCCGAGGGAACATCGGTATCTATGCATTTTCTCACGATGCAAGGATACATTGAGAAGTTGGCAAAGCTCTCTTCACCAATGCCCAAGGACATTGCTGAAGATTTGATTCTTGGCTCTCTAGCCCCGTCCTTCAAGGACTTTGTGATGCACTATCATGTGCGTGAAAAAGGGGTGAGTCTTGAGGAGCTGCACAACGCTCTCAAAACGGCAGAAGTTAACATGGGCAAGGGTCGGGACAATCATGTCCTAGCCGTCCATGAGAAGAGCAAAAAGATCCACAATGGTAAAGGCAAATTTACCAAAGATACGTCAATCAAGATTAAGGGAGTAGGAGGTGCTCATGGGAGTGCCTCAAGGGGGAAATCTTTCAAATCTCCAACTCCCAACATTGAGTGCTTTCACTGCGGTGAAAAGGGACACATCCGACCTAATTGCCCCAAATACAAGGAAGACCTTGAAAATGGGATGATTGAACGTAGGCGCCCAAGAAACGCCATAGGTATGTTTGTTATTGAGATAAATTTAATCACCTCTGTCCTTGATTTGGTAATGGTTACCGGATCTTGTGATCACATAATTTTGATGTGCAGCTATTGAAGGATAGGAAGGAACTCGTGGAGAATGAGATGATATTGAAGATTGGAAATAGTACAAGCATCGCTGTGATTGTACAAGATTCTATGGAACTTCAATAGTCTAGTGATTTAAATTTATGCTTTGAAGAATGTTTGTTATGTACCTTCGATTAGCAAGAATTATTCTGTATCATGTTTTGGATATGGATAACTTAATATATATTTCTAATTCTTGCTTGTCTATATCGAAGAATGAAATTTTCTATGCAAATACATTCACATAGGATGATTTCTATTTGCTTGAAATAAATAATAAACAAACTCAAACAAACAATAACAAAAGGAACTAAGATAACTCACGTGAATGATATAATCTTGTAGCACTATCGGATTGGTCAAATAAATGACCAAGAGACCTTTCAAGAAGAAAGGAACGAAAACGAATAACTAATTGGATATGATACATTCTAATGTATGTGGTCCAATAAGTACAAGTGCAAGGGACGTTTAAGGTACTTCATTTTGTTCACGGACAACTATAGTCATTATGGCTATATTTGTCTAATGGGAAGCAAAAGTGAGTTCTTTGACAAGTTCAAGGAATTCAAGGATGAAGTAGTGAACCGACTCAACAAGAATATCGAGTCTCTATGAAAGGTACGTAGGGGTGAGTGCTTAGGATACCTAATTTGACTTATTCCTAAGGTAGGAACATGATATTGCTCAACATGGTTCGATCAATAACAAGTCAATCTAAATTGCCTATTTACTTTTGGAATTATGCACTACAAATAATGACAAACTCACTGAATAATGTTCCATCCAAATCCGTGGAGAAAATGTCTTGTGAGCTATGGAGTTGAAAGACACCTAAGCTCGACTTTCTCAAGATTTGGGGTTGTAAGGTATACATCAAGAAATTGATGTCGACCAAGCTTCGACCAAAAGCGGATAAGTGCTTCTTTATAGGTTGTCCTCGTGTGACAAGAGGATACTACTTTTGGTGTATCACCTCCAATCGAAAGATTGTAGAGAGAGATATGGTTTTTCTGGAATTTCTGGAAAAGAGAGAAAAGTAGTGGGAGTAGAGTTGTGCTTGAGGAAACTCAAGATACTCTACAAGATCATGATGTGAATGTTGCATTCAAAATCATGAAGGCCCAACCGAGATTCATTTGGTTAGTGGGAGCATGAGCGAGAAATCCTTACAAGAAATTGTGAGAAAATCTCAATCATCCTCACCTAGTGTGCGTTCGAGAGTCGAACATGAACCTATTCCTCAAGAAATTGTGGAAGAAGTTCGAGAGACACGAGAAGAACCAAAAGAACTAAGAAGGTCAATGAGGGAAAGGAAGAAACCCAATAAGTATGTGAGACTTCATGAGATCATGGTACTAGATACCAAAGATCCCTCGACCTTCTGAGAAGCAATGGAAAAGACTCCAAACTATGGTTAAAAGCCATGGAATCCGAAGTAGAATCCATGTATGATAATCAAGTATGAAACTTGATTAGCCTTCCTCAAGAGAAAATATCATTTGGTATAAATGAGCTTTTAGGAGGAAGATAAACATGGATAGTAACTTGACAACCTACAAAGCAAGGCTTGTAGCAAAAGTTATACTCAAATTCAAGAAATTGACTTTGATGAAATTTTTGAGAAGTTGCCACATTAAAATCTATTCGGATTATGCTCACTATTACCGCATTTCACAATTGTGGGATATGGAAGATGGATATCAAAATGGCATTCCTTGAACAGGAACTTGGAGGAGGATATGTACATGGTACAACCTCAAGGTTTTGATGATCCAAATAATAGCGAGAAGAAATGCAAGTTTCGAGAATCCATTTATTGATTGAAACAAGCATCGAGGAGTTGGAACAAACGCTTTGATGAAGAGGTGAAAAAGATTCACTTCATTCAAAGTAAAGGAAAACCTTGTTGATACAAGGAGATTAGTGGGAGCCATGTAGTACTTCTGATCTTATATGTCGATGACATATTGCTCATGAGCGATCATATACCTTTGCATTAGCAAACGAGAAATTTTGTTGAAATCAGTATGTTCAATGAAAAGATGTGAGTGAGGCTCAATACATCTTGATTATCAAGATATAAAGAGATATATCTCATAGACTCATTGGTCTAAGTCAAACGTGTATACATTGACAAGATCTTTGAAATGTTCAGGGTGAACAATTCCGATATGGACAATATGCCAATAAGTATGAGTATAGGTGTGCAACTCAAGAAGTCTCAATGTGCTCAATCACACAAAGACTTGGAGTACATGAAGGTATCCTTTATGCTTCGGCAAAAGGAAGGACCATGTACACGATGACTTGCACAAGACTCAATATCTCGTATGCTCTAAACGTGACAATAGGTCACCAATCCAACACAAGTCCTAATCATAGGATTGCGGTCAAGAATATTCTGAAGTACCTTAACCGGACTAAAGATAAGGCTCTTGTTTATGGAAGACAAAAGAGAAAATAGCCGAGGGCTGTTTTGATGCAATTCTTATAGGAATTCTAGACAATAAGAGGTTGGAGTGATGATGCGTCATCATTATCGAAGGTGGAGGTATGAGCTAGTGTAGTTAGGAGTAATATCACTACAGCTAACTCAACCACAAACGAAAGACAAAATGAATAAATAGGTGGACACAACAGTGGCACAACTGATCCATTCAACAAACCTTCATACCAAGCTAAGAGACGAAATATATTTCGAGTCCATGGATCCGAGGATCCATGTGGATTGGCTTGATAGGTGATTTGGGAAGGTTACCCTAGTTATTAATGTTTTATACATTGAGAATGTATGTGAAAGAAAACTTTGATAACAAGTGGGAGATTGAAGGGAATGTGTTCTAAAAGTTTTACTTTTAAATGTCAATTATTATGAATTGAATGAGAAATCATTTTGTTCCTTATTTATGTTATTCGTCTTTTAGAAGTGTTAAGGAAGAGGCTCTTGGTCCTTAACCGTAGAGCTCTAAAAGATATTGGTTTACATAAAACAAAAGATATTCACAATCATGATAATTAACATGGGACATTAATTACCAGGTTAAGATTGTCGTGTTGGTCATAGATCATTGTAGCTCTACAAGTGAGTGACAACACGGGTATGCAAAAGAGGAAAATATTACTTTTGTATACTGAATAGACCTAACAAGTAAAATATTATAGAAATGTGTTTCTGTGTCATTGATATTTTACTGTGTCTTTGGTCCTTTGATATGAGACTTATATCTGATCACTTAAGGAATACTTAATTAGATCAGTGTCTTGAACTATTGATAAGTGTAGTGTAAAGGCATTGGTTGGTTAAGTACAACTTTTGTTGGAGAAGATAGTTAGTCAAAAGACTATCATTGCCCCCTCTTGATTGAGTGATGATATTAGTGGGCCCCTTGATAAAGCAAAGTTGTAATGTGCACAATGTGATTTGAGTTAAGTCACATATTTATAACTAGCTTAAAGAGATCAAGAAATGAATACTAATACAAAGATGACACAATACTACTTTGTGTGTATTCTTAATATCATGAGGCAAGGGACGGACACAAGTGGTGCACTCCATCACTAAATGGATCGGGTTTTGGTTCGAGTGGAATTAAGACATCTAACTAATTGGGAGCTATAATGTGTAGCTAGATACCGCTTATAGCTTGTGATATTAAGCTCTTAATATCACTGTCAACTTAGTTTAGATCCTCCCATAGGTCACACCACAAAACTGGGAAACAAGAAATGGGGATTTTGAGTTCATAAGATGTGTCGGGTTTCATGTAGAAAATATGACACATGGGGTGAACAAGCAAAATCAAAATTATGTTGTGATTAATAACATAATTAGAATCTAAATTAAATTCATATGTGATGTAAATATTATGGGGTGTAATGATTGATCATTACATAGGATAATATGTTACATAAGTTGTGAATTTACTACTAATCCCGAAATGTCAAATTTTGTAAGGGTTAAACCGAAATTTGACAAGTCTGCAGAACAGTGCTCAAACGGTCGACCGGATAGCAGTAAACGGTCGACCGATCGGGCACGGTCGATCGGACGTGTCTCGACCGATAACAGGGAATTTCATCTGTTCGAACGGTCGACCGAATGTGATCGGTCGGTCGACCGAACATTGCAATGGAATAGTTCCTGTTACGAACGGTCGACCGAGTTATTGAACGGTCGACCGAAACTAGGTTCGAGCGGTCGACCGAACCATGAAACGGTCGACCGGTCCAGACGGTTTTGTGCAGAATCAATTTAAGAATTAATTAGATCATGCATGTAATTGGTCCATAATTGATTTAATTTGTGGCTAATATTATTTATTATTAAATAATGGATGGTTAGATGGAATTTTGCATGAGATCATGGGCAAGGGGTTGCACATGAATAGGTAATTTGGAGAGAGCTTATAAATACAAGCTTATTTCATTACCCAATTAATTAATTCATTATTTCTTGTGCAAAAATTCTCTCTCCATAATTCTCCACGAAAATCTCTTAATTCTTGAGTTTAGTTTTAGTTCTTAAGAGATCATCTTCTCAAGAGAATTAAAGAGGGGTTAGTAATTGGATTCTAAACCCTATCGGAGATTGAGAGACTAGCTTCCCTTTCTCCGATCTTGTTTAGAGTTTGGTGAATACTCGGAGGCATCCGGCGCAGCGAGGAGCATCCCCAACGTCTCCGAATCTTCAAGAAGTTTTAGTGAACTTCTAGGTATGAATTTCGGAGCCCATATTTGTTTTAATAAAGTTTTGAAACTAGATATTGAAACAAATTGATGCATGCATGAAATAAATTATAGAAAATTGAAAATTGATCCTTATTATACATAAAAAATTCGAAAATATATATGTATAATTAAACATGAAATCCTACAATGTTTAGGTGCAAAGCTAATTCCGGTTTTGGGTTTTTAGGTCAATTTTTTTGTTCATTGTTAGTGGACTATATAAGTTTTGTTGATTGTAGGTTAAAATAGGTAATCTTAAATATCGTTGAATGTAGACGACATTCCTTCAAGCAGTGCAAATCCTTATCTTGCTCTGTCGCAAATTGAAACCATGCATTACAACCATGATGGGTTTGCTGGCAAAGTTGGACCGTCAACCTCATATCCCTCCATTGGTCTTGGTTTGTCGCTCATTGACCCGATTCATTATGGACGACCACAAGAAGATATGCATAGTGATGAAGATGATGACACTGAGAAATTAGGAGATTACAATACACCATTTGTTGTAGAAGATTTGAATGCTTTTTAAGATTTGATTAAATGTAAGACTTGAATTAATGTAGTGTATTTTATTACGACTTGTATTTTTTATGACTGTATTTTTTTATGAGTTCAATGTTTTGCAACTCTTGAATGTTTTATGTACAGATGATGTTTGGTGGATCTAGAACCGATTCAGTTAGAGGCAGTTACGCTTCATAGGGTCATGTAGACATATCAATGTTGATTCTGCAGGCCAACCACAAGTCTGACTTGTTCAAGGAATTTGTAAGCTTTTACTACTTTCAAATTATATATATGTATGTACGTGTCTATGTTCTGACATTTATCTTAATTTTTGGAGAAGGATGTCGAGGGCATTAAATGCGTTGAGCATGGATCACAGCTCAACACTTGGTAGATCACTGATGAGAGGATGTGGTTTCTGCTAGATCTGACAGAGTTTGACATAGTAACTCGGTTAAGCCGAGTCCAGTTGAATCATAATTTGTTGGGAGCGATGGTGGAGTGTTGGAGACCAGAGACTCATTCCTTTCACGTGCGACATGGTGAGATGACTTGTAGCTTGAGTGGAATCTCTTTGATTACGGACTTGCGCGTAGACAGTTTGTCGATATGTGAGTCCCAAGAGTACGTTTAGTCAGATGTCTGCATGGATTTATTGGGTCACTGTCCAGATGACATGGGCGGTAAAGGTTTGATAACTCTAGGTTGGTTGCAAGCTCAGTTTCAGGAGTTGCCAGAAGATGTTGATGAGGCGATGGTTACACGACACACCAAAGTGTTTATTATGTTCCAGTTGGGATGCAATATTTTGTCTGATAAGAGCAGCGCAATGATTCACTTGAAGTACCTGCCTTTGCTTAGAGATTTTGTCGTCGCATTGGAGTACAATTGGGGAAGTGTGACTCTGACCCACTTATATCACAGTTTAGACGAAGCTTCATTGATACCAACCAGACATTTGTGCGGTTATATTTTACGTTTCTGCAGTTGTGGTGCTGGGAACATTTCCACATTGTGCGACCGAGTAAGAGCAAACTGGTAAGGTACCTTACAGATGTGAGGGCACCATTAGGTGCCTGTTAGAGACGACCAAAATCATTCAAGGGAAGTGCCAAGACGATGACACTTGATTTTTATCAGAATGAGCACGACGCGCAGGAAGTCGACCAGGTCACATGGGATCCTTATGAACATTCGGATCTTAATCAGTTACCACCACTATGTACAGAAGGTTCCGAGATCTGGACGAGACGTACATGACTTATAAATTTTGACGAGGTGGTTATGCATTGTCCAGACCGAATGATGAGACAGTTCGGTGTACAACGACACATTCCATAGCCGATGGAGAGACATATAGTGAAATCTGCTAAGGGGAGAGCATATGTTAATTGGTTGGTGAAAAATCACTGATTCATCCAGCATTGGTCTCATAGAAGAGATCATCTACAGTTTGAGTTACGACTCCTAGGTGTCACTTCTGAAAAGAGCACACAATTGTATATGGAATGATACTGGAATATCACGAAACGTTGGATTGTTCACCACAGTTTAGTTCTGAAGCTGAACTTGTACAGACCCCGAGCGGATAGAGAGCGATATATGGTAAGATCTAAACTTGCAATTAAACACTTACGATATTTTTAAATTGTGTTTAATGTTTATTTAACGTTTAAATTGTTTGTAGGTACATCAGGTTTACGAGTTCCACGAAAAACTTCATAAAATCCGTGAGGTGATTAGAGATCATAAGACATACTCTTCAATGACTGCAAAGTTGAAGGAAAAAATGAAGGTTTGGCCCATATGTTTTGGTGTTGAAAAATTCATACTATGGTTGAGTCAGGATAACGTCGTTGAAGAAGATGATAATACTATTCCACACACACAAGACGACGATGATGATGGTCTGACTTAGGATACAAAACGGACAACAAATGCGGCACGAGATGCATAGGGGACGCTGTCGGGGAGAGGACGTGCCCAGGCACGTTCCAAAAAGAAGAAGTGATTGAGGGGTCATTTAGGTTAGATTAAGTGGACTAATGGGTGAAAAGAATGTGTTCTAAAAGTTTTACTTTTAAATGTCTTTTATTATGAATTGAATGTATTGAACATTTTGTTCCTTGATTAATGTATTCGTTTTTTGGAAGTGTTAAAGAAGATACTCTTGATCTTTAACGTAAAGCTCTAAAAGATAATGATTTAAGTAAATCAAAAGTAATTCGCAATCATGGTAATTAACATGGGACATTAATTGCTGGGTTAAGATTGTCGTGTTGGTTAAGAGAGATATTGTAGCTCTACAAATATTTAACAACATGAGTATATAAATAAAAAAATGTTTATTTCATATATTGAATTGACCTAACAAATGAAACATTATGGAATTTTGTTTGTGTCATTAATGTTTCAGTGTGTCTTTGAATCCTAAGATATGAGACTTATATTTTTTTTCACGTAATGAGTGTATGGTTTGATTATTATCAAAAACTATCAATGTTTATAGTAACAATTGTATTAGTTGGTTATACATAACATACGATGGAAAAGTTGATGTGTCAAAAGATTATCATTGTCCCTCCTGACTTGAGTGATGATATTGATGGGCCCCTTGATAAAAGAGAAATTATAATGTGCACAATGTAACTTGTGTATAGTTACATGTTTATAATTAGCTTAAGAGATCAAGAAATGAATATAAAATACAAAGATGACACACTTCTACTTCGTATAATATTCTCAATATCATGAGGCAAGGGATATACACAAGTGATATAACATATCAATAAATGGATTGTGCTTAGTTCGAGTGAGCAAAACATATTTGTTATTTGGGTAACTATAATGTGTAGCTAGATACAGTTTTTAATTTATGATATAAAGTGTTTTATATCATTGTCAATATAACTTAAATCATTATATAGGTCACACCACATAACTAAGAAAAAAGAATTTGATTTTACATTTTATATGATGTGTTGTGATACATGTGGTAAAATATTAAAATCAAATATGTCGTGATTACGACATGGTTAGAATCAATAAATTTATATGAAATATGAATATATTATGGGGTATAATGTTTGACATTATATATGATAATATGTTGCATATTATAATGTGGTTAGTAGCATTATAAAATATAAATTTGCTAAAATCCCAGAGATCGGATTTTGTTGGATATTAATCCAAAATGTGATAAAGGCATAAATCGGCCAAACCGGTCGACCTTTTGACAAAGTTTGTTCAACCAAAATCAGGGACTTTACTTGGTTAAGAATCAGTCGACTGTTTGGAAAACGTGGTTCCAGCGAAATCAGGGATTTTCCTGATTGAGAGACGGTCGACCATTTTGGCTCGATGGTTTGGACATGACGCTCGACCGAAACCAGGGACTTTTGGTTGTGGTGAATCGGTCGACCGGGTGGACGTGTTATCTGACCGAAATTGACGATTTATAACCATCAGTTGAGCGGTTGACTATTTCGGTTGACCATTGGCATACGGTTTTGCTTGAATTAATAAAAGATTTTCTTTGATCATGGGTTTGATTTGTTCCAATTCGGTTAGAGGAGGTTAAATGATGATTACGTGTCGAAATTGTAGGATTATGTGCCCCTATGTATGTGTATATATTAAAATTTTAATACATGCATACATGATCGATTTTCATATTTTCAACAATTTAATGTACATCGGTTTCTATTTATTCTAATATCATATAATAAATATATATTAAAACAAATATAAGAGAATCATACCCAAATATTTTCTAAAACCTTTATGAAAATCCGGAGTTGCGTTGCACGTTGAATCGCCCGCCGATTTGCCTCCAAGTGTTCACCAAACTCTAAACAAGATTAGAGAGAAATGAGCTAGCCAATTCAATCTCTAAATCAATGTTAAAATCTAGCTAATAACCATTTTATGCTCTCTGAGAATTTAATCTCCAAAAGTAAGGTTGTTCGCGGGGCAGGTTTGACCCGCCAACCCGCCCCGCGTGCAGCGGGTTGATGTTGAAATTTTCTCTACCCGCGACCTGTTAACCCGTCGGACTAAACAGGGCAGGTTGCGGTTGATGAGTTACCCGCCCTGTTAACCCGTTTACCCGTTACAAATATAATTATAAAAAATACATATTTATGTATTAAAACTTTCATTATTTCATTAGACTTCTAACGTTTATGTGATGGTTTGTGACTTTATGTGTTTGTTAATTGTTTTTAAGCACTTTAAATCGTAGACTTGTAATTTTATGGACTTGTATGAATATTTTATGCATGTACAATTAATTACAGACTTGTAGAAATGCATTTATGCGTGTAAGTGTCAATGTAATAAGTTAAAATGAGTCTTTACAGGAATTCACTCGTTCCGCCCGCTTAACATGCCCCACCCCGTGTAACCCACCCTTAACTGGGGCGGGTAGCGGCCCAATTTTTTTTATCTGCCCCACCCCATTTGCCTACCTGACTTTGGTAGGGCGGGTAGCGGGCAGAGCCAAACCCGCCCCGTTTGCGGCCCTATACAAAAGCTTGAAATAATTAAGGAATTTTTGGATGGATTAATATGGTGGTTAGGGAGAGACAATTTTTTGCATTAATTAAAACAAGGAGGGAGATAAGACCTATTTATAGGGTCTCCCAACACCCACATAATGGGTTAACCACTAACCCATGATCTATTATTTTTCTCTCCCTAAAATCAATCACAATTTGACACAAAATCATCCACATCCACATTTAACCATAATTGGAATAATTCCAATACATTATTAACACTAATTCCTTATTAATTCGGGCAAAACCGTATTAACCATTTTTTTGCTTTTTACCAAATTTTGGTTTTATGTCCAACAAAATATGATCTTTGGGGTTTGTAGCAAATTCATATCTCATATGATATATTATCCAATGTAATGTTAAAGAATTACACCCCATAATATATACATTTTATACGAATTTATTTATGATTCTAATTATGTCAATTTTCGTGACATATTCATTTTATTGATTCACTACATGTGTCGCTTTTCATATGAAACCTGACACATCATATGAATTTAAAATCAAGTTTCTTGTTTCCCAATTTTGTGGTGTAACCTATAAGAGGATCTAAGCTAATTGACAATGATATTAAACACTTAACATCATAAACTATAAGCTGTATTTAGCTACACATTATAGTTACCCAATTAACATAGATGTTTTTGTTCCACTCGAACTAAACACGATCATTTTAGTGATGTAAGTGCACCACATGTGTCTGTCCATTGCCTCATGATATTAAGAATATATACAAAGTAAAAATGTATCACATTTGTATTATATTCATTTCTTGATCTCTTTAAGCTAATTATAACTATGTAACTTAACATAAGTCACATTGTGCACATTATAATTTCGCTTTATCAAGGGACCCAGTAATATCATCACTCAAGCAAAGATGGGCAATGATAATCTTTTGACGAACTATCTTTTTCAGCATAAGTCATGTTTAACCAACTATTGACTTTATCACAATACTCTATGATAGTTTTTGATAATAATCAAATTAAACACTCCTTATGTGAAAAGATACAAGTCTCATATCTTAGGATTCAAGACACAATAAACACATTAATGACACATAACACAATTCCATAATGTTTTACTTGTTAGGTCTATTCAATATATAAAATTAATCTTTTTCTCTTTTATATACTCGTGTCGTTAAATATTTGTAGAGCTACAATACTCTTTAACCAACACGACAATCTTATCTTGGTAATTACCGTTTCATGTAAATTACCATGATTGTGAATTAACTTCTGATTTATGTAAATAATTATCTTCTAGAGCTCTACGGTTAAGGACCAAAAGTCTCTTGTTTAACACTTCCAAAAGACAAATACATTAATTAAGAATGTTTGCACATTCAATTCATAATAATTGACATATAAGAGTAAAACTTTTAGAAAACATTCCTTTCAGAAATATGATTGGATTAGAGAAGCTATTAACAAGGAAGTACGTACAAGTGGGTTGCACATGAATAGGTTTTGAGGAAGTCCTATAAATAGGACCATCCTCTTCTTATTGTTGATATATGAATGCAATATTCTCCTCTCATTATTTTTCCACCAAATCCATCCAAAAACTCTCTAGTTAGTTGAGTGTTGGAGAGATTAAATTCTCAGGAGTATCAAATGGGTAATTAGCTATATTCTAGCATTGAGTTAGAGATTGATTGACTAGCTCATGTCTCTCTAAATCTTGTTTAGAGTTCGGTAAATACTTAGAGGAATTTCTAGGCGATTCAAATGCAACACGACTCCAGATCTTCGAAAATGTTTTAGAGAACCTTTTTGGTATGATTTTCTTCTATACAATTTAATATTTATGTATGATACATATATTAAAATGTATGGTCTATGTTTTGTACATGAAAATTTATTGAAAATCGATCCTAAATGTTTGTTGATTTTTTTTGAAAATATATGCAATTTATTTACACATCAGAACAAACCAAAGTTTTCAAGGTATGAATTCGGCAATTGTAGCTTCCGTAGGATTTCTTATAATTTGGATATGCTATTTTGGGGTCAATCTATTAGGAATAGGTTTACATAGTTATGGTTCATTTCCATCTAATTAACTAAATTAGTTAAAAATAAAAAATACATTAGGGAATCCTTCCAATATAAGATTTGTGTGATTCCTTGAGAACCTTTTAAGCTTTTCAACAAGAGGTTTAAAAGGTTCTCAAGGACTATAGATACATCTCATCATCTCAATTTTAATTAACTTTTAATTTTATTTTATTTTCATTGTATAGTGAACCATTTGAAAAATGATGAAAAATCCAATAATTATTTGATTGTTTGTTTTCAAGTATATGACACGAAATCCAACAATGGGTTGAAATGTGATTTTTTAATCAATTGTTATAACGTTGAACGATATTGATAGTTTCGTGTATGATTTCGAATTGTTTTTTTTTCTATGTATGCAATTTCTGTGGTCAAGTGGTGTATGTCTTTGAAAAAACTTCCTAAAAATAATGAACTTATTGTCAAACAGGAACTCGACAAATGAATGGTTAACAAAACATATTAACAGGAACTCGGCAAATGAAGTGTTGAGTTCTATTTTGCAGAACTCGACCGCACTAGTGCCGAATTTTACAAAATAGAGATGCTGATTTCTGCAAAATAGAACCTAGCAACTTTAGTGCGGACTTCTGTTAAATAGAACTCGACAGCTTCAGTTCGGACTTCTGTTAAATAAAACTCGACAGCATCAGTGTCGAGTTCTTTTAGATAGAACGCGACTTTGGTGTTGCCGAGTTCTATTTTGCATCCGACCCTGAAATTTTTCTAAGTGTTTGCTTATGAAGAACTCGGTGTTGCCAACGTCGAGTTCTGTAAATAATTTTTTCTATAAAACTCGACGTTTTAGACGTCGACGTCGAGTTCTTTAGACACTAAAAAATAAGACATGTCGTCGTCAATTGGTGACAGCAGGTCTAGTATGAAAAATATGTTTTGGAAATTGTTTTTACAAATAAGATCAATTTGAAAAAAGTTCCTTGTTTTAATGTCTTTAATCTCCAAGGTAATGTTAAAGTATATATTTTTTATATATTAAGACACGAATGTAATTTTAGGTACTTTAATTATATGTTGTTAAATGTTAATGACAATCATTTGGTAATATAATCCTAATTGTTGTTATAATTTCACTTATGTCTACAAGTTATATATTGTCTATGTATCATTAGTGTTAGTATTTTGACTATCATAAAATATAATTCATGAAGAAATGATTTTTGATAAATTGATTTATTGTGGCACATATTGTATATGTAAGGATGGTCCAAAGTGGATCATGTGACGATGATAAGACAACGCTACTCAGATCTGATGGTGATTGGTTAATTGTAGTGACACAGGTAGCGTCTAAGACCCGCACCATAGTAGAAAATATTTTTGAATGAAACGATCAGGTCATGAGTGTTTTCTCTCTTTTCTCTATCTTTCACATCAACTTTTTTTTTCGAACCCACTTTCTACTCTTTTCTACACTATTCACATCTTAATCACAATCCACAACAACTTATCTTTCCTCCACGTCAATTTAGGGTCCATCTTTGGAAAAAAATTAAAAAAATTTTAAAAAATCAAAACAATTATAAAACGTATTTTCAAAAAAATCAAACAAAAATAAATAAAAAACAAAAAAAAACAAAATAATAATACAATATTTGACGACCTGGTCGTTGATGACCGGGTCGTGGGGGGATGACCCCGTTAGTGTTGCTTCCTCTACACGACCCGATCATCAACGCCCGGGTCGACGACCGGGTCATCAAATATTTTATTGTTTTTTGGTTTGTTTTTGTTTTGATTTTTTGAATTTGTTGTTTGAATATATTTTTTAATTTTTTTTGAAAATACGTTTTATAATTTTTTTTGATTTTTTTTGATTTTTTTTAAAATTTTTCCAAGATGAATCCTGAAATGATGTGGAGGAGAGAGATATGTTGTTGTGGGTTGTGCCTCGTGGTGGGTTGTGGTTAAGATGTGAATAGTGTAGGAAAGAGAAGAAAGTGAGTTGGGAAGAGAGAAAACTGATGTGAAAGAGAGAAAGAAGAGAGAGAACGTTCATGACCAGGTCGTTCGGAGTTGTGATTAGCGATGACCTAAGTGAATCCAACGAGCGTGAAGGTGACGAATAGTTGACGGAAGAATGTAGATGCTTACCGTATAGTGGTCAAGGGTGATCACTTAAGAATGAAATTGATAAATTAAAATGAACAAAACGTATTGACAATTACAAAAAAATATTGTACAAGCTTTGAGTTCATAAATTATAATATTTGGTATATCAATCATGTGAATAGATGTGCATTTCATGTGTATCAAAGAAAATGATTTATATGTTTGTCAAGATTATATTGATTGCTATTTGATGTCACGTGTTAATTAGTGTAACCCAACTAAGATATTGTAAGGTGAGTAGTTCTTGGATGTGGAGTCCCTGTGGATTCAAACTGTTTTGTTTATGTTTTTCTTTATAGATTATTGGTTGTGTAAATCGGAAAGAAATTTGATAGCGGACATGATTGATCATTTGTATACGTGGAACAATTTAAACTTTGAGTTAGTTTAGTCTTATTGATGAGATAAAATTAGTTCTCTTCATTGGTTATCAATATTAGTTAGTAACGTTCATTTTCCTGTATTATTAAGAATTTGTACGTTTCCGCATATGGCGGAAGGAGACGTTACAAATTATGATATTGTCTGGTCTCTTAAGATGTAGCTGTGCAACAGTGCAAGTGAAGATGGCCGATGGGAAAAGTAATTATTGTTTAGATATTAAACAAGTAAATTTGTTTGACATGTTGATATGTTTTCTTATATGTGTTTTTACGATGAGTCATCTCTTAATCAACTTCCAATAATGCAGGTTACATCAGAATAATTGATTATAGATTATTTGAAGAAGAATAAACCTTGCAAGGATATTCGTTAAGCTATCAAATAAACTTTCAGTTAAGTGCTAAAATGCTAACCCAACAGTAAGAAAATCACCTCCTGGACAACTCTTTCCGTCTTGCTTTAGCAACTTAGTGATGTAATGTTTTGGACATCATTCGGCGAGTACATATGAGAATGTGAACATATTTTCGTAATTATGTAGATATAATTTCTTCAACAAGCATATCAATTAATATTCACGATCTTGCCTTCCTGACTATTTTTATTCCTGAAGAAGTTACAGCTTGGAACCCAATCGTACCATATTTTTAGCACCACATAAAGAAATTACTACATACCCAGATGTATTGTTTAGATGTTAAATTATGACGTTTATAATGTGTACTTTAAGTAGTTTAACATTTGTCTTATTTTAGGATTTAGCTTACATTTGGGTTTTTAGTTAACTAATGTGAGATTAGGTTAGTAATTTCATTAAACTTGTAAAAATAAGAGAGGTTGGGTTAGAAGAGGGTATTTTGACAAAACCGAGATGCGTGAAGGGTATCATAGCGTAATAAAAAATAATAAAGTATAGTAAAAGATTAAAATTGAAGGCATTTTAGCCAAAATTGACGCAAGAAAAGTATATAAGCAAAAATATCCATCCATTTGTATTTGTTGCCGTGCCAATATACCCCTACATTAGTAAGAGGGAAAATGCGTGGATTTGCATATAATATCATTGTTTCCTGATTACTTCTAAAATATAGATTCCAAAGACAACGAAAAAACTATCTTGATACTAAATTATGGTACAAATTAATATTAGTAAAATCAAAGCATTAATTAAACAGAAAACTACATATTTAATATTAAAATGTTTGACTATATCTATATCTTGTACACGTCATAGAAATTATATGAAAAAATAAATCGATTATTTTGGTAATTCGATTAAATTATGGTTCAACTCAAACTCAAACTACAATCGGATTTAAATATTTTGACCGAAACTTCCGACCAAAAATGCATATTGACAAGTGACAAGGATCCAACAAAGCAATTAAACCGGAAACATATATCCGACAATTAAACCCAATCCATATTGACAAGTGACAAGGATCCAACAAAGCAAAGTTTGGATTATTATCCCATCCCAATTCCCAACGTCACCGGATCCACCAATCATACCCGAACTTTCTCTGACGTTTTTTTATCCTCCAACTCCAATGGCTCTCTTCTCCCACCACCTTATAAACCCTCCAACTCTTCTCCCCAAACCCACCTCTGTTGCTCTTCCAAACCGCTTGTTTTACTTTTCTGGTACTACTTTGGGTTCTCTTGTTTTTGGGTTTCGGTTGGTGGGTTTTTGGCTGATGGGTTTTGGTCTGTTTGGATGCTTCATGTTGCAGGCTTTCGAGGCATTACAGGTGGTCCTTGCGGTTGGTTCGGGCCGACAAGGTATTGGTTTGTTGGGGGGGGGGGGGGGGGGGGGGGGGGAATATGGTTTTTTTTTTAGTTAGAGTTTTGGGTGCAAGATTGGATTTTGATTGCGGATTTGGGGTTGCTTTTGTGTTTAGGGAATTGGGTCGGGATCCGTTTCGGAGAAGAAATCGGAAGAGATGACTATCAAGCCGTCCATTCGGTTGTCGTCGTCGTCGTCGTCGTCGAGGAGGAATCTCATCGTTGGGAATCACGTTGTTCTAGAAGGCGTTCCGGAGAACGTGACCTACACGGCTTCCGGACTCGAAGGTGTCTTCCTTGGCTTGAGTTCGAACGAGGCTTCGTCGCGCCACGTCGTTTCTATTGGAAAATTGAGGTGTTTTGTTTAAGGGTTGGTAAATTTCGATTTGGGTCTGTGAGTTTAGGTTCTGAATTTCGATTTTGGGACAGGAACTTGCGGTTCTTGGCGTGTTTCCGGTTCAAGTTGTGGTGGATGGCGCAGAAGATGGGGAGCAACGGGCGAGATGTGCCTTTGGAGACGCAATTTCTCCTCTTGGAGATACCGACTGGAGGCGAGAAAACCGTGTATTCTGGGGTGTTTCCACTTGTTGAAGGCTCGTTTCGAGCCTCCGTTCATGGCAACTCGGAGGATTCCCTGGAGTTGTGCATTGAGAGTGGCGATGACGGTACGAAATCCGCTCAATTTGATCGTTTGGTGTTCGTTGGGGCTGCGAATTGCGACCCCTTTGCTGCAATTTCGGGGGCGGTTCGGACCGTAAAGGGGCACATTAACACTTTCCGGCAGCGGGCTGAGAAACAAGTTCCGCCCATCACAGACTATTTCGGCTGGTGTACTTGGGATGCTTTCTACCAGGATGTCAACCAAGAAGGTGTCGAGGAGGGGCTCCGGACCCTCACTTCCGGCGGGACTCCACCTAAATTCGTTATAATCGATGACGGATGGCAAACCACTGCGACAGACCAAGTTGGCCCCGAAGAAAAGCCCAATTTAATGAGGCTTACTGGAATCAAAGAAAATTCAAAATTTCAAACTAAAGCGGGAACTAATGTTCCCGCCGAGGGTATTTGGATATGCTATTTTGGGGTCAATCTATTAGGAATAGGTTTACATAGTTATGGTTCATTTCCATCTAATTAACTAAATTAGTTAAAAATAAAAAATACATTAGGGAATCCTTCCAATATAAGATTTGTGTGATTCCTTGAGAACCTTTTAAGCTTTTCAACAAGAGGTTTAAAAGGTTCTCAAGGACTATAGATACATCTCATCATCTCAATTTTAATTAACTTTTAATTTTATTTTATTTTCATTGTATAGTGAACCATTTGAAAAATGATGAAAAATCCAATAATTATTTGATTGTTTGTTTTCAAGTATATGACACGAAATCCAACAATGGGTTGAAATGTGATTTTTTAATCAATTGTTATAACGTTGAACGATATTGATAGTTTCGTGTATGATTTCGAATTGTTTTTTTTTCTATGTATGCAATTTCTGTGGTCAAGTGGTGTATGTCTTTGAAAAAACTTCCTAAAAATAATGAACTTATTGTCAAACAGGAACTCGACAAATGAATGGTTAACAAAACATATTAACAGGAACTCGGCAAATGAAGTGTTGAGTTCTATTTTGCAGAACTCGACCGCACTAGTGCCGAATTTTACAAAATAGAGATGCTGATTTCTGCAAAATAGAACCTAGCAACTTTAGTGCGGACTTCTGTTAAATAGAACTCGACAGCTTCAGTTCGGACTTCTGTTAAATAAAACTCGACAGCATCAGTGTCGAGTTCTTTTAGATAGAACGCGACTTTGGTGTTGCCGAGTTCTATTTTGCATCCGACCCTGAAATTTTTCTAAGTGTTTGCTTATGAAGAACTCGGTGTTGCCAACGTCGAGTTCTGTAAATAATTTTTTCTATAAAACTCGACGTTTTAGACGTCGACGTCGAGTTCTTTAGACACTAAAAAATAAGACATGTCGTCGTCAATTGGTGACAGCAGGTCTAGTATGAAAAATATGTTTTGGAAATTGTTTTTACAAATAAGATCAATTTGAAAAAAGTTCCTTGTTTTAATGTCTTTAATCTCCAAGGTAATGTTAAAGTATATATTTTTTATATATTAAGACACGAATGTAATTTTAGGTACTTTAATTATATGTTGTTAAATGTTAATGACAATCATTTGGTAATATAATCCTAATTGTTGTTATAATTTCACTTATGTCTACAAGTTATATATTGTCTATGTATCATTAGTGTTAGTATTTTGACTATCATAAAATATAATTCATGAAGAAATGATTTTTGATAAATTGATTTATTGTGGCACATATTGTATATGTAAGGATGGTCCAAAGTGGATCATGTGACGATGATAAGACAACGCTACTCAGATCTGATGGTGATTGGTTAATTGTAGTGACACAGGTAGCGTCTAAGACCCGCACCATAGTAGAAAATATTTTTGAATGAAACGATCAGGTCATGAGTGTTTTCTCTTTTTTCTCTATCTTTCACATCAACTTTTTTTTTCGAACCCACTTTCTACTCTTTTCTACACTATTCACATCTTAATCACAATCCACAACAACTTATCTTTCCTCCACGTCAATTTAGGGTCCATCTTTGGAAAAAAATTAAAAAAATTTTAAAAAATCAAAACAATTATAAAACGTATTTTCAAAAAAATCAAACAAAAATAAATAAAAAACAAAAAAAAACAAAATAATAATACAATATTTGACGACCTGGTCGTTGATGACCGGGTCGTGGGGGGATGACCCCGTTAGTGTTGCTTCCTCTACACGACCCGATCATCAACGCCCGGGTCGACGACCGGGTCATCAAATATTTTATTGTTTTTTAGTTTGTTTTTGTTTTGATTTTTTGAATTTGTTGTTTGAATATATTTTTTAATTTTTTTTGAAAATACGTTTTATAATTTTTTTTGATTTTTTTTGATTTTTTTTAAAATTTTTCCAAGATGAATCCTGAAATGATGTGGAGGAGAGAGATATGTTGTTGTGGGTTGTGCCTCGTGGTGGGTTGTGGTTAAGATGTGAATAGTGTAGGAAAGAGAAGAAAGTGAGTTGGGGAGAGAGAAAACTGATGTGAAAGAGAGAAAGAAGAGAGAGAACGTTCATGACCAGGTCGTTCGGAGTTGTGATTAGCGATGACCTAAGTGAATCCAACGAGCGTGAAGGTGACGAATAGTTGACGGAAGAATGTAGATGCTTACCGTATAGTGGTCAAGGGTGATCACTTAAGAATGAAATTGATAAATTAAAATGAACAAAACGTATTGACAATTACAAAAAAATATTGTACAAGCTTTGAGTTCATAAATTATAATATTTGGTATATCAATCATGTGAATAGATGTGCATTTCATGTGTATCAAAGAAAATGATTTATATGTTTGTCAAGATTATATTGATTGCTATTTGATGTCACGTGTTAATTAGTGTAACCCAACTAAGATATTGTAAGGTGAGTAGTTCTTGGATGTGGAGTCCCTGTGGATTCAAACTGTTTTGTTTATGTTTTTCTTTATAGATTATTGGTTGTGTAAATCGGAAAGAAATTTGATAGCGGACATGATTGATCATTTGTATACGTGGAACAATTTAAACTTTGAGTTAGTTTAGTCTTATTGATGAGATAAAATTAGTTCTCTTCATTGGTTATCAATATTAGTTAGTAACGTTCATTTTCCTGTATTATTAAGAATTTGTACGTTTCCGCATATGGCGGAAGGAGACGTTACAAATTATGATATTGTCTGGTCTCTTAAGATGTAGCTGTGCAACAGTGCAAGTGAAGATGGCCGATGGGAAAAGTAATTATTGTTTAGATATTAAACAAGTAAATTTGTTTGACATGTTGATATGTTTTCTTATATGTGTTTTTACGATGAGTCATCTCTTAATCAACTTCCAATAATGCAGGTTACATCAGAATAATTGATTATAGATTATTTGAAGAAGAATAAACCTTGCAAGGATATTCGTTAAGCTATCAAATAAACTTTCAGTTAAGTGCTAAAATGCTAACCCAACAGTAAGAAAATCACCTCCTGGACAACTCTTTCCGTCTTGCTTTAGCAACTTAGTGATGTAATGTTTTGGACATCATTCGGCGAGTACATATGAGAATGTGAACATATTTTCGTAATTATGTAGATATAATTTCTTCAACAAGCATATCAATTAATATTCACGATCTTGCCTTCCTGACTATTTTTATTCCTGAAGAAGTTACAGCTTGGAACCCAATCGTACCATATTTTTAGCACCACATAAAGAAATTACTACATACCCAGATGTATTGTTTAGATGTTAAATTATGACGTTTATAATGTGTACTTTAAGTAGTTTAACATTTGTCTTATTTTAGGATTTAGCTTACATTTGGGTTTTTAGTTAACTAATGTGAGATTAGGTTAGTAATTTCATTAAACTTGTAAAAATAAGAGAGGTTGGGTTAGAAGAGGGTATTTTGACAAAACCGAGATGCGTGAAGGGTATCATAGCGTAATAAAAAATAATAAAGTATAGTAAAAGATTAAAATTGAAGGCATTTTAGCCAAAATTGACGCAAGAAAAGTATATAAGCAAAAATATCCATCCATTTGTATTTGTTGCCGTGCCAATATACCCCTACATTAGTAAGAGGGAAAATGCGTGGATTTGCATATAATATCATTGTTTCCTGATTACTTCTAAAATATAGATTCCAAAGACAACGAAAAAACTATCTTGATACTAAATTATGGTACAAATTAATATTAGTAAAATCAAAGCATTAATTAAACAGAAAACTACATATTTAATATTAAAATGTTTGACTATATCTATATCTTGTACACGTCATAGAAATTATATGAAAAAATAAATCGATTATTTTGGTAATTCGATTAAATTATGGTTCAACTCAAACTCAAACTACAATCGGATTTAAATATTTTGACCGAAACTTCCGACCAAAAATGCATATTGACAAGTGACAAGGATCCAACAAAGCAATTAAACCGGAAACATATATCCGACAATTAAACCCAATCCATATTGACAAGTGACAAGGATCCAACAAAGCAAAGTTTGGATTATTATCCCAATTCCCAACATCACCGGATCCACCAATCATACCCGAACTTTCTCTGACGTTTTTTTATCCTCCAACTCCAATGGCTCTCTTCTCCCACCACCTTATAAACCCTCCAACTCTTCTCCCCAAACCCACCTCTGTTGCTCTTCCAAACCGCTTGTTTTACTTTTCTGGTACTACTTTGGGTTCTCTTGTTTTTGGGTTTCGGTTGGTGGGTTTTTGGCTGATGGGTTTTGGTCTGTTTGGATGCTTCATGTTGCAGGCTTTCGAGGCATTACAGGTGGTCCTTGCGGTTGGTTCGGGCCGACAAGGTATTGGTTTGTTGGGGGGGGAATATGGGTTTTTTTTTTAGTTAGAGTTTTGGGTGCAAGATTGGATTTTGATTGCGGATTTGGGGTTGCTTTTGTGTTTAGGGAATTGGGTCGGGATCCGTTTCGGAGAAGAAATCGGAAGAGATGACGATCAAGCCGTCCATTCGGTTGTCGTCGTCGTCGTCGTCGAGGAGGAATCTCATCGTTGGGAATCACGTTGTTCTAGAAGGCGTTCCGGAGAACGTGACCTACACGGCTTCCGGACTCGAAGGTGTCTTCCTTGGCTTGAGTTCGAACGAGGCTTCGTCGCGCCACGTCGTTTCTATTGGAAAATTGAGGTGTTTTGTTTAAGGGTTGGTAAATTTCGATTTGGGTCTGTGAGTTTAGGTTCTGAATTTCGATTTTGGGACAGGAACTTGCGGTTCTTGGCGTGTTTCCGGTTCAAGTTGTGGTGGATGGCGCAGAAGATGGGGAGCAACGGGCGAGATGTGCCTTTGGAGACGCAATTTCTCCTCTTGGAGATACCGACTGGAGGCGAGAAAACCGTGTATTCTGCGGTGTTTCCACTTGTTGAAGGCTCGTTTCGAGCCTCCGTTCATGGCAACTCGGAGGATTCCCTGGAGTTGTGCATTGAGAGTGGCGATGACGGTACGAAATCCGCTCAATTTGATCGTTTGGTGTTCGTTGGGGCTGCGAATTGCGACCCCTTTGCTGCAATTTCGGGGGCGGTTCGGACCGTAAAGGGGCACATTAACACTTTCCGGCAGCGGGCTGAGAAACAAGTTCCGCCCATCACAGACTATTTCGGCTGGTGTACTTGGGATGCTTTCTACCAGGATGTCAACCAAGAAGGTGTCGAGGAGGGGCTCCGGACCCTCACTTCCGGCGGGACTCCACCTAAATTCGTTATAATCGATGACGGATGGCAAATCACTGCGACAGACCAAGTTGGCCCCGAAGAAAAGCCCAATTTAATGAGGCTTACTGGAATCAAAGAAAATTCAAAATTTCAAACTAAAGCGGGAACTAATGTTCCCGCCGAGGGTATCAAGAACATCGTCAACATAGCAAAGGAGAAGTACAAGCTAAAATATGTCTATGTTTGGCATGCGATTGTAGGGTACTGGGGAGGACTAAGGCCTGGTGTAGAGGCAATGAAGGCCTACGGGTCGGCAATGCAGTATCCCAACATATCACCAGGAGTAGTTGAGAACGAACCAACTCTTAAAACAGACAACTTAACCATAGAGGGCCTTGGGCTTGTCGATCCCAAGAAGGTCTACCAATTTTTTGACGAAATGCATTCTTATCTGGCAGCTGCTGGGGTAGACGGGGTTAAAGTGGACGTGCAATGCATTTTGGAAACGCTTGGTGGAGATTTTGGTGGTCGTGTTGAGCTCACAAAGCAGTACCACAAGGCACTGGATGCGTCGGTGGCAAAGAACTTCTCTGACAACAATATAATTGCTTGCATGAGCCATGGTACCGATGCCTTGTACTGGTAATTCCTTTTGCCCTTCTAGTTCTTATGAGAAAACTATAGCCAATTCTTGTAGCTAACACTTGATTTGAGTAGAGAATTTCTTAGCTCTATTTGATCCAAAATTACTGAGCTTAAATACTTATATAACCTTGTTTCAGTAATTCCTGTAGAGTTTCTCTCATAGTTGAAGCTACTACTAAAAAAGATTGCAAGTAAAACGAATGTATATTAAACTTGTGTGATTTGTGTACAACTATGTCAATAATCTTACCTTGTTAATGAATATGAACTTGTCAATTTCCGGTCAATAGCTCGAAACAAACTGCGGTTGTGAGGGCATCTGACGACTTCTATCCACGAGATCCAGTCTCCCACACCATCCACATTGCGTCTGTTGCCTACAATAGTCTCTTTCTTGGTGAATTCATGGTGCCAGATTGGGACATGTTCCACTCCATCCACCCTGCCGCGGACTACCATGCCTCCGCCCGCGCCATAAGTGGAGGCCCTATTTATGTTAGGTAACATGTCTTTGAATACCTGTAAGGCTGTTACTCAATCGATAAGTATCTTTTAGTTTTGAACTTGATATGCCTTTTTCCCCTTTTCAAACAGTGATGTCCCGGGAAAACATGATTTTGAATTGCTGAAAAAGCTAGTTCTCCCCGACGGATCCATCTTCCGGGCCCGTTTACCCGGCCGACCCACCGCCGATTGCCTTTTCGCCGATCCTACTTGTGATGGTGTTAGGTAACCAATAATGAGATTATTAAAGATTTCTTTAGTTAATTTTTCTTCTTCTTATTTTAGTTCAGCTAAGAGGGTTCTGTTTTTGTGAATAGTTTGTTGAAGATATGGAACATGAACAAGTACACGGGAGTTATTGGTGTTTTCAATTGTCAAGGGGCAGCGTGGAGCGCTACAACTAAGAAAAACACATTTCACGACACTTCATCCGAACCGCTTACTTGCTCCTTAAAGGGCAAGGACGTGCATCTGATCTCCGAGGCGGCCACTGATGCCAATTGGAGTGGTGATTGTGCCTTCTATGCTCACGAAAGTAGGGAAATTGTGGTGTTGCCTCGTGAAGCGACCACTTCTGTGTCTTTGAAGATCCTTGAGCACCGTATCTACACTGTTTCGCCTATTAAGGTTCGTACTAATAGTTGCTATTATCATATTTAATCATGACTAAGTGCAATACGCAGTTGCTACTTTCTTCGTTAAAAATTGATACAATCGAGTAACAAACTGTCACCAAATGAGAACTACTACAACAATTGCTTGACAACTATTTTTCTTCGTTAAAAATTGTTACACTTATTGAATGACAAACTCTTCTTCGTTTACATGATCGAGCCTATCAAAGTATTTGTGCTTAATGAAGGCTGGGAATAACAGTGATACGCGAAAAAGAAATATATGGTTATGCTACTAAATTTTGTAGCAATATAAGATTAAATTTGAGAGGTCACACTTACTTCATTGTGAGATTTTTTTGTAGGTTTTCGAGCAAGGTGTTGAATTTGCACCAATAGGTTTGATGGGAATGTACAACGGAGGAGGGGCAATCGAAGAACTTTCCTACAAACCAAACACCACAAATTCCGTCATCAAAAGCTCTGGCAACGGATCGAATGTCAATAGAAATGGAACCACAAGCCTGGATAAGAGTTCCGACACCACAGTTGTCTTCATGGAGGTGAAAGGTTGTGGGGAATTTGGCACTTACTCATCGATAAGGCCAACTAAATGCTCAGTAGACTCGACAGAAGTCGATTTCCATCACGATTCCTCTTCTGGATTGTTGATACTCAATTTGGAAGGAATGCCTAAGGGTGATAAAAAAGTACATGTTGTGGAGATTGAGCTGTAGGTTGCTACAAAAATTTAAATTGAGGAAGAAGGAGAAGGGTAGATTATTGGGGTTTGATTTGGGTAATATTGGGATTACAGATTATTTCTAAACTTATGAGCGAATTATTATTATTATTATTATTATTATTATTATTATTTATAGGAGTAGTAGTTTCGATGGAATGAAAGGGTTGTATTAGTCTCTGTGGTTGTATTTCCTAAATATCATGGTTTAAATGGAAATGTGCTTCACAATATCGTTTGTTATGGTTGGTACGAGGTAGTAAAATACAAAACTAGTCTTGATCAGTGTTGTGATATGCAGATGAGGTGCGGATTTGACTGGGGATCGCATTGCATCTTAAGGATGCAGGCTAGTCTATGCGGCCCGCATCACTACTAGCATATGCAGATGATGCGGTCACATATGTGGTGCATTCTCGAATCAAATTTCAATTTAATTGGGTCAAGAAAATCCGATTAACTATTTAATCAAATTTTAAGTTCATCAAAAGATACCTAAAACCTTTTCTCAAACTCTCCACAATCCCTAACTCACAATCCCTAACTCGACCCCAACCCTAACCCCAATCCCAATCCTATCGTCCGGTACGACCGCCATCGCCGTCTAATTGCCTCTGGTTGCCATTACCGTCTAGTCGCTTATTAGTTAGCATTTATTCTAATCTCTCATGAATCATGTTTTTTAAAAATTTATCTCAAATTCCAATCATTAAAGAAGTAGTAGATTTTGACATTGTTTAGGTACATCTTTTTCTTCTTCGTTACTTAACCATGAGTTCGTGACTTAATAAGAGGTCTACCATTCTAGGAAGTTGAATATGATTCTTAAGATAACACCAACGAAGAAGATGAAGAGCCTCAAGTGGAGTACATTGAAGATTGAGAATTAGGATAATAATTTGATAGTTTAAGTTCTTGACATGTAATTGATGTGAAATTTGTCATGTTTCTTTTTATGTTTTATTAATTAGGTTCCATGTTGTGAACTTATTTACAATTGTTGCATATTTTGCTTTCACTGTAGTTTAAAATTAATTAGGTCTTTATTTAAATCATGTTGGATTGCACAAGTTATGTTTGATGGATTGTCCATTTTTTCGCTGCAATTTATCAATTTATTCATCTCCATCTCAAAGAAATTAATATATTACTTCGTGTACAATGTTACTATTATATCTTCTTTTGTTTAACATTTTACTACTCCAAATTTATACCTAATTTTTATGCATATATATAATTTATAATTAATATATGTATATAATTAAATTATTAAATTGTAAACTACGCACCCGTATCGTCCATGTGTAAGATGTTGCACGGTTATAGTATATATCCTTACTGTATCCAATCCACATCCTGTATTCCTAAACATTGGTCTTGATCAATGTGAAGGTTCTACTTCTCTTTTAGTTTGGAAAGGGACATAATTAAGTATATATTCATATTAAACTTTTGCATTCCTTAGAAATTTTCCAGAAAGTCACACAAATTGTGACTCCTGACTTGAAATGGCTCTGCCTGTGTATACATTGAAATAGAGATTCGGCATCTTGGGTATGTATCTTGAAATAGTTTTGTCTTTGAGATGGGATGATAGCAATCTAGATTTGTTATGATATTGATTGGTATTGGTATTGGTATTGAATCTTCTTTAGCGATTAGGCCATTTTCTGTTGTAAGTAGTCTCCTCTTATTGATTGGGCTTTAGTCCACCAGTATATAAATAGAATCTTTTGTTATTGGGATTTATTAGTCTACATGAATTTAAATCAAATATGAATAACGGTGAGTATATTATTTGATCGGGCAACGACCACATGCATTTTTGGATCTCATTTATAAAAACTTGGATGGTTTTGGATATTTCATGAAACAAGAAAAATGTGTTTTGCATCCACAATGAAACCACTGTTGGACAGAATCACATTTATGGAGAATGCAGATCCCATGTTCTACAGATGTTGAGATCATTTATATTTGTATTTAATTTTATGGTTCGAGGGTTTTGTAGGAGCACATCCCCTACAAGTCGTGTCTACTTGTCTTTTGCCTGACATTGTTTTTACGTTATATTATTTCAAAAATTAAATGCAAAATCTTAGATAGAACACTAGTGTTCTGGAAAGGAAAATGTTTTATGAACGCAACGCGTCACGGACGTGCTCTACGTGTACATCAATGTCAGTCCTTACGTGGCCAAAGCAGGAATGTTTTTTTGTTTTTTCTTCCTGATGTTCACTCAAATCACATTAAATGCGTTTCAACTCAGCACGTTCTCTCTCTCCACCCAAATACAAATATGATGACACTCTTTCTTTCTTCTTCATTCTTTCTCTCCAGAATAAATCACCATTTCGAGCAAGATATTATGTCAAAGAAGCGTCTGATGCCGACTCCCAGGATTCTTCACAACGTAAGCAGCGTGAATGGGACGGTGCGAAGACTTCCCGATGTTCTTGTCAGCGTTAGTATCGTGAATGTGACGATCCGGTAGTGAAGACTTCGCACCACAACATCTTTGCTGCACTGTTGGAGTGCCCGTGACAGAAAAAGAATGAAGAAGAAAGAAAGAGTGTCATCGACCGTCTCATTCACGCTGCTTACGTTGTGAAGAACCCTGGGAGTCGGCATCAGACGCTTTTTCGAAATAATATCTTGCTCGAAATGGTGATTTATTCCGGAGAAAGGTACAACGCTCTGTGGTGAAGACTTACGTCTGTTCGGTTTATGTTGTACATCTCTCCGTAATAAATCACCATTTCGAGTAAGATATTACGTCGAAGAAGCGTCTGATGCTGACTCCCAAGGTTCTTCACAACGTAAGCAGCGTGAATGAGACGGGCATGTTTAAGTCTTACATCTTTTTTCCGATTTATTGGGAAAATATATATTATTTTTGTAATTTGTGTGTGTTTGTGTTTGTATTATTTGTTTGTGTGTGATTTACTGGGAGGAGATATATTATTTTTGTAATTTTTGTGTGTTTGTGTTTGTGCTTGTGCTTGTATTGTTTGTTTGTCTTTGTGCTCTCATTGTATCTTATTGTGTAATAGTTACCATCAATAATATGTACCATCAATATCTCATTGTGCTCTCATTGTATCTACATAAACAGGTCAAACTTTCTACATAAACTGGACAAACATTCTACATAAACAGTACAAACTTTCTACATAAACTGGACAAACTTTCTACATAAACAAGACAAACTTTCTACATAAACAGGACAAACTTTCTACATAAACAGGACAAGACAGGACAAGCTTTCTACATAAACAGGACAAAACATGACAAACTTTCTACATAAACAGGACAAACTTTCTACATAAACAGGACAAAACAGGACAAACTTTCTACATAAACAGGACAAACTTTCTACATAAACAAGACAAAACAGGACAAGCTTTCTACATAAACAGGACAAAACTGGACAAACTTTCTACATAAACATGACAAACTTTCTACATAAACAAGACAAACTTTCTTCCTAAACCGGACAGCAACTACACTTATTCCGGACAGAAAATACACTTATTCCAGACAAACTTTCTGCTCCGTTTCTGGACACACTTTCTTCTTATTCTGGACAACTACACTTATTCCGGACTGCAAATACACTTATTCCGATTCCGGACAGCAAATACACTTATTCCGGACAGCAAATACACTTATTCCGGACAGCAAATACACTTATTCCGGACAAACTTTCTGTTCCGTTTCTGGACACACTTTTTTCTTATTATGGACAACTACACTTATTCCGGACTGCAAATACACTTATTCCGGACAGCAAATACACTTATCCGATTCCGGACAGCAAATACACTTATTCCGGACAAACTTTCCGTTCCGTTTTTTGACACACTTTTTTTCTTATTCTGGACAACTACACTCATTCCGGACTGCAAATACACTTATTCCGGATAGCAAATACACTTATTCCGATTCCGGACAACAAATACACTTATTCCGGACAGCAAATACACTTATTCCCAACAGACTTTCTGTTCCGTTTCTGGACACACTTTCTTCTTATTCTGGACAACTACACTTATTCCGGACTGCAAATACACTTATTCCGGACAGCAAATACACTTATTCCGGACAAACTTTCTGTTCCATTTCTGGACACACTTTCTTCTTATTCTGGACAACTACACTTATTCCGGACTGCAAATACACTTATTCTGGACAGCAAATACACTTATTCCGGACAAACTTTCTGTTCCGTTTCTGGACACACTTTTTTCTTATTCTGGACAACTACACTTATTCCGGACTGCAAATACACTTATTCCGGACAGCAAATACACTTATCCGATTCCGGACAGAAAATACACTTATTCCGGACAATCTTTCCGTTCCGTTTCTGGACACACTTTTTTCTTATTCTGGACAACTACACTTATTCCGTACTGCAAATACACTTATTCCGGACAGCAAATACGCTTATTCCGATTCCGGACAGCAAATACACTTATTCCGGACAACAAATACACTTATTCTGGACAGACTTTCTGTTCCGTTTCTGGACACATTTTCTTCTTATTCTGGACAACTACACTTATTCCGGACTGCAAATACACTTATTCCGGACAGCAAATACACTTATTCCGATTCCGGACAGCAAATACACTTATTCCGGACAGCAAATACACTTATTCCGGACAGACTTTCTGTTCCGTTTCTGGACACACTTTCTTCTTATTCTGGACAACTACACTTATTCCGGACTGCAAATACACTTATTTCGGACAGCAAATACACTTATTCCGGACAAACTTTCTGTTTCGTTTCTGAACACACTTTATTCTTAAACCGGACAACAAATACACTTATTCCGGACAACAAATACACTTATTCCGGACTGCAAATACACTTATTCCGTACAACAAAATACACTTATTCCGGACAGACACATAACGTAAACAGGACAAACACATAATGTAAACTGCACACACACATAAAGTAAGCTAGACAAATTAAGTTGATCCAACGTAAAATTTAAAAACAACTATTTTATTATGATAAGTGTGGGCTCTGCACGAATAATGAGTCTGCACGATGTCCTAGGGTCTGCACACTGTCTTATCTGTGTATTGGGAAATAAATCGTTCAATTTAAAGAACCGGCGTTTTTTAAAAAGACCAAAACGCGCGAAGAAAAATTTCGCTGACTGGACGCTGACTCAAAGAAAATATCTGAGTTGTACAGATCCACGTAAGGCGCGTCCGTGACGCGCGCGTCCGTCTATCACGGCCCTTTTGGAAAATATACCCATGGTTTGGTAAAATGCTACGTATATTTTTACAAACATCAGAAGACTTTAGAAAATCTAGTGGATTGCCAATATTGTTTCGTATGGTAACAAATGACTTTTGCGACAGGATTGAGGGATTAAGGTTTAGAGTTCAAAGACATAACACGAAAAAACATCATAAATAAAGAAGAAAAGACATGACTGCTCCGGTGGATTAAGATATTAACACAATAACTCGTTCTCTAATTACCACCATATGATATGTCAACGCACTAATTGCATTTCTTAGATGAATGTTGGAAGAAAGACGAGAGACAAATGGATATTGACCTTTTTCTACTTAAAAAGTTTATTCTGAGTAAAAATTCTTTGATTTTAACACAATATTTTCTTCTTCTTGAACAAAGGAAATAATATCATTTATACATGGCCTCTTGAGACAATGTTTTGGTCTATGACTACTTAGCTTATTTTATATTCTGAATTGTTATTCATCGTCGGAAAATTACTTAAATCGTCCATTTGAGTTACGATTTTGTCATTCTCTCATTTCTACATATATAACTCTTCATTTCACTCTCCTACCACCACTCTCTATTCATCTTCATATTCCTCTTATAATCATCAAGAAGAATGTCTCAGAGGTCAGGAAATGTGTCAGTGAACGCCACAACGTACTCAAATCTCGTAAAATGACTCATTTTAAAAAAAAAAAATTGGAGTGGGGGGCTCCGGGTGGGCGTCGACCGTAGATGCTTTTTTTATTTAAAGAAATAATTAGTATTAATTGATAATTAGTTAAAAATAATTAATAATTTTGTTAATTTAGATGCTTAAATCCATTTAACAACATTTTATTCCTAAAATTTAATTAATAGTCATCGAGTTACTGTGGAGGAAGAGAAAAATTTATACATCTACGCGTTGTACATGCTTACGAAGAGGATTCAACACTTCGTCATCCACGTAGACAGGGTATATCTGTTTCGGTTAGGAAGGAGAGTGATAGTTTACGTCGTCGTCAGACACGTGGGGATTCTTTCGAGGAGAGGAGGATTCAGATGAGGTGGAGAGTGACGACGAGAGTGACAATGAGAGTCAGTATGACTTGGAGCTGCAGGAGGAGGCGAGGCAGCAGTATGATAGAGGATGGGGGCGACCAGTGATTCGAGTTCATGCACTGCAGACGCCTGAGCTTAGAAGAAGAAGATGGTTGAGGACGATTCTTTGATCGTGACTGGTGTGATGCCCGATGGTCCTTTAGATGACAACGTCATTCCGAGTTTCAGATGTCACATCGCCAAACGCATTTGGGAGGGCCAGGAGAGGAAGGTTCTGAAGTGTAATAATCGGCACAGAGCATGTACTACATTGCAGGCTTGACATTTAGTGATGAGTGATGATTTGATGGAGACCATTACAGATAGCGGATTGGGTCAGTTGTCTTACAACATGTTCCCCTGCCTTGACATGCCGTTGATTTATGCGTTTGTGGAGCGATGACAGCCCGACACCAACTCTTTCCACTTGCCTTTTAGAGAGATGACGATCATGTTGCATGACGTCTTCCATATTCTGCGCATTCCTATTGAGGGTCGTATGGTCAGTGCTCAGACATCGATGCCTAAGCTGAAGAGTTATGTATTAGAGTTTCTCAGGGTCAGCATCGATGGTCTTGGGAGGGAGAACTCATTCTGGAGTGGCGGTGGTGTTAACATCGACGTTATTGACGATTGTTGCAAATAGGGACGACCACCACTGACTGAGAATACGCAGTTGACTGCCTATATCTTCTTACTGCTCGGCTGCATCTTGTTTGTCGACAAGAGCGATTGCAGAGTCAGACCACACGACCTATTGAAGGCTAGGGACCCAGATTTCATTGGTCAGTACTCATGGGGGTCGGCGACATTGGCATATCGGTATCGCCAGTTAGGGATAACAAGTCGTGCTGATTGTTCTGGTATTGCGGGTTGTCTTACACTGTTGCATGTTTGGATATATGAGTATTTTCCTCCTTTCCGCCTGCATCAAGAGCAAAAAATCATTGAGTCGACCCTTCCTCGTTCGCGTATGTGGACTCTCCGGGCCGAGGATAGGAGTGAGGGGCGACTCCATTCCATTCGTAGACGACTAGATTAGATGACTTCATCAGAGGAATACAACTTTATATCATTCACGTTTATTTAATTTTAATTATTATTATTATTATTGTGTAAACGTTTAGGTGGAGTGGGTGCCCTATGGTCCTAAGCTTGCTGTGTCGAGGACTTTATTGATGGGTGTTATTCGTTATCGGGATATCATGGAGCCTTATTTGTCTGATCGCGTCTTGCATCAGTTAGGGTACGTTCAGGTGATCCCGGTTGACATCCCGACGCCAGAGCATGCAGTGTGGTCTGCGATTATAACGACGTACGACGTCAAGCACAACGCTTCGAGTGTGGAATCGATTTGGAGGACATTTCCGAGAGGAGACCGATCTCACATGTAGTCGCGACCCCTCCACTTGTCATGCAGATTATTTGGATTGGTTCGGTAGGTACTCACTGAAGGGAATGTGTTCTAAAAGTTTTACTGTTAAATGTCAATTATTATGAATGGAATGAGAAATCATTTTGTTCCTTGTTTATGTTATTCGTCTTTTAGAAGTGTTAAGGAAGAGGCTCTTGGTCCTTAACCGTAGAGCTCTAAAAGATATTGGTTTACATAAAACAAAAGATATTCGCAATCGTGGTAATTAACAATGAACATTAATTACCGAGTTAAGATTGTCGTGTTGGTCATAGATCATTGTAGCTCTACAAGTGAGTGACAACACGGGTACACAAAAGAGGAAAATAGTACTTTTGTATACCGAATTGACCAAACAAGTAAAATATTATAGGAATGTGTTTCTGTGTCATTAATATTTTACTGTGTCATTGGTCCTTTGATATGAGACTTATATCTGATTACTTAAGGAGTTCTTAATTAGACTAATGTCTTAAGCTATCGATGAGTGTAGTGTAAAGACATTAGTTGGTTAAGTATAACTTTCGTTGTAGAAGATAGTTAGTCAAAAGATTATCATTGCCCCTCTTAATTGAGTGATGATATTAGTGGGCCCCTTGATAAAGCAAAGTTATAATGTGCACAATGTGATTTGAGTTAAGTCACATATTTATAACTAGCTTAAAGAGATCAAGAAATGAATACTAATACAAAGATGACACAATACTACTTTGTGTGTATTCTTAATATCATGAGGCAAGGGACGGACACAAGTGGTGCACTTCATCACTAAATGGATCGGGTTTTGGTTCAAGTGGAATTAAGACATCTAACTAATTGGGAGCTATAATGTGTAGCTAGATACCGCTTATAGCTTGTGATATTAAGCTCTTAATATCACTGTCAACTTAGTTTAGATCCTCTCATAGGTCACACCACAAAACTGGGAAACAAGAAATTGAGATTTTAAGTTCATAAGATGTGTCGGGTTTCATGTAGAAAATATGACACATGGGGTGAACAAGCAAAATCAAAATTATGTTGTGATTAATAACATAATGAGAATCTAAATAAAATTCATATGTGATGTAAATATGATGGGGGTGTAATGATTGATCATTGCATAGGATAATATGTTACATAAGTCGTGAATTTACTACTAATCCCAAAATGTCAAATTTTGTAGGGGTTAAACCGAAATTTGACAAGTCTGTAGAACAGTGCTCCAACGGTCGACCGGTTAGCAGTAAACGGTCGACCGATCGGGCACGGTCGACCGGATGTGTCTCGACCGATATTAGGGAATTTTCATCTGTTCGAACGGTCGACCGAATGTAATTGGTCGGTCGACCGAACATAGCGATGGAATAATTTCTATTACGAACGGTCGACCGAGTTATTGAACGGTCAACCGAAACCTGGTTCGAGCGGTCGACCGAACCTCCAAACGGTCGACCGGTCCAGACGGTGAATGCAGAATTAATTTAAGAATTAATTAGATCATCCATGGAATTAGTCCATAATTGATTTAATTCGTGGCTAATATTATTTATTATTAAATAATGGATGGTTAGATGGAATTTTGCATGAAATCATGGGCAAGAGGTTGCACATGAATAGGTAATTTGGAGAGAACTTATAAATACAAGTTTATCTCATTACCTCCTTAATTCATTCATTATTTTCTTATGCAAAATTCTCTCTCCATAATTCTCCACGAAAATCCCTTAATTCTTAAGTTTAGTTTTAGTTCTTAAGAGATCATCTTCTCAAGAGAATTAAAGAGGGGTTAGTAATTAGATTCTAAACTCTATCGGAGATTGAGAGACTAGCTTCCCTCTCTCCGATCTTGTTTAGAGTTTGGTGAATACTCGGAGGCATCCGGCGCAGCGAGGAGCATCCCCAACGTCTTCGAATCCTCAAGAAGTTTTAGAGAACTTTTAGGTATGAATTTCGGAGCCCATATTTGTTTTAATAAAGTTTTGAAACTAGTTATTGAAACAAATTGATGCATGCATGAAATAAATCATATAAAATTGTAAATTGATCATTATTGTGCATAAAAATTTCGAAAATAAATATGTACAACTAAACATGAAATCCTACACTCACATCCAGTTCTCGTGCGCGGTACCTCCCTGAGACGTGAGAGACCACTAGATATGACATGTGGCGATGCGGTAATTTTTCTAATTTAATTTTTATTTGATATATATTTTTTATTATTATTAGTGTATACTAATCTTTATGTTACATACAGTGGATAAATAAGACGATATGGGTTACGCAGCCGTTCTTGCGATACGGGGACCAGATGACGAACGAGGAGACGAGATCTGCATGTGCAGATTTGGATGACCTCGTACATGAATGGAACAATCAGTTGGGCATTTCTGACCATGATTCGGATGAGGAGTTGTAGTTGGTTTGTACACTATTTATTTTATTATATGTTTAACTATTACTACATTTATTGGCATTTGTTTATCTGTTGTACTCTTATTATTTATTTTTGACGAACATATCTTGTTCCTATTTGTTTATCTGTTGTACTTTTATTATTTATTTCTGACGAGCATATCTTAAATTTGTTTGGTATATGTAATGTAATTTAAATTTAAAATCTGATAAAAAAACAACTCGATATAAGTACAAATACACGATATAATTGCGGATTGATTATACATTAAAAATACAACAACTTAACAAATATATTACAAATTAAAATCAAAATGTACTACGTAACCGGTCCCAATGCGCTCTCCTACTTTCGTACTCTTCTTCCCATCCAGCAATACTCTTATCTCGCATTTGAAACCACAGTGTCGCATTGGGCTGACAATACCCAATAGCAAATTTCGCAACTTCTCCAACACTCACCGGTAACTAGACTCGGTCTTATCCTTCATAATCACATAGCCAACAAGGAAGTTCAAGTTTGTTGGTGTCACACCAACCATCTCGAACAAAGACATTTAATACTTGTTTGTTTTGTACGTTGAATCCATGCAGATTGCGAAAGGGTATGTGCGTAACAACTCAACTGACGTCGGATGTGCCAAAAATGCGTGAGTGATGATATTAGTTTCTTCATCCGCCATAATCTAATGTAAGTATTTATACTGCACTGCCTGATGCAGAAACTGCTGAGCGGGATTCATGTCTTCAGATTTTATCCTCGTGAATTCTTTGAAGTTATAAATGTGTCTCTGATTGTGATTATCCTCCGGGAATTTCTCATTTACTGTCAACAAGATGTTACATGGTTTCGCTTGTGCCTCGGTTATATCACGAACAATTTTCTTGGCCCCAGAACTAAGACCGATGATCTGTCGGTGACCTTCTGGATAAACTTCAAGTTTGTGGTTGTGCTGCTCATGAGTACTGTTAGAAACTACGACTTATCCATCACGCTCCCGTCGCTCGACCACATTTATCAAAAAACGAAAACCGCACCCCTTTCTTTTCGTGTTCTTCCGTATTGCAATATTCATATCACGAGAACTCATTTCATTTCTGCGATCACATCTTAGATGACAATCTGCCCGATTATTTGCTTTTGATTTGTATGATGATATTACTAAAAAATCTAACTCTGATGGTAACTTATTTCGCCCATTTACTCGCGTCCTCGGTTGTTGGAAATACTTGTGTACTTAAAAGAACTCACGGTAATCTAATAAATCACCACCAAAATCTTACAACGGAATCTGAAATAATTTAAAATAACAAAACTTAATTAAATTTAAAAAAAACTTTTGGGCGTCTTAGTCAAACGCCTCCACCTAGGGGTAGATGGCTTAGAAAGACGTTTAGAGCGGGGAGGGGGGAATTCCCATCTAACTTCGTCGGACATTTTCGTGATGTTGGTACTGGAAAAGTGATAAAAACTGAGGCAGAAGTCTTATTTTAAGAGACGGTGACGAAATATGTATTAAATAAATTATGAATGACAAAATGATAATTATTGGAGTGATTTAAGTAATTTTGAGACGACGAATAGTAGTTCCCTCTGTATTTGAAGAGATCTGGCAAATCGGTCGAATTTAAGCCCACTTATTTTGCTACATTGTGTTTTTTGAACGATGTGTTAAATAAATGAGGTAATTGTTTCTTTCACAAATAAATGTCGAATCTAAGTCCATCCTGTTCCAGATGTCACATATAAACGGGCGTGAATGCAAAGTAATAAATATGTTCTTTTCACACGTCAACTTTCCCCCTAAAACATGTTACAAAAAAGAAGTTATTGATACTTTGGTGTTTCATAATTTGGTACTTCTCTTTGATTGTGGTTATTCGACCAATTGAACGATCCCTACTCTTCATCGTGCCAATCTTGGTCACCTCATGCGCTTGTAAGATGAATCACATTGTCGTTATCTAACCTTTTGAAGATATTTCTTCAAAATACCATAGGAAATTTATAACCGTAGACTAGGACTGACAATTCGGATCATGACACGAAACCCGAACTCGACACTAAATATCATGATTCGGGTCGACACGAATGACACGAACTGTAATTCGGGTCAACACGAATGACACGAACTGTAATTCGGGTCGGGTTCGGGTTGGAGTATTTCGTGTTTCGTGTAATTCGGGTTGACACGAATAACACGAACTGTAATTCGGGTCAGGTTCATGTTTCGTGTAATTAGTGTCAAATATGCTAGTTCGTGTTTGGATTAATTCGTGTTTATGTAAATTTGTGTCAAACATGTCATATTTGGTGTCAAACAAATCAGTTCGAGTTATTCGTGTTAATTCATGTTCGTGTCAACACGAACACGAAAATGGATTCGTGTCAACGTGGCTCGTGTTCGGGTTACCAAATTCGTGTTCGTGTTTAAGATAAGATTTCCGTGTTCGTGTCGACTATTTCTTATTAATTCGTGTTCGTGTTCGGGTCGAAGAAAAATAATTCGTGTCAATTCGTGTTCGTGTCAAACACGACACGAAACACGAATTTGCCGGTCTACTGGCTGCCAAAAAGATCCAAATATTATAAGAAAATTATTTTCCTTTATTTTTAAAAAATAAGTAACGAAGAACTCAAAGGAGGAAAACGACAAGAACACAAGAGAAAGTGGTCCCACGAGTGGGCCATGAGATCTTATTAGCACGAGCATTGGTGGATACGGTTTCCGTTGTGTCCAACATAGGATAAATTGCATCCACCCCACCATTATTAAGATATTTAATAGCAAACAAAACTTTGTCCCCCTTTACCCTGCACGTGTAGGACCACCTTCAAACGAAACTCCGACACCCTATTTTTTTGGCCTCCTCTTACTTCTTAGCAATTTTGTTTCTTTCTCTCCCATTTTAATCTAGGAAAACGGCTTCTCAAATTAACAAAAATGTGATCAATGTGTCGTTTGGTTCATTTTCTTATGAAACAAACTCCTCATTTATTAGATATACGGAAAAAGAAATTCCAACTTGCATGCTTGATCTGATCTATAGTAGTTCTACTATCATTTTCAACAACAGTCGTTCCAAGTGATCATTATGTATATTCG
Source organism: Triglochin maritima (assembly GCA_963682175.1). NCBI lineage: Eukaryota > Viridiplantae > Streptophyta > Magnoliopsida > Alismatales > Juncaginaceae > Triglochin > Triglochin maritima. The sequence goes on from OY821773.1 coordinate 11,702,486, forward strand.
GCTTCCAACGGATAAGATCATAGAATTCTCGGAGAGATGAGAAAAGAAGTTGTGTGTTAATCTTCTTTTTTTGATGGATACTGAACTGTTATTCATCGTCGGAAAACTACTTAAATTGTCCTTACAAATTACCATTTTGTCATTCTCTCATTTCTACTCCTATAACGCGACATTTAACCCTCCTATCACACATCTCTCTTCATCTTCCTCTCATAATCATAAAAAATAATATTTTGGAGGCCAGTAATGAGCCAACGGACGCCCCGGTGTACTCGAATCTGGTAAAATATCTAACATCATTTTAATAAAATAAAAAAAAATAACGGGCATTCGCGGGATCCACCACTCCTATAGGGGCGGCGTCTGGCTAAGATTCCTCCCCCATGGGGGGCGTTTTACCTAAACGCCCCTCCCATGGGCAGGGCGGCTCCGTCGGACGCCTGCTATTTTTTATATTTTTTATTAAAAAGATAATTGATTATAAATTTAGATAATTGCTAAATTAATTAATTATTAAATTAATAATTACTATATTCGGATGATCGATACCCTTTCGGTACACCGAATAGAGATTTCCAGAGAAATTTCGAAGCTACTGAGGATAAATATTCGGATGACCAGGTAGAGGTCGGTAAACCGACCTAATGATTCCAGCAAGATCAAAAACTTACTGTCTTTACGATAACGGTGGACCGATGGAAACTCGGTCATCCGCATGGAACATGTTCAGTAGACCGAGAAGCAAACGGTCGACCGTCCGCCACCTCACCAGCGAAGTGGAATGTCGCTCGCACACCGGGGAGCGAGACCCCCGAACGACCTGTCGACGTGGTATTTGTAAGTCGGGAAATTTTACCATTAAGGAAATTTAGATCTTGAAATTGTTAGATCTCGAATTTTTTTGAATCTTACTAGTTTGGGATATAAGGTTTTGTTGTTGTTGCTGTTGGATTTTTTTTTGAATTTTCATCACTTGCAAAAAAAAGTCATTGTAATCCGACCCGTTACCACCAAAAACTTGTAAAGGAACCTCAAATAATTTGAGATAACACACCGTGTAATTTTAAGTTTTTTTAGGACAAACGTCTTAGCCAGACGCCCCCCCCCCCTGGGTGAGGCGTCTTAGACAGACGCCTCCTTCATGGGGAGGCGTCTGGGTAAAACGCCCCCCTTGGGGATGACGTCTGGCTAAGACGCCCCCACCATGGGGGAGGCGTCTGGCTTAGACGCCCCCACCATGGGGGAGGCGTCTGGCTAAGACGCCCCCACCATGGGGGGTGTGTTACCTAGACGTCCGACTTGATTTTTTTGCTGGGCTTACTTTACCGAATCCATGCGCTTTGCCAGACATTTTCGTGGTGTTTGTACTGGGAAAATGAGGAAAACGTAGGTAGAAACCTTGTTTTAAGAGATTGGACGAAATGGGTATTAAATGAATTGTTAATGGCAAAAATGTTATTGTTGAGACGATTTAAGTAGTTTTCCGGCGACGAATAGTAGTCCAAAAAATTATGGTCGAAAAAAGATTTGAACTATTTAACAAAATAATCATGGCAATTCATTTTTTATCATTTGAGGGCATTTAAAAAATACAAGTTTTATTTTCTCTTCAAATTTGAAGAGAAAACCAGGTCACAATTTACACCTAGCAAGTTCCCATACCTTTTATATTTCAAGTATTGTTTTCCCTTGATTTTTAATGGTCTCTCTTTCGATTATATATTATTATCTCTTCTTAGGTTTTCATTAAAGAAACTTTTAAAGTTATCTCCTTATCTACAACTCAATGTTGGCATCTTTACAATTTTTTCTTTCTCGATTGAAATGAATTCCTAAGGATCAAATGAATAAAGTAAATGATAACAATACAAACAATGAAAATACAATAGTATTATCAGATTCATGAGGATACATAAAAGTGTACATCTTTGCAAAATTAGGACGAAAATGTTGCATTGATTCATTCCATTCTCATCAAATTTATAAAAAAAAATTAAAGAAAGAATTTTTTCATTACTATTCATTACCGGCAAAGGTAAAATTCTATTGACCCATTTGTTTGTTTGTTTTACCCATAAGGATATTTAATAAAATGAATTATGTTGAATTCCACTGTATTTTTTTAAATAAACATGTAAGTGCCCCAAGTGAAGATATGCGAAAGCAGCAAAACATCTAAAATACGGTTAAAAATGCTATTATTGCAAAAATAGGTAAACATAACCAACTTTCGTTAGACCAAAAACAAACAAGATGTGGAATACCACAAAGAGAAAAAAATACCTAATAAAAAATAAGTTTTTTTAATTGGAATATACATGGTTAAACACTTACGTATCTTTTGGATATGATTATTAGTTGGATTCCGGCAAGAATCGGTAAGGATCATTGGATCCAAATGTGTTTCACAAACAGAAAACTAACTTCCATATTCTATTACAATCATTGGATTCCTAGCAATGAATTTGTATAGAACGAAGAAGTTGAATTTTTATAACTTTTTGCAAGAATCTAAATTTTGGAGTGACATTTACCATATTACCCTCAATTGTATTTATCATAATACCCTTATATTTTAATATTTGTATTCGATAAATTTCTAATTAGAAACTAATATTTTACGGTATTTATTAGATAAATGTCATGTATATTACATTTATGATAATTTTTAATATTAGAAACAAAGATTTAAGACATAAGTTGTCATTGAGATTGAGACATAATGTTCTACCTTAGTAAAAAAAATCATATCATCTCTTACAATAATAATCTAACAATATAAATTTAAATATAATAATATAATGATCATTTAACATTTAGAATCATGAACAAAAATTTATATCATCCAAATATGTTTAGCTTCTTACATGAATCAGGATTCTAATTATTTTAATAAAAATCATATTCTCGCAAAAATCGTCACCGAAGCAGCCCAACACTATGAGTACCCAACACTGAGTTTCATTTAAATCTAATCCAAACGGAAGTTACCCAACATTGAGTTTCATTTAAAGAATGGTTAATTACAGTTTGACCCCTGAACTATGTCTTGGTATCACTTTGCCCCCCTGAACTTTCAAAATTAACAGCTACCTCCCCTGAACATTAATTTTGTAACACTTTGCTCCCGTGAACTTCAAAAAATCATTATTTAACACACATTCGACGTTTATTTTTCTAATTTTTTTGTTGTATCCCTAATATACTCCTAAACTTATATTTACGTGAAAGTTTGGATCGAAACGGAGGTCGGATATAGTTGGAATTTGGGTCGGTTTGAGCACTCAATTCGACCCAAATTCCAACCATATCTGACCTCCGTTTCGATCCAAACTTTCACGTAAATAAGTTTAGGAGTGTATTATGGATACAACAAAAAAATTAGGAAAAAAAACGTTGAATGTGTGTTAAATAATGAGTTTTTGAAGTTCAGGGGGACAATGTTACAAAATTAAAGTTCATGGGAGGTAACTGTTAATTTTGAAAGTTCAGGGGGATAAAGTGATATCAAGTCAAAGTTCAAGGAGTCAAACTGTAATTAATCCTTTAAAGAACGATGAATCCAGATCCCAAAAACAAGCTTTAGTGATCTTGTCAACTTACTCTAGGCATGAGTGGTGTGTATTCAATGAGTATGTTCTCTTTTCCACATTGTTAGACTATCATTTAGTAATTAAAAAATTACGGTTAATTATTACGATTCCTGTGCGTTGTGACCATGTTGTCTATGTTGTGCGGAAATGTCTTCTATTCTTCTAAACTCTTGGACTTGGATGTATAGGGGTTGATTTGGGAAGATTAACGATATCTCAGGTTTGATAGTTTTTGGAAAAATTAGATTTTCTGAAAACGAAAAAAATCTCAACATCCGGAAATAATAATTTCTTCCGGCCTAAAAGATGATAAGTAGAATTTCTTGGATTATATTGGATAGGCAATTTCTTTTTGTCTGGAAATTTCAAAAAACTAATTACCAACTTAAGTGTTTGTGTCTCTTTCTTGTCTACAGCTAAAATACATTAATTTTGGAAAAAAATGTATCTACACATGAAAAATGGAAGATTGATGTGACTGATAAGGAAAATAAGTTTTCAGAACTGAAAATTAAAAATATATCTTAGTGAATATGTATTTTTTAAGAAACTCGGTGAATATATAATAGTTATGAATTTATGATCTCATTCTCATAATATCATTGTACTTGAAATTGTGTATTGGTTGGACAATTTTCCCAATATCAATTTTATGGTGTGGGCACTTGCCTACGCATGCCCACACTTGGGTCCACCCCTGAGTAATAACTAATAACCAAGTGTTTAAACTATGAACAATTCAACAAAAAATATGTATCTGTAAAATAACTTAATTAAAATTTGTAAACAAAAACGAAGTGATTAACATAAATATTTGAATGCAAGCATAAAACTTAAATTTAAACATGTAAATATTAATTAACCAAGACTATCATTTAACAATTAAGTCTAGGCTCATGTTTAATTGTTTAACAAGTAGCCAACAACAAAATGCTCCACAACCAACAACGACATTAAAACAAAAAGTTGTTATGAAATATATATATATATATATATGTGTGTGTGTGAGATGAATGATTCACCTTCCAACCTCTTCATTTCTTATTGTAACATCTCTTGTATTTACATTTACATCTCAATTAGTATATGAATGTTTGTAACTTACACACACCTCTGTGAGTATATATATATATATGAGGTTGTGTCATGTAATAGAGATAAAAAAAAAGAAATACAACAATTGTTCTCTCCCCCAAATCCTCATCTTTTTTGTTTCTTATTCTATTATTTTATAACACGTTATCAGCACGACGTTCTAAGCCACTGAAAAATTGATGGAGCATGGGTCTATTAGTGTCTTCTTCGCTAAACAATGTAGAACTACAAAAGGAGGTATACCAACAGAAAATTGGTAACTTCTTATATTTTCTCTTTGATTAACAATCTATGCATTGAAATCTAAACTGTTCATTGTAGTCATGATGGGTGAGAGTCTAACACATTTTCATATTGCATGCACATGGATTAACAAGTTTTCATAATAGAGAGAGTAGTCCTTGTGTAAGTAATTTTAGTTCTTACTCTATCACCTCGGTGGATTTAATTCTTTCTCTATCACCTTGGTATAAGTTTTCTTCATTGCAAAATATGTTGCCTTAAATTTTTTGATATTATGGGAAAGTGGTTTCTGTAGGATCGTGAGGGTCTTTAATTCTAATCACTTTTAATCCTAAATTACCTAATTGTTTAACAATCAAAGATGTGCAGTGGAATTTAAAACAAAACAAGCAAGTAAAGGAATGGAAAATGCAAACCACAATGAGTCGAGGATTTTATAGAGGTTCGGCACCCCACCCGGGTCCTAGTCCTCTCTTGTAAGCTTCGCTCACGACTTCACTAACCACTCCCCGTTCCGAGCCGGGAGAGAACACATTTACAATCTTCAAGCTCGCGAACAATCCTCACCGAGCTTGACTCCTCCTCTCACAATCCGAGAGGGACACTTCGGGCTCTCACCAAAGTCTTTACTCTTGTCTTGGGCTTTCATCAAGACCCGTGCTTCTTTGACAACAATGGAGTGGAACAACACTCTCTAATCTTGAGCACACTTGAGTAAGATATGGAATTGAATACTAAGTGTGGAAGGTTTTGAGTTTTTGAGTGTGTGGAGTTTTCTATCTAATGTAGGGGACAAATAATAGTGCGAGAGTTGTGTTAAAATGTGTTTTAAAACTCTATTAGCCGGAGAACACGCCATCTCGTCTGACGACGACTTCAGGTACTTGACCAAACAAGGTAAACTCCGTCACAGTAGATTGAATGAGTGGTTCGCTGTACCACTGAGACTGCCTTAACAGCTACTTGTGTGGAGCTTCTCGGCTCGGAACCAATGCCTTCTCGAACTATAGCAGCCTTTTCCACCGTAGTGAGATATATTTTATAAGCTCCAAGACAATCATAGCCGTTGAGAATGAATTGGGTAAAGGTTGTGTAAGATACACAAAACAGAAATCTGCAGGACCCAAAACTGAGTAAGTTCGGTCGACCGGATCGGGGGTGAACAGTAGACCGTTTGTCAATTTTGAACTCAGTTCGGTCGATTGGTTAAAGAACGATCGACCGCCAAAGGCTATAATCTAGGTACACTTAAGTTATCGGTCGAACACCGAGATAGGTTCGGTCGACCGATTTATAACAGGCTCTTTGGGATTGACAAACAAGATCATATTTGGTCAACCGAAACACGGTCCACGGTCGACCGAAAACTAACATGCAGTTCGAGTTTGTCAAGACATCTATGTTCAGTCGACCGAACAAGGTCCTCGATTGACCGATAGGGAAAAGTATTTTTGGGGTATTTGGAAATAATACGAATATGACCGTTGGGTATATACGACAAAATAAACGGTCGGAAATTTGTTGTTACTCGGTCGACCGAAAAGGTCTAGACGGTTGACCGAGCTTGGGCAGTAAAACACTAACAGGATATATGATCACTCGGTCGACCGAAAGGTCTGTTTCGATCGACCGAATGTGGACAGACAGTTCAGGTTAAGGTTTGGTGTTTTCCGGTCTAAGTTTGAGTGATCTATTGAAGTCCAAATTATATGAAATTTTGTGTTTGACTTCTATACGGAACCTAGTGTGTTTGAGTAGGTTTTAGCTCAAGTATGCTCAATTTACACAATGTTCCTAAGACTCAAAAAAATACAAATTACATTTCTTCAATAGAGCTTAATTACATGTCTTGACTTGAATCATTTCTGTCTTGAGTCTTGATCACCTGTAGAAGTTAGCACATAGCAATATATATGAAATGCAGTATGTGTGTTATTCTACATTATTACAATTAAGGTTAGGTTGATTAAATCATAAAAATATAGATTAATGCAAAAAAAAGTCAACTATTTGCAAATAAAATTTCAACATTAGATGGACTATCAAGAATATGAGGTGGGTGTTCTGTTTTTCGGATATTGTTTTCCAATAGATTTTTAGATTAATTACTTGCTAGATCATCTCGTGTAAATCTTAATTTTGTATTACATACTTGCATATTACGTGTTCAAGCTGATATTAGATGCATGTGTTCAATTCATACTTTAATATAAGATAGATGTGTTTATGCATCACGTTGCTAGAGCTATTCTAGACTTTCTTACCAAAACTATGTACATGTCGGTTTTGAATAAATTACCCATAAGAATTCTTGTTATAGTTTATTCATGAGTTTGGAATAGCAGTTACACTTCCAAATTTAACAATTAAGTCAATAACTAATGCTATTTTAGATGTATTAGATTCTTGTTTTGGCGTTCTGCAATCGGTTACATGTGCCTAATTGGTGTTGAGGCTCTTTGAATGCCTCTATTGCACCCCTGTAAGGATTCCACTTCATTTTTGTGATTGGAGAGGTTAAACAATTAACCTGCATTGTTTCAGTGTATTTAATGTCCAAAGGTTTAATCTTGACATCTTTTAGTATACTATTTTAATTTATAAATATAAAAACTAGTGATGACTTCTTTATCAGTACTATTTGTACCTTATCGTGATTTCCACAAATAATATGTTACCAAAGATATATCGTATTGGTGCTATAATTTTGAGAATCTTAATATTTTCTGATTCATTTGGTTCTTAATATATTGGTAGTATGTAAGAGAGAATATTTTGAGTTCTTAGTTAATATATTACAAAAGAAAGCTTTAAGAGACTTACTTCTGTTGAGATTATTTTTTTTTGGAATGCATTGATAAAATTATTTGAGACTTATTTGGCAACAAATGTTTATTTTGCAGAATTCAATATTTAAGAGTTGAGATATTGAGCAAAAAAAAAAAACCTAAAATTAAATTTAAGTTTATATGGAACTTTTTGATTGTCTAAATTGCTTTTATAATTTAGCTCTCACTTTTGAAGAAAATGTTATCACAATATTACATACTTTTTACTTTCCATTGTTTTCTAAAAGCAGTGTAATGTTTTATTCCTTTACTAAGATAATTGATATTCAATGACACAAGAGTTTGATAATTATTATGCATTACATGTGGACCTTGACAAACAATGATCGTATATTGAATTGACTTTAATTTCTTTCGTAACAAAATGACATAATACTATTCATGGTTGAGATTTATTATTTACAATCTATGTGTGTGGTATATGATTTATTTATGCAATTATACATATGATATATTGCAACAAAAATTGGGTTTCCATATTATGAAAGTAGAACTATTTACCATATGTCGTGCTATCATTAAAAAAGAAGCACTTCAGCCCCGAAAGCAAAAACTGTAATCATGAGGTTTAAGTATATAATGATATCAAGATTATATATTCATGTGGAAAAGGTTATGAAAATGCATAGCAATCCCCGAAGGATTCTTATGAGCATCAAAAGGATGTGAAAATGCCAAAGTTTCATAAACCCATCAAACCTCGTTCCCTAAATCTAGCTCTATGCGTGCCAAAAGGCCAAAGAGAGTTGAGATAGGAAAATATTTTATCCATTTCACAAGTTAATGACCCGATACTCCAGTAGTAGTACGGGAACAAAATAAATATCAAGATAAGACGAAAGTTTTGTTTTTCCTTCGTAATCATTTTTCAAGAAAATGACTTCCCAAATATCATGATCTATTCTCGTGCCCAAGTGTAAAATCACGGAATCTGTCCAATTCATTTGCTCCATTCCCTGAAGTGAATGTATGAGCACATGAAAAATCTTACAAAAGCCACTACTATACATGGCCATACGAGATTAGTAGAAGAGGCTTTCGAAGAGTCATATCTACTGTAACATGTGGAATTATCTTGACTTTAAATGATGCATTTTATTTATTATGTTTCAAGAAACTTAGTTTCAAATCGCCGGAATGGCTTGTATCGAGACTATAGTTGAAGTAAAGATCTCCAATTTTATATTACTATAATCATATCTGGTAGGAAAATTGATATTGAGAAAATTACCTGACCTTTTGAACGATGTGTCATTGCACACATAGTGGCTTGGTCAAAATACATGCACTGCTGAATCAAATGAATATTGATTCTAATATCATATGGTATGACCGATTGGGTCAATGAGGATCATATATGATGACAAATTTTGCTAAAATTTCGCATTCACTGAAGAATGAGAATATTCTTCAACAAATTGAGTATTTATGGACTCTATCTTTTCGTGTAATATGATTACTATGTGTCATCGTATTTTGGATCATGTGCCCAAAGTACACGTTACAAAGCATCGTGAAAAAAAGCATACACGGTGGAAAAATAAATTGTGCACATATGAAGTAATAAGAGATTCAAATAACTCTCAAACTAGTTAACTAGAGATATCAGTCCAGAAGTGCCTAAATGAAATTACCATTTGTATTCATTATGGGTATCAGCAATGATCCTGTAATTTTGATAACTTACTTGACATTTACTAGTTAAACAAAAATGAGATCATTTTTGTCGGTCGATTTGCACAATAAAATGAGAGTCCCTCTGTTGATAAAATATCACTTAAGATTGATCATTTTGGTATTATATCTACCAATATTTTTCTTAAACCAAGATCATATTATAAGTACTCCTCTATTTTATTTACTTGTACAATATTCAATGAAACGTTTCCCATCTGCGATTAATTGATTTCCACATCTACAGTTTAGTGGCCTCAAATTAAATTGGACATTTTAGCATGATTCATACTCCTGATGATATTAAAATACTTGAAGCCCCTGAAGGGCGAATTGTTTTATTGTGAAGTCCACCAATTATATATACAGAGGCACATTTTTGGCTTTAGGGGCAGAAAGTGAGAAGCTTAACGAATGTCAAGAAAATATACTATATTGAACCTGAAGTTCATAAGAGAATATATGTACAAGTATGATTGAATCTGAAGTTCATAAAATAATTAACTTGCAATATCTAGCAAGTAATTGTCATACATATTTATTGATCATAATTGAGTGACTAAAGTCTTGTATTACTTGACATAATACACATAACATAAATTGAAGATCTCCATAGGATAAAATATATTTGAGCTCAACCAACGCCAGAAGCGTGTACAAGAAAATATATTATTTGTGGAAATATAAAAAAAGTTAGTCACTCATTACACCTCTTGAAGAGGTTATTCCTGAAGAATATAAACTCGGTAAAATAAAAACAACTGCTGACAAATGTAATAATTCTGGGAATACATAATGATGAAACCCTAATGTTTTGGGAAACGACGAGGATTGGATTATTATAAAAGTTACAATCAACTACGTTGATACGAGAGAGAAACATAAAAATATTATCGTCGACGATTAATTCGCCTTCTTAGAGCATGCTAATTCAAGAGAAAATATGGATCCATAACCTATAATATTATAAGAATGCCAGAAGCATTCGTATTTGAAACGAATAAAAGAAGGCGAACAATATAGAACTACGCTTATTTATTGGACCTATAGTCCTGATTTCTGAAGAATGTGAATAGAAATCACATTATAATAACATGGTGGTACATTATAAAGCGAGTAGTGACACAATGGTTTTTAGCAGGACCCAACATCCATTATGATATTACTCATTCTCTCGAATTGTATAATATTACGTTACACAACTTGATCAGTATGACATAAATATAGATAAGCATATGAGATATGTTATGACTGCAAATTTGTATAAGTCACTTGATATTGATATATATATATAAGAGTCCCTAGATGACTAAATTGCCCAAGGCAAATTATAACAAAGAGTTACCATATAATTTATGAAAAGATCACCATTTGAACAAAACAAATAGAATGTGCATATCATCTCAAAGAATGATATGAAAGCAACTCCTGAAGAGATTAAACAACCGTGAAATATTTGAATGATAAACTTTCAAAACAAATATTTGAAATAAACTATTTTTCGATATGCAGTTCGAACATTCTTCAGAAGAGAATTGTTAAAATGATTCAAATATATAGAAATATATTATATAAAGAAAGTTGACCTAGAATTATCAATATTTACGTACTATATTCAAGACACATATATTTACTAATCCACAACAACAACAAATCACAAATTATTTTGTGTTATTGTGGAGACGTTGCAGTGTTTATGCAAGTTGGTGAACTACGTATTAAGGGAAGCATATTTCTAATTATCATCCCTGGAATACAATTATCCCCGAAAAAAATGCCCAGAAGGCCTATAGTTGTACTCCCCCCCCCCCCCCCCCCCCACTTTCAAGTTTTTGTCCTACAATGTTTTACTTGGTAAGGTTTTTAACGAGACAGCTTGTGTAATTGTGTTAGCGTATGTCGTATGTCATGCACTCTTTTTCCCTTAGCTATTTTACCACTGGGTTTTGTAGCAAGATTTTTAACGAGACATGAACATAACACTATATTATTTAAGAGAGTTTATAAATGTACATTAAACATAGGGGAGAATTATATCTTATGCACTTTTTTTTCCTTCACCAAGTTTTTGTCCCACAAGATTTTACTTGGCAAGGTTTTTAACGAGACAGGCCGAAAAACGTATAACAAACTGTGTTCATCCAAGGGGGAGTGTTTTGAAAATATATATGTGATGGATAATTCACCTTCCAATCTCTTCATTTCTTATTGTAACATCTCTTGTATTTACATTTACATCTCAATTAGTATATGAATGTTTGTAACTTACACACATTTGTGAGTATATACATGAGGTTGTGTCATGTAATAGAGATAGAAAAAAGAGAAAGAAATACAACAATTGTTCTCTCCCCCAAATCCTCATCTTCTTTGTTTCTTATTCTATTATTATATAACAGAAGTAAAAATATAATAGCATAGCAGTTCACAAAACAAGACTCCAAACAGAGTTCTAGTTTTTCTTCATTACACCAAAAATGCCAACAACACTCCAGTTTCAATTTCAAGGTCATGGAGACCATCAGAACTGAAGGCTGGTTGAACTGGAGTGGAGAGTGGATTGGATGTTGGTCGGTGCCTCGGTGGATGTTGGTCCAACTGGATCAGTCTGGATGGAGTGGATGCTGCTCAACTAGAGGAGAGGTGGGGGTGGAGGTTAGGGGTGCACGCAAGAGGTGGATGAGGTCGTGAGGGTTCAGGCGGGGGTGGTGAATTGAAGGCCTGGGTGGAGTCGAGGTGGGGGTGAGGTGGAGTCGAGGTGAGGGTGAACGCGGGGCCGTGGGGGTGGACACAGGTAGGGGTGCAAATGGTTACCAACTATCCGGGTATTCGATTCAAAACTTTCTATTTAGTTGGTATTTTGTAAGTTCCATCTTACCAATTTAATTTCGGATACGGATTTCGTTTTAAAAAAATATCAATTAGAATTCGGATACAAGGTGTTTCAAATTCGAATTAGCTGAATACCAAATTGATTACAATATACATACATATATATACTTATACATATACGGATACACTCACATGGCCACATACACACATTAGTATTCGAAAATTTTGATTCGAAAATTATTTACAATATACATATATTCAATTTTGGATAATATCCGAATATCAAATAGTATTCAAAAAAATTGAAGATTCAAATTCAAATTCGGATATTTCTACTGATTTCGGATTCGAATTCGAATTTAGTAATGGATTACGAAATTCGGATTCAAATTCGAACATACTATATATCTGAGTCAAAATATCATGTTTGCACCCCTAGACGCAGGAGGTGGATGAGGTCGTGAGGGTGAAGGCAAGGTGAGGGGTGGTGGACTGTCCTGGAGGATCGCCAACCTTGGTGGAGTTGCGGTGGGGGGGTGGAGGCGCGGTGAGGGGTGGAGATCGTGACGGGTGGAGGTCCGATGAGGGGTGGATATCACGACGGGTGGAAGCGAAGTGAGGAGTTGGGAAATGAGAAGTAAAAAGTAAAAACCCTAGAATTTAGGGGGAAAGTGAACCAAAAATAAAACAGTAAAAATCAAATTTTATTTAAATTGAAAAAATCGATTTGTTTCTGTTCGATCAAACCAAAAAAATCGATCGGTTTGCTCCGGTTTATGAGTGGGGGGTGGTTTTTTGACAGAACGGATTGGTTTGCTCTAGGTTCACAGTCCAACCTGGTCCGATCGTCGGTTCGATCTGATTTTTAAAATAGAGATACGAACACTACTTATGCCCATTACACAAATCAAACTGATTGTGAAATATTTGGAACCTAAAAAACACCGAAAATACAAGTGTAGAACAAACAAACCATTATCTACAACTACACTTAAAGTTCGTGGGAAGATTATCTGAAGTTTCACAAAGTAGGCCTCTGTAGTTAATTCCAAAGAAGTCCTTTAATTTCCTTTGAGAATTCCAAAAAGGATTGTTAATTGCAGCAATATTGTTTATTTATTAACTACTTGGGGTTTGGTGTTTGCTTTGGCAAGCTTTGACAGGTGGATTGGATTTGGTGAAGATATTTACTCACATGCCAACTGCCAAATGTGTTGTAGTAAGGTATGTCCTTAGTAGCTTTTACTTCACATTCTGTCTTATTAAATGAATCCTCTGGTGTCAGTAGTGTGGACTGTAGACAGCCAAATCTTAATCAGATCTTTGACACTGTTTGTTTTATTCCAATTCAGCATTTTCTTCGGAGTCCCTATCACTAGCTAGTATACGTGCCTTCATTACATGTACATGTACACGTTACAACTTACATGTCACATTCTTTTGGGCTTGTATTTATGCATGTAGACTCAAAGTTTGAGGCAAATTGGAAGTTGTACAGTTGATTCTATAGTTATATTCTTCTCCTCCAAAATATATAGAAAGACTCGGGTTCCTTAAGCATAAACGTTTCCTAGATTAACAGGTGATAATTACCATCAGTTCGCTTTTAGAAAATAGGAGTAAGTTACATAATCATATCCATAGATTGGTTTGCTTTCAACTAGATCGCAACACATTCTCCATATTTAGTAACCAAATGGTAATCCAATAGCCAACCTTGATCTCATTCAAAACTTACTAAAAATAAAAATACACATGATGCATGGTTGGATGGATGGATGGATGGATGGTGGATGATGACAAATGGATTATCAACATGTTGTAAAAATTTATCATTGATGCTCAGAGCAATCTTTGAATTTGGCCTCTTATCGTCGATCTTCATGAACTTCCATACACTCTTCGCCGAATTGAAACTGATAATTAAACAACTCTATATAAGAGCACATTTTTGTATAACGTAACTACGATATCATATAAGTTATAAATGTCAACTCCAATTTCCAACAATTGAAGTAAAGAGGAAAAAAAGGGAAGACAAGCAAACAACATACACAGCCTTTAAACACACACCACTCATGGATAGATGCAATGAACTTAAACTAAAGAGTCCTTATACACGGACGCGGGCGTCACGGACGCGCCTTATGTGGACGTGTTGAGTCAGCGTCCAGTCAGCAAAATTTCTCTTCACGTGCTTTGGTCTTCTTAAAAACGCCGGTTCTTTAGGTTGAACGATTCTTTTCCCAATACACAGATAGTGCAGACCCTAAGACAGCGTGCAGACCCTTTATTCGTGCAGAGTCCAGACTTATCATAATAAAATATTGTTTTTAACTTTTAGGTTGGATCAACTTAATCCAAACAGACACAGAACATATTCCGAACAGACAGTCTTCTTATTCCGAATAGACGCACCACTTATTCCGAACAGACACACAACTTAATCCGAACAGACACACAACATATTCCAAACAGACACACAACATATTCCAAACAGACACACAACATATTCCGAATAGACACACAACTTAATCCGAACAGACACACGACTTAATCCGAACAGACACATAACTTAATCCGAACAGACACACAACATATTCCGAACAGACAGACTACTTATTCCGAACAGACATACTTCTTATTCCGAACAGAAAGACTTCTTATTCCGAACAGACAGACTTCTTATTCCGAACATACACACAACATATTCCGAACAGACAAACAACATATTCCGAACAGACAGACTTCTTATTCGGAACAGACGCACAACTTAATTCGAACAGACACACAACATATTCCGAACAGACAGACTTCTTATTCCGAACAGACGCACAACTTAATCCAAACAGACAGACTTCTTATTCCGAACAGAAAGACTTCTTATTTCGAACAGACAGACTTCTTATTCCGAACAGACACACAACATATTCCGAACAGACAGACTTCTTATTCCGAACAGACGCACAACTTAATCCGAACAGACACACAACATATTCCGAACATATAGACTTCTTATTCCGAACTGACATACAACTGTTATACATGAAGAAAATGAAGAAGAATGTGATCATTCCTACATTTTTAAGGATGGCTTTGGTCTTGTTTGTTGTATATGTGGAATTACACGCAAAAGCATAGAAAGTGTGTCCAGAAACGGAACAGAAAGTTTGTATTATTTATGTAGAAAGATTGTCTTGTTTATGTAGAAAACTTGTCTTGTTTATGTAAAAAGTTTGTCCAGTTTATGTAAAATGTTTGTCCAGATTATGTTGAAAATTTGTGCAGAAATGGAACAGAAAGTATTCCGAACATACACACCACTTAATCCGAACAGACAGACTTCTTATTCCGAACAGACACACAACATATTCCGAACATATAGACTTCTTATTCCGAACTGACATACAACTGTTATACATGAAGAAAATGAAGAAGAATGTGATCATTCCTACATTTTTAAGGATGGCTTTGGTCTTGTTTGTTGTATATGTGGAATTACACGCAAAAGCATAGAAAGTGTGTCCAGAAACGGAACAGAAAGTTTGTATTATTTATGTAGAAAGATTGTCTTGTTTATGTAGAAAACTTGTCTTGTTTATGTAAAAAGTTTGTCCAGTTTATGTAAAATGTTTGTCCAGATTATGTTGAAAATTTGTGCAGAAATGGAACAGAAAGTATTCCGAACATACACACCACTTAATCCGAACAGACAGACTTCTTATTCCGAACAGACACACAACATATTCCGAACAGACTGACTTCTTATTCCGAACAGACATACAACTGCTGTACATGAAGAAAATGAAGAAGAATGTGTTCATTCCTACATTCTTAAGGATGACTTTGGTCTTGTTTGTTGTATATGTGGAATTATACGCAAAAGCATAGAACTTTCTGATTGAACTTTTAACAGTAGAACATCACGCCAAAATCCTCGGAAGCTTTGACACCATTGCATCTCGTTCCAGCACATTAACACCTGACCCAGAGGTAGCAAACAAACGGGTGTGATGCCTTTTCTTAACACAAAAACCACAAGAATCGGCATAAGCAACGTAAAATGTTTGGGCTTCTTCGAAAGAGGGGAAAAACATCCCCTCCTTAGGAACGTTTGTCGGCTGCTCCACTTGGAAAGACACATGAACGATTTCCATCAAAGCACAGAGGTGGGACCACAGAAGAGAAAGGAAGAAAAAGGAAGACGCATGTTGAGATTTATAACAAGTCTCCTGTGCTGTGTAGGAGAGCCAAAATGTTCATGGAAAAAGAGTGATTTGAGACGCATTAATGAGGGATGGAGGGATGTAGACATTTGTACGAAACGAGGAATAAAATAAAAAATAAACTTTTTCTGTGAAGACTGCCAACTCAAATGCGTCTGCTGACTGGGCTGACCACATAAGCGCGCGTCCCGAACGCTAGCGTCCACTAATCGTTTTCCTAAATGAGTCTAAACGTTGGTAAATCCGTTGGGGTACGTTGATAACAAGGGTATCGATCTCTTGGACACTGTGACTTCAACTTCTGGTGTTGTAGTTGCATAAGATAATGCACCTGAACAGTGGATGGTATCATTATTCAATCTTTCAAATAATAGATGACAAATAATTATTAATCATCTTTTCATTCTTCCTCTCCATTTTACAAACTCTCCGCACAAAACTCATGATATTTGCAGTGAATGAATGAAATCACTAAAGTGCAAATCATAACTAATAAAATTCACGTATGAAATTCGATTGGTTGAACCCACTTCAACAAAATCAAACATCTTTGATAATATACAGCGAATTCAATTTTATTATAGAATGTTACATATATATTTATTGTCTAACTAAGTCAGATATCATTTCGTGCATTAAATGTACATTAGGTATATGTTGTTCAGCCACAGTACGAAATTCAATGAAAATAGTAAAAAAATTCAAAACATTAAACCTCGAAGGATTACCTTGTAACAAATATGTTTGAAGTTAATATAAAAATATTATTAATTTTTATATTATTTTTAGGTTGATATATTTTTAAAAGGTGACTACCCCTCAATATAGTCCTGAGTCATGTTATTACTTATTATGTAAAAAAAAAATAGGAAAAATCGGTTCAATCGGTTGGACCGTCGATTGGACCGCCACTACGAAGTATGTTCGGTTCAACCCACAGTTCACAAAAGGTTGATGTCATGCTGACGTCATCATCAGTTTGACTAGGTTGAACAATTAATTCGACCATTTTGAACTAAACTGAGTTGTTTTCGGTTTACTCTTCGGTTCGATTTTTAAAACATTGGTTCATACTTGTTTTGCAAACTATAAATAATTAGAGATTCAATTTGTTAACTTCTCATTAAAGTATGATCAATTGTTTGCGTGTCATTTTAAAAGACCGTAATTCCTAACCATCATAATTTCACACCTATTTGTTTATATGTCAACAATTCTCCCCAACATTAGGATGTTTTGATTAAATTCCCAAATAAAAAAAGGTCAAAAGAAGAAAATCTAGAGTAATAATATGATAATGATACGAAAATGACATGATGTGATGTCCCAAGTGAACAGAGCAAAGTCTTTATTAAAGAGCCAGACCTCTATGCAACATCTAGTCTAGATACGAAAAGAGAACACAACACACCACCCAAGAAAACATAAAAAGACCAACACAAAACACAACACAGCTTGTTCTTTTTTTTGGAGAAGAAAAGGAGAGGAGAATGGTGAAGGTGGTAGATGGAGGAGAGAAGGAGAATGGGAATGGAGATGGTGGTGTTGTGGATGACCCAAGACTTGTGGGCATCTCTGATGCCATCAGGGTTGTTCCTCACTTTCCCAAACCTGGTCTGGATCTAACAATGTTAAAAATCCATGCATGCCCATGTCTTTGGAATTTTTTAGTTTTTTTTGAGTTTTTGTTGTTTTGGGTTTCTTGCAAAATGTGTGTTTGTCAATGGTTTTGTTTTGTTTGGTTATGTCAAGAAAAAGTTTGGTCCTTTCTTTGCATGTCTTTGGTTTTCATTATTTTTGTGTTCGTTTTTGAGTTGTTGTGTTTTGACCTTTTGCGTGTCTTGCATAATGTTGGTTTTGTCAATGGTTTTGATTTTTGATTTTGTGAAGAAAACTTTTGGTGCTTTCTTTTCACTTGTCTGTTGTTATTATTATTATGTGTGTTTTTTTAGTTGATGGGGTCTTGGATTTCTTGTAAAAATGTCTTTTTGGCCAATGGTTTTTGGTTTATGTTGTTAGTTTTGTGATTTTTGTGAGTTTTATTAAGGAAATGTTGGGTGGTTATCATATTTGTGTGTTTGTGCTGTCGGTTTTGTTCAAGAGTTGTGTTTGATAATCTTTTGTTTTTTTTCTAATTTTTGTTGGGTCTTGTCCCTAAACAATGTGTAATGCTGTACTTTGGTTTTGGTTTTTTATTTTTAAGTCGAAGTATGACTACGTGCTTGTTCTCTACTTTTTAATATTCTATGTTAATGTTTTCTGTTGTTGCCAGTGGATTTTGTTCAGAATCAACCAATCATGTTTAGCAATTATTTATTTAGATGATATATATGTCATCTTAGGTTTATATGTTGTTGGGTTTGGGTTTTTTTTTCCAAACTAAAGAATGGTGCTTTCTTGGTCTTGACAAGGGAATGTGATTACAATATGTTTATTGAAAACACTTGATTATGTTTTTGTGTTCCTAATTTGTGGGTTATAATGTGTGTAGCACTGTAGTGTGTTGAAGTTTTTTAGTTTTGATATTCCTGTCATACCTTGTGCTCTGGTGTGGTTGGTTTTTTGGGGATTTTTTTTGGTTAGAAGTCATGTTTCCGTTTAATTGTTAATGTGTTCGTCATGAGTCATTCCGTATTTATGATGTCTATTTTATGTTTTAGTGAAGTTGTTTGCACAATTTGCTCAATAGTATTTCATATTTTGGTCTTTGTGGCTATATTTTTTCATTGTTATGTTAATTGGTTAAGTTTATGGGACATGTTTAGTGAGTCCTTTTGCATTTCTATTTCCATATGTCTGTCTTGGTGTCATGGATATTCTTAAGAAAAAACTAGCTTGCTAATTTTCTTTTATTTGATTTTCCTAATATGCTATATTTTCTCGTTTGTGTGTAGTTAAGACTGTCAATTATCATGTTTTTATCTTGTTTTGTTTAACTTTTACATGTCTTTCATTTACAATTTTTTTATTTTCTTGTTTATTAATTTGATTGAGCCAATGATGTATATCCTTTTATCGTTTTTGCTGTCATATACCTCATGTTTTCATATATTTTATGTTTTTGTGTTGCCATTTTTGTTGGTTTTGCACAGGAATCATGTTCAATGACATAACAACGCTTCTTCTCCAGCCTAAAGCGTTGAAGGATGCGGTTGACATCTTTGTCGAGCGCTACAAGGACAAAGGCATCACCGCTGTTGCTGGTGAGCCATAACACTTCCTTCTTTCCTTTTTGTTCTGTGGTTATTGATTTTTTATTAGAAAATCATTCTGTTTGAGGCACCAAATTGGCTCCCATTGTATATGTGGCAATTGCCGGAGATGTGGAATCTTCTTTGTTTTGATGTAAAGTGGTTTTGATTATTCTTTTTCCACTAATGTGTTTGTTTCGGTTTGTTGGTGAATAAACCATCACATATTTTTTTGCTGCCTCCTTTATCGTAGTATTTTAAAGATTACTGTGGTACTCATTCATGCATGATATTTCCAGGAATTGAAGCAAGAGGTTTCATATTTGGCCCTCCTATTGCTTTGGCAATTGGGGTGAAGTTCATTCCGTTGCGCAAACCAAAGAAATTGCCTGGTAATGTTATATATTAATAGTTTAGTTTAAATCACCATTGGCAAGATTGTAGAATAATTGATAGTAGTATGTGAAGTTCGATTGCACTTTTTTTATTATAAAATTGGTATCTTCTGAATTGATTATGATCTGTACTTTTAACCTCTGCTGGTTTCTGCAACTCTTCAGGTGAAGTTATCTCCGAAGAATACGAGCTCGAATATGGACATGATTGTCTGCAGATGCATGTTGGAGCTGTTCAAACTAAAGATCGAGTGTTGGTTGTTGACGATTTGGTAGCTACAGGAGGGACGTTATGCGCAGCTATCAGACTCGTTGGTAATCTTTAACAATTTCTCTGTTTTCTGACATTCATTATTTGGTCTAACTGATTGATGACTTGTGTTAATAATCTTGAACTTTGCAGTATGTAGCATGTCTTTTTGTTGTTACCGTTAACCATTTTGCCTTCCTCAGAGCGTGCTGGAGCTGAAGTTTTTGAATGTGCCTGCGTTATCGGTTTGCCAAAATTTAAGGTATGATAGAACTCAATGTTTATCTTATGCTGATAACTGATCACATTCCTGTAATGATGTACAATATTATTTTTACTTCAATAATCTCTTAACCATATTTCTGAAAAAGGACTTCTCATCGTGTACTCATAGGGTCGATGCAGACTAAACGGAAAGCCAGTGTACATTCTTGTGGAGTGCCGTCGTTGAAAATTTTATGTTATGGTATATTTCGTCGTCTCATTATCAATAATCTACTTTTAGTGCTACGATACTACATCAGTGTTGCTATACTCGAACTCCTAAACCGATTCAGTATTAGTTGAAATTTAGAAGAAATCATATACTACCTTGAATTGTACTCATAGCTATCAATTGAAATTTATCATTATATCATCATCGTAATTGACATCAATTATAAATTTTTTTTAGCAATGCTGACTTGTTTGTAAAATCGTCCAGACAAAAACTTAGTTTGCAAGATATTTAAATGGAGTAAAAAGGTTACATTACTAGCTGATATGATTTTATCAGGTCTGATCTTATTTTGGGGTGTAAAACCATAGGGGAGTAAGGAGACAGTGCTCAACTCAGGTGAGGTTTAAGGTTGTCTCTAAAAGATAGTCGTTGGATCGGAAAACCAATTCTTATGAATGCAAATCAATCTGCTTGTTTGAATTTGACCGGTTAACTTTCTGTTTTACATTTTTCACATTATATTTGCCGTTGATGTTAGTTTATGAGATGACTGTAATTGATATCAAGTAGCCTAACAGCTTATAATGATATTAACTATTATACATGATATTTTTTCAATTTCAGTTTGCCTGAAATAGTGAAATCCCAAACTCAATTATTCCTAGCTAATAGGATAGACCAAAATCGAGTTGCAGTCTCTCACAGGATTGAACCTGTGGCTGAAAATGAAATCGAGTTTTAGAGTTAGTATTGTGTTGTGTCAGATCAGTTCAATTACAATTCCTGTACCAAATAATGGTAGTGACCAATGAATTTCCACTCATTTGACTGTTTTTGCCCTGCCCTCTTTGGATATATATATATATATATATATATATATATATATATATGAAAAATTAAATTATTATTAAAGTTTTTTTTTTAAATTTGATGCTACTCAAGTTCCATACATTGTTTGTCGTTGTCGGTCGTATTAGATGATACATTGGTGAAAGAAAACTAATTCTCATCTGTTTAACTTTAGCTTTCGATGTCACTGAATTTCTTTATGAATGTCGACAGCAAATTTTCGTTCTTTGAATCCACCAAAAGTCTGAGGCTGTTGTGTCGAAGTAGCGCAAGAAGCTCTAATGTCATTTTGCCTAGACGACTTGGAGCATAACGGTTTAGAGAGATGGATGCATTGTTCTGATCCTTTCTTTTTCCCGTTAAGAGATTGATTGTTAGGAGTATTTTGCAGACACTTTGATACTTCCAAAATGTCTCTTGGCTACTTGAGTTCCAAAGATGTTTAATTTGTTGAAAACTTTTGTTGCTCTTGCTATAGTGATTAGCTTTATATTATCTTTGTGTTTGTAGGTTATGGTCAAGTATTAAAGATTACAGCGGCCCAACAGAAACAACAAACGGCTAAGAAGAACATTTATCACGCACCTCCTCGGCTATTTCACGCACCTCCTCGACATCAACAACATTCATCATGCATCTCATCGTATACAACGAAATACAACGGCAATAATACAACATATATATACACAAGCAATTGAAATGTAAATTAGTTTTTGAGTGAGAATCAAAACAAGACAAATAAACACTTTTCTTCTTCTTCAATCTCGATCCATTATTTTCTACATGGTATCAGAGCATTGACTCGATCTCAGATCTCCCAAGTAATCATCACCGATCTTCACCTCACTGAGGGGGTTGAAGGCACAAAACCCACATCCAAAACCCTTAAAAATCCACACACAAAACCACCAAAACCATGTCGGGAAACCACCACGAAAACCCCTCCCGTCTCGTATCAACACTACTAAACGGGACAAATTACCTGTCCTGGGCGCTCCCTCTCCCTCAGCGGCAGGGGGAAAGTCGGCCACATCACTGGAGTTGCAAAGAAACCGGAGGAATCAGAAACGGAGGCAAAACAGGAAGAATGGCAGACCTCCGACCACCTGGTCATGTCATGGATAATCGTGTCCATGCAACCACAGATAGGGGAGATCTTCCTCTACAAAGAAAGCGCAAAAGAACTCTGGGATGCGGTCCAAGAACATTTCGGGAAGGCGCAAGACTTCGCGCACATCTTCAGACTCAAACAAGATATTGCGCAGTCCCGACAAAACCACAAAAACATCACTGAGTACCTCGGTACTCTCAGAAAGGCATGGGACAAGTTGGGGATCTATGAACCACCAACAACCGACGCACGAACACTCGAAAAAAGGATGGAACAAGACCGGATCTACCAGTTTCTGGTAGGTCTAGACCCATCTTTCGAAACCATCAGAAGCCAGGTGCTCATGGCCCCTGAACTACCGTCGCTTGCCTCAGTCATCGCGATGATCCTTCGCGAAGAATCACGACGAAGGACCATCGCTCCTTTGCAAAACCAATCAACAACAGAAGCCGAAAATCAAGCATTCTTTACTGGGAAATCTCAAAGACAACATCAAAATAACAAAAAACGGTATGGAAATCAGAAGGATGAGCACTGTGAAAACTGCAAAAAAATCGGACACAACAAAAACAACTGCTGGTTTCTCCATCCGCATCTCCGACCACCAAAAGACAACAACAGAAGAGGAGGGGATGGGAGAAACTCATCGCACGGGGGATCATCGGGGGGTAGCGGCTACTTCGCCACCGCCGAAGGCAGCCACCAACCCAACCCTAACCCTAATTTTTTCTCGCAGGAAACGTTTGGAATGTCAGCAGTCGGATCGGGTGGAATAAATACATCGACGAATCCGAATAACGCTATCGGGTCGGCTCCGAACCCGACCAACAGAATTAATTTCTTCTCTCCTCGCACCGATCCAGCACACACAGACCCAATGGACTCCGAAAATATTCATCTCCTTATAAACAAATTAAATGAACTTTTGCACAATCAACCCTCTACTTCAGGTAATTCCGCAGGTATGATAAAACCTCTGGAAAATTATTTTTCAGCACTTCAATCTAGGAAAAATAAAAACAATGTATGGATTATCGATTCCGACGCAACCGATCACATGACTAGCAATCCAAACTTATTACTAGATCTTAAAGGAAACTTAACCCTACTAAATAAGTTTGTTAGCGTGGCTAATGGAAATCAAGTAGAAATAAAAGGAGAAGGGAATATAAAATTACTTGATAAAATTGCAAAACATGTCTTGTATGTACCTTCTTTTGAATCAAATTTGTTATCTGTCGCCAAAATCACGAAAGAACTTAATTGTAATATTATCTTCTCACCAGTTGATGTTGTATTTCAGGATCGTATCTCCGGGAAGACGATTGGTAGCGGTCGCCTAGTTAATAATCTTTATATTCTAGATCAAAACATACAGGCATTACATGTTGGAAATTTATCCAAACATGAACTATGGCATAAAAGAATGGGTCATCCATCACATTCAGTTTTAAAAACACTTTTTCCGTCTATTAGAACAGATTTTTTGTGTGATGTATGCAATTTTTCCAAACAAACTCGATCGCCATTTCAGTTATCATCTATCAAAACAAAACACCCTTTAGAACTAATTCACTCCGATATCTGGGGACCAGCCCCAACCGATTCTTATAATGGCTTCAAATTTTTTATCACTTTTATTGACGATTTTTCCCGTACTACATGGATTTACTTATTAAAATTCAAATCTGAAGTTTTTGATATTTTTTGTACTTTTACAAGATTTGTGGAAAATATGTATGATTTCAAAATCAAAATCTTAAGATCCGACAACGGATCTGAGTACACCAGTAAGGTTTTTCAAAAAAATTTAAAACTAAAAGGCATTTTTCATCAAACTACGTGTGTTAACACACCACAACAAAATGGTGTAGCAGAAAGGAAAAATCGTCACCTCTTAAACATAACACGCTCCCTACTCTTTCAAAATCACGTTCCAAAAATATTTTGGTCCGATGCTATTTTAACCGGCGCGTATCTTATTAATCGACTACCAAGTCCTCGTCTCCAAAACAAACAACCTTTAGAAATTCTGACTGGTCGAAAAAGTCAATTGGATCACTTACGAATTTTTGGGTGTATTGTTTTTGTCCACAGGAAAAGAGACGACAAGTTTGATTCCAATTCAAATAAATGTATTTTCTTAGGATATTCTTTTAAAAAAAAGGTACAAATGTTATGACCCCAAAGATTGTAAGTTGTATATTTCTCGGGATGTACAGTTTGTAGAAAATAGCTCTTTTTCGGCTCTGAAACTGAAGACAACGGCCATCCAGCATCACCAAATTCCGACGACACTCCGATACCCATCAACTGCGATCCAGATATCACCATGAGGACACATGCTCCTCAAGAAGAAAACAATGACGCACCAACAAACGGCGAAGAAGAAAACTTTTTAAGGAGATCAACCCGACCGACCCGTCCACCAAAATACTTACACAACTATATCACCTCTCACGTCACCTACCCTATCCAGGAATAGCTATCCTATCAACAATTAAAATCACATCACCAAGCATTTCTAGGGACTATAGATAATCACATAGAACCAACAAACTACAATGAGGCTATAAGAGATACAAAATGGTGCAACGCCATGAAAGAAGAAATCCAAACCTTAGAGACAAATAACACCTGGATCTTAACCTCAATCCCAAAAGGGCTTAAACCCGTAGGATGCAAATGGGTATATAAAATCAAATACAATAGTGATGGAACAATAGAAAGATATAAAGCAAGACTAGTAGCAAAAGGATATACACAAACCTATGGTCTAGACTACCTCGAAACATTTGCCCCAGTAGCCAAAATGAACACAGTTCGTGTTTTACTCTCTATCGCCGTAAATAGAAATTGGGAACTCTATCAAATGGATGTAAAAAATGCTTTTCTTCAAGGCAACTTAGAAGAAGAAGTATATATGACTCCTCCACCCGGGTACACCTCTACAAACCAGGTTTGCAAACTCAACAAAGCAATCTACGGGTTAAAACAATCTCCTCGCGCTTGGTATGCCAAACTCAGTCATTGTCTTATTTCTTATGGGTTCAAAAAATCTTCCGCTGATGCATCTATGTTTACCCAACATCATCAGAACACCACTACCATAATCCTAGTATACGTAGATGATATCATAATCACTGGAAACAATAGGTATGCACTCACCAAAATAAAACAATACTTACAAGCAAAATTTGATATTAAAGACCTAGGCCGTTTAAAATATTTTCTAGGAATAGAAATTGCGCATTCAAAAAAGGGACTCTTTCTCTCACAAAGAAAATATGCCCTCGACCTCTTAAAAGAAACAGGAAAACTTGGGGCTAAACCAGCAAATACACCCATCGAAACTAAACTAAAAATAAACACTACTGAAGGAGAACCCATAAAAGATATTCAACAATATCAAAGGCTTGTCGGGAAACTCATATACCTCACTGTAACAAGACCTGACATAACCTATGCTGTTAGCATCATCAGCCAATTCATGCATTCACCTCGAACTCCTCACTTAGATATAATCACTAGGATACTTAGATATATTAAGAAAACTCCAGGACAAGGGATATGGATGAAAAACAACAATTCTAACTCAATAACTGGTTTTTCTGATGCAGATTGGGCTGGAAGTCACGATCGGAAATCAACCACAGGTTTCTGCACGTTTGTTGGAGGAAACCTGGTAACTTGGCGAAGCAAAAAGCAAACTGTTGTTGCCCGATCCAGTGCCGAGGCTGAATATCGAGTCATGGCATCCACTACTAGTGAACTAATCTGGCTTAAACAACTACTTCTCGACATGGGACAACCGTACAATCTCCCTATGAAAATGTTCTGTGATAACAATGCAGCTCGACACATAGCTCAAAATCCAGTATTTCATGAAAGAACCAAGCACATTGAAGTTGACTGTCACTTCATCCGTGAGAAAATTCAAGCCCACGAAATCGAAGTTCCCTACGTTCCCAGCAAAGATCAACTCGCCGATATCTTCACCAAGACCCTCGATCAACCTCAAGCAAAATCCATCATTTTCAAGTTGGGTATCTTCAACCTATTTCAGGACCCAACTTGAGGGGGAGTATTAAAGATTACAGCGGCCCAACGGAAACAACAAACGGCTAAGAAGAACATTTATCACGCACCTCCTCGACTATTTCACGCACCTCCTCGACATCAACAACATTCATCATGCATCTCATCGTATACAACGAAATACAACGGCAATAATACAACATATATATACACAAGCAATTGAAATGTAAATTAGTTTTTGAGTGAGAATCAAAACAAAACAAATAAACACCTTTATTCTTCTTCAATCTCGATCCATTATTTTCTACAGTCAACTTCCTAATCCAATTGATTTATTTTTTATGAACTAATTTTTTCATTGATGGATAACCCCAAAATTCTTCAGAAAAAAATGAAAAATCTTTTGAAATGTCACAATATCATGTAATATACTTTTGAAATGTCACAATATCAGTTGAAACGATAGTCAACCGTGTTGAAACGATAATCATTTTACGGCGGCCAACTGAAAAAGATTTCGAACTTTTGCTACAAATGATTAACAAATATAACTTAGTTAACCAGTGAGATGGAGTGGTCATGCAGTATACTTATTATGAAGCATGATGGTGGTGATGATTTTTTATATTGATGTTTCGATGCATAGTAATGTGAGAAATTTTTATAGTTCAATAAAGAACGTAATTATAGTCAAGACGAGGACAATGATTATGATTTTAGGGAAATGTACGGTAGCACACTTGGTGCAATGTGAAAATTCTAGTGGGATAATTGGGGTTCGTAATTAGTTATGTTATGTCAGTTATCATTTGGGTGAAAATTGATGCTCCTTGTTATGTAATGCATGAGATGTAATACTCATGTGCGTAATGAAAATTTTAAGGGACGAAACCTTGGGCTTTAATCTAAATTAGATGAGTATTGTGAACCCACGATGATATTTAATTTTGTCCTCATTTCAACCTTTGATCCATTTTGTGTTAACAATCTACTCTGGCTCTTTTAAGGGAACCCTCAACGGGGGTGCCCCGACCAGGCGCCCAGGTCGTGGATGTTGGGTGGGGGCACGGTTGGTAGTTTTTTTTAGTTTTAAATAATTTTGAATTTGTAAATTAATTAGTATTTTTAAATAAATTGATTTTGTTAATTACTTTAATTAAATTTATATTATTAATTAATTAAATTAAATTAAGTTTAATTATGTTAATTACTTACACAATTTTAATTTGTTTTTTGCTAATTAATTATCTTAGTTTTTGGTTGATTATTATATTTAGAGAGAGTAGTTAGAATTAGTAATTATTTTGCAAAAATAATTTTTTGAGTTTTATTTCCGACTATTTATATTTAGTTATAAAAAGTTATTCTTCACGTAGCTAGATATTGTGGTATTTTATATTATGAGAATAACATGGTAGTACTCTTTGCCCTCTTTTTTGTGTGCTATAAATAGGTTATTACGAGAACCTCATCTCTCACAACCTTAATTCAACATTCTCACTTCTATACTTAAAATTTTCTTCCCCTTGCTTTTCTTGAAATAAAAAACAACACATTTGTTGATCAGATTATCTTATTTGACCATCGCCTACTGGGCGAACCATACTCAACCTGAGTGTGCTTATCTACAATAAGCTTTATCTTTCACGATGCGCTTTTACAACCGTATAATATTGTTGTGATCAAGATTGTCCTTGATGTTGTTGTCCAATTTTGACCTTATATATGAGTTGATGGGAGTAGATTATGACTAAATGGGTGACCTTATGTATAAGGCTGAAAATGGGGCGAATTTGACCCATGTCCCGCTTAATGCAGGTCGTGGACAAAAAAATGTTACCCGTCAATCCGTCTCCTGCACAACTCGCATAATAAGTGGGACGAATTGCAATTCTCTCATAACCCGTCCCGCATAACCTTTGTATTTTGTTTGATTTTTTTCATTAAACTTTGATCTTTTTTATATAACTTTACAAACATATATCGATTGATTTTTTTTTCTTGATTTTTTGTATCTAGTTTTGATCAAAATATGAAATGTTAAAGAAAATGAATTGATTTTTTGTATTTAGTTTTGATCAAAGAATAACCCATCAAATTTGTCCCGCCCCACCCCGCCTAGTCCACCCTTAGACGGGACGGGTAGCAGTGGGGGCAAAAATCGCCCAGCTTACACCCCTACTTATCTATCCGGGGGGATATTACATGTGTGTCATTTCTCTATGACCACTTTAACTATCAATCTGGCTATGCTACAGTAGACTACCGCATGAATGCATCTACGCTTGCAATACTGAGGGAAATCATGTTTCGACTTGGTTTGGGTGGTGGTGTTGTGGAATTGTGTCATAATTCCTTTCTTTCTTGCAGAACTCATAAAAAGTGTTAAATGTTAAAAAGTGAAGGTGGTGTGAATTTGGGGGGAAGTTTGTTTTTTCTGTTCTTTACATCTGGATGGAGTCATACACGACGTTTCGCACATAAAAAAGGTGCTAATGGCGCTGTCTTTGGGTGGGCGGATGACAATTGAATTTGAAACTCAGTTGTGGTGGTCGTAACAGCGGTAGGCGATGCCGTTGGTGGTTGGCGTCAATGGACGTCAATTTGTAGTTGCCAGAGGTCTGAGGGTGCCATGGCCGGCGGTTACAACACCAAGAGGGACGACCTTGGTGGTTGTTAAGGGATGAATTTGAAGGGGACGGTAAGGATTGACTAGAGAGACCAAAATAGGAACTACCTTAAACACCATTTAGATTGTCAACCAATATGGTTGGATATAAATCCTTTCGTAACATGACTTGCCTATTCTGCAGTGCAATCAAAATTTTCAAATGGATGGTACCTCACAAGATATGTAAAAATTGTCTCAAGAAAAATTGCAGTATGAACAAAAATGACACTCTTTAATGTTCATATTATAGACAAGCTTTGAGTTGGAAACTCAGATATGATAACGTAAACAATAAATATGTATAACTTGGCCAGTTACAATCAAGCTCATTCAAAGCACCTCTTGAAGTTGGAACTCAACAAATTGATACGCCAAACATAATTTATATCATCACCGCATTAAATTTCTTGTCATATGCAAGATGGCAAAGTAACGCCGTGGCATAAGAACGCAAGCACAACATAGATGATGATTGCGAGAAGGATAATCATAATCACCCTGCAAGATGGACTTCAAATTAGATAACTTCCTTCGTTGCAATAACAGAAAAAATCAAACTGCTGATCATAAAAAGTCGAAAATGGATGCAACAGTATGATTACATCAGTTGGAGAAAACATTATTTTTTCCTGCTTCCTGATTTTCTTATGTAGTACTTAAATGGCTTCCGATTTTTACAGCAGGGACTGTATTTAGCCTAAAATATATACAAGATGTTGGTCGAAGCCCCCGACCAAGACGTTATGTGTGTCATGCTTGAAATAGCAGAATGCAATTAAAATAGCTACAAAACCATTAGGTGCGAACCTCAAGCAAACATGTAAAAATTGTCATTCACTAAATAACGCACCATATTGGATTGACAATTGAACCTAGAGACAGAGTGGGAGACAATCTTATAGGTAAAGGGCAAGTAATTATTACAAGAGCCGCAAGATTGAGCAAAAGTAAATTGTATATAGAACAAATTAACCAAAACAATTTGCACATGAACTACAAGAATAGAAAATATGGGCACATGTTTAGAATATACATACATGAGTTTGACATTTTTCCACCAAGTGCTGTTCCTGAGCCGTCGAGCATGCTTCCTGAAACGGTGAGTGTTCCCCTGCATGTGTGTTGTTTTGTCGACAAGCAATTCAAGTCGGTCTCCTCGTTCAAGAACTTTGTCAATATTCTCAATCATGACAGTGCGAACCTGTTAAACCAAAGCAAATACCAAAACTTTTCATAGGGAAAGCATTTATCTTTAGGACATCACCAAGTCAAATTTTATAATAAAATACCTGATTCATTTCACCTTTGATACGATTCATCCTATCCGCATTAGGATCATTCGAATAATACTCCATTTGTTGGCTGAGAACTCGAGAAAACTCATCGTTCATGGCATAAGCAAGAGCTGTGTGGCAAGCCCGGCCATAGGTCTTGACAAACCTTCCATGAATATCCTCAAGAAACGCAAATGGGATTCTCCCTGAAAAAGAATGAGTTTACTAATTAAATTAATTTATTGTCAACAACATGAGGAATGCAAAACACTGTGAAATCGTAACGATCAATCCGCTAACTTTTATGTAAGGAGTATTGATTTGAATATGAGAGATCAAAATCCTCAAAGTCAAGTTCAATCCCATGTGATGCAGCAAAATTAAAAAATCAATAGCTTCACTAATAGTTGTCGCATTCTTTGCACCCCATGAAGAACGCTACAAGTTTATAAAAAACCAAGGACACTACAAGTGCCATAACGTGAAAGAAATGGATGGAGAACTTTCTTTACAATTAAAGATTTGTGGTCAAACATCAAATGTCATGAAAGATTGTTAGACAGTTAGGGTTAAGCTTCACTCCATCATTACCCATTACTTAATAAATAAGAACTCAAACCACCCAACGGTCATATACATGTAAATTTTCATCACATTATTGACGCTTTAAATATTAAAATCAATTGAATTTCAAAATATGAGCATGTAAAAAAGGTTGCAGATCATAACTTCAAATTTATAATCAGGAACTCTCCCCTGTACCAATATAAACTCTTTCAGTTAATTAAAAGATGAATAAAGACATCCAGTTCACCTAGTATTGTACTTTAGACAGTGTATACTAATGATTATATTACGAGTACTAAGCCCCCAATCATATTTCTCAAGTCATTATTCTGTTTCCACAGTTCGATTAAGCATAACATGCTAGGTGAAGTGTTTGATGGTACACACAGATGTAGGTACAAAGTATTAAACTACAAGATAAAAGTCAGAACAGAACATCCATTCCCAATTTAATAAGTTGTCCAGCTCAAAAAGTAAAAACCCTCTTCAAGTAATTTCAAACTCTAATCACATGCAACCCCACAAAACCAACACCTTCCTTCAAAAAGGATTCCGGATTTCCGACCAATAACCACAAACCAACAGTTTCCTTCCATCAATCCATAGTTTAATTAACAAGAACAACACCTTAATATACATCCAACCCAAACCACTGAAACAATGTTTTCTCCACTCCCTTCGCCTCCATCAAATTAGATCCTTGAATTGCATCTTACTATTTCATCGACAAAAACAGTTTCTCGTTGGCACCAAACATCCTCAGAAACCTTGTGATTGCTACTAACAACTTCAACTAAAATGTTAAATGGTACAAAATCTAATTAATTCCATTTGGCAATAACAATTATCCCCAAAGCAAAACAAAAAAAACAGAAACCAGCCGATACTGTCCTTATCAACTCCACCCCCAATCAAATCACCTAGCCAAAATCCCTCTTCAACTTCCAAACCCAAATCCTTCCCCCATTGAAAAAAAGATCCGAAGTTACCACCACCCCAACCCCATATCGCCCTAAAAACTGACAAAAATCACTTCTTCGCCATCAAACCCAGGGGTAATTCCTGTTGTGGTTAGATTTCAGCTAGTTTGTAAACACCTCCCTGGATTATGACACCTTAAATTTGAGGTTTCACTTAGTTTGAATTTTAAAATGACCCTTGGGGATCTCAATTCCAACTCTCCTGGATTATTGACCTCTGGAATGGCCTTACAAATTCTAATCCCCTGATTTTTGAGTTTACCTAATTTGAAATGACCCTTGCGGATCTCAATTCCAACTCCATTAGATTTTTTACTTCTGGACCTCTTGAATTTTGATATCTCACCAAATTCGAAATGACCCTTGCGTACCTCAACTCCGACTCTCTTAGATTTTTAACAATTGGACTGTCTTTACATATTCTGACCCATTGAATTTTGAAATTTCGTCTAGTTCATAATAAGCCTCGAGGATCACAATTCCGATCCTCCTATCTTTCCAACCCCTTTAAATTTGAACTCATTCGATTGTCCCTACAAAAAATTCCGACTCCTGGATTTTTAAGATTTTGACTAGTCTGACAGGGGATCTCAATTCCGATCCTCCTATCTTTCCAACCCCTTTAAATTTCAACTCATTCGATTGTCCCTACAAAAAATTCCGACTCCTGGATTTTAAGATTTCGACTAGTCTATCAGGGGATCTCAATTCCGACCCTCCTCAATTTTTAACCTAATTAAACTTCAACCCTGTGGATTTAGATTTTGAGATTTCGTCTAGTTAATAACAACCTTTCGGGTATCTAAAAATTGGAGACCGAGCAAGGAAAAGAAGAGAAGTTGTTTACTTCCGGCGGCGTCGTCGGCCATACAGAGGACGGTGATGCCATCGGTGCGCTTGACGTGGAAGATGAATCGGTCCTGGGAGTAGGACACGTGGCTGTCATCGGACCCCGGGATCTTCTCCAGGATCTGCCGCGCCACCGCCCCAGCGTTCGTCTGCCCCGTCCCGTACTCCGCCAGCACCACCGATCCCCTCCCCACCAGAGCGTACGAGATCGTCATCGGAACTTCGATTCTCTTCCTTTTGGTTCGGTTCGTTTTTGTTCCGAGTTTCCAAACAGAGAGAGAGAGAGAGAGAATAATGGGAGAAATGTTTTTTTTAGAATCCCTCCTTTTAACTACTATTTGTGCGGGCAACCCTTACATTTTACAAGTTACAATCTGTATAAAAAAATCGTAAGTCTAATAAACTAAAGTAGGGCAAACTTAGATTAATTAATAGTAGAAAAGGAAGATAATTGTACTGGTTTATATTTGTCCATGAATTTTGTTGACCGGTATTAAAGATAACACATATTATATAACTTACCGTTAGGATTTTTTATGACCTAATTCTTTGATAACTTTCCTGCTTAAGAGCACCACTCACGGTGCAAAAATGCACCGGTCGTCCCACCTCATGACCGGGTAATCACCCAGTCATCCCAGGTTAAGAACGCCCGGGTCGTCGACCCAGGGGTTTCAACGACCAGGTCGACGTTGAATATTTTATTGTTTTCTGATTATTATTTTTTGGTTTTGTTTTTGTTTTGAATTTTATTTAATTTTTTGTTTGAGTTTTTTTTTTGAAAATATTTTTTATAATTGTTTTGATCTTTTAGAAAAAAAAATTAAATTTTATTATTTTTTTTATAAGATGGACCACGAAATGATGTGGATGAGAGAGATAAGTTGTTGTGGGTTGTGGTGGTTTGTAGTTAAGACGTGAATAGTGTAGGAAAGAGAAGAAAGTGAGTTTGGGAGAGAGAAAACTGACGAGAGAGATAAGAGAGAATGTTCATGACTAGGTCGTCCAGGGTCATGGTTTGTCACTCCCCAATAAGGTAAGATGTGATTTTAAAACGGTGGTGGTTACTCAAACCAGATACTTGAAATATATATTTTACACCAAGTAAGAATTTTATTCCGTGACCTGACAAATCTAAGTACGAATTTTATTTCACGACCCGACAAAA
Source organism: Triglochin maritima (assembly GCA_963682175.1). Lineage (NCBI taxonomy): Eukaryota > Viridiplantae > Streptophyta > Magnoliopsida > Alismatales > Juncaginaceae > Triglochin > Triglochin maritima. Next base: position 11,736,780 of record OY821773.1, read on the forward strand.
TATTTCACTCCCTTAGAACCAATTATGCGGCACCAAATAGCTCTTGTGTTTTTTTCTCTCTCTTTCTGAAAGTTCACGGATAGGTTGTGTTGTTACGGAAGAACACATACTAACCTTTCCCAGCATTCCAGCAACGATGAGTAATAAAATAAGATTCTTCTAAGAAAGAATGGAACACTGTTGACTCTGATTGGGCAGTTGCCGTTGTGCCCCATTTGTGGTCAGAGGAATGGGAAGGATGGATTACAGTCACACCCAGTCTAGCTTGGCTGGATCAGAATAATAATAGTGGTGTGTTTGTTTATTATGGTTGTCTTTTTGAGATTAGTTTATTATGGTTGTCTGCTCACTGTTTGTATGGGCATGCCGCCATGCCACCTTATAGTTACATGTCTGTCATAAACTTAAAATCCCCACCTCACTGAATTTTAATGTGTTTCTAGTGTTCTTTCTCAGGGATTCATGACGTGACACCAAGTTTATTTTGGAATTGGTGTGTTGTATTTTTGGGTTAATGAATTTTGAGTGGTTATTGGATATGTCTGCTACATGAATCATGTCAATATAAGAAAAATATCTTCAATTATAATAACTTGATTTTCACATCTTCAGCCTAACAAAAAAAAAAAAAAAACAGTATCATTTGTATTATATTGAAAATCTAAAGATGAAGTTTAAACGACACAGAAGAATTGCTAGAAGTACCCTTATCACTTCAAAATAAATTCAGTAAGTTTGTGCACATTTTAAATGACACTTTTGCGAAAAAGAATTGTGAAAACATAAATGATGAAGCTGTAGCTTTCCCAATAATGTGAGCAGAAAGGTAGTATAGTTAAAATAAATGAAAACCACCACAACTGACTTCCATCTTCGACTCAGTTAATAATATAAGCAAAAAGGAGCGAATCCTGCCCAAAACAAAGAGAATACCAAGTTCTAATTTGATCTGGACAACATCCCAAATTATTTAGCACTTTTCCTTTGGGAAAAAAAGTTAGGTTCCATGGTGTGTGTATGTGTATGTGTATAGATTATAAACCAAGAGTATTCAAAATTGAAAGATTGAAAAAGATTACTGTAACATCCCGAAACAGCAAAAATTTAAAATTATCATTAAGACAACAGAGACCAATAATCAAAAGACGGGATTATTACTTCTCAAAAAACATTCAAGCGGTGCACCATATTACATCAGAATTTTGTCAAAAAACTACATGATTAAATCAGAAACAACAAAAGGAGATATAAGTAATCATGTCGACCTCAGTGGTCCAAATGAGAGAATCTGGTCCCAAAATGCGCGCGCCCGCTGATCACCACCCAACTGGACCTACTGCGGTCCTGAAATAAAACATGCAACAACAATATCTGAGTTTCCATGAGGAAACCTAGTATGTCAAGCTCACCTATATGCATGCAGTAATACAAATTGACATATCATGCTAGTAGCATATCATGTCATCAACAGTAAGGAAAACAGTTTCCCCGAAGGGTAACACAAGACATCAGTCCGACAATCATCATCGGGTCTACCAAGGATACCTACCGTAGGCACATACGGTCTAGCGGAACAAGACGTGACGCTCCCCACACGCGGTTATACTAATCATGGGGTTCGACAAGGAGCATCCACCAAGTCTGCGCCATAAGAAACAGATCTGTAACTTCATGGTCGAAACCACCCCAACGGAGTCGTCGCTCGGTCGGTCCATCAATCATCATCTCAGTAGGAGCCCAACTGAGGAAAACATAGCCGGAACAACATCGACTCATCAATCATCATCGCCGGAACAGCATCGGCGGCATCACCGGCACAACATCAGTGGTCCAACAATACGTCCAGCACAGCATCGGACGGGTCCGAACCGAAGTCCGCCGAGTCATCAAGCTCCACGAGCCGCAAACACCAACTTCGCCGCTATAAAAGCAGGGTTGCGACCTTCGTAGCCATATAGGTCGGTAGTCACATCACCCAACGACAGTTGCGTGTCCACACAACATCATACATTGGGATACATGATCCCACAGGTCTGCTACTCTACAATGAGTCCATCAATCCATCACATCAAGTCACGGTCCCTGGGCAGGCACGCGTAACGCGCCCACCGTCACCTCCTGGCTCACGCACAAGGCAAGGACACGGGTTTCCGTGGACAGAGTTGGCATCCTAAAAGGACCGGGAATACATTTCTGTGTACAAACGGTCGACCGAAAGTCTGCAACGGTCGAACTCTCTACGTAAAACCTAAGTCCCAACGGTCGAACAAGAGTCTAAAACCGGTCGACCGATACGATGTCAAAATCCGAAGTCTGGTCAACATCAATTCAATACTACCGGTCAACCGACTCAGGGGTCTCGGTCGACCGAAAACTAACAGGGCATCCTAGCAGTTCTAAGTCATAAACGGTCGAACACATATAAAGAAACGGTCGAACAAGCATGCATCAAATCCAGTACACTTAAGTTCCGGTCGAACGAACACAAAAAACCAGCCGACCGAAACACAACAGGCCCACCAGCACAATGCACTACCGGTCAACCACCACAAGGCATCGTCCAACCAATGTTGGTTAAATTAGGGCAAAATACACTACATCGGTCGACCGCCCGAAGGGACCCAGTCGACCGTTGGTCGTCTGCAACCTTGCACCAGCCAAGGATATACGTCGTACACGTTGCTGGAGAGGTCTCCGACCTCCCCTGACCGACCAACACATCCCTCACACGATGGTGAACAACAAACCACACTAAGAAGTCGGCATACCTCAAGAAAACGACAAAACCGTCGGAGCCTCGCTCGCGCAACGTCGTTGCTCGACAACTACCTCCGATCACGCACGCCTCACGCTTCCGCCTCCGCAACTCCCCGCTCGCCTCCACACGTCGGAGCTGCCGCAACGTTCTCTGGTCGTCAGAAGAGGAGAGAGAAGAAAGTGAGAGAGAGATGGATGGATGCAATGGAAGAAGAGGAAGGAGAGATAGACGGATTTTGGTTATAAAACCCAAAACTAAACCCCCAACAGCAACCTCCTCCCTCAACACCACCCTACAACCCTCAACCCATCACCCTACACATCCTATTCTCCTCCATTCCCATGCACACCATTGTGCATCACTCCTTCCCCATGCAAACCTCAACACTAATCACCATTAACCCTTAATTAGCACCAGAAGTGAGTTAGGGACATAACAATTACAACTATTATTTCAAACATGGCCAGACAGTACGATCGAAGTGAGAAAGAACCAAATTTGCAAGCCATCTACTTTCAGTGGAAGCAATATTTCTGAGGCGACATTGCAAGTAAGAATGTATGATAATCAGTAGGACATAGTTGTATAGATGGAAGCAGGGGCGGATCCAGAAAAAAAAATTGGGTGGGGCAGAATGTCTCCGCATTGGTCGAATATTTTTTGGAAGACCCAAAAATTTAAGATATACTTTAAATTAATTTATTTATTTAAAAAATAAATAAAATTGAAAATATCTTATTTTGGATGGTGTTTGAAATGATTATACAAGTGCTTGATGCTTGAAATGATTAAACAAGTGCTTGATTTAATTTAATCACAAAAAGTAATCATGCAAATCAAATATTCAAAACAGTATTACGATTTTTTTATTTTGGATGTACCTAAACAAAGAAAGATGAACAAAAAATAATTTGAACTTTTTTATCAAAGAAAATAAAGTGCAGGATATTGTAAGTGATTCCATGATTTCATCCTGTGAATGTTTCGTTACAAATAAAATGGACCAACAGATTTTACATAACCCACGATATTTCAACTTTCAAGATTACCAAAGTGACAAGCTCAGTTCTAAGGACTTTGTATCAGTTCTTAAGAAGAAGATCATCATTTGAAGCTCATTATAAAATTTCTTCAAATATAAAAGTATGTCATTTAAAAGAGACTCATCTTCCTTGTTCAAGAATACATGATATTCAAAAACAAGAATCAAACGAGAGTAACTGAGTAGATCTCAATAAAATCGAAACTTTAGTTTGAACTCACCCATCATTTTCCTCTCAAAAAAGAAAATTTTATCACATCATAACCTCAAAACACTGACAAGATCCGAAAGAACACACTTTAATAAACCTCAAAACACCTACAAACTAAGTTTTTTGACAACCAAATCAAGAACACATCTTGGAACCACAAAACAATGAAATCACACACGAACCCAAGATCTAGCAAAAACAGCCGTCAAGAACTCGAATCGAGGGGAAAAGGAGCGACCTTTTGTCCGCTTCTGGGCGGCACCACCACCACCACCATTGACAGCGGGATTCGCCCTCTTGAGCTGAGGAGGAGGAGGAGGAGGAGAGGATTGGGTTTGGGAGGAGGAGAGATTGGGTCGGCTGGGAATTTGTATCGGGAAAAAACCCTTCGGACAAAATTGGGAAATCTGGGTGGGACAAGTGACACTTTACCAGAAGCGGGCAGAAAATAACATTTATCCAACTTCAGCTAAAATGTTGGAAGCACGCAGGATTCATAAATACACAGTAGCTGCTAAATGATAAACATGGCCTGCTACCTTCCCCCATCCCTATGGCTTCTCCCAATTGTGCCAAACAAAAGACCATCCGACATCACAAACCATTGAATATCTGATATTTGGTACTTCAGGAAGTAGCAAAAATTAGGTTGATTTAAGATGGTGATCAAATCATTTGATAAGATAGTATCCCGGGAAGCATCTTAGAGCATATTTAACAGCGCCCGGGCTACCCCCGGGCGCCCTACACTCTTCTCTCTGCTACGTCAGCCTTATCTCTCTGCCACGTCAGCTCACCCAACCCACCCAAAAAAAACCCTTACCCATGCCCAGACTACCCCCACCCACCCTACACTCTCTTTCATCCACATCATTTCTTAATTAAACAAATTTAATTCTCACACAACATTTAACAAATTACATTTTATATAAATATAATTTTAATTACATTATAATTATATTTTAACTCGAAATATTGTTAATAATTACTGGTAAATCACGAAATTATTATTAAATATTACGGAGCCACGTTACATTTAAGACAAACTGAAATAGGAAATATTACAATCAAAGTTAAGAAACAACAGTACATATTACATAAACTAAACTTTTAAATACTACATGACAAACTACGTTAACCGATTTTCAAACCGCTCATCGTCCGTAGCGTTGCCATATATGCTCAATTAAATCGCCTTTCAGATCCAAATGTTGGTTCCTGTCACGCACTCGATCTTGATTGACAAAAAACTCGTGAATATCCGTTATACGATCGGTCGAATACGACGTTGCCTCAGCTGAAGTTCCAGGACGATCTTCCATAAATTCGTGAATATCTCCAAAATTAGCATAGCAGTCGCGTTCGTCCTCCACTATCATGTTATGCATGATTATACAAGCTGTCATTATTTTGGACAGAACGTCCTTGCTCCAGGCAAGAGCCGGGTTTCTGATGATCGCGAACCTCGCTTGCAACACTCCGAAAGCGCGTTCAACATCTTTACGCGTTGCCTCCTGCACTTCAGCAAACAATCTGTGCTTCGGGGTGTGAGGGTGAAGGATGGATTGGATGAAGGTCGCCCACTGTGGATAAATATCATCAGTAAGATAGTATCCCATATCATATTGAACACCATTTACCTCATAATTAACAGGTGGTGCTCGGCCTTCTAGTATGTCGTCGAAAACCGGAGATTGTTGCAGGACGTTCAAGTCATTGCATGAACCCGGTATTCCGAAGGAGTGCCAGATCCATAAGTTGTACGATGCCACCGCCTCAAGGATCAGAGTTGCTTTCCCAGCACGTCCTTGATGTTGTCCCTTCCAAGCAGCTGGGCAGTTTTTCCACTCCCAGTGCATACAATCGATACTCCTCATCATACCTGGAAACCCACGTTGCTCACCAACGTAAAGTAGGCGTGCCAAGTCATTTGCAGTTGGCCGACGTAAATACTCAGGGCCGAAGATGCGAATAACACCTTCACAGAATTTGAGGAGAGCATTTCTAGATGTTGCCGCACTCATTCGTAGGTACTCATCGATCCCATCAGCGGCAACGCCATATGCTAGCATTCGCATTGCTGCCGTACTTTTTTGTAGACCGGAGATGCTCATCCTACCAGTTGCGTCCGGTGTTCGTTGGAAGAAGACATCAGATGCTTCGATGGCATTGTGGATGCGCAGGAAGACATGCTTTCTCATCCGAAATCTTGTCCAGAAAAGAGTATCAGAATACACAGGGTTGTCAGAGAAATAATCGTCTACAAGGCGTCTGTAACCTAGTTCACGATCTCTATCTGGGTTCGTCGTTCTCCTTCGACGCTGCTTAGGACGTGTAGTCCTTTCGTAAACAACCTGTCCGGTTAATTCAATAGCACGGTCCATTAGATTTAATGTCTCATTCCAGTTATCATCGTCGGATTGACCGGAGTTTAAACTATTATCCGACATTGATAAGAGAAGAAGCTAACAAGTTGAGAAGTTAAGGAAATGTGATTTATCAGGAGATAAATAGATGTATTTATAGTTGGGAGGGTTTGGATGTATTTGTTGCACTGTTCCCGCGTGATTGCACATAGTGTACGCGTGATTGCAAACAGTGCACGCGTGATTGCAAACAGTGCACGCGTGATTGCAAACAGTGCACTCGTGATTAAACAGTGTATTGGTTCTGGAAATTTCTTAATTTTAATCACCTACAAAAAATTATTACCCTACATTTATAACAAATACCCAATCCATTAATAACAAAACCAAAACTAAAAAAAATTCAAAAAAAAAATTAAACCAATGGGAGGGGGACACATGTCCCCCTCCCATGGGCGCCCGGGCGTCTGCCCGGGACGCCCACCACCCGGGCAAGCGCCCGGGCGGGCGCCCCGCCCGTTAACGGGGATGCGCCCGGGCGCCCGGGCAGGGCACCCCCGTTAAGGGTGCCCTTAATGTTAGTCTAGCCTCTCCTGCCACCATAACTCGGTTTGACATAAAAAAGACTAGGTCTTCTACGGCCTGATCGATCTCTAGGGGAAAACCCAGGGGATTTATCCTCTGGCAACACATCAAACCCTGTTGTTCGGCGTCTTGATGGGTCATCGGATTTACGTTTGGGTGACCATTTCCGATCATGTATTGCATCAAAACTAGTGTGATGGGACTGCAAGGTACCCTTTTGATCAGGCCTCGAAGAAGTGAATCTGTTGTGATCTTGATTGAACCCACCTTGCCAGCATGTTGGGGTCTTGTCATAATTTTTACCAGCAGAGTGCCTCTGATAGTTCTTTGCTTCGAAACCACCCGACTGAGACGTCAAGGTCTCGCAGTGAAAATCTCCAGTGCATGGTCTCGCATTGAACTGAAAGCTTCCAACATTAGGTATTGTGTTCATTTGTAATCTTGGATTGCTATTTGGAGGTCCTGGCCCAAGAAGCCCACTTTGTTGGTTGCCTCGCGGATGAACTTGCATTTGAGAATGAGGTGCGGCTGGTGCCCAGGATGGTGCACCCTCTGTTGTCTGCGGAATCTGGGAAGATGGTATGGACCTTGAAACAGTAGGTGTCACTGGTCGAGGGTAAGGAGGTAGTGGAGGTGGGAGTAGCTTCGGTAGTGATGGAGGATCATCCTTCTCCAAATTCGGGGGGCACCACTCAGGCATATCATCGTCTTCATCATCCCAAATAGATTTCCTTGAGAAATTTAGCTTTGAGCCTTGGCTGCCTAAGCCATTATCTACTTCAACATTGCCAAGTTTTCCAGATACCCCACTACTCCTTCCCATAAACTTGCTCTCCGGAATGTTCTCCCCAACATTTTGCATAGTCGAGGCATCCTGCTTGTTAGAGAACAAACAAGCAAAAGAAGTTTGGGGCTTCATTGCATTAACTTCTGTGTACCTTGAAGGGGGTGGTTCTGAAGGCAAATGCGCATATGAACTACTGATCCCTTCAGGAAGAACTTGTTTGTTATCAGGATGATGAATAGAGGAATGAGCTTGACCTCTGGGCCACTGGTTATTGCTCGCTGAAGGTCGCTGAGCTCCACATGCGGAGCCAAAATCAAACTCTGGCAAATCATCATCCACACATTCAGCAGAGTTCTTTCCAACTCTCGGAGTAGGTGGTCTGACATTTACATTTCTTGTATCAGGTGCTTTAATTGAAATTTCATTGTTAAGTTTCTGCTCCACAAAAGCTTGGGAAGACATAACACGCTGGTTCTGTGCACTGGGCAGTTGTGTAAAATTCCTGTAGTTAAGCTGAATAGCTTGAGTAGTACCTTTGAAGGATTCAAAACTTAACTTTTCAGCACTTGTTGAGGACAAGGCAGGACAAGAGATCCTGCTTTCATTACTGTTTCCACCACCATATTGTACAGGACCACATCCAGGAGAAATTTCAACGCTTTCCGTGATGCACAAGCTGCTCTGGTTATGTTCTGAATCCTGTAGCTTTGCAGGTCTTGAGTTGGCTTCGATGCCAGAGTTAGAAGAAAAATTTCCTGGTTCTGAATCTAATGAAACTTGATTTGTTTCGGGCTTCTTATTGGCACCATTTAGTGGAGTACGGTTTCTTCTCCATATAACACAGCCAATCAACGAGTCTGGATTTTCCTCCACTGCAGCCATGCCCTTAAAAAACCCATACTTGGCAAGTATTGTAATAATGGTCTCACTGCGGGGACAGACATAAAGATCAATTCCTGGACTTGGCTGAGCAAACCCAACCTTCTGCGTCTCTTTGTACCCCTTAGCGACCTTCAAAACAAAGAGAATTATCATCTCAGATGACATATTAACTGATAGGCGGCCTCATCAAAATTTATTTGTTGGACTGACCTCCTTTATACCCAACAGTCCTGTTTCAGAGGATCCAACTTTCCAGCAAAGCGAGATGACCTGATATGAATGATTCCATGAAAATAAGAGTAAAGAGATGAAATATTTGGTGAGTATAGAGCTTTTCTGCAACTTTATGATATATTGAGCCATTTATCACACAGGTTCAAATCTCAGGCCAAACAACACTGAAGTACTGAACTCAAATCAAAGAACTAGAGCACATTCCACAGACATTAATGAGACAAATCTTCCTTTCAATATCAGTATGAAGGGCAATGTGGCACAGAACAAAAAGAGTGCCAAAAAGAAGTCGATAACCAGCCGGGAACCTTAAAAAAACTCTAAAAGAAGTATAAAGCCTAAAGCAAGAGCATCCCCTGAATAAATTAACAAAGATTTATCTTGAAAATATTCGTTGACCTGATGGTCCATCCAATCTATACGAAAACTGAGATAACATGCATGCATGAAAGCTCAAGAGCCGAGAAGGAATAAGATCAAGGACCTCAAGAACTACAGATCAAGTGAAGCTACAGTTTACTACAGTTCATAATTTAAGGCCAGTGAAACAATGTGCAATGCCAGAGCAAAATTGTCACATGTGTGTAGTAAAAGATGTGTCGCACAACTAAGACATACCATCAATGCCCGATTCCGAGAACGAGGAAGCTCTTGTATATATTTTTCAAACGCTTCCAATCGTACTTTTCCTTTAACTTCAACATATTGAGACCAATCAATCTCAGTTGCCTTTTCTCCACTGCAGAGAGATTACCCTAGATTAATTATTCAACTCTTTTATGTTATTATAGGAATTGAAGGCAAGCAATTTTATATAAAGAGACCTCCTGAAGAAAGCAACTGCTGATAACATTGTTGATGTGTTTAGCTGAAGTGTCCCATCCCACAACTGTCCTGCCGGTGGAACTACTCTTCTAGATGATGATATCGGTGGCTTGTCTTCTGCCTCCACATTAGAGAAAAACGATTTTACTTGATGTTCAATGGGTAAATTGGCATCACCAGCCTGTCTGGACAACTTCTCTTCCTGCGCATTATGTACTTTCTCAGCATCCAAGCCATTTGGAAATATTGAGGTTGCCTTCGGAAAATTTTCAGCTACAAAACTGTTTTCCCTGGAAATTATTTGCATGACTCCCATGGTTGATGGTACATTGACATTGTTATAGTTTTGCTGAACTTGTTCGGCTGGTGCACTAACAAGAGGGTTATTAGAAGACCTTTGAGAATTCGTAGACTCATAAGACTTCCCACGTCCAGTAACATCTAAACTATAGGACTCCTGGTTCGGAATATTCTGATCTGGATTCACATGATGAGAAAGTTTCCCATTGTTAGACAACCTGGGCTGAGAAAAGTCAGAAGAATGTAAACTTCCAGTAGACATAAAAGGAATTTGAGACAGATTTCCATGGCTTACTTGTTGCAAGTTCATTCCATTCCCTGATGGCCAACCCGGCTGCATATTCCTTACTGGAACGGTATTGGGGATCTGATTTTGGTCTGCTTGGTTGGCTACATTGTATGAAAAATGCTGAGAATAAGGTAACCTAGGGATCTCTATTGTAGCTGCTTTATTCAGGGAAGCAGAAGGTTCTTGCCGATGAAAAGTGTGTGGCACTGAAGAATCTTTCTTCGTATTATCAGTAGCAACTGTGGCCTGCGAATTTGTTGGAAATCTGTTCATCTTGCAACTACCTTTTTGCAGATCGATTAGCTTTCTTTTTCTTGATTGTTCATCTGAAGACAAACTATTATAAGACCCAACTTGAAAAGTATGGTTTATACCCTCAAAGGGTGAATTTGCTTTAGAGCCAAGATGGTAGCTCATTGTGTGATATGGGAAGACGTCAATGTCTAACGGCAGCAAAAAAGATTAAGACGCTGATCAGAATAAGTTTTGCCTGAACCAAGAAATTGTGTTTGTTGTATGAACATCAACGTTTAAGATCCTGCAATTAATATTGTTATTTAAAGAGGAATGCAGCGACCAAAATTGATTTAGCTGGCATGTTGAAAATGCAATGATCTAGTATACCAACTTGGCTGTGCGCAAGGGAAAACACAAACACATGGATCTTAAAACAAACAAATAACACAGACGTGAGCAGAATCTACTTCCAGCCATAATGGCTGTGAAAGTGAAAATTGTGTATTGACTATTGATAAATGTGTGTTTGGTCTTTGCTGTTAACCTGTTCCTATTTGGTTTGATTCTTCCAACAGATGGTGTTCAAATTGTTGAATGTGATTGAACTGATATCGGAACAAAAACTGAAGTGGTGTGCTGTTAATGAAACAGTGGGAGGAGCTTTTTTTTAGCATTTCCAGCAAAGCCTAGATATCCAATCGCACTTTCAAGCTTCACCTCCAGAGTAATAAGTGGAAGCACACATCGTGAATGGTTTTATAGGCAATGTATCTAGTCAGTAACCTATTACATAGCTAGACAATGATAAGAAAGAGAAGTTGGGTGTTAATACGATAAATATGTACCGGTAAGTGCTAACAAATGCCAGTGTTGGAAGATCTTGGTGCTGACGACAGTGTATACCAAAAATGAAAAGGCAAACATATTGGGCGGGCACTACTTTTATGCATTTATTAACGTTATGTGATGTTGTATGTATTCTGCTCCATAGGTTCATCTCCGTGTTGTCTATGTAGAAAGGAGATTGGTAACACTTTACTAAACCCCGGTGACAAGTCTCATTAGAAGAACACATTAGATTTTTCCTCAAGTGACATGACCCATTTACAACACCATGGCCAGACCATTAGTCGTTTACATTCTTGATGGTATGCTCGGTCAGTATAACATATAGAAAAGCTAAATGCTCATATAACACCTCATAGAAGATGGTGAGGGGAAGTAACTCCCTACTTCAATAATTACATCGGGTGCAAGATTCATATCATGAAACCTGATATTTGTTGAGACAACATTTGGAGTCTGGATTTAAAAATGACCCCAATATTGTGCAAAACACTCTAGAAACTAGGAATTTTGGTATGACCCCAATATTTGTAGAGACAACATTTGGAGTCTGGATTTAAAAATGACCCCAATATTGTGCAAAACACTCTAGAAACTAGGAATTTTGGTATGAGAAACTAGGAATTTCTGTCTAATTACTGAAATTTGTAGTCCACAATATTATATTAGCATACTAAGGTTGGATATCTTTTTCGATCATGCTAAGTTTTTTTATCGCTAGACCATACTAAGGTTGGAGATCACACTTCTCAATATATAGCACTTAACCATCAATGGATATCCCAACAGGAAGGGTTAGAGATGATTGTGATGACAATGGTGAAGACTGAAGAATGTGCATCCCTGTCATACATTTGGAATTTAGTGTTTAAAGAATTAGGTATCGCAAATGTCGAGTTTATTAAAATCATTGATTTTTGAAGAACTCGGCATCTGGGATGCCAAGTTCTAACACTTGGGTTTTTTCCCCGCCCATACAAGAGTGTGAATTGAGAGTTTAGAGTTCAAAATGAACTTGGTTGTTATAACGCTGAGTTCATTACACATAACACAACAAATACAATGTCGAGTTCATTTAAACTCGGCAACCCGGATACCGATTTCAAAAACTTCCCATTTTTTCTCCACCTCAGTTTTCTTTGCTCCCAATGTGACCCTTTTAAATTAACTCGGCTCGCATCTGCCGAGTTTGAGAAACAGAAGTCGGTGTTTCAAAAGCCGACTTCATTTTAAAAAAAGTGAACTCGACATTTGTGCTAGACATATAATCGAGTTCCATCGAGGCATATAACCCGTGCGAGACCACCCCTTTCACCCCAAAATTCGTCAAAACCGGACCAAAGGTTTAAAAAAAATACCCTAATTTTCGTTTTCATTATTTGTAGTATATTACTTCATTTATTTGGTAGATATTAATGATTATTCAAGTTTTAGGCTAGATTTGTATGTTGTTGATTTTAGGTTTAATTTTGATTATTTTGGTTGTTCTCTTGGTTGTTTGTTATATCAAGGTCATGACACTTGGAGAGGAAAATACATAATGTGGGTTCTCATTCCCTATTTCAAGCCACAAGCGGTAGTGAGATTTTTTGCCTAGGCAAAGAAAATTTTGTAGTTTTGAGGTTTCTATTGTTTGTGACAAATTTATGGTTGAAACTATGTTTTGGTTTTTTTTTTTGTTGTTTAGGTTTGATGTAGAATATTTCTTTCTTCAAAATCATTGATTTATTCCTAATATTATTTATTTTTGAATTGCAGTTGTTTTTGTTTTGAAGATTATTGGACATTCAGATACGTTTTTCCGACACCCGGCTGAGGTAATATCTAGATCCATATGATTTTTTTCTTCATTTATAATATATGAACTTACTTTTTAAAAATCATTAACATATTATTCAATGTGAACGAATCTTTTTTATTTAAATCTTATATGTTAGTAATAGATAAATACGATAATGAGTCTTCATTGGTTATGAACAATGAAAATTAGAATGTAACGACGATGTGACAGAATATACAGGGATCGAGCGTAAAATAGTCATCATATCATTGAATATCTAGTATCATGACTTAGTGGATGTAATTATATCTAAATGTTGTTATCCCGAGAATATGTTTGATATCAAGTTAACTGCTAAGTTGCCTTAAAAATTGATTGGACATATGCCTCCATTAACCGACTATAAGTCAGTTTATGAAATGATGCGGCTGTTCAAATGGATGTCGGTAGTTAGGTTGTATGTAGAAGGATAACCCAAAATGTCTTAACCCTACGTTGACAATCAACCTTATTGTTCGGGATTATGTTACAGCTTGGTCCACTGGATTGGACAGTGGAATAGATTTAAACATAAATCCCAACCCGTATACCGAAGTTCCGGTATACCGAGTTTGTTAGTTTTTTCCAATCATGATATAGTCAGTATACGTCACAATGCTTTCATAACAGCACCGAGTGTCGCAAACATACTAATGACAATCCTTCAGTAAGTACATATCTCGGTCTTGTTTTGTCACAACTAGAATCATGCAACACAACTCACGCTTCTCAGTATATATCTGGCTCATGAAGTTCATATTTCTTAATTTGGTCTGTCAGAAATTGACCCAAACCAGTAACACTTGTCTTCGCCCATTCAAAGTCCATTGCAAGACTATCAAGAAGAACATAGTAATGAAGAGGATGACCCTGAAGAGTAGGGGGATTACAAAACACTTTTTTCAGAAGAGGATTAACCTAAGATGTTTCTGAAACCAAAGTCGTTGAGGGCAATAAAACAGGAAGAGTGACGTTGTTGATGATGCAGTTGTTAACAATGATATGGTTCCACTTTGAATGAACTCCCGTATATCTTTGTCGATGATGACTGGATTTAGAATTCAGTCATCGAATACCCATTCTTTGATCGTGTGAACCATGTCCCACGCAATGACTGGATGATCCAAAATGAATGTTCTTTCTGGGAAAACGTACTTTGTCGACGAAAGATTATTTGGTACATACGCTACAGACGTGGCACATAAAGAAACGTCTTCAACATGCAACTATGATTTCTAAAAAATACGCTACATTGTGCGATGTCTTCGTCGTGATGACAATAATTACCAGTGGAGGTTGCATGTGTCTGTTCCAAAGGCTTTAAATATTTTAAAGTTAGAACTTAACAAGCTGAACGCACTAGCTCCAATCTAAAATTGTTGAATGATAATAAACAATGCAGTGCACCCTTTATTAGCAACCTCATCATGCCTTTTGTTAGAACCAAATTCACAATCACACCTACCGATCTAATGGAGAGGGTGAAAATAAAATACTCACTTGAAATTGGTTTCGTTAAAACATGACATACTAGGCAGAAAGCGTTGCAAAAGATATATGGTGCCGAAGAAGAAATCTTTTAAGGATTTGCGTTGATTTTTAACCTTTGTCTATCAGACAAATCCTAGAATCGTGGTTGAAATATAAACTTAAAGATTAGATCCTGAAGAGGAAAAGTTTAATCGTGTGTTGTGGGCATTCAGTCCTTCTGTTACTGGATTTCAATTATACAGACCGGTTTTTAGTGTTGGTGGGACGCATCTATGCAGTAAATATTGAGGAATGTTGTTGATACTTGTGGCGACCGACACAAAAAATGGACTTGGTTCCTCCGATTGTTGCCTAGCAAAATGACAAAACGACCTGATTTGTGTATTATCACCGATCAATTTTTGGGAATAAATGGTTTTGTTAGACACATTTCCTCCTTCTGAAGGACATGTGCATTACTAACAGATCAGGCGACTACATCAAAGTATAGTTGGGGAAGCGTGACTCTAGCCCACCTACACAAGAATGTGGATATGAAGGCGTTCTGACTCAGGACACAGGAGATGCTGGAAATGCAGGTCGAGGTGGTAGTCGCAGGCGTGGTAGAAAACATGCTTAGACACGCCTTAAGACGAAGAAGTTTTGAGAGGTCATTTAGGGTAATTCAAGTTTGTATCACTACTTCTATCATTACTTGTTTGCAAATTCAACTTTAAGACGTCATCTGAATGCCGAGATAAACTTAATACTCTTTTGTTTGAATGTTATTTTTTAATTGAATGTTTTAAATATTTACTCGAAAAAAGTATCGAGGATCTTGTATAGATTGTAAGGTAATACATGTAGAGTGTGTGGTGACTCAACATAAGTTGATAGTAGTGAACTTTCGCTTTCGTATTGGTGTGGTACGAAATAAGTGTAATAAAAATGTGAAGATTAAGTGGTGGAATCTTAAAGGATAAAAATGTATTAGATTTAGGGATAGACTTATGACAGAGCGACATTGAGATGTTGTAGGAGACGCTCATAGTATGTGGAATGGTATGTCATCTTACATTCGACGAGTGGCTAAAGAAGTTTATGGGGGAGAGTAGAGAATGTAGACTAGATTCGAGAGACACGTGGTGGTGGAATGATGATGTACAACAGACAATTAAAACTAAGAAAAAATATTATAAGATGTGGTTTAAAGATAAAAATGAAACTAACTTAAAAGAATCTAAGTGGTAGATCCTCAGCATCTGAGATGTCCATTCTTTGAATTCTTCATTTTTAAAGAATTCGACGTCTGAGATGTCGCTTTCACTACTAATACTCAGACTGGGAACAAAGAAAACCGTGGTTGGGGAAAATGCTAAGTGTTTGAAATCGGTATTCTAGTTGCCAAGTTTAAATGAACTCGACATTGTATATGTCGTGTTCCGTGTAATGAACTTGCCGTTAAGACTGTCGAGTTCATTTTGAACTTCAAACTGGCATTACACACTCTTCCTAAGCGAAAAAATCTTAAGTTAGACCTCGACATTGCAAATGCTGATTTCATTAAAATCATTGATTTTAAAAGAATTCAACATCCAAGATGACGAATTCTTTAAACACTAAATTCCAAAACTCACCGCCGTCATATGTCGCGACATGTTGGCAGCGAGTCTAGTACGAGAAATACTTTTGGAGAGGTTTTGTACGAGAATTGTAATATAAAAAATATTATTTCGAAAAAAATCCAATTATTAACTGTTATTTATGTTACTCCTGCAAAATTTCCTGAATAAAATAAGATCGTAAATAAAACATCTTCTCTTCATGGTTTTAGAAAGAGAATAATAGATAAATAGTATATGTTAATTCCATACGAAGAGGTCCAGTGGGTTGTTGGTCCGTGAGCGAGAGACTCACTTTAGGGTTTAAACCTTAAGCTTTTTGTCAACGTTTGACAGCATAAGCTGATAAAATAAAGGTGAGGCGTACAAAAGAACAGAGAGAGTCATCGGACACAAGAAGAAAAAAGAAAAATAAAGATCGATTAGCGCATGCAACTTTAAGTACATAAAGGGTTACAAAAATTAGACAATTCGAGTTACCAGGTTATGACTTCATGTAGTACGTGGAATTGAATATTATGAAATGATTATGATGGTTTACTTTCAGGTTATTGCTTAAATCTTTAAGCAAAATTACGTTGTACCATGTGATTTTTATTGCAATTGATATTTTGTAGAAGCGATTTGGAACACATGTTTGCAATTATTGCGATTTATATTTTGTAGAAAGAGATTGGGTAGCTGATTAACAGACCCACTTAAGCATAAATTACTCATAAATATTTAAAAAACTTAATGATCTACCAAACTTCAAGCACCACCACGAAGAAACACTAGTCGCTCCATAGCTCCTGCTACAGCCCATGTTTTCTGGAGTCCATTTACTTGGACTTACATGTTTGTGAACATTATTGTGTTTTTCTTGTATTTGTGAGACCTTGTACAGTTATACTATTTTGACTAACCTATTTACGCTTATTTGTATGCCTGCATTAGTGGTGGACTGATTATGAGATTTATTTTGGATGTTAGGAAGTAGAATAATTTAGACTAAATCTATAACTCTTAATATTTATTCTTGGTATGCTAATTTCATAACATGTTTATGACAATGATGATTCACTATTTAGATTGTTGGATATATTGTTAAGGATTTTTTGCTTGCATGTTATTGCAAAACACCGTATTTTCGTTTTTGTCATCACTATATCGTTATTTGTATTAATGTCACTAAAAACTATATAAATTCTATTAATGTTATTAAAAACTATACAAATTCTATTAATGTCATTCCGTTAACTTTTTCCGTTAACGACGTTAAAAATATTATTTTAATAGTAATATTTACAAATTCTACCATATATAATTTAATAACTTAGAAATTCAAATCTATCATTTTATGATATTCACAACAAAACACTTAAATTCAAAAAATCAAGAATGTTAATTTTCACAAGTACAAACGGTGGGGATACCGATGTTTTGGTTTTTTTTCCTATCAAAATTAAATTCCAAAACACTTATACAAGAATTAAACTTGTATGATTTTCACAACAAAACATTTAAATTCCAAAAGTTTTGAATTATAATTTTCGTAACAAAAACACACACCAAAACACCACTATTCTTACCGTTTTATACTGTGAAAATTAACTTTCTTGATTTTTTGAATTTAAGTGTTTTGTTGTGAATATCATAAAAATGACAGATTTGAATTTCTAAGTTATTCAATTATATATGGTAGAATTTGTAAATATTACTATTAAAATAATATTTTTTAACGTCGTTTACGGAACAGTAACACCATTAACGGAAAAGTTAACAGAATGACATTAATGGAATTTGTATAGTCTTTAGTGGCATTAATAGAATTTGTATAATTTTTTAGTGGTATTAATACAAATAGCGATATAGTGAAGGCAGAAACGGAAATATGGTGTTTTGAAATGACATGCAAGCAAAAAACTCTATTGTTAATATAATCTAATTCATTGACATACAAGTCCATTAGGATGTCTCTTGATTGCAATACTTCAAAAATCAAAATTGTCACGATTATGAATTGAGATCTAGGGATCCGGATGACTAGGGATGTCGATTAGGCTCTTCTTGGCATGTGGTTATGATGCTTGTCTTCTTTGACAAGTGACTTGCTTCCGCTCTAGTGTACGGTCATTAGAAACTACAAAGGTAGTTGTAGTTGATGCCCCTATGATTTCTAAGACAGTGACAAGTCTATGGAAGGGGGTCACGCTTATAAGTTGATTTGCCACATAATAGGGAAGTGTAATTTTTTGAAGCATTTCTTGTTTCTAGAAAAAAAATGCTTTGACACTTTTAACTCTCTCGAGAATAAATGAAACGAAGCATTTAGCGGATCTTGACAGAAGAATGAGAACTTGGATTTCATATTTACATATGGAATAACAACGAATTGGAGCAAAAAAGAGAGAATTTTCTTCAACATGGTTGTTTTGTATTTAGAATTTTAGATTGCATCAGACGTGGACTTTGTTATTCATTTATATGATCATGTAGAGTACATCCTTCTAAAATATAAATCCCTGTTGATCACACATAATAGATATTTCTTTGTTTTGAACGTAATCTGCAGTCACTTTTCTCTTAGGTTTCGGCATGATCCCCCCTCCCCAATTGCATAGTTTTCACCAATAAGATACAAGTGATGTAGGCCTCTAAAGAACTTTCCAACATTTAAAAGTGCATTTGGATCTTATATGGGTGTTATTGACTTATTTCTTGTTGTTGGCCTTCTCTAATTAAGGATTGATTGGTATATTTATACACTAGTTTAATAATTTTAGTGAGGATATTAGGATAAAAAATAATGAGGATATTTCTTGTTACTTTCAGTCACTAAGATCAATACAACTTTTTTTTGGCAATCGAGGACTCTCTAGACCTACCCTCACACCATTTTAGTAAGCAGACAGGACTAAAAACCTGGAAAGGAGGGCACACTCTGAAATCTCACGACTACTCCCCTCCAGGCAAGGTTGAGAGTCAATCACGTAGGGAGTTTTTCACCCCACAAACAGTTGGACCATGCTCGTGTGGGCAGTGGGCTATAGCTCCTTCAAGTTTCTTACCTACCTATTTTAAACGTAAAATTGTTTCCATGTAATTCTTCTACCATGGGGAATATTTATGTGACCAAAAAAGGACTCATGTGAATGAATGACAATTGAAGGTGTAGATTGGGTGGGCATTAATTCAGTGTTGATTGAGTTGCAAGACTCGCCACATCGTCAGAGCATTTCAATAGTTGAAAGCAAGATTGAGTTCATGTAGGTTTGTCAATCAAAACGTAACTAGGACGGAATGAAAGTTCAACACCAACCGACGTAATAGTTTACAAAGATAAAGAAAACCAATATTTGTGTGCATCAAACTAAAGAAGGTCAAATTGACTGACAAAGGTGGAGCACAGGTGTGGTTAATGTTTAAACCATGATGTTGAGTTGTATACCAATTATAAAATGCTATTTATCTTTTAAGAAAATATATTATGTGTTTTGGAATTCTGTTGGTGATTTCTCTCACAATGTAATTTGAGATAAAACAATTATTTTGTGGACAATGTTAACAGAGAAGACATTGCATGCTACATACTACCAAAAATTCTTTTATTGATTATTTGAACAAACGTGTGCTTCTTGTGACTGTTCATTATTATGGATGTGTTGACATCTTCTTCTTTTCTAAATAAAGGAAAACAAATAAAAGAACAAAAAACTTACATTAAACAGGATGCTACTTGTTAAATAACGAACAATGGTATAGACTTTTTTTGGTTTACAAGAAGTACCTCTATCTTACATTTAAACCATTCCGAAAACATTGAAATTGAGTATTGCTTTTAATAACCTACATATCACTAACAGCGGTAAAAGCCACTATTTGCAGGACAGAAGTTCAACATAGTCTTAATCAACAATGGCTACGCAAAACACATCACACGGGAGTACATGATCATGCCCATGACTTTTTTTCTTTACCTTCAAATGCTTACAATCACTATACTTAAGCCTACAAATTCTAAGTTCCCAGTTTTTGAAACCTTATCTTGGCAAAATTCCAGGGGTAAATCAAAATCACAAACCAACCACCAAACAAAGTAGCCTTGATTTGCTTCTACTTCTGTATATAGATTCAGACCTTGTTTCTCCCTAAACTTCAAATATCTATGAATACAGAAATTCATTCCAACAAAACACTAAAGGTTGTTGCCAGCTATAATCACTGGTGAAATCCAGACAAAGCAACTTCACCATTCCTTTGCATAATTAAACATCTCCAGACCTTAAAATGCTAACAGACTTACATGAACAAAACATTACCACAATCCTACAAGACTAACTCCCACTTCTAAAAAGCCCTAAATTGAAATTTTCAAGGAAAACTCGACACACTAACCAACCGAATCCAACTCAAAAAAAACAGCTTTAGTGATCTCTAAACACATAGGGACATCCAAAACCTCTTTTCCCACTACCTCAAAATGTCAAAAGCTCACCACAATTCA
Source organism: Triglochin maritima (assembly GCA_963682175.1). NCBI lineage: Eukaryota > Viridiplantae > Streptophyta > Magnoliopsida > Alismatales > Juncaginaceae > Triglochin > Triglochin maritima. The sequence goes on from OY821773.1 coordinate 11,757,539, forward strand.
GTTCCATAAAACCCAAAGAAGCTACTCGGCATCAAACAAGGCCTCTAAATTAATGAAGCTCGACTAAATTCTGCTCCACTCCAGCTCAATCCAACAACAAATGTAGGCATCTCCAGAACAACTTCTCTCACTACCGTTGAATGACTAAAGTTCTCTGTCACTTCCACAAAATCCTAACAGACTACTGAGCTTCCGAGCGCTCTAAATCAACAAATTTTAGGAATAAAACAGGGTCACCATCTAAATTCACCCAAGGAATTGAAGCCAAACAGGATCCAAAACCATGATTTAACCAAACTAGCTAAGATACAATCATCACAACGACGAAACGGCAGAATCAAGGAAAACTAACGGAAAGAAGGCCGTCATTGGGGGTTTAGTTACCGAATTCGGGAGCGAGACCGGCAGATTGCGACGGGAGGAGACCCACCGGAACGGAGAGGAGGCGGATTTGGGGGGGAAATGAGGTGAAGAGGGAGAATTAGGGTTTTGCGCTGCGCTAGGGTTTGGAGAGTGAAGACGAGGGAGAGGGGAAGAGGAGAAAGGGAGTCGACATGAGGAGATTTTTGGTCGGTCGATCGGTTCGCTTTGAGAGTGTGGAGGAGATAAGTCGATTTTGGATTCTGAATTTTTATATGATTTTTTTTTGGATAAATCAAAACCAGGCTCCACCCCTAAGAGCTTCACTATCTCTGATCATTTTCTCTCACCGTCGCGTGCAAACTCTAATATATATCTCTCTAAGGGTGTCAGTGGATGTTCGAAATTTGAGAATTTGTCTGCGTCTGTATTTATTTTATCTGAGAATTCGTCATCCGTAAAACTGTATTCGTATCCGAAGTTTGATATCCGGAAACTCGCAGAGCAAATATAGATATTGATACATCTGATCTGAATATCTGATCCTGGATTAAACATCTGTATTATAAGATATGTATCAGTATATGTATCTGTATCGGTATTTGTATCAATTTAATATCATACATAAAATATACATATTTATTAAAAATTTACAGTTTTTTTGTAGCCTCCTCCTCCTCCACCCTTCCTCTTACATAAACAAAACAAACCCAACCACGATTGTGGTCGTCGATCTCCAGATCAAGAACTTCTCTCCCTTTCTCTCTGATCCCACCTCGCATGTTCCCATCAGCACCACCATGGAAGCCTCAATGAGGCTGGTGGATCTGTGCATGGATGCGACGACCAGGAGTGCCGACGCCGTCGAGAGGTGGCGCTGCAAGAGTCGAACCCTCGAGCGCCTCCACTCCCACCTCGCCAACGAGCTCTTCCGACACTTCCACCATCGCCGCCTCCTCTTCCCTCCCTTCCCGAGTCAGCTCCCACTTCCCTTCTCGAGTTGAAACTGTGAAAAAAGTATTGTTTTTTTGTTTTTGTTTGTAAAAAAAGGAAGGTTTGAGCTTAAATTTTGTTTGGAGACGAACGGAGTTGGTAGCGCCGTAAAATTTTGATCTTTTTGTCTGTTTGTTTGTTTGATATGATTTGTCCGAGATAGATTGAGATGTTGTGTTTTTTGTGTTTTTTTATACGAGATGAGTGAGTTTCATTTGAATTTGTTCAGAGGAAATGTGTGGTTTTACTTTAAAGCGTTAATTACAATTTGCCCCTCTGAACTATGCATTGGTATAACTTTTCCCCCTGAAATTTCAAAGTTAACAGTTACCTCCCCTAAACTTTAATTTTGTAACACTTTGCCCCCTTGAACTTCAAAAACTCATTATTTAACACACATTCGACGTTTTTTTTTCCTAATTTTTTTTGTTGTATCCCTAATACACTCCTGAACCTATATTTACGTGAAAGTTTGGATCGAAATGGAGGTCAGATATGGTTAGAATTTGGGTCGGATATGGTTGGAATTTGGGTACGACAACAAAGTCTCGTATCTTCAGTCGGCATCTTGTCTCTCTGTCGCAAGAACGGTTGCGTACACTGTATCGCTCTACTCATCCACTGTATGTAACATAAAAATTAGCGTACATTTACAATAATAACAAAATATACATTACAATTACAAAAAAATTTAGATAAACTTACCGCATCGGCACATGTCCTATCAAGTGGACTCTCCGGTCTCGGAATGATACCGCGTACGATAAGTAGATGTGAGCACCTACCGAACCACTGCAAATAATCTACATCACAAGTAGAGGGGTCGCGGCTACGACTCAGATCGTCCAGGTGAAGTCGTCATACTCTCGGAAATGTCCTCCAAACCGATTTCGCGAACGAAACGTTATGCCTGACGTCGTACGTCGTTGCAATCGCAGACCGTACTGCATGCTCGGGCGTCGGGATGTCAACCGCGATCACCTGAACGTAACCTAACTGACGTATCACGCGATCAGGTAAATAAGGCTCCGTGATATCCCTATAACGAATAACGCCCATAAATGTAGTCCTCGGCACAGCAACAACAGGCTCCGGACCATACAACAACCACTCCACCTAAATGTTTATACGTTAATAATAATAAAGTTAAATTTTAAATAAACGTGAATGATATATACATTATATACCTGCGATGCAGTCATCTGATCTAGTTGTCTACGAATAGAAAGAAGTCGACCCTCGCTCTTATCCTCGGCCCGGACAGCCCACATACGCGAACGAGGATGACCACGCTCAATAATCTTTCGCTTCCGATGTGGGCGGAAAGCAGGAAAATACTCATAGATCCAAACCTGCAGCAGTGTAACAGAACCCGTAATCTCAGAACAATCAACACGACTAGATATACCCAGTTGGCGATACAAATATGCCAATGTCACCGACCCCCATGAGTACTGACCAATGATATCTGACTCCCTCCAATCGGTCGTGTGGTCTGACCCCCATGAGTACTAACCCCCATGAGTACTATGATGAAACTTTTTCACCGGTTGCCATGTTCAAGTCTATTCGGATTATGCTCGCTATTGGCGCATTTCATGATTATGAGATATGGCAAATGGATGTCAAAACGGCGTTCCTTAATGGGAACTTAGAGGAGGATGTGTACATGGTACAACCTCAAGGTTTTTAAGATCCAAATAATAGCGAGAAAGTATGCAAGCTTCAAAGATTCATTTACGGATTGAAGCAATCATCAAGGAGTTGGAACAAGCGCTTTGACGAAAAAGTCAAAAAAATCCACTTCGTCCAAAGTAAGGAAGAGCCTTGTATATACAAGAAGGTTAGTGGGAGCCACATAGTGTACTTGATCTTATATGTCGATGACATACTCCTCATGGGAAATCATATACCTTTGCTTGAGCAAACGAGAAGTTCATTGAAATCTGCATTTTTGATGAAAGATATGTGTGAGGCTCAATACATCTTGGGAATCAAGATATATAGAGATAGATCCCGTAGACTCATTGGCCTAAGTCAGCGTACATACATTGACAAGGTCTTGGAAAGGTTCAGCATGAACAACTCCAAAAAGGACAATGTGGCAATGAGTAGGGGTGAGCTTCGGTCCAGGACCGGATCGGACCGGACCGAACCGAACCGGACCGAAACCCGCATTTTCGGGAAGTCCGGACCGAAGACCGGACCGAATAGGTCCGGTCTGGGTCGGTCCAAAGACCGAATTTCCAAAATTTTGTGGACCGAAGACCGGACCGAAAAAATTCGGTCCGGTTCGGTCTGGACCGAAAAATTCGGTTCAGTCCGGGTGCCCGGACCGGACCGAATTTTGCTCACCCCTACCAATGAGTATGGGTGTGCAACTCAAGAAGTCTCAACGTGCTGAATCACGTAAAGACTTGGAGTACATGAAAGATATCCCTTATGCTTCGGCAATAGGGTCAATCATGTACGCGATGACTTGCACATGACCCGATGTCTCGTATGCTCTAAGCGTGACAAGTCGTCACCAATCCAACGCATGTCCTGAGCATTGGACTGCGGTCAAGAATATTCTGAGGTACCTTAACCGGACCAAAGATAAGTTTCTTGTTTATGGAGGACAATGGGAATTAATAGCCGAGGGCTATTCGTATGCGAGTTTCACGAGTGATCCCGACGATAGAAGGTCGCAATCAGGATATGTCTACCTTCTAAATGGTGGAGCTGTGAGTTGGCGTAGTTGGAAGCAAAGCACTACGGCCCACTCAACTACCGCTTCCGAAGTAATGGTTGTAGAACTTGGAGTAGTTCCCTCGAGCGAGGGACCAATAGAGCTATTTTGCGATAACAGTGCATCTATCTCGCAAATCAAGGATCCCAAATCACACCACAAAGTGAAGTACATGGATCGTAAGTACTTTGTCACACGTGACTTCATCGACGAGGGAAAAATAAATCTGTTATGGGTGGACACAAACAGCAACATAGTTGATCCATTCACCAAACCCTTATCCCAAGCCAAGGGCGAAATGCATTTCGAGTCCATGGGTCTGAGAAACCATGTGGATTGGCTTGATGAGTGATTAGAGATGGTTACCCTAGTTATTATTGTTTTATACATTGAGAATGTATGTGAAAGAAAACTTTGATAACAAGTGGGAGATGGTTCTAAAAGTTTAACTTTTATATGTCAATTATTATGAATTGGATGTGCAAACATTTTGTTCCTTGATTATGGTATTCGTCTTTTGGAAGTGTTAAGGAAGATGCGCTTTGTCCTTAACCGTAGAGCTCTAAAAGATAATGGTTTACATAAATCAAAAGTTATTCACAATCATGGTAATTAACATGGAACATTAATTGCCGAGATAAGATTGTCGTGTTGGTCATCGATTGTTGTAGCTCTACAAATAATTGACGACACGAGTATATAAAAGAGGAAAAAATTACTTTTATATATTGAATAGACCTAACAAGTAAAACATTATGGAATTGTGTTTCGTGTCAAATGTTTTTACGGTGTCTTGGATCCTGAGATATGAGACTTATATCTTTTCACTCAAGAAGTGCTTAATTTGATTATTGTCAAAAGCTATCAATGAGTGTAGTGACGAAGACAATAGTTGGTTGAGTATGACTTGTGCTGGAAAAGATAGCTAGTCAAACGATTATCATTGCCCCTCTTAATTGAGTGATGATATTAGTGGGCCCATTGATAAAGAAAAATTATAATGTGCACAATGTAACTTGAGTTAAGTTACATAGTTATAATTAGCTTAGAGAGGTCAAGAAATGAATATAATACAAAGATGACACATTTCTACTTTGTATATATTCTTAATATCATGAGGCAAGGGACGGACACAAGTGGTGCACTTACATCACTAAATGGATAGTGTTTTAGTTCGAGTGGAACAAAGACATCTATGCTAATTGGATAACTATAATGTGTAGCTAGAAACCGCTTATAGTTTGAGATATTAAGTGTTTAATATCACTGCTAATTTGGCTTAGATCCTCATATAGGTCACACCAAAAAACTGGGAAACAAGAGAGTTGATTTTAAGTTCATATGATGTGTCGGGATTCATGTGAAAATATGACACATGTGGTGAATGAATAAAATCAATATGTCATGAGAATTGACATAATTAGAATCATAATAAATTCATATGAGGTATATATATTATGGGGTGTAATAATTTAATATTACATATGATAATGTATTATATAAGATGTGAATTTGCTAAAAACCCCAAAAGATCAAATTTTGTTGGAAATAAATCCAAAATTTGACAAAGGCAAAATCGGGGTCAAACACGGTGAACCGTTCATGGTTCGGTCGACCGGGGTATCTTCGGATCGGTTAACCGAATAGGGAACGGGTAAGCGCAATTGGTTGACCGAAATTGTCCGGAGTGCCTGCACAATCGGGTTTGGTTAACCGAGTGTGAACGGTCAACCGAGAAAGAGTATTTCGGTAGACCAAAGGTGATGCGGTCATCCGATGACTATGTCCCATGAGCGATTCTGGTGGGTCAACGGTCGACCGAGTAAAAGACATGATTCGTCCGAATTCTTTCAGGGAATTTTTCTCATACGGATTCGGTCGACCGTCTAGCTCACGGTGCACCGAACACGTGTTATAACATTTGTGAGAACATTTAGGTATGATTCTACCTTTGTGATTTATTTTAATAAATGTAAGGTTGCATGTTATTAGAATAAACACAAAGTAATGTACATAGAAATTGTTGAAAATATGAAAACGATCTTCTATGTTGTATTAATTTTTTTTAAATATATACATACATAGGGACACGAAATCCTACAGTGGTATCAAAGCATTTAGTTCATATTTTCAATAATTAGACTATATAATTAATTTTAGTTTGCCATCTACAATCGAAACAATTCATGTTCTATGTCTTTTTTGAGTTTTCCGATAATTTTGTTGATTTAATTCTAATTGCTTCTTTTGATAGTTTTAAATGTTTTGAAACACATCATGTAAATGTTAGAATTAAAATTTAGACTTATGTCTAATTTATAGAATTTTTGTTTTTAATTAAATGATTATTTTATAAGGAATCAACAAAACGGAAAAAGGCATATGTTTATCTTTCTTTAAAAAATTATTTTTGGAAATTGGATAAATAACGGTTCAAATATTTTATGTTTTGAACTATGGATGCATAAAATCATTTTAATGGAGTTCAAATAATTTTAGAATTGTTTGATTTAGAGATGCATGATAAACTAAATCGAGTAATATATAGTATATGTACATGCGTTGCTCGAGTTCTCTAATGCAGGGATATGTGAGTTTATATGTTCCGAAGAAGTCATGTGTGAATGAATGTGTATGTTATTATTATTCAATCACAGGGGCTTATGTATATGTAAAAGCCAAATTTCTATTTTTATGTATATGTATGCATATGAGAGGATTTTTACATAGGACTTGCACTAGACAATTTTCAAAATTGAGAGATGCATGTTTATATTTTTGCAATATCAACATCCATGGTATAAGAGGAATATGCTGAAGAAGCGCAATGATCGATGATCAAGGATGCAAGACGAGTGAACATATAAACTCACACAATGTGTGTGAATGGATTTATTTATGTTTGTGTGCTTGATATATATGTGATTGCGTGGATGAATGTTAGGATGTGTATAGATGATAAATATGCATGATCACCTAAATTCTAAAATCACATATTAATGTTTAAATTGTCCAACCAAAAATTAAGAGTATCTTTCTTTCTTATTTCATCCACTAGCAGTCATCGATCGAGAGATATTGTGCTCGCCCTTAGCCGGAGATAACTTCCTCCATCTTTGGGAATAGTGGGAGATATAAGGTTGTCTATTATTGTGCCACGAATAGATGTACGAGGTGTGATTCACCATTAGTGGACACCGAGTATGTTTGTTTGTGAATACAATGGATAAACGTATCTCGTATCAAATGAAATAAGTTTTCTTAACAAGACCCGGTGCCCTAGCTCGGTTTTGAGAAAAAGAGTTTTTCTTACGAGGATCGGTCAAATTCCCTCTTAAATAAAACGACAAGAGTCATAAGAGTTTGAAAATGCAAATGTTGCGATATTTCAAAATTGTTATGATTAGAAAATGTTTTCTTACCTTGATTTTATAATATATCTGATAGCTCTTAGCTAGTTTATATTATAATTGATAAGATCTTGGATTGTTGCATTTATGGACAAAATTTTTATTTGCGGTATTATTATTTTTAAAACATAAAATTGACATTAAATCTCATATAATTTATTTTGTAGAAATGTCGAATATTCAACCTATTGTGCGATCTATGATTGAAAAACATCATTTAGCTAATGATGACTAAAACTTCATAAGCTGGCAACTCAATATCGTGTTGAAGTTTGAAAAACTATCTTATATTTTGGATGGTGAAATCCCAAAATTAAATGAGAAGGCAACCGATAGCGAGAGAGAGGCAAAAGCCAAATGGGAAGACCGAGAACCAAGTTCATGGTCTAATGTTGGCCTCCATGGGTGACTCGCTTCAAGCGAAATACTTGGATTCAAAACCTAAGAAGACCATGGAAGCTTTAACAAAGATGTTCATGGATAATGCTAGAAAAGAGCGCTATAAGACCATCATCGCACTCACAAGGTGCCACATGGCGGAGGGAACATCAGTATCCATGAATTTTCTCACGATGCAAGGATACCTTGAGAAGTTGTCGAAACTCTCTTCCCCGTTGCCTGATGACATTACCGAAGATTTGATTCTTGGCTCTCTAGCCCCGTCCTACAAGGACTTCATTATGCACTATCATGTGCGTGAGAAAATGGTGAGTGTTGAGGAACTTCACAACGCTCTCAAAACGGCTGAAGTTGACATGGGCAAGGGTCGGGACAAGCACGTCCTAGCCGTCCATGGAGAGAGCAAGAAGATCACCAAAGGTAAAGGCAAATTCACCAAGAATACGTCAATCAAGAGCAAGGGAGTAGGAGGTGCTCATAGGAGTGTCTCAAGGGGGAAATCTTTGAAATCTCCAACTCCCAACACAGAGTGCTTTCACTGCGGTGAAAAGGGACACATCCGGCCAAATTGCCCCAAGTACAAGGAAGACATTAACATAATATTCAATTTATTTTAAATTTATCACAATTTATAATCAATTTAAATAAATTTAAAAAAAAATCTGGGGCGTCTGCGGGAGATGCCCCAACGCTCGGGGAGGCGTCTGCCGGAGCGGCCTCCCCTACGTGGAAGGCGTCTCCCGCAGACGCCTAGCCCTATGTTCGGGCGTCCGCGGGAGACGCTCGACCCAACCGTCGGGCAGCCGTGGACGCCCCAAGGAGGAGGCGGTTCTGGCGGTCGCCGCCTCGTTGGGTCGGCGTCTCCCGCGGACACCCCACTAGGGGTGCACATGGGTCGGGTTGGGTCGGGTTTGGGCCTCAACCCGACCCAACCCGAAAATTTCGGGTTGGGAAAAAACCCAACCTGAATCCGAACCCGAACCTGTTTAGGTTCAACCCAACCCGACCCGAAATTTTCGGGTTGGGTCGGGTTGGATCGGGTTGAACCCGAATTCGGAAATTTTCTCCCAAACTTGGTCGGGTTCGGTCGACCGGTGCTTAAGCGGTCGACCTGTGACTTGAACACCTGAATTTTCGGGTTGGAAACGGTCGACCGAGTGATGTTCGGTCGACCGATTTATTTGGGAAAAAATAAAAATAAAAATCGGGTTCGGGTTTGGGTTGGGTCAACCCGACCCCCTCAACCCGAACCCGACCCGAAAATTCGGGTTTTTTATTTTCCCAACCCAACCCGACCCGAACCCCTCCCCGACCCAACCCGACCCGACCAGTCGGGTTCGGGTTGGGTTTCGGGTTGAACCCAACCCATGTACACCCCTACGCCCCACCCAGTTTTTTTTTAAAATTAATTAAAATAAACAAGGTAATTTACTAGATTTGAGTAATCCGGTGCGTCCGCTGGTTCTTTTCCTGGCCTCCGAGATATTATATCTGGTGAATAGAAGAGTAATATGAAGAGAAAGTGGTGTTAGAAGAGTGAAATTAATAGTTATATAAGTAGAAAATGTAGAATAACAAAATGGTAATCTGTACAGGCGATTTAAGTAGTTTTACGGCGACGAATAGCAGTCTAGTAAAATAACCCAACTTTCAACACGTTTTCTTCTCTGCTAACTTGCATGTCGATTCTAAAAAAATTCAAAATAAAAATAATTTTAAAAAAAAATAAAGATAATTAGATTTTTTTAAACAGTTTAAAAATAATTTTAGAAAAACCAAAACATAAAACTGAAAAAAATAAACTAAAAAAATAAAAAAGCAAAAAAAAATCACCCACGGGACTGCAGGGAGTAATCTTTAGAAGAAGCAAAAAAATTCCCTAATTTTTTTAATTCGTATTAGTTTTTATTATTTTAAAAAATTCCGGTCCAAAAGCACCCTTTCTGAATGTGCATGCGAGTGAAGCGATAAGAAAATGCAAAATCACCCCATTTGGGGTGAGTAGAGACACTCTTAGGCCATCAATAACAACACTATGGTTTCTCTCTTAGTCACATCAGCTTCTCTCTTGCACGTCATACCAACCACCACCCCCCCCCCCCCAAATCTCATTAATCATGCCCTGAAACCCCCTAAACACTCTATATTCTCTTACATCCACATCATTTAAAGATCAATCATGGGTAAAGTAAAATAAAGAATAAAAAATCCTAAAATGTTTAAACAAATAAAAAACGTATTTTAAGAAGAAAAAAAGATTTAAAATACTTTTAAAATGAATATATTAATATTTAAAAAATAAAAAAAATTAGAAGAACAAGGATGGCCTTACACCCTATGAGCCCAAATATGTGTCCAAAGAAGAGCCCAACTAATATTTTTTGTTTGAAAAATATACGGTAGAACTTAGTTTTTAGCATGGGTACAAAACAACAAAATTCTTTTTTGCATTGAATACTGATAATTTAAAACGATCTGGTAAGTAGGAAAAAAAGTTAGGTGAAGTCTTACCCAAACCCAACCTAATTAACCACGCATTAGGCTGTACCAAGGTTTTAAAAACCGGACCAGACGGTTCGACCCGATCAGACCGGGAACCGATGGTCCAGCAGCTGGACCAGCGACCAGTTCAACTAAAAAACAAAGCCTCTGATCAAACCGTTCTGAACAGGGTTGGACCGGACATAAAAATATTTTAAATTTTCCTAATTTTTTAAAATCAGAAAATAAGAGGATTTTTTGCAATTCTTACAAACAAAAACTCACATCCCACAAATCCTACTCTACCTCACCAGACCCTTTGTAAGTATGATGTCATGGATAATATTGAAAGTTGATTTTGATTTTAGATTCTTAATCCAAATAATGATTTCTCTAATTCTTATTCAAGCAAATTTGTTGAGTTAAGTAAAAATAGCAAATTTGCTGAGATTAAGCAAATTGTGCTTGATATGTATATATCAAATGAGTTTACAGAAATTGGTTCAAACCGGTCCGACTATTAATATTTATTCGGTCCGGTCTAACTTCGAGTCTCAAAAATGCTGACGTCGTCAACGATCCGACCATGATTCGACCACATTGAACTAAAACCAAAACTTTATCGGTTCGATGACCGATTCGGTCCTGAAAACCTTGTTAGACACCCCAAATGATAAATATCCATATAAACTGTGATAGGTTGTAAGTTGCTAAGATAGCACTCCTCAATACCAACATTATGCTCACTCGTTTTTCAGGACATGTATGGGAGGGGTAAAGGGTGTTTCGGTCGCAGTAAAAGGAAATCATGGATCTGTCTTTTTTACGACACAAAAAAAGCATATACTTTTTATAGGGAAAAAGACCATCTGTTATCCTTGCCCTTTGTCGCTATTTGCTCCCTTAAAATCATTTGAGTGAATGATTTTTTCTTATTATATAATAAAAAATGGACTTCACTTCACTATCCCATGGCCCAGTGGCTTCCAAACCGTCTATGACCAAAGGTACGAGATTCAAGTCGCAAAACAAGAAAAGGACAAATCATAGAAAACTTTCTGATAATAAGCTGAATAATTTGGATAAGATTATAAGAACAAAGTAGTTCTCCACATACTGACACAAAGCAGAACAAAACCTCGACAATTATAAACCAGAAAACACAAGTGCACTCAAAAGGACTCTCAGATAAGGAATTCTCCTCAAAACGTAGCAGATAATCCCATCTACCAATTTCACTTATTACAAGAAAAGTTTGCCAGACCAAGACAGCAGTATTCCAGCAGCATATCTACAGGCACTAGGATAGGCTGGTACGTCCTGGCAAATCGAACAAAAACATGTCAACCTGTCTTTGTTCTTGCTTCTCATCAAGTTCAGAATAACTTGAAGAGAATTCCTCCGTGGGTGGCGAAGAAGGGAGCAAAAACAAGGGACTCGACAGCCATGAGCTTGATCAAGATGTTAAGAGATGGGCCTGATGTATCCTTGAGTGGGTCGCCAATGGTGTCGCCGATAACTGCAGCCTTGTGGCAATCAGAGCCTTTTGGGCCGAGCGACCTGGCATGCTCAGATGCACCAGCCTGCACAGGACAGATTAATAAAATCTCTGCATTTCAGTAAAGAGTATAGGGAGCAGGGACATAATGTCATGAATGTTTCACTCTTACGGATTTATGCATAACTCAAAGACAATATAGACGGATAACCTATATCAATTGATGCAGTAATACTTGAAGTCCCAAGACATTACCTCAATATATTTCTTGGCGTTGTCCCACGCTCCTCCGGTATTTGAGGCAGATATTGCAATCTTCAACAACAACAAAAAAGATTAAATCAACTGAAGCGTGTAAACCAATTAGATTTTAAACAGATAATTGTAGTTAAATACTTGAACGCCAGAAACAAGAGCTCCAGCCAAGACTCCAGACAGTGTCTGCACTCCGAACAAGGTACCAACTATAAGAGGTGTGAGCATGACCAATGCACCAGGGGGAATCATTTCCTTAATGGAGGCATCAGTTGAGATCTTAACACAGTTAGCATAGTCGGGTTTTCCAGTTCCCTCCATTAGGCCAGGGATTTCATTAAATTGCCTCCGGACTTCCTCCACCATCTTAAGAGCCGCACTCCCAACACTTTTCATGGTCATGGCAGAGAACCAGTACGGAAGCATAGCACCAACGATCAGACCAATGAAGACCTTTGGTGTGAGAACATCAACAGTAGATATTGCAGCTCGACTGACAAAAGCTCCAAAAAGAGCAAGTGACACCAATGCAGCCGAGCCAATGGCGAAACCCTACAAATAAATTAGGTTTACACAAGCATATTCGAGCGAAATACAAAAGAACATGCACATTCAATGTATATAGCATCAGCAATGCATGAGAATATGCACCTTCCCAATGGCAGCAGTGGTGTTTCCTGCAGCGTCAAGAGCATCAGTCCTCTCACGGATTTTGTGGCTCATGCCAGCCATCTCGGCAATACCACCAGCATTGTCACTGATGGGACCATATGCATCAATAGCAAGGCCAGTGGCAATGGTGCTCAGCATCCCCAATGCAGCCATTGCAACACCATACATGGCAGCAAGTGTGAAGCTGACAAAGATGCTGATGGCAATAGCAAAGATGGGAATGATAACAGACTTGTAACCCAAAGCAAGCCCAAAGATAACATTGGTTGCAGCCCCTGTCCTGCACGAATCGGCAACATCCTGCACAGGACTGCAACGGACGCACATTGTAAGTCAACAATGTTCTGATACCAATAAGTTAATCAGAGGTAACGTGGTACAACATCACGATCAGCATAACTTATCAGCTTACCTGTATGCATTGCTGGTGAAATACTCTGTCACAAATCCAATAATCAAACCAGCCCACAATCCAACAGCGACGCAGAAGAAAAGTTGCCTGCCATATAAGAAGGTATTCAATAATCATTCGCGAGAATTTATCTTGCATGTATTTTTTTCATTGTAGTGTCAACTTACCAATTCTTCACATCCTTTTGTGCTCCAAAATTGAAGATAGTGAATGAAGATGGAAGGGCAACAAGACTAACAATTGCAATTCCAATGGTCATCAGGACAGTGGATATGATTAGTTGTCTCTTCAGTGCTGGCTCAATGTCCTTTACTGCCTTGATTTCAAAGAAATCTGTTGCAAATAGGGTAGTAAGCAAGCAAACAAGAATTCCCATGGAGCTAATCAGCAAGGGATAGCACATTGCAGAGAACTCGTGGTTTATTCCAAAAGAAGAAATAGAAGCAACAACAAGCGCAGCACATGATGCTTCTGCATATGAGCCAAAAAGATCAGACCCCATGCCAGCAATATCACCAACATTGTCACCCACGTTGTCCGCAATCACCTGAAATATTATAAACAATGTTAGGACTCGCAAAAGGAAAATGACAAAGATCTACGTAGTACACAAATACAAAATAATCTAGTATGAACTGAAGTTACTTACAGCTGGGTTTCTAGGATCATCCTCCGGAATGTTCATCTCAACCTTACCAACGAGATCAGCACCAACATCAGCCGCTTTAGTATAGATACCTCCACCAACTCTTCCAAAGAGTGCCATTGATGAGCCGCCAAGTCCATAGCCTGTAATGGATTCAAAAAGACCTTCCCAGTCGTCTCCATAGTATATCTTGAACAAATTAATGGCAATGTAGAGCACCAACAGCCCATTAGCGGCCAGAAGAAAGCCCATCACTGCACCAGATCGGAATGCGACGATAAAAGCTTTCCCGACACCCTTTCTTGCCTCCAAGGTTGTCCTGGCATTAGCATAGGTTGCAATTTTCATCCCAAGGAAACCAGAAAACAGCGAGGTAAGGGCGCCAAGCAAGAATGACACTGTGCTGAAAATAGCATTGGCCAATGCTGGCTTGCACATTTTCTCCTTGGCGTAGGTGCATGGCTGACTTTTTGTACTGAAGCCTTCCACGGAACCAAGGAAGAGGAAGATCAGGGCCGCGAAAGCGATCATGAAAAGCCCAACATACTTATACTCCGTGAATAGGAAAGAAGTAGCCCCTGTTTCAGCGTCACATGAAAATAGATATAGACAATTCAGAAAACTCATGACAAGAAAAATTAAATGAGGCACACATTTAAAAAAAAGGAATAAAATTAATGAAATCAAAACAATCAGCTACAGTGCCTACATGTTACTAAAAGCCTAATCAAGATTTTCAGTAATAATTTATTGCTTTTGTTTGTAGATGCACATCGGCCATGCGCATTATGCAACAAATATAATATATAATTAGCACATAGAAACAGATGTATAGGAAAACCACGTTGACAAAATTTTCCAACTTGTTAATTGTTATAGGCAAAAATATTAACAGCACAAGGTGTAAGGTCTAGGACGTGGGGGAGTAGAGAGAGGAGTGGGGTGGAGTGAGGTGAGGAGTGGGGTGGAGTGAGGTGAGGAGTATGGTGGGTATGGTGAGGAGTATGGGGGTAGGTGTAGGTTTTTATATTTAAACCCAACCCAACCCTCTCTTCTCCCTTTCCTTCCCTTTTCTTTTCCACCGAAACTCACCACCTCTTCTCCTTGTTTTTCCGGCGACCAGTGGAGGAGGAAGGCGGCGCGGAGGCTCCGGCGTGAGGAGGTCGCGCATGTAGAGGTGACGGGCGTGAGCGTTGCTCCGGCGGATTCGTCTTTCTTTTGAGGTATGCCAAGCATTAGTGTGTTTTGTGGTTCTCCATGTTGGGGAAAGTTTGGGTCGGTCGCGGGAGGTCGGAGACCTCGCCGGCGACAAGAAAACAACGTAAAATCCTTGGCTGGTGCAAGGTTGCTGTCAACCAACGGTCGACCGGTGCCTTCGGGCGGTCGACCGGTGCTAGTGTAAATTGATGTTTTTGCCCAGAACCGGTCGGACGATGCCTTGGGGCGGTCGACCGGTTATGCCAAATTTCGTGGGTTCGCATTTGATGTTGCCTGTTTCCGGTCGACCGAGCCTTGTGGTTCGACCGGAACTTAAGTTGTTGTTGTTTATTGCTTGTTGGTTCGACCGATTAGTATATGCGTTCGACCGATTATATGACTTAGAATTACTAGGCTGACCCTGTAATGTTCGGTCGACCGGGACCCTTGAGTCGGTCGACCGATAGTTGAATTGATTTTGACTTAGTCAGACCTAGGATTTTGACATGTCCGGTCGACCGGTTCTTTCCGCTGGTTCGACCGATTGGAGACAGAGTTTTGGGCACTTTGTTCGACCGTTTGGAGGAAATCCGTCGACCGTTACTGTTGGTTTCGGTCGACCGGTTTGCCTGATTCGGTCGACCGATGGGGCACAGTACTGGTTTTCTTGTCCTAGTGAGATGTCAACTCTGTCTACGGAAACCCGTGTCCTCGCTTAACGCGTGAGCCGGGAGGTGACGGTGGGTGCGTTCTGCGTGCCTGCCCAGGGACCGCCGTATGGAAGAGTGTGGGCATCTGGGACGTGTCGTCTCCACAGATGGAGGGCGACGTAGCCTTGATGTTCTGACTCACAGTAGAGTAGCAGGCCTGAGGGATTGAGGATCCCGGTGCACGAGGTGCACGGCTCGTTGGAGCATGTTGACCCTGCGGGCTGTTTGAGCTCGGATCGCTCGTGTAGACGAGGCGATGATCGTTCCACCCGATGCTGTTCCGGGTGATGATTGTTCTGCCGATGCTGTTCCGGCGGAAGTGCCGTCCGACGACGTTTCCGGGCGATGGTGTCCCACCGATGCTGTTCCGGTGAGGGTATGGACTGCCGACGATGTTTTCCGGCAGGGTAGTCTGGACGGGCTCCTCCAGATGAGTGGACCGACCTGGGCGACGGCCCCGTTGGTGAGGTGTTGACCTCGAGATTTCAGCTGATTTCTACTTCGCGCAGGCGTGCGGACGCTCCTCACCGATCCCTTGACTAGAGTAGTCGCGTGTGGGGTTCGTTGCGTACCTTCTGCTAGACCGTATGTGCCTACGGTAGGTCTCAGAGTGTGACCCCTTACAGTTTGCGGACAGAGGTCCTATGTTTACCCCGGAGTGGGTCTGTTTACCCGTTGAGGGATTGTTTATGTATCGCATTGATGCCATGCCATGAAGACTAGTATGATAGGTTTCATTGATAGTCTTGCATGCATTTAGGGCTTGGTATACGGGGTTTCCTTTCAGGAAACTCAGGCATTGTTGTTGCACTTTTTATTTCAGGACCACAGTAGGTCCGGGTGGGTGGTGACCGAGGACGGAGCGCTTTGGAGTCGGATCCTCTTCGGCATTTGCGAGATCGTACGACTACTTGTATCTTCATTTCTTTCATCTGGATTGTAGTTATCCACCTTTTGTAAACTCCATGTATTTTGGGTGCACCCGAATTTATATATTTATATATTAGTGACGTTCCCGCCTTGAGTTGTCAGTTTTATTCGTTATTTCGAAATTTTAAATCTTCCGCTGTTTCGGGACGTTACACAAGGTAACTGCAGAAACTCCAAACTACAGGCCTTAAGAACACTAGCACAATGTACATTGGACTGCATGACTAGAACGTGGTCTGAAAATATATGTATATAAAAATAAATTACCACTTAAGCAGACCAACTATTGTTTATCTTCAAAACATGACGTGCTAGGAAGTACCATGATTTAATTTTTAAAAAACGGAAATTAAATCACAAAAATAAAAGCGTGCATACCACATTCTTACATCGCAATTTCAAAAAAATTAACAACAAAATTATACCAATTGCAGCTGCTTGTCAAGGAGAAATAGGATAGATCAACGTAGAAAGCTGCGGACAGAAAATACCCGCAAAATTGAGACAAACTTACAAAGACCCTTTCCAAAAAGTTCCCAGAGATTCTTTTGTTCTTCTCTATCTATCTCTCTCACTCTCCCTCCCTTTCCTCAACTTATCAAATTGCCAATCATATTTAAACCATTACTTCCCAAAATTCCACAAACCAAACACTTCCCAAAAAACTACCACCGTCGATTATCAATATCTGCTGATAAGACATACAACACAGTAGCACATCCTAATCCCTTACCTGATTCATTCTATATTCTAACGCACTGCAACATATAATACTTTTTAAAAAATCGAACATCTACAGACTCCTATTTATAAGTTATCAAAAAAAAAATCTCAATTCCTCAACACAAAAAAACATATATTAAATCTCAATTCTCGCAACCCAAACACCCCCTCCTCTTTCTCATACTTTTCCTAAAAAAAAATTATGATTTTTTCGTTAACCCGACAGCCGTTAGAAGTGGGACCCAGGTATGGCGGTGATTCGACGTTCCACCTTCCAGTTGGTTCTTGAGAATTTACGAGACAAATGTAACCATCGTAATTAAACCCCTTATCATTTTCTTCGTGTGTGAACGTGAACTTACTTACATCCTCACCTTCCACTTAAACCTTCTCGAAGAAGTGTGGGCGCTAACCTACATCTCACCTTCTAACAAACTAGAAACAACTTACTAACAAGATTCCAATATTAACCCATTCTTCTAATCTAAACCATCAAAATTCTCAATCCTCACTAACCGAACTTCTCCGAAAACCGAAACCTCACCGTCGGAAATGGCAGACTGAATCTCGGCGCACTTCTTGACAGCCACGCGGGAATCGACGCCTTCCTCCTCCTCCTCCTCGATCAGGCAATCATGCACGCCGTTATTCTCCCCGGAAGACCCCCGGTCGGCGGAGACCCGGACACGGGACACGATGAACCACTGGAGGAGCGAGAAGGCGATCCCGACGACGGCGCACACCGGGATGACAACCTGGGAGACGGCTTCAGGGAGTAAGGTGGGTCCCATTGGTCGGAGGGTTGGGGTTTGGAGGGGAGTGATGGGGTCGGAGGTGGTTTGGGTTTGGAGGGTAAGAAGGAGGGTTATATAGAAGGTGGAGGGGTAGGGGTGTAAATACGAGGGTTCGTAGGGGTGGAGTTGGAGGAGGTGGAGAGATGGATAAGGACCCCGTGTGGTGTGGTGGAGGTGCGGAGGAGGTTTGTGTTTTTGCTTTGGCTTTTTACTATCTTTCTCATTTCTCAGAGAATTTTCTTTTTTTCCCCTTTCTTTTTGTTCTTTTTAGAGTTTTTGATAAATTGTTTGCTTATGATTAATTAACGATTGATCCTGAACCACAATCAATCCATAACATTACAAAAATTCTCCTATAAGAAAATACGATGTGTTTGAGTAACTAGTTTTTGTGGTT
This sequence comes from Triglochin maritima, assembly GCA_963682175.1. NCBI lineage: Eukaryota > Viridiplantae > Streptophyta > Magnoliopsida > Alismatales > Juncaginaceae > Triglochin > Triglochin maritima. The sequence goes on from OY821773.1 coordinate 11,776,147, forward strand.
TTCTAAGTACTAAAAGCACAAACAAGCTTATAGAGTAAGTAAAACTTCCCAGTACGACAAACTATCTAGTTATCGGCCGAAGTCATAGAGAGACTAACAAAGTCCATGTCTTTAAATTCACTAATGTGCACCTCCACCTCCCTGAGACAAGTGGATGAATTTATTTCATACATATTTTTTATGAGTTTTGACTAGGAAATACTCCTACAATCAAAGTGGATATCGTATCTGATACAAAAGTAAAAATAGTAATTTAAGTGGATTTTATCTTTTGGTAATACATTGCATCTTGTGCCTTTAACATATAAACTTATTGGGTTCTCGTGAATTTGTATGACGCACGTTGTAGTAACCTGATAATCTAGCTAAACTACTATTGAATGGGGTTATTTTGTTTTCCGAAATTGTGGATATGGACTCTTATATGCGACCTTTTTATTCTACATGAGCATACCTCTTGACAAGAAACGTAAAAACTCTATCATAGTAGATTTTGAGCAACACAATATTACAATTTTATAAACTTCGAAATATCATAATTTCCCGACCTTTTAATTGTTTGTTGCTTAGAATTGGGTCGAATTGAAGTTGATGGGTGCTAGTAGTCTACCCTCGCTTAAAGACTAGCTAGATGTGTATGGTCTCTAAACTTAAATTCTCTTATAAAGATGTGATGCGTTAAAGTATCACGAAAGGTTTACAAAATGTCATGAGAGAGCATCCAAAGTCCAAACACAACCCTTGAAGGTAAGTAGATAACACACTCCCAAATCCAAAATTACAATACTTCCCCAAAAATACACTCTTAAAAAGAGGTTATTTAGCATTCATGAAGGCATTTCTTTGATGTATCACATAAATTCAAATTTTTAACTTTGATTTTGACCACTAATTACTCTCCAACTCTCCTTCTTTCGGACATAAAAGAGATTACCTTGGTAATATATCGTTAAATTCACTCATGATCTTTTTTTATGGTGTTGGTGCTTCTTAACTTACAACGCAGCCAGAGCACATCCTAGTATATTCAGCGCATGCTAATGGCGTGCACGTGCAAATGGAATTAAAGGAAATTATATTTAATTTTAATTTGGTTTCCAAAACGCCGCTGTTCCAAAACAGAACACCACTGGTATGTTGAGGAAAATGGAAAAGGCAAATAAATCAATAAATAAAATATAAGAAAACCAGATGTTTAAGCATTCCTGATTAAGCATCAAAATATGCTTTCTTTTGGTCGTTTAAATTCTTGCAGCGGATTGACTGGATTGTCCTCTTGCATTCCTTGGATTTTCTTTTTTTGGTAATTGGGGTTTTTCTACCTGTTTTTACAGCAATTAAACATGTTTTAGTAATTCCAACTTTAACGTAATGGGTCGCTCAATTGGGAGATTTTTTGTCTTGAGATAGTCTAGACTAGAGATCAAATCTCAGTAGTCATATTCTAAAGTTTGAGATATTGATATTTAAAATGAGATGAGGGAGTAAAGTAGATAAAATCCAAAAAAATAGGTATTCGCATCATTTCATGTACACATCAATTCATGTTTCCCTTCAATGTTGTTTGTAAAAGGTACAGGTTAATTTCAATTATTAGAGTTGGTTGTGGATGTACATCTCACCGATCACGGGTTATTACACAGGAGGAATTAAATTCGCGTCCCATTGTCATCAAATTAGAATGTACAATGTGTGTCAATTTGAAGAAAAATGATTATGTGTCTATATTTATTACGCATCAATGCATCATTGTAACACCTTAAAGTTTAATCTCATATCGACTAATAAGATATGAGTTTTGTGACAATAAGTAGATGTTGTCACAAAACAACTAAAAAAAATCATTTCCCACAAATCAAAGTCAAGAAACCAAACCCCACCAAATTAGCATGGTTGATTGGTTTCCATGACCGTTCATTAAACCCGCCAATAATTACACCCATTAAACAAAACCCCACCAAATTAGCATGGCCGTTCATTTCCATAGCCGTTCATCATGCGAGACGTGTTTAGTCCAGCTCTTAACCTTTTCCATCCCAACTCTCAAAATACCGCTGCATAATCCAATGTTCCAGTGGGTCTCATTTTCAATGGAAAACTTTATAAAAGAGTGTCGTGAGGCGATTCTCTACGTGGACGTCATGATCAGCAACCGAAACTATATATATAGTTGCTGCATTAATTATGCGAAATGGTTTAGTCTGGGTTTGTCTTGAGAAGGATATGGAGTTCCATACATGAACGCAAATTATTTTAAATTTCTCGTCACCCGACATGCTTGTGCTAGGTTTCAGGTACATTCTGAAACCGTTGGCTCTAATCCACTCATCGGATTTTGAAATATAGCTTTGTTGCATGGGATTTCAACTTTTCCCACGTATGCAGAAGTCATTAAAATTATAATGACATGGTCATTGTTAGGGTAAAATTCGTGTTAGCTCATGGTTGGGTGTAATAGTTGACTTATGGACAGTCTAAAGGTATCAAGAGTTCAGTTTGACTTGTTAAAATTTGTATATGTTCGAGTTTGGACATAGTTTGACATATTAAAATCTGTGTATTTGGACCAAACAAGTTTGTACTAAGTAGATTTGGTTTCTCATTGTTTGTGTTTGGTTTGTTCGACATTGAGCAAAATACAATATCATAGCTAGATGGAACTATTTACAGCTAGCAAGCTGAATCTATGTCTAATATTAATACGATCATAATATAGCAATAAGAGACTCTGTATATTGATGATGCATTGTACCATAACATAAACCTGGATCAATAGCAATAAGCCTAAACATTACAATAACATACATTTACCAAGCAAATTTAAAATGTGAGCTAAGCTTAGCTTGTCTAAAACATTAACTTGTTTAATTAACTTAGTAACTTAGCTTGGAGTTTTATTTGGTTAGTTTTGAAACAAATCCCAAACTCAAAGTGATCGAGTTTTAACTCAGTCGAACTGACCAACATCCCGGACTTAGGTTATTTTGACACCCTTTCCTAAAAACTGACTAGTTAAGCATTTTCTTAGGCACAACTACGGGAGCAGCATGAACCGGTCCGGTCTGGATTTTTGGACTGGACCGAATCCGATCGGTCCGGATTTCGGGACGGGTTCGGGTTTTGGTTCGGTCCGAACCCGGTCCAAAACTCAATCCTCCCCTCTCCCCCCCACCCAAAAAAATCTGACCAGTCCAGTCTTCGGTCCGGACCCCGGAGAGCATCCGGGTCCGGACCGATGCTCTCCCCTAGGCGCAACAATTATCTCCTTAAAGAGTACCATATTGAATTTAATCGACCACTTAAGTTAATGATCAATTGATTCAAGGAGTTGATTTCCTATATGTTGCTATATCGGCATATTGCTTGCTTAAGTAGTCATATTTTACAGGGTATCGTATTTGTAAAGTTTCTCGATTAATTGACCGCTAACTGAAGTTGTCGCTTCGTCCTGAAAGATTGATGATTTGTGATAATATATATTCGTAAACTGCCTAGAACCATTGGCTCTAATCCGCTAACATGAGATCGAAGAACAAATATTCTAAGAATGCAAAGTCATTAGAATGTGAAGGATAACGACTAGTGTATGTCAGTAGTCATGGCTAGCAGTTGCAGGGCCTGTGGTTGTCAAATTAGGTTAACATTTGTTTGGGACAACAATTATTTTTCTAAATGTTTATTATTCATTTGTTAATTTTAACGATGTTTAAATGCAAATTAGTTGTAATTTGACCGAATAATTTTTTGTAATTTTTCACTAAGCTCTAATTGGTATGGATGTTCATACGAAAGTTCCATTGAGAAATAGGAGACGAGACTGGACTGGACAAATATAACAACAGATAAGATCACAATAAGAGTGGAGGCTCAACTTGAAACTTTTGTTAGCTTTCAAAAAAAAAGTGAAACTTTTGCTCCGGATGAAGTATTGCTTTTATGAGTAAACCAAACAAATGTGTTCTTTTTTTGTTTTCCTAAATCAATTGATCATTCCCTCCACTCCTCCGGCCAAATACAAATCCGATACAAAAAAAGAGAGTAAGCTTGAGTCTGACACAATTTACTCTCAACACTTGAAATACATGCATGTGTAAAAAAATATTACTTTTAAAGTAGAAGTAAGTACAAAACGTGCAGTATTGTGTTTAAAAAAGATAAAAGAAGCAATAAAATTTAAGAAAAAATCATAACAGATCCCAATCATCCTGCCGCGATCAAATTGCCACCCCTCAGATAGGCAGACTTCTAGCTTTTCCTCCGGATGGGAGCTGCTACAGGACCGTGAGGTCATCCAAACAACAACAACTGCATCCAAGTTTCAGCTCCCACCTCCCAACCTTTTTGCTTTGGTTGTAGAAACTCAAGAAAAGTGGTGGTGAAGTGACCACATTGCCCCCATGAGATAGGTAAAATGACCCGTCATATCCCCTTTCACCGATTTCATTAACTATTATATAATGTATATATATTTGTTATTTTGTGTATGATTACGGATGAAATTACCATTATGTTTCGAAGAGGACATCAACATCATAGCATCTAAATAACTCACATACTTCGAATAAAGGTAACAAGTGATCAAGTATTCAACAAATTACAATAAGACAACACACTAGCCTAAGTTCAATTTAACAGGTTGGTCTAAGAAAATTATCTTGCATGAGGAAGAACTTCAAAAACACAAGATTCGGATTACTTGCATCCTACATTTAGATCTTATTATTTCACCACACTTTAAAAGTACTGATGATTGCTTCATTATCAAGTACATTTTTATTTGAAATAAAAAATACAGAAAAAGGACATCGGCTACCATGTTCTCTGGCTCTATACATGAGTCAATTTAATGGATAACACTTTTTCTTAATTTTTGTTTTTCTGGATGATTCTCTGACCATGCAACTTCAGTAGTATTTTTGTGGTGGATAAGGTTAAGAACTCGTTTAACTTATGATTGTTGTTAGAACTCTAACCCTTGATTAGGGTTAATCACGGATTAGAAGGGGGTTTGCATGGGAAGAGGAGGAGCACAGTGGAATGCATGGGATGAAGCGTGAACAGTGGCCGTGAAGTGTAGGGTGATGGTGAGGGTGGCGTGCACTGTAGCGAGGAGGGGTTGTGATGGGTTTATAAGTGTTTCTCTCTCTCCCTCTCATTTGGATCTCTCCATTCACTCATTCTCTCTTTTTTCTCTTGTGCGGCGAGCAGCGGAGGAGGAGACGACGCCGGTGGCGTAGGCGTGCGGAGGTAGACGCGCGAGGAGGCCGGAGGTGACGACGTGCGTGAGCGGGCTCCGGCGGTTCGTCGTCCTCGTTTGAGGTATGCCGCTCTCTAGTGTGGTTTTATTGTTAACCCTCATGAGAGTGTTGTAGGATTTCATGTTTAATTACACATATATATTTTCGGATTTTTTATGCGTAATAAGGATCTATTACAATTTTCTATGATTTATTTCATGCATGCATCAGTTTGTTTTAACAACTAGTTTCAAAAACTCATTAAAACAAACACAAAAAGACTCTGAAATTCATACCTAGAAGTTCTCAAAAACTTCTTGAAGATTCGGAGACGTTGAGGATAGGGGTGCAAATGGTTACCAAGTATCCGAGTATCTGATTCGAAAATTTCTATTTAGTTGGTATTTGGTAAGTTCAATGTTACCAATTTAATTTCGGATACGAATATGGTTTAAAAAAAATTACAAATTAGAATTCGGATACAAGCTATTTAAAATTCGAATTATCCGAATTATTCGAATACATAGTCAAATACACAAATTAGTATTCGAAAATTTAGTATTCGAAAATTTTAATACGAAAATTTAGTATTCGAAAATTTTGATTCGAAAATTAATTATAATATATATATATATATCTATTCAATTTCGGATAATATCCGAATACCAATTAGTATTCGAAAATTTTGAAGTTTCGGATTCGGATTCGGATAGTTCTACTGAATTCGGATTCGAATTCGAATTTGGTAATGGAATATGGTATTCGGATTCGAATTCGGATATAGCAGGTATCCGAGTTAAATTATCCGAGTTGCACCCCTAGTTGAGGATGCTTGTTGCTGCGTCGGATGCCTCCGAGATTTCACCAAACTCTAAACAAGATTGGAGAGAGAAGAGCTAGCCTCTCAATCTCCAATAAGGTTTAGAATCTAATTACTAACTCCTCTTTAGTTCCCTTGAGAAAATGATCTCCTAAAAAACTAAACCTAAACTTAAGAATTAAGGGAATTTCGTGGAGAATTATGGAGAGAGTTTTTGCATGAGAAAAACAATGAATTAATTAAGGAGGTAATGAGATAAACTTGTATTTATAAGTTCTCTCCAAATTACCTATTCATGTGCAACCTCTTGCCCATGATTTCATGCAAACTTCCATCTAACCATCCATTATTTAATAATAAATAATCTTAGCCACAAATTAAATCAATTATAGACCAATTCCATGCATGATCTAATTAATTCTTAAATTAATTTTGCATAAAACCGTCTGGACCGGTCGACCGTTTGGAAGTTCGGTCGACCGCTCGAACCTGGTTTCGGTCGACCGTTCCATAACTCGGTCGACCGTTCGTAACATGAATTATTCCATCGCAATGTTCGGTCGACCAACCGATTACTTTCGGTCGACCGTTCGAACAGATGAAATTTCCCTGTTATCGGTCGAGACATGTCTGTTCGACCGTGCCCGATCGGTCGACCGTTTACTGCTAACCGGTCGACCGTTTGAGCAATGTTCTGCAGACTTGTCAAATTTCGGTTTAACCCCTACAAAATTTGACATTTCGGGATTAGTAGTAAGTTCACAACTTATGTAACATATTATCCTATGTAATGATCAATCATTACACCCCATAATATTTACATCACATATGAATTTAATTTAGATTCTAATTATGTTATTAATCACAACATAATTTTGATTTTGCTTGTTCACCCCATGTGTCATATTTTCTACATGAAACCTGACACATCTTATGAACTCAAAATCCTCATTTCTTGTTTCCCAGTTTTGTGGTGTGACGTATGAGAAGATCTAAACTAAGTTGACAGTGATATCAAGAGCTTGATATCACAAGCTATAAGCGGTATCTAGCTACACATTATAGCTCCCAATTAGTTAGATGTCTTTTTTAATTCCACTCGAACCAAAACCCGATCCATTTAGTGATGGAGTGCACCACTTGTGTCCGTCCATTGCCTCATTATATTAAGAATACACACAAAGTAGTATTGTGTCATCTTTGTATTAGTATTCATTTCTTGATCTCTTTTAAGCTAGTTACAAATATGTGACTTAACTCAAATCACATTGTGCGCAGTATAACCCTGTTAACTGCTTTATCAAGGGGTCCACTAATATCATCACTCAATTAAGAGGGGCAATGATAATCTTTTGACTAACTATCTTCTCCAACGAAAGTTATACTTAACCAACTAATGCCTTCACACTACACTCATCGATAGCTTAAGACACTAGTCTAATTAAGCAATTCTTAAGCGATCGGATATAAGTCTCATATCAAAGGACCAAGGACACAGTAAAATATTAATGACACAGAAACACATTCCTATAATATTTTACTTGTTAGGTCAATTCGGTATACAAAAGTAATATTTTCCTCTTTTGTGTACCCGTGTTGTCACTCATTTGTAGAGCTACAATGATCTATGACCAACGCGACAATCTTAACTCGGTAATAAATGTCCCATGTTCATTACCATGATTGCGAATATCTTTTGTTTTATGTAAACCAATATCTTTTAGAGCTCTACGGTTAAGGACCAAGAGCCTCTTCCTTAACACTTCCAAAAGACGAATAACATAAACAAGGAACAAAATGATTTCTCATTCAATTCATAATAATTGACATTTAAAAGTAAAACTTTTAGAACACATTCCCTTCAAGGGTTGTGTTGGTCGGTCGGAGGAGGTCGGAGACCTCTCCGACGTTGAGTTTTGGTGAAGAAACCTCGGTTGGCGCGAGGTTGAAGACGACCAACGGTCGACCGGGCCCTTCGGGCGGTCGACCAAATGCATGTATTTTGTCTGTCTGTTGTGTTACGGTCGACCGGGTCCTTGTGTTCGGTCGACCGGAACTTAAGTTTATTGGTTTATTATGCATGATGTTCGGACGTTGGTTTTCGTTCGGTCGACCGTTATATGACGTAGAATAATAGGTTGACCCTGTAAGTTTCGGTCGACCGAGACCCCTGAGTCGGTCGACCGATGGATTTAAATAATGTAAAAGATGTACTGTTAGTTTTCGGTCGACCGGGACCCCTGAGTCGGTCGACCGATAGATTTGAATTTAATGTTGACCAGACTCCGGATTTTGACCTCGTTCGGTCGACCAGTGTTAGACCTTCGGTAGACCGTTGGTGATTGTGTTTTGAGCGCAGCGGTAGACCGTGTTAGGCGTACGGTCGACCGATTCCTTTCTGGAACCGGTCAACCGAATCACCTCTTCCGGTCAACCGTTTGGGCGCAGGACATAATTCCTGGTTCCCTTTTTGAATGCCGACTTTGTCCACGGAAACTCGTGTCCTCGCCTTGTGCGTGAGCCGGACGGTGACAGTGGGCGCGTTTTGCGTGCCTGCCTAGGGACCGCCGTTTGGAAAAGTGTGGGTGTTCGGGACGCGTCACCTCTATGTATGGACCGTGACTAATGTGATGGATTGATTGGACTCATTGTAGTATAGCAGGCCTGAGGGATCGCGGATCCCAATGTTTGATGTTTGTGCGGGCACGCAACTGGCGTTGGGTGAGGTGACTACCGGCCTACGGGCTACGGAGGTCGCTGCCCTGATTTTATAGCGGTGCGGTTGGTGTTTGCGGCTCGTGGAGCCTGATGACCTGGCAGACTTCGGTCTGGACCATCCGATGTTGTGCCGGACGTTTGTGATGGACCACCGATGTTGTGCCAGTGATGCCGCCGAGGTTGTGCCGGCGATGATGATTGTTGGGCCGAGGCTGTTCCGGCTATGTTGATTCCTCGACTGGGCACCTATCGAGATGATGTTGTTATACCTTCCGGGCGACGACCTTGTTGGTCCCCGTGGCTCCGACCACAGAGATTTGCAGATCTGTATTCTATCGGCCTGCATGCGTGACAGAGGCTCTTTGCCGAACCCTTGAGTAGTGTAGCCGCGTGTGGGGGTGCGATGTCGCGTGCTGTAAGACTGCATGTGTCTGCAGTAGGTCTCCTCGGGAGACCCGATGTTGACTGTCGGACTGATGTCCTGTTTTACCCTACTAGAATGATAGGTTCATTTGCGTAATGCATGCATATAGGTGAGTTGGCATACGAGGTTTCCTTCTGGAAACTCAGGCATTGTTATATATTTTTCAGGACCACAGTAGGTCCAGTTGGGTGGTGATATGCGGGCGCGCGCATTTTGGAGTTGGATCCTCTACTCGGACCATTGAGGTCGACATGATTACATTTATCTTCCCTGTTGTTCTGTAGTAATCATGTATCATTTTTGACAAACTCTGATGTATTTTGGTGCACCGCTATTTGTTTTATGAGAAGTAACAGTCCCGTCTTTGATTATTGAGTTTCATTGTCTTGTTTATGAATTTTTAAATTTCCGTTGTCTCGGGATGTTACAATTGTACTATGTACTAGTTGATAGAGATCATTAGTTTCAGTAGTAGTGACCTACTGAAAGCATACGAACCCTGGATATTTTTAATAGTTGGTTAACATGTTTCCTTTAAGCCTTTTCAGGTGTTGTATATTAATTGCAGCTTTGGTTTATATTTCCTTGTTTAATGCAGTGGGTAACATTCACTAGCAAGTTAAATCAATTAGCTTTTAGCAATTTCAATTACTCCATACAATCAATCCAAAAGCTTTGTTGGATGTCCAGACTGAAATGGGTGATTTGTACTGGGGTCTGTAGCATTCACCATGTAACTACATAGCAAAAGTTTCACTCTGCAAGATCACTACTCTAAGACATGGTACTTCATCTTTCAAGTATATATAGCATAAGAGCTGCATAAGTAGTTCTCAGATCTTCATGTTCATGTACTTGCAACTAAAAATGGAATTGCAACTAGCTTCAGTCAACACCCTACTAGTTGTTATGAATGGAAGTGTTAAGGAAGAGGCTCTTGGTCCTTAACCGTAGAGCTCTAAAAGATATTGGTTTACATAAAACAAAAGATATTCGCAATCATGGTAATGAACATGGGACATTTATTACCGAGTTAAGATTGTCGCGTTGGTCATAGATCATTGTAGCTCTACAAATGAGTGACAACACGGGTACACAAAAGAGGAAAATATTACTTTTGTATACCGAATTGACCTAACAAGTAAAATATTATAGGAATGTGTTTCTGTGTCATTAATATTTTACTGTGTCCTTGGTCCTTTGATATGAGACTTATATCCGATCGCTTAAGAATTGCTTAATTAGACTAGTGTCTTAAGCTATCGATGAGTGTAGTGTGAAGGCATTAGTTGGTTAAGTATAACTTTCGTTGGAGAAGATAGTTAGTCAAAAGATTATCATTGCCCCTCTTAATTGAGTGATGATATTAGTGGACCCCTTGATAAAGCAGTTAACAGGGTTATACTGCGCACAATGTGATTTGAGTTAAGTCACATATTTGTAACTAGCTTAAAAGAGATCAAGAAATGAATACTAATACAAAGATGACACAATACTACTTTGTGTGTATTCTTAATATAATGAGGCAATGGACGGACACAAGTGGTGCACTCCATCACTAAATGGATCGGGTTTTGGTTCGAGTGGAATTAAAAAAGACATCTAACTAATTGGGAGCTATAATGTGTAGCTAGATACCGCTTATAGCTTGTGATATCAAGCTCTTGATATCACTGTCAACTTAGTTTAGATCTTCTCATACGTCACACCACAAAACTGGGAAACAAGAAATGAGGATTTTGAGTTCATAAGATGTGTCAGGTTTCATGTAGAAAATATGACACATGGGGTGAACAAGCAAAATCAAAATTATGTTGTGATTAATAACATAATTAGAATCTAAATTAAATTCATATGTGATGTAAATATTATGGGGTGTAATGATTGATCATTACATAGGATAATATGTTACATAAGTTGTGAACTTACTACTAATCCCGAAATGTCAAATTTTGTAGGGGTTAAACCGAAATTTGACAAGTCTGCAGAACATTGCTCAAACGGTCGACCGGTTAGCAGTAAACGGTCGACCGATCGGGCACGGTCGAACAGACATGTCTCGACCGATAACAAGGAAATTTCATCTGTTCGAACGGTCGACCGAAAGTAATCGGTTGGTCGACCGAACATTGCGATGGAATAATTCATGTTACGAACGGTCGACCGAGTTATGGAACGGTCGACCGAAACCAGGTTCGAGCGGTCGACCGAACTTCCAAACGGTCGACCGGTCCAGACGGTTTTATGCAAAATTAATTTAAGAATTAATTAGATCATGCATGGAATTGGTCTATAATTGATTTAATTCGTGGCTAAGATTATTTATTATTAAATAATGGATGGTTAGATGGAAGTTTGCATGAAATCATGGGCAAGAGGTTGCACATGAATAGGTAATTTGGAGAGAACTTATAAATACAAGTTTATCTCATTACCTTATTAATTTAATTCATTATCTTCTTGTGCAAACTTCTCTCTCCATAATTATCCACGAAATTTCCTTAATTCTTAAGTTTAGTTTTAGTTTTAAGAGATCATCTTCTCAAGGGAACTAAAGAGGGATTAGTAATTGGATTCTAAACTCTATTGGAGATTGAGAGGCTAGCTCTTCTCTCTCCAATCTTGTTTAGAGTTTGGTGAATACTCGGAGGCATCCGGCGCAGCAACAAGCATCCTCAACGTCTCCGGATCATCAAGAAGTTTTAGAGAACTTCTAGGTATGAATTTCGGAGTCCCATGTTTGTTTTAATAAGGTTTTGAAACTAGTTATTGAAACAAACTGATGCATGCATGAAATAAATCGTAGAAAATTGTAATTGATTGGTTTTTTTCTTTTACTGTTTTTTGGTTCAGTTCAAGTAGATTTTCAAGAAGAATCTATCAAGTACAATACTATCACAATTAATCCACTTCATCCCTGCAAAATAGGAGTAATGTCTCACAATTATGTTACCATACTTTATGAGATTCAATAATTGTTTGCAATGTGTCACATTTTTCGCAACATGGAAGATGATTTGCCAGTTGTAGATGGTGCTTCCGGTCCAGTTGCTCGCACCACAACAAGTCTTGTTTCGAGTTCTACACCGATCAGCAATCTGCATCCAGTTGTGCTCGTAGAGTCATTGATGACACTCGTTCTCAGTTAGGAAGAGATGCGGTAGAGGCATTGGATTCTACAAAGGATTGGTTGCCACATTTAATTATGAGTATGTATTATTACTTAGTTGATGTTACTTTTAAATTTCTATGATTTAATTTTGTTGTGATAACGAACTTATCTGTGTTGTTTAGATTCAAGTGAAGCTGAAAAGGATCAAGAGTTAGAAAGTTAGATTTCTAAATTTCAAAAGAAGACCATGGTTTACCTTGAAAGGTAGTTTGAGAATTTGTTTTTTATTTATTGAATACTTAGTAACAATATATTCATATAATAAATTGTCATTTTTCTTACCTTTTCTCTCTTTACATGTAGGTAGGTATCAAATGTGACTTGTATGTTACCATGGAGATGATGTTTTATGTTGGAATAATTACTTTGCTAGTTTGTTTGTTGCTTAATTGTTTGTTATGTGGTTCTTGTGTGTTTTCATATGTTGTTTCTTGCTTGTAACTTTGTATTGTTCTAATGTTTGTAATTTATGCTTTTATGACTTTGTAACTTGTATGTATTGTTGTTGAATTATGGAATTAAAGAAAACTTCATGTTTTGATTATTATTATTATCTTAAAGTAGGAAATCGGATACGGATTTTCGAATCCGGATGTTTTCATCCGGATGTTCGGATACAGATTTTTAAATCCGAATGTTATTGTTCGGATACGGATAATATCCGTATTCGATCCGGATCCGTCGGATATTGATTCGGATGTACTTAAAAAGATCCGGTCGGATACGGATGTTAAAAAATTTCTCGGATTCGGATACGGATGTTGATAGATTCGGTCCGTATTCGATCCGTTGACACCCCTACTTATTATGCATAAAAAATTGAAAATATACATGCACAATTAAACATGAAATCCTACAGAATGAAACTCCGGCAACGATAAGACATCTGTCGTTAGTCCTGAGGTGTGTTGTTGTTTCGAGGTTTATCTTATTCTGAACTTATATGTCAAGAAAGTTCATTTCGGTGTCCTTTTGATTTTTTTCTTAATTAGTGGGCATCCAAACATCTGGTTAGATCTGAAAAACTACATCTAAATATCATTTTTTTAAATCTAGAATCCCACGAAGAAACTGAAATCGTGGGACGGTGGAAACTCAACAATTCACGTAGTATCCAAAACACACCCTCGATTTGACACGTGGACTGGATCGTGCCGACCCGGCACGATTCCAACATGGGAATCCAGCCTGTTGTGCCGACACACCAGGCCAAATCGGCCGTGCCGACTCAGCTCAGACTATCTGGTTGGGCCATAAGGGACAATAACCGGTTCCTACTTTGCTTCTTTCAAGCCGGCTCGACTCAATTCCCAGGTCTGCCCTCGATTCAGAGCAACTCAACGTTACAACGTTCTCAAGGTCTCCGTTGCAAAAAGTTCTAAAATGAGAAGCGAGATTGAAAACTATTCCAGTATTTAATTATCTCCCATTCTTATATTCTCGAATTCGTACTCTTCTTTCCTCTTCCCCGCCAAACCCATCCAACCTCTTCACCCCCAAACCCTACCTAGGGTTTCCAATCTCTCCCCCAATCCCACCTTCCTTGCCTCCGACCAACCGCCGTCTCGGATCCTCCTCCGATCCGCCGCCATTGCCCGGTCAGAACGACGTCTTCGGCGGCCGTTTCCGTCGTGAATCGGTCGGGTTCCGTTTCCGACTCCGTCTTTGCGATCTGAACAGCCTGCGTTCTGTTTCCGGCTACGGTTTGTGTTTCGCTCCTGATTCGCAGCTAATCCAAGTGGGGGGCGATTTTGTTGGTGGTGGTTATGTTTTTTGTTTGAATTCGTTGTTGGTTTTTAGTGCTGCGTTTGTTTGCCTTTTGGTCGTGCATGTGGAATGAATCGAAGAATGTGTTTTCAGCTCGGCGAGGTTTGATTCTTGTTTTTTTTTAGTTTGATCCTAGGTCAGTACCAGGGTGCATTCGGAATCACATTTTGTAGTCAGTTTTGAATCCCAGAAATTAAAAAAAAGAAAAGAAATGTGATTTACAATGATATCTAAAAACTTAAAATTTTCATACTAAGTTTAGGGTATGTTTGGGAGTTAGGACTGGTTTTAAGATTTACTAAAATACCCTCGTGATAAAAGGTAGTGTTTTTAACTTAAATACGACAAGAAGTGTGAGCAAGGACCTCTTTTACTAAAAACAAGTGTCAGCAAGCAAGAAGCTTCTCCCTGTTTAGGGTTTATTCTAAACAAGGACCCTTGGCTATATCGTTCTTTTTCCCCGTGTTTGTTCTAAATTAATTTCTTACTTGCTCACACTTCTTAAAGTAGGCGGTCATGATTTTTATACTTTACCATTTATTCTGCATTTTTATGTGTTGTTGTTTCGAGGTTTATCTTATTCTGAACTTGGCTATGTCAAGAAAGTTCATTTCGGTGTCCTTTTTATTTTTTTCTTAATTGGTGGGCCTCGGTTGTTAGATCTCCATAAAGATCAATTCGGATGTGTTGTTGGATGTATATTGCTTTGTTTTAGCAGGGAATTGGTTCTGTTGTGGCCTCCATGAGGAAATTCAGGAACTTGAACAAGCATGGCATGGTTGAGGAGTATCCAATTAGCAATGACAGTTCAAGTCGAAGCAAGGGACGGGTGAGTTTTAGCAATTTGGGCTTATGGCCTTTGCTGTTGGTCATGTAGCGGAATTGTAATACCAAGGTTTTCAGAACCGAACCGGACGTCGAACCGGCAACATCAAAGGTTCAGAGGTTCGACCGGGGTTGGACCGGAATCGAACCGGTTGAACCGGTGACGTCAGCATGATGTCATAAATATATATTATAGATATAATAATAATATTTAATTATTTATTAAGCAAAAATATATTCAAAACATCTTCAATATGAACATTTTTAGGGTTTGGGTATAGATTTGGGTTTGGTTTTTTTGGATACGTAGTAATCTGAATCACTAAATTCATAATCGGGTACTGATATATAAAAAAAACAAAAAAACAGGTTTTTTTGTTGAACCGGCGGTTCAACCACCGGTTCAACCCGGTTGAACCGCCGGTTCAACCCGGTTCAGCCCTGTTCATGCCAAAAACGGTTTTGGACAGTGAACCGGACCGGACAGGCCTCCGGTTCACGGTTCAACCGGTTGAACCGGCCGGTCCGGTCCGGTTTTAGGAACACTGTGTAATACTCATGGAAACAAAGACGTGTTTATATTCATTGCCATTTTGGTTTTTCAGATAATTATATTTGATCATTACCTTACAAACCTATGTTCCGCAGGGTGCAGTATTTGGTTTGTTGCCACTTGTTGGCATTGCCATGATGTCGTAACTGCAAATTATGAATTTCACTATTTCTAATAATCAGCTTTTAGTTCACCCGTGAGGCTAATTATTCCATAAATTTGAGAAACATATGCATTCACCTATGATAAGATGGTATCATCATGATCAGGTTTCTTTTGAAGGTGATGAACTAACAAATATGCCTTTCTCGCTTTCTTGATTTTACCTTTCTTTTGCTGCCAGAACTTAGTTCAGCTTTTGTTTAGATTTTTTATCCGAAGTTATGCAAAATCAACTTCCAGGTTACGGTTATCGATTAGTTGGATAATTATAATTTATAAATTTAAAACTGTGCTTGAAACTGGGTTTTAGTAGTCTGTTGTAGCCATTACCATGAATTACTGAGAATGTGAATAATGCAGCTCATTTAATATATTCGACATATAGATCACTCATCATATCATATGTGCTCTGCTGCATTTATGCAGAAGAGGAAATTGTCTAATCTGCTGGGTGACAGATGGAGTACCGAAGAGCTTGAATTTTTTTACGAAGCACACCAAAAATATGGGAAAGATTGGGAAAAGGTTAGTTATCTTTCCTCATTTTTCTTTGATAATGTCAATGGTAACGAAGCATACAGGGACTCATGTTGTAGATTCCTTATATAAGCCTTGTGTTAGGAATTTACATGCAAGAGCTCATGTTGTAGATTTCTTGTATATGCCTTATTGCCTTACGTTAAGAACTTGCGATGTAAAATACAACTTTATTTTTGTAATTTTGTTCATGTCCTACTATCTAATCTTTCATGTCTTGATGAGAAATCAGCTTTCTTCAACATTAGTACATGCTGTCATATTATTTATACATTACAGATTTCAGGAGCCCTTCATAACAGGTCACTTGAAATGGTGGAGGTTCTTTACAATATGAATAAGGTATTTAAGGTGAAACCATTGCAACTATATTTGGTGTTAGTAATTTCTTCATGCTGGAATTACTGTGGCTGCAAAGACCTGCTACCTAGTAGGGGTAATGATACCATTTCTTCCAGGCATACTTATCTTTACCGGATGGAACAGCAACAGTTGCTGGACTTACAGCAACGATGACTGATCACTACAACGTGTTGGTAAAGTTCGTTTCAGTGTGCAACACTTCACTTCTTACTAGCCTCATTTTAATTGTCATGCTTAGCAAATTTAGTGCTCGATGCACTACAATATTTTTCCCTGCACACTGCATATTTAATGCCTGCAAATTTAGTGCAACACTTTTTGGACAAAGAAAAAAGAACTTAATGCTGTAGCACGTGATCCTATGGTGTCGCAGCCAGAGCCTCAGCAAAAATGCATTATCTATATTACCGTCTCAATTTGCAACAATTAAAATTACCCAACTGAATTTATACTCAATTGCCTAATGAAATAATTGTATTTGCATAAAAAAGATTATTTTTATCCTTTAGAAATTCAAGCGAATACGGATAGTCAGATACAAAGTGGATCATATGCATCTATTTGCACCATAATTTTCGTTAACTAAGATGAGACATGATCAACTAGTTCCTTGACTGGAGATGTTTCACTGTTAATGTTTTGTTTGTTCACATGCCTTTCCATCTTAAGGGGTCTCTTTATCCCTGTCAATTACAAGTACAATTACTATTATCCTTAAAAAGATGGCATGACACTTACATATGATTTTGCTTGCAGAAACAAAACATGAATGCTAGTCTATGAGATGATTTATTCAATAAATATATAGTTGGTCATAGGAAAAAAAATAAAAAAAAGGAATTCCTATAGTTTACGAATTTGTGACATTCTTCATTTTGGCTCCAACTTTAGATGACCAAAATTTTGAAGGTAGCATCTGTTTTCTTATCATGTTATTTTAAGATCTGGATATTATCAAATTGAATATCTAATTGTTGAATGGAAATCTCTCATCACCCTCACCTGGTAGGCAACTTTCTTGCTATTTCTCAATTTACTTCAAGATACCTTGTAACAAAATTCGCTTAGCACTTATTTGGAATTTCCGATCTAACCTATCTTTCTCAGTTAAATCCCTCTACCATATTCTTCTTGGCCCAGACCCGACCTTAGACATCGATTCGTTGATTTGGAACAAGAACGCTCTGTCGAAAATTTGCTTCCTAGCTTGGCTTTTTTTTCATGGTAAGACTTTGATTTAGGTTGCCTTGAAATCTACGGGCTGGCGCTTGGCTAGAAGGTGCCCACTTTGTTTGGTGGAGGAAGAGCATAATGACCATCTTTTCAGAGATTGTGAGATTACCAAAACTACTTTGGAGAATCTTGCTTCTAAGCTAGGCAAGGGTCTGCTGGTCGTGGGTGTAGATTTTAGAAAATTTTGGGTGAATCATATATTGGGCCTTTCCGTCAAGGAAGTAGAAAATCTTATTCCTCTAGTCTTATGGTAGAATATTTGGGTGGCTCGTAATAGGTAAATAGGCTACGGTTTTATAGCAAGAGAGTTATACTTGGGGAGATTTGGAAAAAGACAGTTCAGAACATCTATTTTTGGCTATAAGTTTCGGGGATATCAGCGGATTTTCTGGTATAGGGGTGGTAGCTAGTTTTTTCGTGGTATACCCTACATCTTGTGGGTAGATGTTGGACAAATCGCTTATGTATAGTGTGATGGATTTCTTCTCCGTCTTTTTGTTTTTGATTTCTGCTTTCGTTGTTGGTTTTCTCACCTCTTGTACCCCTTCTTTTACTTTATATATGATAAAAAAAATCACTTAGCACTTGATGTACCGTTATGTATAGTATGTACTCTATACTAATTTTTTGTCACACAATTTTCATCCTTTTTGCAAGTAAATAAACTTGGTTCAATAGTTTCGTTTGATCCTTTATACTTTAAATTGTATCCTAATATCCTATTGTCCATCAATTGTTAAGTAATTTCATGCTAGTTGCATGCTATTTGCCCGATAAAAAAAGTAATTTCATGCTATTTGCTGAAAAATTAGGTGCTTGCTGCCACTGATGGATCATTAATTTGCATGTTATTGTGAATTTGTGGAGCACTTAACTTGCAATATCAAACATAATTAGACAATTGTTCAGGAAGCAAGCGACAATGATGGGGGAGATGTTAGGGTAAAGACATCTACCAAGCTACAAAGTCGAGGCAAAGGAAAGATTGGTTCCGATAAATTGAAGCTAAAAAAGACTGGATCTTATCCTGATCTCTCCAATAAGACGGGAGGTACCAATTGAACACAATGTTGTCAAGTATTGCATTTTTGGACTTAAAGGTTTTATTATTGTTGTTTTAACTGCCTTTTGTTGATAAAAACAAAACAAAACAAGACAATATGTTTTACTGTTGTAATAGATACATGATTTTAGCTTAACAATAATCTCACATTTTGTGATTTACCTCATCTTGTAGCACATTATGTCCGATCTTTTTTCTTCCGAAAAAGATAGGACATTATGTCCTTTTAGTACCTGATTTATGAAAAAGCACCGGGTCCAGGCTCAGGCTCCATGCAAAAACTTATGCTACACTAACAATATGAATAACATAATGCATTATAACAATTCATACCGTTGGATGAATTGGCACTAAAATTTCTATTAACTTGAACTTGAACTCTTCTGTTGTTCTATATGCTAAGATTAACATTCTTAACATTCTATAATTACACATCTACACATTTATCTATTTGTATATGCCTTATTTATACCAAAATTACGGCAAACCATTTTGCTACTATAGACTAGTGTTAATCATGTGGGTAACATGTGCATTTAGACTACTCTTACCTAATAAAGTGAAACTCGTACCAATGCCAAATTAATGGTGGCCTCAAATCACCAAATTCTCTTTAGTACTCTTCATTTTCATTCATTGTTCTCATTTATTAATCATTATATTTTGGGTTACATGGCTAAACTTTTAGCATTTTGCAATAACGACCTATATGTGTCAGGCAAATAAGTACTTTTGAACCCTCCGGTTTTTCATTTTACACCCTAAAAATCAAATTAATCGACATAGGCATCAATTTTAATCATGATAAATGTAAGCATGATTAAACATTTTCACATGTATGACATTCTCAATCAAAATTTCTTGCATTTCCATTGGAAATCCTAGTGCTTTGATGCCCTTTACCTTACTTTATCAATAACATTATTAGGAATTAGGAAATGGAACTTTAGAGTAGTGTAGTGATTGAATTGGTAGTCTACTAATCAAAATACCAAGGAATGGATGACGATACTAATAAATTAAAAAATTATCCTATTCGATGTATATATCAGCGATATATTTCTGATACCGATGCAAACCTAAATTCTTCTATCAGTTAATCTATTAATACCCTTCACAAAGTAGAACACCATGTCCCATAACAGGCACCATGTCTCCTAAATTCTGTTAGTAAGGCTCAAATCAGTTTTACCCAAACTATCATCGTGTTATCAGTCCGCATTTGTTGAGGATAGACTAATTACTGATGGTTTCCTTGTTGCCCAGGAATGTGTAGAGACCAGATCACGATCTAAAAAACTTAGATTAGTGCTAAAATTGGATCTAGCAAAAGCATATGATTGTGTGGATTGGGATGTCCTTGATAAAGTGATGCAATTAATGAATTTTGGGACTAAATGGCAGGGCTGGATCAATGTCATTGTGTCCACGGTCAAATTCTCAATTCTAGCGAATGATTCACCATGTGGATTTTTAAAGAGCTCTAGGGGAATTAGACAAGGTGACCAAATCTCCCCATTACTTTTTACTCTCTTTGGAGAAATCCTTAGGGGGATAGTGGAGGTATTCAAACTACATAACTTGTGCGTAGGTTTCAAGGTGGGTCAAAGTGGGGAGGAAGTCTATTTCCTTCAATATGCGGATGATACTTTATTGTTTTGTGATGGGAATAAGGAATTGATTAGAACTCTATTTTCCATAATTACTATCTTCGAATGGGTGTCATGACTATCCGTTAATTGGAATAAATCTTCTGTGATAGACATAAATATGGAGGATGAGGAAATTTCTGATAAGGCAAGAAAGCATGGGTGTAGAATGGAGAATTTTCCATGTAAATACTTGGGTTTGCCTTTCTCACTCAAAAAAATCCGGAAACAAGATTGGGACCCGGTTTTGGAAAGGATGGATCTTAGACTGGCAGGATGGAAATGCATTTTTTTTAATCTTGGGGAGGTCGGTTGACATTAATCCAATCAGTGTTGACTAACTTACATATATATTTTTTGTCAATTTTTGTGATTTCAACAAATGTCCCAAATAAAATATGTAGACCACTACAGAGAAATTTACTTTGGAAAGGAGGAAAGGGTGATAAAAATTTGGGTTATCCTCTTGTCCCTTGGAAGATTGTTTGTCAACCAAAAGATCAGGGAGGTTTGGGTATTCGTGATATTAAGTCATTTAACCAAGCCTTGTTGGGCAAATGGATTTGGAGATTATCGGGTCCGTCTGACCCATATCCACATTTGTGGAAACGTGTAATCCGGGATAAATACTACCGTGACTCTTCTGATTGGTTCCCACCACATATCAAAACAATAAAAGGCTTGTGGAGTGGGGTACAATTTGGAATGAAGTGTGGTATAGGAGATGTAGTGGATATCAAGTTTTGGGTAGATAGATGGGTTGACCAATCGTCACTTATGTTCACTTTTCCCCTACTCTATAGGTTAGTGGTGGATAAGGAGGCGTGAGTTGTTGATATCCTGACATGGTAAGATTCATCATCAGTTTGGAATCTTTCCCTTTCCCGGCCCCTCACGGACCGGGAATCCATTCAGTGTTCTCTTTTGGATTTGTTAAAATCATGCTTTATCTCTAATAATGTTGTTGACTCCCTTATTTTGAGTTTTCGATCTATCCTCTCTTTCTCGGTCAAGTTCATCTATCATATTCTTCTTGGCTCAGGGTCATCTCTGGACCTTGTATCGTTGATTTGAAACAAGAACGCACTGCTGAAAGTTTGTTTCTTGGCTTTGCTGATTTTTCACGGTAAGACTTTGACGAAGATCGCCCTAAAATCCACGGGATGGAATTGGGCCAGTAGATTCCCTCTTTGTTTTATGGTAGAAGAGCATAATGATCACCTTTGTAGAGACTGTGATGTACCAGAACTATGTTGGAAAAAACTTGCTTCTATGCTTGGCATCTAGGAAGCACAAACACTTCTAAACGGTCTTCGTGTCTGAGTCGTGGCCGTGTCGGACACCGACCATCCTCGGACACGCTAAGTGGTGTGTCTGGGGTAGTTTTGACATTTAGCAGTGGTGGACACGGCTAGGACACAGGGAGAGACACTCCTTGGACACAGTGTCCACATCTGGATACTGCCGCCAACGACCCCAGCAGCACCCCAAGCAACACTCCATTATACTGAAAATGAACATGATCCACCAACACTAACTTGGGGCCCCACAGAGCCAGCAAGTAGACGGTCCTCGGGATCCAGATTCGGGAGAAAGGAAGGCGAGGAGGAGGTCGAAGAGGATTACAGAGAGGCGGAGGAAGAGGAGGGAGGAGGAGAGGAGTTGGGAGGGGTAGGAGAGGAGTGTTCAGTAGTAGAGGTGGTGGTGGTGAGAGGGAAACCGTCACCTTCACCGGTGTGGTGGTGGGGCGGAGGAGGCGGAGATTGTTTCTGTTGATGGGAACCAGAGGTGGAGATCGGAGGTGGAGGATTTCTTCCATTTTCTTTTCTTTTTCATTGGCTTATTGGGGAGGGAGGGATAAGTTATAAGGAGGAGGGGATGTGTCGTGTGTGGATGGGGTAATAAGGAGGAGGGGATGTGTTATGTGTGTGGATGAGATCAAACCAAAGACAAGAGATGCGGGGGTATTTTAGAAATTTCGGTAATAACTTACGTTATCCTTTATCATGGGTTGGCCAATGAGGAGGCAAGCTGAAGCAGCATATATTATTTTATAATAATATTTAATATTTATGAGTAATTATTTTTTACAAGTATATTATTTTTTATTTATATATATTATAATTTTTAATTATAATTTTAATCTTGTCTTATTTTTTAAAAAAATGTTGTATCCCCGTGTCCCGTGTATGTCTCCGTGCTTCTTAGCTTGACATGGGTGTGGTAGATGTGGGTGCAGATTTTAGAATTTTTTGGGACAACTGGATCTCAAAGATTCCCCACGGCCTTGTCAAGGATGCTGGATCTCTCGGCTCTCTTGCTTTATGGTGGAATATTTGGGTTGCACGTAATAAGTTACGGTGTGATAACAAGAGAATTGTAGTTGGGGAGATATAACGAAAGACTGTTCGGGACGTCTACCTCTGGATGACAACTTCGGGTTTTACAATGGATTTTCTGATTTCGATCGTATTGATCTTGGGCTGGGTGACTGCTAGTGGTGTTTTTATATACTGTTTTCCCCCACATTTTGTGGTTTGTTGTTGCTGCTCACTTCGTTTTTGTTGGTTCGCTGTGTCGGAATCCTGTTTCATGCTTTTTGTTGTTTTAATTTTCAGTTATCTCTGCTTATTATTATCACCTCTTGTATCTCTTTTACTCTATAAATGATAAAAAATAATACTATTAGAGCTTCCATGAACAGGGAGAAAAGTGTGTAAGCGTAACTTTGGACTCATTCCTAGTTTGTTAGAACTATCAAAGTTTAAATAAGAGGTTTGTACATGCACCATACCTGTATATATACAAGTAACATGACATTATTCCTTCAAATGTAAGTAGACCTGTCAATCATGTCGTGTACGTGTCGTGTATGGTTTGATGTTAACAAGTTTTGGGTATACACGACACGATAATGAATCTGTACCCGAACACGAACACGACACGGTTATTGTATGCACGACACAACACGATATGTAAGCGAAGTCTTATCGTGTCATGTAACACGATACACGATAATACTTGAATGGACACGAGTAGTACCTGTATACACAATAAATACCTATGTATATGATAAGTATCTACATACACGATAACTAAATGTATACACAAGATACGCTAATACCAATATAATTAATTATCGGGTTATTCGGGTATCCAATTAATTATTGGGTTATCGTATATTCAAAAAAATATTATCGGGTTTTCGTGTACTAACATACATAACTTCTGTTTTCCCCAATTCAAAATCTGCATTAGTCACGACACTGTAGCAACTTGTGGTTTAACTTATACGTCTTCATGCATTTCTAGCTTTTGCAGGTAGTCTACCACGTGTAGTTGGAAAACGAACACCTCGATTCCCTGTTTCTTATATGAATATTAAAAGTGACAAGAGTATGTTTCTTTTGTCTAAGAGATATCATCTAATAAATAATAATCAAGATAGATAATGTAACTGATGATGAAAGTGCTCATCTTGCAGCTCTGGCTCTGGCTGAAGCCTGTCATGGAGGGGTCTCACCACCGATCTCACAAACCTCAGAAAGTACAATTGGTGTTCGTATTGCTCAAAGAAAGGTATTTCACAAAGGCAAAACCATTATTTCTTGGATTCCAAGAATGTATATTTATTTCTTCCCTTGAAAACAGCATGTTGGGGCAGAAGATGCCAGTTCAAAGCTAAAATCACGGTTTGATGAAGAAGTCAATCAAGACAACTTCCGAAGCTCTGAAGCCGAAAATAATGTTTTCTCTAAAAATCCTAGTCATCAACTTGATTTTGATTGTCCGAGCACAATAGAACCCAAACAAGATGGGAGACCACTGGAAGGAAAGAAACAAAAATGTGGACCTAGAAACACAAGGGATACATGTTATAGAGCAAAAGCACTAAATTCTAAATCCAATGGTTTAAAAGAAGCAGCAGCAATGGACCGTCCTGAACCAAACGAAAAGGGAAGCTGGAAGCTGTTCCGTGGAGGTGTGCTGCCCACTTTATCTTTAATATCAGGAAAAAACATATGTATGAAGTTAACAAATAAAAACCTAATATGTTCCTTACATTACCATGATTTGTTCACTTCTGTGGAACTGTTCTTGTTTTTCTTTGCTCGGGCAAGGGAGGGCACATCCTCTTAAATTAATCGATTAATCAAAGTATGATTACTTTCAAATAGGTGGTGTGTCATGCATTACATAAAGGTTACAGAACTTTCCTTGTTCTTCATGCAGTGACCATGCATAAGATAGTTTATAGCTTTGAGAGTACAAATGGCTATCATTCTCAGTATTTATCCAATATTTATGCTATCAAAAAAAAGTTGAGAACATGTTAAAGAAAACATAGAAAAGTGAAGCTACAATCTGAAAGAAGCACATTAAGGAGCGGGGAGTTTGGAGGAACCACAGCAAGATATTGGAGCAAAGTTGCCAAAAATGATCCGAAGCCACCTTTGTAGTTCATTGTTATGTTCGATACGAATCTCTAATGTGTATGACTCTTAAAACTTCTGGTGTGACTTGCCTTGTTTGCCAAGATACCTAAGGAACAAGACCTTTTTATAGACTCAAAAGGACCCAAGAAAGATTCAATTTATTTCTTATCGGAATTTAACTCGATTGAGTCATAAAGCCCTCATCATTGGTCATTCCTCATTTAGGTTAATCCTTGCACGGTCATAGGAAACCCTTACTTAGATAATTTTGCTGGTGATTTTTTAATTTTATTTTATTTTATTTTCTTGACATAATATTCAGTATTTAAACCTTTGTCTATCTCACCTGGAAAAATAAGTGTCTTAATCTTTATATGACATGGAGCATCTTTCATCTAGATAATATAGTTGAATAAAATCAGAACAGCACTTATGAATGCGGGGACTTCCGAAGATAAGGTCCTTGCCATTTTAAGTTTCATAGCAAAGAACATCAAGTGCTCAAGCAGAATCATGCATTTATTCAGGACCAATTTTAGATTGACATAGACTACATCTGCCTTTTATTTATGTCATCTTGTAGTTGAAACTCTGCTCAAGTGTAATTACTTGCTGGATTTCAAAACCGCATTTGATGTTTTATTCTTAGTTATTTTTATATTTTACAGATGAAAGCACTTCCTTAGATAAATTGCAGATTTTGGCTGATTTATCTTTGAATATGCTCCTCCCATCTTCCGCACTCATGTCAGGTTCATATCGTTACTTTTATAATTCTTTGTTTCTTGACTTTGGCTTAGATGTCAAAGAAAATAATAATGTGTTAAAACTTTTATTTGTCAGTAAAAAGCCTGCAGTAGTTTGATTTTCATGCAAATGATTAGTTTTATCTTAATTTTTCATTTTACGTAACATTTGAAGTGCAATAGGCTCTGTGGACAATTCCTAGCATGGAATAATCTAGTTATCGGGGTATGGCATCACTACATGCTTGAGCACAAC
Source organism: Triglochin maritima (assembly GCA_963682175.1). NCBI lineage: Eukaryota > Viridiplantae > Streptophyta > Magnoliopsida > Alismatales > Juncaginaceae > Triglochin > Triglochin maritima. Next base: position 11,802,108 of record OY821773.1, read on the forward strand.
GTTATAATGACAAGCTTGTATGTTGCTCCATCTTATGATGACCAATAATCAAGAAGTTTGTTCCGCTTGTATTATTACAAAGTAATGATAATTCTGATTTTTTTGCAAGTGTGCATACATTTTGATTTTGAAGTACTAAGATGCTCAGTATTTCAGTGGAGAGAACCTTCGAAACATTGAGTGAAGAGAGTAAGAGACACCGAATACATTTTGATTGTCACTAGTTTCATGTAAAAATCTGAAAAAATGTGTTCTCATGTATACACCTTTAGGTTTCTGCTTCTGTTTCGGTGTGTCCAATTCCCATACGGAAAAAAATCCAGTAAAAGGAAAGTAGAAATTCATGCTAAGGCGAGGATCTTTTTCAGTTTCTCTTCTCTGCCGATGATTGTTCTTTGTGCTCTTGGTTGGTCTTTTTAATGTAATTCGTTTGAATTTCTTGAGCTGATGGAAGTTGTTATATCTGCTTCCAGAAGCATCTCCATGGATTAACAAAGAGAAGAAAGCTGTAGATGAACAAATTCATGGAGTTGCTGAACGAAGTTCCAAACATGCCCTACAAGATAAGGATATCCATGAAAGCATCACAGAGAAGGGTCAGCTCCAAGTCTACCAAAAATCTTCTGCACTTGAAGTGAACATATCCAATGCAGCTAATCTGGAAGACAATAAGTCCAGCAATAAGAAAAGAGTAAGGCCCTTGACAAAAATAGCTAGTCATTTAGAGGCAGATCCTAGCAACTTAGAGATTTGTCTTTGTTTTAATGTAGATGTAATTATTCTGGAAATCCATATATGTGAGATTTCACTCTGGCCATTGCTCTTGGCAGGCTACGAGAGATGTTCCCATTCTGGACTCATGTGAGGATAGATCTAAAAAAATCAAGGTATTTCTTTAGTTCATTGTCTTCGTTTTGCATGGAAAGTATTATGTAAAATATAATGTCAAATAATTTACTTTATATTGCATTTTTCTTCTTACGTAGGGGCATTTTTCAGATATTGTCTAGCACCCTCGTATTAATATGTTCCGATGCAATTGTCTGTCAACCCCAAAATATCGCCGAGCCGATTCCCATTTCTTAAGTTAAAATATAGGAAGGGGGTTATGGACTATGAAGGTATATGGCCGGTTGTCGTTCTACTTCTCAAAATACCCATATTTATTAGAGTAGTATGGAAACATAAGGGTCAAATCCACAGGGAAGACTTTAGCAATTAATTTTTTATTTACCTAAACTAAGAATTAAAAGTAATTTTGTAGAAATAAATTCATAAATTAAATTATACTAAATTTAAGCGACAATCTATCTAGATGAATTTATATATTGAACGAATCCTAGGGTTTTGAATCCACAATTAACCTATTTTGATGGCTTTTGCTATGAAATACCTTACAATCATTTTAGCAACTTAGGAAGATGTTTTTGGTCTTTTAGACTAAATAGAGAGGGCACAAGCAACTTACACTATCCTCTATATATCATATGGGCGCAAGAAGCTTATATGATATTAATACCTTAGATTTTAATCATTCACATCTATTAAATATTTAAATTCCATAACAAGTAATGCCACACATTATAAAATCCCCCCAAACAACAAATCTCACAACAACGATTTCAACTTGTTAAAAAAATTCATCTACCATGTCTAGTTATATGCAACATGCAACCATCAACATACAACCACAAAGATGAGCTCATGACTTTCAACATGCAATAGTTCTGATAGATGAAAAAGTTATTTAATTAATTGCTATAAATACCAAGGTAGCAAAGGTTACATCAAAATATCATACTTGCTTCATCATGACCCTAGAAGCAGAAAATTAGCTACTAAAAAAATTCAGAATTTTGATTCATAAAAGAGAAACTAAGGGTTAAAGAGGTAGGAATCGCTTAGGGATGGTTGAAAGGAGATTGAAGAAGCAACGAACAGCAGCAACTCCTTGATTTCTCTTCATTTCTCGTTCTGGACAGCAATTTCCTCCTTCTAGATGGCCTAGGTAGCACTCCAAACTCTCTCCTTTTGATAGAACTTGGGTTGGGGAAGAAGTTGGGAGGCTAGGGTTTGCAGATCAGGGCTTTTTGAGAGATTTGCTTTTGGGGTTTTTGTAGAGTGACAATTTTTTGTCTCTTTTTCCTCCAACAAAAAAATGGAATTAGTCTTGGAAAAGGTTGTGATATCATGGAGATCATGAGTAGTTATTCCCCCTTCTTTTCTTGACTTTATCTTTGAACACATGAAATATCTCTTAATTCCTGAAAAAAATCATAATTGAAACTCTTTAGAGTAGAATTAATCAATTAAGCACAAATAAAGACAAAGTGGAATAAAAGAATATTTTTGCATTTTATCCATCACATTTTTTGTTGAAATTGCTATAAAAACTTGCAAATTACAAAACAAGTCTTTCATTTTACAGGCTGGTCCGAGCAAAGAGCAAACCAGTAATTTGTCTATCCCATCTCCTCCTGCTAGGCAAGATAACTGCAAGAGAGCGCGTATTGCTCCGGACGGGAGTTACATTAATAATGAGTCTGCAGAGGTTGTCTCCAAGATTGTAAGTGATTACATTTAATTCTTATGGTTTGTATACATTTATTAATTAATAAAATAGTATTAACGTTAGAGAGTGATATAATTTTTAACATTCTTGTGGTTCGTAATAGGACAATCTTAGACTGCAAGTTTCCCAAAGCGAATTTGTTTCAGATGACAGAAATGATATAATGTCTGAAGCCTTGGGTAGAGAGGAGCACTATCAGCGAGTATGTGGTGTCGGTAGTCGAATAGAACTACGACAATACTTTGGGTCATCATCCTCAAACCGTAATTATAGAGGAATTCCTGCGAAATGCAAAAAAAAGATCCAGAAGCTGCAAGAACAAATGAATACGGTGCTTAATAAATTAAGTGCATTGTCTGATATGGTTACACCTACTCAGACATCACGAAGTACTGCTGGAAGTATGAATCTTGAAGTTGAACGCCCAATTTCCATACATGAGGAAAAACAAGTAAAAATAATAAAGAATGAGAATGTATTAACTCCATAATTGTTGATATATTATTCATGTAGGTATGTTCTAATACTATTTCTTTATGATATATTCTCTGTGGTGTTTCTACATACCATGTCGGATGTAGGTTAAAATTGACGTGATATGTCTTTTTATTTGATTTTTTTTGCGAAATTTTGTTTTTAATAAAATGACATATCACGTTGGTTACAACCAAAAAACCAATGTGGCATCCCTACATAACTCGTCGGTTGTTTGTTCGACGTAATAACTCCCTTATCACATCCCCTAGTACCACGTCGGTCAGCTAGGGTGGTCAACCCGACGTGATAAGTCAAAAAAACCAACGTAATAACCCTAATTTGCAGCAGTCAGTATAGTATGCGTAATATGTGGTGCCCCAATAGTCAATGACTTTTTGGGCCATTTCCACTTCTTATATTTACTTAGTAGAGTGTGTTTTACTTTCATCTTCTGAAATTTGACTGATTTTTTCCCTCTATCAACAAATTTATTAGGAAGAAGACATAATAGAAAAATCTTCTGTCAAAGAGTGGATAATGGAAGTAAAGGGGATGGTAGACAGATTTTAGTCACCTTGACCTAGGTGAATGAATGGTGTTTTTAATCAACCTTGGTTCTTCCGACATTTGGAGGAATGGACGTTGTCAATGTTAGAGATAATCTTGTGTGACAAAGTCTGCAAAATAATGTTAGGTTTTTTATGTTTTTAATCAACCTTGGTTCTTCCAACATTTGGAGGAATGGACAATGTTAATGTTAGAGATAAACTTGTGTGACAAGGTCTACAAAATTAGGTTAGTTTTTTTTTGATGACCCAGAATCTCTCGGCACCTGCCCCTAATTTGGGACAAGTGGGTTGCAGTTCCAAACTGGGGGCGAACCAACACTATTTTCACCGAGCACATTATAATAATGGTTTTTCTCTATTAGTTAAATTCACATTAGTTGTTAATTACCCACTTCATCGGCGTAGTTGTTCTTGAAGACCCATTTGGTAATCATGTATTCTTTTTTTGGGCACAAACCTACTTTTGTCGAGGTGAACTTTCACACCTTTGTACAGCATGTTTGCTGTGAGCTGTCTGCTAATGCTACACATCTCTAGCTTTGTGTGGATCTCCTTTTCAATTGTTATGCTCTATGATTTGCGTATGTCAGAAAAAAGAAATTATGCTCACTTGTTAACGACCTCCACCTCTTTTTGCATGCTTATGCCTGCCTCGTGTTTAATGTGAATCTTCCGGTCTTCCCATTTCGTTGGAATGGCCAAAAGTTTAGGGGCCAAGGTGCCTCCTATTTAAGTTGAAAGGACATTTTTGTCTTCTCTGAAAAAAGCTTAAGCTTTTAAAAGAGACTAATGAGTTCCAATTTTTAATTTAGTGTCTGTAACGAATATTTCCGGTCTAGTTGTTTTCTTTGCTACAGCCATTTGGGTTGTCTACTTGTCATTGCCATGCATATCGTAGCGTGCTAGTAAGCATTGTGGGCATAATGAAGTATTCTAGGATATCCTGCTCTTTGTGGACAAAATTGCAAAATATATAACGTTGAAAATTTGAAATCCTGTGCTTTACCAAAATTGGTTTTATTTCAATGAACTGCTTCTACCATATTCTGAAAGTGCCCAAAGCTGTGTGCTTTTGTTAATTGTGGGTCTTGCAGGAGTCAAATGAAGCTTCAAAAACATATCAAATCAAAGCTAAGAGTGCATCTGAAATTGTTCCTCTGATCAGGCAAAAAAATTCGTCAAAGCCAGCTGAGCATTCCTCTTCAAGCACTGGCATAGGAAGTGCAACAGCAGAGGAAGCTGAAATAGCACCTCAAGTTTCTAATAAGGTTCAGTTGTTGAAAAAGGCTTCGAAGGATGAAAAGGCTCCCAAGGTTGCAGGAAAGAATAATTTTCACAAAGCCTTCACCTCAGACCTAAACACTGAGCTTAAAGTTAGCCCCACCCTAGTAAATTTATCAAAATCTTGAAATCAGCTGCAATCTGGTTGGTCTTCTTTTATAACTGTGGATACCTTGTTCTGTTGCAGGAAAAGCTCTATAACTGTATATCATCTCCTTTGCTTCGTCGATGGTGTGTATCTGAATGGTTCTATAGTGCGATAGATTACCCATGGTTTGCAAGAAGTGAGTTCATAGAGTACTTAAGCCATGTTCACTTGGATCACATTGCTAGACTCACTCGCACCGAGTGGGGTGTTATAAAAAGGTGATCCACATTGTCTTGGTTCATGTATTTTTCTTTCAATTCAATTTCATCCTGTTGTGTACCCAATTTGATATTGACATATTACGCAGTTCACTTGGCAAGCCTCGTAGGTTCTGCCAACAATTTCTTAAGGAAGAAAAACAAAAGCTTGAAGACTATCGTGAATCAGTAAGAAAACGCTACTTCGATATAATAATAGGAACTGAGTCTCTCCCTCCCGATCTTGCCCCTCCTTTAACAGTTGGTCAGCGTGTTCTTGTTTGCCACCCAAAGACAAGAGAAATACATGAAGGGTGTGTGCTAACAATTGATAGTAGCCAGATCAAAGTTCAATTTAATCACCGCGAAATGGGTGTTCAATATGTGATGGTAACTTTCTCTTCCCATTTGTTTCTTTTGTGTAAGGTTTTCCTTTTACCATGTCTAGACCTTAAAACTTTGTTCCTCATTAAATTTGTTCCTTTTCAGGATGTTGACTGTATGCCACTGAACTGCTTAGAAAATATGCCTGATACTTTGAAGAAGCGATATCTGGCTGACAGATTTCTTAATGTCTGGCAGCCTGGATTTTGTGTGCATCCCTGGGGAGTGAATCTAAAAGCCTCTTCCCCAGCTAGTGGAAATTTTAAAACTGTAGAGTTGTCTGGTCACTGTTTTGCCACTGATTATCTCTTGACTGTATTGATGAAGGATGGAATGGTACTTGTTTTTCACTGTTTAGGTTGTAAAGAGAACAGGTAGAGTTATTTCTTATGTTCACAATCTTGACAGAGGTGTCTTCGACAGGGGGACACTATTGATGCCATTGGACGGGCTAAAGTTGTAGCAAATAGAGTTTCTTCTGCAATACGAATGGCATTGTATACTCAGCCATTCTCTCATGCTCAACTTCAAGGGAAAGAGGATGACTTGAGAGTTTTTTCTGAACTGACGGGGGCTCTTAAAGAAAAGGTTTTTTCTTATTTTTTCTGCGAATGTGTCTTATATTTCTCCATGTGGAATCCAGTTATGAAGGTTTTTAATTTTATTTGAATGAAGTATTTTTTTGTATTTCAAGGATCATGAAAGTTATTATTCAGTTTCTATTGTGTACACCCAGATGAAAGAACCTTTAAATACTGAGTTCTTTTTGTCTATATACCATCTTTAAATGCCAAATTTATCTAAACCATCCTCTTAAATTGACTTTTTTCCTCTATATTGTCTCGATATTAGTTGTCTTATATGCTCTGTGAACTTTTCCTTCTTTCATTTATACCTTCTGGTTAACATTTGTCAGTCAAGTTGACAGAAACTGTTACTGTTTTCCTGCCAAAATCTCCCTCGCATTGTCCTTCCCTTCTTGTGTAAAACCCCTAACCTGCACAACGAGCTTTGACTTTTTCCACTTCTCTGATGATTATTGATTTGTTGGCTGGTAGTGGGGATCAAAGAAACTAGCGGACTGATCAATAAAAAGATACAAATAGGTGCAAATTCCGACATCACCACAGCCCACTTCATTTTCTCGCTCATCTCGTGGAGCGGCATATCGAAAACCCCTCAGGAACAGAGAAGGCCCATGGCCAATTGGGCACACCACTCATCCAACATGAGTTCCCAGTTTTTCAAATAGATCCCTCTATTTCCGTTTATCAGCTCAACCACAGCAAGCGTATAGATGATGAGGGTTCGTGTGGTGTCTGGCTGCTTTTTAGGTCAGCCGACGTCTTAGACCACCTCTTTCACCTCTGGAGTCACAGAATGAACTGATACTTGGAAAACCACTTCCCGTTGACTCCATCTCAGGATAAGCCCAAAGGAAATAGATGATGTTGCCAACTCCTTTGCATCATTTTCATCTTTCTGGCAGAAAAAATGAGTCGTCACCCGACCGAATCTTTCTTTTTTTGTGTGGAAAAACTTATTTTACTGGGGAAGACTTGATGAACAACTGATTTGAGGACGGACGAAGCCCACCCACGACTTCCGTAAGTGGATGGTGATACGAAATTTCTAGGACTACAGTGAATATTCCACATTCACATTGAAACTTGAAAAATAAAATAATTAGAAAATTAATCTGTTTTCTTATTTATTCAATCCCCATAATCATTAGGGGTGCAAATATGGGAATATGCAAGAAAATCTGTGATTATAATAAATGGGGCAATTTAGTGAGTTACAGAAAGTAGTATAGTGAGAGTTAGGGCAAATTCCTCTATATGTTTGGAGTTAAAAGATTTCTGAGTTCTCTTACTCCACCTTGCAAGTGGTTTGAGAAGAAAGAAGTTGGTGTTCCTTTCGTTGTTTGGTAGGAAAGTTCGCTTCAAATCACCCATCTAAATATGCAATAACACAGCTATATATAACATGTAACCTATCTATTTTGAGGTTAAAATCTTATTGTTGATGCTTACTTCATATTTTTTTACTTTAAGGCTCATAGTTATAAACTAAGGACTTGGGGTTTGAATTTTTCTATTTATTTGTAATGCTTATGTGTTTAATAATGTCAGTGGTTATAAAGGACAATGGTGGATTTTTTTAGTTTTTGTTTTGGCTTGCTAACCTAGTTTTTGAGAGTGATTGTGCCATATGGGGCGCTCCCCCCTCTTTTGTACAATTCAGTTTTTTTATTAATATAGTTACTTTTACCGATAAAAAAAGGAAAGTGGTGGATGAAATCTTTTCAGGTTGTGTTTCATATAAGTTTTAGTGGATGTTGTGCCTCATATTAATTTTAATGGTTGATGCATCAATCTTTTCATTAGGTTCAGATAAGGATTGATTCATTAGAAAAGAGATGTACTGCGAGCATTGCACGTTCAGATTGTTGTTGTCAAGCCAACCTACTGTTTAGTTCAAGTGTTTTGACTAATTTTAGTTATAGGTTGTTTTATGTTTATCCCAGGAGGTATTTCGCTGTCAAATTAATCACTGATCATGGGCTTGATTAATTAATATATCATCAGCCAAATGCCTTACAGAGCTTCATAATGAATCCTGGTTAATATCATTTAGGGTCTAATTGAGAATTCTCAAATAGGAATTGAGAGAATCAAATATACAAATTGGGGGTCCCTTCTCGGTCCATTGGGGTTGGAACACCATTTTTCCTGTTTATTCGTCTTTCATATTTATAGGCTGTGGAATTACTACGATAATTACAATTGCCATTGCTTTGTACTACTAAAAGAATCACTTTTCTGGAAGCTAATGTAAGTTAGTGCTAGGAGGACTTGTTGGTAGAATTGAAGAGTATGAAGGATGAAGTGTCCAGGAAGCAAAAGGATGTTCAATCTACGAAAGACTTGGAAATTTTCAAGGAACAGTATGGCTTGATTTTTTTACAGCTGCATAATGCCAGTGAAGTGGTATGCTGCCTCTTTTAACTCTTCTATTGTTAGAACTTCTTGCTTCCAAGTTCCAATTTATATTTTTGCATCTTTCGTTCCTCTTAAAAAATCATAGTTATTCGGTTGAATGAAAATTATTTAATTTGCTGAGTTCTTGTACGATTTTCATGCAAATTGCAGATAACTTCTTGTCTATATCATTTAAAGCAGCGGAACACCTTGGGAGGGGTTTTTGTTCCTAGGCAGGTATGCACAGTGGTTTCTGTTAAGCAAGCAGGACTTACTAGCTTGTTAAGTGAATCTGCTAAGGGTGATTCAGGATCTAACATTATGGAGATCATGGGGTCTTCAAGAAACAAAGCAATGACTATGGTTAACATAATTGTGAAGGTAAATATGGTTTTAGATCTTTAATAGTTGTCATGTCACAAAAAAACATTACCATATTTACATGACAGGTTGTATTTCTTTGCTTTGATGCATTGTCTGTTTGACGTAAACCATTTCCCTTTTTATTAGTTCTCAGCTTAGTCATATCATTCTTGTCCTAAGTATGCTAAGTAAATCATTCCATTTTTCCCCTTGCTATGGCATGCCATGCAACATAAAACATACAGCTTTTGATTTCATTCCTGATTTAACATACTATGATAATCAAAAGTTTCTAAACAATGATTACCAATACCTCTTGTTTATCTCTTTTTTTACACGTGGATATTAGGCCTTATCCTCTCTGAAGGAAGGAGAAAATACCTTCGTGAAGGCCAGTCAGGCTTTAGATTCCCCAAGGAAATGGCAATTAGGAGCAAGCTCAGGAACCCCAGCATCAAAAGTTTTTCACATGCATGATTTGGGAGATGGTATTCCTGGTCGCCACAATAAAGTATCCTCTCCTACATCTGCCGGAACACTTGAGAACGATGTTTTACATAATTTTTCTGGTGGAAATGATTATGAATTTCCTTCTGAGCTCATTTCGTCATGCATCACCACCTTGCTAATGATTCAGGTAAAATCCAACATTTATTGAAGGTTACATGTTCAGTTAAACACTTGCAGTACCTTATTTGCACCTAAGAGTTGCATATTCATTTATATATATATATAGCAATAACCTTTTATTTATTTATCTGGTTCTTCTTTGCATTACTGTGAATCTGTGATATTGCAATCACATTTTATTCGTGTGTCAATGCACTGAATTTTTTAATTCTATGTTCCTTTTCTTTTACCAGAGATGTACAGAAATGAACCGTCCACCCGCTGAGATTGCTCTAATTCTTGATTCATCAATTGCAAGCTTGCTGCCAAATTGTGCAGAGAATCTCCCTATCTATGGAGACATTGAGTTGATCATGGGTATCATCAAAAAACAGATGTTGTCGCTCATACCAACACCGCACACAGATCTTCCCGTACAACACCATAAAATAAACCAAGATACACAGATGTTTTCTTATTAAGGAAGAATATCTTTGTACATCAAATTAGCGTCCGAAAGGTTTTCCAAGCGTGTTGTGCATGAATGCTGGTAGAGGGTTTGAATCATACCTGTAAAAAATAGGTATGGCAATGCGGTCTGTAAAGCGATGCAATCTTCTCCAATATATGATTTTTGTTAATTTGTGATATGCATTCCTCTGGATTTCTTGCGGCAGCTGCCAATAAAGCACTACTGTGATAGTATAACAATAATGTACTATCAATTGATCTCAGGACTTTGGCTAATGGCTGCCTTCTGGTTGGCAAAGTATATACGGTGCACCGTTGGCCCAACGTACGTTATCCTCACGAGACTTCTAGGAACCCTTAAAACGTAACGTAATGTCCATGGTTTATAGCATGATGACACGCACAAACCAAGTTTAAGTCTTCAGCTAAGCTCAAGTCCATTAATTCAGACTTCCAATTCCAACTTCAAGCCCAATTTGCCTCAGCTGCAGGCTTGCAGCTGAGGAGAATCTCCCAGTAGTGGTGTTTCTATCCATCTCCATCCACTGCAGAAGTATCACTCCGTTTGCCTGAAGCACACCAACTGTTTGACAAATTGCTTGAGCTCAATAACTCAAAGCTGCGACGACTCTCTACAATCGCGCGATGGAGTTTCTTATCACATCCTTCTGTCTCATTCAAGGTGTTCACTTCTTTAGTTGATGCTCAAATGGATAAAACCTGTATTTTTTTTATTTCTACTCATTTGCTACCCAAAAAATGTACAAAACTACATGGTAATCACCAATAACACAAAATCACCAACAATACATGGTAATCTGAATTTCTAACACCAATCAATCAACATCAATCATCAATTACATAAAATAACTAGAAACATAAAACATTCATTCAACCGGGTTTAGGTATATATATTTAATATATTAAATTATTAATAATTTAATTTATTAATATACGGGTAAATGGATAAACGGGACGGGTAAGAACTATAACGGCTACCCGCCCCGTTTAATAGTCGGGTAAGCGACTAATCGGGTTGACGGATAATAGGGTGGAAAAATTCATCCGCTACCCGAACTAAACGGGTCGGGTTGGCGGGTAATATCCGTCCCATTTTCAGCCCTACTTCATATTGGATATGGTCTACTTGATCTTATATGGTGATTTTTATGGAATAATTTCATATATAAATTAATAAGTTTTCTCTGTAAAGAACTTGCTGGCAGTTTAGTTTGAGACCAATCATAAATTGTGGTAGTGGGAATTCTGTCCTTTTATGCGCTTAAGACACAAATCATGTCAACAAATGACAGATTAGAGCACTTCTTCAAAGTTTGAACTCCTCTAAACTTTTCTTGGATATGAAAATAGCATATGAAATTAAAAAAACAGAAAATGCATAGCATAGCAATTCCAATACGAAAATGTTTAGTAGATGCAGACCTCCTTGACGCTCGTAAAAATGATAACTACTCCTATTTAAAAAGGGTCAACCGTAAGTATAAAAGGATACCCCATAAGTGATGAAATATACTGGAAATGATGGAATGCCCTGTGTTTAAAAATGACAATCACCCTATATAAAAAGGACAAACATCATGTTTAAAAAAATAACACGTCTTGGATAATGTACGGGTATGAATGACAACCCCCCTATAATATCAAAACATCGTGTTTTGCTTATTCGATTTCTTTCTTTCCAGATTATTGATACCTGATCAAATGTTATGCGTGAATTAATTTGAAAAGGTGGAATATAATTGTGTCATGATATTTTTATGAATGTACTGGATTATATCAAATCTCATTTGGTTTCTTGTCTTGATTACTATTGTGGTGCACTTGCAGAGGTAACCCAACAAATAATGCCCATGGGACTCGGTATTACCGGTCGACTTTTTGAGGTAACTGTGTAAGTCACTTATTGGTTCCCTGTTTGAACAATTATTAGATAAAATTTGATGTTATTGTTGTTAATATGGATAGTTTAGTTAAAATCACAAAACATATCATCATTGCCTGGGAGACTTATGAATTGACGTTGACATGATATTTCCTATAATATAAATATCGCTTTTGATATCTAATCTGTAATTGATATAAGTATTTTTGTGTTGATGTAATCAACATAATAATATTTCTTTGCTTCTGACTTCTCAGATACAAACTCAAACATTATTTATATCTATAATTTTCTGTATTCTTTCGTATCGATATTAATTTCCTATAGATATAGATAGCATACGTCCATTTTTTTATAGCTGTATCATATGTAGTTCACATTCGCACCTGAAGTATGAATGTAATTATATTTCTCAATACCACTTATATTTTGAGTTATCTTAAACAATAATTTTAGATGGCATTGTCTTCCACTAGATAATATTTCCTCCCTACAAAAGACACCAATCTTGAATTTTCTGAAGTGTCATACTTGGGAACGTACCCATTGTTTTGATGCATGGTCGGAAAATATTTGATTTTCGACTCATTGGAAATGGACACATTAAGTATGAATACACTAATCTATGACCAGGGGAGTTATTGAAGACATGGACACAAGTACATCAACTTTTTGGTTTTTATATTGTCTCAAGTTCATGCTAACGTTATATAATTGCAGGGCATAATCTATTGGCAACAACAAGAACAGGAAGAGAAGAAATGGCAGGCAATTCGAGCACGAAAAGCAACCATGTCATGCTTCTGAAGGCGACAGACCCAATCCTCCTCGCCTTCTTCCTGATATTCGTGGTTGCAATTCCGCTATTCGACTCCCTGTTATTGCCAGGCCTACGTCTCCAAGTGTTGATGCAGCTAAAGAAATGGTACACAACAGAGTCCAGAGATTACTTGACAGATGAGAAACCCGGCTTCTTTCTGGGGCTTATGTGGATGGAATTGGTCTTCTTTTGGCCTCTCTGTGTTTCCTGCTTCTACGCCGCCCTCGTGAAGAAGTCGTGGTATCAGACTGCTTGCCTTGTTGCTGGGGTCAACGTCGCCACTGCCACGGTGAATTTGCACTTAACTGAACATCTTCTATTGTGTTTATGATATATGTTATTTTGTTATTGTGTACTGATTGATTATTATATAGGTTGGATCATAACAATTGAGTTTATCAATCATATGAATTGAGTTTCCTAGACCTCATTGATCTATAAGTACTTAACCTATATGATCTCTTTGCTTGCTCTCTCAATTCGAACCATCAAAGTAATTTGTGTAAAACATATGAATTTAAAGGGTCAAGCCTCAACCTGACAAGTTCATGCGACGAGTCAAAAAAATATATTTAAAGAAGGTATTACATATATTTTTCAGTTAAATCCAAACATGTAACTCGTGTGCTGAGAATCGATCCCAAACATGGAACTTATCTTAAATCTTGTAGTGAGCATCGAGTCATGTTTGTAGGTTGGGTCGATTTTGTGATTCAGTTATCATCAGTACGTATCTGAAAATACAGTTTTTATGAGTTGTAGTTCTAACAAATTGTTATTCAATCGCAATCCACTTGAAGCCGATCGAAAGTCTAACCGACCGGGAAAAAATGTTGCATACACATAAGCTGTAATAAGACCTTGTTGCTTTAACTGTTGTTCTCTTTTGTTTCTTGTAGGTTGCTGTGATGGGTGAGCTGTTGGGGTCAGGAAAGACAACGAAACAATTGTACAAGATGCAGGCTCCTTACGTTATTTTCTCGGTCGTGGCGACGCTTAGAGGGCTCATCCCTTGCTCTTCGTCTAACGAGGCAGTCGACGCTCTATTCAAAATGCTGAGAATTGCAAAGAATAAGAGTGCTTAGAAGAAACTTGGCGTCTTAAGGTTTCTGAACTTTCAATCTCTTGCTTTTGGATGAAAAAAGAATCAGCTATATATCTAGTTGAACTAGTCTTCCATATACTTTGTGTTGATTGTCAAGGATTGGTCCGTTATGTTTGTTATGCTTTATGTTCCTGTCTAGAAATGGTTGTGTTCTGTTTTTTACAAGTATTTTTGTTTGGAAGTTGATTCTTGCATGTGAGTTTCAGTTTTGGATGCTATGAGAAGAGTAACTTCTTTTTTGAATTTGTGTAAGGACAAATGAGCACAGACACCTTGCAAAATATTAAATAATTTGAGTAGTTGATTTTTTGACTAGTTCAAAATTAAAGGTCTTCAAAAAGAAATTGGGCCTCGATTTGTAAACGTTAAGCCCGAATAAACCCAGTTATACTCGTTCTACTTTAAGCCCAAGCTGAAATCAGGTTGAGTGACGTAAGAACAAGACTTGTGCATTATTTGAGTTGCACTTTTAAAAGTGCTTCGTATATATGAATATGTGGTTAATTACACTTATAAGTACATGTGAGAGAATCTTCAATAGATATCAAAACAAATGAAAGAAAATGACAAATTCAGAATATGACAAGTTGCCAACCAACAATTGCTTCACTACCATCATACTCTAATAACTGGATTTTTATTTTTTTATTTTACTTTAAGATGGATAATTTATGGTGCGGTTGGTGGTTTCCTTCAATATGTTGCACGCAAAGTGAGAATGAGATTAAATCCTAAAGCTTTAATAAAATGGACAAGCACATTTGAAATTGGTCCGTAATTTTCATAAACACAAAAGGTGGAGTCCATGAACATGAAATGACGATTTGAAATTGTGTTTTTTTCTTCTAATTTTATAATATTTGATAAGTTTGTTCAATGAACATAGCTAAATCAACGGTAGGAGAAAAACACGATTTGTTAGATATTATTTTTGAAGTATTAGTCATCGTATTATACTAGCAATGTAAATTTAGAGATGCATAAGCCGAAAAAAATGACATGTAGAATTCGAACCTAATTTTTTTAGTTGAGGTAACTTCAAGCAAAAAGACATGATTTTTTTTTTCTTTGGAAAATTTACCATTAATTTGCTAACATGTCTTGCTAAATGTAAGAATTAAGTACGGAAATCATCTGGGGTCACTTCGTAGGTTTTAGTTCTGGATTAGTTGCATCTAACATCGATTTTCAACATGTGAGTTTCGTATTTGAATTTAATCTCTTAAACTAGTTGGAATAGTCAATACGTTACACACCAATTAATTAAGTTACATGATCAATTAATTAAAAGGTGGATTAATTTTCTAATAAAAAAGTGCACAACATGACAGCATATATTGATAATGTGGGTGGGATTTGTTACCGACAGAGTGGTATAGATCTCGGATCTATACCGACACCACTTCTCCTCTACCACAATTTTGTCTTCTTAATGTGATGGTTGACATTTAATAAAGACCGATTTCAAAATAATTTAGTTTGTCTTTTTATCTATTCTATTTTGACATCTGTATGGGCATTTGAATTTTTTGTTGCGAAAATGTGGAGAATATAATCTTTTGACTAATCTTTTAGTTTTTTTAATAATTCGATTATTATTAGATCAAGAAGGTTGATTGAATTAATACTAAAATGGACGGATCGATGGTAAGAAGAAAGTAAAATTGAATGAAATAATGCTGCTCATCATAGAGGAAAAACTTGGAAGTTTTCCATTTTTTTTTTACCTTTTTATAATACACAGTAAACTTAAAACAAATAGTTCATTTATAAACAAAAAAACATGCATATGTTTCACACCTAAGAATGAAAATGTACCATATAAACCTAAGTAATAAAATTTTCAAAATGAAAGTATGCTTCAAAGCATTCGAAAACAACAATGTCACGATTCCCATCTAGAAAACAAACCTTAATTTTCCATACGAGCCTATGAAGTCTAAACAAATAATTTAAACTTCTTATTTTATTTGAGAAAAAAATCCTAAATGGGTAAACGTAATTATTAAGATTATAAGTCATATATATTAGGATTGGATAATATCTTTTTCCAATGTTTCGACGATAAGAATCCATTCTTGTCATTAGAAAGTAGAAGTTCAAATTGTTGGTAATTGTAATCCATCATTTATACTCATTCCATTGAGTGGTAGCCGGAAATATGGTATATATTCATCTATTTTTTTTAAAAATCAGTTAACGTATGAGCATTGAAGTAATGAGAAAAAGGCAAAGAGGGTATTCTATTTGGAAAAAAAGTGTGATCAAAGAAGGTATTTAGGGGGGGGGGGGGGTTGTGCAGTCGGATTCCGAGGGAATCCAACGGAAACGGAATTTGGATTCCGGTTGATCCCGGAAAGGAGTTGTTTGTGCACGAAAGCATGGATTCCGTCGGATTTTGTGGTATGTATAAAAATTTCTTTGAGTTTTCCGTCACTTTGAGGTCGAAAAGCCACGGAAACCGAATTTTTTCGATCGACCTTCAAACATTCGGTCCACCGAAATGAATATAACGGATGACCGAACATATTTCGGTCCACCAAATTCGTAACTGGAATGACCCGTTCGGACGACCGAACTTAGTTCGGTCTTCCGTTTACTAAGTTCGGTCTTCCGTTTACGTTCACTCTGAGAAGTCGCATTTACTTTATCTGTTCACTCTGAGAAGTCGCATTTACTTTATCTGTATGGGCCGAACTAGTTCAGTTGACCGAAACTAGTTCAGTAGTCTGTTTTCTTTATCCCCTTTCCCAAATCACTTTCCGACGCATGCACAAACAACAAATTTCAGTCAAAGGGAAATTGTTTTCCACTGGATTATGTTTTCCTTTACTTTCCAGTTGACTCCGAAAATCACTTTCCACGCCACTAACACCCCCTTAAGGTATTAGCTGTGTAAGGAGAGTAAACAAATATTGGCCAGAAGAGTATTAATTAAAGTGAAAACCAACAAAATTTGTATGATTTCCATGCAAAATGCTAGATGGTGGAGAAAATGGCACGTAAGGTATAGAAAGAGAGTTGGTGAGGGTAGGTGGGTTTGGTAGTTGGTTAGAATGTCGATATAGTCCACAAAGTCTCTCAAAAGTGGGCCCAAAACCAACAACAACCCGTTCAGACTTGGGATCTCTTAATACTTATAAACTTATATTTAATTAGTATTTTGGTTAAGATTTGTAATCTAAGTTTCACGACTAATTCTTCTTTAAAGATTATTCGAATAAATCGTTTATCAGGCCTTGCGAACTATAGAGTCGTGTTATTGTGTGATTTACAAATGACATCTACAACTGGTAGGTTTTATACGTACTCTCACGCAATTTCGATTTGGGTTAACTCAATTTTGTTCGGTAATATAAAATAATTATGAAGATCTAATTACGAGTTAAAGATTTACATTTTATTACGTTAAAATCTCACTATATATTGGTAAAAACTAAAAACTATAAGGAAATTGATTTTCAAAAAGGAAAATAAAGGAAAGTAGGAACTGACGCACGAGTTCTTCGTTTTTGCAAACCTTCTCCTCTATTTTACTCTTTTAAAATTAGGGGAGAAATTTTAAAAACTCTTCGGTAGGTAGATATGGATGCCCCGTTTGGAATCTAACTATGGGAAAACTAACTTTAGGATTGTGAAATTTATGTAAGAAACATAAAGCTAACAAATATATATTTTTGTCGAGATTCCAGATTTGAGATTAATTGCAATTGCATCTCAAAGGCTGGCTTTTGGGAAGTTGAAAACGAATGTTGCAATTCCAAAGTCAAAAGCTCACGTTCCAAACGAATCTAATAAGACTACAAAATTTCTTAACTCAGATATTTGTAGCCAAAGTTAGTGTCCAGCAGAGAAAGCAATGGGATCCCTTTGATTCACTCAATTAATAAATAAATTTATGAATTTCGAGCTCCTAAATGTTAAACCTTCTGGTTTTGGGCCTTTGGAATTTTCCAAATACTACTATTAGACAAGTGGATTTTGCCCTGATTTTCCTGTCCTCAATTCCTAATACCAACCGGTTAAATGTTTTTTGGATTAAAAAGTAAGTTTTTTTGATGAGCACGAAAACCAAACAACAACATGACTACATGGGTATTATAATATAAAGAAACCTCTAAACGAAACATCTCTGTCCAGGCACCTAATTTCGTTTGAAAATGATACTACTACATCTAAGAACTAAGTTGGAACTTGGAATAAGTAACAAGGTCAACACCTACCAACATTCTTTGTGGACCTCCAATACTTCTATAAAAAAAGGAAGAAAAAGGAAAATTATTGTGTCTAATGTATGTAAGAATAAGCAGTTTTTGTGGAAACGTAATTAGTAATTGGATATTTTCAAATTTCAAGATTTCAACCAAATATTGATTCTCACTTGAATCTTATTCTGGTTAGTGTTCCATTATGTGAATTTGCCCAAACTTCTCTTCTCAGCTCTCACAACCACCAAGAAACCAGAGCAGGGTTTGCTTCACTTCTGAATTTTGATATTTTTGTGATCAGTCTAATATGTTTGTTTTTCAAGCAATACTAAAGCAAAGAAATTAATTAAGTCATGAGACAATATGTTAGCCATTTGAACTGACAGAAAATGGCATCTTAATTCTCCAGTCAAAATTACAAGATGAAGAAGAAACAGATGTAATTGGGGACCGGTTGCAAAATATAGGATAGAAAAATATAAAGTGAAAAAAATAAAAGCATTATGTCTTGATGATGACGACGGTGATAAATAACAAAACTGAAGAGTTTCTATAGTTTGAATACAAAATTGGAAAGAAAAAAAACATCATATTTGGTTTATGAAAATATTTTGAAATGAAAAATCTAAATATGTCCTTATAAACATATATATGTATATATATATATGTTTTTTTCTCTCTCTCTTTTTCCTTTAACTCCTAGAAAAACTTCAAACTCTCTCTTATTTTTTTAAATGAAACTTTCTTTTGTGTCTCAAAAAACTTCATTCATTTATATATATATATTGTTCAAACAAAACATTATCCTACATCATCATTCATCACTCTTACAAAACATATCAAAATTCTCCTCGAAAATAAAACTTAAACACATTCAACTAGTTCAACTGGTCACCAAAACATAGTCTTAACTCTTAACTAAGGGATACATATCCAAATATCTTATAGTCAACCCACATCCAATTTTTTTTCATTTTCCTCCTAAACCTAGGACTTTTGGGGAAAATGTACTTGTGAAACTAAAAACACAAAAATCTTGACTTAATCGTAACAAATAAGACTTAAAAAGAAACGTAACTAACTTACTTTGGTCCCAAAAAATATCCACAACTAACTAATACGATACAAATCTGTACGCCCAACCCACATCCAAGATTTTCCTCTTCTTGTAACTTGTAAGTTCCAAAATACAAAACCCTGGACTTAATTGCAATTAACCAGGAGAATTTGCTTTTGACAAAAAAAACTTCAATTTCAATTTTTCTTTAAATAGATACCCCCACTAACCAAACCATTTGCCATTTGCCAAACACAAACCTCGCGAGAGAGAGAGAGAGGGAAGAAAGCAGAATCAGATCTTGCTCCCTCCACCTCTGCCTCTTCCTGGTAAGATCCGATCCCTCTCCTTCTCATTCCAATCCCCAAACGACCCATCAATCCATTTTGGGTTTCCCCTTCTTCTTGTCTCCAACTCTCGCTGTGTCTTTTGGTCGGACGAATGAGAACAATAAAGTAATTTGAGAGATTCGTTTTGCGGATCTGGATTGTGGTGCGTGTGGGTTTTTTCGTTTTGGGTTGTTGTCGGAAATATGTTTTGGGTTAAGTTGAGAAGGTTTTCTCTTACAAAATTTTTTTGGGTTGAGTTTAGCACAATTTGAAGAAGATCTATCATCTTTAGATTAAATTTAGTTAGTGACATGTTTTTATCGATATATTTATTTCTAAATAACATCTTAATTGAATATTATCAAGTAAAAATATTTGATTACCTAGCAAAAGATATTATTTGTGTTAGTTTCATGTAAAAAAATCAACATATCATATAATAATGTTGTATTCGTGTTAAATTGTGTACTAATTATTTTATATTTGCATCTTCACAAATCATCGTAATAAAACATTCAACCACATAAAAGATTTCTTCTCAAGTCGTGTCTAAATCGTGTCAGCATTTCGAGTCGTGTTAGTGTATCGTGTCAGAAATTAACAGGCCTACTCACAGAAAGGTGGTGTTTTGGGTGGTTTGTTGATTTGGGTATTTGATGGATTGCAAAATGAAGTCTGGAGGTGTTTGTGGGGTTGTTTTGGTTGATATTTTGTTGGGTTTGTTGAATTTGTCCATGTGAAGAAGTAGACGGTTTGGAGGTTTTAGATTGTTCTCGAGGAAGATGTTTTGGTTCCAAAAAGGTGTTTTTCTCTTTGGGTAATGTGTTTTTTTGTGTTGTGTTGTTGTTGTTTTTCTTTTCATGAAGAAGCGTTTGCTTGCAAGCTCAAATCGAGGAGATTATGAAAAAGGATTTTCTCCCTTTTCGTTTATTTTTCCCGTCAACTATACTGACGAAGACGGACCATGAGACCGAACACATGATAATTCACTTCTTCTTATGGTTAGTAATGTTTCTTTCCAAATGTTTTTTGTCTCCTCGGAAAAAAATGTTTAATCCGGAGTTGTTCTTAACAACCTTATCTGGTCCTGTTTTTGAGATCTCTGGAATTGTTGTGCTAGACATTTTAAATTGCCACTCAAAATGTTGATTAGAGATCAGAGGTAGACTTCACTTTGGGCAGAACAAGGAATCTGCTGGTGCATGTTGTTTATCATAACACTCTCTCTATAGACGGGAAACATGTGACTTCCTTACCTTCTGCCTCTCAAAACACATTCTTGATAAGATATGGGAATCTTACATGAATTTCACTGGACCATAATTTCATTTTCCTTATAGCCCACCTGAAATTTGAGATTCGGAGATCCCACCTTTCGTATTGTTCTGTCATTTTGTTCTGAAGTATTTAATAGAATGTCTAATACCTTTAATAATTGCACTTAAAGATATCTAAGTTAATGTAAAAATTAAATCAAATTGAAATGTGGATTTACCTTATTCAGTTTGTGGTCCAATGGAGAACAATAATTTTGCATCTTTGAAGCCCTTCAGAGGGGGTACTGATCGAGAAATTGTCCATAGATGTTTTATTAGATTTACAAGACAATATGGTGAATTTAGTGTGTTTTCAAATTTATACAGAAAAGAGAGATAACGTAGCAAGAGATGGAAAGAGCAAAGTTGATCGACAAGGTGAACGCCGCTGCTGATGAAGGGAATACCATATTTTCCTTCGAGTACCATCCACCAAGGAAGAGCAAAGGCCAGACAGTGGACAGCTTCCTCGGTCTCGTCCGCAAAATGGTGGCACATGGCCCCACCTTCTGCGACATGACATGGGGTGCTGGAGGCTCCACATCGGACCTCACCCTGGAATTATCAGCCAGAATGCAGAATGAGGTCGGAATAGACACTATGATGCACTTGACGGTGCTTAGCATGACCATGGAGGAGGTTGACCATGCCCTCGACACTGCTAGAGCAAGTGGTATTAAAAACATCCTTGCTCTTAAGGGTGATCCCCCAATTGGGCAGGAGGACACCTTTGTCCAGACCAATGGAGGACTGGAGTGTGCATTGGATTTGGTAAGCTGTTACTCTAACTGTTAAATAAGATCCCATGTAGGTACCTACTATTGAACTGCTTCATTTTGACACTCTGCTAAGTTTTCAGTTTCTTTCTGTAGCACGACTTTAGCACACTGCAATTTGTAAAATCTACTTCCCGGTGAACCTTTAAAGTATATGTGGATGTGGTATTTAACTTGGTATTTTAGTTATTTCAAATTGAGAGTTGGAACTAGGAAGTATATCATTTGTACTGGTTTGGAAAAATTTCCCTTGAGAATTTGTAATCCTTCACAAAACATCAATATATGACATCTATCCAGGAGTTTCTAAAAAAATCACTAGTAAATCGGTAGGATCAGGAAATTTCACGACTTGGTCTAATTTATATCCTTTCAAAATCACACAAAATGCTGATGTTCCATTTCAAATATGATCATATTTGTTCTTATATATTCATTGTTGACATATTTGAAACTTTACGTATCCCAGTGTGTCTTTATTTAATCAGAATGCCACAATATGTCTTTAAGAGAAGTGGGAGGACAAAAGTTTCACAGAGGTTCTCTAGAAAAGATTATACCTATACATAATGGTCTCTATCAAGGATTCCGAAACTTGATCCACTCGTCATGTTTTTTTAGCTACAATCTGTATTTAGATTTGTTCTGTTATCAGCTTTACAACAGAAGATTGCATTTGCTGTTTGCAGGTACAGCACATCAAAGCAAAACATGGAGATTACTTTGGCATTGTTGTTGCTGGCTATCCAGGTATATTTCGAGACAAGACAAAATATCTCTAATACCCAAAAGAAAACAATCGTAAGAAGCTCATAGATGCAAGTATTTCAATGTTCGAATGTTCACCAAGTTCATTTCCGAAATTTAAGAAGTGAAGCCTGAGTTTGACCATAAGATCTCTCTGCTCTGCTGAGGAGTTCAATAAAGTCACCCTGTACTTTTCTAGAAACTTAATTGTGTTATTCGTCTCTCAATGGTCTTCCTTATGTTTTTTGCAGAAGCCCACCCTTGCAAGATACCAAAAGGAAGTGAGGTCGCCACAGAAGAAGGCTACCAAAGCGACTTGGTCTACCTGAAAAGAAAGATAGATGCCGGAGCCGACATGATCATCACTCAACTGTTCTTCGACACCGACATCTTCCTAAAATTTGTCAAGGACTGCCGCGAGATCGGGATAACCTGCCCTATAATTCCCGGCCTATTGCCGATCACCACTTACATGGGTTTCAAGCGCATGACCCAGGTCTGCAGGACGAAGATCCCAATCGAAATAAAGGAAACTCTAGAATCCATCAAAGACGACAAGAAAGCCGTCCGAGCTTACGGTATCAAACTTGGCACAGAGATGTGCCAGAAGATATTGGACAATGGGATCAAGTACTTGCACTTCTACACCATGAACACTGAATCTTCTGTCTTGGCCATCCTGAGGAATGTTGGTTTGGTGCCACAAGCTGAAGCTGAAGGGGAAGTTAAAGTGTCTGCCAAACAAGTGGAGGAAGCTGATAAAGTTCCTGGAGTTGCACAAGCTGTGTTTGCATGAAATATTTTGATGACAACAAAATATATGCTCGTGGTACCACTTGGTAATGATTTGTTGCCCCTTAGGAGTTGAGAATTAGTTGACTTTCTGTTGGTGGTTGGTGGAGTTGTGTTGTTTTGAGTTGGGGGTCTGTTGTCAGCAGTGGATGTGTTCTCGTGTAAGGATTTTCATTCTTTGGTGTAACCGAAAAAATATCATATAATGTGTTAATTCCTCTTTTTCATTATTTACTTGTATTGTAAATTGCTATTTGCAATTTTTATGAACATTTTCTAACACACTCTAACTAAAGTTGATATAGAACATTGATTTTGACTATTCTAAAAACGAACATCTACTAACTAGGGTTGACCCGTTAACTAGTAATTCACATGGTTCTTATTTATATTTTAATAGTTAGTAGATACTTAATAAAACTCATTCCATCTCACTTACAACAATTTCATAATGCAATTCCCTCCTAACTTTTGTTATGCTTGATTTCCTATGTATCACGTGGATGTTGATTTGTGATGTATTATTTTTTGATTGATGTTAATCATAAAATTACATTAAGAATTGATATGTCATGACTCATGAGATATCCTTACTTGATCAGTAGGAAAAGAACTTGAGGTTGAATCCTACTTGCGTTAACTTAATTATATTTGTGCAAATAAAATAAAATAAAATAAAATAAAATGTTTCAAAACCTATAAATTTTGCTCGGATATTTCAAGTTATGTTTTAATAACGTTGATTAGAATAAGCTTTCATCTGACCTCTACTGACATTTATATTTCTTTCAAAAGTTCTACAAAAGGAAAAGTTAACAAAGTAAGATTATTGTTTGTCGTATTGATACAACGCACAAATTATCTTGGTAGTTAACACATGCTTCATTTACGTTGTACATCTGGATAACTTACATATATCCACACACAATAAAATCTCATTTGCTTTTTTGAAACCAAATCAAATAAACTTCCTCCACCATTGTACGCAAGAGAATCAATCTCCTAGAATATAATCCAAATGCCACATTATCTTTTTCATAATTTGAAATTTACCAATAACAAAAATTCATTTTTTATATTTTATAATAAATTCCAGTGATATGTATAAACAACAGAATTTGAATTCTATCAGAT
Organism: Triglochin maritima; assembly: GCA_963682175.1. Taxonomy (NCBI): domain Eukaryota; kingdom Viridiplantae; phylum Streptophyta; class Magnoliopsida; order Alismatales; family Juncaginaceae; genus Triglochin; species Triglochin maritima. The sequence goes on from OY821773.1 coordinate 11,826,350, forward strand.
TCTAGTTACAGACACAAACAATAGAATTTGGTCAAACAAAATTTTAATTCCACTTAATTCCATTTTTCAATACTTTTCTTTTGACATTCGGAATTTATTTTCCACCTAATTCTTGTGCACAAACCCCCCTCCCAAACCACTTGATCCAATCCGAAATCGAACCCAACCCCAAATCAAACCGAGCCCACGTAGATCTGGCGCAGCACTGGTCCGGCGAACCGGCTCGACGATCCAACAGAAAAAGGCAAAAAAACCAAACGCAAAGCGGAACACCACCACCACCATCTCTCTCTCTCTCTCTCTCTGGAGATCTATGGCGAGACGAGGGAGCAACGCGATCCCACTGTCGAGGATCGGAGTCCTGGTGGCGCAGCTCGAGTCCATCGTCGCCACCGCACGTCAGCAACCGCCCGATGCCATTCTCTGCTTCGATCTCCTCTCCGAGCTCGTCTCCGCCATCCACGAGGAGCCTAAGGTACTCCCCCAACTCCAATCCCCACCCTTACTTCACAGATTCTATGTTTGCGGCTCTTTGGTTTGTATTCTTATTGGTTTGAACTCAAGCGCTTATGTAGTTGACGTTAAACAGTAGTGGATGATTGATCCAACTGTATTTTAGGTGGAAAGTTAGTTTCGACGGACTTCTGGTAGTTAATTTCGGTGGAAAGTTGGCGAAACTAGGTTTGTCCAAACGTGTTTGCTTGTGTGTGTGTGTGTATTATGGTATATTGCTTCGTGAACTTGCTTAAGTTCTAGGGAGACGGGAGTATGGTTTGGCTCATGCTTGACTTGAAATTAACCGTTTGTTTGGTTAGAAATCACATCCCCGAGGTTTAACAATGACATTCAACTTAAGAGGTAGGAATGTAGGGTCAATTAGTGTAGGTTTAAATCATACTTGGCTAATGCTTCACTCATTAGATGACATATTACCACGTGTAACAAGTAGTTGATCTTAATTGAGAGATCAAAGGAAGACATGCGGATGATGTGTCTCTTATGCAAGGTAGAAGTAGACGAGTATTGCTGAAACGGTACTAGCAGATTCAAGAGGTGAACTTTAATTTTTTTTTGGAAACTGTAGTTGTGGAGTACACAAGGTGTTTGGATGAAAACATGTTTTTAGTTGACCCAACTCACCAGTCATAACCATCTTCATTTCTTTCTCCGACACTCGCCACCATCTCCATCTTCTTCACATTTTGAATCAAAACCAATTCAAATTCTCACTACCTTTTTACATACCTCAACTCAAAAGTGTATGAAATTCGAACTCATTCGACACAAACGGACTTGAAGAAACAGTTGCAGAACAAAGGGAGCCTTTTCCTTTGTTGGATTTTATTTTAAAAGCCCTAACCAAGTAAGAGTTTATTTGCAAAGTAAATGATTAAAAAATCACGCATCCATTCCTATCCAATTCTCATTTGTTGGTACTTTGCATTGGGCCAGGAGGAAAAGGTAGGATGGGTGGCGGTGAGTGGTGTATACGAACAAGAGTTGGTAGGGATGTGAGTATTTGTTGGAACTTGGAAAAGTAGAGAAGCAAAGAAAAAAGAGAAGTAGAGGAGAGAGAGGATGAGCAATTGGTCCATTTGAGAAGAGAGTGGAAAATAAATCTTTACCAAAATGAGATACCGCCTCTTTTTCCTAACCTAAGTTGAGTAATCAAACTCTTTTTCATAAAAACATAGATTTTCAAAATTACATTAAAAAAGCAAAGATTTAGGTTAAAAGCCATCTTTTGTGCAATCCAAATAGGTTTTAAGTGAACTGAATGTTAAGCCAACTTCAGGCTTTGTAAGGTGCTCATTATGCCAAACAACCATGAACCATTTACCTACATGTGTGAGCTTATTTATTCATCTTTGCATGAGAGGTTCCAAAAACATTGTTTCGTTTAGGTATAACCTGGTAAAAATACCAACACTTACCGCTATATCAACAACATGTATGTTGTAATGACTTCTAAATTGTTTTTACTAGCTTGTAAAAAGTTTATGATATGTTTATAACTTATAATGTCAAATCTACTAGAAATGTAATTGGTTTCCAGGCATCTACACACCTTTGTCTACTTTGTAGATCTGCTTTGTTTTCTTAAGGCACATTCGTATAACCTTGAATTATAATCCTACATTGCTTGTGTAAGAAAATTTAATGAAAGCTATAAGGTCATGAGTCTATTGCTGTAGCAACTTCTAGCTAAAGCATCTCTAAAGAAAATTTGTAGCAGTCGATTATGAGGTTCTTTTGAACCAATAGATTTTATGGCAACTGAATGGACCGTTTTGTGTGTGAGGATGGAGATGGGGGCATTAGTAATGGTATCGTAGATATAACGGATGTAATTGAGGGAACGTTCATCCAGAACTAGGGCTGAGCATCGGTCCGGTCCGGACCGGACCGGAAAAAAAATTCAGGTCCGGACCGGATCGGTCCGGTCCAAAAACCCGATTTTTTACCTTAAATTTAAAAAAAAAAAATTGGACCGGACCGGATCCAATTTTTTTGTTTCAGTCCGGACCGGAACCCGGACCGGTTGGTTCCGGTCTGGACCGAACCCGGACCGACCGGTCCGGTCCGGTCCAAAAACCCGGACCGGACCGGGTTTTGCTCACCCCTATCCAGAACATTCACGTATGGAATCCTATAGTGCACGCTTGCTTTAAATGTAGCTTTGCTATGACCAGGGCGTTGGATTTTTAGGTGAAGTGTAGTTATAAACACCTCATATTGTAGTCATATGTTGCACGAACAAAAATAATTAGTGGAAGCCATACAAACATGGATCCATTACTATAATAATTATAGCTCAAGCATTTTAAAGACCCAACTGTGTTTTGGTCTGTTTCACCGTTAAAAAGAAGTGCTGGTCTGCTATGACTTTATTGTGGCGGCGCCAATGGACTCCATGACTAGCGGATCGGTCAGTGCTTCAGATATGCCACCATGCTTGATTGCTTGGGGACATGTTGTTGCAATATTGATGTCTTTTTTTTAATGTTAGTCAATGTTTTTGTAGAAATTTAATTATTTTGATTTCAAAATCACATCTCCAAAACCATCTTTTATATTTTATACCAAACAACTAAATCACATACATTTAAAATAGTGTTATAGATTCATGATGGGCTTGAATATTTATGAGGTGGAGCTTGAGCATAGGTTAATTCCACTTGGCTTGTGTTTTGACATCATGTGCTCATGTCATGTGAGAAGCATTTTTTTCTTCAAATTGAAGTTTAGTTTCCTTCCATTTGGAAATCAAATAGGTGATGCAATTGATTTCTTGAAGTTAATTTCAGTTTCCTTTTCTTCAAATATGCCCCTTAACCACTACCCAACATCTTCTCAAAGATCAACGGGCTCCAAATTGATGGATATTCTGGGGGTCCAAGTGCTCCTTTAGCAAGTAGCAACTGTTTTTTTTCTTCAGGATTTGGTCCATAATTGAAAGTTTGAAACAGACATAATCTATGACGATTTCTTAAAGTTTGACGTGGTTTCTTCATGTCAAAACACAAGTGTTCATTTATCTAGTTCCATTGTGTTCCATTTGTGTGATGGAGGCTCTGTTTGTATATGCTCTGCAGATAATTGTTTTCATAGGAATTTGGTTCTTAAGTCAAACAAACAAGTAGAAATGCGAAGTTCATTCCCAGGAAATTCAACCTTTTGGTTCTTTCTAACTCACAAATTATTGGTCTTCACTGTTTATGAATTTCACTGTTTGTTGTCCTTTTTATTAGTCTGCTTGCTCTTTTCCTGGAAATGGTGGGACCTTGTGACCAGCATGTGTGGACGTTCGATATGCCCTTGTTTATAGTTCTGTCCTTGTGAAATGAGTAGGAAGTGCTCTGAATGTTTTCTCCAAAATTTAAATATCCTTGACATTCATTGATTCTTATCTATCCATCAACGTGGTCAGACTCCAAGTTCTAAATGAAGACTTGCGTGTTGCTTATTGTTCTTTCGGTAATGCAGGAAGCTATTGTCCAGTGGCAGAGGAAGTGTGAGGATGCTCTGTACTCCTTGCTTATTCTTGGGGTTCGACGTCCAACACGACGTCTGGCCTCTTCGGCAATGGCAAGAGTTATTGCCAAAGGCGATCCTATTTCGGTATACTCAAGGGTGAGCAGTCTGCAGGGTTGGCTTGTAGATGGTAAAAGAAGTGAACCTCTGTCTTGCGCAGGTGATTGTGTTTTTTTCGTTCTATTGTTGTCGAGGCATTAGCAGATAACAACTAACAGCCTGAAAAAATAGACTTAATCTGACTGTTAAAGTATCAAAAGATTCATAAGTGATTCGTAAAAATATTACTTCCTCCACTGGAAGTCTCATATCTTAAGCACTATCTCCAACCGAGTTTTAATTTAAAATGTCAAACTAGTTGAAAATTGAAAGTCAGCCTGATGAATAATTTGCAGCAATCACGTTATCTGAAGACAATGTACTTGGAAACACAAACACCATGACCATCTTCTTGACTTCTTCAAATTTGGAGGTGTCAGGACTTGAGACTGTCATATATTGTCAAATGGGTTAAAGACAAATCATTCCTCTGGTGCATCAAATTACATTTTGTCTTCCCTTCAAAATTACTATACGAAAGCAATTGCTCTTCCTGAGAAAGAGTTTTTATCTAATTGCCGACTTTGAATGTCCCTAAATTAGCCTAGTGTTTCTATTGGGTTGCTTGTCTAAATATCACTATTTTGATATTCTTCTTATTTATTTGGACTGAACTTAATGAATAACTTTGTAGGTGTTGCACAGTGCTTGGGGGAATTGTATCACTTCTTTGGACGGAAGATTACATCAGGACTGACAGAAACAACAATGATTGCTGCCAAACTGATGAAATTTAATGAGGTAATCCACAGAAAATTTAATGATAAAATGTTCTTTTATGTAGTTTGGAGCATGACCGCATTTTGTGTGTGATAGTAATTATGAGACTCATGTTCTCTTCCATGTTGAGTTTGCTGTTCCATGCAACAATGGTATCATTCTGAGCAGAGGAATACGGCAGGGGCGATCTCACACAGTTGCTGTCCAGTCTTTCTGGACCTCCTACGGTCCTACCTGGCCTCTTACACGCATGAGCACCTATTTTGAACATTACCCATACTAGGATTTATGTGGCCACCTGCATCCTCCCAAGTGGTGCAGTTAATTTCTGTTTATGCAGTAGTCTTACCATGATCATGTATGAGATCTAGAATCATTTTGTTATATTTTACGATGTCATGTGCCAAGTGTTCTACAAGTGCTTATGTTATTATGATAGGGTCCATCTAACTTCAGTTGTATGAAGACTAATTTTGATAACATTGTATTGCGAATTTGGTGCTTGCAAGATGGTCGTAAAACTTTGCCGAGAAATTTACTTTTATGGCTGATCCCACTTTTATGAGGCCGCTTAATGGTGATGGTTTCATTGAAGTTCACTTTTTCCCTGTCCAGTTGGTTCATTGGAATATGTTCAGGAGGGGTAGCAAGTAGTATTCATGAATTTTAAGACATGTCGAAAGTACTATTTACTAACAGGAACGGTTCAATTTGAATTTCGGAGAAAGCTTTGGACATATAATTTTGTTAGTCTAGCAATGTTTTCAAAGTTCATGGGACTTGAGGTACTCCCTGAAGTGTCTACTGTCGGTATCGACCTCGACAGGTGTATTTCACTATATATTACATATATGCTAATATTACTATGGAAGCCCACTCAGCTTTCTGGAAGACATACCCTCGAGGGGCAAAAATTTGTTGTCTTTTTTTGAAGTTTACTTTCTTGGAATTCTAAGAACTTGCAGTAATTCTAGCTGTCTGACCTTAACCTTACAAGCTCTCATAAAGTTTCTTTTTTGTTTTTCTTCCATGGAAATTAACCAAATTATAGGATTTTGTGAGGCAAGATGGACTGCAAATGCTTCATCATGCAATAGAAGGCTCAGCTGGAAATGGCCCGCCTGCTGCTTATTCAGAAGCTTTCCGTGTCATCATGCGAGTTGGGCTAATTGATAAAATATTTCTTGTAAGGCTAGCTGCGGCGAAATGCTTAAAAGTATTTGCAAATATAGGTGGACCTGGATTTGGGACATCTGAACTTGAAAATGCTTCTGCGCAGTGTGTGAAGGTACGTGTTCCTCTTTATGCCACTTTTGCCGGTCATTCACTTGATCCTATACTTCATTTACGAGTTTACCCTAGCATGCTCATTTCCTACAGCTAGGCTCTTGAGGATCCTGTCCCATCTGTTAGAGATGCTATTGCTGAAGCTTTGGGTGCACTGGTTGCTCTTGGAATGAATCTTGAGGCTCAGGTACATTATCTCACAAAGTAGAACTTCTAATCTTGCGTGTCTTGTACCTTTTCCATTTCTTTTTGAGTTTTTCCTTGAAAAAGAGCAAGCTCAGTTCTTATGGTTTGGCTCTGGCAGACAATTCAAAGAGGGAAGAGTAAAACTCCAGCAAAGAAATTTGAAACAGGACGTCAAAAACATCTTATTTTTCCATTCAAGAGAGGTAGGGACAAGGCCTTTCCTCCACCACTTACGCTTAAGAAGTTTTTCATTTTTTCTGTAGTTTCCATTTTGACTCTATCAATATTCCCCGTAAGGTGAATATTAGGTGGTTTTCGTTGTCATCTCATCAGTAAAAACTGTTGCTGGCCTAGTGGGTACAACGTATTCAAAGTCAGAAAAGAATCTAATTGTTAACCTATTCCCAATCTGAATGTTTTCGATGCAGTCTACAGGAACTGGAAGTAATCTCCATTTAGGCATCCTTGAATTGAAGGATGTTCAGTGCTGTTAGTATTATACTGTTGGGTCAATGACTGAGTAATTTAGGTGGCTAAATGAATAATTTTTTCATTTGTCATTGTATTATTCATTCATTAACTTAACAGTGGTGTTTAGTGTTTGCTGATTTTCGGATTAAGATTTCTATTAGCATCATTTTTGCAGTTTTTCCGTTGCAAAATATGCTCACATATAAGCTTTGTAAGATCTGATCAGGACCATTTCTAATTTTAATAACCTTGACGTCTTTATTCAAGGACAACTGGATATTCCACCGCAAATTATAATTCAAGTTCTTAAAATGCATTAAGTGAATCTCTTTTGCAATTTTGGTCGCATTAAATGATTAGATTGAGATGCCTTGGTTTCTTAGCAACTTTTTGTGTGCAGCTAGTGGTATTAATGGAAAAGATTTGCGAGTAGGGTTGACAATGTCGTGGGTGTTCTTTTTACAGGTAAATTAACACGTGCATTTTTTGTTAAGTACGATACCAATTCACTTAGGTTATGCATGATATCTCCTCATGTTTACTCTAAAGTGGTTCTTGATTGCTATTATGTTACTTGTGACTGGTTGTTTTCAGTCAGACTCTCTAGGCAGTAAACCTTGTGTGGAGTCTATCTTATCTTTTAAATGCACAAATGGATTTAATGAGATGCACTCACTATCTTGGTTGCCTGAGAGGACTGAATATCTCATTTATTTTAGTTTCTTTTGAATAATAAGGTATGTCTTATCTCTTTCGTATTTTCAGTAAAGTTTGGTTTTTCCGTTTTGGCCATTTGACTATCAGCTCCCTTTGTATCCCAATTTTTTTGATTGTTTAGTAAAAAATGAAAATAGACATAGGATAGTAAAACCCAATTAGTCCTATTGAGATATAGTCAAACTGCCATCTAACAACCCCTGCTTTGGTCCAAAAAGAAAAGGTACTATTTTTCTGACTTTACTCCGGCCTAATTAAGCTGAGTTTATCCACATTCATTTGAGAGAGGTATTCATTCTGTTTATCACATTTGACGATGGTCTTGCATTTAATGAAGACAATTTTGCAGATGATACACCTGAAGTATTGTCTTCCAGAGGGCGAGCTTCAAAATTTGGCTTTACAGGCTATAGACATGCTTGACGAAGACCCTGTCGTGGATTCACATTCTGTGGTAGCTTTCTTCCTGACTTGAATTGATTTCTCTGATTTCTGTGGGATTTTTTTGGTAGTAAAATCAAGCTTGCTATCATGGGATATTGCATGATGGCATGTTGGTCTGTGTTACAAAGATGAGTATAAGTTTATTTTTCTCATCACTGCACATGTTTGCATATGAGTATAAGTTTATTTCTCATCATCCCCCCCACCCCCATCCCCAAACCGATGTTGATGTAACAATATCATAATTTGAGTATTGGCATGATGTATTTTTTTGTGTTATTGCAAGTATTTTCTCGTCTTTAAAGGGAAGTTGGCCTTTTTAATTCTATGCAGTTGTAAACAAGCATTTAATATAGTGATGTTTTTAGATTGACATTTGTCTGATGCTTTACTACCCATAATCTTATAGTCGTGTTTACAACATTGACTCCAAATCTGTGTCTGATCGAAGGCATGTGTCCTCTACATCATTCGAGTGGGGGTAGCTGACCAGATGACAGAGCCTTCTCAAAGGAGCTTTCTGGTTTTCTTGGCTAGACAGGTTTTGATTTTAGGGCCTAATTTATTTTACCTCATCACTGTGTTGTTGGAAGTTGAGACCAATTAACCATGATGTTAGAGCAATTATTATTATTATTATTCACAATCAATGTATCTTCTGTTATTTCAGCTTGAAACTTCTAATTTTAGTCCTTCAAAAGGCGTTGCTATATTAAGGATCCTCTCCTATCTTTTGGCAGTTTTGGGCGAGGTAGGTCCATGCAAACTTGCAACAATTGATTTATCTTCTCCTTACTAGCTGTATCTTTTGATAATTCTTTAAAATTTCATCGTCCACTTATTTCTTTGTATTCCTTGTGTTGCACATTGATTGGAGTTGACAAGAAAAAAAGTTTACTTATTAATCTTTGCCCTTCTAGTTTTAAAATCATTTACTATGAAAGAAAATCACATGATTTAATTTTCAAATATTTTGTAGGTTCCAGCTGACCTGAAGGAAGTCCTTGATAACACTGTTGTTGCAGCACTATCTCATCCTTCACCAAATGTAAAGAGTTGGTCAAAACACTAGTACCTGACTTCCATTTTTTCGTTTTATTCAATTATTTATGCATAAATATGTTCCATTTATATGTGATGGATCATTTTTTAAAAAGATATATCTTTTTATTAAATACATTCTTTATCTTGCGACTTGCTATTTAGTTATGCCTTTTGTTTGTAAACATATAATGCTCTTTTTTCTTCTGACTGATAAAATTGTTTCTTTACAAAGATGTTATCTTTACAACCATTTGTTTACCTTCTAAATTTCAAATAGCCGTCATTTTTGAAGACTCGATTACCATGCTGCAAAGTTTTCTTGAAATCATATAGTTAAAAAAGTTATCTTGCAAATATTTTTTCGTTATATATGGTCCAAGGTTCAGGTAGGCAGATGGGGATGCAACTCGACAAAGCATTGCATCAAGCATATGCGGCATGCGGGCATATGCGAGGGAGTATGTGAATTGAGATTTTAGTAATTAAATAATACGATTAATATACTTGTTAATCATTAATTGTAAATATATATGCCTAAAATTATTAATGAGCTCAGAAAATCTACTCGTTCTAAATATTTATATTGTACAAAATATTAAAAGTAATAATAAAAACACACAACAATACCTAGTAAATAACATATGATTAGAACTATAAATCAATAGATTTCAGAAATATAATGAAAAAATGGGAGATTTGAAAGGTGGGAAGGGAAAAGTAGAAGAATCTGGTAGGGGATGATCCGTGAGGGTCACACGGTTCAACACCAACGATGACTGTGGCGGTGGGGAGGAAAGAGGGGCCTGGTGATGGGTTGTGTTGTTTATGGTGGGTTAGGGTTTTAGGAGAAAGGGTTTCTTGGGTAAATGATTCTCACTTGCTTGTTGTATCCAATCATATATACCCGACCACATATGATTCAAATTTGATGTCTCTAGCACAACAGTTTGTGGTGTTTAGAGATTAATGCTTGCATCTGCTAAAATTGCAGGTTTATCTAGGGAAAGGGAGGGGTTGGGAGGTTATTATAGAATCTAATAAGGATACTTGTGTATAATATAAATTTACTCAAATTAATAAAGATTATCTTAAATTGCTACTAGTAAACTCTAGAGGGTCACTTGTGGACCAGTGGTAAGGTCACTGCTTTGTGGCTAAAGGATCATGTGTTCAAAGCACGAAAACAGCTTCTTCGCACAAATTTAAGGGGAAGCTATCTTACATATATACCCTCTCCCGACCCTTACGAAATGGGGAACCTTGTATGCAGGGAGTGTCCTTTTTCTTAAGTGAACTTTGGAAATGATACAAATTGAACATTTTACGGAAATGTAGACACCCTTGCAAGTGAGGATGACTCACTTTGGGCGAGATGGGTGAGGTGCAAATGAACTTATCAATAACACCTGCATGAACTTCATTCCTCGTAAAGAATATGTACTAAACAGAGACAGTTATATCTTTGTATTGGTATTTTTGTTTAATGAGCCAAGAAACATTACTGTCAAAGCTCTTCGAAGTGCATATCGTGGTATTGTAAAACAGGAACATCAGATTTGCTTTTCTTAATGACATCATTCACGAAATCTAACTGGAAGGAACTAAAGATTTGTGCTTTCCTTTGTAATCTCATCAAATTGTAGTACTTTATTTCGTCACCTGTTGGATGATCTTTTTGATGGCTATGTGAATCTCCCCTCTCTTGTGCTTACAAATTCTAGGACATATTTTCGTTCCTTGTCCGATATGTCGTGTTTATATTTTGTTATCCAGGTACGTGTGGAAGCAGCTTTGACAATGCGAGAATTAGCAGAGGTTGATCCTATTTGTGTTGCTGGATTGATTTCATATGGTGTAACGACATTGTATGCTCTGCGTGAAACTGTCTTTATGGGAAAGGTACCAGATCTATTAAACAAACATTCATAATCATCAGACTCTGACTTCACTTTTCTATTATTATAGCTTGTGGAGTCTGCATGTTACTTTATGACTATCTGGTGGATAAATGACTATATTTGCTGCAGGACAGATAAATACATTGTGAAAATCTGAATTGTAAAATTTGTTATATTTAATCGTAAGTTGACATTGAAGGTGGTCTAACATTTGAATTGTCCCACAACTACCAAGTTGATCAATTTATTGACTTTCTAAGGGTCCGTCTGGGGACCAATGATAGCTTTTGGCGTTTGATGTCTGGGTAATTTGCAAAATTTCTCAAAAGAAAGTGGGTACACCAAACAAATTTTGGTGGTTGAGTGTCTGGCTTCCAGCGTCTGGATTTTACATTACAATCAAGAATCTAACCATGACTAGCTTTTCATCAGATGCTAGAATTTGGGTAGATTACAGCTACTACACCTTAGACACTACTTAGAAAGACGGGGTACAAAGTCGAGACGACACTTCCGAGACTCCAAAAGCTTGTGTCCTAAACGGACCCTAAATATATCTGATTTTGGGGTCTACATGTCTTGAATTGCATAGTCAAACTAATGTCGACTAATCTATACCGTCAAGAGGTTCAAGAGTCAAGATTTTGTAAGGGCTTGCAGTTGTTGAATTTGAAAATTTTCGAGGGGGAACCTAGCACTAGTTTGTGTGAGTTCCAATATTAGCAAGAGCTCACTGTTGGATTGGAACCAAAGAAATAATTGAGTAAATCGTCCTTGGTAAGTAATCTAACGTAGAGTAAAAAGAAAAGACGGATGGAAAGAGAAACACGCCTTCGCGTTAAGCTGCAAGCTGCAGTATCTATCCAGCCATACTGTAGTTCTGCAGGGTAGTCTTTGAGCACGCCATTTCACCTCATCCGACTCTATAACCATTTGATCATGTAAGCTATAGATACGATCCTACTCTGAAAATTGATAATAAAGGGAACATGTCTTTACCATTTGCTTTGCACAAAGATGGGGACAGTTCTTGTTATTTATTTAAAATCATTTGATATTTTGAGATACTCCGTCAAGGGAGCAATGTTTAATCACCTTGAAAATATTGCCTCATGATTATCTCCTTAATCTGTTAGCAAACACAAATGAATTAGTCATCCATAATATTCCCATCTACTGGTCCCTACTCTCCCACTTTTGAAGGGTGCCGTTTTGTTTCCTGCTTTCTTTTTTGTTTCCTGGGGTACTGTTTCTTAGTCTCCCTTTTGTTTTTTTTCTCCTTTTGTGCTCTTGTATCTCTTTCTATCTATTAATGATAAATAAAATATTCCCATCTAACTGTGACGTCTAATTATCAGCATTCATCTTTTAGGGAAACCAATTGAAGTTCGAGCTTGACTCGCTCCATGGACAAGCTATAGTTTTAGCAGCACTTGTTTCTATCTCCAGAAGGCTGCCTCTAGGATATCCTGCAAGGTCAGTACAGTTAGTGGATCGGAAGCATCTGATTTTATGTGGCAGTTAATCAATGAAAGAATATGTGTTTATAACTTTTCTTATCTGCAACCGTTTTCTGTAAGAATGTCCAATGACTCCAATCACATAAATAGGGGTTGCATGTAGAACTATGGCAGTGTCATGCTATGTGTGCCATGAAACAAAATCATGCTGGCTTAGAAACTTTGTCTCTGTACTGCATTGTAAATGCGAGCCAGCATGAACTGATTATTGTTGTGCTGTTAAATTTCCAGGCTCCCAAAATCTGTCTTTGATGTTTCGAAGAAAATGTTAACCGAACTCAGTCGGAATCCTGTGGTTTCTAGTGTGGAAAGAGAGGCTGGATGGTCACTCTTGGCATCTCTTATTGCTTCCATGCCTAAGGAGGTATTTTTGCTTATTATTAACTTTGTTCCTATTTATGCTGTTGATGCCTTTTTGTAATATATGTAGGAGCTTGAAGATCAAGTTTTTGACATTTTATTACTTTGGGCTGGCTCGTTGGGCAAATACCCTGAACACCAAATTCAGCAATCTACTGATCTGATCTCTGATATACGGTTGGTGTCATTTACGCCTTTATATTTTTATCTGGCTCTGTTTCATTTTTACCAATTGTCCAATTCCCTATAATAATTCTTTTCCTTGCATAAATAATGTTTGAGCTGATTATTATTTTTGGATTTTTTCTTCTGATTTTCTTTGTATTTCCACCTCTTCTTATTGTAATATATTATTCTCTAGTTACACCTACATAGTGTGCGGTAAATAAAGTTTAGTCATACTATACTCCTTCACATGGTTATAGTTGAATTCTATCGAATCATAAATCATTTGGTTGTCATGCAAATTATGATACTTCCAAACAAATTTGAAATTTATTTTGTGTTGCAATGTTGCATACTTGTTTTGTTAGTGTTATAGTGTTGGTGTAAATCACTTCGACTTCCAGAAACACATACATTTTCAAAAATGAGGTGGTTTCCTCACAAAAATATAAAACCAAGGTTATGTGGTGGCTAATCAACTGGTGCAAAAATCTAGGACGGCACATGTTACAGGAAGTTACTTTGCTGCTAAAAGGAATAGTGTTGCATGTTGTGGTGTTTTGGTGTAGTATCTGTTGTGTTCAGTTTGTTACGCTTGCATCCTGTCTTATTGTGGCTGCTGGCACAAAGTTTTTCCTCTCCTTTCAATTCCACTGTTCTGGCTTGACAGCTTGTCAGCCTCATCTTGGATATCTTCCTTCGTACATGCCTCTTTTCATATTGTTAGTTTTTAATTTTTGTTTATTGATAAAAATAAGATAGATTAAACCTTGCTCTGATTTTTCTTGTTCTATTTTCCAATGGATTTTTCTTGTGGCTTGCTTAATGAAGCTCAGCTGTTTTTCCTCTTTGTTTCCTACATAAATTACACCTCAATGTGATCTCTACATAATTTCAGTAAATATCTTTTAGGGTTTTAACTGCTGCTGTTGATGCACTTACTGCGTTTATACGGAGCTTTATTTCTCCAACTGTTACTGCTAGCAATGGGGGAGTTCTGCTACAGCCCGTGCTTCTCTATCTCAGTGGGTAAATATACTCAGCACAATGAAAATCCACAACCTGTGGCTTGCACCAGAGCTTAATATTGTGTTAATTTTTTCCGTATGCAGAGCTCTGTCCTATGTATCATTCCTAACAGCCAAGCAACTGGAGAATTTAAAGCCCACATTAGATGTATTCACCATTAAAACGCTTAATGCATATCAGTCTATATTTGATCCTATGGTATATAAACGTGACCATGCTAAAATTATTGAAATCTGTACCTCACCATTCAGGTAACTATATATTATCCAATGGTATGTAAGTTATTTTATCACACACGATTTTTATTTTTGCTGCCCGTTTGGATTGGAAAGGGATCCTTCTGGATATGAAGAAAGTTCATGCTTGAGGTTGTTACTTGAAAAGAAGGACGCATGCTTAGGTCCATGGATGCCTGGAAGGTATGACTGTTCCAACTTCCTACTGTTGTACAACCACTCCCATTCCATGCTTTCAACTTAATATCTGCAACGAATATTCTTCTATTGTTTTCTTTATGAGAAATGGGTGTTGTCTTTTTCTCCCTTGTATGTAAAATACAGAGATTGGTTTGAGGATGAACTTAGAGCTTTTGAAGGAGGCAAGGATGGAATATTGCCTTGTGTCTGGGAGAATCAGGTTTCTATCTTTCCCCAGGTAAAATGTTATAATGATGGCTGTAATGCATGTGCACTATAATCTCTCCCTTCAGAATCACTACAGACTACATGGTAATCTGAATGACTGATTTCTGTTTTTTTTTGTAATTAAAGCCAGAGACAGTACACAAAATGTTGGTAAATCAAATGCTGCTGTGCTTTGGCTCTATGTTTGCAATCATGGTCAGTATTCTGTTTTGTTGACTTGCTTCTCATTACATCTCCGTACATTCATAATTTATATCTAATATTTAGAAATGTCCAGGATAGTGATGGGAAAGTCATGCTTCTTAACAATATAGTTCAATGCCTGAAGTCTGGGAAAAAACAATCATGGCATGCTTCTAGTGTAACTAATGCATGTGTGGGTATACTTTGTGGGCTAAAGGTGCAGGGCTTTGAACTCACATCTCTGATTCTCTATGTATTTGAACTTCTGTTATTTACTTTTTATGGCTCACACTCTTCTTTCCTGGTTGCACAACCATCTTCTCAGAATTTGCTGTCCTTGCATTCTCAAATTTTGAAAATGGAGATATTAAACACCATACAAAATATCTTCCTGGTAGGAGTGTTCTCTTTTCCTACTCAATGCAACATATAGGTCAGGATTGGATTGATACCCTGCTCCCCTTACAAGAAGCTTTTGCTGAATGTTTATTTGGTAGGATATATTGGCGGAGGGAGATATTTATGCTGCTCAGATGAGAGCAGCATCTGAGGGACTTGGTCTATTGGCTCGTGTCGGGACTGATTCTTTTACTGCTAAAATGGTCAGCTTACGTTATGTTTAGTGTTAACTCAATTGCACACTGTTCAGTGCAACTCAAATTTCACTGTTCCATATATTTCTATAAAAAATATTATCACTGCATGCATTCTCATCTGTTACACCCTATTCCTAAACGAGTCATTCTTCTAAAAAAACTGCCTCCATGTGTACTTTGGTCAGTTCAGTTTTATGTAGTCCAATGCTCGGTTCATAAGTTCATCGTGATGTTTACTTTGTTCGAGATAAGATATTAACTGCTAAAACCTAGTAATTTCATGCATCTACTATTTCCATGTACAATCTCCGAAAAATAATGTTATTATTGTTTTTCTGTGTTTTAATACGACCATATGTTTGTTGACATTTTTGTTATTCAGACACGATCGTTGTTGGCAGAGCTTGCTTCAGCAGTGGATCCATATTATCTTGGATCTCTTGCCTTTTCACTTGGTTGCATTCACCGTTGGTAACTTTAGCTCCTTTATTCATTTCGGAAGTTTCTTCTTCTTCTTCTTCTTCTTCTTCTCTTTGTTGTTGTGAGTTAAAATGGAAATGAAGTGCTTAAAAAAGGAACAAAACCCTGGATGCAAGTTTTACTTCAATGCCATCACAGATTTATCTTCATTCCTCTGTAGCATGAATGCATGATCTTTTTATTCTATGATGATGGTCCATTATATTATGTTTCTTATTGTCTTTGCACTTGAAATTTGGGATTCGTAGTGCTGGTGGAATGGCTTTGTCAGTGTTGGTGCCTTCAACTGTAAGCTCAATGTATCTACTTTCTAAGAGCTCGAATTCCGTCCTTCAGAAATGGTCATTGTATGCACTTCTTTTGACCATTGAAGCTGCTGGTCTGTCCTATGTTTCACAAGTGCAGGTAGTTGTTTTCCTGTTGACAGAAACATTTCCCTTCTATCATATTATTATATTGTTATACATGTGTACTTCAATTTTCTTCTTGTAGTTGGCATTTTGCTTTATGTTAATTTTCTTGGAGTTTAAACTTTGTAATTGTTTGTAGAATGCCAAGGCTTGATTTCACGTTTTGCCATCTTTTTTCTTCATTTTTGGTATGACATATGTTACCTGTCAAAGCCAACTTATGGTAGTATTTAGAAGTCCCCAGATAACATCGCGCAGTTATGTTCTTCGGAATAAACATAAGTTTCTATGTGCTTCATTTTCTTCTACTTGTTATTTTTAAGTTTGTTATCATCTAGTGTGTAGCAGAATATTCCTAAAAACAGTCATTTTTTGTTCTTACCTTGACTACATTCTCAATATAGAATATTACTGACAGGTGTACCCAATTATTAATATTATTTAAATCCCATAATGATCTTGTGTTCCCAATTTGTTATTATATGATGAAAAAACATCATCCATATAACATATTATCAGTTATGTTGATCTTTGTGTGTTGTAGAACATAATAATCTCTTCTTAAGGGGTTATATAATATTTTAACCTGAGGTGACCACACAATTTTCCGTTTCTTATTTCATTCCAAGCGATCTTGAAGTCTTGAACACTTAAATAACTAATCTTGTCTAATTAGTTTGTCATTGTTATCTTATATCAGGCAACACTGTTCCTTGCCCTGGAAATTTTACTCTCAGAGGAAAGCGGAAGAGCTGATCTTCGACAGGGGATTGCTCGACTTATAAATGCCATCATTGCTGTTCTTGGTCCAGAGCTCTCTCCTGGGAGTACCTTTTTCTCACGGTGCAAGGTCTGCAACTGATCCGTTTAGCCTCTTAATCATTTTTAAGCTTAAAATATCCACTGGTTGCTCTCTCTTTTTCATTTAAGTAGCCGAAAGTTTATAACATGATTATTCAGCTGTCTTTTTTGTAGCCTTGTTTTTCGCTATAAATTTGTACTGACAGTTCTTTTTCGCAAAAGTCTATTGTTGCAGAGACTAGCTCGGGGCAAGAAACATCAACCCTATTCGAGTAATTATTATGAAATTCATCTGTTTTATTTTAGTTGCAAAAAATGTACAAGGATGGGGCATTTCAGTTCTCTACTTCTACAGCAGCATTCTTTTAAATATTACTTTCCTAATTAGTGATTCAAATTTACACTGCTTTGCAGATGTGTGAGATTCACACAACAGCTAGTGCTCTTTGCTCCCCAAGCTGTTTCTGTGCAATCTCATGTTCAAACTCTTCTTCCAACTCTCTCTTCTAGACAGGTATCTGTGAAACTAGTAGAAGCTCCACTTCTGCTTCATCATGTAACATTTTTTTCATATTTGCTGCAGCCAACTCTTAGGCATCTCGCTGTTTCCACTTTGCAACACCTAATTGAAAAATATCCTGTAAGAGGCTTTACGATTTTCTACTGTAATTTACTTTTCCCCCCAATAATATAAACATACAGGACAGACATAATATATTTCTACTAGTGATTCATATATGGGGGTGTACAATCCGGATTCAGGAACAGGACTGGACGGTCTGGATTGACTGGGGAAAACCCAAACTGGACAGGGGACCAGTTTATAAAAACTTTTTTTTTGCCTTAAGTTGATGGTAGATTATTATGTTTTGAACAATAAATTTATGATTTCTCTCTCTAAATAATCACAAATCTTAAACCCTAATCCTGTCAGCATTAATTTCTTAACATTAAAGTAACATTTTTTCTTTGAAAAATAGTTTTTCATTAAAAGATGATGATTTCTTTTAAATGGGTTTTTTCTTTTGAAAACTAGTCTCAAATTCGTGCATTGCACAAAAGAATTTCAATATGGATCAAATTGGTTAGTCCTTTATAGGTCCCTATACACTAGTTCGACATAAATTCAACAACTTGTATAATATGAGTGAGTGGTGGTGTGACAAACATGATCTTGTTATATGTCAAAAGAGTAAAAACAAAATATTGACATTTAATCTTATTTAAATTTAAACATTTGCTAAGATTAGTGTGATCTTCAACTCCATATTTTTTTTATTTGATAAATCAACTCCTTCACTGAACAGAGACAAAAGAATTCCACTAAGATTTCTCTCTTGCAATGAAGAGTTCCATACAAAGATATAGATAATGGTAATGTAATGTTATTGACAATGATGCAATTGAAATCTATCCAAATATTTTAAGTTAATGATATGAAACAAAAAATGTAAATATAACCAAATGTTAGATTGATCATTGGTATTATTGTGAAATGCAACTTAAATCACCAAAAAACAAAAGGATGTAAAAACAAACACATTTGAGATTAGCTATAAAATACTATAATAATGGTAAATTTGTTAATAACAAATAAGAATACTTTTAGTGAAAGACAACGAGATCAAGAGTAGGTGGACAAAGTACTTTGATAAGTTGTTCAATGGTGGAAATGACAATAACATAGTAGAACCTGAGGACACTAGTAGACGGTTCGCACGTAGGATTAAAGAAGTGGAGGTTAAGGAAGCTTTAAAAAGGATGAAAGTAGGTAAGGCTTTAGGTCCTGATAATGTACCAATTGAGGTGTGGAGATCCTTTGAAGAGAGGGCCATATTGTGGTTAAGTAGGTTGTTTAATAGTATTTTTAGGACAAATAGAATGCCAAATGAGTGGAAAAGAGTATTTTAGTATCGATCTACAAGAATAATGAAGATATTCAAAGTTGCACTAACTATCGAGCTGGGATTCTAGGAAGCACGGATACTTGAAAACGATTTCCGTGTCATACCCATATTGGTATCCGATACGTACTGATATGCCACGTGGCATGTCAGGGGTAGTTTGGGCGGGCAATAAACAATATCAGACACGCCGGGGAGACGTCAAGATAGGGTGTTAGTGTAAATTTTTATCAAGTTTGTGGAATTTTCTTTAATAAAGTTGTACCTTATAAATTTCAAAAACTTAATGGAATTTTCAGAAAAGTAAATCAGAAGATTCAAAGCTCACGACTTCTCCCCCAACCTTTCTCCTTTCGTTAGGGCGTGCAAACCCACAAACTTCAGACATCTCGGTTCTCCCAACTTCTCTCTCCACAACTTCCTCCTCCCCTAAACTCCGGCCCTTCTCCGAACCTCTCTCCTTCAACCTCCAACCTTCTTTGACTTTCTTTGAAAATTACTTTTATCAACGAGTCCATGAAATATGAATGTTTTGTTTGGATTGACCATTACTAATTTGGTAACATGTCTTGCACTAAGTTATGAAAATTTTATAATATTGCTTATATTTTAATAGTCGTATCCAGGTATCCTGTTTTTAAAAAAATTGTCGTATCCTTGTGTCGTATCTGATACCTGTGTTTGTATTCGTGCTTCCTTTCTATCAAACTCTTGCGTCATGCTCTGAAGTTGTGGGAACGGGTGATTGAACATCGTCTTAGAAGAGAGACCATAGTTAAAGATAATCAATTTGGTTTCATGCCTGGAAGATTAACAACTAAGGACATAAATGTAATTTGATTGGACAAATCATGGAGAGTTAACCCAAAAGAAAGATTTGCACATGGTTTTTATTGATCTAGAGACTGCATACGATAGAGTACCTATAAATGTAATGTGGTGGACTCTTGAGAAGAAGAAAGTGACTACAAAATGTGTAAACCTAATTAAGGATATGTATGATGGGGTTGTTACTAGGGTGAGATTTTGTGATAGTGACTAGTGTCTTTCCTATCAGGATAGGACTACATCAAGAATTGGCTTTGAATTCTTACCTTTTTGCTCTAGTGATGGATGAGGTCGCGAAGGATATACAAAGTCATGTCCCATGGTGTATGCTTTTTGCAGATGATGTGGTTTTAATTGATGAGAGTAGATAGACGTTGAGAGAGAACTAGAGTGGTGGAGAGAGATTTTAGAATCAAAGAGTTTTAGACTAAGTAGGACTAAAATTGAATACATGAGGTGCAGTTTTAGTGGCGCCAATATAGAGGGAGATGTGAGAATGTGTGGCCCAGTAATGTGTTGGAAGGATATCTTTAAATACTTAGGATTGATTTTCCAAAAGGATGGTGAAATTGATGATGTTGGTCGTAGGATAAGAGCGGGGTGGATGAAATGGAGGCAAACATCATGTGTCTTGTGCAATAGAAAGATCCTCGTGAAGCTAAAAAGTAAATTTTATAGAACTATAAAAGCTGCCATGTTGTATAAAGCAGAATATTGGGCTACAAAAGGACAACATGTGCAAAAGATGAGTTGCAGAAATGAGGATGTTATGGTAGGTGTGTGGTCACACACGTATGAACCGGATTAGAAATGAAGATATTCGAGAAAGAGTTGGAGTAGCTCAAATAGAAGAGAAGCTTATAACATCGCTTGAGATGGTTTGGACACATCCGACGGATTTATGTAAGCACTGATGAGGAGTGTTTTGAGTGGCGAGGAAGGTGTCAAGAGGGGCAGAGGTAGACCAAGATTAATGTGTGAAGAGACAATCAAAAAGGACTTGAAGGAATGGAACATATTTATGATACACCAATTAGATGATAGTTGATAGTTATCATATGACAGTGGCTAGCTTCCAAGTCGCTTTCCTCATGTCGCTGATATTGAAACATTAAATTTTGGGGTTTTCTCAAGTGTGTGCTAATCAGAATAAATTAAATCTCAATCTAACCTTGGGGTTGATGTTGGAAAAATGTTTCTAAATTGCAGTTACAAACACAGTATTGTTATGTAAAATGTAGTTATGTATGTCTAAGTCTAAAAATAGAATTGTCGTTATTGTAAGTGAAAAAAATGTGAAGTGCCACTAGAAGCTTTTATTTAACAGATTTAACATTGTGAATTTCAAACTTAGAATATTTCTGAAGAACCCAGCTACGGGATGTTAAGGGTGAGATGTAATAAGAGAAAGTTACTGGATCCATTGAAAGTGCTAATTGGGTAAAAGGCACTCACATGTGAATATGCATTAGTTTTGAAAGCATATTTGTTGATAATGATACTTTTGACCTTATGATTCTCATGGCATTATGCTAGGTTTTTTCCCTTTAAGCACCATATGTTTGACTATGTTGTCCTATTTTATTTTTTAAATGTTACCATGTTACATGTTGTCTTTTTTGCACTGTTCCTTTAGCATTTTGAAGGAATATTGTCATTTGCCATTCACACGTGATAATTTTAATGTTAGGTTGCTGTTGTAAATGAAAGAATTGAAGAGAATCTCTTCCGCATGCTTGACGAGGAGACAGATCCTGAGTATGTTATGATCTTTATTTTGTGGTCTTTGATGTCTTGCAGTTTTGATAGGGTAGAGTTACTCCTAAAGAGGGGGCATCAAAACATACTCTGGTATGGATGACTACTATTAATATGCCCCAAGGGTGGGACGACCTAGGTGTTCTCTTGGTTTTGGTAAATGTGCATGTCAAGGTGTTGAGAATAGAAATGTGAGATTAAAAGAACTGTGAATGATTGAATGTGTCGATAGAACATGAAATTACTTAACACCTCCGTGAAAGCAATGTGAAAATCCATGCCCTACTTGTTTTGTATTCATATAGTTGAAAAGTTTTTCCATGCAGACTCCAGAGTGCACTCTTGGCCCATATTTTTTAATTGCTTAATATTCTATTGTATTCTATAAAAACAGATCAGGTTCTCTATTGGCATTGCATTCGTTATGTTTGTCTAAAGTCCTAGTATTGAAGTGACATCCTAAGAATACCCACTTACCAATCTTGACATATCCCTGTCATATCTAATCCACTATTGGTACTTGTTCAGTGCTTTCATATAAGTACTTGATAGTATCCAAATTGAATAGGATTAATTTATTATACAAATGCTGACACAGCCTGGCAGATACTTTTTGGATGCCTGTGGAGATTCTGTAGGTACTCAAGGATACTTCTATTAAACATTTTGAGATACAAAAACAGAAAAATATAGTAGCGTTATTCACTGAAAAGGCTTCTCTAGATATTTATGGACTCAATTGTAGAGTTCATTGAATTATCACTGATGGTTTTCATTTGTATTTGTTTTGTCGAATTTTATCTCTTTTGGTGTTTCGGGGGTGGGGGACATTATTTCTTTTATGTAATAATTGTCCTTGTTGTACATCCTGTATTTGTATCCATGCTTCATAGTTGACATTTTTTGGGTTCTTGCAGGATTGGAAGTTTAATACGCACAACAATCAAGCGTTTTCTTTATGTTTCTTCTCCTTCGTGTCCTTCGCGTTGGTTGGCTATTTGTCATAACATGGTGGGCTCTTTATTTGTTGCAGAAAATGGGTCTACATAACTTAGATTATATGGTTGGACTCCTTATTTGCCAAATAATTAATAATCTGATATATCAAGATTTATTAAAATTGCCTTTTCAACGGCGTGGTTTTAATCAGTAGTGCCATATGCTTATTTTATAAGGTCAATTGCTCTATTGGTGTCCTACTTATTTTCCGCCATTCAGGTTCGTACTCTGTCATCTAGAATGAACACCTCCGGGGATATTAGAAGTTCCAGAAATGGTGTTCCTGAAGGTGATAATAGTTTGGGAGAAGATGACGAAAACATGATTGCAGCTTCAACTTCGAAGCAAATACAAAGTCCAGTTATTGCTTCCATTCCTGATATCAGAAGAGAGAAACATCTCAGATACCGAACTAGAACTTTTGCTGCTGAGTATGAGATTTGAAACTAGTATTTATCTTTGTCAGTAGTCACAAAAATTAATGTCGCATTATTTTAGTCTGCTGCCTCTTCTCCAATATTCTATATGCGTCTTTTGCTTATTGCATTTTCCCCTTCCAAGTCTAAAGAACCTGAGTAAATTCAAATATTAACACCAGATAACACTAACATGTCAACATTTATACATGTGTTACTTTTCAATATTTCATAGTTGATGGGATGGTTTCAGACAAGCTTTTTACATGAATGCCAGTATTTATTGAATGATTGCTTCTTATATGATCAGACAATAATAATAATAAAACCACCGAATTGGTGAAGCACACGATCAGTATGTCTGATATACCCATTTTTATTCAGATGTCTTGAGCTTTTTGCATTTTCTTATCACCGTTTTTGTTTCTCCTTTACGACAGTCCGCTTTTTATCCCCCCGTTACATGAAAATAACACTATAAACTATGGTACTATTTGACAGGTGTCTCAGCCATCTGCCTGTAGCTGTTGGAAATAATCCTGCACATTTTGATCTTTCTTTAGCTAGGAAACACATATCTCAGGATTGGCTTGTTTCACACCTACAAGAGCTAGTCTCACTTGCTTACCAGGTCAGAATTTCGCTCGGGTTGTGCAGCATATTTGCCCAATTCTTTGCTTGTTAACTTTCATATCTCCATGCATGTCAAATAAATTGTTTCATGTTTATCACATGCCCCTGTACTGTTTTCTTGGTTAGAAAACAAAGTTTCTTCTTGGTTGCACACCTCTTAAGGTTTCTCTGTGTTTCAGATCAGCACTGGCCAGTTTGAGGGCATGCAGCCATTAGGTGTTAAACTCCTTTTCACCATCATGGAAAAGGTATGATCAAATTAGAGAATCCCAGATTCACATTCATTTACTCACTAAAAGATTAATTAATTGAACTTCAAAGAGAGACACTAGAATATATGCTTAAACAAACGTGAATTCTCGACATTGAGTATTGATGTCTCATCTCGTTGTGGGGCACTCATCCATTGAGCTCCAAAATTCATATTTAAGCACTCACTAATGAAGCATTCAACATTTACTTTTTAGTGCTTACTTCTTCACTACTTAGTGTTTTTATTTGTCAATTATATTCACTGTGTCATCATGTATTAACTTTTTGCACACTCATCTTGTATTCACTATTGACACCCATTCGTGAGACCCTAGTATCCGAAAACTCATCCCTAGGTGCTCAAAGTGGAGTGCTCCACACTTGTCCCACCTTACCATATAGACCTCATATTACTTGATTTAACAAAGCATAAGATAATTCAGTAGCCTCTATATCCTTTTGGTGGATGGGTCTAGTCATTGGAATAATTTATTTATATTTTTTTGGAAATTTCAAGTAATACTAATTGGTAGCTTTATTGTGTGGATGCATTTCTATTTATTAATATTTTCAAAAGCCAACCTAAATCGTTGTCAAATGTGTTGAATCACGCTAGAATCAAAACAACAATAACAACAAAACATTTATCTCAAATTAGTTGGGGTATGTTAGAAATGAAACCAATCGAGAATTACAGTTTGGGAACGCGATGCATCTTCTTTCATGCATTCCTATCCAAAGCTAAATCCTTGGGATGTTCCTATCTTTGAGTTTTTAACTGCTTGCTCCCAAGTTAGTCTTGGTATACATCTCTCTTTTCATGTCTTCCTCGCGGTATCAGAACTACCTTCTCATCGGTGCCCTCATAGGGTTTTTTTATGTGTCTAAACCATCTTAGTCGGTGTTGAACACGTTTCTCTTCAATCTAGGATGGTACCACTTTCTCTCAAATGCTCTCGTTTCTGATCCGATATATTTGCTTATATCTACACGTCCACTGCAACATCTTCATTTATGCATCACTCATATTTTGCATATATTGTCTTTTGCAATCGAACATTTTGCTCCAAAAACATCGTAGGTCTTATACCGTAGAGTTTACCTTTTAACTTGAGAGAGATATTTTGTCACATAAAACACCCGATGTTTGTTATCATTTCATCCAACATGCGCTAATCTTACGACTTAACATCTTCATCAATTCCCGCATATGTTTGAAGTACCAATCCTAAATATCCAAACAAATCCTTTCTGCAAACTATTTGACCATCCAACATACCTTTCATTCCTGTGTCGACAATATCAGAACTACATTTCGTATATTCTGTTTTAGACCTACTTAATAACCCTTCGACACTTAACTATATTCCTCCACCACTTAATTTCCTATCTTCTACCAAACTTCCGTAAATTAACACTACATCATCAGTAAAAGATATACAGCAAGGGACATCAATATTTATCCTTTCTTACCTTGTTTATGACTTAAGAAAAAAAGATATAGATTTAGAGCTGACCCTTGATGTAGTCCAGTCCAATAGGGAAGGCACCATTCTACCACCCCATCACATGCTTTTATGCTAGTTACAACTTCATCTTACATATTCTTAATCAAGTTGATATATTTGGTTGATCCTTTCTTCTTTCCAAAGGTCCAACACATAACACTTCTTGGTACTCTATCATAGGCATTCTCTAGATCAACAAGTGTCATGCGTAAGTCCCCCTTTTCAGTTCCCTACCTCTCCATGAGTTGTTTAATTAAGAATATGACATCAGTCATTGACCTTCCAAGCCTAAAGAAAGTATCGTCGCCATAAGATTATATGGTACAATGAAAATCTTAAAATCTTCCCTGTCTAGGTTCCTATCACTATACCCAAAGCCGTTCAAAACCTTCTTTATCTTTACCCACACGCCTATTGAAATCTTCTCCAGTATGCATCAACATACACCGCATTAGCAAATCCTATTTTCTCGTATCTAAGTGAAGGATGTAAAAAGATATTGTTTAATTTGATCTTGGATTTAGGAAGAGATTCATCTGAACTTCGAAAAGGAGATGAACATTTGGAAGAAGGGAGATGTGGAAGGATCGGTTAGTCTTGCAAACGCAAGAACACTTGGAATGACTTAAAATAACCTTTCATCATGCAATATTCTTTATATGACATAATGACATTGCCATATACATCAAGGTACTATGATTTTTCATGACAACCATCTTTGGTGCTGAAATGAGAAATTCATAACATGTGTTTGTCTCTACATGTATCTGTAATGTGTGTTTTGCTTGATTTCAACTTACCAAGGATTTGTTTTCTCTTGTTTAACATTGCCAAGATGCTCATGTTTCTGCTGGTTGCCAAAATCAATTGGTTGCAATTTATTTTTTTTTGATTCACATTTTAGTGGTTTCATGTAACTGACGTTATGTCTTTGAACTGTTTTAGTTAGAGAAAACTCTAGATCCTGATCTACCTGGGCATTTCCTAGTGGAGCAATATCAGGTCATTTTCTATATTTTTATTTTAGAAGTTGTGTTTGCTCCTTTTTTTATTGTTCCCATCGTTGATCTAAATAAGATTGTAGTGAATCTAATGTGTATTTGTTGATGATGAAGAACCTGTGATTTGGTGCTTTTAAATTTCGAACCTGCAGGCTCAGCTTGTTTCGGCTGTTCGATCGTCGGTTGCCCTATCTTCAGGCCCTCTCCTCCTGGAAGCTGGGTTGCAACTAGCAGCAAAGGTTTGCGATTTGTTCTTTTTTGCAAGCTTTTGTTTTTTTAATGTATTTGAGTTTCTAAGAAATAAAAAGTGCATTCCAAGAACATGTGCCTCTTTTTTGGTATTCCAGATCTTGGTTAGCAAGATCATGAATGGTGATCCTGTTGCACTCCAGCGCCTGTTTTCTTTGATCTCACGATTACTTGACGACTTTCGAGATCTATACTATCCATCCTTTGCAGAGTGGGTGGCATGTGAGGTTGACATGGACAACAATTGCTTGGTTTTTACTTTAGTTATCTTGGTCATGACTTCAAAATGTATAGCTAAATAGAGCTTACTTGCCCATGTTTATAACAGATCAAGATAAGACTCTTGGCTGCTCACGCTTCCATCAAGTGTCATGTGTACACAAATTTTAGAAAAAAAGATCCTCAAGAAGAGTATCTGGCTTTACTGCCGTTGTTTTCCCGCACCTCCAACATGCTGGGAAATTATTGGACCTCTATCCTGAAAGATTATTGCTTTATCTGTTTCGGCTTACAGTCAAAGCCTAATGTAAGTTCCACCGTCAAGAGCCCTTTTTTTGCTATTTTTAGTTCGTATCTCTTGATTATGGGACTAATCATTTTTTCACAGTACGAACCATTCCTCCATGGGATTCAATCGTCTTTAGTGTCATCAAAGGTGAAAACATGCCTTGACGAGGCATGGGCACTAATTCTTCAAGCGACAGCATTTGATGCTGTTCCTTTGAACTTTGATGTGAAGAAATATTCCATGTCTGAAAATAAAGATTTATGCAAGGCTTCCCTTATTTCTGGGCATAAAATGGTCACTTTGGCACCTAAAGAATTCCATTTCCTTTGGGCATTGGGGCTGCTTATTGTGTTTCAAGGACAGCAACCAACAAGATCATCAGAGCTTTCTATGCTATTCTCTAGCACGAGATTTAGAACTAATGATGGGGTGTCACTTGAAGGGAGGCGAGGCAAGAGATCCATTGAAATTGCTCTCGTACTCTTTCAGGCTTTAACATCCTCAGCATTCTTTGATCATGGATATCTTACACAGGATATCTGTGGAGAACTTCTGCAGGTAGCTTGTCGTAGTTTTCTAGTACCATCTGTTGCTATTGAGTTTTATCTCTTTTTTCTTCTTTGTATTAAGAAAATGGTTGCCAAACTTCCTCTTGCCATATTCTAAGTCTTTTTTGGGGGGAGTGCAATTACGAGTACCTACACTGTCATTGTGAATCACAATAGCAGGTACTTCCAAGAAAAATTGTAATTATTATTGTTCAAATATAGGTTGGACATGTAAGCTCTTATTTAGGTTTCTTTGCCTCAAATTGCTTTTGTTCTGTTCATATCATTTAACTAGCCTCCTTATATTTATGCAACTCATACTGGACCATTTTAAAAAAAAACCATAGAACTTCATCCTATGTGTTTTTTTATACTTTAACTAGGAGTATCAGAGTAACTGAGATGTGACATGTTGACAAATGGTACCTTCCCTTGCATTTTTTTTTTTTGCTTTTTATATTTTGTGACACTCTGATGTATAGCTTTTATTCCAATCCAGGTTCTGCTTCATGCTGATCAAATGTATGACTCGTGGGATTGTCTTGCCATTCCATTACTTTCACAGGTACATCATCTTCTAAGACAACATGAAATTGCTGACTTGGTCAGCTACTTGGTTTTATTTATTTAAAGGAACAAATTGCAACTAGTTTGGGATTGAAGGTTTTGTTCTTGTTGTTGTTGTAAAAGAACAAACCACTGATCAGCTGAGCTCTTAGAAGTTGTGAACTGCATTACGTAATTTATTGCAAGTACATGTAGTGTTCAACATTTTGAATTTAATCATTTATTTGGTACTCATTAAACTGTCTACTAAGTGCAATGGTGCAACCTTGTGAAGCAAACCAGCAATCAATAAGTGC
Organism: Triglochin maritima; assembly: GCA_963682175.1. Taxonomy (NCBI): domain Eukaryota; kingdom Viridiplantae; phylum Streptophyta; class Magnoliopsida; order Alismatales; family Juncaginaceae; genus Triglochin; species Triglochin maritima. Next base: position 11,854,906 of record OY821773.1, read on the forward strand.
ATTGTTTAAATTTACTTTGAGGATTAGTTCACAAGTTAGACCTGTTTCTTACTTACATATAACAGAGCTCGTTGCAGGAAATCAATTAAAAACTGCTGCAGAGAGGCACACATTATTGTTTTAATTTGGCCCTTATTCTAAACAACTAGAAATCGTCTACCTAAGTTTATGGTCAAACAATAGTCAGGTTTTTGAAGTCAAATTCTGCTATATAAGATAACACTTACTTTACGTTTTCATGGTAATGATAGTTTGGTTCTCTTGGTTTGAACAGATTGTGCGATTCTCTCCTGATGATTATTTTGATAAAGAAGATTTTGTCTCCTTGACAACTGAACTATGTTTGAACTACTTGTACAGAATGTTTCAAAGGTTCTACTCCTTTCTAAGCCGAAGTATCTCATTTTATTTTCTATTATCTTGTTTGTCAGAATTTGACACTCGTCACCCTTACTAGAATTTTTAAATATCTGCGAGTCTCATTATTGAGATGTTCTCAAAATCAGGGACCCTGGGTACTTCTTTCAAAACCACATCTGCGAGGGAGACTTGCTTTCTGATGTTATGAGTGTAGCTGAGATAATGGCAAACAAGTTGGCTTATATGGTATGTGCAAGTAAATAAAATATTGTTTCTTCTGCGACTTACATGAAGTGCACCACTTTTGCTACTTGGCAAGGCTTGGTCTTCCTCCCTGCTGACCTTTTTCTTCTAATTCTTCTCCTTTCCGCAGAAACTCTGGAATTTGTTGGCATTTCTTTTGGGTAGCTATGAATGTATCAGAAGAGCTAGAACTGATTCAAGTTTGTCAAAAATGATTGCTTTTCTCCGGAGTGTGTCTCCTTTACTGAAAAGATCCTTTGAAGGTAGGTTATGAGGTTATCCTAGTCTTGGTCCTGCTGAACTTTATTGTTAAACTGGTGATACACCCTATCAGTTTAAATGTGCTGGAATTCATGGTTCTTATTTACAGATACTAAGTTGTGCAGCTACTTATTATCAAAGCACAACCGCTGTTCTAGTACTACTTATTCAAGTAGTGTGTATTCAAAGACATTACCATATTGATAGAAGGTAGAGGGAAACCCATACTATTCAATGGAATCCAATAATCCCCGCAATTACAAAGCCCATCAGTTGTCTGAGTGTTTCAATTCATGTTGTTCATGGGTCCTGCGGCAATTTAATTTGGAAATGACGTCTCCATGTGCGAGTTAATTATCTTATTGGCTATGTCGGGGTCTTATAGAAAAAAAAGTTGCTTTCGATTAGTGCTCGGCTGATATGGTTTATCATTGAGTTTTCAACATTTCTTGATCCCTATAGTCCTTATTGTCAGGTGTTTCTGACCTTACAAACGATGATGCTCGCATGGTATTGGGAGGTTGGGTTAGCACCGTTGTCCATTTGTCTCAAGACCTCTTGAAGGGTATACACATGGTGAACAGGAAGAATAGTGATTCAGTGAAATTGCTGTCAAAGAAACTGGCATTTTGTCTAGAAGAAGCTTCTCACATTGCCAGAGTCACACATGATTCTCAAACTCATGGTCATCAAAATGATAGGATATTTTTCCATTCACTGTACTTGTTGTGTGTCAAATGCATCCGGATGGCTCTTTCCGACCATAACAAGCAGGTAGTTGCAAGCATGCCAACATCCTACATTGTGATGATTTTTTCAGAAATAATGAACTTTTTATATTAACAGGTTGGGACAGTTGCAGTTCATGTGCTGAAAAATATTGCCCAGGTTGAGGGCAGTCAAGGGCCCAAAGACCATTCATTCCTTTTGTTCTTCACTGGAGAACTTCTGAGTGATATTTTCATCCTGATCCAGAGAACATTGAAGGTAAGAGACAAGTTTCCCCCCTCTTTTTTGGGGGTTGATGGTTGAGCACCCTTACCAAACTCTTCTTATTGAAAGTACAGTGCGTAAACACAGTGTCCCAAATTGCTATGGCTATGAGTTATGATGAATTAAATTTCCAATACAAGCATAGTGGCTGTGACTACAGAACGTTAAATGCTTTAATATATACTTGTAACAGGAACTTCCAAGTAAGGAGTCTGTTGCTATACTTGATGAATGTCTGCGGTTTCTTTTCCTCTTCCATACACTGTCACAAGCTAGCAAATGTCTACGAAATGCCACGTATGTGCTTCTGGAAGCAATATTGCTAATTTTCTCTGTTGATGAAGCTGTTCACTCACAGGTACAACAGAATTGGTTATAAGAATGACTCTTTTAATTGGTATATTATATTGTAACCTTAATAAATAAATTTCAGGGTTCACCTCCCTTTACTTAGCAAAGAAAGACTATTTTCATTTAAAAATATGGCTTTTTATTTACTTCTCATTTTCAGGAAGTCAATCAGATAAAAAATGTTGCCATGGTTCTGGTTTCACGCCTTGTCCAAGTTCCTTCCCATGCTGTGCTAATGAAAGATATCTTGTTTTCGATGACGGTGGACCAACGGAAACAACTTCAGGTGAATTATTTACGTTGGATATGTATCTTCATGGATTTTTTTTTGAGTGTTGAAACTTCACCTTTCACAATACCTTTTGTATTAAATTACTGGTCTTAGATGGCAAATAAACTTCATTGAAATAAATACTAGCCTATCTACTAAGACTCATTTTCTGAATTTCTTGTAATGTGGCCAATCATGTTATTTTGTGTAGCAAACGTGTTTCCCCTCTCTTCTTTCCTTTTCTCCCTGCTCTGAATCCTTTAAGCTGTTGGAATTTAGTGTAGCTCCAATTAGTTGCAGATATATATTCTTATCAAGTTATTAATCTGTAAGGAATTTTGATGGTGAAACTCGGTAATTGTAACCTCTTTTGGGGTGTGGAGTCTTATCCCCAAAATCCTACAAGAAACTGGCATTTACAGCCATCTTTAACATATTATATTTTCTTCAGGATATCATCCGTGCTTCAACAGCTCAAAGTCAGAATGAAATACAAAGGGAGCTTGTGAATCCTTCTCCAGTTTTGAAGATCCCCATAAAATTAGAGCCTGCTTCCACTGAAGTTACTCTTCCCTCTGCCATCAATAATTCTGAGAATGCAGTTGGAAAGGAAGTAAATGGTAGTTTTGGCGATGAAGAGGACAACGATGACTGGGATACGTTTCAATCTTTCCCTGCAGAAACTACTGTTACTGATCTGCAGACAGATAAGCACGCAGATGCCTTGAATGGTGAAACTTCTCTTGAAAATGATAATGGTCATAAAGAATGGCATGGAGGTCCAAATCCTGAACATCTCGATGCAAGCCATATAGAAGAAACTAAGCCGAGCGAAGGCGTTCCACGTCACATTTACCCAGATGAAGTTGACACATCACTAGATTCACAACATTGTGACAAGGGAGTTTCTGAAATCAGTGACATGAATGAACTTAATGATGTTCCCTCTGAGATTGCTAAACCTGATAATGATGTGAAAGAGCTGGTTGATGACTGCAGTATTGTTGATAATAGGGTGAAATTTGGTGATCATATAGAAAGTGAAAACCAAGATCAGTCTTACATTCCGGGTCTAGAAGAAACAGATCATCTTGATCAGCAACATTTAGGAGCTGGTAAGCAGAATGAAGATGTGCATCAATCTTTTCCAGACGAACTTGCTGTAACGGTAGATCCAAAGCGTAATGATGAGGGAGTCGCAGAAAGCAGTGGTGGCAATGGTTCTACTGGATTTTCTAAGTTTGCAGATGATACCAAAGAGCTGATCGTTGATCGCATTATGGTAGATGAGAGAAATCGTATTAGTCCTGGAGTGGAGAATGAAAGACGAGATGAAATATCTGTTGTAACCCAAGAAGGAACAAAAAATATGCATCCAAGCGAACTTGACGATGACGGGGTTAGGCAAGGCAGCACTAGAAATGAAGTTCCCTCCAGATTTGATCTGCCTACTGATTTACATTCTTGTGATGATGGGGTTAGCCGGATCGTTAGTGTCAATGAAGTTCCCTCCAAATTTGATCAACCTAGTGATGGTTCCGAAGGTTTCGTGCACGGTCAAGTTGCAGATGATGGGTGTAAACCCCTAGAAATGAAAGATGGTGAGGACGATATTAGGGTATCTCCTGATAAGCCCATTAAAGATGATGCTAAAGATCTGAAGTGTGTTTATATAATGTAGATTTAGGGTTCAGAGAATCAGAATGTTACCGATCTTGGTCCCCACCTCCCAGGTTAAGAATGAGATTTTGACACTTTCAGCAGGCATGTTAAAGGAGTATCAGAAATGCAGCGTTCTTGGTAGTTTAAAGTTCGAGTCGTTGAATATCGCGTGGGAGTGTGCTGTCTTTTGTAATCTTGACGACGATGCAGAGTATTTGATGCTGCATTTAAGATAAATAATTTTGTAAAATTAAAATGTATTGTGTATTGAGATCCCTATTGAGTGGCCAAACCCGGTTGGTGGCTTGCGCACAGCTTTTCCTTAGTCACTGATTGGGTGCATTATGTACTATAAATTTCTGCAAGACTTCAATGATTCGTAACTAAAGTTACAATTTGAAAAAAAGTAGTTTTTACGTGAATTTTTGTTTTTCAAAACCACATGAAAATTTTAAAATTGTGTTTCGAAGGGCCCAAATGACGTGGTTCAAACTAGGGTACCTCATCCTCATCCCAAACAAAACAGGGCGTGTCCCCGTTTTTAAATAAAGATTACTTGATGCAAAGAAGCGTTGTTAATTTGAGTGTCGTGGGAGAGCTCCATGTTCAATCGGTACGAAAGATCGGAATGCCAAGAAAATTCGTTCGTAAGATGAGGTTTGTTTGGTGATAAACATGACCTTCTGCACTTATTTGAAATGAATAAACAAATTTATTTCCATAGTGCATTTTTCGTTGGGTCGTGCCTAGACATTGCTGCACTGATTTGAATTTCACACGAATGTGAGGAAGCCAGTTGCTGGAAGCTGAGGTTGGCAGCTTCCAACTCCCTGTCCAAAACTTGGTCCTGAGGAGGTCTCCAAACTGTGCAGGAGCGAGCGCTCTCGGCCGAGGTGTTTTCCTCTTTCTTTCGTCCAAACACCCCAAACTCATACCTAATAACTTCTTTCATGATATGGAAAAACTCAAAAAATAAGTTTTTCTAGATTATTTGGAAAAAATATATTTTTACCCTCATTGTTATCATTATTTACAATACTATTCTATTTGGAATAAGAAATGATACGAGCAAAATTGACTTTTCCTACGAAAGTCAAAAAATTAGGTGGTGAGACGATTTTTTCTCCCAATGTCTTTTTCCCTATAAGTTGACCTAGATTAAGGACATCCAAACGTCCTGGCTTTTTCGAGCTACTCAATAGCCCCTAAGAGTGTGTTTGGTAACTTGAGTTTTGAGGTTTGGAGGAGCTTGAAACTTGAGTTTTGCAAAACACATATCCTAGTTGGTGTTTCCCAGAACACATAATTCATTCCATAATTGCCCTCAATTTATAATATCCTTATTTACAACTCCCAAAACAGAGTTTCTGGGTTTGAGTTTCCAGTTTTCATAAGATATACTAAAACACGATATTTCAAAACTCAGAATCCAAATAAGTAATTATGGTTTGTGGTGGAGGAATTAAAAGGTCACACAGGAACTCATGCACAATTGGAGAAGCTCCTCCTCTGAGCTTTTGCATTTTTTGGTTTCCTCAGGTTGTGTTCGTAAAAGTTACAAGTTTTCGAGGCTTAAAGACGATGTGACATAAAGTAAAAACTGGTTTTTTGTTTCTAAAATTTGAGATAATAGCCAAAAACTTGTATCTTACCTAGTGAATAGTCAAAAGTTTATTTTACCATTCTCAAATTTTCTTTTAAATAGAAAATTCTCGTAAATATTGATTTGAACATGGGCAAAAATGTATCACTTGGAAAATTGAAATGCCACCCACACCCCATGTTTTTACTCATTATTGTTTTAAAATAAATACATCTGTTGCAAGTGAGTATTTGTCACCTAATTTATTAAATACTAGCCAAACGAGCTAGTCGTGCACACACGCACACAAACAAACCAAACAATACAAATCGAGCATAATTTATGTTTAACAATACAACACAATATTAGAGTATGTTTTGCAAATAGGAAAATAGTCCACCATCGTAGTTGCAAGTTCCAAATAGCATTGCAAAAGAACAAGTAAAAATGGTGGACTCAACACCGTTTACCAATATCACGACATAAAAAACTCATACTCTACGGAACATTATATCACTCAAATGTTAGAAACCTAAAGTAGTCAGTAGACGAGCAAGAACTAATCTATATAACCAACAAACACATACAAATTAGCCCTAAAATTGTTGAGATGGATTCAAACTATATTTGATTAGTTATGCTTCTACTTGTTGTAAGGTTGTCAATTATGATCCGAACTCGAAGCTCGATTCGATAAAAACTCGACTCCGGTTTAGCTTGAAGAATGAAGATAAAAGAACTAAGCGAAAAGGTAAAAAAATTCCTAATTCGTATTGAAAAACGAGTTGACTTGAACTCACAATAGCTCGAGATCGACTCGATGACTCAACTCGACATTTTTATTGTTAAATTTGTATAATTTTTTGGTATTTAATAATGTATAATATACAAAACTCGAAATTTTAGGTGCAACTTGATTGGTTCAGACACTAGTATGGGGGTGATGTAGTCTCAAAATTTTGATTCAGTAATTACTTAGTTACGTAACAATAAAGTACTCTAATCAAATATGATTTAAATCCGTAACTGAACCCTTTTTATATTAACCAGAACTGACAAGTGCACTTCCTCCCTTTCCATTTTCTCTCGTCGACTCGTCCCCTCCACAAAATCCCCAATTTCTCGCCTTCTTCCCATCACCCAAACCTAACCCTAACCCTAACCCTAGTTCCCTTCCCACCATGGACCCCGACGGCACACCATCTTCCTCCCCGGTCGGGACCCCCCGCGACTCCCCCGAGGAAGACGTCAAGGAGGGGGTGGAGAAGGTGGACGCTTCTGCCGTGGCCTTGGAGGTGTCGAGGCTCGAGATCGACGAGAGGGAGGAGGGAGAGATCTCCGAGGACGACGGAGATGGAGACGGAGACGTGGTCTGTTCTGATCCCGTTCCGTTTTTGCCTTTAGGGTTTCGGATGGAAAAATTGGATTGTTGATGTTTTTCGAGCTTAAATAAGCCCAGTTTTTGTAGTAAGTTGATTATTGAAACTCGAAAGGTGTCTTCGAATTGGTTGCACTATCTTGATTCTTTGACATGATTTGTTGATGCTATATTCATATGGAAGGTTACTTAGGGTGTCATTGGTTTGCAGGAAGTGGTGGAAAATTCAGAAGTCAATTCCATGATTTCCTTAGAATTTAGAGTGAAAGTGAGGGAAGTCATTCAAAGTGCAATTTTATAAGGATTTGGAACTCACATAACTTAGTCCCCAGAATTATTTTAAGTTTTCTTGCAAACCAATCACTAGAAAGTCATTCTGGAAATTAGTTTCTCCTAATTCGAAGTTTGAATTCCTGCAAACCAATTGCACTCCTAGGTTTTAACTGTAAAATTGAAGTTAGGTGGTGTTTTCCTCAAGTGGTTGCTTTTGAACGATTACACAAATATTGCAGTTAATCTGCTTATGAAGTTCTTGGTATTTCAAACTTTGTTACGGTTTTGTATGTTGGTTTGTTAAGAATGAATGAATCTGATGGTGTTGTGTTATTGTTACATTATGTTATTTGGGCAACATATTTTTCTTAATTTAAAGATTGCTCATATATTCTTTTGTGTTTTGCAGGATCAAAACAATCATTCTCATGCTTGTTCAGTTGAGGATATTGCTGAGGGTGCTTCAAAAACTGATGAAGGCAGAGAGTTGATGCATGCTGATGAAAGTGTGACCGTTGGGGAAGCAGTGAATGGAGAAAGTTATATGAAGTTAGATTCAAAACATCCAAGGCAGGAGTTTAGGTCTAGATCTCCGGCTCCCCGGGATAGTGGACTGCCATCAAAGAGGAAGCGAAGAGATGAAGCTGATGTCTTAACTTCAGATCATGGCCTGGACAAGCATAGGGAAAAAAGACGTTCAAAATCTAGGGATGCGTACAAGAACTACTATGATAATAAAGAAAGATCCATGTCCCCAGATGGTTACAAGGGGAAGCATGATACTAGAAAAGAATATACATCTCGTAGTAGGTATGATGAAGTGCATTACAGGGAAAGATCAAGGTCCCGTGCCCATCATAGAGAGAGATCATATGATGATTTTCAAGACGACAGTAGAGATGGATCTCGTAAAGAGAAAGTTATGACTCATGATCGTGTCACTGTGAACGACAAGGGAGATTGTCGAGCAAGTGTGGAGAAGGTTAACCATTCTAGAAGAGAAAGGCAACGTAGTAGCAGTTGTGGTTTGCATGATGAATGGGAGGAAAGGCATGCTCGTGAAAGGATGCGGGAGAAGGAAAGAGACAAGAGAAGAGAGAAGGAAATAACCAGAAGTTTGGAGAAGGAAAGAGTCCTGAGTCGGGAGAGGGAAAGAGAAAGGAGTTGTGATAAGGAAAGAGACAGGGAAAGAGCAAGAGACAGGAGTCGTGATAAGGAAAGAGACAGGGAAATAGAAAGATGTAGGAGTCGTGATAGGGAAAGAGACAGGTATAGGGAGAAAGAAAGAGACAGGGACAGAGTTAGGAACAAGGATAGACATCATGATGATACAATGGATATGGATAGAGAAAGCAGACGAGAACGAGGGAGTGGCAGGGATAGGGAAAGAGACAGATTTACTGATGGAGAAAGAGTTCGAGAGGGGAGTGTTAGAGAATATGATCGGGATAGGGGAGGCAATGATGATTCAAAACATTATAAAGACAAGAAAAGATCCAAAGATGCAGCTCAAAGGTCTAGTTCTGCAAATCATTTTTCCGCACAAGACCAGGATGATGCTGTAGAAGACTACCAAGAAAAAATTGAGCAGCAGCTTGCACAACAGGAAGAGGAAGAACCTGAAAAAATCATTGAAGAAAGTAGGAGAAGAAGACAAGCTATTCTAGACAAATATAAGAAACAGCAGTCTCAGCAACAACCCGAGCATCCATCTGCGAATCAGCCAACAGGTAAGATTTTCATATCAATATACAATCTTCACTCTTGTGTTTCTTGTTTACCATTTTCTGTACTTCTCTCAGAGGAAACAACTTCTGTAATTGATGGCTCCAATCCAACTGTTAATGCTCGTGGGCCTGCCACTTCAGGAGTAACTAACAACGTGCTTGGTCCTGGGAAAGTGTGTACACCTGATGTGACATTATTTGTAGGAAAATCTCCCAATCAAAATGGAACCAAGGTTCTTGAGAAGAAAACTGCCTGTGGTCTGGGTTATGGTACCCCCAAGGTTCGTAAAGTAATCATGATGTCTGTCTTTTATTTTGCTGAATGTTCTTTGCTGTTATTGGCCAGCTGATTATTTTGAGACATGTTATTTTGAACCATACTTATTTGCATTTGCAGAGTGAAAGGTCAGCTGACATGTTTTGTGATGACATATTTGGAGAATCACCAACTGGTGTTCGCAAAATGGTAATTTTAATTTGGGCTTTTTAGTTCCCATCATGTTAAAAATCGGTTGTGTTGACATTGATAAAAAAACATACTGATTATAGTATTATCATTATACTGTCCTCAATTGCTGGACAAGTATATACTGCAAAACTGGAAAAAATACAGAGGTGACTGGCCTGTTTCTAAACTTGATTAGTATCTTATGCACTGATGATTTTTAAAGTTCATGTATATTGTCTTTTATGGGTTACCATTACATTTTCACCTTTACTAACCACATCTTTTGCAGGGCAAGGAGGATAATTTAGCAGTTGATAAAAGTGGCTTTCATGATAATTGGGATGATGCTGAGGGTTATTATTGTAAGTATTTGGACCACTAATCCGATAAGTTCCTTTTCTGATGATGTTTGAAGAAAGTCATTTGAGCATCCATAGGTATCTTTGCTTTAGTGACATTGGTAAATCTCATATTTTTACAGCCTATCGATTTGGAGAAGTTCTTGATGGCCGCTATGAGATTATTGCAGCTCATGGTAAAGGTGTTTTTTCAACTGTTGTCCGTGCAAGGGATCTCAAACCTGGAAAGGGTCACCATGAAGAAGCTGCCATTAAGATGATACGCAACAATGACACGATGTGAGTGATTTTAAATATCCCTGAAATTGCTTGAATCTTGATATAACTTTTTCAGTGTTATTGAATTTGCCTGTTTTATTATATTAAGGTACAAGGCTGGATTAGAAGAGCTGATCATACTGAAAAAGCTTGCTGGAGCTGATCCTGAGGATAAGCGTCACTGTGTCAGGTTTTTTTCAAGTTTCAAGTATCGGAATCATCTTTGTTTAGTATTTGAATCTCTTCATATGAATCTCCGTGAGGTTCTGAAGAAATTTGGTCGTAATATTGGCCTCAAACTAACTGCTGTGAGGGCGTATGCGAAGCAGCTTTTTATTGCGCTGAAACATCTCAGAAATTGTGGGGTGCTGCACTGTGATATAAAGCCAGACAACATGCTGGTATATTTTTGTTGCTTCCATAAAGTTGATATACATAGTCATTAATTACCATGAAAGGAGAAATCATAGTTTGTTTAGTACTTGAATGTTTGTGTTCTTGGTAATTTGATGATAACTTCTAGTTATGTTCCCCTTATTTATTCTTTTTTTTCTGTTGGATTTTGTTAGGTCAATGAAACAAAAAATGTGCTGAAGTTGTGTGATTTCGGGAATGCTATGTTTGCGGGGAAAAATGAGATTACACCATATCTTGTTAGTCGTTTCTACCGTGCTCCTGAAATAAGTAAGCTCACATTTGATTTTTCTTTTCTCCAACTGTATTCTAATAATTTCATTAATATGACCATTTTGTGTTAATGCTCCCCAGTTCTAGGATTGCCATATGACCATCCCTTGGACATGTGGTCCGTAGGCTGTTGCTTGTTTGAACTCTACAATGGAAAAGTTTTGTTCCCTGGTCCATCAAACAATGATATGCTGCGGCTCCATATGGAACTGAAGGGTTCATTTCCAAAGAAAATGCTCAGAAAGGTGAGAGTAAAGTGGCAACCTTATCTTCAAGCTATTGGATTTAGTTATGTTTTTCCATCTTTTTCTTGATTTGCCTCGTGATAACTTGTCTTGATTGTACATATGTGTAATATATTAAATTAGATTAGAAGCTGTTTGAAGGCAAATAGTCTAGGTTGCATTCCTGCTCCCTAAAAATGCCTCAAAATTTTGAAATTTAATTTTTAAACACCTATGCAGTTTACCTTGTCTTTTGTGCTTGCAGGGTGCTTTTACTGATCAGCATTTTGATCAGGATTTGAATTTTCTTGCTACAGAAGAGGATCCTGTCACAAAGAAGGTTCGACAGTCTAAAATCTAAATTTCTATTTATATGTCAGTTTTTTTCTTCATTTAGTGATCTTATGAATTGCATGGGTGTTCTGCAGGCTGTGAAACGTCTTCTTCTGAATATCAAGCCAAAAGACATTGGAACTATCCTCACTAGCTTCTCTGAGGAGGACCCTAAAATGCTAGGGCATTTTAAAGATCTACTAGAGCGAATATTTGTGCTTGATCCTGAGAAGAGATTGACTGTATCTCAAGCATTAAGTCACCCATTTATCACTGGCAAGTGATTGAGATGCTGACATTCCAAATGAAGAGTTTTTGAGCTACACTTTATTATACAGTTGCTCTAGAATTTTTTTAGCTCATTTATCTTCTGACATTAGTCAGTCTCATCCGCCCTGCGACGGACCAAGAGAGTGGATTCCTTTTCATGACACGTGAAGCAAGGAAGTGATGTTGTTTGATTTGGCCACCTCCCAACATCGCTTGGGGATCTATCTGTTCTATTCAAAGGACTTGCAATTGCGATCAACGTTAGGCATCTAATGTAAATCATTTATTTCATGGAATTTACTCAACTTGTTCAACTTCTTACATTGCTAATTTAAACGGTGTTTTATCTGCAATCTGCTTTCACTGTTCGTACAAATTTGAGATGCTTCTGGCTTGTTAAGTTGGAGTTGGGAATGTTGGTTGTGCAACAATGCATGACTTGTCTAAATTATGTTATATTACTTCTTTTATCACGGAACCTGAAATTACTTATTCGTCTCAGAGATGATATTTATCTTCTACCTTGTCCTTTGATTTATTAGATACCTTTAAGTCTAGAAGTTCTAATTCTTTCTTTAATTCAGGGTTCCTGGCAGGCTATGAAGGTACCAATATGCTGCTTTAGATGCCATGAGACAACCAAATGAACCAATAGAAGGTACCTTGGTTTGTTTGCTGAGCAGATTACTGTGTTTGGCTCCCTGATACTAACAGTTAACAGTCAATCTACAGTAAGAGGTTAGCAACTAAAATTTTCTGATTGGCTCAGAGCCTGCACTAAAAAACAGTGGTCTGATAAGAATTCTGATTTTCTGACGATACCCTCCATATCATTTGCAAGATATTTGACTTAGAAACAAAACTCCTTTGTTTAAAGGAAATGATATATCATTTTGAAATAATTGGCTCATTGTTCCCATCAGTTCCTTTGCATGATAGGGAGTTAGTATTTGTTTGTATTTGTTGTTTGTGGCATCTGTTAAGTCTAATATAGCTGATTTATATTTTGGTGTCATTGGAGGCCTTCCAAATTGCAGTTGGTTGAATGCTTGCAGTGGAGGTGTGTTAGTGGGTAAGTTTCTTTCTTAATTAATTTTATTATTGATATTTTCACAATTTTATTTTTAAAACAAATGATTGATGGTGGTTTGCCTTTTCTATAGGCAAATTTTTAGCTGTTTCCAGGGGTTCCAGTAAGCTTCTGTCACTAATTTCCATTTTCTTTTGTTTCTTATGACCTTTCTTTGTGGCTTTATCAATTCTTTCTTGAGAATGATAGATGATAGTAGTACTGATACACTTCAACGTTAGTACAAGGTAGTTGAAGTTGATGCGTTTATCAAAAAAGATAAATTTAACACAACCTATTCTCTCTCTAGGTAAATTATCTCTGTATTTTATAGTATTATTACCAATACTATGATGAAGTATCCACTTGCACACCAAACTTCCAGTTTTGTGTCCTGTCACCTTTAGTAGTTCGAACCATTTTTGTTTGTGTTTGTCTTCACATCATATTATCATGGCAAGGGTAACTTTATTGACTATCTTAGAATAGCCTACACATCGAATAAAAGTTAACGTAGAAAGTCCTGCAAAATTGCTACAACAAGAGGTCATAAGTGTTTTGTCATGTTGCGAATTTGTTGGTATCTTAATATGGGGTTCCCAAGGTCACCACACGGTATGTAATTCGTGTGGGATAAAGAAATGCGTAATCTCGGTGGACAAGGTTCCCCCTTTGCAAGTGTTGGAAATATATCGGTAACTTAATATGATTGGAGATATCTGTCAAGACTTCGAGCTATTAAAACATAAGTGGCATATCTAAAGTTTATAGTACATGTTATACAAACAAGAAAAAAAATCTATATATTAATAAAAAGTGAAATGTGTTGAGACAAAGGTAAATATAGCAATCAGTCTGGTATTTAACAATATCATGAAAAAAATCAATCAGAAATATAATGAGAGCTCAAGTTGAATAGTAAAGGGGAAGAATAGGGATTCACATCTATATTCAAAGTGGTAAGGCAGAGATGAAAGATAAAAGGCTACTGGAGACTAAAAACACCCCCAGGCGTAGAAAATGTTGCTGTATTGGAATGCTCTTTTCCTGAGTCGACTGCTGTTGGGATGGGCCACTGTTGTCATTATCATGTGTTTAGGGAGATGGGTGTCATCATAGGGTGGGGGACTGGCTTGGTACCCATCAGTCTTGAGAACTTTGGATCTTCTTGAGACTATAAAGATCCATTTATGTACCCAACTCTCATTGATCCAGTATGTCGTGCATCTAAGATCAAATACGTGGTAACTATGCAGATTTTGCCCGTGTGCACTCTTATATCATTTGGATTGCGTACCCAACCAGTGCACAAGACCTATGAATTGCACCCGCATGTGTGGCCTATGCACCTACAAACTGAAACATGGACTCTTACTTTCTCAACTCTCCTCAATGAGACCGATAAATTTTTTTCTATGACGTATTTTGTGCTCTTGACTTCAATATTTAGACATTTTCTTGTGAATCTCTGCATAGTTTATTGCTATTGTCAAGTTAACACCTAAAAACCAAAAGAAGCAGTATTAGGATTCATATGTTGACTTGGGATATTTGATTACCTCCATCCTGAAGATTCTCATTGGTGGAACAAAAATGTTGTCAAAGTGGTGAGCCGGTGAGGTAAGGTGTATGCGTTTTCAGCCCGTATATCGCACTAAATGTAAGCACTCAGCTCATAGCGCTTGTAGTCTTTTAATTGCCTGTCTGCCGTCATGCAATGTTATATTGGTTTGTTGTGTTATCCTTCGCTGATGTATGAGTATTTAAGGTTATCTTGTTTTCCGTGGTAGGTATTTGTATCATGCAATGCTATATTGGTTTGATGTGTTATTTTATCCTTCACTGGTGTATGTGACTTTAAGTTCATATTGTTTTTTGTAGTTGCAATTCTTCTGTTTCATTTTGTTCCAATTTTTTGAGGTACCAACTGAGAGGATATGGGTTTTTCTAGAATCCATACTTAGGTGTAGATGCAGATATGCATCCTATCTCCTGCAAGTTTGAGCATGCATATTTATGAAAGAAAATGGATAGGGATATGAAGTGGGTATTATGTATCTAAAAGTTGTACATGTATTGTCAATTACAGTAGTTAGCGGGTAAGAAAACAGGGATTTGTTTTTAATGGAAAATGAAATATGGACGCGGGTGTCAGGAACGCTACCTAGTTGGTTGTTGATGTGGTTGTGTTGACAGTTTCAATATTTTTTTATTATCACGTCGGTGTGGGTGCGTGTATGTGACGGTTCGATTCCAAATACATATTTAAATGTTCTCTCTTCCATCATTCCTCTTCGGTTCTACTCTCTCCCTAAACTTTCATATTCTGCCTTCCCCATCCCTGCGTGGACGGAGTCTCTAGTGCAGTTCCGTCTCCTAGAGAATACGAGCGTACATTCGACGACGACAGCAAAGTTCAGAGGGCGTCTTCGAGAGTCGTACTTGTAAACAGTGATGAATGTGGGAGGAGAGCGGGAGGTGGTAAGCTTGGAGATGATGATGGGGTCGAAGAGATTTTGGAGAGTTGTGAATGTGGGTAGTTTTGTGTTAATGAAATTGGAATGTGTTGAATAGTTATATTTTAGAGTGTTCAAGTTTGATTCTAAATTTGTTTGATAAGTACTTGAAATTTTTTAATTTTGTATTTGTAGTGCTTTCAAAAGTTATAAATAATTTGTCATTTTCTTTTGTCCAACATTTTGTGTTTGTAATGGTTATGTTCAAGAGTTATGAATGATTGATGTTTGGATGTAAATGATGGTGTGGATGTAAAGTGTGGAGATCATGATTTGATAAATAAAACATAATTTTACTTGATTTACTTTAACACCCCATCAACACCAACTGTAACAGGATATAATCCTGACAATGATGTGTCCAAAGAATCAATCCGGAATGTGGTCAGAATTAGTTCATAATGTATCCAGAATCATTCCATAATGTAGTCAGAATGTGTGTATAATGCATCAGAATCCGTCAATGAAGAATGTGTCCAGAATCATTTCAGAATGTGACCAGAATCGATCCATAATGTATCCAGATTCAGTCTATAATGTAACCATAATCAATTCATAATGTAGCCAGAATTAGTTTATAATGTGTCCATAATGTGTCACAATCAACCTATATAGAATGTGTCTAGTATCATTCCATAATGTGTCTATAATGTTCCACATCAGCCCATAAAGAGTATGTCTAGAATCATTCCATAATATTTCTAGAATGTGTTTATAATGTTTCCAGAATGTGTATAATGATTCCATTTTGGACTGATTATTAACATTTTGGAATAATTCTGGAAACATTCTGGAAACACTATGAAAACATTCTGGACTGATTCTTGAAACATTCTGGAATGATTCTGGAAACATTATGGACACATTCTAGAAATACACTATGGAAACATTCTGGACTGATTATGGACACATTCTGGAATGATTCTAGACACATTATGGACACCTTCTGAAAATATTATGGACACATTCTGGAAACATTATGGACATATTCTGGAAATACTATGGAAACATTCTGGAATAATTATGGACACATTCTGGAAATATTCTATAATGATTCTGGACATATTCTGGAAATACCGTGGAAACATTATGGACACATTCTAGAAACACTATGGAAACATTCTGGAATGATTCTTGACACATTCTGGAAATATTCTTGAAACATTATGGACATAATCTGGAATGATTTTGGATACATTATGTATGAGAAGATTCCCCACGTTTGCCAACGTGAGAAGTGACGTGGACCGCGTCCGTGACTCTCGTCGTCCGTGTATCAACATCTTTTTAAATTTGAATTTTGGTATTTAGTAAGAACATATACCTTTCCTAAACAAACAAATTTTAATTTTTGTAGTTTAACCCGTGAACTTTAATATTCAGTAAAAGAGTTAGCATATTAGCTTATCTATTTATTTCATTTGGTAAAACACTAAAACCTTTGTTGTCTTCTAGCTCAGCCTACCTTGTAGATATTGTCTAGTTATGACCGTCCATTAACCTGTAACTTGTAGGTCACAAGGTGCAGGATACCTTAAAAGTACTATTAAGTCACACCGATTAACAATAGAGAAGCATTCAAAAATTTAGGTTTAGTTCCAAATTCTCTATTTTAAGAGAATTCTGTATTTTGTGCAATGTGTATTTATAAGGGTATATATATATTAACAAACTACATCATATTGATTTTTTTTGTCCGTATCTATTTGAAAATCAATTTTGTTGCCTATATTATTTGCGTGGATAAGAAGTTTTAATTCATATCTATTTATTTCTTAGATATTCTCTACTCGTTGCAAACCTTACTCTATTAAGTGACTTGTAGTTGAATGCTTAAACGCTGTGTGAGTTGATACACATGTATGCAGCAAAGTTTTATCTTCCTTCATTCAACATGGGATTTTGGACTACTCTGTCAATCTTATTTGTCCTCTCTTGCAAATTATGTAAAAGAGTCACTTACATTTTCCGTATGGATTTTGTTCTTTGCTTTTGTGAGTCCGTTGAGAAGTTAAATGGATTATCAAATTCCGCTATTCTTCGATAGTTGTACATTGATTGACATTTTTGTCAACACCCCACGTTGCAAGTTATTTTCACTAAGTAGGGCGTCTGCAGGGTCAGCTTATTGTATGTTTGTGTTGACTCTAACTCTTGCAACTGTGACAATTGTATGCTTGAGAAATGTTGGCGTGGTATGGCTCGGTCTACAGTGATTTGTGTGTGAAATTCTATGGGAATTCTATTTCTTTTTGTTTTTTTTTGGAGGTGTCTGTTTGAAATTTTCATGTATGTTGTTGAGCCATACATTGGTTTGCTGGACAGTTTGACGTTTTTAACAGGATTAACATGGACGCGTTTCTTAGCGAATACTCTAACAAAATTTCCAGGGAATCTGCGGAACGAGTTGAGATGGATGTCATAACGTTTGAGCAAACCTGAGTGTTTTCTTTTAACGATGAGTCAGGCGGATTTTTGTTTACCATTCTCTTATTGGGGTCTGCGTGTTTGGCGTCAAAACTCTATTATTATTATTTTTGGGAAGACTGTATGCTGTAAGACAGAATGTTGAATTACGGTTTGATCAATGTTGTACGCAACTCAGAAAGTTCGATGCGAACTTTGACTTTTGAAGAGCAGGTGATTTTGAGGCTTTTACTAAGGGGAGAAAGAAATCTGACAACGGTAGGATATTATTGTTTGGATTCTTGGCTACGGAGTGGAATGCTGAACTCTATTCAACAACCACGATTATGTGGTTTGCGAGGTGTAACTCTAGTTGATTGAGGGAAATCCATTTCATACAATCAACGGAAACATTTGATTTAGAGATTCAAGTTAGAGTGGGCTAATTTAGCCGAATGAGTGTGTACTTCTGGACGGTTATGTAGCCAAAATGAGTGGCCTCGCTAAAGAGGCGATCCAAGGAACCACCAGAGTCCCCATGTTTCTGACGCGAGTGGTATACGGAGTTATTCCCTCCGTTTTTGAAGGGCAATAGGTACACATCTTATATACCCAAAAAAAAAATGTGAATTTCCAGAGGATGGAAACCTTGGATGACTATAGTCGTGGCTTAGTATGTAATTGTTGTAACATCGCAAAACGATGTAAAGTCACACCATCTTCCTTATTAGGTGCAAATGATTCCTCTAATCGTGGCTTTGTTATTTGGGATTCCCATTGTCATTGAAATCACCTCATGGTTATGGGTAAGAACCGTGATAGACGGACGCAGGCGTCACGGACGCGCCTTACGTGGATCTGTACAACTCAGATATTTTTCTTTGAGTCAGCGTCCAGTCAGCGAAATTTCTCTTCGCGCGTTTTGGTCTTTTTAAAAAACGCCGGTTCTTTAAGTTGAACGATTCATTTCCCAATACACAGATAAGACAGTGTGTAGACCCTAGGACATCGTGCAGTCTCATTATTCGTGCAGAGCCCACACTTATCATAATAAAATATTTGTTTTTAAGTTTTACGTTGGATCAACTTAATTTGTCTAGCTTACTTTATGTGTGTGTGCAGTTTACATTATGTGTTTGTCCTGTTTACGTTATGTGTATGTCCGGAATAAGTGTATATTGCTGTACGGAATAAGTGTATTTGTTGTCCGGAATAAGTGTATTTGTTGTCCGGTTTAAGAATAAAGTGTGTCCAGAAACGGAACATAAAGTTTGTCCGGAATAAGTTGATTTGTTGTCCGGAATAAGTGTATTTGCAGTCCGGAATAAGTGTAGTTGTCCAGAATAAGAAGAAAGTGTGTCCAGAAACGAAACAGAAAGTTTGTCCGGAATAAGTGTATTTGCTGTCCGGAATAAGTGTATTTGTTGTCTGGAATAAGTGTATTTGTTGTCCGGTTTAAGAATAAAGTGTGTCCAGAAACGGAACATAAAGTTTGTCCGGAATAAGTTGATTTGTTGTCCGGAATAAGTGTATTTGCTGTCCGGAATAAGTGTATTTGCAGTCCGGAATAAGTGTAATTGCAGTCCGGAATAATATATGGCTTCATTATTGTCGGAATAAACGAATCAATATATGGAATGCAATAATATGATGTCAAAACAAAAAAACGTGTGAAGAATAACCCTTGCATATTTTACCCCACACAAACTCAACAAACCTCCCACTGTATATTTTACCCCACAAGAATTACGTTTAGGAAAAAAATAACATCTCAGATTTCCTGTTTATGTAGAACATCGGGAAGTCTTCGCACCGTCTCATTCACGCTGCTTACGTTGTGAAGAATCCTGGGAGTCGGCATCAGACGCTTCTTCGACCTAATATCTTGCTCGAAATGATGATTTATTCTGGAGAGAAAGAATGAAGAAGAAAGAAAGAGTGTCATCATATTTGTATTTGGGTGGAGAGAGAGAACGTGCTGAGTTGAAACGCATTTAATGTGATTTGAGTGGACATCAGGAAGAAAAAACAAAAAACATTCATGCTTTGGCCACGTAAGGACTGACATGGATGTCCACGTAGAGCGCGTCCGTGACGCGCTGCGTTCATAAATCATTTTCCTATGGGAACTATCCATTGACGCTCAAATTTGATGTGACTTTGACGTGTCTAATGTGGTAGTAACATAATTTTAAATCTCAATGGGTAACATGGTTGTGACCAACGTTCAGAAATGCCGAATGCGACGAGTACTTCATCCGACATATGTGGATGTGATGTGAGTGTCTATGCGGTTTGCAATTTAATAATTAAATGATATAATATATATTTATTATATACATGTAATTAAAAATTTAGGTAATTTTTTAAATAATTTCAAAGATAATTAATTCAATATTAAACAAATCAGAATAAAAAAATAAAAATAACCCAAAAATAAAAACAAAAACTGGTTGTTTTGAAGTGCGACTACATCGGGAAGATTTGATGCACTTCTCTCCCGCATCGTGCCCACATCCGCATATGTGGCTACATCCGGCTACATTTCAGAACACTAGTTGTGACATGCTTCTAGATATTGTTGCACTATCTTCCATGACGTCCATCATTCACAAAACATGAATCTTGTCATATCAATATTCGAATTCTTTGAGATTTAAATTGCATCTTTTTTGCTTAGGAAGTCATTTGGATCAAGCATGAATTCTATTTGTTATTCCTTATTTTTCATGTTATTTTTTCCGTAACTCATTCTTCCATCCATTCTTTGCACTATTCAAACAGAAAGTGACCACATGTTTGCGTTTGGGTTTAGCCGTTTTCATTTCTTCTGGATTTTATTTTCTCCCTTATAATGTTCGATTTTTATTAACTTCTTTCCCCCCTAACACCACTTAAGTGCACAACAATGGAGTCCGACCAACTTCAATTATTTCTTCATTTTAATGAGGAATTTTCCATTGTTCCCTCCCGGGAAAAGGAATGAAATTTTGCAACTTTCTGGAAACACACCATTACTACCAAGGATTCAGTGCTCGCAGTGATTTCGGTATCAAGTGCCTTGACTCTCATCAAGAAGAAGATGTAATTAATTGTGGGACATTGGTTTACCGACGGATTGGTAAACCCGAAAACAAGGTTCGTACTTTGGAAATCCTATCGTTCCTTATATTTGTATCCATGTACCTAGAAATGAAAAAAAGTTTACCTTGTTGTTTGAACTATATCCTACTAGGGGTGTCAACGGAGCAAATATGGACCGGATCTTCCAATATCCGTAACCGTATCCGCGGAACAAATGATTCATCCGTATCCGGATCCGTATCCGTATCCAGACGGATATTAAATTGAATATCCATTTTAGAATCCGTATTCATATCCGTTGGAGTTGTGTTTGGGGGACTTTAGGTAGGTTTGGGGTTAGGAATTTAGGATAAGTTATATACTTGGGTAATTTATAGAAAAAATATTTAACATATAAATATTTCATCAATTTAAAGAATAACTATATATAATACGGATTCGAATACGGATATGAATACAGATGTTGTACTACGGATATCCGATACCGGATCGGATATTATACGGACCGGATGTACCAATAACCATATCCGTTTCACGACTTTACGGATCGGATACGAATACGGTCTTACGGATATTTTTTCGCGGATCTAATGTCCAAATTTGAATACGGATACGGATGAATGTTCGGATATTCGAATATCCACTGACACCCCTATATCCTACAACATTCCAGAAGATGTTGTCTCATGCCGAAAAACATTAGGGTTGCTAGTTAGAGAGCTACTGGAGTTGAGTGAGCGGTTCACCGAATAGAATTCGGTAAACCGAAACGACCATCTTCGGTAATCCGTTGGGTTAACGGTCTACCGAAGAGCGTGCAAATTCTGCCCGAACTTTTGTCACATCATCACATTTCATGGGTCAACTTTCTCACCCACTCCCCAACGACTCTAAGAGCTTTGAAGCCTATATAAGGACCTCATTAGAAGCACAACACAAGCACTACACTCTCCAAACATCAAGTATCCTTGTGCTATCTTTCCCAAACCTTCAAAGCTCAAATCCTATACACTCAAGCCAAAACTTCACCACTTGTATTCCTAGATCCATATCATAATCCAAGTGTGCTCAAAGTTAGAGTGTCATTAGCAAGAGTTGTGATTCCATTCTTTCATCCAAATCACAAGAGTTGTAATAGCTTCAAGGAAGCTCCCTCTCGGGTTGTGAGAGGAGACACGGGCGAGGCGAGGTTGTTCGCGAGGCTCGGGTTTGTAAAGGCGTTGATCTCGGCCCGGTAACGGAGATCGGATAGTGGAAACCACAAGCGAGGCTCGAGGGACGAGCGGGGCTTGTGAGTGAGGACTAGGACCCGGGGAGGGTGCCGAACCTCGTTAAATCGGGCGTCGACTTCAACGTTGGTTTGCAAGTTCTCTATCTCTTAGAATAACCCTTGCATGATTAGTTGTTAGTTCGTAATTAGTTTTTAATTCCGCATCGTGTTTAATTACGATCACTAGAGGGCCCCTTAAGATCCCCACATCTATTTGTTAAGAGATGGTATTGATCTATACCTTGTGGTTTAGATCTTTTCTTATGTACTTCTTGTGCACACATTAAGTTCCCATATCGCATTAACAAGTCGATTTTGAGATTCTTTGTGGGGTCATCTATGCAACTTGGGTTCTAGATTTGGTGAATGTGTTGTTTTCGTCAGGTCACATATGCTAATTTGGTTATAGTGTTGGCTTTTTGCCTTTATCCGTGTTTTGATGATTTAATCAACATAATCTTAATCACAATCAAATGTAGTGTGACACACATAATGCATAGAAAATATATTATATCGTGCTAACATCTACATGTGATCAAGACTCAAGAATAGTGGAATGAAGTCAAGTGACATGTAATCAAAGCTATTTGAAGAAATGTAATTTTAGCATATTTTTAAGTCTTAGGAACTTGTGTAATCTTGAGCATACGAAAGTTAAAACTTACTCACATACACACTATGTTCCTTGTAGAAATCACATCCAAAATTGCACATCATTTGAACTTCAATAGATCACTCAAACCTTAGTAAAAAAATTACTAAAACCTAAAACTAGTCTGCCTGTGCTAAACGGTCGACCGAATGAGTTTTCAGTTCGACTGTTTATAACAAAGTCTCAAAGTGTATTTCCATAACTCAACCGGTCAACCGCTTTTGACATTTCGGTCAATCGTTCCTGTATTTTCATATGGTCGTTATACTTGTCGCATTCTCAAACGATCGTATTTGTATAAACTCAACCAACCCCTAGAATACAATTGGCCACCAGTCGAACGTTGACCTTAGAACGGTCGACCAGATAAACAAAATTCTTAAGCCCGAAGTGCCTGTTATTTTTGCTGGAATGTAACCAATCCTTTTTTTTAACCGTTACACATTTACCCTGGCTAAAACCATGGTTTCGGTCGACCCTCCATTTTGTGGTCGACCGTTCACTTATGAAAAACCAAATTTGTTTGACCGATGCTTAATGTAGTTTGAACGTTTCCTTACCATTAAGGAAACGATCGACCGTTTACTCCGATTCGGTCGACCATTGAGCGACAGAATTGCAGAAGTTCAATTTCTGTTTTGTGTATTTTACACACAATCAATCAATTCTTCCCCAACGGTTAGAAAACTTTAGGAGCTTATAAATAGAGGTTTCCCAACCTTATTTAGACAACTCTCACACTTCCCTTTGCTCAATATACTAGAGAGACTTCTCCTAATCAAGAAATCCCAAATCCTACACTCAAAGCCTAAAACTCCACATCTTTGATCAATTACTACTCTACTCAAAGTGTACTCAAGTTAGAGAGTGTTGTTTCACTCAAACATTTGCTGTCAAAAGAAGTATAGATTTCGGTGAAAGCTCGAAGTGTTCCTTCCCGGATGGTGAGAAGAGGAAACTAAGTTCGCGAGGTTCTTCGCGGAGTTTGCTTTGTAAATGTGTTCTCTCCCGGCCCGGAATAGGAAGTGGATAGTGAAGTCGCGAGGGGAGCTCGTGGAGTCGAGTGGAGTTTGCAAGATAGGAAGTAGGCGATATGTCGAACCTCTATAAAATTATCTTGTCACTTGTGGTTTGCATTGTTTTTCCCTACATTGCTTTACATTGTTTCTGCTGCACATCTTGTTTAATTAACTAGGGATTAAGTGTAATTTGATTAGATTAATAAGGGGCATTTACGATCCTACATATAGTATCCTTTGACCGAGTATTAGTTGAAAGGAGCATGAATTTGGCGATGATGGTGTGATTCTTCGTCGGATCACTTATGCTAATTGAGTTCTAGATTTGTTTCACCACACAAGCATGATGTTCACTCGTTAAGGGACGACAATCTATTTGTTGGACACTTAGGTCATGTGGATGTTGATAAATACCTTACGATTTTCATTACATGAGCATTGAGTCCATTTATTAAGGGATGATGACTTATTCGTTGTACATCCGAACCTTGTGGCTATTGATCAATAGCTTGTAGTTCAAACCTTTTTATGTACTTCTGATGCACACCTTAAGTTTGAATGTCAGATTAACACGTCGATTTTGAGATTCTCCGTAGGGTCACCTATGCTACTTGACTTCTAGTATCATTTGACTTGAGTATCAGTTTTTAGGAGCATAGATTTAGCGAATGTGATGTGTTTTTTCGTCGGGTCACATATGCTAGTTCTTGTATCCTTTGATCGGAGTATTAGTTGAAAGGAGCATGAATTTGGCGTCAATGTTGTGATTCTTCGTCAGGTCACTTGTGTTAATTAGGTTCTAGAATAGTTTCACAACACGAGCATGAAGTTGACTCGTTAAGGGATGATGACCTATTTGTTGGACACCAAGGTCGTGTGGCTGTTGATAAATACCTTCTCATTCTCACTACACGAGTATGAAGTCATTTGTTAAAGGAAGATGACCTATTTGTTGTACATCTGAACCTTGTGGCTATTAAGCAATACCTTGTAGTTCAGACATTTTCTTATGTACTTCTCATGCACACCTTAAGTTATCATATTGCATTGACATGTTGATTTTGAGATTCTTCGTAGGGTCACATATTTTACTTGGCTTCAAGTATCATTTACTTTTTAGGAGCATAGATTTGACAAATTTGTTGTGATTTTTTGTCAGGTCATGTATGCTAATTGAGTCCTAGTATCCTTTGACCAGAGTATTAGTTGAAATGAGCATGGATATGGCGACAATGTTGTGATTCTTTATCGGGTTACTTGTACAAATTGGGTTCTAGAATCGTTTCATCACACGAGTATACAACTCATTCGTTAATAGA
Source organism: Triglochin maritima (assembly GCA_963682175.1). Taxonomy (NCBI): domain Eukaryota; kingdom Viridiplantae; phylum Streptophyta; class Magnoliopsida; order Alismatales; family Juncaginaceae; genus Triglochin; species Triglochin maritima. Next base: position 11,879,921 of record OY821773.1, read on the forward strand.
CGAGGACCTATTCGTTGTTCACCCAGGCGATGTGGCTATTGGTCAATACCTTCTGGTTCGGTATGTAATTCCTGGGTCTTATATAGAAAATTGACCAAAATAAAAAGTGATCAACATATATCGAAAATGATACTCAAATTAATCAACTTGATGAGAGGATTCTAAATATACAATTACATCTTTGAAAAACCTTTTGTGAATCTCTAAATGGTTATAAAAAATTGAGGTGAAGTGAGATAACATATTAAGAATAAAGAGAGTGGTTGAATTGCAAAAAAAACTTTGATAACAATAAAAAATAAACATCACGTGGTGGAGATTTATCCAAATAAACGTCTCTTTTCCGACATGACATGTCACATAGGATGATATGATAACGTATTTTTGGCATCGAAACCGAACGTGAGCCTCTCACGGTCCATTCTTTTACCTATGTTCAGAACACTGTCATTTTTTGACACGATAAAACAAAACAACTAAATATAACATGCTAATGAAAAATACAAGAAACCTTGACCACTTATAAAATTTCCCAACTTTTAATAAAACACTAGCTCTTTTAGGATTTTTAGTGAACTTCTTACTGTTTCAGAAGTGGCGTACCAAAACAATTTTCATTTAATAAATTATGAAAAGAAATGGAAAAAAAACTTAGACAACCCAATATACAACAATACCAAGGACAGTTCACAAATATCACGGGATCATCTGACTAGCGTGATTGCTATTCGATGCTTAAAAAATCATGAAGTTTGGTTTGAACTTTGAACTTTGAAATAGGCATTTGGCGTTTTGATTATTGTTTTATAAAATTAATTAATTTGAAGTCGGAAGACAGGGAAGTCGTCTAGTTATATATAAATTCTTTTAGAACTTTTAAATTCTATAGGTGCGGAAACTTTAACGAATCAACCATTTGGAGACCAAACAAGGCATGCATTATGCAACCGTAAAGAAGGAAATAATCAAACAACACGAGAGAAGTGATTAGATAATTATATAACGTGGTGCAATAAACCTTCCGTGAGAGGGTCCCAACTGAAAAAAAAACACAATAAAAGAAAAAAAGTTTTTTGATACTTGAATGATATCGGAAGAATGCACAGGGAAAAAGCAAACTGAAACCGAAGAAAGTCGCATGGGACAATGAAGTAACCATTTGTTCACAAAACAAGGCCCAAAAAAAGAGAGACAAAAAAGGTAACAAGTTTGGCCACTCAAAGACCCATAACTACGATGCTTACTTAAAAATTTAATTCGTCATTCCAGGTTTGGTTATTGCGAGTAGAACTCACAACCTAAGTCCTCCCGCTCAGTTTAAAACGAGAACAACTGAAAGTGAAGCCAATGCATGTTAAACCGAAAAAATACATTGATATGTTAAAATAGGGTCAAGCTCTAGTGAACTCAGGGCTCATCAAATTTAGTTTAAGCCCCTACAATCTCACCATTAGATCTTATTTACAGTTAATCTCACCATTCATTAGCATAACCGTTTTTTCTTAATCTACCTTACAATTTGAAATTAGTGGTGGATATTGTGGGGACTTAATTTAGAAAAATTAAGTTCTAGGCTCACTAGAGAATTCTTGTGTTAAAATATTAAACTTATTGAGGAAATACCATGAGAAAGCAATGCGAATTTGATTTAAGGGAGATAAGTACAAATTAGAGGAATATTTTTTGATCCATCTCGACTCAAACTAATTTCATGGATTTATGCAAGAGAGAAGGATTACTCGTTATAATATATTTTTTGCCTATGACAACCAATCTAAAATTTCAATCCGTGAATCAATTTTTTTCCATCCAAAATTTCAAGAAAATAAAGGCAAAGAAATAATTTTGATTTTAATTTAGAAGATACTTAACAACAAATAACGTCCGATTTTGTAAACTGAATTGTTATTCATCGTCGTAAAACTACTTAAATCGTCCGTCTGAATTACCATTTTGCTCTTCTGTCATTTCTACTTATATAACTCTTCATTTCACTCTCCTAACATCACTCTCTTCATATTACTTTTATATTCATCAAAAATAATGTCTCGGAGGCCAGGAAATGAGCCAGCGGACGCCCAGACGTACTTGAATATGGTAAAATATCTCGTTTAGTTTTTTTAAAAATAAATACTTTTTTTGGGTCGGGCGTCCCCCCCCCCCCCCCCCCCAATAGGGGGCGTCTCCGGCAAACGTCCTTCCATTTTTTTAATAAATAATTATTTGTATTATTTAAATTGATTATAATTTGTGATAATTGCTAAATAAATTGATTATTAAGTTTATAATTACTCAAATTAGTCGAGTAATTAGTTAAATTGATTAATTATTATAATTAGTTTCATGATCAATTTGTAAATTAAGTAATTTAAATCCATTAAGGAAATTTTATTTCTAAAATTGAATTAATAGTCATCAGGTTACCGTGGAGGAAAAATGAAATCAGTTCCCTTACGCATTGTATATAGTTTAGCTGATGAGTCAGGTCCCGTCATCCACGTACACGGGGTATTTCTGTTCAGTTAGGAGAGAGATATTTTACATCGTCGTCAGACACGTGAGAATTCTTTCGACAACGAGGACGATTCAGATGAGGTGGAGAGTCACGACGAGAGTGACGATGGGGTCGGTACTTGGAGCCGCAGGAGGAGGCGAGGCAGCGGTATGGTAGAGGACGGGGGTGACATGGTAGTCCTTCTTCGTCTGAGTGGGTCATTCGGAAGGGTCGAGGTGGCCGGTTTGTGACTGGTGATTCGAGTTCGTGCACTGCAGACATCCGAGCTCAGAAGAAGAAGATGGTTGAGGATGATTCTTGGATCGTGACTGGTGTGATGCCCGATGGTCCTTTAGATGACAACGTCATTCAGAGTTTCAGATGCCATATCGCTAGACGCATTTGGGAGGGCGAGGATAGGAATGTTCTGAAGTGTCATAGTCGGCACAGAGCTTGTACTACATTGCATGTTTGGCGTTCAGTGATGACTGATGATATGACAACGACCATTAGTGATAGCAGATTGGGTCACTTGCCTTACAACATGTTCTCCTGCCTTGACATGCCGTTGATTTCGGCCTTTATAGAGCGGTGGCAGCTAGGGATGCAAATGGATCTTTTCGAATATGGTATAACCTGTATCCGAATTCGAATCCGAATTCCAAATAAGCATACCAAATCCGAATCCGAATTCAATTTTTTATATCTTACCAATTTCATATCCGAATTTGAGAACTTTTCGAATTTGGATTCGAATTCGGATAATGTTCAAATTCCTTTAACATATTTTTTGATATTTTTTGTTGTATAATCTAAAATCTTTTGGAAAATATTTTAAGAGAATTATATTATAATTTATTTTTGCATTTCTATTATGTTTATATTTACATAGGAAATAACTTAGTTTTTTATTAACTCACAATACAAATATTAATAACCACATATATTGGATGTTAAAATTGATATTTTCGGATATTCGGATATGGTTTGACCTATATCCGAATTTGTATCCGAAATTGAAAACGGTAAAACATTTTAAACCAATTTCAATTCCAAATTGTATTCGGTAAAAACTTATTTACCAAATACCAACCAAATTGTAATTTTCGAATCGGACACTCGGATAATCGGTTACCATTTGCATCCCTAGTGGCAGCCTGACACCAACACTTTTCACTTTCCTTTCGGAGAGATGATGATCATGTTGTAGGATCTACTAGCCCATAAACTTAGTCTAAATGGGGGTTATAAATATAACTATGCCAAATTCAAAGATCAAACAGTAATATTAAAGAGAGAACAAACAAACCACTACTCCGGATGTATAAATATAACTATGCCAAATTCAAAGATCAAACAGTAATATTAAAGAGAGAACAAACAAACCACTACTCCGGATGTATAAATATAACTATGCCAAATTCAAAGATCAAACAGTAATATTAAAGAGAGAACAAACAAACCACTACTCCGGATGTATAGAGGTTTGGATCCAACCACCGGATCCTAGTCCTCTCTTACGAATTGCTCCTACTCGAGCAACTTCGCGTCCTCCACTAATCTGATCTCCGTTGCGGGCCGAGATTACGCCTTTACACCACAAACTTTGCGAACACCCTCGCCTAGCTTGGACCACCTTCTCACAACCCGAGAAGAGCTTCACTCCGGAAGCTTGTACAACTCTTGAAGAATAAAACTTCAGCAACTAATCTTGGCACTTGAAAGGGATGATGCAATCTAGTGAGGATGGTTTCAAGTGAGAAGATTATGAGCACAAGGGTTTAGAGCACTTTGGAAGTAGTAATGAGATTGTGAGCTTAAAGAAAGATTGGTGACCTTGTAATAGTGTTCTAAGCTCTATTTATATCCTCCAAACAAGTTCTAGCCGTTGGGACTTAAGTGATGGAGAGATGTGTAAGAAAACACAAATCAGAAAAGACAGCACAAGATTCTGGCGATAAACAGTCGACCGGATCGAGTCACACGGTCGACCGATTCAAGGCAGTGCTTCATTCGGTCGACCGAAAATGATAACGGTCGATCCAACTTGGCTCGAACTTAAGTGATCGGTCGAACGGATTGGAATACCAGTTCGACTGAAAAGAGACAGTAGCTCGGATCTGGAAAAGATTTAAGTTTCGGTCGACCGTGAAAATAGTTTCGGTCGACTGGTAGGCATGTTTGATTTGAGACCCGATAACAACAAGTGTAATCGATCGAACGAGGTAAGTGCAACGTTCGACCGAATATGCCCACTAGAAAAGAGACGGGGAAGAATCAACATTCGGTCGACCGTAAAGGGAATTCCGGTCGATCGGAAGACTAAATTATAACTTAGGTTTGTTAGAAAAATGTGTATACGACCGTCGGAGTATACGACAAGTATAACGGTCATAATAAATACAAATACGGAAAACAAACGGTCGAACAGAACAACTATTTCGGTCGACCGAAATATGACAGTAAAACAGGATATGAAGAAACGGTCTAACACAAAGTATGTGTCGGTCGACCGATTCCTAACAGGCAAAAAGGATAGGCAGAACGGTCGAACGGATGAGGTAACACGATCGACCGTTTGGGACAAATATTCGTTGCCTGGAAAAGACTGGTGGAAAACGGTCGAACCAAAAGGCTCTACCGGTCGACCGATTATATGTAGTTTTCCTGTTCTTCAGTTCTAATGAGTTTGGTTGAGTTTCTAATGAAGTCTAGGATATATGGAAATTAATGTGAGACTTCTATAAGTATCCTAAGTCACTTGTAATGCAATCAATCATTAATTTCAAGTGTCAAGTTACATTTGAAGCCTAAATATATATGAAATTGAAACCTAGCTACTCTTCAATCTTCATCTTTAATTTAACTCAAACTTGAATCCTGAAATGTTAGATAACACATATATATGCGAGCAATAATATTTAAATTGATACATGTTTTTATTGAGAAGTTGATTAATCATCAAAACGGATTAACGATTATTAGTCAAAAAGCCAACACATGTTGCATGACGTCTTCCAAATTCTGCACATTCCTGTTGAGGGTCGTATGGTCAGTGCTCAGGCATTGACGCCTGAGATGAAGATTTATGTATCAGAGTTGCTCAGGGTCAACGTCGATGGTCTTGGGCGGGTTAGCTCATTTGGTGGTGTTAGTATTGACGTTGTGGACGACTGTTGCAGACTGAGGATACGCAAATGACTGCCTACCTCTTCTTACTGCTAGGTTGCGTCTTGTTTGTCGACAAGAGTGGTTGCAAAGTCAGACCACGCAACCTATTGGAGACGAGGGACCCAAATACCATTGGTCAGTACTCACGGGGGTCGGCGACGTTGGCATATTTGTATCGCCAGTTGGGGATAGCGAGCCGTGCTGATTGTTCTGGCATTACAGGTTGTCTTACGCTGCTGCAGACTTGGATTTATGAGTATTTTCCTGTTTTCCGACCGCATCGGGAGCAGAAGATCATTGAGGAGGGGCATCCTCGTTCGCGTATGTGGGCTGTCCGGACCAAGGATAGGAGCGATGGACGACTCCATTCCATTCGTAGACGGCTAGATCATATGACTGCATCGCATGTATAAAATTATACATCATTTACATTTATTTAAATTTCAAGTTTATTATTATTAACGTTTAGGTGGAGTGGTTGTCGTTTGGTCCTAAGCCTGCTGTAGCTATGCCGATGACTACATTTATAGGCGTTATTCGTTATCGGGATATCACAGTGCCTTATTTACCTCATCACGTCTTGCGTCAGTTAGGGTATGTTCAGGTGATCCCGGTTGACATCCCGACGCCAGAGCATACAATGCGTTCTGCGATTGCGACGACGTACGACGTCAGACACAATGCTTCGAGCGCGGAATCAGTTTGGAGGACATTTCCGAGAGTAGGTCGATTTCACCTGGACGAACTGAGACGTAGTCGCGACCCCTCCACGTGTGATGCAGATTATTTGCAGTGGTTCGGTAGGTGCTCACATCCAGTTATCGTGCGCGGTACCGTCCCGAGACCAGAGAAACCACTGAATAGGACATGTGGCGATGCGGTAAGTTTATCTAATTTAATTTTAATTTGTAATGTACTATTTGTTTTTATTGTTAATGTACGTTAATTTTTATGTTACATATAGTGGATGAGTAGGACGATACGGGTTACTCAACCGTTTTTGCGACACAGGGATCAGATGTCGAACGAGGAGACAAGAGCTGCATGTACAGATTGGGATGCCCTCATTGAAGAGTGGAACAATCAGTTGGGTATTTCGGACCAGGATTCGGATGATGAGTTGTAGTTGGCTTGCACATTATTTATTTTATTATATGTTGAACTGTTACTACATTTGTTGGTATTTGCTTATCTGTTGTACTTTTATTATTTATTTCTGACGAACATATCTTGTCCCTATTTGTTTCTCTATCGTATTTTTAATACTTATTTCTCACGAGCATATCATAGACCTGTTTGGTATATGTAACATAAATTAAATTTAAAATCTGATAAAAGAACAACACGATATAAATACAAATACACGATATAATCGTCGATATATTATACATAACAAATGCATTACAAATTACAATCAAAATGTACTACCTAACCGGTCCCAATACTCTCTCCTACTTTCGTACTCTTCCTTCCATCCAGCAACACTCTCATCTCGCATTTGAAACCACATGGTCGCTATAAGAGGTACTGAGAATCCCTAAATAAAATGTCTGTAACTCCCTAAATAAGCAATGAGCAACTCTCTGATTGACTTCGTCATGGAAGACAGACTCTCCCAATGTATCACAGTAAGACACGAGTACAACGAACCATCCGTTCTCACTGAGAAATGAAAGGAATTTGTTCTAAAAGTTTTACTTTTATATGTCAATTATTATGAATTGGATGTGCCAACATTTTGTTCCTTGATTATGGTATTTGTCTTTTGGAAGTGTTAAGGAAGATGTGTTTGGTCCTTAACCGTAGAGCTCTAAAAGATAATGGTTTACATAAATAAAAAATTATTCACAATCATGGTAATTAACATGAACATTAATTACCGGGATAAGGTTGTCGTGTTGGTCATCGATTGTTGTAGCTCTACAAATAATTGACGACACGAGTATATAAAAGAGGAAAAGATTACTTTTATATATTTAATAGACCTAACAAGTAAAACATTATGGAATTGTGTTTCGTGTCATTAATGTTTTACTGTGTTTTGGATCCTAAGATATGAGACTTATATCTTTTCACTCAAGAAGTGTTTGATTTGATTATTGTCAAAAACTATCAATGAGTATAGTGATAAAGACAATAGTTGTTTGAACATGACTTGTGCTGGAAAAGATAGCTAGTCAAACGATTATCATTGCTCCTCTTAATTGAGTGATGATATTAGTGAGCTCATTGATAAAGTAAAATTATAATGTGCATAGTTAAGTTATAATTAGCTTGAAGAGATCAAGAAATGAATATAACACAAAAGTGACATATTTCTACTTTGTATATATTCTTAATATCATGAGGTAAGGGACGGACACAAGTGGTGCAGTTACATCACTAAATGGATTGTGTTTAGTTTGAGTGGAACAAAGACATCTATGCTAATTGGATAACTATAATGAGTAACTAGATACCGCTTATAGTTTGAGATATTAAGTGTTTAATATCGTTTCCAATTTAGCTTAGATCCTCCTATAGGTCATACCACAAAACTGGGAAAAAAGAAGCTTGATTTTGAGTTCATAAGATGTGTCGGGTTTCATGTGAAAAAGAGACACATGTGGTGAATCAATAAAATCAATATGTCATGAGAATTGACATAATTAGAATCATGGATAAATTCATATGTGGTGTATATATTATGAGGTGTAATAATTTAATATTACATATGATAATATATTACATAAGATATGAATTTGTTAAAAAACCCAAAAGGTCAAATTTTGTTGGATATAAATCCAAAATATGACAAAGGAAAAATCAGGGTCAGCACGGTACACCGTTTAAGGTTAGGTCGACCGAGGTGTTTTCGGAACGGTCAACCGAACGGGGAACGGATAACACATTTGGTTGACGAAATTGTCTGGAGTGCCTAGACAATTGGGTTTGGTCAACCGGCTTGAACGATCAACCGAGAGAAAATATCCAGAAGTTATCTTGGGATATTTTCGGTAGACCGAACGTGACACGATCGTTCGAATGAATTCACCAGGAAAAATTTGATGGGTCAACGGTCAACCAGAGCAAGACGCAGATCGTCTGAATTTTTCTAGAGAATTTTTCTCATGACTGTTCGGTCGACCGTCTAGCTCACGGTCATCCGAACATGTGTTAAAACCGAATGGTTCGGTTGACCGAGAAGAATTCTCGGTTAACCAAACAACACAATTTTTGCCTGAATTATTAAGAGAATAATTAGATCATGTGTTGGATTAATTCCAGATCTGATCAAACTTTTTTTAGGATGCTTATGTGGCAATTTGGGATTACTTTTAGGAGAGAAAAATCAAGAGATCATGTCTAGAGAATAGTTCTTGATATAGATGTTTTGGGAGCATATAAAAGAACTCATCATTCTACTTGTTTTATTACATGCAATATAATTTTCTCTCTCTAATCCATTCCTTAATCACTACGAAAATCTCTTAATAGTTTTAAGTTTTGGAGATAGAAATCTCACGAGCTTAAATAGGGGTTATTAGCTAGATTCTAAGCTTAATTAGATATTGATTGTCTAGCTCTTTTCTCTATAATCTTGTTTAGAGTTTGGTGAACACTTGGAGGCGGGCGATTCGACGAGCAACGGAACACCGGATCTTCTGAGAGGTTTTAGAGAACCTTTGGGTATGATCCTCACTTTTTTGTTTATTTTAATATATGTAGGAATGCATGATATTAGAACACACATATACATGTACGTACAATCAATGAAAATATGAAATCGATCATGTATGTTTGTATTAATTTTTTTTAAAATATACATATACATAGGGATACAAAATCCTACAATAAATACATAATTGCACACTTGTAAAATGGGCAATTGGGAACAAGTCGGCCCAAACCTCCATATAGCGATCCTCATCACAAGGTCCCCCGCCATAATCAATTCGTTGACGAGTCTGTACCACATTGCCGTAATAGACGTGCTCATAAATAGGATGCGCACCTATCTCATTAGAAATCGCACGACGGACGTACTACCAATTGTCTTGACCATCATGGAAGACATCGACAACACATCGAAATCTATAGTTGCCATCAGCACGTACGTCATTCCACCTCTCTAGAAATGGTAAAATGATTCCTGATATTCTATCAACATATGAGAAGTTATCGACGTCAATCCGTCCAGACACTATAAGATGGAAAAATAGCAAAGTTATATATATTAATAACAACAAACAACTAAGTAATAACAGTAACAACAATGTGTTGGCTTTTTGGCCTTAATCTAGGTTTTGATGATTTAATTAACCTAATCTTAATTATGATGATGTAGAGTAGCACACATATTGCATTGCATGTATATTGTATTGTGCTAACCTCTACAGGTGATCAAGACTCAAGAAAGAAGGAAATGAAGCCAAGACATGTAATTAAAGCTAAATCGAAGACATGTAACCTTGATTTATTTTGAGTCTTAGGAACATGTGTAAATTGAGCATACAAGGGTTAAAAACCAATCACATACACACTAGGTTCCTTAGAGAAGTCACACACAAAATTTCACATTATTTGGACTTCATTAGATCACCCAAACCTTAGTCGGAAATCACTTATAAACTTAAACCCAGATTTCCTGTGTGAACCGGTCGACCGAACCAGTTCTCAGTTCGACCGGTTTATAACAGACTCTCCACAGTGATTTTACCGAACTCTACCGGTCGACCGGTTCTACCTTTTCGGTCGACCGATCCCGGATTTTAATATGGCCGTTTTTCTTGTCGTATTCCTATAACGGTCGTATTCGTATAAAACAAACTTAACCCCAAAATACATTCGGTAACCGGTCGAACGACGACCTTGTTTCGGTCGACCGGTTGAACATTTCTTCAAGAAACAAAATTCCCTGCTATCGGTCGACACATTTCTCGTTCGACCGATTGACCTTTGTCTCAACCGAATCCCCTTTTCGGTCGACCGCTCCATACTTTGGTTCGACCGATTCACTTAAGTAGAGTTAAGTTCTAGCTCGTTTGTCCGACCGAATATTCTTTTGTTCGACCGTTCTCTTTGAAATCATGTTAACGGTCGACCGGTTTACTAGCTTCGGTCGACCGGTTCTGGACAGATTTGCAGCCCGATTTTCTGCTTTGTGTATCTTGCACAAAACCCAATCAAATCTATCCCCAACGGCTAGAATACCTTAGGAGCTTATAAATAGAGGATCAAGACTTGTTGTTAACAGAACTCTCAAACTCCAATTGTCCCAATACATTAGAGAGAAACCTCAATCCTCAAAGCTCCCAATTCTACACTCTTTAAGCCTAAACTTCACACATTTGATCATATACTCATCCTACTCAAAGTGTGCTCAATTAGAGAGTGAATCCCACTCAGTTACAAGTGTTGTCAAAAGAAGCAAGGACTTCGGTGAAAGCCCGAAGTGTCCCTCTCGGATTGTGAGAGGAAGAATTCAAGCAAGCGAGGGTTGTTCGCGTTGCTTGTGGTGTAAAGGCGTTCTCTCCCGGCCCGGAACGGGGAGTGGTTAGTGAAGACGTAGGCGGAGCTCGCGGAGTCGAGCGGAGCTTACAAGAGAGGACTAGGACCCGGGTGGGGTGCCGAACCTCTATAAAAACTGACGCGTCTTTTGTGGTTTGCATTGTCTTTCCTGTTAATTTCCCTACTTGTTTTTAAATTTGTTTCCGCTGCGTTTATTGTTTGATTAGTTAGGGATTAGATTAAAAGTGATTAGTGGACCCATAACCCACTCGATCCTACATTTGGTATCAGAGCCTTGTTAGCTAAATTTCATTACTTTACCGTAATTTTAGCATGGCTTCAACATCTAATCACTTAGAGGGTTTATGCACCACAAGGCCTCCTTTGCTTAATGGGTCAAATTATGATTATTGGAAAAATAGAATGAAAATCTTTTTAATATCAAATGACCTTAAGTATTGGAAGTTTATTCAAAATCCATACATACCCCCAAATGAAGATGATTTAGATTCTCTATCTAGGGCTCAAATGAAAGAAATTGAAATGAATTCAAAAATTATGAATATTCTTTATTGTGGCCTTAATGAGGGAGAATACAATAGAATTAGGGGATGTGAAAGTGCAAATGAAATATGGCATAGGTTACAAATGCATCATGAGGGTGATAGCAAAACCAAAGAAACTAGGATAAGTCTCCTCTTGCATAAATATGAAATATTTTCTATGCAAATCGGTGAGAACATAAGCGACATGAACACTCGCTTCACCGATATCACTAACTCTCTTTTGATTCTTGGAAGAAGGATAAATGAAGGAGAGATGACTCGAAAATTCCTCCGGTCATTGAGCAACGATTGGGAAGACAAGGTCGTGGCAATCGAAGAATCGCACGATCTTTCAAAATTGAAGATGGAGGAACTCATTGGAAATCTCATGGCCTATGAGCTCCAATTGAGTCATCGAAGAGAGAAGGAAGCTTCAAAGAAAAACTCCATGGTGGCATTGCATGCAAATTTTGATGAGCCAAGGAGGGTGGAAGAAGAGGACATTGAGGTCCTTGCCCAAGACTTCTTCAAATACCTCAAGAGGGATAAGGGAGAAAAGAATGAAAGAAGAGGTAGAAGAAGTGAGAAAAGAGAAAAAGAAAAAGAGAGGGAGGAGAGCGAAAATGAGAGAAGAGAAGGGGAAAAGAAAAATGAGAGAAGGGAGAGAAGAAGAGAAAAGGAGAGGAGTAAGAGAAAAGAAAAGAGGTTGGAAGCTCACAAGGCCACTTGGGACGATACGTCGTCGTCGTCATCCAAATCAACCGCACCTTCATCAACAAAGGAATATGCGCATATGTGCTACATGGCAATTCAAGATGAAGGAAGTGAGGTATCTTCTAACTCTTACACCACTAGAAGCAATTCATGTTCAAATAAATCATATTCTAGTGCTAGCTCTAATTCTAATACTAATGATGAATCATATACATATGATGAGCTTCAAAATGCATTTCATGATTTAGTTAAACAATATGAGATCATTTGTGAAAAGAACAAAAATGCTAGAAAAACTATAAATGATCTCAAATGCCAAATTGAATTAATCATGAATGAAAAGAATGAGGTGATTGCTAGACTTGAATCAAATGAATCATCACTTGCTAGTCTAAGTAAAACACCCATTATTGATGAACATGTAGATCTTAAAGCCTCAAATATGCAATTAAGAAAAGATCTTGAAATGTTCACTAAAGGAACAAAAATGCTTGATATGCTTTTGAGTAGTCAAAGACAATCATTAGCTAAACATGGTTTAGGATACAATGTGCATTTGAAAAACCATGTATCTCATACTACTTTAAATGGCAAGCATGTATTTGTTAAATCTAGTTCCTCAAGTGTGTGGGCACCCAAAACCAAAATGGTTTGGATCCCAAAAGCTAATGTTCAAGGACCCAAAGTTGTTTGGGTACCTAAGTCTACACTTGTAGGAGCTTGATGAGGAAATTGGTGGTGACCGGGTGAGCCAAAGCGTCGAATTCGAATCCGGTTGCATCACCAAATAAGATTGGAGCTAATCAAGATTCAAGTTTGGTATAAATTTCTATCCTTGAAATTTCTGAAAATTTAGCTCTAATCTAGTTTATATGCTAAATTGTCATATCTTTAGAAGTTAAATTCATTGAAAATCATTATCCCTATTCATTGCAAATCATTTATCACATCCATTGATTCTAAATGTCAAATTTTAAATGGATGTTAGAATAAGGCTTAAGTTGAAACTTAAATGAACTTAACTTGAATCATACTCATTGTTTCCATTTAGCCTTATTGATAGGGGGAGCTTAAATGTTATATCTTTTATTAGAGTAATGAAGTGCAAAATTTAGGGGGAGCAACTTCATTACAAGACATCCAAAATCTATGCTTAAAGTCTTAAATAATTATTATTTTTGATGGATGTCAAAGGGGGAGAGATAATTAAGGGGGTAACTTGGAATTTGGCATAAAATTGAACAAAAACCATGCACATCCATAGGGGGAGCATTAATTTGCATAGTTTACATATACAAATTCCATGTATTTAGATAGAATTAAGATATAGGTTGCCATCATCAAAAAGGGGGAGATTGTTGGCTTTTTGGCCTTAATCTAGGTTTTGATGATTTAATTAACCTAATCTTAATTATGATGATGTAGAGTAGCACACATATTGCATTGCATGTATATTGTATTGTGCTAACCTCTACAGGTGATCAAGACTCAAGAAAGAAGGAAATGAAGTCAAGACATGTAATTAAAGCTAAATCGAAGACATGTAACCTTGATTTATTTTGAGTCTTAGGAACATGTGTAAATTGAGCATACAAGGGTTAAAAACCAATCACATACACACTAGGTTCCTTAGAGAAGTCACACACAAAATTTCACATTATTTGGACTTCATTAGATCACCCAAACCTTAGTCGGAAATCACTTATAAACTTAAACCCAGATTTCCTGTGTGAACCGGTCGACCGAACCAGTTCTCAGTTCGACCGGTTTATAACAGACTCTCCACAGTGATTTTACCGAACTCTACCGGTCGACCGGTTCTACCTTTTCGGTCGACCGATCCCGGATTTTAATATGGCCGTTTTTCTTGTCGTATTCCTATAACGGTCGTATTCGTATAAAACAAACTTAACCCCAAAATACATTCGGTAACCGGTCGAACGACGACCTTGTTTCGGTCGACCGGTTGAACATTTCTTCAAGAAACAAAATTCCCTGCTATCGGTCGACACATTTCTCGTTCGACCGATTGACCTTTGTCTCAACCGAATCCCCTTTTCGGTCGACCGCTCCATACTTTGGTTCGACCGATTCACTTAAGTAGAGTTAAGTTCTAGCTCGTTTGTCCGACCGAATATTCTTTTGTTCGACCGTTCTCTTTGAAATCATGTTAACGGTCGACCGGTTTACTAGCTTCGGTCGACCGGTTCTGGACAGATTTGCAGCCCGATTTTCTGCTTTGTGTATCTTGCACAAAACTCAATCAAATCTATCCCCAACGGCTAGAATACCTTAGGAGCTTATAAATAGAGGATCAAGACTTGTTGTTAACAGAACTCTCAAACTCCAATTGTCCCAATACATTAGAGAGAAACCTCAATCCTCAAAGCTCCCAATTCTACACTCTTTAAGCCTAAACTTCACACATTTGATCATATACTCATCCTACTCAAAGTGTGCTCAATTAGAGAGTGAATCCCACTCAGTTACAAGTGTTGTCAAAAGAAGCAAGGACTTCGGTGAAAGCCCGAAGTGTCCCTCTCGGATTGTGAGAGGAAGAATTCAAGCAAGCGAGGGTTGTTCGCGTTGCTTGTGGTGTAAAGGCGTTCTCTCCCGGCCCGGAACGGGGAGTGGTTAGTGAAGACGTAGGCGGAGCTCGCGGAGTCGAGCGGAGCTTACAAGAGAGGACTAGGACCCGGGTGGGGTGCCGAACCTCTATAAAAACCGACGCGTCTTTTGTGGTTTGCATTGTCTTTCCTGTTAATTTCCCTACTTGTTTTTAAATTTGTTTCCGCTGCGTTTATTGTTTGATTAGTTAGGGATTAGATTAAAAGTGATTAGTGGACCCATAACCCACTCGATCCTACACAATGATATCGTTATACCAGATCATGCACCCGTGGTTACGGTCTATCAAGACGAATTGGAAGACCGACCACGACCCATGCTCCCACTACTAGAAGACCGACTACGACCTCACTCAGCATACTCAAAGGCATTCGGGTCCCGACGTGTCGACTTTCCTCTTGGTTGACCTCGTACCTTAGTATTTTCAGCGGGTTCTTGATAGTTTGACTGATCCGGGTGTAACTGTGGGTATAAAATACGAGAGGCACTGTGAATTACTGCAGGGTTGCTCCCCGAAATCTCATCAACGAGATTCCAAAAATGCTCGACGTCTTGTGCTGACTGATCCACAAACACTGACATCTGGACTCCTTCTCCAACGACAAGTGTTTTCCAGAATGAATGAATCTGCTCTAAATAAATTCCATCACCTGACTCAATACAATCGTGCATAGTACAAGCATAAGGAATCCCATGTGATGTCAGAAAAGCACACCCGCAGCGATATTCAACTTGATTGCTTAAGTCCTGCATTCTCTTGAACTCTTGACTCAATAATGACAAGTAGTGATGCAAAACTCGACCATTTATATGCTGATACAAAACACTTATGTAGTTAGTCAAATTTCGACGTCTCGCATCTTCAAGAAAGTTCTGAATATTCGTCAACTGCATTTCAATAGCTATGTTCATGCGGTCAAAAAAAGTGTCCAGAGCTGCAGTCGATATAGTGATCCACTCTTTTCAGAGCCGAATGAGCGCTTTCCACCCTACAGTTTGTAGTGTTGCCGAAATAACAGATTTTATTCGTCCAATTCAACACAAACTTTTCTTTATGCACTAACCACGTGTCTTCGAGATACTCCGTGAGAACTGGCCAAGCCTGAAAAGTATCTTTCAGATTACAGACTGCTTTATCGTACTCGGTCAGTGAAGCAGAAAGCATGACTTTCCTCCACTTTCCACACTTTAAATTGTCTGCAAACTTCTTGTTCTTGCCGAATATGCGTAGTTGTACACGTCTTTGTTGATATGTCAGGTGCAAAGTAAATGAGCAGACTTAGGAAAAATCTCTCCCACTGGTCGCATCAAGTCTAACTCCTGGTCCGTTATTATTGCAGTCGGGCTGACAGTATCCAATAACAGATCTCGCAACTTCTCCAACACCCACCGGTAACTAGACTCGGTCTCATCCTTCATAATTGCATAGCCGACGATGAAGTTCATGTTTGTTGGAGTCACCTCAATCATCTCGAGCAAAGACATCTTGTACTTGTTCGTTTTGTATGTCAAATCCATGCAGATTACGAAAGGATATGTGCGCAAGAACTGAACTGACGCCGGATGTGCCAAAAATGCGTGAGTGAGGACATTAGTTTCTTCATCCACCATAATCCAATGTAAGTACTGAACTGCACCGCCTATTCAGAATTTGCCGAGCGAGATTCCTGTCTTCCGATTTTGTCATCCTCATGTACTCTCTGAAGTTATAAATGTGTCTTTGATTAGGATTATCATACGAACCTTTCTCATTTATTGCAAACAAGATATTACATAGTCTCGCTTGTGCCTCAGTCATATCACGAACAATTTTCTTGGCCCCAGAACTAAGACCGATGATCTGTCGGTGACCCTTTGGATAAACTGCAAGTCTGTGGTTGTGCAGATCATGAGTACTATTAGAAACTACGACTCATCCATCACGATCCCGTCACTCGACTACCTTTTATCAAAAACCGACAACCGCAACCATTTCTTTCGTATTCTTCCATAATGCAATATCCATATCACGCGAACTCATTTCATTTCTGCGATCGCATCTCAGATAACAATCCGTCCGATTATCTGCTTTTGATTTGTATGATGATATTACCAAAGAAATATGGCTCTGATGCCAACTTGTTTCGCCCATTTACACACGTCATCGATTATTGGAAATACTTGTTTACTATCAAAAAGTTCACTGTAATTTACTCTACCACCACTGAAATCTTGCAACGGAACATTGAATAATTTAAAATAACACAACATAAATAAATAAAAATTTGGGGCGTCTGGATGTGACACCCCCACCTTGGGCACGACGGCATAGAGAGCCCCCCTCCCCAAGGATGAGGCGTCCCAGCCAAACTCCCCATCCTTGGGGGAGACAACTTAGCCAGACGTCCGAGACGGAAAAAAAATTCTCCCGACTTACCTCACCAAATTCAGGTGTTTCGTGAGACATTTTCGTGGTGTTGATATTGGGAATGTAAGGAAAACGTAGGCAAAACCTTATTTTAAGAGACGGGACGTAACGAGCATTAAATTAATTGCGAAAGACAAAATGATAATTTTTTCACAATTTAAATAATTTTCCGACAACGGATACCGACACCAAAAGCGAACGGTTCAAACTGCAATTTACCCAATTCCAAAATATCCATGTAACAATCATAGCTCAGCATAACGACAAACAACTAAGTAATAACAGTAACAACAATGATATCGTCATACCAGATCATGCACCCGTGGTTACGGTCTATCAAGACGAATTGGAAGACCGACCACGACCCATGCTCCCACTACTAGAAGACCGACTACGACCTCACTCAGCATACTCAAAGGCATTCGGGTCCCGACGTGTCGACTTTCCTCTTGGTTGACCTCGTACCTTAGTATTTTCAGCGGGTTCTTGATAGTTTGACTGATCCGGGTGTAACTGTGGGTATAAAATACGAGAGGCACTGTGAATTACTGCAGGGTTGCTCCCCGAAATCTCATCAACGAGATTCCAAAAATGCTCGACGTCTTGTGCTGACTGATCCACAAACACTGACATCTGGACTCCTTCTCCAACGACAAGTGTTTTCCAGAATGAATGAATCTGCTCTAAATAAATTCCATCACCTGACTCAATACAATCGTGCATAGTACAAGCATAAGGAATCCCATGTGATGTCAGAAAAGCACACCCGCAGCGATATTCAACTTGATTGCTTAAGTCCTGCATTCTCTTGAACTCTTGACTCAATAATGACAAGTAGTGATGCAAAACTCGACCATTTATATGCTGATACAAAACACTTATGTAGTTAGTCAAATTTCGACGTCTCGCATCTTCAAGAAAGTTCTGAATATTCGTCAACTGCATTTCAATAGCTATGTTCATGCGGTCAAAAAAAGTGTCCAGAGCTGCAGTCGATATAGTGATCCACTCTTTTCAGAGCCGAATGAGCGCTTTCCACCCTACAGTTTGTAGTGTTGCCGAAATAACAGATTTTATTCGTCCAATTCAACACAAACTTTTCTTTATGCACTAACCACGTGTCTTCGAGATACTCCGTGAGAACTGGCCAAGCCTGAAAAGTATCTTTCAGATTACAGACTGCTTTATCGTACTCGGTCAGTGAAGCAGAAAGCATGACTTTCCTCCACTTTCCACACTTTAAATTGTCTGCAAACTTCTTGTTCTTGCCGAATATGCGTAGTTGTACACGTCTTTGTTGATATGTCAGGTGCAAAGTAAATGAGCAGACTTAGGAAAAATCTCTCCCACTGGTCGCATCAAGTCTAACTCCTGGTCCGTTATTATTGCAGTCGGGCTGACAGTATCCAATAACAGATCTCGCAACTTCTCCAACACCCACCGGTAACTAGACTCGGTCTCATCCTTCATAATTGCATAGCCGACGATGAAGTTCATGTTTGTTGGAGTCACCTCAATCATCTCGAGCAAAGACATCTTGTACTTGTTCGTTTTGTATGTCAAATCCATGCAGATTACGAAAGGATATGTGCGCAAGAACTGAACTGACGCCGGATGTGCCAAAAATGCGTGAGTGAGGACATTAGTTTCTTCATCCACCATAATCCAATGTAAGTACTGAACTGCACCGCCTATTCAGAATTTGCCGAGCGAGATTCCTGTCTTCAGATTTTGTCATCCTCATGTACTCTCTGAAGTTATAAATGTGTCTTTGATTAGGATTATCATACAGACCTTTCTCATTTATTGCAAACAAGATATTACATAGTCTCGCTTGTGCATTAGTCATATCACGAACAATTTTCTTGGCCCCAGAACTAAGACCGCTGATCTGTCGGTGACCCTTTGGATAAACTGCAAGTCTGTGGTTGTGCAGATCATGAGTACTATTAGAAACTACGACTCATCCATCACGATCCCGTCACTCGACTATCTTTTATCAAAAACCGACAACCGCAACCATTTCTTTTCGTATTCTTCCATAATGCAATATCCATATCACGCGAACTCATTTCATTTCTACGATCGCATCTCAGATAACAATCCGTCCGATTATCTGCTTTTGATTTGTATGATGATATTACCAAAAAAATATGGCTCTGATGCCAACTTGTTTCGCCCATTTACACACGTCATCGATTATTGGAAATACTTGTTTACTATCAAAAAGTTCATTGTAATTTACTCTACCACCACCGAAATCTTGCAACGGAACATTGAATAATTTAAAATAACACAACATAAATAAATAAAATTTGGGGCGTCTGGCTGTGACGCCCCCACCTTGGGCACGACGGCTTAGAGAGCCCCCCCTCCCCAAGGATGAGGCGTCCCAACCAAACTCCCCATCCTTGGGGGAGACAGCTTAGCCAGACGTCCGAGACGGAAAAAAAAATTCTCTAGACTTACCTCACCAAATTCAGGTGTTTCGTGAGACATTTTCGTGGTGTTGATACTGGGAATGTAAGGAAAACGTAGGCAGAACCTTATTTTAAGAGATGAGACGTAACGAGCATTAAATTAATTGCGAAAGACAAAATGATATTTTTTTGACAATTTAAATAATTTTCAAAATAATTTTCCCGACACCAAAAGCGAACGGTTCAAACTGCAATTTACCCAATTTCAAAATATCCATGTAACAATCACAGCTCAGCATATTCCTCAAAAGAAGCGCCGGAATTCCGCAAAATTTCCCGACGACCCAACACAACACTTCCCACCTCTTCTTCTTCTTCTTCTCCGGTTCCGCGATTCGATAAAACCCTAAATTCTCTTCTTCCGAGTCTCGATTCGAAGGTACCTCGACCACACTTCCTTAGTTTCCAATCACACATTTTCTCTCTATTTTTCGTGTTTTCCCCCATTTTTTCGCCCTAGATTCTTCTTTTTAGGGTTTGTGGAGTGAAAGGTGAGACCTTTCGTGGAAATTTTGGCTTAGTTTTGTCATCCTGAGGTTGTCTTTGTGGAATGGATTGGTGTTTGTTTGTGTTTCGTGGTGGTGTTGCACTTTGGATGGTTGTGATTTAGAGATTACGCAGTTTGATGATTCTTTTTTGAGATCAAGTTCCTGTTCTATTTACAAAATTTTGAGGTGGTGTTATAAAATATATATGGTTATTGGTGGAACTAAGAATATGTATGTATGATAATGTCCAATTCGTATTTGTATCCGATTGCTATCCGTGATTTGAAATTTCCATAAATTCGCAAACTAAGATGTTATTTTTTTAATTAACAAACTAAGATGTGTAAATAATAATATCTGATTTGTATCTGTATACAATTTCCATCCGACATTCACTTGTTTCGAACACGAATTTAGGTAAATTTTCAGATGAGTTCGACTCATATACAGTTATTTAATGTTGTCCAACAATGATTCTCCGATTTGGATCTCATAATGCGAAAGGTTCATGCATAATCTTAACCGAATTTGGAATTCTTTTAATTTGCCTCATCAGATTTCCATACGGATTACATGAGCCACAATTGTGTCCATCTCTTTAGGAAGGATTGTTAGATGTTGATTTTCTTAAATCCAACTTGGTAACGTGTTATTTTTGGAATTATAAAATATCTTTGGATGATTAAGGTTTCCCTTCTTTTTTTTGGCTAGGAAACAATTTGTTTCAAAAAATCATTCGGGAAAAAATGTGCATTTCTTTTTTGGACTTGTACATCTTACATGTGCATTGAAGTTTTATTTGTCATTCTTAATGTGCTTTTACCATTAATACAGATAAAAAAGCGAGACACAAAGGGAACAAAAACAGAACAACAAAAAAGAGTCAAGGGACGAAGGAGTCCTGCTACGAAAGATATAATCTGAGAGAAGGCCCCACAACTATAAGACATGGAGTGAGAGCCACAACACAACTATTAGTTGAATCTGGAATATAAGACATCAATTATTAATTATCACAACAAATCGTGCATGGACTAAGTTGGGGTTTAAACCAAAACCATGTAAAGAGTGATGGATCGTTTTGTGTATGTTTATGAACGTCTAATGTAATTGCATTTCAACTGCTCCAAATTCATTTTGTATTGACAATAGTGCATAATCTTTTTAAAATTGAAATTGTTGGAATAACCCCACATTGAGTAAAACTAAATATGTGTTATGGCCTTGTGGGTTATAAAGGCTCTCATTTACAAGACAACTTTCAGGTGTATAGCTCCTTGTGAGACCTGACCTAACCTTATTTAACATGGTATTGGAGAAGGTTGCATGTGGGATCTATTAAAAAAAAGTGGACCTGGTTGTATCCACTGCATCCGCTTGTGAACCTGATGTATCTAATGTCTATACCAATCGAGAAAAGAGAAGGAAAAGATGCATCCATCGTCTATGAATGTTGTATCCACGGTGTGTAAGCCCAATATCATTGTTCATGAATTTGGTTGTATCCACCTAAATCCAATTTGTGTTCCACGTGTTGATTATGTGACGGTCACAAGTGCGGGAGCATGTTGGAATAGTCTCTTATCTGGTAAAACTAAATATGTGTTGTGGCTTATAAAGGCTCATAGGTCTCTTCCTTACAAATTGACTTTTGGGATGTACACCTAACCTTATTTAACAAAAAAAATCTTGTCGAATTTACTTGACAATTATTTGATATTTATGGTGACAAAGAAAATTTGACAAATGTACAGTTCTTTCGCATGAAAATGCATATTACAATTATGATGATGCATTTATATTAATATTTTTGTCCTGATTTTAAATTTCATTGTGTTTCATTTTTCCAAAAAAGTTCAATATTTTTAGATTCACTCGAGGAATACATTTCTTTTGTCTAGTTACAACATTTTGCATCACATAATAATTGATACAAGTGCACTTTTTATGCAAGAAAAACACATGTTGCATTCAAAATAGCGCACTTGTTTATCTGATTTGCATTTATTCCACAAAAACATTGGAAGAAGTAGGATTGTTACAATGGTCTCTCGCGTAGGGGTGGAATAAGGTAAGATAAAGTTTATGTTTGTACATGGAATAGCTAATAAGGAAAGTATGGTAGTTTTGAAATCTCACATTAATTGCAAATTAGTTCATAGCAAATTATTTGAAGCCTTGCTATAGTAAGAATCTAATATTTGATCGACCCAGTGAGTTGGATTTGTAGTAAATCCATCTGACAATTGTTTTGGCCTTTTGGGCAGTCTTAATTTTTAAATAAGTCAACCTCACCTGAAAAAGTCCCCTGAATATATAGTAAGATATGAGAAGTATTCGCATCGATATTCATATTTCTTATCTAAAATTGATATAATTGATACAAATATAGAATTCTTATATCCGCCCTTTATTCGCTCCGTTTTCAATCCTAGTTAGCATGAAAAAAATCATTTTTTATGAATTGCCTTTTTTGGTTTGCTTCCATTATTTTTTAGCTTTGATTTGGTTGATAATGCTTTAATTACATGAATAGTTATACCTTCTTTTTGCTTTTGCCGTGTATTGGTAACTGCTGAAGTTCTATTATTTTTTGTATACTGTAACTTTTATCCATATTTTGTGTTCAGATAAAAGCTGAGAGAAATGGCAGGGGGAGGTACGCAGCAGAGCATGAGGAAGTATTTAGGGGCTATTAAAGATTCAACAACTGTTAACTTAGCTAAAGTGAACAGTGAATATAGGGTTCGTGTCTTTGGGTGGTGTCTGAACACTGAGCTAGTTATCATGTTTTCTCTTCTTTTTTTTCTGACTGTGGGTTCCCTCATTGAAAAATCAGGATTTGGACATTGCAATTGTTAAGGCCACAAACCATGTTGAACACCCAGCTAAAGAGAAGCACATACAAGGTTGTTGAGTTACTCAGTACTACTTTTTAACACACTGGCCAATATTTTAACTGATCAAAGCCGTTTTTCTCTAAGTCTGTCTGTCAGAAATTTTCATGCCCTGACCTTTTCTTGTGTGTTTCTTGTTAGTTTATAGTAGAGAATAGTATCAATTTAAAATGCTAATTCTGGTTTATTTTAGCAATTTAATTACACCGTCGAACTCCATTATGCATTTATAATTTTTGAAACTCCTACTGTTAGGTTCCTACTTAGGTAATTGTTAATCATTATGCATTTATTTTATGAAGCGCTTGATTGACAAGCAACAAAAAAATTAAGAATGATGGACTCCCATGCTTAATGTATCCCCCCAATACGTGAATGTCATAATTTTACCACAAATATCTAACAGAAGCACCTATCTTGATGGTTGTGTGATGGTATCATCATAGTCAAGAAACAAGTTTGGTTTGGTGGTCAATTCATTGAGGGATTATTCAAGGAAAAAGCTTAATTACCTTTGTAATCTTTTACGTCTTTGTTATTCTTCAAGACAACAAATGATACTGCCAAAAGATACTGGAAGCTTATCCACGCTTCCCGACTCAAAATTTCAACGAATGATGTTTACAATTTTGCGCCATATGCTGATAGTTTTGTTTTCAACTACATTTTATGGTCATCCTGGTTGCTATGAGTTATGCAATTGATAATATTCAATCATGTAGTTATTTCAACTTATTTATGCAGAAAACATTATGCTTTTCTTTCAGTTTTAGTATCTGATGAGGCTCTCACTCTTTTTACTGTTTTACCTTATCCAATTATGCTTACATTTTAATTAAATATTAAAAGACAACAGCCAATGCAGTGGTGTATTTTTCTGATGCTGTTATTGTTTTCAGCCATTTTTGCTGCTATTTCAGCAGCAAAACCCCGTGCTGACGTAGCTTACTGCATACATGCTCTTGCCAGGCGTCTTGCCAAGACACATAACTGGGTGGTAGGTGTAAATACCAATAACGATTCTTATCATTTGTTTTCAGATTTTGGTATGATTTTTAAAGTTATAATATCCAGCTAGTATATGTGATTGAGGACTGAGAAACCCTGAGCTGGACCCTTTAGATTACAGAGGTGCATACAATAACTTGACGGAAATGTCCGAACAACTTGTCGTGTATCAACTGTAGAATATGTATTTTGTAAAAATTACTTGAAACATGACCATTTTAAGGATAAGTTCAACGGTTGGGGCATTAAAGAAGAAGTAGCAAGCAAGCAAATTGGGGAAAAAAGCATTTCAACTGTTCAAGTTAATATAGGATGGTTTGAATTGCAAAAATCTCTCGCAGACATGAAAGTTCCCTATTCTTTGTTCACTATTGATTGAAGGAAAGCCAGTAAATTCAGTTTCCATTAAATTGAGAAAGATTAATACAGTTGGTAATTGGTATCAAATTATAGAAGATATTGAGTTTAAAAATCTTGCAGTATGCTTGTGTTGTGAGGTTTTTGCTATGATTTCTTCCTATGAGAAGCAGCAAATCAGTAAGCATGACCCTCGTCTATTTAAGAGGGAGAAATTATTAATTGATTGACTTTCTCCCAAGGATCCCCTAGTTAAACCTCTTTGAATCTAACGCTTGGTAGTCTATATTTGGTGACTCTGGTTGTGCTTCCTGCAACAGAATCATTCCCCAGACTTCATAAATATCTCAAGGCATCAACTTATGAACTTTAAAATAAAAATGATATCCCGTCAGCAAGTTACACTGAAAATCAAATGTTGGAGTATGGAGTTTTAATGCACAATAGTCATTAAATTATTGGCAGTGTCATAGATTGCTCTTGCTATTACGTCATATTTTATGCCAGGAAGATAACTGCTAGTGTGTGGAAGTAGGGATGTTAATGGAGCTTTAATATTGTCGGGCCATAGTAGTGTGCTGACTATTGGTTGCTGTGCTTATTTGGTCCAGTTTGCATACTCTACTGGGTTTTCATAGTAAATTAACATTCTATCGTAATTAAACATATAATATCATATTAAAGAAACTCTACAAAAGATCCTTGGAAATGGTCTTATTCTAATCATTAACAGTGCGTGTTTCCATTTTCTATTTGATGTTGACATGAAGTAGCGTTTATTGGCCATTAAAGATCTGTCACTCGGGTGACATTTTGGCGTCTATTAAGGGCTAGATATCCTGATTCAAGTTCGGTGTCTTTAGGTTGCTTTGAAGACGTTGATTGTCATACATCGTGCTTTGCGGGAAGTAGACCCCACTTTTTGTGAAGAACTCATAAACTATGGAGGAAATAGAAGCCATATGCTAAATTTGTCCCATTTCAAAGATGACTCCAGTCCAGAGGGTAGTGTGCTGATCTTATTCTTCTGACTTTTAGTTAGATACTTGTGATTTTTGTAGTTATAACCATCTCTTGTCCTTTTTGTTATGTAGCATGGGAGTATTCTGCTTGGGTTCGCACTTACGCTTTGTATTTAGAAGAAAAACTTGAATGCTTTCGTGTGGTCAAATATGACGTTGAGATTGAGCCCTCGGTATGTATCACTTTCTATGTTTTTTTCTTTGTTGAGTATTTAGGAGCTCTAGAGATTACTAGGTCAACATTATGTCATGGATAGAGGTTAGAACATGAAATAAATTAAAGCACATTCCCCCTAGTTGAAGAAACATGATACTTCCTCCTTAGAGTCTTTCACTTGTCAGAACATTTTTGAAAAAGATGGAAATTTTTTGAGAACCTTTTTCATGTGATTCACTAATAGTAAAGAGTACATGTAAAAGTCATTTAACACAAGCCTCACTTCTTGTCTATTAAGTTCTCTGTTCAATATGGAATATTAATAGTTTAATACCTATACCACCTTTTTTTTATTTTAACCTATACCACCTTTATATCATCACGTCGAACTTGAATGCTATTTAACCCCCTGGTGAAACATTCATTTCAAATATCCTGGCATAGGAAACAATGGTTAATGATTGATTCAAATCAGTTAACAAAAGATCTCTATTTACTTCATTAGCAAAACATGTCCTCTGAAATTCTCGACTGTCAAATTGCAAGTCCTTTTTGACTTATGAATCTTTTTAAGATATTTGATATAATGGTTCAGAAATCGGACAGAAACAGTTGAACCGACAATTAGTCGGGAGTCAGTCTGGCCAGAGGTCTAAAGCGTGTTTTTGGCGACTTTGGCTTTGATCCGAAGATTCAACCAGGTGAACCAGTAAGCCAGTGTTTGGATCGGCCCCAACGCCTGGTTAACAGCCCAATGGTTTAAACCAAGAAGAAACCTAATGTCCTTTCCATACTATCCTTCTCTTCCTGCTTATCTCACCCTTTGCCCACCATCAGCATGCTACTGCCGCTGACCGTCACTAAAAGTGCCGCTGATGTCTGATTTGCCACAAGTAACCGGTTGGATGGTGACGAGAGGGCTATGATAATGGTAGAGACGGAGATTTGAGAGATCAAGGTTTGGGTTGGGAAGTGGGGTTGGCGTTAGGAAGAGTTGTATAAAGTAGGGTGAGATTAAGATTGAATTCTGGACATTGGATTGGACAGGTTTTTTTTGGATGGAGAGAATAGGCTCAGATCCTCATGTACTATAAAACCTTAGGTTCTTAAAAAAATAAAGCGAAACCATTAAAGATTAGGTTTTTTTAAGGAGATGTTTGCCAACATATAAATGAAACCTGATTTTGTATGCTAGATATGTTATATGTTTTTTATTAATTGTGAGAGTGATCATGGATTTATGTAATATGTATGTTATATTCTTGAAGATTTTTTCGTATTAATTATATTATGATGTCAAGTTGGCATCACAGTCCAACCAGTGACCCATTGCCCTGGTGCCCTGACCAGTTCCCATGTTTCAGAACCTTGATCGATTAACAGTATACATGTGAAGCAATATTCCTTTGGCATCGGCATGAGTAGTTGGGAAGTTGTCAATTTTAATTGATAATACAATGTCAAATACATAAAACATCTTTGAGGGTTTCTGTTTTCACTTTTCAGTTGGGAAGCATGTGATGATGTGAAACATAGTGATAATTGTTATTCCTTTTGTGGGTTTCTGCTTTCGAAGGTACATACAGTATAGTAGATAACTGTTATTCGTTTTATGGTTTTAGAAAACTCGGGATCTTGATACTGTTGAACTACTTGAACATTTACCTGCACTTCAAGAACTTCTTTTTCGTCTCCTGGGGTGTCAAGTAAGCAGAAGCTTTTCCCACTTTCATTAAGCCAATTTATTAATGGATTTTTAAATACTTTTCTTTTGAACATTCCTAAGAAACTGATGTTGTGGATATTATATACAGCCACAAGGTGCAGCAGCATATAATATGATAATTCAGTCGGCAGTTTCAATGGTGAGATGTACTTTGAGGTGTTCCTTGTTCTTAAAAATGTTATTGAATTGAATGTAAGTATCTTATGATAATTTTGGTCGATGGTTGTGGCAGGTCGTTGATGAAAGCATTAAGCTCTATACTGCTATCAATAATGGAATTCTTAATTTGGTTGACAAGGTAATGGTACTTCTAAACACCATAAAATTTCCTCTATCAGAGCTAATGTCTTATCTTATATGGCAGTTTTTTGATATGCAACATCATCATGCCATTAAGGCTATAGATATATACAAGAGAGCCGGAAAGCAGGTAACCAACCAAACCGTGCCTTGCAATCATTCTTGTCTCTCAGAAGTCTTCACACATGCTAGCTGTAATGTTCACATAAAGGCCCCTGGACGTGACTTTGGGTATTATGAAATTCGGCCCTTGTTGGGTTCAAAATGTCTCAGTTCATTTGAGCTGTATCTTGTCCAGAACACCATCTTTTCCATCAAGATTTTTCTAATACCTCTAAATTGTGGTTTCAGGCAGAGAAACTGTCCGAATTGTACGAAATGTGCAAAAGCATTGGTTTCAGGTGTGGAGAAGGATTCATAAAAGTAGAACAGGTTTTGATTTGACCTATGATTTATCTATTTCATCATTCATGCAACACATTGTCTGACTCTACGAGCGCAGCCCCTGGCATCCTTTGTTACAGTTATGGAGGAGTATGTAAAAGATGCTCCAATGTCTCCTACCATGTGGAAAGATGAGTTACCCAAGGTACGACCCCATTCTAAGTTTCACACCCTAATGCTTACTCTTAGTGAAACTGGTTGAAATTGAAGTATTTTATGGGCATAATTCATGCATTCCTGATGCAGGCAATCACTATTTTTTGTCCTTCCACTCTATCATAGGATATCTTTCTGAAGTGCCTTTTGTGCAACTTCAGTACTCTAGGCCTTCTGAGGAATTAGGATTTCAGATTAAATATAATTTATTGCTGATGCTGTTCATCTGTCTGGTTGAATTATTGTGAATGAACTTTGTTTAGTTAGGTTTATGACTCATTTGCTTTCACCATCATTTCAAGCTTTTGATGGAATAAGTGTAGCTCTGCAGTTTCTTATTAAAAATGCTTACTTTCAATCTTTAGAGTTAAATTGCATTTGAACTCTCCAGCTGACAAAGTGACTATACTTCAAACTACTACTGTGCTGCAGGTACCAAATCACAGAATCAAAGCTCCGAAAACTGTCCTGCCTATAGAATACAAGGAAAGTCCTAAAGTCCAGGAAGAACCTAATCCTCCTGCCCCTCCAATGCCACCACCCGAGCCTGTGAAAGTGGAAAAAGCTCCTGTTCCGGAAGAACCAGCTGACTTGTTGGTAAACATTTAAGTTAAAAAACCAGAGAATCTAAATATCAACATTCTTACTTCTTCCTTCCAATGATTGGTTGAACTTGATTTTCAGGGACTAGAGAGTGAGACCAATCCACATGCAGCTGAACTTGACAATCAGAATGCTATGGCTCTTGCAATTGTTCCAGTTGGTAAGGATTAATTGGAACTGTTTTAACCTGAAGAAAATACTACTAAGTAGCGAACTGATTGCTGTTTTCAACAGACAGTTCATCAGCTACCACTTCTACTGATTCACATGTAGCAGGAGAAGGTTGGGAATTAGCACTTGTGACGGCTCCAAGCTCGAATGAGAGTGCTGCAACAACTAGTACAATGGTAATGTTCGTACATTTTTGCCCTTTAATCTGTCTCTTCCAAAGAGAGAGACTATCTGCAAAATCTTCATTGACATATGCACACGCTGTTGCTCAAACAGTATTTCTGTCATCACTAGAGGCATGCACACACTGATGATTAAAGAAACTACACTCAAACAAAACTTCCGATGTTGCACTGCTAGGGTCAGAATTCACATCTTTATACTTCTGTGACTTGTAATTTGTTTATACAAGGGCTCAAGAGAGCAGTTCACAATGGACCATTGCAAGACATTAGGATGTTCTCTGAAACAATAAGACAAGGATTAGGGTTCGATCATATAATCATCATAAAATGGTTATATGATGGTTTATTCTAGATCTGGAAGATATGGCATTCAAGGCTCATGCCTTACGCCCTTACGTTAATGTGTAATAGAAATAATATAATGATTCATGTGTGAAACTTCTCCAGGCTGGAGGCTTTGACAAGCTTACGCTGGATAGCTTATATGACGATGCCACGAGACGAGCAAACCAGAGCACAAGTTACAATCCATGGGAGATGCCCACGATGGGTAGCCATAACATGATGCAACCAGTTACTCATGATCCCTTTTATGGCTCACACAGGGTCGCAGCTTCTCCAAACGTTCAAATGGCGATGATGGCACAGCAACAACAGGCTTTCATGATGCAACAACAACAGATGCAACAGCCCGCTGTCGGTTATCAGCAACCACGGGTCTCCACAAACCCATTTGGTGATCCCAATGACAGCACTGGTTTCCACCAATCTTCGAACACACATGGTAGTCTAATTTAGAGTGGTTATGGTAATTGAATGGGTTGCTACAGATTCAAGGACTGAAGTGGTGATTGGTGGTGGTTTTGTTCATATGGTGTATTCATAATTCAATGCAGCGAGCTTACTGCACATTTTTTTATTTGTTGATTGTTTGGAAACGTTTGTGAAAATAATGCTGAAGAAATTTAAGTACCGACTTTATTATGAAATGATTAAAATCTTTCGTTTTTTGGCTTTCATTTATTTTTCTCCATTTTTTTCTAAATTAGTATTGGTGAATTTGCTTAACCTCATCTGCTTTGTGTACTTTTCACCTCTACTCCCTTGCATGAGTCTATTTGTCTTGATCATCCACAATATATAATTGTCTTAAGCATATTTATGAGAATCAATTATCAAATAAGATCAAACTTTCCATCAATTGAAAGCACCAAACTATAAAAAAGTAAAATAATCTCAGAAATGGTATCTAGAAATAAATTATCGAAGTAGTTAATATTTGCAGATTAAACATCTGAATGCTCCTTGACAAGAGTGCAAACTGTCACGATGATTTCCCACTGAGTCTAAACTTAATTGATCACTTGAAATGTGTTTTAAATACAAAGGCATCATAGAAATTAAGGTTTCATTTTACACATAATTCATTTTAGAAGTCTAGTTCTCCGACTTCCTTAAGGTTTCATTTTACAAACGAATCACAATTTACTGCTCTGCAAAATAATCCCAGCACTAATTAATTATATAAACCTAAGGTGTACTGGAATGACGATCTTCAATTTGTCATCTTCAATTAATCTGTTTGGGACATCAACTTTGCATCTAATGCGTTAAAGGTGGTTTCTCGGATACTTCTTTCAACTTCCCAAAAGTGGCAATAAAGTCGTCCTCTTAAGATTTATTTCCGCCGCACAAAAGGAAACAAGAACAAAAAGGCAACTAAAAGTGACATTTAATGGTTTCCTTGATTCTAGCATCTATATTTAGAATGTATGATTGGGAACCCAATTAATTTGCTATCATTAAAGATCCTTGTAAACCTTATAAATGTACAAGGAATTGAAAGGAATAGGCAAGCAATAAACAAGTCTTTATCTCTCCTTCCACCCTCTAAAATCCCCCTAACAATTGCAAGCTACCTGAATGAGCTTCTTGAT
Organism: Triglochin maritima; assembly: GCA_963682175.1. Lineage (NCBI taxonomy): Eukaryota > Viridiplantae > Streptophyta > Magnoliopsida > Alismatales > Juncaginaceae > Triglochin > Triglochin maritima. The sequence goes on from OY821773.1 coordinate 11,911,301, forward strand.
TTTTATGTAAAATCCAGACACCATAAATTGGGTGTTCAACCGCCAAAATTCAATTTAATGTACCCACTTGTCGTGACGTGATTTTTCAAATAACTTGGAACTCAAATGCCAAAAGCTATCGTTCCTGCACACTAGGGCTGTCAAATTCTACTCGAGCTCGGCTCGATAAAGCTCGACTTGTTTATTAAACGAGTCAAACTCAAACACAAAAATCCGCTCGTTTAATAAACGAGTCAAACCCTAACTTGACTCGGTTAGCTCGATTAGAGTCTCGTTTAAGTTTATACATATATGTCACAAATAAACATATATCCCAATTACCTAAAAGTAGACCATATAATTTATAAAATGTTAATGATGTTTATAAAATGTAAATGATATGTTTTACAACAATCTAATCAAACCTTAAACAAGCTTAAACAAGTTGAAAACCTTGTTGAGGTTCTTAAACGAGCAAACGAGTCAAGCTCAAGCTCAACTCGTTTATTAAACGAGCCAAGCAGCTCGTTTATTAAACGAGTCAAGTCCGAGCTCGACTCATTTAATAAATGAGCCGAGTTCAAACACCGTGGGCTTGACTCGTTTATGCTCGTTTACACCCCTACTACACACTAACCCTCAAAATAAGCCCTGTTATTGCACTCAAACCACCCAAACTTAACATAGTTTGCCAAGTCAAGGTTAATCCAACATTAACATAATCGGTTGGTTTATTAAATATCACTTTAAAATAAAAATAAACAAATTACAGGATATCTTATAAGTAAACATATTTTTAGATTTGGAATTTTGAAATATAATATTAACGTTTTACATTAAATTTAGTGACCTAAATCTCAAAGAAATTCCAATTCCATATAGATATGGCATTCTAAGATACCATGAAGGATTGAATAATTCACAAGGGAAACAATCACATACATCCTTTAAATACACTTATTTGTAGTTATAACACATTTGTGGTTAAAACATTAAACTAGATCAAGTATCATGAATTAAGATCCAACAAAAGAATAAAGCTTACACAAGCTAAATCTCACATCTTTTATTGTTTTTGAAAGAATTCTTAGAAAGAAGAACAAAAGGCTTCGCCTCATCAATAAGAACATAAGAATCCAAGCAGGCTAGAAACAATGCCTTGATGTTCCATCAAAGCAGAATTTCTACCCACAAGCAGGAACATTCGAATGCGGAATATGAACGAAAACAATGGAATATGGTGCAACATCTGTAGCTTCTTCTTCTGAAGCAGTAATTACCATAGGTTCCAAAGCTGGGATTTCCCCGTTCTCGTTTATGTCGAGGACTTTGCCGTTCAGCAACATGGTTTGGCTGTGCAAGTCCCCGCCTTTCGGGGTCAAGTGATACTCTTCTCTTGTGAATTGTTTGTTCTTTTCAGCCATTTGAATCCCATGCAATGATTTGCTTGTATGTTTGTGGTGGTGTCTTAAGAGTTTTGCGGTTGTGGTAGTGGGACTTATGCTAGGTGTGACACGAACGGTCGTGTTGCCATCGAGGTTGATCAACAGTAGTGTGACTCCTCCCTGAAAAAGTATGACCCAATAAATTAAAACATGAGCAAAGTGATAAGAATGTCAAGCGCATGTGTTAATGAAGCACTTAAGAAGGAACTAAACATTTTGTATGCAAGATGTAAAACGTATTTAGTATTGAAAACAATTTCCTTTGGTATATTTTTTATTGACGTCGAATGAAATGGCATAATAAGAGATGCACAAGAAAAGGTCAAGACATACAGATTGTTTGGCACAATGAGCATATGCTCTTATTTTCTTTGTTCCTGTAAAGTTCGCCGATAAAACTCCTCTTCCCATTAGTTTGTGCCATAGCAGAGCACTGCAGATACACGAAAAGATGAAGCATGTCACTAAAGAAACTGCAATACCACACTGAAAATTCTTCTGTACGAATTCGGAACATCAAGCACATATGAAAATCACCTGTAATAATCAGGATTTGGGGCATAAGTGGTGGTATTTAGAAGACCATAGTTCCCACCAATTAAGCTCTGACGGCAATATGTTTTGGTATCGTAAGTGGCTGACATACCGAGCTGGTCAAGGTACCTATAATAATTAAATTCACATCTAATCAATTAAGGTTAAATCATGGCAACAAGGAAGCAAAGTAAGAGGAGATATGTACCAGAAGCTGAAGATAAATGCATCAGTTACAAGATGATGCCCGCTATTGTACGCGCCTCCTGACTCTCCAACCCATGCAGTTGCTGAAGTCGCACTGTTCTGCAGAATTTTTTGCAGGTCGCTGAACGTTTTGGCTTCACCATTGAGGTAAGACGGATTAAGAATCTTTTCTACCAAATGGGTATCAACACCTGCCATCAGAGAAAGAGACATGCCAAAGGTTAGTATTACTATTTTAACGCCTGAATCCACCCCTGGACAAGGCATGCAACAATTCGATAAAACACACAACAATATTGTAATGTTGATGGGCAAATCCACAGACCTGACAGACCTTCGAACTTCGGACATGAATCCACTACTAAGTACTAAGTAATGATCAGAATTTGCCTCAACACTCATAGAATCTATCTCTAGAGCTTTTTTCCTCTCCTTTTGTTCCCCACACAAGGTTTCTTGTGACGTTCCACTAAAAGGGTATAGACCCAAAAAACTGCCTAGTCTTAGCACTCCTAAACATGTTCGGAAGACTTATAAGTCTGGCTGCTTCTTGCATTTACAGGTTTTTGCAGTTGGCACTTCAAGTGGTTACTGGATTCACTGCAGAATTTGGTTGGCACTCAAAATGTCAACCGACCGCTGGCCCTTAAATTCAACTTACTCAGCACTTAATAAATTTGTGCAGTCATTCAAATGATTACAAAATTGTGAAACACTTCACCACAAAAGAAATCCAAAGTTTTCAGTCTGCCTCTTGGTCCAGGGCACGTACCTGGGCCAAGATTGTAAATATGATGGGTGATCGCATTGACCATGTTTGGTTTTGTCCTATCAACAAGTTCTTTGAACCAGGCTGCATCAAAGAAACCCCCCGGAGCAAGTACCAAAGGTTTTTGTGAGGAACCTTGGTAGACATTGTCAACAATAAATTTGAGCCTGATCACGTCTTCGGCATATTGATGTGCTCCGATTCTCGTTCCAACTCCATTACCACTCAACTCATTCCCTGCAAAATGTAACAACAATAGCATTTATAAATGTTCTGATATACATTGGTATATATGTTTTTTGTTAATACTGCAAAAACAGTATTATCATAAATACTTTTGCCATTTCCCCCAGAATTTATGAAAACGCATTGTCCAACTTTGCAGAGAACGACAAAGTTTATACCAATAGCTTTAGAGAAAAATATCTCAAGTCATCCAAGGGTGTGAGGTTCTTACCGAGCTCCCAACCATGAATGGTATATCCCTTGCTAACAGTATAACGTATAAGTGCATCAGCATTCCTGTAATCCCAAGGCCCTCCGACCGAACCATCTTTCATGGGAACTCTTCCATTGAGCGCATTCAGGCCAAAAATGATTGAAGCCCTAAAAAGGCCCGAGAACATATAAAAAAAACAAAAAGTGAAGGAAGCATAATAATCTTTTATGATATGCCCAAATTAAAGTAAAACGTTGTATTACCCCGATTCTTTGAAGAAACCATTAAGTTCATCCCACCTAGACATGTGTAAGCAACCCTGAGTGAAACCGAACATCTCGGAGCTGTTTTTGACAAATGGAGTGCAGGTGATGTTTGAGTCTCCGACGTCATATATCACCTTATCTTGCAATGAGCCTCCTAGCCTAATTTTAAGGGGAGAAAATGCTGCAAAAGTTTCAAAACAGTAAAAACATTAGAATTGCATATGACAAATCAGAGTTTTTTTCTCTGTATTGCAATGTATTGCCTTTTTAGGGACAATATGAATTTAGAAGTACAAAAATAATGCAAAAGTAGAATCTCAAATGCGCTTTTAAAAAAATTGAACTACGAAAACTTTCTTCAAGATAAACCTTAAAGAAGGATAATGTTTACATAGATATAAAGTAGGACAGGAAAAAGGCTTACCTTTTACAGCATTTACAAGAACGGGACTGGAGAGGTTCTGCAGAAAAGAAATTAAATGATTGTTACCATACATTATGCTACTTGTCTACACATGAAAACTAAACGAAACAAGGGATCTGAATAAGTTCTTTGAAGACAAAGAATAAGATAATTTCATCGTTTATACGATGCAAGTAAAACCATCTTTCTTCGAAAATGGTAAATTCACTTCTAACTCATCCATGAAAATTGTTAAGGTAACTCGTCCACAGGAAATAGCGAAATGATAATGGAGAGAACAATTTAAATCAAAAGTATAGAAGCAAATCATCAAACTATGAAATGTGGAGTATCATTAAAATTAAAATTGTTTGAAGAAAGAGGCAAGAATGGTCTGAGATGAGAACTTTTATTATGGGCAAACCAAAGAAAAACAATTTCGCACTAACTAGAGGCATGGAAGACAACCAACAAATTTACTTATGTTGAAAACACTAAAAATCGGATGAAAGTGGATAAATATGTGATCCAATACACACACGAAACAGGAAAAAGGAATTCTAAAAGGTAAAAGTATAAACTTGCACATAAAGCGCATGGAATTTCTGTGACACATGCTTTTCTCTCCACAAAATATGGACACACATCAAGAGATTGAAAACCACAAAAAACGAATGAAATTGCAACAAAATTGCAGCTCCCCGAAATATGAACTCAAGCATGCGTTTTTTTAGACAATATCACAAAATTCACATCCTCGTATGAAAAAATGAATATATATCAGAAAACAAATTTACACTGGTTAAACTATTCCCAATTGATTCTGTAACCATTCAAGGACATAACCATTGCTTCCATCCATTGAAAAAGAATAATAACATCATGAAATTCAAATTTGTCACATGAAAAACAACATCCGAGCAACTTCATTCCCACAAAAATGATCCCCATACGCCGCCACAAAATCATTAAGAAATGCAAAATGGAAATATATTCTTGGAAACCCAAACCAAACATGATGTCCTAATTAGCATGCAATATTTGTTTCCCAACAAAAATACAAATGTCTTTTGATCCACATTCTCACGGGAAGTAAAATGAAACAATTAGATAACCCTGAAATTCCTTCTAATTGCTTCTAAAAGCCTCCAAAGAAACAAACCAACAAACACCTACCAATCCAAACATGCAACCATTGTTTCTCAGCAAAATGAGAAACATAATCATACCCCTCATTCCTCTAAGGAAAAAGTACAACATGAGACATTTCAATACACATGATTTTTCAAACGCATTCATTCATAGTGGAATGTCCTGAAATCCCAATAATGTCACCAATATTTCAAACAACATTGAAACCAACAAACATTACAACAAACTGAAACTCAAGAGAAAGAATCTCACCAGATTAAGCATGGAAGCAAGACCCCAACTGCAAGTCCCATAATCACACTTCTCAGGTGGCCACCAATCAAGAGTGGCACAAACAAAGTCCTCATCAGTGACCCCAACAACAGACCTCCCATCAACATGCACAACACTCTCATTCCCCCAACACCCCACCTCCCCACTCAAAACCAACACCACCCACACCCCAAATCCCAAGAATCTCCAAAACCCACCACCCATCTTGCAAACCAATCCCTACCCAAAACCCAGAAGGTGGTGTTTTGGTAGGGAGAAATGGTTCTTGGGGTGTGTTGTACTTAAAGATGGGAACATTGGTGTGGAGTTGGTGGCATATAATATCACATGCAATGAAGGAGAATACTCAACCAAGAAAGGAAAGTTGGTTCTTGTTGAGTTGTGGGGCTCAAGTCAAGTGTGTGTGCCTGACTGTGTGTGATTAGTGAAGTGTCACAGAAGTAAACTCTGGTTGTACTGTTGTGATATGGGACTTTGAAACTACTCCAAAGTTTGGATGAAAAGCAATGAATTTTTTTTTTTTTGCCTCTCACTTGTTTGAGTTCTGTGGGTCCCATTTGTTTGATTCTTGTCTAGCTGTCCTTGTGATCTTTTGGTGTAAGGATTTGATTAATTTTTTAAGAAGCATCCAATGATGTAAAGAAGAATGTTTGTGTTTTAATTTCGTTTGTTTTCTTGGGTTAATTGGAGTTTGCTTTTACATTCTGGTAATTTACCTTTTTCTATAAATTTTTGAAACGATATTGTTTTCACTTCGCAACATAAGATTCATTTTTCCTAACCCATCTTTTTTCTACATATAATTCGTAATGTGAGTTGAAGTTTGGCGACAAGTAGAAGAAGAAGGTACAAAGTTAAGGAGCTATATTTCCATATTTCCAAGTTGCGAAATGAATTTGAGTCGAGGGCTATGGATTGCAATTTATCTTTGTTTTTTATGTTGACTTTAGTTTGGATGGTTTAGGATATGATGCATTATTCTGAGTTTAATGTAAGATTTAGTGAGATAAAATGGTCGGAAAATATCTTACTTTGGATGCTTTAGATATGATATCTTTCTTGACATTAATGTATGATTCAATGTGCATATCTTACTTTTGATGCTTTAGGATATGATAGCTTATCTAGATATAGTTGTTAAAAGGGACTCATTAAGAACCATACCATGAGAAAGACTGAAAGTGAGTTTATTGAATGGTCATTTAATTTGTGGTGGTAGCAAAAATTGTAACGTTAACGATATTTTTGTTGGAAGACAAATATTCTTTAGTTCTATTAATTCACAGAAAAGATCCACGTTTTGTCAGAAATGGGGTATGCATAATGGATTTAGTACAAAATCTAGTTCAGGATGAAAGTAGAAGTAGTAGTAGTAGTAGTCCACTCTCCATCTACGTGTTTTTTCCTTCTTTTTTACTTAGCCCATAGGACATACATGCGCGGCCCACTCAATTTTGTTTGCAATATTAATTTATGGTCATTTTCAAGTAGACCCTTCAAGTTTTAATATTGTAACCAAAAATATTTAATAAGGTCCATAAATAAGTCTTCCAAAAATAGAAGTATCATTGATTAGGGTTAGCTACAACTTGTCTTTCTAAACTATGTCTTAATTTCACCTTGTCCTTTTGAACTTTAAAACACAACAGTTATCTATCTAACTTTTGAACTTTAAAAATTTATTGTTTTTTCACATATTCTCCATTATTTTTATAAAAAAAAGAGTTATGTACGTAATACATTCATAACTCTAACTTTATGATGAACTTTTGATCAAATTGGATGTCAGATTTAGTTCAAATTTGTGTTTGATTGACTACCAATCCAACCCAAATTAATCACATCCAACATTAAATTTATTTCAAACTTTAACATAAAGTTAGAATTGAGACTATTAAGGAAATAATGCAAATATATATATAAAAAATAACGACAAAGATAATGAATTCTTAAAATTTAGGGGGTGAGCAAAGTGTTACAAAGCGAAAGTATAAAGTGAGTGAATTTCACATTTTAAAGCTTAAGAGGAAATTGAAATTGGAGACGAGTTCAAAGGGGAAATTGTAATTAACTCTATTGATTATTGATTTTTTGCATCTAAATCTTCTACTTACGTGAAAATACCATCAATATCCTTCATTAATGGCTATTGTCATGCATAGTCTTCATTCTCATATCATAGTCACATTTATCTCTGTCTTTGATGTTAATTCACAAAACTACATTGCGTTTGGTTTATAAGCTATAAGGAAAATTCTACCCTTGTATGTGTTAAATAAATTCAAGATATCTAAGGACTTATTAATAATAATAAAATTTTAAGGTATGCATCTCTTGATTGAAGCAGTAGATAGAAACTAAAAAGTTTGGACTTAGCTTATGTTTTGTTCCATTATTTCGGTTGGTGCAAGTCAAATAGAGATGACATGAGTCATCAACTTTATGTTGAATCTTGATCTTTGTCCCTTTGTATTTATCGATGAATGCTGATGCATGGATGTTGTGCGTCCGTGTGCTTTCGTCACCATTTATATTATCATTTGTATTTTTTATTTTTTTATTTATAAATACGATTTTCGATAAACGAGAGACAACTTGATTTCCCGTTCAAGAAAATTATTCTTAGGATTATCACAAAACGTGGTAATCTCGTATCATTTTACAAACTACACTTAAAAGGTAAATTCATCTTCCCCTCAACAAATACACATCTTCCACTCAGCAAATACATATTTTCCCCTCAGTAAATACACTCTCTCAGCAAATACACATTTATCCTCGTATGAGACACACATCTTCATATCAGCAAATACATATATGTCCCCGCATGGGACACACATCTATCATGCTCATGGCCGTCTTGAAAATTTTTAAGGTCCTGTGCGAAAACTAACAATGAGGGCCCAAAAATCAAAAGTTTTGTCCTCCTAGCTTAAATTATAAAAATTTCACTAACTTTGTGCAATATCACTTGAAAAGTTTTGTCCTCTTAGCATTCTTTGCGGCAAATTTATCAATTAACTGCTCATAAACAACGTTCTCCATAATAGAGTTCTTGATTGCCATTGTGGCCAGTCCATTAAGCCTTTGTTTAATCATTCTAATTCTAGAAGTCGCCATACGTAGCTGCTTGTCGAATATGACTTTGTTTAATCATTCAAAACCGGCATTCATTTTGTTGCACAAACCGACACAAAAAATCATTACAATTTACAAGATTGCTTTCTACAATCCCACAATCAATCAATATTCAAGACTAAGAAATAAAAAACAAAATTTCATGTTTCAATACAAAAAAGAGTGTACTTTTGTTCTAATAAATTTCAAAAGATTGGTCAAACATGGAACCACATGGAAACCCTAAAAAAGGTTGTTTGTGACTTTTTTTACCTTTCTTGGGTTTGGAGACTGGAAAAGGCGGGTTGGAGCCGTCGACGGTGGGGGAAGGCTTGCCGGCGTCGTCCGTTGTGGTCGCCGACGACGGTGGGTGGTTGTGGATTTTGGTGGAAAATCGGAGGGAGAGAGAGAGAGAGAGATGAAGGTGAAGGGTTTAAAGACATGTACATATATCAAAATGAGGTCCGGAGTATGAGCTCACCCTGCTCCTGTTATGGGCCGGGCATGTATCCTGCGAGGAACACACATCGGTTTCGCACACCCGTCCGGCACAAAAGTGAGAAAACTGATTGGGGTCAAGTCAAACATCACCAACCACTTCAAATAGCATGCAAGTATGCAACCACTGTTTTGATTTCATCTGTTACGCAACTGCCCTAAGAGAAAGAGAGAACACATCCTTTTGTGGTTGGTGTGCGGTTGTTATAAATATCGCATGATTTATCTTAAAGATCACTCTACAGGTGAGTGAGTGAGTGGTTGTGGATTTCTTTGTCAAATGATTAGTTGCTATGAATGCTTGGATTGATGTAAAATGGAATAGTCGTGGTTTTGTTCGGAAAGTGATTGGAATGGTTGAGGAGTTTAGGGCATGAGGATAGGCTTGGAGATAATTAGATATTGTCCAAAACTAAAATATTGTCACACTTTATGCTATGAAGTTAATTATCTTTGTCATCTCTTATCAAGATACTTAGATTAAGGAACCAGTGGATCAAGAAAATTTTACACAGTAACAGAACAAGTTGATAAACTTATGAGGGCCAACATGGAGATATATAGAGGAAATAATCTCCATAACTTATGCAAATGATTGTCGATCCTATGTAATTCATTATATCAATGTGTAAACACTAAGATTAATATTGGGTCATGTTTGCCCTTCATATTGCGAAAAATTAAAAGATTATATTATTATGAAACAAAGTTGTCTTCACCATTTCTTACCAATGAAACTGCCCGGTTTAAAAGTAGCGGTAAACAAATTATATGTGATATCATATCAGATTAATCAACCGATGAAGTCTCAATACATGTTCATGCAAAAAACACTCCGACTAATTTCATGTGGTGAAGAAATATAGGCTTACACTTATCAAAATAAAAATTCTACGACGATCTATGAGACATGGTGCCACTACCGACAACATAATTACTTAAGGTTGTGTTATTTCAACCTGGAATTTCATGTGAACATGAAATTTAAAGTGTCACGTTTACAACTATCATACTTTGTTGAGATTGTACTGAACTTTACCAATCTTTCGTGATATTTTGAAATTCCATATTTATATCAAATTGTCAAAATCAAATTTCATATTGAGATATGAAAATTTGAAATTCCACCCAACTTTTTCTAACTATAGTTATTCAAATTAATACAAAATATTAATATTATATTTCGCACATGATTTTATGCACAATAATATGTGGTTTCTATAGTTGGATACAATTCCAAATTGATAAACTAATAAAATATCTTCTTCTTTTTTTGTCATTTTGAAGTGGACAAACATGTTAAATACAAATACGTCATTAATAAATCATGAGATTAGTAAATCTCATCAATTGCAAAATTTACGGAATTCACAAATTTACCGAGAGATATTGTCATCATCTCGGTTAGCCGAAGGATACAAGCATAATAAGAAATTCAGCCTGTGCTTAAAACTCAAAGCCCATCCATCGCATTGTGGATGTGGACGTTCTGGACTCCAGACTCAACAACAACAAACTAATTTTTGACAACCTTAAATTCGAAATTCCTAATGTTCATCATACCCCTGGACGTAAAAGAAAGAAACGATGATTTGGGCAAATTTTACAATTTTGAATGCAAAACATGTCATATCTTGAAACTTATCAAGGAATAAATAGACTTGGGTTAATTACAATTAACATTTTTTACTATTTTAGAGAATATGAAAGCTAAAATAGTAAAAGTAACACAGGATAGCAGTGTGAAAACAATTCTTTTTTTGCAAATAAACATAAAAGTACACAATTCTAATTGCATCTCTTGTAAAAAAAATCTTAAGTAAATCAATTGCTACTGTTAATAATTGAACCCGAGATTTTGCACGATGGGAAAATTTTGTGCCAATAAACTCATTTCGAATACACTAATGTTGCATTTTGCATCAGTAATGTGTTAATTTATTAATAAGTTTTAAATAAAATATAATTTGCCCTCTCTTTTACATACCTCATGTGAACTTTAAAACCATATATCTGCGCTCCACACCCTCTTCCCCAAGGGTAGACTATGCTGAGCCCAAAAGTACCAGAGGAGCCCTTCACTAAAAAACTCTTTATAGTTTGGATTTTTTTTAAATAATATTGTTAAAAGAATTAGAAGAATATAACTCGGTCAAACCTATTTAGTAAAGTATGCATATTGAAAACGACAACTGAGATGTCGTTTTTAGGCTCAGGAAAAATGACATCAAGGTTGTCGGTTTTACCTAGGGTAAAAAGGCAGCCCAACCACCCATCTTTCCCCACTCCTTGTAGGATTTTGTGTTCCTATGTATGTATATATTTTTAAAAATTTAATACAACATACAAGATCGATTTTCATATTTTCAACAATTTCTATGTACATTACTTTGTGTTTATTCTAATAACATGCAACCCTACATTTATTAAAATAAACCACAAAGGTAGAATCATACCTAAAGGTACTCTCAAACCTTTTGAAGATCCAGAGTTGCGTTGCTCTTTGCGTCGTCCACGGATTTGCCTCCGAGTGTTCACCAAACTCTAGACAAGATTAGAGAGAAATGGGCTAACCAATCAATCTCTAACAAGGTTTAGAATCTAGCTAATAACCTATCTTTAAGCTCCTGAGATTCTTATCTCTAAAACTTAAATTTACTAAGAGATTTACGTGGTGATTAGGGAGATATTAATGAGAGAAAGAATTTTTGCATTAGTATTAAACAAGTAGGAGTAGGGGTCCTTTTAAAGTCTCCTAAAACATCATTATCCAGAGTTATTCTTCAGTCATGCTCCCTTGTTTATTCTCTCCTAAAATTAATCTCTAATTTCCACATAAGCACCCACAAAAAACGTTTTAATTAAATCTGGAATTAATCCACCCATGATTTAATTAATCTCTTAATAATTCAGGCAGAATCGTTCTCGTTCGGTGGACCGAGAATTATTCGGTCAACCGAACCGTTCGGTTATAACACGTGTTCAGTGCACCATGAGCTAGACGGTCGACCGAATCCGTATGAGAAAAATTCTCTGGAAGAATTCGGACGAACCACGTCTTTTACTCGGTCGACCGTTGACCCACCAGAATCGCTCCTAAGACATAGTCATCAGATGATCGTGTCACCTTCGGTCTATCCAAAATACTACTTATCGGTTGACCGTGCACACTCGGTTAACCAAACCTGATTGTCCAGGCACTCCAGACAATTTCGGTCAACCAATTGCGCTTACCCGTTCCCTATTCGGTTAACCGATCCGAAGATATATACCCCGGTCGATCGAACCATGAACGGTTCACCGTGTTTGACCCTGATTTTGCCTTTGTCAAATTTTGGATTTATTTCCAACAAAATTTGATCTTTTGGGGTTTTTAGCAAATTCACATATTATGTAATATATTATCCTATGTAATATTAAATTATTACACCCCATAATATATGCACCTCATATGAATTTATTATGATTCTAATTATGTCAATTCTCATGACATATTGATTTTATTCATTCACCACATGTGTCCTATTTTCATATGAAACCCGACACATCATATGAACTCAAAATTAAGCATCTTGTTTCCCAGTTTTGTGGTGTGACATATAGGAGGATCTAAACTAAATTGGCAGTGATACTAAACACTTAGTATCTCAAACTATAAGCGGTATCTAGCTACACATTATAGTTACCCAATCAGCATAGATGTCTTTGTTCCACTCGAACTAAAACACGATCCATTTAGTGTTGTAAGTGCACCACTTGTGTCCGTCTCTTGCCTCATGATATTAAGAATATATACAAAGTAGAAATGTGTCACCTTTGTATTATATTCATTTCTTGATCTCTTTAAGCTAATTATAACTATGTAACTTAACTCAAGATACATTGTGCACATCATAATTTTGCTTTATCAAGGTGTCCACTAATATCATCACTCAATTAAGAGGGGCAATGATAATCGTTTAACTAGCTATCTTTTCCAGCACAAGTCATGCTCAACCAACTATTGTCTTTATCACTACACTCACTGATAGCTTTTGACAATAATCAAAGTAAGCACTTCTTGAGTGAAAAGATATAAGTCTCATATCTTAGGATCCAAGACACAGTAAAACATTAATGACACGAAACACAATTCCATAATGTTTTACTTGTTAGGTCTATTCAATATATAAAAATAATTTTTCCTCTTTTATATACTCGTGTCGTCAATTATTTGTAGATCTACAACAATCGATGACCAACACGACAATCTTATCTCGGTGATTAATGTTCCATGTTAATTACCATGATTGTGAATAACTTTGATTTATGTAAACCATTATCTTTTAGAGCTCTACGGTTAAGGACCAAACACATCTTCCTTAACACTTCCAAAAGACGAATATTATAATCAATGAACAAAATGTTTGCACGTCCAATTCATAATAATTGACATATAAAAGTAAAACTTTTAGAGCACATTCATTTCACTACAGGTGATCAAGACTCAATGAAGAATGGAATGAAGTCAAGACATGTAATCAAGCTACTTGAAGACGTGATTTTACCATTTAATTGAATCTTAGGAACTTATGTGAACTTCAGCATACAAGAGTTAAAATATATTCACATACACACTAGGTTCCTTGTAGAAGTCATACACAAAATCTCATATCAATTGGACTTCAATAGATCACCCAAACTTAGGTAGGAAAATCACTTAATCCAAACTTCTACCTGCCTGTGCCAAACGGTCGACCAAAATGAGTTTTCCGTTCGACTATTTCTAACAGTTAACAGTTTACAAATAGTGATTTTACCTAACCCTATCGGTAGACCTATTCTAACTTTCTGATCAGACGATTGAGCCATATTTTCCGGATGACCGTTAACCGTGTCGTATGATACAACAGTCGTATTTGTATTTCTTCCTTACCTCTAAAACGTAGTTGGTCACCAGTTAAATGTTGACCGGTAAAGGGTCGACCAGATGACCTCTAATTTTGTGCCCAAAACTGCCTGTTATTTTCGATCGAACGTATCTATAGTTTGTGTTCAACCGATTACCTTTACACTGCCTGGCCTAAACCTTATATCGGTCGACCGACCCCTGTCCTGGTTTGACTTATAACTTAAGGTATAGCTCAATTGGTTCGATTGTAGCTTAAGTTGGTTCAAACGTTTCCTTAACTTTATGGAAACGATCGACTGTTGATCCCGTACCGGTCGACCAGTTTAGGACAGATTCACTGAATCTGAGTTTCTGTTTTGTGTATCTTACACAAACTTCAACCAAATCTTCCACAACAGCTATAAATCTTTAAGAACTTATAAATAGAGGTTCACACACCTTATTTACACAACTCGCCAACTACTATTTACCTCCTACCTTAGAGAGAATCCTCCAACTCCTAAAATTTCAATCCTACACTCAAGAGCTTAAAGCTCACAGATTTGATCAATTCCACATCTTACTCAAAGTGTACTCAAGTTAGAGAGTGTAATCCACTCAATTCAGTTGTCAAGAAGCATACGGCTTGGTGAAATCCCGAAGCAAGTTGTAAAGATTTCAGTGAAAGTCTGAAGCGTCCCTCTCGGGTTGTGAGAGGAGGATCCAAGCCCGACGAGGGTGTTCACAAGATTAAAGTGTAAATGTTTAATCTCGGCCTGCAACAAGATTGGATAGTGAATACGTAAGTGGAGCTTGCAAGAGATGAAGTAGGCGGGTGACCGAACCTCTATAAAAATTAATGTGTCTTCATTGTGGTTTGTTGTGCTTTTCTCTACTTGTATTTATTATTTCCGTTGCATCTTTGATTGAATTTAGTAGAGAATTAAAAATTTGATTAGAGTAGTTTAATTATGGTCATACGATCCTACACTAATGTTGATTCTTGCTACCTTTGTTGCTTTCTCTCCAACGCAGGCAGCAGATAAACAGCTTTGGAAACTACCTAAAAAGGTATTTTTAAGGTTAATTCTTTATATAAATTCATAATGGACTCTGGTCATCGTTTCTCTTTGTATAAGGAAATCTAGCTCAAACCTTCCAGTTAAGTTCAAAGCATTTGGGTGGTTGGTTTATAATGATCGGATCTTGACTAAATCTAATCTTTCCAAACGTGGCTAGCCCGGAGAGGTTGATTGTCCACTATGTGGATGTGAGGAAGAAACATTCGTGCACATTTTCATTCATTGTGCTTTCTCCTCCATATTTTGGGATATTACGACAAAGCAGAATATCAATCTCGCTAGAGATAATGACCTTGATAAGTGGAAAAACATGGATAATAATCTGAATCTCTCTAAGCCATAATGGTTCTCTCTTATGATGGCTTTTATCTGGGTCCTTTGGAATGAGAGAAAATAATCGGGTCTTTCGGGGGGAAAGACCCCAATTTTGTGTATTTTTTATGTTTTTGATCTTCCGTCATGATTCTTCCACGACGGAGTCTTAGGGTGTGTTTAGATATTGATTCTCAAACTAGATTCTCAAAAATTTGTCAATATAATCAGTTTTACTCAAACACCATCACCCAGAATCGATTCTGAAATTTAGAATCTAATTCTCATCCTTAAAATGTGCTCTCACGGTTCTCTATCCTCCATAATCAAAAAACATTGATTCCAGAATATTATTCATGGATTTTGGGAACAAATGTCTATTTTGCTCCCATCAACATAGAATATTTATCAAACATACCGCAAATTATTTTGATTTTTGCCACTTTTAATTATTATAGTATAAGAATCGCACGACCTTTGCTTCGGGGTTGTGGTACAGTAACTCCGTTTACCCAACGAATGAATGCTAGAATTATGACAAAAATCAACCAGAAAGACTGAGGTGACACAGCTGAGGTAACTTAAACTGTACATTACAATTTTACTTATCTCAAAACAAAAAATAGAATTTCTGAGTGACATATTAACTGCAATTATTTGATCTGACTGTGGTCTTGGAACTAGGGGTGAGCAAAACCCGGTCAAGTCCGGGTTCGGTCCGGACCGGAACCAACCGGTCCAGTCTCTGGTCAGGACCGAAACAAAAAATTTGGATCCCGTCCGGTCCGGTCCATTTTTTTTAAAATTTAAGGTAAAAAATCGGGTTTTTGGACCGGACCGAACCGGTCCGGTCCGATCTTCGGTCCAACCCTTCAAATTTTTTCCGGTCTGGTCCGATTTCCGGTCCGGACCTAATTTTATTTTCCAATCCGGTCCGGACCGGACCGGACCGGACCGATGCTCAGCCCTACTTGGAACCTTCAGTATCTTTCCTCCTAGTTGATGTATTTAGGAATGTCAAATCACTGCTTAGTGATATGATGTATCATAAATTTAAGGGTCATTTGCTTGTGTACATCTCAAAAAATGCACAATGGCTGAAATACACCCGTATTTTCACTATTCACTTAGGTGCACCTACATTTCAAACCTTATTTCTTGGGTGTCCATTCACTGTTTGTAGGACCTACTTAATTTTTTTGTTAGAATATTTGCAAAACACACCCTCTAAATTGAATTGTCATTAATATTAAATAAGAAAACTCAAACAAAAATATATTTTACAGACACACCCTCTCTTCTCTCTCTCCCTCTATTGATCTCTTTTTTTCTCATGATCTCTCTTCTCCCTCTCTCTCTCCTTTCTCTCTCTCTCTCTTGATCTCTCTTCTCCCTCTCTCTCCTTTCTCTCTCTCTCTCTCTTGATCTCTCTTCTCCCTCTCTCTCCTCTCTCTCTTTCATGTTCTCTCCTCCCATTAAACACCTCCCAAACAAGCTCCCTATCAGACCATCTAAGAAAGCCATCAAACTCCTCCTTGATCTCATAAACCCCACAAGGTACCTCAAGCAACTCCTCTTCAGCCCCCCAGCACATTCGCCTCGTCGTTTCCTCCACTAAGCACTCCTCGCACGCCTCCTAGAGAGTTGTCACATCGTATTTGTCAGTCGCTCTCACTAGTGCAAGCCGGTGGGCCTTGAACTCGTCTGCGGTGGCAGCTCCATAGAGGAAGGCAAGGAATGCCATGCACACGTCGGAGGACAAGTCGTAGTGTGGACCAAGGACCGTTGGGTCTCGAGGAGGTCGTGGGAAAACTTGGTGTCCTCGCTACTGACAAAACGACAATTACCCATAACAAAACGAACCACGCGCAGAAAGCCAGAAACAAACCGAACCACGCGCAGAAAGCCAGAAACAAAACAAAACAAAACAAAAACAAAGCAAATTTATTTATCGATTGATCTCGATCTGCGACATTTGGTTTGGTTTGGTGGCGGCGACCAGCGATGGGTGAGACGTCAAAGACGAAGAACCGCCACCATGGGAACACCGTTGTCTTCTTGCTGATAGACTATCTCTTCCTCTTCCTGTTCTTCTACTTCCTCGGCTTCGTCCTCCTCCACTTCTTCAACCGTTGATCCCCGCCAAGCCATGTGTGGTAAATTGAATTGTAGATGAAATTTTTTGAACTCCGATGTAGTTTTTCCAATTTTATCTGGCATATGCTTTTTTTGAGAAGATCCAATTGTATGTGTGGTTTGGTCCAACATTTCCTCTCTTTCCGAGAGAGAGAGAGGGGACAAGAGAGGGTGTGTTTGTAAAAGATATTTTTGTTTGGGTTTTCTTATTTAGTATTAATGACAATTTAATTTTAGAAGATGTGTTTTGCAAATATTCTAACAGAAAAGTTAACAAATGCTCCAGGGTGGATGGATACCCAGGTTTGAAATGTAAGTGCACTTTAGTAAATATAGTTAAAATGTGAGTGTATTTCAACCATTGTGTACCTTAACAAATGACCCTAAATTTAAGGCATGAGTAAATTACAGGTTGGTTCCTTGAACTCCTGAGTCCATTTCATTGCTCCATGAGCTTAAAAATATGAAGGTAGATAAGATTGACCAACTTTGATTATTAATCTTTATTTTCGTACTTTTTCCTTATAAGAGGTAATCTCGTTTCTTAATTAAATTCCCCAAGAGCCATCCTCAACGAGGAGCCACTTTTCTCCATATGCCCATGACGTCCGTAGGTGAAAACTTAGAGAATCGACGAACTACGAGTACTACAGCAAAGGAAAAGGAACTATTGTACAACTCTGAACCCATAGTAACAATCTCAATTACTTATCTTGTCTCCAAGTTGCATGATATTGGATAAATAACCATTGTACAACTGCAAAAAATCTTGAGTGCGATGGATTTAGTGCAACAGCATTTCTGGTTTCCATTGAGACAAAATGTTTGTCAGATATAATAAACAAGTACATGCGAACAAGTAAATCTCAAAATCCAAGCAAAAATTGGAATAGAAATTCATTATTTCTAGGACCGACGGGCAACATTTTCCTGACAACAGCACGGAGACCAGACTACGTTCTTGCCTGTTCTACAATCGATGAGTTAAGGGTCACGACGCAACAGATGGATCAACCCCGCTGCCTTGAGGACGACCATGAAGACGACGACGAAGAAAATCTAGAGCCACTTGGCCTGCGTTCGTCACCCTTCCCCCACCTGTCACCACTAGACTGTGGAGGGCGGTCATCCTGCCTACCCCATCGATCAGTTGCTGCTGCTGCTGCTGGAGGTGGAGCAGCACTTGGGGCATCTCCAGCACGGCGGAACTTGGGCACGTACTTCCCAGAAGGTGGTGCTGCAGCAGCACTTGCAGCAATAGGTTCAGGTGGGACTGCAGCCCCACCAGCAGGCTCCACTGGCCTTGGCTCCATGCTTCTTCCTAGAAGAGCCTCCCTTCTCAATCTCTCCTTTTCTTCCAGCTCCTTTTCTCTTTGCCTCTGCTTCTCAGCAATTTCATCAAGCCTAGCCTTTCTTTCAGCTTCTTCCCTCTTCTTTCTCTCGGCCTCTGCAAGAAGGGGAAAAATGTCATTATCTGATTGGAATCAGTAGGCTCATGATCTGATCATCTGAAAACCAACAAAAGCAAGTATCGTATTTTACAGCAATACATTGGCAAATGTAGTGCCTCTTTTATCCTTAAATTTTATGATTCAATTAGGGGAAGAGATTGAGAGATGACTTTCAACATAAAGATAGATATCAAGAAAATAATAATAATAATAATAATAATAATAATAATAATTTTCAAACTCAAATTCTAGTCTCGAATCACCAAGACTACATTAAGGCCCAAGAAATGAGGGTTTAAAATGCCCCACATGCTCAAGATTTGGAGCAGACTAAAAATTTCAATTTAACGTACTCATACGACTAGCAGATAATCAATTAAGTAAATATATACTTGTTTTCTAAAAGAGATTGAATGAAAAATATGACCTTCACGCTTCCTAGCTTCTTCTTCTTCACGAAATTTGTTCAATCTTTCCTCCTCGCACCTTAAGTAGTACAGCAGTTTCTGTTTGGTTTCCTTCTCTTTCTTTCGCATTGCTCTAAGTTGATTGATTCTATCCTCCTTTTCCTTTTTTAATCGGTTGAATTCTGCTTCTCGTCGGTTCACAATCTTAGTTTGGAATATAACCTGGAACCGCACAGAACAAACGATCAGGACAACAAACCAAGATATAGATCCACAAGAAATACTGAATACATATCAATTTCAGAATAGTTTCTTGGTTTTCGAAAGAATTTTGTTTTCGTAACATTTCTTTAAAGCAACACTGGCACTATTCACATCAAACTGAGATTAGACCAATAAAAAAGCAAACCTTATTCTCCAGCATTCTAGCCAGCCTATTTTTTTCTTGGAGATCACCTGTATGATGTTGCCTGCTAAGTTCAATCTCATTCTACAAAGAAACAAGCAAAAAAAGTCAACACGAAACACATCTAAATAAATCAAAAGCTAAAAGGGTAAGAACAAACCAATTGCTCTCGTTCATGGAGCTTCTGCTCTTCAACCAAGCGCTGTTGATACATAGACTCAATGAGTGGTGCTTCCTCTTCTCTTTTTGCTCTTTCCAGATAGTCCATTGTTTTAGCAAGCTTCTGCAGTTTTTTCTCCATCTCCTGGCGCTCCTTGAGTTGCTCATTCAAAGCCATCTCAATGAGGGTTTGCTTGGTAACCTTTTCCTAAATTACATACATATCAAAATCTCATATTAGACGACAATCACTATATACAACAGATAACACACTTCTGTGAGCGAATAATCCAACCCTCCACTTTTTTCTAAAACTTTTAGATTGAAGTTCTGCTAAATATATTACTTACCCCCTCAATAACTGGCCGTTTGCCTTTCTTCTTGCCACGTTTTTCTGTCTCCATAAGCAAGGCTTTGGCTTCCTGAAGTTCTCTTTCATCTATTTCTCTTTTTATTCTCTGCTCCTCTCTTCTAGTATACTCAGTGGCAAGCCTTTTCTGCTCAGCTTCTTCAGTTATCTTTTGCAATTTGAGTCTCTTTGATTCTTCTTCCCGTTCCTTAAAAAAATGAAAATTAAGGGAACTAGTGATTAGAAAACCATCAAGAGGATTACAAGATAACACAAACACATGCACAACGGGTACCATTTCTAACATCTGGCGTTCATGCTCTTCCTTACGCTTCTCAATGAGAGACTTACGGGCAAGAAGTCTCCTGTGCTCCTTGGCAACTATGTCAGACAAACCACTTAAATCTCGGCCTACTTTACCTACTTTGCAAGGAGGGTGGATCATGTTTCTAGCCTGTGCTAATGATGCAGCAAGTAAAGATAGGTGCCCCTGAAGTTGATCAGATTCGAGATCCTGAGGATAAAAACATGTTAGACATGATTCAGAATATTTAAAATGGTAAGAGCAGATATGCAGCATAAGACAAACTGTGGTCTACTTGCTCAGCTGAATCGTGTCATAACTATATAAGTATATAACAAAGAAATGAATGTTGAGGGCATGAATCCGAACAAAATGTTCTTAGAGCAAAAACTATTTGCAATAGCAAATACATCATAAAACAGCAACCCAATCGCAAAGGCAGAAACAATTATTCAAGCTCAGAAGCCACAATCTACAATAGCCAAACACTTCACCTTTCCTCTTTCTTCCTTTTTTTGTAAGACTTAATGGTCACAAAGACTTAAGTGTAACCCCTTAATGTGCTAGAAGGTTTTCAAACAGCATTGGCATTGGAGATTCAGCAATTGAACCAGAAGAGACTAGAGGGATAGAATGGATACCGGTACAAATACAAGTAACTTGCAACCTTGATGTTATGCCATAATTGTAATTGTGAAGACTATGAATTAAGGATTTTATTACGTTGTTCAACACATGCCCCTTAGCATAATAAATATGGACGGAAGGAGGTGTTCCCATATATAAATTTTGAATTGCTTAGTACCCCAAAACTATTTAAGTGATATCAAACTACGATTAAATTGATGCTTCAGAATGAACACATGTTCACATAAATTTAGAGTATCATAACTTTTTTCATACATGAATCTCGAATACCACAACTGGTCAATCAGAAACATACGTTGGAAAAAGTGACAAGAAAATAATATCATATGATAATACTTATTGTCTATATTATTTCTAGGATGTTGATACTTATCAGAAGCATTAAGACACTGATCAGCACCACTAGATTATCACAGTATGGTAAAAAAAATGCAAAGTTTCTTAAGTTAACGAATGAACAAAGAGCCAAGGGAGAACACATACCAATTTACCAAAATAAACTACACCCTTAAGAAAATCAGATTTCATGGCAACGAAATTATATTTTGCTGCATCAGCTGCAATCCTTGCCAAAACTTGCAATTCAAAGAAAGGAATCATCTTAGACAACATGCTGATTTTCATTGACTGATACACCTGAGAAACCTGAGAAAGGGGAAAAGGAGTAAGAAGGACAGCATTATTAAACAAACTATTAAAAAAGAATTTACTGGAAGACAAACCTGTTGCAGAACTCTCAATGCAGTAAGCTTTTCAAGAGCAGGCACGTACTGTGACAGTTGAATTTCAGGAACAGAGGAAGCTGAAGACAGCTTGGCCCCAAGCTTGGATATCTTAGCTAACAGAGGTTGAATTTTTGCTGCAAGGTCCAGTGGCAAGAAATCATGTTCAAGGAGATGATAAAGGTCTTTCACTTCTTGTGAGACGCATGTTAGGACACCTTTTGAAACCTGTATCACAAAGACAGTTGATGTGTTACCAAGGCAAACATAATAAATGGCGTAAACAGCCAAACATAAAGTTAAATACTGAAGAGAAACAGGGTCTATAAACCGGATCGCACTGGCCAGTTCAACCGGTTGAACCAGGAACCGGGCAGATGCTTCATCCTAACTCTAAGTCCTAACAGGGGAAAAAGGCGATTTTCTGGCTTCCTGCCCTGAACAAGCGGTACAGCCAGATTAACCAGAGGTTTGCCAGGTCAAAACTGGTTGAGTCAGACCGTTTTTAAGAGGCAAAATACTCATAGTTCTGCCCATAGTACTCCCTGTTGTGAGCGGCTCCCACAAGTTGGATCAGCATATTTTTTATTGGTCGATAAGCATACTTAAATATGCATTGTTATTTGAAGATTTTGAATATGTTTAATGCATGGTTATTAAAACTGGACCAGCAGATATATATTTTCTCAGACCAAGCTTTGGCTACTACCATCATATAGAACCACGGATAGAATGAAAGAAATAGAAGAAAAATCTATTTCACTTACCAATTCGTTCAGAAGTGATGACCTTGAGAGCTGCAACATCAAGAACATTTTAAGTTAGCTTAAATTTGAAGAACACGGTAATATCTTGAGACCAACTCTGCAAAAATAACAAAATAACTAACCACAACTCTATTTTCTTGTTTATGATCCAAACTGAATCCAATAAGACTAGCCATCCTCAAGTTACGTTCTTTCTCATTTTCAGTTTCCAAATGTGATGCACCATGAAGGTGGTCATATGGGGCAACTGAAAGAGCAGATAAGAGAACAGATGAAGCTATCAACTGAAGATCCTTTTGGGTCAAGTTCTTGTTATAGCTCTTTTGAAGGCTAAAAAGTTTAAGCCATGCATAAGAATGATATAGGTGACTTTCCGAAACCCATAGTATCTCTGTTAACTTTGCATAATAGACAACCATCAAAGATGGTTTTGGGGTTTTTTTCACCATGCACATCAAACCATGAACATCTTCAACGGAGCGAAAGGCTTCCTGCACATGCAAACAGATATAACTGGATAAAGTAATGCTCAATAGTGGTATAGCAAAAGTGAGGATCCAAAATCTTCATGCATCTTAAATGGAGGATGACCAAGATATTTGTCAATTGAATTCCCTCATTTGATCATTTAACAATTGTGAAGGTCCTAAAGGCAAAACATGTTTCACGGTATGATGCTTGGTGTGGTGCTTACAAGCTATAGAACCCAAGTGAACCTCCACAAAAATTGGCATTTGACCCATGTCTTATGACTAGAAACAGAAAAGAGGATCTCCATGGTGGGCCTAGCAATTTCTTTCCCAGCTACAGAAGGTACAAGTTTGATACCATAGCCAGGTAATTTCTCATTTTATTTCCCAACATCTGATATTGATGATTAGGCATGAATATGGAAAATAATTGATCCAGATTAATTAACTGCACAATGTGGGCTTCCCTATCAATGACAAGAATTCCCAGGACGAAACAAAGTTCATTATTTATGCTGACATACAAAGGCATCTCACTTTCTGTTGGTCTTTTTTTTACTTTTTGCACATCAAGTTGGGATTTTCACATGAAAGAATGGATTTCAAAATTGAAATCACATGTTCGTTTTATTCTATTTTCTATCTTTTTTGTAAAAAAAAAAAAATCGGTTGAAAAGAAAGTCACTCAAATTCTGATGGGTTTTGTGTTTTTTTGGTTTGGTTACTTGGTTTGTAAGGTAAAACTTACTACGCAGTTTTGTGGTGATTTTTCAAGTTCCATCCTATGTTCACTTATATTCGTAGCACTTACGGGGGTTGGTTTTTTTGTCTTGAGTACAATTTAATGCTGGCTTGTTTGCCATGAATGTTAAAGATTGGATCTTATTGGGCTTTTACACCATCCATCTAAAAGCTCCCTCTTTGCATACATAAGTCAAGAAACTGATAGTTTTTTGGGTTAGTTGTGCTTTCGATTTGTCAAAGTCAGATTTTCAGTCTTTTGAGATTTTTCCTTCGCAAACCATATTCATCTATTGTTTCAGCTCTACAATATGCTAACTTTATGTTTCTGTAAGTGTCTTGATCAATCTTGATTAGTTTAACTAGTAACATTTTCTTAAGTTGGGAAAAGTGATCTGCCATTTCCAATAAGGTTCTTGGAAATGTGTAGCCTTTATTAATAGCAAATAAATTGGTTTGTTTGTCCTGAGTGTATCAATATGAATTCTCATATTACACTTAAAAATTAGAGATATATCTAGAAATTCTTTTTCCAATCGATGTTTATTATGCCACAAACTTAAATGATCAAAAAATTGGAGCTTTTGATAATAAAAAATTGGAGCTTTTGATAATAAAAATTTGTGGCAGTAAGAGAGTGTGGTTTTCTTCATTGGCATCTAAGTTGGTTAGCGATTACACTGCCAGTAGTTGTCATGATGGTAAGATTTTTGGGGGTCCTTTGTAAATTTTTTGACCCGTCTAAATGGGATGACAACAAAGTGATAAACTCTACCATTGATCTGAGCTATGATGACTGACCTGCCAAAGTGAGAGATCAGTTGCAATCTTGAGCTGTTCTATTCTGGTATCCAAATACAGCTGCAAACTTTCAGGAAGAGTCAGATCAGGTCTATCACGTTGATCACGGTACTTATTAAGGTTGGAGAGATGGTTCCTGATGATTTCACAGAGTCTTCGGAATTCTGTGGTCCTTTTGTACTGCTTGCAGAACTGAAAAGCCCGGTGAGCGGTCATCTGCATGTCAAAGCAAACAGCCAATTTAAGCTAACCAAAAAATACTGCAAAGGTGCACTAGTTCATGGAGAAAAGAATTTGTGAATACCAAATTATTTCTTAAGTATTCATTGTAAGATGTGTTGGATGTCATCTACGAGGCCGACAATAGGTAAATAACTTCAAAGTTAAAAAAAAGTCATAAACATCTTGTTTTTATGCCCCACATAAAAAATGCTGAAATACAAGTTGGGTCTTCTAAACCTCTCAAGTCTCAAATACTAATGAAGACATAAGTCACACGACACACAGAAGAATGTCAATAACAAACAAAATGGTTGAAAAAGAAGAATACTTACGGCATATAGAGCCTCGAGTTTTGAATTGTTTCTGAGAATCTCAAGCACAGTTCTATATGTTTCCCACAAAAATTTGAACCATGGGGTCACAAGCTCCCGATCAGATCTATCCCTCCCTTTCTCCCCACTGACGTAACTCAGCATTAAATCTTCTGGCCTCCTATCTGCCTCCAGATCATCAACATCTAGAGCCTCTTCCAAGGCTTGTGCTTGGCTTCGGGCTTGCTCAGCCTTTTCAGTAGATAAGTGCATAAAATGTTTTATGACTTCTTCCAGAGAAGCAACATTTACTTGCTGACAGACAATTCTGTATTGTATAAGCCCATCTTTCGCATATCTACCTCGTCTCATGTCAACACAGAGCTCAACATATTTAAACATGATCTTCTCCAGTGTCTTCTGCCAAGCCCTGTACCTCTTAGATGTGATCAAATCATGGAGTGCTTGGAGAGCAGCTTGTTTTTGGCCAACATTTATCAGCTCTGCACATACAAATATATCATAAGACGCAGGATAAGAAGGAACAAATGCAAGTCCAGCTACTGCATTTAACCATATGTAAATGTATCTAAGGTTGAGTTTTTTTTGTAAAAGACAAATACAAACACAGAAAAGGTGATCCCCCCATAACATTTTTTTCACAGCTAAGGAAAGTAAAGGTTCAATACTGAAGACGGGTCATTCTCACGAGTCACGAATGCGGGAGGCACTCGATCAATACTAATACACTTTACAACGTGTGCTTTCCTAACGGGAATTCTCATGACGAGACAAAATTAACTATCAAAAGACGTGGAACAAATCCCAACAAAGCTTAGATTCCAAAATCACATACAAGTCATATTACAAACTTCCAGTACCCAGAAAACAAAGCACAAGCTGCTACCATCATCGTCCCAATAAAACAGATAAGTTATTCGATGCAACTCACCTTCGGCTCGTTTGAGAGCATTCTCCGGTTTAGCGAACGTCGCCATGGTTGCCAAACTTACGAATCAACCACAACCAGGGCCAAGCTACCTCCTGAGACAATAATCCACACAAAGACAAGGTCAGCACGAATCAAACACCTCAAAAACTCATGATTGAGATCAAAAGACGGCATTTTAACGAGAAAAGCTACAAATTTCCAAAAACAAATCCAGATTCGGATCAAAAATCAAACAAAATCGCCTCCAACACAATCCAAACACCGAAAACGACAAAGCAAACGTATTTCGCGATCGGGTCTCGAAGGATCGAAAATCGTCGGAAAAAGATGAATTTTTTGAACCGGAAAACCCCCCAAAAACGAGGTTTTCGAAACCGAAACACAATTAACGATCGAATCGCCCGTGGCGAGGAGGTGAGGGTTCGAGAGTTGCGAACCCTAGGTTGCGGTTTGGGCGAGACGGGGGCGGCGGTTAGAGACGAGGAAGAACCCTAGACGACGGAAGGGAAGTGTTAGGGTTTGTGTTTTTCCCCGATTTTCTATTTATATTTATATTTTTTAAGCTCGGATATATGTTTCTAATAAACCGAAATGTTTCTAATAAATAGACTCGGTCAACCGTAATTTTTTTATATAATAAAAAAAAATTAAAATTTCGAAATTTCGGAAGAAGAAAAAAATTCGAAAACTAAGTGGATCGCGGGTCGGAACCGCGATCCGTGGGGCACGGATCGCGGTTCCCACCCGCGATCCGTGCTTCCCGCCAAAAAAAAAAAATTTAATTTTTTTTAAAACTTTTTTGTTTTATTTTCTTTATTTCTGTTTTTATTTTTTATTATATTAATTTTTAATCTTTTTTGAAATATTTTTTTTTCAAAATATGTTTTCTAATTTATATTATTTTTAAAAAAATTTAAAAAATGTTTTTAATTTTTTCAAAAATCGACCTCCAAATCACGTCGATAACCCGGCGTATTGAATTGTTAGGGTATTTTATACAATAAAAAAACAAAATTTCTTTATCAGAATAATAAATTATGTACAACTAAATATTAAACAAATACTAAAATTAATTAAAACAAAAAATTGGAAACGTTGTCAAAAATTCGTAGGATGTACACACATTACAAACATGTTTGGAGGTCGATACAGCAAAAAATTTAAAACACAATTAAATTTTTTTAAAAAATATTAAAAATTACAAAACATATTTTGAAATCAAATATGATAAAAAACATAGTTAAAACGATTTTAAAAAAATCAAAACATCAAATCACTACGACTAAAATCCGGGACTTTTTTTATTTTCTTCTGTTTTTTGTTTTTTCGGTTTTCTGTTTTAGTTTTTTTTCCTTCTGTTTTTTCTTTTTTATTTTAATTATTTGTAATCTTTTTTAAAATCTTTTTTAAAATCTTTTTTTTTCAAAATATGTTTTTCTAATTGATATTATTTATTAAAAAAAATTAATTTTGTTTTAATTTTTTCAAGAAACGACCTCCAAATCCTGTCGATAACTCGACGTGTATTGAATTGTTTGGGTATTTTATACAATATAAAAACAAAATTTCTTAGTCAGAATAATAAATTATTTACAACTGAATATTAAACAAACCATAAAACTAATTAAAACAAAAAATTGGTAACGTTGTCAAAAATTCGTCTGGTGTACACACATTACAAACATTTTGGAGGTCGATACAGCAAAAAATTAAAAACACAATTAAATTTTTTTAAAAAATATTAAAAATTACAAAATATATTTTGAAATCAAATATAATAAAAAACATAGTTAAAATGATTTGTAAAAAAACAAAACATAAAATCAAAAACAATAAAATAAAATAAAAAAAAGTCACGGATTTTAGTTGTAGTGTTTGATGTTTTGATTTTTTTTAAAATCGTTTTAACTATGTTTTTTATCATATTTGTTTCAAAATATGTTTTGTAATTTTTAATATTTTTTAAAAAAATTTAATTGTGTTTTAAATTTTTTGGTGTATCGACCTCCAAACATGTTTGTAATGTGTGTACACCTTACGAATTTTTGACAATGTTTCCAATTTTTTGTTTTAATTAATTTTAGTATTTTGTTTAATATTTAGTTGTAAATAATTTATTATTCTGATAAAAAAAATTGTTTTTTTATTGTATAAAATACCCTAACAATTCAATACGCCGGGTTATCGACGTGATTTGGAGGTCGATTTTTGAAAAAATTAAAAACATTTTTTAAATTTTTTAAAAAATAATATAAATTAGAAAACATATTTTGAAAAAAAAATATTTCAAAAAATATTAAAAATAAATATAATTAAAAATAAAAACAGAAATAAAGAAAATAAAACAGAAAAGTTTTAAAAAAAATTAAAAAAAAAATTTTTTTTGGCGGGAAGCACGGATCGCGGGTGGGAACCGCAATCCGTGCCCCACGGATCGCGGTTCCCACCCGCGATCCACCTAGTTTTCGAAAGAAAAAAAAAATTCCTAAATTTCGAAATTTTAATTTTTTTTATTATATAAAAAAATTACGGCTCGGTCAATCCGTCAATGGCCGATATATTTTTCAGCTCTTTTATGATTAACTAATCCAGAAATTCAACTTCAAATAGGTTAGATTCAGTTTATCTTGAAAACAAAAGATCTCCATGAAAAATATTAAAAAAACAACTTATTCAATAAACTTGCCGCTCAATCTCAAAAAACTGAGATGACACTCTAAGGTAGATTCGAATTTTTTATTATTCGATTTATAATTATTTTTGTATTTAGTAATAATATATGTTATTACTTATTGTTTATCGCGTGTGAGCGGGTAATACGTGGGTAAAAGTTAGAGCAAAATTTTTGAAATAATATTATTTAAAAAAAATCAAAATAAACATCTCTCAAACATATTTTTTAAATCAAACTCACTATCACCACGTGACGACACGTGAGGTGTCGAGACGAGTCTTGTTTTTTAGTGTCTAAAAAATTAGGAAAATATTTTTTGCATTTGGCATTGTCAACGTCGAGTTCTTCATACACAAATTCAACATTGCTAGTATCGATTCCAATACTTAGAAAATTTTCTTCCCGAGGAGGGTGTGATGTCAGTTTGGACGCTTAATAGAACTGCACCCTCGTCGGGTGCAAAAAAAATCTAAGTGTTTGAAATCGGAATTAGTAATGTCGATTTTTCTTATGAGGTCAACGTCGAGTTCTTCAAAGAATTTTTTATATAGAACTTGGCGTTTGAGACGTCGAATTCTATAGACACTAAAAAACAAGACCCGCAACCACAACGTGTCGTCACATGATTGCAGCGGGTCTACTTTGAAAAATATGTTCGTGAGAGGTTTATTTTGGAGAAAAAATGATTTTATTTCAAAAAAAATCCTAAATATTAAGGGGTAAAGAAATCATATCGATAAATGATAACAAGTAGTGTTAATTGTATTGTGTTTTGTGTACCGGTAGGTTGCGGATGGATCCAATTGAAGATCGATTCGTTGCACAATCTAAATCGTTTTGAAATTATGAGTTGGATCTCATTTGATGGACAAAGGTTAAAATTACATTGTTGAACTTCAAAACATTTCGCGTACAATAGATCTTTGATTGCTCTTTTCCTCCTTCATCCTGTTTGAAATGTACTTGTAAGTGTTTAATAGTTGACATTAGCCGCAAGTTGTCGTTATTTGATCAATTATTTTGCAAAACTAATTTGGCCTTAATTTTTGTACATTTACTCGTCCATTTATTTAATTCTATTTCTCAAATTTGGATTTTTTATGTGATCCTAGTCTAAAACCAATCTTAAATCAGTTTATATTCAAGCACGAAGAATCAATATTCTACTCGCCTTGGTTATTGATTTGCAGAGTGAATTTCCGACTTTCCATTTTCCAACAATGTTCATAGGGTGGAATTGGTCTTGTTTACTCAATTGTGTAAGATGAAATTAGCAAAAAAAAATTAATTTTACTTCTTGTATTGTTGTTTTTTGTAGTCAACCCACGACCATAGTACACATATAAGTTCTTTGTTTAGGTTTGTTTCAATATTCGTAATTGTTGTTTCGACGACGACCTGTGAATTTTTGGACAACTATTTTAGTATGCAAGAATAGCTGACAAAAAAAATCATCTTCCTTGCACATCATGACTAACATAATATTTCCTTGATTTTTGGCATAATTAGGCTTCAACATTGATCAAAATAGACAGTTGATATTTATTTATAATTATTACTTCGCTTGCTCCTACCTAAGCTACTTGAATATCATTCCTTACCAAAAATACCAAATAGATACCAACAATTCCGGTACGAGTTCTTTGTCCCAACGCATAGTTGAGGATGACGAGGAGGAAACTTTGGCAATTGAAGCAAACGTTGTGTGTGTTAACCATTACCTTAAGACATGTTTTGGACAATTGAGTTCATACATTACCTATTATGGGGAACCAAAAAACACAAGACATGCTTAGAGGTTAATATCGTGTTTATCTGGACGGTCGTCGAATGCTACCACATGTCTTTGTGAAGCCATGCACCATACTTAGGGATACTGGGTTGCTACAGCCTAGCTACAAAATATGTTTCCGTGGAGGAGCAAGTTCACATTTTTTGTTTGCCCTTGGACACGCCTATAATAATAGAGCTTTGTAACAAGAATTTCAAAATTCTGGAGAGACCATTAGTCACCACATTAATCATGTCTTAAAAGCATTAAGGATTCTAGGGACATTATTAAATTGAAAGAGAGTCTGAACCAAATCCCACAATTCAGACTGCATGGAAAATGGAGGTAAGTTCTACCCGTACTTCAAGGATTGCTTTGGTGCCCTTGATGACACTCATGTGCACTCAAAATGTGCTTGGGATTTTTTTATTTCAACATGAGGTTCATGTTCGTCTGTGCTGGTTAAGAGGGAAGCACACATGACAATCACATCCTCAACCATTCTTTGTACGACCTAAGGCATAACTTCGTTGTCCCACCTCTTAGTAAACTTTTCCCCTCCTTGTTAGTTCTTGTATTAATTTTTTATTGTAAGTTGTTAGTGTAATCCTTCAACTTTGTGTGTAGATAAGTACTACGCTGTGGATGCTAGTTACCCAAACCTGAAGGATTTTCTTGCCCCATACAGGAACATCATGTTGATTTTTTGGCCTTAATCCGTATTTTGATGATTTAACTGACTTAATCTTAATCACAATCAAATGTAAAGTAACACACATTATGCATAGAACGTATATTGTATTGTTCTAATATCTACATATGATCAAGACTCGAGGAAGAATAAAATGAAGTCAAGACATGTAATCAAGCTATTGAAGATATGTAATTTTACCTTTTATTTGAGTTTTAGGAACTTATGTGAACTTGAGCTATAAGAGTTAAAACATATTCACATACACACTAGGTTCCTTGTAGAAGTCACACACAAAATCTCACATCAATTGGACTTCAATAGATCACCCAAACTTAGGTCGGAAAATCACTCAACCCCAACACCTACTCTGTCTGTGCAAAACGGTCGACCGAAACATGTTTTCCGTTCGACCGTTTCTATCAGTTATTTGGTTAACCAACAGTGATTTCACCTTGCTCCACCGGTCGACCGATTAACCTGTAATTTTCGGATGAACGTTACTCTTGTTGTATTATACAACGGTCGTATTCGTATTTTCTACTTAACACCTAAAATACATTTGGCCACCGGTCGAACGTTGACCTGAAAACGGTCGACCAAATGAAGATAATTTTGTGCACTAAAAGTGCCTATTATTTTCGATCAAACTAACCATTTCTCTGTGTTCGACCGATTACCTTTACCCTGGCCTAAACTTGTACATCGGTCGACCAACCCCTAACATGGTTCGACCGATGACTTAAGTTGTAATCCAATAGGTTTGACCATTGCTTAAAGTGATTCGAACATTTTCTTAGTGTTAAGGAAACGGTCGACCGTTTAGCCCGTCTTGGTCGACCGTTGTGGGACATAGTTGCTGAACTTCATTTTCTAATTTGTGTATCTTACACACAACTCACCCAATTATTCCTCAACAACTATATCTCTACAGGAGCTTATAAATAGATGTCCATACACCTTATTTACACAATTCTCATACTTCCAATTGCTCCATACACTAAAGAGACTTCTCCCAATCTTCAAATCCTCAATCCTACACTCAAGAGCCTAAACTTCCACACATTTGATCAATTCCCAATCATATTCAAAGTGTGCTCAAGTTAGAGAGTGTTTGAATCACTCATTCCTATTGTTGTTAAAAGAGTAAATGTTTTAGTGAAAGCATGAAGCATCATTCTCGGATTGCAAAAGGAAGAAATCAAGCTTGCGAGGGTGTTCGCAAGGCTTGCTTTATAAAGGCGTTCTCTCCCGACCAAGAACAATGAGTGGTTAGTGAAGACGTAGGTGGAGCTCGCGGAGTCGAGTGGAACTTGCAAGAGAGGAGGTAGACGGGTGACTGAACCTCTATAAAAATCTACAGTGTTCATTTGTGGTTTGATTGTTTTTCTCTACTCGTTTTTAATTGTTAATTTCTCTACACGTTAGTAGAGATTAAGCGAATTTGATTAAATTAATTGGGGTCATCACGATCCTACACACCCGATATCACATATCGGAGTTTCAGCAATCACAGCCACAAGGATGGGAGGAAACTTTCAACAGTTTGCATTCTTCTTTGCATAATGTCATTGAGAGATGCTTCGGTGTTCTAAAGAAACATTGGTGCCTATTAAATTTGATGGGATTGTATCCTCTAGAAAATCAACAAAAATTGTTGTATTAGCTATGGTTTACATAACTTCATTTTTTAGCATCAAGCTAGAGGACGACGTTGACGAAGAATAGTCAACCCATCATCAACAAGAAGATGAGAACGATGAGACGTACATTAGAAGACTGGAGATTTGACAATGGTCACTATCTATGATCAACTTCGTGACGAAATAACTGCAATGATGCGCTCTAAGATGATCAAGTTTTGTGTTGGATCGATGATGACCCCTTTAATCTAATCTAAAGTGTTATACTAATGATGGATTAAGAAGTGGAAAAGAAAAGTAGAGACAACAAGCAAACCACAAGTAAACCAGAGATCTTAGTCTTCTTTTGCAAGCCCCACTCGATCACGACTTCACTAATTTGATCTCTGTTCCGGACCGAGATCAATCCTTTTACAATTCAAGCTCACGAACAACTTCGTAGAACTTGATTCTTCATCTCACAACCAGAGACGAAGATACAACTCTGAAGAAATACAACTCTCAAACATTTGAATGTGGTGCTACAAAACACTCTAAAACTTGATCAACACACTTGAGTAGGATAGGCTCTAAACACACAGGTGACAAGTTTAGGCTTTGAGTGTTTTGGATTTGATCTTTGGAGTGTGAGGGGTTTCTCTTTAATCAATATGGCAATAAATAGGGTAAGAGATGTGTTAAACTAAGCTTGGAACGCCTATTTATAGGCCCTAAGATCCATATAGCCGTTAAGGCTAAATACAAAAGGAATAGAGAAGCAACCGACAAAAGAACCAAAGTAATCTGCCAATTGGGTGCCAATCGGTTGACTGTTTGGTCACTTCTTTTTTACCATTCACTTAAGTTGTAAGTTAACGATCGACCAAATAGACAAATCGGTCGAACCAACACAATGTAAACTAGAGTGTGTATACTAGATAATCGGTCTACCGTTAGGGCGAAAATGGTGGGATTGTTTTAAGAAAAGTTACTATCTAGTTTTGGGTCTGATTCAGTCGACCTATGGTATGGAGTCCAAATTGGGTAAATGTGCAATCTTCAAAATAGTTGTTGGAAAATAACGACAAGAAAGCGGTCAAAATGGAAATTTGAAAACCAAGGAATGGTCCGACGAAATCGTCAGAACAGTCAATTGTTCAACCAATAGATGTTGTTAACAAAAGGTCGAATGGAACCCAAGTTTCGATCGATCGTTGTACACAGACGGGTTGAGGTTGAGTTTGGGTTATTTTCCAACTATAGTTTGGGTAATTTATTGAAGTCCAAATAATGTGAGATTTGGTGTGTGACTTCTAGATATAACTTAGAGTGAGTGTGGATGGATATCCCAAGAAATGTGCTCAAGTTTACAAAGGTTTATAAAGACTCAAATAAAGATAAAATTACATGTCTTCAAAAGTTTGATTACATGTCTTGACTTTAATCATTTTCTCCTTAAGTCTTGATCACCTATTAAGATAGAAGTATACACAATACAAGTATATGTGCAATGCATTGAATGTGTTTGACCTAATTTGATTGTGATTAAGATTATGTTGATTAAATCATCAAAATAAACATGATTAAGGTCTAAAAGCCAACAATTTGAATACTTCAATTGTTTGGCATGATTCGACAATGGTTATGTAGTATTTTTACTTTCAAACATCTTTGGTAATATTGGACGAATGTGGCGTGAAAAACTTGCTTGTTAAGCACGCCGAACTTATTTGATGTTTTATGTTGTATATAGGGGTGAGCAAAATTCGGTTCGGTCTGGGTGTTCGGTCCGGACCAAACTTTTTCGGTCCGGTTTTCGGTCCGGGGGACCACGGCATTTCGGTCTTCGGTCTGGTTCGGTTCGGTCCGGTCAAAGACCGCAATTTTAAGGGTTAAATTCGAGTTTTGGACCGGACCGAACCGAATTTATTCGGTCCGGTCTTCGGTCCGGGCTTCCGAAAATTTCGGTCTTCGGTCCTATCCGGTTCAGTCCGGTCCCTGACGGAAGCTCACCCCTAGTTGTATATGCTTTGCTAAATTTCAGGGTTTGCGTTAATAACTTGTTTGTTAAGCACTGCAAACTCCCTCAACCCATACATGTTATCACTATTTGGAGATCTTGATGGACACTGGTGTTCGAACAGTTTGGCAAGTTGGATTAAACATTGTGCTATCCCATTCTCAATCTCACATGTAGGTAGTGGTGATCAAAATTCGGTTCGGTCCGGGCACCCGGACCGAACCGAATTTTTCGGTCCGGACCGAACCGGACCAAATTTTTTCGGTCCGGTCTTCAGTCCACAAAATTTTGAAAATTCGGTCTTCGGTCCGGACCGGACCGAAAATTTAAGGGGAAAATTTGGGTTTTGGACCGACCCGGACCGGACCGGACCGAACATATTCGGTCCGGTTTTCGGTCCGAACTTTCCGAAAATTCGGGTTTCGGTCCTGTCTGATTCGGTCCGGTCCTGGACCGAAGCTCACCCCTACATGTAGGTTGTATGGATTTGTATTACTCTCATTTAAACATACATTATTGGTGGACTTGGAATTTTGGTATCAACGAAACCTTTACGTCTGACATTTGGAAAACCAAAAGCAATATATGTGCACCTGTAAACTGTTAATTAATTACGGCTCAAGTAGTCTATAACAACTAAATAATCCAAAAATTAATTACCTGAAAGCACTTCGACAAATACAAATTAATTATAACTGTACAAGAAAGAGATGCCTTTATCATAAATACTCATTTTAATTCAAGGAAAATCGATACAAAGGACATAAATAGCGAAAAAGTACAAAAATATAAGGTAATACGAGTCCAACCGTGCTGGTTAATGAAAACATATATTCATAATCGCATAAGCTAACATCATTACTCACATCAAAATATCACTCCGTAGTAACATATCTGTTAGGAGAGATTCTAACAATGCTACTACGAGAAGACATTAAAATGCACCAGCGGAGAATGCATTAACAAAACTTCTATCTCTCCCAAGCTTAATGACAACAAACACACAAGATGAAACAAACAAGCAATAGACAAACACACACTAGTTTTACAAGGTTCGGCAACTTGTCTACGTCATTGGGGGGTCACATGTGGGTTTCTTTTCCTTCTTCTGTTTCTCAAACAAGAGAAACAACCAAGATTACACAAGATTGGAGGCAATATGTCTTACAAAGCTCTCAAGAACTCTCCTTAATCTAATCACTCTCAAAGAAATATTAATGTGTATGTTGTGTGTATCGTATACAAATAATGGTGAATAACCCTTTAAATACTAAACTTATAACCGTACAGGAACCATGCAAAAATGTGGGCAACGGTCGATCGAAACGGTTAATAGGAACGATTCCAGCTAATTTTCGGTCGACCGGTGTAACCGATCGGTCAACCGCTCTACGGTTATCTTCAGCTCTCAACCACTTTCTGGTCGACCATTCATGACCTCCAAAAAGTCACTAAAAAATTCGGTCGATCGAGCTCCTCCACCAGTCGATCGTTTTTCCTTGTTTCTCCCGTAACAAATTTAAACTAATTTCTAACAATATCAACACAAATAACATGTATTACACGAGCAATGCAATCACCATAATGCAATTAGTACATAACTTATGAAATATTTGGTCGTCATACAAAAAGTGAAGTACGATGTCCATACATTTGCAGTAATGCAGATCGACAATTTCATCCCATTAAATGTTCGGTAATTATGAAAGGTTGTCGTATTACTTCTGATATTTATAGTAACTTAAGAAGTGTCACGAGCACTAAACGACACATTTGTCCCGTTAAACCAATTCACCAGCGGGAGGGTTTCCGATGGGGTCGGACAAGACCTTCGCCGGAAGGGGGAAAAGTTGGGCATCCAAACAGGATTGGCTTCTGCCCACCAGAAGCAATTCATCCAGAACCTGACTTTTGGAAAATCTAAGACTCCAAAATGGTGTTGCCAAATGCTGTTAGATATTTCTTGTAACCCATGTATTAAGTGTCAACTTTATTAAATTAATAATATTACGAAATTAATAAATCAATTAATTAATTAAGAGAGATTTATGGAAAGTGGGTAGTTACACCATGATGGGTGGTTACTCCCTATACTTCTATAAAAGGATTGGTCCTCCCTCTTCCAAAGACACAAGTTAGTTTTCCCCATCAAAAACTTCTATCAAGAAAGGTGTGTGAGGTTGAGAGGGAGAAATCAATTCATAGCAATTGGAGATTTCTCTTCGTTGAATAGAATCATGGAGCAAGGTATGTGTTCTTGTCTCCTCTTTAATATCGTTGTGGAAATCATTTGTTCAAGATCGTATAATGTGCTATTAGGGTTTTGTTGTGCATTAATCATGAAGCAAACAAAAAGACTAACATTTGGTATCAAGAGCATGGTTTAAGAACTTATGATTTCCCGAAAAAGAATAATTAAGGAAAGATAATGAAATCGTGACTATACTTGTTTTTCCGCTGCCCTTAATCGCGATTCCATGTTTGTTTTGTTTCTTTCATCGTCGGTGTTTAATATTGAATGATTACTGTTCATGTTGTTGTTGGATGGGTGACAACACGTCTTCTTTTATGATATCTTCACATGGACACCAAAAGGGCAATCTAAATTCTAACAACACTTTTAGAACAGGAAGATACATAGAATTTGATGTCTCTGTTGTATTTAAGGCTTTCATATTTTATGTTCAATGCAATATAAATTAGTATACGTACATATCATGGATATGATTTATAATATGTATAATGTGAATTTACAACTTATTATCATGACTATTCAAATGTTGATTGTTTATTATGTAATCACAATTAACTTTGCCTACTAACATTACGTACATAAAATAGTTGAAATATTCATATAACATCTATATTACGTATAAATCGGAGTCGCCAAAGTGACCGATTTAGAATGTTTTTCGTAGATGTTAAATTACGCAAAAATCATTTATTCATGATTATGTGATGCTATTATTGAGATGACCTTATGATTTATCATGAATAATTGAAGTTCATAGATTACAAAATATTTAAGATCACCCAAAGGTGGATCAACCTATTTGTGATCATGAACATTATTGTGGTTAATTGATATGTCAATTTAGATGTGTTTAGTATATCCAAAGATAACAAACATGTCTTATTGAAGCATATTTAATTTCCAATTATGTAAAAATTTAATTAAGCATCAATTATGGTTCATTGTTATATATTGTTATATCACCCAAAGGAGATGTTCAATATATATTTAATTTGATATTTTTATAGCTATATAAGTCTGAATTACGTGATTAAGTTATGTCTCAAAGCATTAATGTAGGAGCATTTATTTATTTTTGCAGCATCTGTAAATGTTTCACTTCATTCGCAAGCTTCGTCTATTACAAAGTTTAATGGGCTTAATTATAATGAATGGAGTGAAGAAGTCAAGTTTCATTTAGGTGTTCTTGATCTTGACTTAACACTCATGACTGATAAGCCCGTTGCTCTTACCGAGACAAGCAATAATGAAGAAAAATCTTTTCATAAGAGTTGGGAAAGATCAAATAGACTGAGTTTAATGCTTATGCAAATGACAGTGGCAAATAACATTAAGACTACTATTCCTGAAACTAGTGATGCTAAGGAATTTATGAAGCATGTGAAAGATACTGCTCAATCTGAATCTGCTGATAAGTCACGTGCTGGTACATTAATGAGTATGTTAACCACCATGAAGTTCGATGGTTCGTGTACTATGCATCAACATGTGACAGAAATGTCAAACATAGCAGCAAGATTAAGAACCATGGGAATGAAAGTGGATGATAGTTTCCTTGTACAGTTTATCATAAAATTCTTTGCCTCAGGAGTACGGTCCATTCCAAATAAATTATAACACAATGAAGGATAAATGGAATGTGACTGAACTTCAAAGTATGTTTATTCAAGAAGAGGCAAGACTTAAGAAACAAGGAATCCACCCTATCAATCTCGTAGGTCATTCAGGAGTTAAAAGGAAACCAGGAAAGAAGTATGGAAAGGGCAATAAAGGACCGTTAAAGATCCACGAGTCATCTGCTCAAATCCACAAGAAGGAACAAAAGGGTGATAAGTGTCATTTCTGCCACAAACCAGGACACTATCAGAAAGACTGCCATAAACGTAAGGCATGGTTCGAAAGTAAAGGTAAACATAATGTTTTTGTATGTTTCGAATCATATTTGGCAGAAGTTCCTTATAATACTTGGTGGATTGATTCTGGTTGTACCACTCATGTTTCTAATACGATGCAGGGATTCGTTACGATCCAAACCACAAACCCAAATGAGAACTTTGTCCTTATGGGGAACCGTGTCAAAGCACCAGTTGAAGGGATTGGGACTTATCGTTTACTTTTAGATACAAGACACCATTTAGATCTTTATCAAACTCTTTACGTTCCATCTCTTTCTCGTAATTTAGTTTCTTTGTCTAAACTTGATATAGCTGGTTATTGTTCTAAGTTTGGGAATGGAAGTTTCAGTTTGTTTAAGCAAAATCTTCTTGTTGGTTCTGGTGTCCGTTGTGATGGTTTATACAAGTTAAATCTTGATAATTTGTTTGCTGAAACCTTATTAACCTTGCATCATAATATTGGTATGAAGCGTGGTTTAGTGGATGAAAGTTCAGCTTACCTGTGGCATAAACGATTGGGTCATGTATCCATAGAAAGAATGCAAAGATTAGTAAAGAATGAAATCCTTCCTAATTTGGATTTTACTGATCTTAATGTATGTGTGGATTGTATTAAAGGAAAATTCACAAAACACACAATTAAGAAATCAGCCACAAGAAGCACACAACTCCTTGAAATTGTACGCACCGATATATGTGGACCTTTTGATGTTCCATCCTTTAGTGGGGAAAAATATTTTATCACCTTTATTGCTGATTTTTCACGTTATGGTTATGTCTACTTGTTGCATGAAAAATCTCAAGCAGCAAATACTTTAGAGGTGTTTGTTAATGAGGTTGAAAGACAATTAGACAAAAAGGTGAAAATAATTAGATCTGACAGAGGTGGTGAATATTATGGAAAGTATGATGAAAGTGGACAATGTCCTGGTCCATTTGCTAAATTTCTTGAAGGACGTGGTATTTGTACTCAATACACAATGCCAGACACACCGCAACAAAATGGTGTTGCAGAAAGGCGCAATCGTACTTTAATGGATATGGTTAGAAGTATGTTAAATAATTGCTCATTGCCTTTATCATTGTGGATGCATGCCTTAAAAACCACTATGTATTTGTTAAACAGGATTCCTAGTAAGGCAGTTCCAAAGACTCCTTTTGAACTGTGGACGGGAAGGAAACCTAGTTTAAGGCACCTGCATGTTTGGGGTTGCCCGGCGGAAGTAAGAATTTATAATCCACATGAAAAGAAACTGGATTCAAGAACGACCAGTGGTTTCTTCATTGGTTATCCAGAAAAATCTAAAGGCTTTAGATTTTATTGTCCTAACCATAGTACGAGAATTGTTGAAACTGGAAATGCTAAATTCATTGAAAATGGCGAGATTAGTGGGAGTAAAGAACCACGTAAAGTGGAAATTCAAGAAGTAAGGGTGCAAGTTTCTTTACCCATTACTTCTTCTAATGTTGTTGTTCCTACAATTGTAGAGCAATTCGACAATGTACAAGAACAACAAATGAATGACCAAACACCCCATAATGAAATCGTCAACAATGAAACTTTAGTAAATGAACCACATGAAGTGGCATTAAGAATGTCTGAAAGACCAAGGAAACCTGCTATTTCTGATGATTATGTGGTTTATTTTCAAGAGTCAGAACTTGACATTGGAATTAATGAAGATCCAGTTTCATTTTTACAAGCCATGGAAAGTATTAATTCTATTAAGTGGTTGGATGCCATGAAAGAAGAATTGAAATCAATGGATCACAATAAAGTCTGGGATCTTGTAGAATTGCATGAAGGTTCTAAAAGAGTTGGGTGTAAGTGGGTCTTTAAGACTAAACTCGATTCTAATGGCAATATCGAAAGACACAAGGCTAGACTTGTTG
The DNA here is from genome assembly GCA_963682175.1 of Triglochin maritima. Classification (NCBI taxonomy): domain Eukaryota; kingdom Viridiplantae; phylum Streptophyta; class Magnoliopsida; order Alismatales; family Juncaginaceae; genus Triglochin; species Triglochin maritima. The sequence continues at coordinate 11,952,313 of OY821773.1, forward strand.
CCAAAGGTTTCACTCAGAAAAGTGGTATTGACTACAAAGAGACGTTTTCTCCTGTATCTAAAAAGGACTCTCTTAGGATTATTATGGCATTAGTAGCTCATTATGATTTAGAGTTACATCAAATGGATGTGAAAACTGCCTTTCTCAATGGAAATTTAGATGAAGAAGTATACATGGAACAACCTGAAGGTTTTGTAATTGAAGGAAAGGAACACATGGTGTGTAAACTTAAGAAATCAATATACAGACTTAAGCAAGCTTCCCGTCAATGGTATCTCAAGTTTAATGATACAATTACTTCCTTTGGATTTAATGAAAACGTCGTTGATCGATGTATATATTTGAAGGTCAGTGGGAGTAAATTTATATTTCTGATTTTGTATGTTGATGATCTCTTGCTAGCTACTAATGATCTTGGTTTATTACATGAAACCAAGAAATTTCTCTCTAACAACTTTGAAATGAAAGATATGGGTGAGGCATCCTATGTGATAGGAATAGAAATATTCCGTGATAGATCACAAGGATTGTTAGGGTTGTCTCAGAAAGCATATATTAACAAAGTTTTAGAGAGATTTAAGATGGAAAGTTGTTCAGCAGGTGTTGTTCCAATTCAGAAAGGGGATAAATTTAATCTTAAGCAATGTCCAAAGAATGAATTGGAACATAAACAAATGGAGAATATTCCTTATGCATCCATTGTTGGAAGTTTGATGTATGCTCAGACTTGTACTCGACCAGACATCAGTTTTGTTGTCGGTATGCTGGGTAGATATCAAAGTAATCCTGGAATAGATCATTGGAGAGCTGGAAAGAAAGTATTAAGATACTTGCAAGGAACTAAGGATCACATGCTCACTTATAGGCGGTCTGATCACCTCGAGGTGATTGGGTATTCAGATTCAGACTTTGCAGGATGTGTAGATACTAGAAAATCTACATTTGGATATTTGTTTCTTTTAGCTGAAGGGGCAATATCTTGGAAGAGTGCGAAGCAGTCTGTCATTGCTGCGTCCACTATGGAGGCTGAGTTTGTAGCATGCTTTGAGGCTACAGTTCATGGTTTATGGTTGCAGAATTATATTTCAGGACTTGGAATTGTCGACTCTATTGCCAAGCCGCTGAAAATTTATTGTGATAATGTCGCAGCAGTCTTCTTTTCTAAGAACGACAAGTATTCAAAAGGTGCTAAACACATGGAATTGAAATACTATGCCGTTAAAGAAGAAGTTCAGAAACAAAGGGTGTCAATTGAACATATAAGCACCAATTTAATGGTTGCGGATCCGTTAACTAAAGGTTTGCCACCAAAGACATTTAGGGAACATGTCGAACGGATGGGCATTATTGAAAACAATTATTGATGATGCATATTAATGTAGTATGTATGTTATGTTGTTGACCTCTTGAATTCGCTTATGAATTGTTTCTGAAATTATATTTTCCTGTTTCATTATTATAGTACATGTACATCAATGATTTATGTGATTAAACAGGAAATGTCTTTTATAAAGACATTATCGTTAGACCATTATGATATCTCTCATTAATGATCATACTAAATATGAAATCTATATTGTGATACATGGAAGGGAATGTGTCAGAATCTATGACGTACAACTGTCATGATCCTTATAGGTTTTCATACTTAGTAGTGACTAATGTTTTAATTGATATAAGGAAGATTTTAGCTTAAATTTTGCGCATTATGTTTTGTTATTAAATACTTGGAGTTGAATTATGTTACATGGGCTAAGTGGGAGAATGTTAGATATTTCTTGTAACCCATGTATTAAGTGTCAACTTTATTAAATTAATAATATTACGAAATTAATAAATCAATTAATTAATTAAGAGAGATTTATGGAAAGTGGGTAGTTACACCATGATGGGTGGTTACTCCCTATACTTCTATAAAAGGATTGGTCCTCCCTCTTCCAAAGACACAAGTTAGTTTTCCCCATCAAAAACTTCTATCAAGAAAGGTGTGTGAGGTTGAGAGGGAGAAATCAATTCATAGCAATTGGAGATTTCTCTTCGTTGAATAGAATCATGGAGCAAGGTATGTGTTCTTGTCTTCTCTTTAATATCGTTGTGGAAATCATTTGTTCAAGATCTTATAATGTGCTATTAGGATTTTGTTGTGCATTAATCATGAAGCAAACAAAAAGACTAACAAATGCAGCCAAAGTTTTTTCATGTTTTATCTAGACCGTCGAACTAAGAAGATTAAAGTGAATTACATGTCTGACACAAAACGTAGATCTACGAGTTGTTCTATAGTTTTGGTTGTGCACTTTTAAAGTGCAAGAAATGAACTATATATGCAAAGAGAGAAAACAATGAAATCATAATCAAGTATATCTAATTTGTTTTTTTGGCCGAAATTATGTTGTTCCTACATGCCATGGAATCTACTGTAAATTAATAATATGAAATCATTTGATTATGATTTACGTTAAAAAATATTATTTGTAAAAAGTGTATATTTTTTTCAGTATTTTAAGAATGACCCACATTTTTGAGTTTGTACTTGAAATTGTATATTTCAATGTGAATACTAAGGTTGTGATGCGTTAGGGATATGTTTTAACGGTTGAATACCAAGGTTGTGTCTCGATGTGGTTTCTTGGAGTTTTTTCGTAGGTCTAGAAGCTCTGACGTGGTAGTTCTAACATCCTCAAACAACGGATTTTTTTTTTTAATTAAACATCCAATCAACACGAGGATATTACGGCAAGACACAGAACTTGTGAAGAAGTTCTAATAAATCTTTTCATCATAATATAAAAAATTAAATCGCATTATTATAAGATTTAGTGCAAGTGGAAGATGTGAATTCTAGTTTATTAGTAATGACATTACATGGATAAATGGTATAAACATAAAATTCGTTTTGAATTTTTTTTACTATTAAGGCATTTAAAAAAAAAATTCAAAACCCAAAATCAACACCCCCAAATCACACAAACCCTCATCTTTTCCAACACAAAGGTAACAAATCTCTCTTGTATTTGGTTTGATTTAAGAATTTGTTTTGGTTTAGATTTGTATTAATGAGAAGTTGGAGTTAGCTTAGCCAACAAGAATTTTGAGAGAAGGTGTTGGGAGATTGAAGTTTTGTGTCATGGTTTCCAACGTGGTGGACAAAATCTTTGTTGGATTCTGCATGTTACTTTTATTTATGCTTTCTTAGAATTGAATTCTAAAAATAATTGTAAAAATGGATTGAAGAAATAAATTAGAAAATTATAGGTGGGAAAATTGTAGGTTTGTGTATTGTCTATTTTTGGTGTTTTGCCTAATTTTTGTTCTATTTGGATTGCATGATTAATTACTTGATTATTTTTTTGGGTGAAATTTAGCTTTCATCGTAGAAAGATATTTCAAAATGAAAGAAAAAATCATTGAATCGTCTGAAATAATATTATTTGATGAAGTGAAATAAAGAGGAGTCAAATAGTTGTGTGAACCAAAATCCAGATGAGTAACCTTCGAAAGGGAATGTTGTAATCAAGTTTTATATATTAATAATTTTTTGTTGAATTTTATGATTATGTATTCTGAGTTAATGTTTATATTTAGAGACCCACTTTGGAAATTCATGGGTCCTTTACTGCATAAAACACCTAATATTTAATTTCTACATGGCGATTTACTTAATAGGCAATTTTCATGGATTAATCATTGATATAATCATGAATTTTAAAGCACTTAACTTATATTATAATCATGAATTTTTAAAGTAATTTACCTGGATATATATATATATATATATATATATATATATTATAGGTTTTTTTCTTCAAAATCCTACATAGGGAAATTATTTTCTTCCAATGAGTCTCGGCCCCACGCCACTATCCGACGCTCTCACACCTGTTTAGGAACGATTGGAGCAAGATGAAAGAGATTATGGAGAATGCGTGAGAGAGAAGATGTACATATTTCAGTGTCTTAGCTTGATTTCGTTCGTTTTAACGAGATAGCTGGATTTACATTGAAAAGGACGATCTAATTGCATCGTGGAGCAGTTGTGGAATTCAAATTTGCAATCAAACATTTTTATGAGATAATAAATACTGTATTAATACAATATTAAAGAGATAAGATAGATAGCACTTGTTGTTAGATTTTTGGCCTATTATTCATTACTTAATTAAATTAAATAAGCCCACAATTGCACTATCTCAAAAGTAATGGGATTAGTAGGCGGTTATTTTGATGGAAAATAACTGTATCATGTTATTATAAATGAGTTTGGTCACAATGATTGTCTTAACTCAATCTCTCATATTTCATCTCCCTTCGCTTACGAAAACACCCTAAGAAAAGAGTCCATCATTAAGGTTGAGGAAAATCATTGAAGACCGACATCCAGAGTTTAGGTGATGCTTCCGCGTTCAAGATTCGAGATGTCGGTGCTAACGAATTGTGAGTCTTCTGATTTTGTTATTTTATGTCGAATTTATGGATCATGAGTTTGAATATTGTGTTTCTATTAATGTTATTGAAACGCATTTACTTCTAACATTTGGTATCAGAGCCACATAAATTCGTATGAAATACAAAATATTTAATTTTTTCGATCTTCAATTTCGTTAGGAATTGATGTAACATTTTCAGAATTTCAGTCTGTTGGATTACCGTATTAGTTCATTAGTTTAATATTATTTTTAAGGATCGTGTATGTGCATGTCGATTGTCAAGTTATGTATTTGACGGAAAGGTGTTATTCAAACTTTAAAATAAAATTTACGTGAGTTACCAATTGACGTTCTTGTTGTTGAGTAACGACCTTAGCATGTTCCTAATATGAAAGTTTATTTTCATCTGAAATTTTCATGTTTAATTTTTGTCTTAATTATACTTATGACTTGTATAATTACATGATGTTTTATGTTATAAATATTAATATGATATTTATTTATTTTACCCACGTAAGAAAGTGGATATGATAATAATAAATATTATTTTCATTGATTAAGTTAAATTAATTTTAACGTGTAAAACCAATGCCCATCACATTGTTAACGGTTATGAAGTTAATGTAATGTGCATTTAAATTACGTGAATTACATGTTAGTTACCGATTAATGTTTCTATTATTAAGTCATTAATTAAGAATTTTATGAAGAATTCGGTGCTTATAGTTCAGTTTTTTTTAACCATTTAATATTGTGTTTGGAATTTTGGTGCTCATGACTATATCTTTTAATGAATGATGAATATGACATTGTTTTTTAAGAAAATAAAATATAAGAAAAGGGATCACGTCAGTCACCAATTATGTCAAAGATTCTGGACAAGTAATGGTTATGTATTTTTCCTATTTTTTCATATATAAACATGATCTTGAATCTTAATTATACTTATGATTCGTATAATTAAATAATGTGTTACATCTAGTACATGTTTATATATTACGTCGTGTTATTCATTTTCACTTAACGAATTTGTGGGTGAATAGTAACAGAAATTATCATGATAGAATTTTTTTTAATTGTTTGAATTATTTAAGGATGGAATATTTCAGCAATTATTTTAATGTCTCAAAGGTTCTTAATGTGACATTGATGCATTTCACTTATGTTTATGAAATATATATTATGTATATATACAGAATCATATTTGTCAAAAGTTGTAATCCTATTATGTGTTTGATGATTGGTTATTGGCAACTTTACCAACTTTAGTTGTTGATATCCTTTCATTAGATAATTTATGGATTTATTTTGACTAATGATTATTTATGAAATATGGGATTTTGGTTGCATCTTGTATGATAGGACCCAACGGAAATATCGTATATGTTTGCATAACTTAAGAAGAAGAAAAAAGAATGTTAACCATATAATGTAATATTTAGTGATCGACTTTAGTCAATTTGAATAACTTTAATTGTCGATTGTCTTTTGCTAAATATTTTTCGTGGTTATCATGTGGTGTTAAACCACAATAACGACTTACGATGTTTGATAATTCATTGACATAATTTTACCAACTTTAATTATGAAAATGATTTATTATGATTAATGTTTATATAAATCAGTTTATTTCTGCCCAGCGGTGATGTAAATTGATTTATTTATTTATGTATTTTTATGTGCATATTATTAATCGTACCAACTTAGATTAATAATATGCTATAATAAGTATGTCATAACTGAAATATTTTGGGTGTTTAACTTTCATTCAATTTATTGACATATTTGTTTCCCGTATGGATTTATTAGTTAATAAAGTAAACATAATGCATTTTTTGATAATTATGTAGCATTGATTACGTATTATGTAACGTCACATTTCAATAAATTTTCTCACTTGGAAGAAGCAAATAAAAATTTGTCTTGGTGTGCTTGAAACTTAATCATGCTTAATGAATGAACACTATTACGTTTTCTACAACCACAAGTTCCATGAGAACAAAATGTGGCTTATGAAAATTGAGAGTGTTCTAACCGCATGTCATTAATGATTGTGAAAAGTTTCATTACTATTACTATATGGGAGCAATCTTTAAGAAAGATAGTGATAACAAGACATCTAATGCTAAAGAATTTTGCTTCACTTATAGAGCAATTTAAGGGTACTTTTAAGGTTAATGCGAGTACTCTTATAATTTAAATGCTCACAACCAAGTATGATGGACTAGCGGAATATGTGAACATATCGTGATGATTAATGATATGGCAACAAAACTCAAAGACATAAATATGACAATTTCTTGTTCATTTTATTATGAGTTTTGTCCTGCGCAATTTGATTATTTCATAACCATTTATCATGTGCAAAAGGATAAATTGAAAATGAGCAATAAAATTGTCATATGTGTTGACGAAGAATTAAGATTAAAGACTTAAAAGTCTGACTTCGCACACAAAGTCTTTGATGTCCAACAAAGAGAAAATTTAACGATATTGGTAAGGGGATAAAGATAATGAAGGCAATTGTTGCTAAAAACAAAGCAAGCACTTGCGGTGCAAATCATGCTTTACTCCTAAATGTTACTGTTTAACAAAATTAGACATTTATTGAAGGAGTATGATGTTTTAAAGCATGACTTGTTAAAAAGATAATAAAGTTAACCTTATGATTTATGAATCCTTTTAAGTTAAGGTTCATTCATGTACCTAATGGATTGACATCTGCACCATTGTGCACATTACGAACTCGTTGTAAAATTCCACTTATGGCATTTACCTCTTGTTTCAGAATTTAGAGGATGACCTCTATATAAGTTGCATTTGAGTTTTTCATCGACTAATGGTTTTATCGATGAACACTATTGGTGTCAATAATTATAGAAGTAAAATCAAGAGAAATCATGATAATGGAAACTCATCGTCATTATGTTATCGTCGTTTGAGATATATTTCAAAAGAGAATATTATGTCTCTTCATGATTGAAATTCTTCTTACATTAGATTTTTCTGATTTTTTAACGTAGTAAAGACAAGTATGTGAAAATGAACGAAGAAATGAGTTACTTGAAGTGGTGAATTTTTGAAAATTATCCAATAATGTATGTGGATAATGTCCTACTTCAAGTCTTAAGGGTCATAATAATATTCATATTTTGCTTTGTTTCTTCATGATAATGATATCTTCCATCAGCTTTTATTGTTGGGACATCCCAAAGAATAATTATGTTGGCTGAGAAACGAAATCGTACAGTTATGGATATGGTACGAAACATGATATGCAACATTAACTTGCCTTATTTTTATGGATTGAAGCTTTAGATAGACAACCACATATTCTTATTTGGTTTCCTAGTAATCTGTTCAAAAAAAATTCCTTATGATTTGTGGACAACAAGGAAACCGAATTTAGGATATTTATGAGTATGGTGTTGTCTTAAAAAAAATCTTCAATCTCAAATTAAGAATTAAGATTCCCAAACCATTAGTTGTTATTTTATTGGTTATCCATATATATATATCCAAAACTTTTGATTTTATTGCCCAGTAGATACTACTCGAATTGTTGATTTTATGAGTCATCTTATATTCTTAGAAAATGACAACTTCAGTGGGAGTAGTGTGATTATAATGGTAATCTCGAGGGAAATCGAACTTATGTTCTGATTTCGATTATCCGAAAAGTTTTTAAGTTCTAAACATTTTCAAAGTGTTGTAGAAAATTTTAGTCCACTACCTAATGAAGAACCCCACACTAATGAAACTCCTGAGCTGGTTGAAGAACCCTTATGTAGATCTCAAAGGAGAAAAGATTTGCCATTTCTATTGACTAAGTCGTATACCTAATTTAAAGGATGCGATCTTGGTAATGGAGAAAATATACCCTTAGTTAAAGAAGTAATTGTGAGCGATAAATCATCTCAGTGGTTAAAAATCATTAACAATGAGATGAAATTAATATACCCTTTGGATTTACCTCTTGGAGTTGAGCCCGTCGGTTGTAAGTGGGTTTTTATGACTAAGACCCACTCCAAAGGTAGCATCAAATTATTTAAGGTCTGACTAATCGCTAACAGCTTTAACTAAAGGATGATGTTCATTTTGATGAAATATTGTCTCATATCTCAAGTAAAGACTCATTAAGAATAGTTTTGACCTAAGTAGCTCATAAATATGTTTTAGAGTTACATCAGATGGATGTAAGACAACATTCATAAATGGGTTAAAACAAACTTCGAGATAATGTATGGTATCTTAAGTAAGATAAGGTAATTATTACTTTTGGATTTAAGAAAATGTGATGTATCAATGCATATACCTTATGATTAGTGGGAGTAAATTTATTATTCTTGTTTATACGAGGATGATATATTGCTACTCAGTAATGATTTAGATATATTATACGAGACAAAATGATTTATTTCAATTAAATTTGAAATGAAAGATCTTGGTGAAACCTCTTACGTTATTGGCTTTGAAATTTATCGAGATCTGTCTTGTGGGATGTTACGATTATCCAAAAATGTATGACATGCAAAATTACTCCCAAGCATTACCGCTATCGTAAAGGGTGACAAATAAAATAATTTTTTAATGTCCTAAGATAATTTGGAATGTGTGACAAATGAAGTTGATTCCTTATGCCTTGTTGGTGGGAGTCTTATGTACACTCAAATTTGCACATATTCAATTTGACTTTTTAAGGTTGGCATACTTGATCAAAATCAAGTAGATCTAGCAATATATCATTAGAATACAACCAAAAGGTTCTTACGATATTCGTAAAAGACACAATATTATATGCTTACTTATAGAAAGTCAGACAACCGTGACGTTATTGGTTATTATGATTCTGACTTTTCAGGTTGTTTTGACAGCAGGAAATCCATATTCAGGTTTATGTATATACTTGCAAATGGACCAAATTATATAAGAATGCTAAGCAGTCGTTATGAGCATCTTCTATAATGCAAGTGAAATTATGACGTGTTATGATGCTACTTATAAAGTCTTACGATTAAGGAATTTTTTATTTCTCGACTTCAAATAGTAGCAACTTTTATGAAACTTATGTTAAACTTATGTTTATTTATGATGATGAGACTGCTAATTTCTTTAAACAACAAATTAAGTGATGTGTCATAATGAATTGACATATATTGTTTTAAAGACAAGTCAAAGATGGTATTTAGTCATACACATATAAGTACTCAACCACTGTTATGTTAGCTGATCACTAACAAAAGGTTCTACCACCCATTCTTTTTCGAAGATATGTTGTTGGATGAGTTTGGTTAATGTAATGTTATGTTATTAATGATTAAGTGTATGACAATATACTTTGAAGCTTCACTAATTATTTGACTTTGATTAGTTCATATATAATTGTTTGTTTGATACTTATGGCGCCTAATTTACTTTATTGAGCAAACAATGTTTATAGACCCAAAGTAATATTATGTAATTTTGACCTTATTAGAAAGATTACCAAGTACTATAATTGATGGGGATCAAATGACGACATTAGTCATTTTGATTACATTAGTTTGGTTTGATGATTCTAACTAATAAGGTACATGATGTTAAGTTTATATTGACCAAATTTAAGTGTGGGCTTGGTCATGTGATTAATGAATATAATGTTACGGCCAAGTGGGAGAATGTTAGATTTTTGGCCTATTATTCATTACTTAATTAAATTAAATAAGCCCACAATTGCACTATCTCAAAAGTAATGGGATTAGTGGGCGGTTATTTTGATGGGAAATAACCGTATCATGTTATTATAAATGGGTTTGGTCCCAATGATTGTCTTAACTCAATCTCTCATATTTCATCTCCCTTCGCTTACGAAAACACCCTAAGGAGAGAGTCCATCATTAAGGTTGAGGAAAATCATTGAAGACCGACACCCGGAGTTTAGGTGATGCTTCCGCGTTCAAGATTCGAGATGTCGGTGCTAACAAATTGTGAGTCTTCTGATTTTGTTATTTTATGTCGAATTTATAGATCATGGGTTTGAATATTGTGTTTCTATTAATGTTATTGAAACACATTTACTTCTAACACTTGTGACTTGTGAGTTATCAATTGTGAGTCTTGCGATTCCCAAGAGCAATCTGAGTTGCAAGGATTTAAGGTCCATATATTACCGTCCCACATAAAACGACAACAACAAAGCTATGTTAGGATAGATATATAATAGATCAAGCATCATTGTGTAACTGAAGGTGTAGCTAAATTATATTACAACTTTGGTTACTTCGAACTAAACATGGTCTAAGCTCCTTTTTTGATGGATTATTATTGAGACTAGTTATCTGGCTTAACAAATGAAGATTTAACCAACTAAAACACAAGATTGAGCAACAGTCATCCCCATTCCTGTGCTCTGTTGTTGCTTACGATCCGAAGTAATCTAAGTCAGCATTCACAGTTGAGTTGAAAAAACCTTTTGTGTTTGATTTTATACAACCCTCCACATTAAGCTATGACAACTTCAAAGTTGGTTATAAGTTCAAAAAAAGAACTAAATAAGCAGGTCTTGTTATTTAAACTAGCTTCTGCATGACTGCATCATTCAAGAAAATCCTTAGAATTTGAATTCAAAATCAATGTCACAAGAATAATCACTCCATTCTACAAACCAAAACAGTAAAATATAAGAAGCTAATTTCACCTTATCCGGGCTGTGGTTGATATACAGGCTCAATGTATTTGTCCCCTTTACATAGAATCTCTAGGTTCACATATTTCTATGTTAAGACTACATACAAGGAAGAATTTGGACAACATGACTTGATAATGTGCCCACAATCATCACCTAAAACTGTACAGAGAGGAAAAAGGAATAGTACAACCAGAATTCACTTGTGAACTGAGATTATAAGCGAAGCCTTAATGGAGCGAGCATCTAAGTTCACCCGAGTCTTCGCCAACTTCTCAAAACTCCAATCTGGAGCAAAGAGGAATATTACTGATCTTGAGGAAGATTCAGCAACATTTTGCAGCAAGTTGGGGAATGTGAACTTACCCGGTTAGTTCAACTGCCAGGAACAATTTTCACCTGGTAGAGATTGTGGTGTCCTTGCACTGGAGTAAAGGTTAAAGTAGCATTGTCACTTCCTAATTCAATCTCTTCAGGTAGATCATGATCCTCATCCCATTTCCCTTGTGGCATCATACGAGGTTCCATAACATAAACTATTCCATCGCTAAGTCCCACAACAAACTGACTGGGTTCCAGTGGATGTGCCGCAACGGTTACAGGATACACCCCGCTGCAAATGGATCAACAAATCAGCAATAGATGTTGCATTTTCAACAATCAAAAAGTAAGGACAAATGCATCTCATAAATCAAAACTATTGGTTATAGGTCTTAAATTTTACGAACGATGCTAAACAAATAAAATGTCAAATTGCCAACCAGATCAGATTTGAACATAGTCCTTCCTAGAGCTTCTGTTTCTGATTTCTAGTTGTTCTACTCAACAAGAAAATACATCCCAAAAGTAAAAAAAGAAAACTGCATTCTTCTTATCATTCCATAAGCTTGTTAAAAGTAACAAGAATATATGAGATTTGTGTTCATCAGTAACCATCAAGTTCATGTTATACACAGGTCAATGGTAAGGAAAATGTTAACTTCGTAATGTTATCTGAGTTACTACTTTATTTCCAAATGTCAAAAAGTTTGAGATGGCAAGTGATTTCAGGAACCAAATAACAATAGAGATGTGAATATGGAATATATAGTACAAGTTTATTGGTTCGGAAACAAAGCTTGCATTGTCAAATAAGAAAATACCTGACATAATATTGTAGATATGCATTATGATGGATTCGGCATTGCATTTGGAGGTTTGCAGCATTAAATATGCCAATTGAAGCATCACAAAAGGTGGCAAATACCAGCTGACTATTGCATGAGAACGTGGCATGAGATATCAGAGCTTCTTCATGGACCCACTAAATGATTGTTAAAAAGTCAGAAGGTGTGAAAAATCATCACAAGTCATAGAACTTGCTTAGCCCAAAAAAGAGGTACCTGTGTCACACATTTTAACTCTGGAATTTCATATATAGCAAGTTGTGTCTCATGTACAGCCAAGATGCGTGTCCGAAATCTGTTCATCTGCACGCGTGTGACGGAATCGGCTGTAGGTTTATGACCAGGTGGAATTTGTAAAAAGCTGCTCATTTGCAGCTCGCACCCAAAAAATTTCCAGACACAGATCTAGTAGTGGGAAAGGTATACAGTCAAACAAATTAGTATGTGACTGTAACAGTGACATCTGAACAATACACTTGGAATCTAAAAACAAACCTGAGTGTCCGCTCTTGATGAGATCAAGATATCAGATGCTTTTGAGAAGTCAAGACCAGTAATCCTTTTGGAATGATTTTCCATTTCTGGTATAACCTGTATGTCACATAAGATCTTGTTATCTTGAGCATTGAATATGTAAATTGTGGAGTCATGCATGCCCACTGCAATTAGATTATCATCTTCGCGGTCAAAAGCAACGCATGTTGCTACTGCTGGTGGTTCCACAAAAGTTGCTAGGGTCTGCAGGCATAAGGTAAGAAAGTAAAAACCTGAAGGAATTGACTCTACGATTGTGATTAAACAAAACACACTATCACCTTATAAGTCACAAGATCGAACAGACAAACTTCTCCTCCTGATGTCGATATGGCATAACAAGCGTTGTTTGACAAATCAAAAGAGATCACTGGTTTCTCAGCCTTGATATCTGTCAACATGATACCAGAGGGTGGACGCCACAAATTTGGAGAAAAACTCGTCGATGCCTATAAGATGTGTATGCATTTTTTACGTTACATTGCCGAACATGATAAACAACACCAGCTTCTGAGGCATTTCATTCACCTTGCCAGTTGGATGGTACTCACTGCGAACCCACTCCCAGATAAAATAAACAGCATTTGCAGTTAATGCAAACAATCTACTCCCAGAATTCGAGTACAACAATCCTGAAATCTGTGAACATGAATCATGTCAACTTAGGATAGTTCTATTTCCAATTTGTAATTCATGTTAACATAAATAAAATTAACAGCGCAGGAACACTAATTCATATGCACACGATAGACCTTTAAATATAAATGATTCTTTGTCTATGGGACGAAAATGATATTGTTTTTACCTTTTGAAGCATGATAAGAAACAAAAAAATGAAAACATCAAACAACCATATGAAACAACCATGCATACCTTGCTGGTTGTCGAATTCTCAGGAAGCCTCAGAGTCCTTAGTTGTTTAAATTCGACTATTTCAGTGGGCTCCCACATCTCTGATTCGTCCGATGACTCCTCCATTACTCCAGGTCTCACATCAGATGAATTTCTCATTTCTGCATTCTAAAGACAGTTTTACAAAAAAAATCAGTGATGGATTGACTAACTATGGCCTTTGGATCTGCTGATATGAGATCCAAACCATATCATGCCGGTATTGGGTGTAAAGGTGACAATATTGCACAAAAAGAAACTTATGCACACATTTTCAACTTCAATGATGTTATTTTTTAGGAAATTTGTAGAATAAAATAAATTCTCTATAACGCTCCGTGTTTATCTCGATGACTAATTTTCAAAGGTAGTTTTATTTTACTAAAAATAACCAGCGTAGTTTTGTGTGCTTTTGGTCTCCCCAAGAACTTCGTTTTTTATGAACACGAAGTCCTTTTTTTTCCCTTTCCAAATTCAAAGAATAATTTCACTGTTTAGGTAAGCGACTGCTTAAGCAGTATGTGCGTGGTCGCTTGTGGTCGACCAGTTTGGGTGGTCGACTGGTCTCTTATGCGACTCTACTGGCTGCACAGTCGCATAACGAGCAAAAAGTAAATTTTCTTTTGGTTTTACTTTTTCCCTCCCTTACACCTATAAATCCCCCACTCATCAACCTATAAGATAATTTTCTAATATTTCTTTCCATTTCCTGTAATTTTTACTATTTTTTGTGATTTTTTTTTTGACTTTCTTATTTTTCTTTGGACCACCTGTAATCTTAAGAGTATTACGAGAAGATTTGAAGACACTGAACAGCAAGGTAAAATGCAAAGAACATCGAAAGAGGTAAACAAACACTGCTGCCAAGTGAAAGACAGAATGACAAAATGAACCATATAGTTTGCCAAAAAATTTATAGAAAGGAAATTTTTAGACGTATCAGAAAGACCACAGTTCTCAAACTGATCCTCACAATAAAAAAACAGAAAAAGAAAAGCAGAGAAATTAAAACTCAATACTCCACAAATTAAAAAGAGACATTTAGTTAAAGCCTAGCGATCAAGCGACTTCTACGAAATGTGAAAATCCTCTCTTAAATTTTATAATATTCCAACCAAACAAGTTTGAATCAACTACTTCTTCGAAATCCAACCAAACGGATTCAAATCCACAGTTTGTTCCATAACTCCTTAAGTTCCAACCAAACAGGTCCAAATATAGTCAAATTCTTACGGATCATCATAACTTCCAAAAAACCAAAGTTCGAACCCAAACCTTCTTCAAATTAAGCAAGTTGAGTAGTCAGATTCTAACAGAACGTCACAAGCTCCAAGAAACGTTAAAAAAGAACGATTCCACTCCAAATTCCATCTAAACAAATCCGATCCACTCCCGCACTTCCCGAACCGATGGAAAAAGCTCTCGAGTTTAAATCGGGACTTTCTTTCAAAACAAAAAGCCCTAAAATCCTAAATCGAGATGAAAAAAAAAGAAAGAAACTTTCAAATTCCATCCGATCAAAAACTTCTCGAGTCCATCCACACTTTGCGAGACAAGTTCAAATCGGGACATTCTTTCAAAACCTCCAAGAAAACAACGAAAAACAACTTTCCGAATCCACATTCCGAGAAAAGGAAATTCGCACCGAAACGGAGCTTGAAAGAACCCGAAAAAGATCAATCAACAGCAGGAGACGGTCTTGCTCACCTCGTCGGGGTCCGAATCGGTGGGAGGAGGCATGATCTGAGGAGGGATTGGATCAGGAGTTGGAGGAGATCGGAGGAGGGATTGGTTCGAATTTGGAGAGCTTTTGTTTCGTTACCGAAGCGAGGCGGGTATTGTATTGTATTTATAGGGAGTGATGATTGCAGTGAAGTGGTTTTTCTGGTAACTGAAGCGGTTTGTGGGCCCATCAACTGCCAACTAATTATCTACTACTTTTACTAATTATTTCCTTTTTGGGAAAGATTTAAGATTTTATTAATACGATATTTCTCTAATGAGCTTGGTCCTTAATTTTCTATTTTCAAGCCTATGTTATATCTCATTGTAGATTAAATTTATGGGCGGTTATGATAATAAAAGGATCTAATAGTGAGATAAACCGTTGATTAGATCTAATAGTAAGATCGCAGGAGGCTTAAAATGGTAAGATGAGTCATGAACTCACTAGATTTTGGTCGTTTATTAATATATAAAAGAGAAACTAATGTGAAAACCACATCAATTAGGAGAAGCACACAAGTTTGGTATATAGATAGATTATGAGTGTGCGTAACCAACAACACGAAAATAAACAGGAAATAATATAAATATGTTGAAAAATAACAGTTTAATGATGGGAAGACGGTAAAGTATTACACATTCATAGTTTAAGGGGGCGTGGAGATAACGTTTTGAAGTTTAAATGGTTTAAGTGTTACTTACCTATAATTCAGGGGTAAATTGTGATTTACACTAAAAAATCTACTAGTTTTCTTCTATTCTCCTTTTTTTAAAGATTTAATATTTTGTTAATTAAAGAGAAATTCATGTAAAAACCACATTAGTTTGAGAGAGGACACAAGTTTAGTGCATCGATTGATTATAAAGATGTACATCAAAATTATTTACACATATAACTCAAGGATCCCTCAATTTTTCGTATTGACAATCACCCCACAATTAACTTCCATTACACCCCTGTAACCAGCAACGTTGCGCCGACGTTAATGCCATTTTGCTTGAAGAAAAATGAAAAAAAAACACTTACGGAGATATAAGAACACTCAAAACAAACAAACAAAAAACCCCTTATGGTACGAACCCAATTAATACGTGATGATGTGCCACTTTTATCAATAGGGTCACTATCTTTTCGGAGTTTGGAAGTGGATTTTAAGTTTCTTTTCATTAACTTCCCAAACGCTAGCGTTAAAAGTGCAATTGTGATTGACCCAAAACCTAAAGTTTGGAAGAAGAAAAAACTTCTTGTTATAAAATCCAACCTCTGAAAGCTAAAAGGCTACTGCCAAATTATTGTTTGGAGACCTCAAGTAGTTTTCAAGTGAGTTTGCAAATAACACGAACTCCAAACTCCAAAAGCTAGTATCCTTGGGCAATTAGCTTGGGGCATAAGCCTTGTGACAAAGAAAATTTTGAGTTTCTATGCTCAAAGTGACCTAAAATAAAATAAAAAATTCATACATTGACATTTTCTGAAAAATATGTTTATGTTTTCACTTCTCTCCAAAATCTCACTGCCTAAATCGTGGGAGCAATCCCTTTAACTTGACATCCTCTTTTTCTCTCTTTCCCTCTCTCTTTCTCGATGATAGACGGTACTCGATGTACAAGATAAGACCTCGATACTAGTTCGCTAATGGTTCAATAGGAGCTTGATTATGTTCGCAGTTTGAACAACAACTCGATATTTATTGGATGGGAACTCGATAGAGCTCGATACGAGGTTGGAATCCAAGCACTGTATTTCCATGGGTGTGTTTGTAATGTTGAATTTTTAAGTGGAATGTTACATGGAAGCTCATAGTGTTCAATTTTCCTTTCATTTTATCGATAGACTCGATACGAGCTCAACATGGATTGATAAATTACAGTTCCTGGAGTTTTTCTTTTTTATTGTTGTGCTCGATAGACTCGATACGTGTTTGACATGAACCGATGGTTGTTTTCCTATGAGGTTGATCTTCATTGAGATGGTGTTCTCTCCTTGTACCACGATACGAGCTCGATTATAGCTCGACGATGATCTGTGGTTAATGACTTAACTGAATAATGAAGATTTTTTCATGTAAGATTTTCTAAGAGTGCACCAACACATAACACCGTGAAGTTTTTACTAAATTAATGTTGTATTCGATATACTCGATATGACCTAGACATGGATCGATTATCGTGCAATGAAGATACAAACATTCACAACATTTGAACATTAACAAAAATCACATTAACCAACAGAACATTTTGTAACTTCAACATATACTTCATTAATACATCAACAAACAAAATAAAAAAACATTTAAAACATATTAAAAGTTCTTCTACAAAGTTGATAACTAACACATTAAGTTAACTAATACATTATCTAAAACAACTTCGCCCGTTTCCTGGTCCACCCAGTGTGTTCTTCATAGTCAGGAGGCACTTCAGGTGCTGAGGAGGTCGTATGGCCAGGGTCATCGGGGATGAGTGTCTCATCGAGGCAGGTCGCCCCGCAATTGGGGCAGGTGTGCTCCACAAGAGGGGGGTGTTGGTGTACTCCAGGTAGAAACTACGTAATTAAAATAAGGATATATAGGTTATTATTATAACAACATTAAACGTATAAGAAATAACAAAAACATACCATTGTCGATGAGGAAGTCTGCCAACGTGTCTTGAGCGTCGGCTAAACGACGCTCTAAATCGGCTATCGTTCGATGGAGTTCCGCTAGGGTCCGCTTGACCTTCTCGAGTGGTTTCGGGGTTAGCCGTGCCGGAGACACACCGTCAGGAACATAAAAGGTGCATCGGTGGGGGTCTGGGACTACACACCGCTAGATCACCTGCACCGCCCCGGTCGAGGATCTGACAAAAATCGTTCAGCGGGGTAACTACAGAAGCATTGGAGGTCAACACGAGGTGAGACCTCGACTATGTCATCGTTATATTGCATTCTTGGAATTGAATGTGGAAGTTCACGAAGGTTGAGGGGAGAACGGAAGAGGGCAGTGGCAAGCGAAGTGGGAAGATGTAATGCCGAAAGAAGGGAATGACGTTTTATACTAATAACCGATGTGGCGTTTGGAGGGAAGGAAACTAAACCGTCGAAAACGTCCTCAGTAATCGTGTCGTTGTTGGTCGAGTAAACAATCAAGCCCATCGATCCCACCAAAGCGGACTCTCTTGAGTCATCGAGCCGTCTATTAGTATAGTTTTCACGCTCTTAATTACAGAGGTGATGTTTAGAGGGAAGGAACTGTCGCGTCAACTATCACGTGCATATCGAGTGCTCATCGAGCCCATTGAAGCGAACTCTTTTACTTCATCATATTGCACGCATATCTAGCCGACCATTGGTAGCGCTTAATTACGGAGGTGACATTTGGAGGGAGGGGAACCGAACCGTCAAAAACACCCTCAATAACTGTGCCGGGAGCAGTCACGTCAACTACCGCGCTCATATCAAGTTCCCATTGAGCCCATCGAAGTGGACTCTCTTGCTTCATCATATCGTGTGCATATCGAGACGCCCACTGGTAGCTCTTAATTACGGAGGTGACGTCTGGATGGAGGGAACCATTAGAATGCGAAGAGACACAACCATTCTGTAGAGGACACAACCTTTCATTACGAGGTCTATAAAATCATAGTATTTGATTCCCCCATTTAGTTGTGTATTTGACCCCCCCCCCCCCAAATGGTCTTCCAACACAATGCCAACAATGACTACTCTGGTGAAGATGAGAACATCCTAGGTGGACCAATATGGAGAGGTTGTCCGCCCGTTAAATACTAGGAGTTTTATGTCTATCCTATCGCACTTGTAGGTGTTGTTTGAAAGGCAACAGAGTTGTGGTCCAACACTCCTGGCAAGATCAGCGAAAAATTCTATGTATGTGGCTCATCGGAGCCAACCCTTTACTGTTGGTACTTCGTCTAAGACGATGGAACACCAGTACCACCGGTGGAGAAACCCGACGAGAGCATAAATGACCCAAGGATGTGTAAGATTCTCTGGAAACTTGCTAAGTTGAGTCAGACCCAAGAAATAAACAAAACAATCTTTTGGGCTTGCATGCGACATCTGAGCAGATGATTGTCTTCCAATTGACTTGGAAAAGATTTATAATTTTTGTGTGTGTTTGTGTTTCTGTTTATGTGTAGTGTTCTTTGGAATTTGTGTGTGTTTGTAATGTTGAATTTTTAAGTGAAATGTTATATGGAAGGTTATAGTGTTCAATCAGATTTTAACGGGAATTCCTTGTATGTAATGTGCGACGGGGAACCTTCGACAAGGTCCGAGGCGCTATGTAAGATCCTAATCCTAATTGTGCCTTAATGATGATTAGGTGGTGATTAGGAGGAATTGAGTTGGACGGCTGAGATCGAATGGAATGGATGAAGGGTTGAGATTGAAGTTTGGAAGATATTTTTGGGTTGAGCTCTCTCTCCCCCCCTCACTTTTACGTCTCTCTCGCAGCTCTCTCTCTCTCTCCCTCTGTGTGCTCCGGCGAGGAGAAGTGGTCGGCATCGGTTGGTTGACGGAGGTGAGTTCGTTGTTGTGCTAAACTGTCCCTTTTGCTTTGGTTCTCTCTCAACTCATCTCGTTTCCAGTGGTTGGTGCGGTGAGTGAAGGAGGAGAACGTGTGCTCGAGTTGGTCGAGGTGGTTGTGATCGTTGACCAGGCGTGAGGTTCGTCGACGGATCATGATTTCGGGGAGAAGTGCTCGTGGAAACGCCGTCGTGGTTCTTCGAAGGTTTCTTCAAACCTTTAAGGCATGTCAAACTTGTCGTTGTAGCTCATTTTTGTAGTATGAGTATTTGAAAGTCGACGGTAGGCCTTCCGGCTCGTCGCAAGTAAACATGCAGCAGATTTCACTGTTTGATCGGTCGACCGGTTGGTGCAAACGGTTGACCGTTCTTAATGAGATTCGGGTTCTGCCTCACATCGGTCGAATGATGCCCTTGGGGCGGTCGACCGGTTGTGCATTTGAGGCAAGCCTGGTGAGTTTCGGTCGAACGAGGCCCCTTTGCCGTTCGATCGTGTGCACTGTTGTAGGTCGGTTGGGGCGTTGACCATCAAAACGGTCGACCGCCTGTGTGACCTTGTCCGACCGATGACTTAAGTTGGATTGGTAGTCGGTTCGACCAAAGGTGGTTCGGTCGACCGGACTTGATGTGGAGCATGGGAGAATTCCCTGGTGGAATTCGGTCGACCGAGAGTGCTCGGGGGTTCGACCGGATTCGTAAGTTGAGTTGGGGGAATTCTCTGGTGGAATTCGGTCGACCGGGCCCTGACTTTGGTTCGACCGAACGAGTGTTGTTTGTGGGGATTGGTCGATTGATGGAGTGTCGGTCGAGGCAATTGCCCTGCATTTGTGATATTAGGTCGACCGAGACTTTTGGTTCAGTCGACCGTTTGTGTCCAGTTTTGCACGATAGAGGTGCGTTTGTTGTGGTTGACCGTGTGAGGCGAGTTGTGGTGCCGATGTTCTTCCGGTAAGTGTACTAGTGAGCACGGGTGTTGCGGTGGTTGGGTGAAAGAGCCCTGGAGCCCCGTAACTGTGTGAGAGCTGCGGTTGAGTGAAAGAGCCCTGGAGCCCAGCTAGTCTGTGTGGGGTTGGGTGAAAAAGCCCTGGAGCTCCGTAGTGCGTTCATGTTGGTGAAAGAGCCCTGGAGCCTGAGCATGGACCGCGTAACAGGGGTTGGGTGAAAAAACCTTGGAGCCCTTGGACGTTTCGGTTGGGTGAAAGAGCCCTGGAGCCATTGGTCGTGTCGTGGTAGCGTCGGTTGGGTGAAAAAGCCCTGGAGCCCCGTAACGGTTGTGTGTGTTGTGGTTGGGTGAAAGAACCCTGGAGCACAGCCTGGTTGTGGTGCTTTTCTTTTTGGTAGAATTGCATGCTAGGATGTCTTTCGGTTCATGCATTGTAGAGTTTGACATACGGGGTTTCCTTCTAGAAACTCAGGCATTGTTGCAGGTTTGCTTTTTCAGGTCGTGATCAGCGTTAGGTGGGGTGGTGACCGAGGAGAGGAGCGCTACTACTTGATCCTGATTTCTCTCATTTTGAGGTCGGAGTGATTATTTGTATTTATTTGTGTAGCCTTTTGATGTAATCACACTTTTGAAGTACTCTGATGTACATATATATTATATATGTTGGTGCACCTGTTCTCTTTATTTGAGTAATATCCTCTGTTGATCGTGTGTTATTAAAATTTTAAATTCTTCCGCTGTTTGAGGATGTTACACGCTGAGTTCGATTGAGGGGTCGAGTGTGTGTGAGAGAGAAGAGAGGCTAGTGCGTTTTCTTTGGAAAGAGAGTTCAAATGGATGCGTGAGTGAGAGAGATGTTTTTTTGGGTTATTTAAATGGTAGAGATATTTGGAGTAGAAGTGGAAACATAAACATATTTTTCAGATGTGTTAATATGTGATTTTTCTCTCGATTTTAGGTAATTTTGAGCATAAAAACTCAATTTTTTTAATTCAAATTGCTAATAGTTATGATGATATATTGATGTCTTCATATCATTAGATGTCTTAAAAATTATTTTTGAAGTGAAAAACAATTGATTATGCTGCAAAATATACTCAACATGTCAATTTCATGTAAATGCTGTATTTTTTTGCATAATCGTATACTTTTTGTGTCATTTGACGTCATATTATTTCTTCATAAATCATCCTAACTAAACTAAGTAACCACAAAAATAATAATCGTGTATTGGTGTTTTCGTTTCGTCTCGACTCGGTGGTATCGTGTAATCATGCAAAAGACTTTCCAATATCAAAAAAATAAAAATAAATAAATTCCACTTCTTCCCCAACCGAAGAGTTGAGTTATAATCTCAGGAAAAAGCGTCGAGAAGAGAAACCACAAACATGTCTTCTTTTCTAGGGTTTCTCGTCTTCTTCCTCCTCTTCTCGTCCCTCTTCTTCGCCCTCTCTTCGTCGGATCGAGTCTTCTCCGCCACCACAGGTACGCATCACACCCAACCTCTCTCCAATTTTGGGCCAAAATTCCCCCATTCAGTCCAAATTCTTCTTTCTAATCGTGTGATCCGATCTAGCCAACGCGAATATGGATCTGTTAGTTTTCTAGCGAACGGTTGCTTATCAGACACTACTACTTGAGTTTCGATTTGGAACTGGAATGGGGAGTGCGGAATTAACAAAAAATTCATCATTTTTACTCTATAATTTATGG
Source organism: Triglochin maritima (assembly GCA_963682175.1). Lineage (NCBI taxonomy): Eukaryota > Viridiplantae > Streptophyta > Magnoliopsida > Alismatales > Juncaginaceae > Triglochin > Triglochin maritima. The sequence continues at coordinate 11,974,903 of OY821773.1, forward strand.
TTGCAGTTTATTGCTGTCACAATCGAAGAGGCGAATACGTTCGTTTCTAGTTAAGTGTTGCTTTTATAAGATCGGCGCTAAGCTTGCATCGGTTGTGATATTGATGACCGGATTACTAGCGATCAGACGCTGGGTTGTGATGTAATGTGTTTGTAATAAGTTTAGGTTTATACGGTATGTGCATTGATATGGTTGGAAACTTGGAACACTAGTTGCAACAAGGGATTCTGCCATTGCAGACCGCAAATATGTTATGATCAAGAATAAATATCTGATCTTTAGGTTTCTTGTAGACAGTTGTAGATATAAAGAGAAAATTTGCTTCTTTTGGTTCCCATACATAAGTTTGAGTTTGTGTAGGTGATTGCGCATTTTATTTTGTTACTTGTCCATGATTGGCAATCCAACACTAGATTATGACCCAATATGTTCGCTATTAGTAGAAAGTTTGGATGGTTTATTTTCTCTTTTACTTTTCCTGGTTTTTGTAATTAACCACTGTTTTTGTTATGAAAAAATAACAAGCTTGTGCTAGTGGTAAATTAGTGATCCATGTGGTTGTCTTTAAGTGGTGTTGTCGTCTCAAATCTCAATATAGCAGTTTAAAACATGGTCAGTGGATCATATAAACTTATCAGCAACACTTTTTTCGTAAGTAGAAGGTGATGATTTCTACACCATAACATAACTAGGGACTGTGAAGGTGTGAATCGGCTGGATTTCAATGGTGGTTATTTACCACCACACCATGTATTTACGAGTATAATATTGTTCTATATAAATGGATGGATGAATGATATGCTTCCTGTTTGATATTTTTCAGCGGATGTGTCTTTTGGCCGAAGCTCTCGTGAACCAAAATACAGTATAGAATTTCATTCATCAGAATCACCTTTTCATTCGGTGAGTGATGGTTCAACTAGTTGGTTTTATGAAAATTGATAGGAATAAGTACTTATTTGTGTATTCATGTGGGAGTAAATTGTTAACTTGCTGTGTTGATTTTGTGTTATGAAAGATTGCTTTGGGTACTGTACCCTGATTTACAGTTTTTCTTTCCAAATTTTAAGTTTCTAATTGCTTTAGTTTCAGCATTATGCAGCAGCAGTCAATGACTAGTTGTAGTTAACTTGTAGGATGAAGAATTGGAAGCAATGACAATGTCCAATAGTGAAGGGAAAAAATATTTGTGTTTCTTGCCTAAAGTTGAAGAAACAAAAAATTCGAACCCTGTTTCTGAGCATAATACAAGCAGCATCGTAATTGGAACTGAAAAGGCATCCAAGTTGAAGACACCTGACGAGCTACTTGCGGTGCTCAAAGATAAATGTTTGTACAGGGTGAGTATTGAGGATTCAATACTGTTTTAAAATTTGGGAATATACAAGACCAATATTGAGTACCTAGCTTTACAAAGAACTATTCATGCAGCTAGAGGGCTGGTGGTCTTATGAATTATGCTACCAGAAGAGCATGCGACAAGTTCATGCTGAAGACGAAAAGGTTAGCTTGTTTCTCTTAAATGATGCTATGCTAGTTTTTTTGGATCATTGATGCTATGCTAGTTTGGCTATTAGTAATTGCCCATAATGTTTATTCTATTCTTAAATAAGTTAAATGTCCTGCTTCTTCAGAATGCATTTCAGTAGAATTTTCCTCCAAGTCTACCAAACTAGAGTAGTTGTAGCAACCCATTAGATCCATAATAACTCCAGTCTGGTGTCCTATCTTAAAATCTACTAAACTAGAGCATCCCTTCATCTAGTCACTTCAATTGGATCCATAAAATGTTTTATCTTGAAGTTGTTGTGGATCATGGTCGATCCATAGCAGAAATAGTTGATAAGATTAGAGGACATGAAGTTAGTACCGCAACAACTTCAAGTTTGAGCATTTTAAAGGCCATTTGTGGTGCCCTGTGATAAGGTGGTTTTGTCTTGTAAGCTGGTGGATTAGATAGGTAGCAAATTGCATCAAGCTTTCCATGAGTTTGGAACAAGATGTTTCATTTGTTGTTAGTTTTGGGTCACATTAGGCTTTAAAGTGTAGCTTCTCTTTAGTTTGGAATCTAGAATTACTTCTTAGCTCAATCAGTCAGTGGTGATAGATTCTAAGTGGCTGTTTTAGTTCCAAATTATAGATCAGATATGAGTTTTGTGATTTGCCTTTTTTCTCTGGAAGACTTAATATCTTTCTTTTGGTATAGTTTGGTTGAGTAAATCACTATGCTTATATTCCAACATTTATCTAATTTGAACTTTGCCTTGTTATGATATTAGTGCTTCTTATCAACTTATCAAAAGATCTAATTCATGGAAAAGTCAAATATGAAGTTCCTCAGATGATCAAAATCTTCATAAAGTCTGATAAGTTGGTGCTGAGTGCTGACTTCGCACATCACCCGTACATGCAGAATTTCTTTCAGTATCAGTTGGCAATGCGCACTCGGATGCAGAGGATCGTATTATCATCAATGTTGTATGATAATCAGAGATAATACAAATTTCCATGTCTTAATGTGTTAATAACAATAATAAAAAATTAACAACAGACGCAACATCAGCAACAACAACAGCAGCAGCAATGGTGATGATAGTAGTTGTTAAAGAAAGGAGCCACACATGCATCACTTGAAATTTATTCATTTGAACAACAGGCATTTGTTTTCTTTGATGCAGGTCATCCAACAATTTGTGTTGGGAGAATTTGATGCTGAAGCAACAGCTGCTTTCTACCAAAATCATTCTGACATCTCAACTTTGAAAGATCCACGTTCTAAAGATGCTTCTCAGCGGTATGTTGTATAGTTAAATGAACCAATTCTTTACAACTTAAATATGCAGTTAACTTTCTAATTGCATATTTAAATTGCTATATTCAGTTACCATGCTCACATTTATACAAATGGAACACTTTGTGATCTCACAAATCAACCACGAGAGACTGAGGTACAGAAAAGTGATTCTTTGAAATTGTTATGGGCCTATAGCTGCATTTCGTGCTCACATAAACTGATGAACTTGTGTTTTTATCCGATTTCAGGTAAGGTTTGTCTGTGAGGAATCTCGGATTATGATCACTTCCATAAAAGAAATATCCACATGCAAGTATGCAGTCACAGTTCAGTGCCCAATGCTCTGCAAGCATCCGTAAGTCTTTGCGAGCCCTGAATCCATAACATGACACTTCTTAACCCGAGTACAAGCTCCCCTCCTTGGCTTACTCTAAACCCTTTTGGCTTTTTGTTCGGGAAAAGCAACACATAATTGGAAAACCTACTCTTCTGAAGCAAATAATTTCCACTTATTAACTACTGTTGTGGCAGAATGTTTCAACAAGAAAGGCCGACGTCCCACACTATCCACTGCAATGAGTTGCCCGATGAAACTGAGTACAAAGCAGGCAGCCAAAGCAGCAACCAGCTCACTGTTATGGCTGATGATGCTGGAAGATTTGCTACATGATAAATAATGCAGAACTTGTTGAAGGTACCGTTGCTTACATTGACGGTCCAGTCATCAATTGCCACCTTATTTCTGTGTGAGTATAGTTTAACAGGTGAAGGTGGTGTTCTAGATTCATGTTTCTGGGTGGGATTTGCCAGTATTTGATCTCCTTATTCTGGTTCTTAGTGATACTCAGAAATATTTATACAGTTGATCGTTACAAAATTGAATAGAATAACTTGCAGCACTCTTATGTTTCTATATCGGTTCTTAACAGTTGAAGGCATCTTTCCATTAAGTCTGGGGTGAGTTAGCATCAAAATTTCATCTTTAACTCAATTCTGTCGAAGGAGAAGGTGAGCTTCTTTAATTTAAGCCCGTTCAGTTAAAAAAGAAGAAATCTCTATGTTCAAGTAGGCTGCTTTTGACGGTACGTACTTGATGTCCCAGTTTATCGGCTTTAAAAAAATTTATGTTGCCGAGAGCAATCTTGAGATTTATTATAAAACATTTGATACTCCACAAATATTGTGAGACGCGATTGAGATAGTAATGAAAATAATGAAACTGTAGTGTTGACATCCATTTTTTAATCCTGGGTCACTTGGAAAGATGCAGATGGGAAGATTCACTTGACCCCCATCTTTGTGGTCACAAGCACCAGACGGAAGAATGAGATGTCCCTAGTTAAATTCTTGCTCAGCAATCTTAACTGAAGTTTGCTCGTATGGTAGACTTTTGGTTTTGAAACAATCAAACGAGACATTTGAATTCTACTGACGTGGGTATGTACTTAGGAAAAAAATGCATGTATCTCGTAACAAATCAATCAATTATGATACAAGATGTACTTGGTAGCATGTTAAAAAATCCTTTGAAGTTTGGTCACAAAGATAATACAAATCAATTGTAGCTCATCAAATACATGAAACTTACAGTGGCCATTACTAAGCACAGTGCCACATTGATTGGTAAATATTGAGCACCAGAGCTTGGTGGTGAAGTTGGGACAGGAGCCGGGGTAAGTACTTCAGCTTCCTTAACCGGCGGAAGTGGTGGGTCAATAACGTCGGATTCTGTAAGTGCCGGGGCTGGTGCTGCAACGGGTGGCAACATTTCGGGTGTGGCCAATTGAAGGAGAGCACCGGCATCGACCGGTAAGATTGAGTAGGGCAACTTGGCATTTACGTCGAAACACGGGCTCCCTGTACATTATCTCAAGCATCATTATCATACGTTTTTTTCTTCCTTTCCGAGCAATGTAGAACTACATTTCCAATGTATTTTACCTCGCGAAAACATAAAAAAGAGAGGAGAAAATCTTACTCAGGTAGGATGTAGCGGTGGCGGGATACTCAGTGATAAGTCCACTGGCACCAAGAGAAACATAGGTGGCCATCTCTATTATGGGATCCGAGAAGAAGTCGTAGGGTATGGCAACAAACTCATTCCTTAGAACTGAAACCCACACTGATACATTCGCTGCGTGCATTTCATCAGTGACATCCGTGTAGGAGTGCAAAAAACCGTCATTCGTCGAAATCAATGAGTATCTATATATGACCGCAAAAAAATAAAATAAAATTTAACATATAGGTCAAGAAAAATGAAGAACACAAAATGACAATAGGAGTAAGAAATTAACCGGGAATAAAATGATTAAAATTTAAAAGGGTGGACAATTTGGATATGAAAACGTACTCTTCCAAATTCCAATGCATATCCTTCTACTCATTCTTCTCCCATTGCTCGCATTCCAAATTATACCTTCCTATGGAGATCATCTTACGTTGGGTATGAATTTATTGTAGTTGAGATGGGTAACTAGCAATTTACCCTTCTTCTTATTAACATTACTAATATTTGTTGCCAAGAAGATGGCTTGCTTGACCGTTATAACATTAAGGAGTACATACATATATACCTTATGAGGTTGACAATGTCGGCGTACTTGGGGATTTCCTTCACGATGGGTTTGGGAGAAGTGCTTATGACATCGTCAATGCGAAGGATTCTTTTGTAGGACGAGAACTTGGAGAGAACCGCGCTGTCGTCGGACTGGACGTAGACTTGGTTCTTGTAAGTGGCGTTGTTTAGAGCTTGGGTTACTGCAGATACGATATCTAGGCCTTGTTTCGATGCGAGGTAAGCTGCATTCTGTAGAAATAGAATTCCAGCATTACAAACATTTGTAACACATGCATGCATAAGAGTTATTGAAGATCATTCTGACATTCCAAGCTATAATTAATTCCTAGAATTTGGGCTAAGGCAAGGGTGGATTAATTAGATTCTTAAACAAGACAAATTTACATGCCAACTACTTGCTTTTCAACATTTGAATTCCAACATCAAAAGTCATATTTGAGACACATTTTGTTAGAATAGAGAGAGTGTAGCTTCAGAATTTGGACAAGAAAAAAGAAAATTGTTAATAAGATTTTTTGGGATTTCAATATTTTCTACCTTTTCTAATCAAAATATACAGTACATTATATAGAAGCAGGTCTGCATCGACATAGTAAGCAAATAAAAAAGGAAACTGTCTAGCTTGTGCAAATAATGAAACGAGGAAACTATCTAACGTTGAATTGAATCCCAGAGGAAACCTACTACAATAACAACCACATCAATATATGTGATTTGTATAGAATAATTTATGATTTGATCGGTAATTGCATGTGACACGATTACGGGGTCGTATCACCTTTCTAATGTTTTGGCAAAAGTTGAAATAAACCTAAAGATTTTCATAAGATTGTAGTTAGTGTATGGCAAGTTAATTTTGTTGAGACAACAATATTCCTAGAAATTATCCCAAAAAAAAAACAATCCTAGAAATTAATGTGTGAAAGTAATGGTCATTTGTGTTTTTGTTGTTGAAAGCTATATATAGTGGTAATAAGTAATTGGTTTTGTTTGACTTACATCTACATTGAGCATGACTCCGGAGACCCCTTTGTGTTGGGCGAATTGGAGGAAATCCGCAAGTGACATGAACTTGCCTTGGTTCTTCGCCACTGGATTCCTTGGCACGTCGAACTCCTTCAGTGGGTTCGCCAGAACAGCTGCACAACAACACAATATTCCAAACATGTTCATTATCATCATCATTATTATTATTATCATTATCCAGATTAAAAATAAAGGAACATATCTTTATGCAACATGAGATTGATGGAAGATCAAATGACGTATTGTTAGATCAGTGTAGACCAAAATATGTCTTAGTCTTTGGCTTCATGTTTCATTTTTTGCAAAAGAGTACTTGTAACCTGTCTAATTACAGATATATTCTTTGTTTTTTGATATTGTATTTGTAATCCTCCAAAATATTCAAAATTTGTCAAATTACCCTTGTCCTTGATAAATTTACCTTACTTTGACAAATTAAATATTGTATTTGAATTATGTAGATTTTTTTTAGCTTAGTTATTGAAAATAATATCTTTCCAAATTAAGATGCCTTATATGCCCAAATTATTATTTTTTGATACTTTTAACAAACTTCTCCTCTTCTGCTCACTAATCCATTTTTTTGTTTTTGTTTTATTTTATCACCCACTAATCAGGAAGTTGAAGTACACTACACCCTACATGAAAATGGTAAAACAATTAACAAGAAGATAATAATTAAGATCGTAACATACGCTTCAAGGTTTGAACTTCGCTCCAGGTGAGGTCGAAGGAGAAGATGCCACTGTTTTTTTTTATCTCTGGGACCATGTTGGATTGAGTCATGAACGTGGCCATGGCGTCCGAGTCCACCGACAGGTCGACCGATCCAAAGCAGAATGCCACTCCGTCTTTCGACATTTGGACCGAGCAGTCTATCACGTCCGCTCCGTCCTGCACCGCCTTCTCGTACGCCGCATCCGTGCTCGCTGGGAACACCCCACTTGCTCCGTTGTGCGTTATCACCAGTGGCCTATCTGTGTTGGAAATATAGTCTCACATTGGTCAATATATGAGAAATATTAACTAATTGTGTCCATTGTTTCATACTAAAGTGCTTAAGTTTCTTTGTTAAATATTAAAAACTTAGATCTTTAATTTTGGATTAAGGTTTAGGAATGCGGGATGCAGATGGAATGCAGGTGCATATACGATTTGAGATTTAATAACTCAATAATATTAGTAATATACATATTAATGGTGATGTACTCTTATATTACTAAACGCTAAAAGTGCTTAATATTAGAACAGTATCCTTGTCTTCTTTCAGATCAATTTGATTTAGTGTCATGGGAGCTTGTCTTCAGAACAATTTGCTAAGTAAGGTGTATTAAAACAATATAACTATAAACATGAAATTATACGATTATGCTCGAGACAAAATTGAAGGCAAAAGTGTGAAATTCACTAGTTGATATTATAAGTCAAGACATGATGATAATTGCGGAAGGTTAATATAAATAGGTGAAACGGAAGTAGGCTGTCAAGTTCTGCTCGGGATCGATAGATCGCTCGATGTTCGCTCGATTTTGCTCTGATTTTGCTCGAAATTGCTCGGATCGGTTAGTAACGAGCCGAGCACGAGCAGACCCCGCTCGCTCGATACTCGCTCGATGCTCGCTTAATTATCGCTCGAAACCTGATTACTATATCCAATTATTTGATTAACCTGAATATTCTATCTAATTACCCGATCGGTAAAGTGTAAACTCATTAAATAAACTAATTTACCAAACCCAACAATCCATTTAACAAACCAAACCAAAATAATCATTAGAATCAAAACCATATTAGTACTAAACTTTTCATTTTTTTCATTTTTTTTCTCATTCTTGTCTACACCAAAAGTTCAAATAAATTAAGGTTTGAGTCAGGTAGATGATCTTATTTATAAGATGTTGATGTTGTGAGTTGCCCTACAATTTAGAAGATTGTGTTTGATTTTAATATTGTGTTGATTTTGTTTGATCTAAGTGTATAATCTTATTTATAAGATGTTAATGTTGTCGTATAATTTATAAGATTGTGTTTTATTTTAGGTGTTAATTTTAAGATTGTGTTAGATACTATTATTATATTTGTCTTAAGTAATTTTATAATTTACTTATTAGGACAACATGATTAGGAATTCAATACCAAAAAAAAAGGTTTAGGTTAACGAGCCGCTCGTGAGCCGCTCGCGAGCAGATCGAACCGAGCACGAGCAGAATTTTCCGCTCGAAACCCTTAACGAGCCGATCTTGAGCAGACTCGGATCGCTCGTTTAGAGATCGATTACACCCCTAAACGGAAGTATTTGAAATGAAACACTGAAATCAACTAATAAGTTACTACCACATTTGAAATTTTCAATTTGTAATTTATCAGCAATTAACAAAAGCATAAGAAGTGTCTTACCTTTAGCTGGAACGGGTTTATCCTGGTTATGTGCCAAACATGCTGCGTCAATCAAACAAAAGAAAGGAACATATTAGACCTTAGAAAAGGTGATGTTGAGATTCTTGATGAATTTATTCATTCTAATTAATATATATGCTCCAACTATTTTTCGTTAAAACCTTAATTTACTGTTATGGTTGTTGTTATTGTAAAATTATCATAGAACTGAAAATGTGTTACTGACCAACAGCCTCTGATGCTGTGGATGGGAAGTCAGTGAGCACACCATCAACAGAGAACTCCTTATTATCAACAAACTGCAAGTACTCCTTTGTGGGATCATAGCTGTAATTGTAGCTACCGGGAATGTCGTTAGCGAAATTATACGCGTAAATCTCGAGACCCACCTTGTGGGCTTCCTCCACCAGGCCAGTGTGAGCCTTGAGATATTGGCTCGAGTCGACCGGCCAAATGCTTGTCTTGGGCACTAGAATTCCAGTCGCGAACGATTTTATCGTTGCAAGGTCCTCTAGTAGGGAGCCATATGTTTTCTTAGTGCTCGGTTCGACCGCATTGTCGGCTAGAATTTTGAACACGAGCTTCGCCCGCTTTAGCTTCCCTTTGATGCTCTTCAGGAAGTCGATTTCGGGGGAGGAAATGTAGTTTATTCTCACGACTTTGGACGCTTCTGTCACGAAGTCGGACATGTCTAGCTTTTGCTGCTTGTACAGCATGCTGTACTGCACAATTTTCACAAACAAAGCTCTCTAGCTATTAGTATTTAGTAAATGTTTTCTTTTTGTCAATAAATGTTACAATTTCTTGTGTAGGAATGCGTTTTTTTTAGGTGGGTCAGTATGACATACCTCCACATTGATCCACAATTGCGACGGTCGGAGGCTGGTGATGTCTTCAACCAAGGAAAGTGGCATGGTCCCGTCGAATGCGCCCGGCCGGGAGAAGATGCTCTGGACCACTTTCAGATCAATATCATAGTTAACAAAAACAAATATCAGTGAAGTTTTCGTAAAACATCACAGAGTCTAGCTAACTTTGGAAATATGTTACAAGAAATTCAGGACTTGATGATCACTTTTATGCATTCAGCAGCTTGTTGGTATGAAAATAAATTTGTTCACACAAGAATTTATAATATGTTATTGAATATTTAATAAGTACCTGGAACATACATTTTTATGTACAAGAAAATGACTTGTTTAAACAAAATAACTACACAACATTGCTGAGTATCTGGTAAGATTTTTTTCTGTAAAATTCATCCCTTTTCTCTGTAGCTCTACCCTTTATCATGTTCATAAAGATTTTGACATGGTGATTAATTAGAATTACTTACAGGCAAATCTTTTTTTTCACGGTCGAAAAAATTTAAACAAGTTGGTATGAAGAAAAGAATTACATGCAACATTGCTCAGGAGCTGGTCAGCAGTGAAGTCCATAGCAAACCATCCATGAACGTCTTTCCCATTGACGTTATGTGTCTTCGCACCTTTGGGATAAACGCTATCGATGGTCGTGTAATTATCAAGTGTAATACCAGAATGACAAATTCCGGTGCCGTCTTTCGTCAGTTGCAGGTCACAGAGCACCACAACTTCTTTCAGGCTTGTTGAGATTGCGAATTGGTAGGCATATTGGCTCGAGTCGGGGAACAGACCGGAGTATCCGCCTCGAGCCACGACTAGTGGAGCATCACCTGTAATACAAACCAACATTTTCTTAAAACTCAACTACTCGAGTAGTCTATTAATTCGACATTCCTTGTCACTACGATTTGAGTTAAATATGAATACAAAATTGCTGTCTGAATAATAATAAAATTTAGAAGCCAACTGATAAGAATGCTAAATGTCCAATTTATACGAATATGTTGTAATTCTGCACTTCTAATCTTCATCTTTCTTCTGCATAAACGAATAATTCTTATGCCCAGAATTCGAAAAATTATCTCGTTCCTCTTCGTTGACTCCTATGATGATACCAAAATTACGTTCTTAACTTTTCACAATGTAGTTGACGATAATGTGGACATGTCGGACTCATGCGATAATGGTTGCTCCGATCGATTTGCAGGATTGGCGTTAAAAACGGCTCCAAGCCATATGTTTCTAAGCCATATATTTGGAAACTTCTCCATTACATCAATCGTACAATGCTATAACCTTTGTCTACATCTTCGTGCATTTTTCTAGCTCATTCATAAGCTAAACAAATTTTGCTCCAATGTAACATTACAAAAACTCTTAGCAATCGGATCGCGAAACAAAAATGAATCAGATTGGCAATACAATACAATACCACTTAGCGTTAGCCATTTGGTCGAATCGCTCTTTGTTGTCGTCTTCGCCGCCACCAAATGGCAAACAAAGAACGCCAACAACAAAACCTTCATGCCTTCTCCAATCAAATCTCAACAAACCCAACCTGCAAATATTTTAAAATAAAAAATAAAATTCAAAAAAACCAAAGAAAAAACCCCAAGAATGTCACAATTGAAATGGAAGAAGATTTGACTCAACCGTGGGACCTTCTCTTCTTCTGAATCGTAAGTCTTCTTCTTTTGTTTTATTTACCTATTTTTTGAATAAAAGAGAGAGAGAAAGAAGGTAACCGTTTTACACAAATGTTTGGTAATTAATTTTATACTTTATATATATAACGGCTTTCTATAGAAAAACATGGATCCGTTATTCCCGTTTCTTCGTAGACATCTTGTGTGGTTACTATTTCTCTTTGTGACATTCACACGAACCAACCTTTTGCCAACATCCCATCTCTTTAAACCTTTGATATTTTAATCCTAGTATTTTAATTTTTTGGAAAATTTTTCAAAATAAATTTTTTTTAAAAAAAATTACCAAAATAAATCCCCACTAAAAGTAATTTCCAAACTAGACCCGCTGCCATCACGTGGTGACACGTGACGGCGGCGGGTTTTGTTTTTTTGTGCATAGAGAACCCGGCATCACCAGTGCCGAGTTCATCTTTTGAGAACTCGGCACTGGTGATGCCGAGTTAAACTTTGTTTTTTATTGGTCACACTTGACAATTAGTGGGTTTCATTATTGTAGACCCGTTGTCAGTGTGGATGGAACGCACATCTATAGCAAATATAGAGGTTTATTGCTAATTGCTGTGGGCACGGATGCAAACAACGGAATTTTTCCTTTGGCATTTGCTGTTGTAGAGAGCGAGAATACAGAGTCGTGGACGTGGTTCCTTCATTTGCTGGCAAGTAGAGTTACAAGGCGACCCGATTTGTGTATTATCACCGACAGATTTTCGGGAATAAATGCTTGTGTGCGAGCCGCATTTCCACCTTCGGAGGGCCATGTACATCGATTCTGTCTTCGACACATAAAAGCAAATCTTGCTAAACATCGAAATTGTAAGGAAAGATTGGGACAAATCAAGTTTTACGAAGCGGGTAAAACTCATTCATTTATGAAATTTGAAGAGTTAATGAAGGCTATTGCAGAGGAACATAAACCAATATATGAGTGGATTCAACATCAAGGTCCTTTGGAAAGATGGACTTGTTGTCACGACGGGGGTCGGCGTTTCGGATGTATGACAACAAACATGTCAGAAAGCTTCAACAATGTCTTACGAGGGGCACGCGGTATGCCAATTACAACCATGATTTTGATGACCTTTCTCCGCTTGAACAAATTCTTTGTTAAAAGAAGGGACGTCGCCGAGTCGTGGAATGAAACATATGTACCGACAGTCCACACCGTGGTGATGGCAAACAGTAATCTGGCCAGAACACATACAGTAACTCGGTACCACCAGCTGATGTATCAGGTTGAAGCCAATGACCACAAAAAATACCTCGTCAAATTTGAAGAATGAGTTATTACTTGCACTTGTGGATACATAATTGCAATGCACGTCACATGTTCACATGTACTAGCAGTTTGCAGTGGCAGACATGCAAATGTCAACACTTCACATCTGGTGTCCCCGTATTATGAGGTTCAAATGTACAGGGAGGCGTACAAACCGATATTTGTCCCAATTCCTGATGTGAGGTACTGGCCAGATCGAGGCAACATCACAATGAAGCCTCCCCAAACCAAAAGACCTCCCGGTCGGCCTAAATCAACGCGAATCCGAAACGAGATGGACGAACACTCTGAAAGAAAGGTAAGGTGTGGGAGATGCGGCGGTATAGGACATAACCGAAAGCGATGTAAAGAACCTATATAGCAAAATATTTTATATGTGAGACGAATGAATGTAAGAGTTGATTAATTGTAAGACTTGTAATGTATTTTGTTATGACTTGAATGAATGTACGAAGACTTAAATCCTTTTTAAGAGTTGATTAATTGTAAGACGAATGAATGTAATGTATTTTTTAGGACGCAAATTTGCAAACTCACTTTTTCTCAGGTGAAATCGGCGTACTCGGCGTTAGCAACGTGAAGTTCTTCCTTTAGAACTCGACACTTAGATTGCCGAGTTCTATTTAAGTAACTGTTTTCCTGACAATCAATCTCATACACGATCTGATCGCCAGGAGAAGTTTCTTAAATAGAACTCGGCACTCTAAGTGCCGAGTTCTATTAGAGCCAATCACCGAAGAAAAAATGTCGCAAGTGTTGGCCAATAAAAACCCAAGTAGAACTCGGCATCACCCATCCCGAGTTATACCAAAGTTGAACTCGGCATCATCCATGCCGAGTTCTACCAAAGTTGAATTCGACATCACTCATGCCGAGTTATACCAGTTGAACTCGGCATCGCCAGTGCCGAGTTCTCAAAAGATGAAGTCGGCACTGGTGATGCCGAGTTCTCTATGCACAAAAAAACAAACCTGCCGCCGCCACGTGTCACAACGTGGTGGCAGCGGGTCTAGTTTGGAAATTACTTTTAGTAGAGGTTTATTTTGGTAATTTTTTTTTAAAAAAAAATTATTTTGAAAAATTTCCATAATTTTTTTTCTACAAAATTTATTTGCCAATCCAATTATTATTTAGTGTCAAAATTTGAAATTTTGGTGGACAAGTCATGATAAATCTTCTAGGTGCTTGTTTTAGACAATGACTTGTCTGCAAAGAAGACAAAGTATGCTATATTTTTTAATTTTTTGTTTGTTAAAATTTTCAAAATTGATATCTTGTGTTTCTAGAGGACATGATTAAAAGTGACATTCAGAGTCAGTTGGAGCTAACATGAACAAGTCAGCCTAGGATGAATGGGATGCAATTCAAAGATGCGAAAATGTCGGATTAAATTGAAGGCTTGAGTCTACACTTGAACCCAATTGACCCAGGCATGGTTAGCTGCTGAGCCAAATTGATTCATCATCATGAATCAATCCAAATGAGGACCATCACCTACCAGAATAGGTGGATCCGATTATATTGCTTGTAATTGTTTGTTATGGATCCGGGTATATCCGCTCCGACTAAACCAATATATAAACTCATGTAACCCTAAACCTAAATCTAAGGAAAACTATTCACCTTCTTCTCTCCCAAGCTTCCACCTCTCTCTCTCTCCTCACTTTTGTTCTCAATCGAGATCTGCTTGATCTCGTCAGGGACCATCATTTTCCGCATGGTACCAGAGTCTCTCGCCTAACATGATCCTCTTGATCATGATCATGGCACCAAGAACAAAAGATGTGGTCGCTTATGGGGGAAACCCATATCCCTTTCCCAGCCACATCAATGTCGACAACTTTTTCTCAGTGAAGCTGAACAATAACAACTTCTTGCTTTGGGAGATGTCAGTCGTCGGGTTGATGGAGTCGCAAGGGATGACCGGCTTCATGGACGTCAAGTTTCCGCAACTCGAAGCCACGTTGATCTCAGCAGATGCTGAAAAGGAGTCAAATCCCTTACCCAACCCCAAATATCTGCAATGGAAGCGATCTGATCGACTTCTTAAAGCCTGGATCATTATCACACTTGGAGAAGAAGTTCTTCCGGCCGTCATTCGACTTGAAACTACAAAACAAGGGTGGCATGAGCTTAAGAATTCCTTCGCTCAAGATTCGGAGGAGCGTGAAGTGTTCTTCTTCAACAACTTCAGATGCTCAAGAAAAGAAACTTCAAGGATCTTTCTGCCTATCTTGGGCAGTTTAAGACCGTTTGTGATGAGTTGGCTGCAATCGGTCATTCGATCAGGGACCAAACCAAGGTCCTCTAGGTCCTAACCGGTTTGGGACCAGACTATCAATCCTTCACTACTGCTGCCCTCAAGCCACCTCTTCCTACCTACTCTAAGGTCGTACCCCAGCTTAAGAGCCATGAGATGAGGACTCAGTCGTATAATACTGAGATTCACACTCATATGGCATTCTTCAGACTATAAAATCGACGGGAAAGGGAAGAATGGAGGCAAAGGAACGATGGATGGAGCTTTACGTCCAAAGGTAAGGGGTTTCAAACCTCTTCTCAGGGACAATCACCTCCTCCAACTGTTGCCTTCTCTTCAACCAATCAAACAAACCAGAATCCAAAGAAGCTTGAGGAATCTAGCTTCAAGCACCCCACTGTGTCCTGTCAGATTTGCCTCAAGGAATCTCAGCAGATTATTCTTGTCTTAAAGTATTTGGTTGTAGATGTTTTCGATGTCTTAAAGATTACATGCCTAATAAATTTGGTGAGAAATAAGCTCCTTGTGTTTTTCTTGGATACAACATTCAACATAAAGGATACATTTGCTACAACTATTGCACACATAAAATATATATGTCATGTAATTTTTGATGAAGTTTGTTTTCCTTTCAAAAGTCCTTCGTCAGTTCATTCTACCATTGCCACTGATACTTCTATTGCTACATTTTCTGATTGGCTTCTTGCAGATGATAACACACTCTCAACCTAAATTCAATGTGGTGTTCAAGATGCAAGTTTACCCATATCGATCAATGGGCTCTACCTCTGGTCTTACACCCACATTACCACCATCTTATGATTGCATACCCACTGTTACACTTGCCCCTCCACCCAATAGTGCTCCCCTTCCCCCTAATGTCCCTAATGATGAGTTTATCTCCCGTGATAATTCTGAACCCCATGATGATAGTCAATGGGAGACTGACTCACATGTTACATACCCAAATCCTGATATGTCTCTTAGATTCTCTAGTGACTTTGGATCCACAACTCATGTGGAACCAGTCCTTGGGCATACCCTTGAGATCGAGGATGTTGCTCCTTTACATACAATGAGAACCTGAAGCAAAGATGGAATTCAAAAACCAAATCCCAAATATACCATGTGTTCTCAAGTCATTTCAACACCCTTTCCACCACAAACAGTCCAAGAAGCTCTTGCTCATCCAGGTTGGTTTGCAGTGCAAGAGGAAATGACTGCTCTTACAAGTAACAACACTTGGAACCTAGTTCCATGATAGAAAGGTATACATACTATTGGGTGTAAGTGGGTCTTTAGAACCAAATTAAAACCAGATGGCTCCCTTGACAGATTAAAAGCTCGTCTAGTGGTCAAAGGTTACAAACAAATTGAAAGGGTAGACTACTTAGAAACTTTCTCTCCTGTTATTAAACCCACCACTATTCGTCTTGTGCTTACACTTGCAGCTATGCATAATTGGTCATTGCTTCAATTAGATTTTAAAAATGCATGTTTACATGGTACTATCTCTGAGGAACTATACATGACTCAGGTGCCTAGGTTCATTGATAAGAATCACCCCTCCTATGTCTGTAAACTGAAGAAGGCACTTTACGGTTTGAAACAATCTCCTAGAGCTTGGTTTGATAGATTCATGTCATTTCTTTTATCTATTGAATTCGGCTATAGTATTGCTGATAGTTCCATCTTCTATCATCATGGAAACCTAGGTGCATTGTTATTTTGTTGTGACTGGATCTAATCCCTCTCTTATTCCACAACTCACTTCACTATTAGCCCCTGAATTTCACATGAAGAACCTAGGTGCATTGCATCACTTTCTTGGTATTGAAGTTCAACGAACTGCAGATTAGCTTGTTCCTGAGCCAACAAGCTTATGCAGCCAGCATATTACAAAAGCTCAACACAGGGGCTGCTAAATACATTGAGACTCCTATGGCACCTAAGCTTGATAAACAATAACTTACTCACTCAACACCTTACTCAACTTACAAAGTTGTTTATAACCCACACTCGTGCAAATGCCTTCAACTTACAAAAGATTGAGAGGAGTGATCTCACCTTTTTTCAAATCTTTCTGTCTCTATTTCTAAATCATTTGAGCCCCAATCCCTTCTTCCATTCTTTTCATGCTAGCAAGTTTTTTTAATGAGATATAACCTTCCAAGTTTTTTTATAACCTTCCAAGTTCTTGGGCAACTTAGGCCATCCTTAACGGATGGAAAAATGGGGTCAGGTCGGGTCTTGCCTCGATCCCAATGACCTTAACTAGGGGGCAGAGACCAGCACAAGTTGGGTTGTGACCTGGGTCGGACTGCAGACCCAGGTCGCGACCTGGGTGAGGCCACGTGGCCTCCCCGGGTTGGTCCGTTTTTTTGTTTTTCTTTTAATTTTTTAAAGAAATTATTAAAAATCATTTATTTATATTTGTTAAATAATATTTATTGATATGTATATATTTATATAATTAGAATTAATTTCTGAAAATTAAAATAAATGTAAATAATTAATGAAAATTAGTAGAATAATTTAATTAGAAAATAAATCGTGATTTAATTTAATTAAGTCATTGTAAAAATAAATTATTTAATAGTTTGTGAATTATTGTGATGACATAGAAAATGAGGTAAAATAATGACGTGGAGGAGAGAGAGTGTTGAGAGTGGAGTTGGGGTTAAGGAGTGAAAAATGGGTTGGGTTGAGTGTTGCATAATATTTTTTGCTGACGTAGCAGAGAGAGAAACTGAGGTTGTAGGGGGATTTGGGGTTGAGGTTAAAGATGCCCTTATAGATATGTCTTTCAACACTTCATAAATGTACGATGAATCGAAGATACAATCATAACATCACCCTTCTTTTTCCCTTGATCAAGTTTTTACTACACTAGTTTTTTTTGAAAATGTTTTTAATGATGTAGACTCAACAGTGTATATTACAAAGTGGTCACACCAAAAAAACATATTTAATTAAAATATTTAATAAAAAAATTCTGCCATGATCTTACAATCGTTGATATTTTGCACCACTGACCTTTAAATCGTTGTAGTTTACCCCACATCTTTTTATTTGTCGACACTTTTCTCCATTCTATCAGTTTTGACCCCGTAAATAACCGAAATATAATCAAAAATTGCCTCAAATGTTTAGAAAAAACATTAAAAAAATTAATGTTAGAAATAAACAAGATACTCCGGGATGTTAGTTTTAATGTTTTTGTAAAAACAATTATGATAATTTTGGATTTTAGATTGAGACCAATTTGGTCATTTTTTGAGATCAAAACTAACAGAAGGAGACAAAGTTCCAACAAGTGAAATGATAAGGGACAAACTGTAATGTTTTAAATGTGATAAGTGCAAACTGCAAAGTACCAAGGACGGAAAGATCAAGAAAACAAACTACAATTAACCTATAAAAATGGCTCAATGTGATTGCATTGTTTTTGGAAAGAGCCCGCAGTGATCACAAACATAAGATTTCATAATAATACAAATTGAACATATTTAAATCAACATTGTTTTCTTTCCAACAATAAAAATAATGTTTTAAAAAAAAAGGTAAAAGTTTCTAAAAGAATGTCTTTATGGGAATAAAAAAGGAAAGATGTGTTGTCGTTTCAAATAAAAAGAAACTACACCAATTTGACAACTTATATCGTACAGCTTTGACACTAACCTGACGAATTCAATGGAAGAATCAACACAACTAATTTAAATCACAAACACAAATCACGCAAAAACGCAAGACACAAGAAATTTAACGTGGAAACTCAATGTGGAAAAATCACGGACGACACAACCCAATCTACTATTGTTAATCAAACTACAAAAAGAGACTTAAAGAACACACGAATCAAACCGGTGATAATCCCGGTTGAACTTTGCTCCACCGAATCAACGAGGATGCTCTCTCTCTCTCAAAGATTAACAATATTGCAAAGTAGCTGATATTGAATATGATATTAATATAAAAAGGGACGAAATTGCCTTTATATACTAGGCCAACACAAGTATTAATTACACCCAAAAAAGGGGTGGAGAGAGATGCAAAACGTGGGCAAAACCGTTCTGTTCCGTCAACCAAAACTTAAACATGTAGCGAGATCCTGGGCTCCACCGGTTGACCGTTGCGCTTTTGGTCGACCGAAAATAACATGCACTTTTAAGACCTCTAATCGGTCGACCGAATATAGCCACCGATCGATCGAAAATAACATGCACTTTTCGGATCTTCAATCAGTCGATTGGTTTGGGAGTTCGGTCGACCGAAATTAACATGAACTTTTTAGACACGATACCGATCAACCGGTTTGGGAGACTGGTCGACCGTTTGGTTATTCTCCCACAAACTTTTACTTGTCTAACATATTCAAGGTAAAAAAACACTAGTAAATTTGTCTTGGGCTATGACATTTATTTAAGAGTTTTTTGACGGCCTCCTACTTGAAAAACAAAAAATCAACATTCTTTCATCGTTCTATAATTATTTTCCGGTGAGCCACCAAAAATATTATTTCGTCGTAGATATCATTATGAAATATAAATAATATATTAACTTGTAATATAGCTATAGTTATATCATTCTTATAGAATATACATTAGTATTACTTAATACCGTTAATATAAATTAATTTGTCTAGTTGTTGGATTGCTAAGGGATAATTTTGCAAAACTAAAAATTAAAAATCAATAAATATTAACATAGTTAGTTGTAAAGCTAATGACTGTTTATATTTCATAATGACATTTATGGAAAATAAGTTTGTCTGGGGCAATGCTATAAATAATAATCCATAAAAATATAAATCGATTTTTTGTTGTTCTAATGACAATGGCAGCTTCCATCAAATACTTGATAGCAATTGCACTTGTAGTTCTGATGTTGGCAGCCACGTCTTCTGCAGCAGCTAGATTGCTATTCCAAGGCGAAACAGTTGGTGTTGTTGGTGTCAACGAACTAATTTGTCCTGGTTGCAGAGTTCGTCCGCCCCTATTCCTTGTCCACCATGGATGAAGTCTTGTTGATGTGTTTGATGAATAATGTCTCATGTTTCAGCAGCATAATGTCTCATGAACAATTGATCTTATGTATGCTCAAGATTAAATAAGGAAATGAAGTCGTTAACCATGTTGTCTTTGATGTGCTTGATTATTTTTAAGGTTAATTGCAATTTGTTTCTTAACCTTTCAGTCGTTGACACTTTACGCCCATATCTTTTCATTTGTTGGCATTTTACCCTTATATGTTGGTTTTGACCCCACAAAATGACCAAATTTGAGAACATTTTGGGGTCAAAACTGACAAAAATGGGCAAAATGCCAACAATCGAAAGGTTAGAAGAGCAAATTACAATTAATCATATTTTTTATCGTTGGTTGTGAGTTGATTTTAATCAGTCAATTAAGGATTGCATATGGTTAGAGACATGATGCAAACTTACATATAATCATCTTAATTCCAACCAATTGTGATATATGTTGTGTGTGTTTGATGCGCATGATGGATGTTTTGATTTGTGAGTTTGGTATATATTAGGACAAAGCAGTGAAGGCATCAGCAATAATGAACTATGGAAAGCTGATCGATGAAAAACAAGTATTAATATAGAACTAGATACGAAGCTGCGCTTTGCGCGATTGACATTCCATTGAAGTGTTCTAGTGGACATAACATTACTTTTTGTCTAACATAAGTGTCACATTTTGAAACAAACTATAGGTACGATATATTTGGTAAGAAAGAACCGGCCATCTGGGACCTTTGATTAACGACGGTGACATTCTGAAACAAACTATAGGTATGATGATTAATTATTCTGAAAGAAGGCTTTTCATATCAGGGATGGTGAAAGGAAGGAGAACGATGAGAGGTTTTTCCAAAAGATGGTGAAAGAAAGAGAATCAATTTTTAAAGATTTTTCGTAATCATTTAATAGAGATGAAAAATCGTTTGATCTCTTTTACTATACTAGACAAGTGCACATGACACCATTGACAATCCTACTTATTGCAAACTTTATACAAAACATTTGATGGCCATGACAGTGGATCAAAAGCAAACGATTAGTGGAAAATTATTATTGTATACAGCTATGGATTTGATGCTCTAGAGCTCATATTGGAGCTTCTCAGTTCTCAAGTCATGGAGATGCATAAGATATCGTCAAAAAAATTAATATCGTCAAAAATACCAAAACCACATTGTCAACTAAAGCGCAATGAGGCATAAAATCAAAAATAACAGTGACCGGACTACCCCATCCGCCTTATTTTCTTTTTCTGCCACGTCAGTTTCTTTCTTTACCACGTTAACCTCTCTCTGTCACGTAACCTCACCCAATCCACCAAAAAAATTCTCTTACTCATGCCCAGAAACACTCCACACTCTACATTTTCTCTCCTCCATGACATTTGAAAATCAATTATAGGTAAAATAAATAAAAATTTACAAAAAAAATGTACAAAATCAAAACAAATAAAAAAATATTTTCAGAAGAAAAAAATTGATAAAAAAATTTAAAATAAATTGTTTCAGATTTTTAAAAAATAAATAAATAGAGTTAACGAATGAGAGTGACCCGTGTCACCCACCCAACCAAATCAACCACCCACCCGGACGGGAAATCGCCCACCGCCTGATTTCCCGTCCGGGTGGGTGTTGTGCAGGGGAGGTGGCAAGGCATTTGGGCGGGATTTTGTAGCGTGGCAGGGCGGCCGGTATGTGTCCCACCGTCAACGATGGTCTAAGATATCGTCAAAAATATTTCAAATTGTTAAGCATCTCTTTTAGAAATCGTTCTTCCCGAATCGTGAGGCATAAACTACGAAGAAGTTGACTTTTTTGTGGTAATTTTTTTTTGTGAATCTAAGTTGAATAATATCAAATTTTAGAATAGTAAAGAGTGAAATGTGTAATTGAATATTAATACGAAGTCATATAATTTGTTTCTTTGAACTGCATCTTTATATTAGTGTTGTAATCGATCCTATTTAATAAAAGATTAGAATTGCTGACAAACCACGATACTATCATAGTTTGGTTATGCACCTCGACGTGTTACATGTTTCTCCAAACTCTTACTTCTCAGTGAATTTCCAACTTTACCTGATGACAACAAATAAGCAATCACCTCCTCGTATAATATTTCGATTGGTAACGGAAGCACTTCGGCTCCCATAAGATTGCTGATTTGAGTACTAACAGTTACGTTAGATAAAATATAATCAACGAAAAATAGTCTGAATGACTCATAATTTAAAATCAGAGTCTATTTGTCTTAAAATACCGGAAATTATGAGATTATAAAAAACTGAGAGACAAGAATAAGCAATCCACATGTGAAACCCCAACATAACTCATGTGCCCTGTTAATGTTATAGTGTGTGCAACATTTAACTCCATGTCCACTAGTGAAACCCCACCATTACCCACTACTGTCAAATAGTGATAACTAACATGCTTGATATTATGAGTTCTTCGGCTCGGAGTTGGCAACTAATTGGCTAAACGTAAGCCTAGAAGATGACCAACAAAAAAAAACCAAACTTATATGTTACAACACAACAAAAAAACCAAACTCATATGTTACAACACAACAAAGGAAACATGTCCATTTCTGCTGGCTTTCTATTAGCTTCCACTTTCCGCACATACATGTCACTGGAATTAATTATTCTAAGATTAGATTCCATTCTCGTGAGTCTGATCAACAACCGTTCTTGTTTATCAGATTATTTTTCTCTCTCACAATTTCATATATAATATATATGTATATATATCTATAATTATATTATGGAAATCTCTTTGTATAGTTGTACAAGTTGGAATATTATTAATAAAGGATATATAATATCAAATTATCCTTATGTTGAAATTGTTTTTTTTTTCTTCCTCTCGTTACTTCTGGTCAATTAGTCTAACGACCACCCAATTTCTGAAATTCATCAATGAACAATGAGATAATGAGATGAGAATTCTATATATACGAGAGAATATATTTGAAATCTCATAAATGGGCAAAAATAAAATAAAATAAAATGCAATTATCATTAAAAAGAGGTGTAAAATGATATCCTCAAACATTGACATCAACTTAATTGGGTGTCAAAATTTGGTGGGAAAAGGTTAAGAAGTTAGCCCCCCAAGTCCAAACAAGAGAAGCTAAGCCACTCTCTACCTCATCTACTACACTTATCTTCCTCATCAATGGAATTAGCAACCACAACCCCACCAATGGCAAAGGATTGGTACTCGTGGCTCCGAAAGGCTTCCCTCGAACCCTCGCCTGCTTCGGATTATGCTCTTTTGTTTTCACAAAACGAGCTAGAGGAGGCAGACGTAGCGGAATTCGACCACGAGTTCCTCAAGAGCATGGGCATCTCCATAGCCAAACATAGGCTTCAGATCCTCAAGTTGGCGAGAAAAGAAAAGAAAGTCCTAACAAAGCCGATGTTTGCGTTATTGTCGGTCATGGGCAAGGCAAAAAGGAGCATGTCTAGACGCTTGATTGAGTTGGTCAAACCGGAGAAAAACGCAATTGTGTTGGTTAAACTCAAGGACAATTCGTGCGAAAAGAAGGGTTGGAAAGATACCATCTTGAAGAAGAACAATGGATTGATGACGTCAAAGCAAGGGAGGCTTATGATTACAAATGGGGACGTACCACCTTTTCTGTCTCCTGTGTATAGTATTCTGAGGAGCAATATTGGTGGTGACAAAAAAGGTGGCGGCCGTGGCGGCGACGACGACCACGACAATTTCAAGTGGGATTCTATGTTTGCAAACTTGAAGCCAACTTGAGTATGTGCAATTCTACTAGTTCATGATTCATGTGTTGTGGTTTACTTTCTTTTATTTCTTCCCATTATATATGAAAGTTCCCATAGTGCTATGACTTTTTCTTTCCTAGAATTAGTGTTGGGATCTTTGTTGTGTAGAACAATTAATTATAAGTAGTTTTGAGCAATATTTTTGAGCTATGAGTGGTTGTGTGAAACTTGACTGCATTAGAATCAAAATTTAGACTTGATTTTTGGTTGAAACATGCATTTTTATTGTTGATTTTATGTATCTTAGGTTGGGAAGAACATGATGGAATTAAAGGGATTTTGGTGGGTAGTAGGTCGGGTGCTTTTGTGCTTGAATCTTGGGGTTATGAATTTCAACTAGAATTAATGGTGGTTGTGCCTGAGATAATTGGTGTTTGGTGGTGTGGTTGAATCAACTTTTTTTTTTTTTTTTAAAGGTAAAGTTCTTAAGTTCTTTAATTAGACGCTGAATTCCATTATTGTTGCCCTTAAACACCAAGTATATACCATCGGGCTGGTTGTTGACCAAATATATATGCTATTGTTTTTTTTTTTTTTTTTTGATGACACGAGAACTCACCGAATCATCGCCCGTTGGACGCCAGTCCGGCTACAAACCCCAGGACGGTTCACTCTGCTTGCACCAGGACATAGTTTGTAATTAAACATAGCTCGGGTTCGATTCCTTTGTTCCGGGAGGAACAGTTTCCCATCATATTGCATGGGGACATTATGTTAAAAAAATGAATTTGTGATTTACGATTAACTTGTTGTTAGGTTACGACTAATTTAGGGTCAATTTGGTATTAAAATTGTAAAAATGATACATCATAAATTCAGTACAAGCATATAAAAATAAATTAAAATTAAAAACATAATTTATTGGGCTAATCATTTGTTGAAATAAAATTGCGATGAACTAATAGGTTTGTTTAGCAAACGTGTTCGGCTAATTAATTGGTTGTTGATGAAATCAATTCTTATGGTATTTGATTTGAAGCCTCTAGAATTAATTCTTATGTGTTTGCGGTACTTAACAATAAGTCCGAATTTCAATGTTCCATCATACGTACCAATATCGTGAGTTAACACTTTAAAATGTTGTATGTTCATGAAACGGGAAGTTGATTTACTCATTGTACTTAATTTGCTTCATAATAGTAACTAATCCAATTTTACGAAAAGTGTGTATATGTTAGGAAGCTGACTACATCTGTGTGGATCATACCGACATATGTAAATAACTCAGTTCAATAGATTAATGAAGTTATGGTTGGTGATCAGTTGTTGTCGGTTAATATGCCACATAAATTAGTTGAGACATTACAACAAACCCAACTGTAAAGATAGAATCTTACTACTTATTCCAAAAAATAAAGACATAATCTTACTATAGCGTCGGAGTTGAATTGTCAAAACTTTCTGACATATTTAATTTACTTAAAATATAGTCATGACTCATGACTGATGGGCAATTGGGCACTGATACGATTTCTACCATATCTTAGAAAGAATTACTGCACTAATAAAAAATCAGTCAAAAAAAGATATTCTCAAAACTTGATTCTACGGCTACTAATTGTTAACACTAATTGTAGGCGGCATAGAGAGGTGTATAACAGCAATTAGAGATCAGGATTTTTTGGTGTCTCGTAAACATAAATGAAATAATAAGCAAAGCAAAATTATTGGGTACTAATTTATCTTTTAAGCTTACACTTCAAAAATTGGATTACCTAACCAAAACTACTTGGGTTCCAATTAACACTTAAATTTATCTTCTAAAAGTTAGAATTCATTAATACGGGGGATTATTAGCACCAAAAGAAGAGCAAAATGATTTCAAATCTAAGAAAAAATGGTTTAGAAGTTTATTATATGTCATCAACATTGGCAATTTATTATGAGAATTATATTGGGACGAGGGGGCTTTTCAGAAATTGCAACACTAACGATACTTTAATAACACTGACATGATACAAACGATCGGAAGTACACAAACGGTGGAATTGTTTTTTGCAAAATCCCTGAAAATAATTCACCAAATAAAATTAAAGAATATACGAGGCTAATTAGGACTGTCAGGTTCTACTCATGATCAGATGATCGTTTGATGTTCGTTCGATTTTGCTCAGATCGTGACTCATATAAGTTTGTAACGAGACGAACACGAGTAAAGAAATAGACTTCACGAATTAAATGAGCCGAGCACGAGCAGATCCTGTTTGCTCGATTGCTTGCTTGGCTACTCGATTATACATAAATACATATATTTATATATTTTAGTTTTATAGTATTCACAGACAACTGATGACTCAGTAGTTAAGTTGGCATTGTTTCAGGTAGAAGTGTCTAGAACAACATGAAATCACTGTTAACTCAATTTATTGATTATAATTGTTAAATAATAATTACAAATATAGAACATCAACAACAAATATTCTAATCACTCTATTTCCTCGTGACCACCGCAAACACAAATTAAGCCAATATGATCCAAAAAAACAGTACAGGATCTGTCAAATCTTGCACTAATTTTTTTGAAAGGAAGGTAATGCTCCAATTAACATGAGTGGATCAGTGGAGTGGTGTATTATTTATTTTAAGATGACCCAAAGCCCATGCAGGCCCAAGAAAAAAGAAAAATGAAAGTAATGCTTCGAATCACGTTAAAAGAAGTAGCCCAATCAACAACATAAGGTTGTGTTTATGTCAGCAGAAGGGGATATAAAATGAGTGTAGATGGGATGTCAGAAAACATGAGTTGTGTGCTTGAGGTAATGATTCAGCTAAGGGAAATGTGGTCTTTTTTGGGCTCTTTTGTAAAACCTGGGATATATCTGGAGATATAATGATACACTACATGTCTCCCCAGATATATCTGGTTATCCCCAGATATATCTCGTTACCCCCAGATATATCTGGTTACCTTAGATATATTTGGTTACCTTAAATATACATTAAACCATATATTCAAATATATTTAGAGTAACCAGATATATCTGGGGAGACATGGAGTGTCAAAGATCATTATATCTCCAGATATATCCCAGATTTTGCAAAAGAGTCCAAAAAAGAGCCCAACTAGCATTGCTATTTTGTCAATTATGATTTTCGTAAAATAAAAAAATACAGCATTGTCCTTTCATGTCCCATATTCAGTTAATCTACTTCGGTAAGCTTCCTTACTGTTTGGTCTAACGACAGTAAAGTCTCTTTCAGTAACACTCGATAACTTAAGCAAATAAAAATCACTGTTGAGCATTGAATTAAAAAATATCTACCTTGAATGGTAACAATACAGATGTTTTACGAAACAAAAGAAAAACAAGAAAAGGTCTCATGAAAATTTGTCTACCAAGGTTCACAAGTAGCTGATATATGGATTTTCTTCGTAGTTGCACTTCACGGTGTCTTGTACTTATACTGTAACATCCTCAATAACGGGAAAATTTAAACCAATTATCAAGAGATAACCAGAGGATATTACTGAAACATACACGAGGTGCACCAATATATACATAACATATATCTGAGTTTGTCAAAAATGTGATTACATCAAAATGTTATAAAATAAGTACAAGTAATCTGATTAGTAGCATATCATGCATCATATTCATGCTATACATCATTTATTTTACTCCAATATTGTGCTACTCGAGTTGTTGTTTGTAGTGTTTCAGGAGTTAGGTAATAAAAAAGTGGAAGGGAGCAAAAATGACCTAAATGTAACAAGTATGGACTGATTTGGAAGGTTCTGGACATATTTGTAATGCACAAGGGCTGGATCGCAAATCAGGAAGTACCCAAGTGCAAATCCGAATGGACTTGATTATGAAGTGCAAATCCGAAGGGACTTGATTTTGAAGTGCAAAATATGGTGACACGTGACTTAAATCAGACTCGTATTTTGCCAATTAAACTCAAAGTGATTCAAGCCAGCATACCAAAACTTCATCACACGTGCCAAGTGAAGAAATAAAGCATCACACAAAATTTCAACCCGATCGGACACATTTGATCCGCCACTGGGGGATCAAAATGATCCAAATGGGCTGAAATTTCGGTCGGGGTTCGGGTTGTCGGGTTAGAGCACTCCTAGACTATCAGATATAATTTAGAGTCGTCCGATTATTGCCAGATTGATCATAACCATGTATTAGTTTATATAAACCATTGCAATCCCTCATCTACCTCTTCTTGCTCCTTCCCCCCATTAGAGTAGGTTTTAGTTTCCTATTTTAGTAGTGTAATAAGGGGGTTGGAGATGAGAAAATTTTGTATTTTGGTTTCTTAATCTAGTTTTGTTCTTGTTCTTTACTTTGATGCAATTTCCTTTATATTGTTGTTTGCTGCTTCATTTCTATTTTGGATTTATGTTCTTTTCATGTTTTCTTTAGTGTAGAGATGAGTATAGAGTAGTCTATCCCCATGGGGGTGGAGAGGAAAGTGTTTGATTATGTGATGGATTAGTGTGTGTGTTAATCTTAATCATTTGCGCCTTACATGATTTCCATAGTCATCTAATGAGTTTCACTCTTATCTTTGATGTGCTAATGCTCTTGAATGAAACTTAGCACATGCTTAGATCAATGAACTTATTTTATGGGGAATGATGATGTTAGGATAATGATGGAGTGGAAGAAGGAAACAAGGCATGTGCTTGCATGTGCTCATGTTGGCTTTATCCAAATTAATGTCTTTTATGTTTTAATGATTGTGATAAATCTTATTTCATGTGGAGACATAGTTGGATTTGAGTCATTTTACATGTGAACATATTAGCTTCATTTCAATTATTATCTTGTATGTTGTAATGATAATGTTTTATCTTATTTCATGTGGAGGCAATGCTGGAATCGAGTTTTGTGGATTTCATGTATGACATGTTTTGATGAGCACATTTGAACACACAAACAACACACATTTTTGTATTCACATTCTTTCTCTACCCCCCGAGGGGTTTAGTTTTATTGCTTGTTTTTCCGATTTCCCGCATATTGTAGTTTAATTTCGATCACATCTCTCTTTTCTTCTCCCTCACTCAAGTATTGTGAATCTGACTCACACATGCTTCCTATGGACTGACCCGTATTTGCCACCACTTCAACGTGGCCATGTACTTGCGGTTATTTTAACCGATTCACATCATAATCACTACAACCTCCAAAATGATGGACAAACAGGATCCGGTCCCTAGTCAGCTCCACTGCAATCACCACCATCTACTGCCGCTCATGCCCTGAAAAGTAAACATGCAACTATGCCTGAGTTTCCATAAGGAAACCCGTATGTCAACTCCCTAAACATGCATGAACAAAACAACATACAAGAATCACATGGTTTACAAACTACTGTAATTAAACATCATTGTCAAGCTGCACTCCAGTGCTCTTTCACCCACCCACATCAACACAGTTAACTACGGGGCTCCACGGGTCTTTCACCCAACCACTGTATCACACAATTCACAACGGGACTTCAGGGCTCTTTCACCCAACCACTGTATCACACAATCAACTACGGGACTCCAGGGCCTTTCACTCGATCACCGTACTATAAAATAGGGAAACAATGGTTGACCGAACAACGCACGCCAATCGACTGACTCCCTTAAAAAACATACATGGCTCAACCGTAATCTAGCCAGTCGAACGAAACCAACATACTGTTGGTTTTTTGGCATTAATCTATGTTTTGATGATTTAATCAACCTAATCTTAATTATAATCATGTAGAGTAGTACACATATTGCATTGCATATATATCGCTTTGTGCTAACCTCTACAGGTGATCGAGACTCAAGGAAGAAAGGAAATCAAGTCAAGACATGTAATCAAGCTCCTTTGAAGACATGTATTTTGTATTTTCTTTGAGTCTTAGGAACATGTGTATATTGAGCATAATTGAGTTAAAATCAACTTAAACATACACTAGGTTTCTCATAAAAGTCACACACGAAATTTCACATAATTTGGACTTCAATAGATCACCCAAACTTAGACCGGAAAACACTAAACTTGAACCCTCACTGTTTGCCCACATTCGGTCGACCGCAACAGGCCGTTCGGTCGACCGGATGATCAAGGTATTCTGTTTTTGTTTCCCTGTCTAGTTTCGGTCAACCGCACCATCTCTTTCGGTCGACCGTTTGAACTCATTTTTCCGACCGTTATTTTTGTCGTATATACCCAACGGTCGTATTCGTAATAAAACAAAATACACCCCCATATACTTTGATCAACGGTTGAACCATCTACCCTGTCCGGTCGACCGTTTTATCTGGTCAAAATTACCTGCTATCGATCGATACAATTTTGGTCAACCGATCCAAATTTCCCTCTATCGAAACGTAAGTTCGGTCGACCGGTAACCCTGTTCGGTCGACCATTTACCTAATAAGACTTAAGTGTTCAGTCGACCATTCCATATTTCGGTCGACCGTGTCCTTAACGAACCTAAGAGTTTGGTCGACCGTTGCACCTCTCGGTCGACCGTTTCTGGATAGATTTGCAGCCCGATTTTCTGCTTTGTATGCTTTGCACAAAACCCAATCAAATCTTGTCCAAACGGCTAGAAATCTTTAGGAGCTTATAAATAGAGGATCAAGACTTGTTGTTAATACAACTCTCCAACTTCCAATTGTCCAATTCATTAGAGAGAAACTCTCAATCCTCAAAGCTCCCAATTTCACTCCACAAGCCTAAATCCACACTTAGTGATCATATACTCATCCTACTCAAAGTGTGCTCAATTATAGAGTGAATCCCACTCAGTTACAATTGTTGTCAAAGGAAGCAAGGACTTCGGTGAAAGCCCGGAGTGTCCCTCTCGGATTGTGAGAGGAAGAAGTCAAGCTCGCGAGGGTGTTCGCGGAGTTTGTTTTGTAAAAGGTGTTCTCTCCCGGCCCGGAACGGGGAGTGGTTAGTGAAGACGTAGGCGGAGCTCGCGGAGTCGAGCAGAGCTTACAAGAGAGGACTAGGACACGGGTGGGGTGCCGAACCTCTATAAAAATCCCCCGTGTGATTGTGGTTTGCTTTTCGATTCCTTTACTTGCTTGTTTTATTTAAATTCCGCTGTGCATATCTTGATTGCTTAAACAAGTAGGTAATTAGCCTTAATTGTGGACCCATAGACCCACACGATCCTACACATACAATCGGTTGAACCAAAAGTCTTGAGTGGTCGACCATTTGGATGGTCAATGCCCTGGTTCAACTAACAAAACGACCAATTGGTCCAACAAATCATATAGGCGGTCGACCGTTTGGACTGTCTATGCCTCAATTAACATTAAAATAATCATCCCAACATTCGAACGACAAAAAGGAGACCCAATCAACTGAAAACAAGGATTTCCGACGTTTTCTTAAAATCCACAACCGGTCAAACAATGACACGAACTGGTTGAACAAATTTTAAGTTAACTTAAGCTATCGGTCGAACAGATCATATAGGCGGTCGACCGTTTAGTGGTCTAGGCCTAAACCGACTTGCTACAAGTGCAATCGGTCAAACTAGTCATCAAGGCGGTCGACCGTTTGGATGGTCTATGCCCCCAACTGACTCACCAACAATGCCACCGATCGAACGACAAAAGGGACATGTTCAACCGAAAATATCATAGTCCACCTGAAATGCCTAGCCGGTCGACCATCCAAAGGCATTGTTCGACCGGTGCAAGGAAGAAACCCGCATTTACACTAGCATTGGTCAACCAAGACACAATCTGGTCGACCATTATTTAGCAGCATCCCGTTGCATAACAACCTCCGACGAGCCTAACAGCCATCGTCGACTAAATCCACCACTCACACACCTCAGGTGATATTAAAGAGAAACTTAGCATACATTTAAGGCTTGAAGAAGCCTCCGAAGAAAATCCGACGATCACCTCCTCACAAGAAGCTCTTCTTCTCCGGCAAACTTCTCATACGAACTACAACCGCCACAACTCCGGCAACAACAACTGTGACTCCTTGTTCGCCGATCACCACACTTCGCCGGAGCTTCAGATGGCTGGGGGAGAGAGTGGGAGAGAGAGAAGAAAAATGATGGTAGAGAGAGAGTTACCTTTATATAAACTCCTCATAACACATCCACCAATCACAAGCCTCCACATCATCAACACAAATTCATCGATAAACACCCATCAACCACCAAAACACAATTAACTCCTTAACCAAGGTTTAGGATCTCACATGTATTCTATAGTCGTTACCTAGGCATGTGGGAATCACAGTTCGGTTCTTACAAATCAAGAATCAAATATAATTTAAAATTGACATTTAAGAACTTAGAATCGTCATATTAAGGTTAGGGTAAGTATGAGATTTGATTAAATTTGTTAATACGAACCATAATTATCATATAGGTTGATGTAGGGCCGTCAAGTTCTACTCGTGATCGGAAGATCACTCGATTTGCTCGGATCATGACTCAGATCGGTTTGTAACGAGCCGAGCACGAGGAAAGAAATCTGTTAGACGAACTAAACGAGCCGAGCACGAGCAGACCCTGCTCGTTTAGCTGTTCGATTATACATAGATACATATATTTTAGTTTTATAGTATCCACACACAATTGATGGCTCAATGGTTAAGTTGGCATTGTTTCAAATAGAAGTGTCCGTACATACATCAAATCACCGTTAATTCAACTTATTGATCGTGATTGTTAAATAATAATTACAAATATAAAACATCAACAACAAATATTTCTCATCACTCTATTTCATCAATGCCCATCACAAACACAAATTAAGTCAATAGGATCCAAAAAAACAGTAAGGATCTGCCAAATCTTCCACTATTTTTTTTGAAATAAAGGTATTGCTCCAATTAACCCGAGTGGAGTGGAGTGGTTATTATTTAAATGAAGGTAATGCTTCCAATCACGTTAAAAGAAGAAGTAGCCCAAGCAAAAACATAAGGTTGTTTTTAGTCTGATACCGGTGAAAGTTGGGGTTATGTCAGCATAAAGGAATATAAAAGGACAGGAGATGGGATGTCAGAAAACATGGTTGTGCTTGATCCATTGATGCAGCTAATGAGGTTATAACTCAGGCTTGTCAATTGCTGGTTGAAAACTAATTCCAAATCCCAACGAGCTCTCGAGCAAACAAAGTGGCTCGCTAGCAAAGCAGGGGTTGAGTCGAGCATGAGCAGTATTTTGGCTCAAAACTCTTATCGAAAGAGCATTGAGTATGAATATTTTTTTATCGAGTAAATCTTGAGCATACTTGGTTCGCTCGTTTAGAAATCAATTACACCTCTAGATTAATATGCCCAATTTCATTGGACCTAAAAATACTAGCCTAATTTTCCTCTACCTTTAGTCCATAGATATTGTGCTCATTCGTTTTTAGTGCTATAAGAAACACAACAATAATTGCAGTTGATTCTTTTTTCCTGTTTTCCAAATTAAGGGTAAACTACAAAAATAATTTTTCGGAACACGTAAATTATAAAGATAATAATATCATTGACATGCATTGACTGATTTATAGAGAATAATGTTTCTTGTGAATTTTGTTTCTATCCGAAGGATCAAATTCTGTTAAACATTTTGACATAAAAGTATAGTTAGTAACTATCGGTTCAAAGTGCGGTAACTTTGCCTTGAAATCAATTCATATTCTTAGAAAACCAACTACCGGCAAACAAAATCGGATTTATTTAGATAACTTGTGTTTTAAGGTTTAAAAATACCAAATTTTAGGATTCAATACTCAACTGTTTGGGGATAGTTGCAAATCTCAAAATTCCTGATGAGTTTCTGTAACATCCTAAACACAGCGGAAAATTTAAAATTTTTATAACACACAATCAACAGAGCATATTACGCAAATACTGAACATAGGTGCACCAATATATATAATATATATATATGAACATCAGAGTATTTCAAAGTTGTGATTACATCAAAAAGACTATACAAATGGAAGCAGTAATCACTCGACCTCAACTGGGAGAAAGCTGGATCCGGTAGCGGTGCTCCTCTCCTCGGTCACCACCCCCTATCGCAGCTCACGGCCTGAAAGTAAACATGCAACAATGCCTGAGTTTCCTGAGGAAACCCCGTATGCCAAACTCTAAATACATGAACTGAAAGACGTCCTAGCATACAATTCTACTAAACAAGAAAAGAATCTCAAATAAACGGCTAGGCTTCAGGGCTCTTTCACCCAACCACAGCACACACCACGGTCACGGGGCTCCAGGTCTAATCTCAACCAACCACCGTACCACACACTCGTCGCCAAGCTGGGCTCCAGGTTTTTTCAACCAACCGCAGCTACCACGACACGACCAAGGGCTCCAGGTCTATTTTCAACCAACCCAAACGTCTAAGGGCTGCAGGTCTTTTTCAACCAACCCCTACACGCGGTCCCTGCTCAGGCTCCAGGACGTTTTCAGCCAACCTGAACGCACTACGGAGCTCCGGGTCTTTTTCAACCAACCCCGCACAGACTAGCTGGGCTTCAGGTCTATTTTCAACCAACCGCAGCTCTCACACAGTCACGGGGCTCCAGGTCTCTTTCAACCAACCGCCGCAACACCACAATTCTAAGCTGGGCCTCAGGCCTATTTCAGCCAATCCCAAGCTCACACACGGTTACGGGGCTCCAGGTCTAATCTCAACCAACCACCGCAACCCTCGTGCACCTAGCACACTTGCCGGAAGAACATCGGCACCACAACTCGCCCCACACGGACGACCACAACAACAACACCTCCATAGTGCAAAACTGGACACAAACGGTCGACCGAACCAAAAGTCTCGGTCGACCGAATCAAGCAAAA
Source organism: Triglochin maritima (assembly GCA_963682175.1). Taxonomy (NCBI): domain Eukaryota; kingdom Viridiplantae; phylum Streptophyta; class Magnoliopsida; order Alismatales; family Juncaginaceae; genus Triglochin; species Triglochin maritima. The sequence goes on from OY821773.1 coordinate 12,009,430, forward strand.
TACAGGGCAATCACATTGACCGGCACTCCATCAGTCGACCGATTCCACCCACCGCACTCGTTCGGTCGAACCAAAGTCAATGGACGGTCGACCGTTTATATGGTCAACTCCCAGGTTCACTGAAAAAACGACTATTCGGTCGAACGGCAAAGGGGGCCCGTTCGACCGAAGTCACCAGGAACAAATCCCACAACTCCACAACGAATTCGGTCGAACACCCGAGCACTCTCAGTCGACCGAATCCCACCAGGGAATAATCCCTCACTCGCACCACGAATCCGGTCGAACACCGAGACCTCCACGGTCGACCGAATTCCACCAGAGCGTTCCCCACGCTCAGCACACAGGTCCGGTCGACCGAAACTACATTCGGTCGAACCGACCACTATTCTCACTTAAGTCACGGTCGGACGAAGTCAATGAGCGGTCGACCGTTTGGATGATCAACGCTCCCAACCGACTTAAGACAGTGCACACGGTCGAACGACAAAGGGGACCTGTTCCACCGAATCTCACCAGGCTTGCCTCCCATGCATAATTGGTTGACCGCCCCTGGGGCATCGGTCGACCGATTTGAGGCAGAACCCTAATTCTCTTCACGAACGGTCGACCGTTTGCACCAACCGGTTGACCGATCAGGCAGTGAAATCTGTTGCACATTTACTCGCGACGAGCCGAAAGGCCTACCGTCGACTTCCAAATACTCACACTAATTAAGTGAGCGAGCTTGACATACCGGAAGGCTTGAAGAAGCCTTTGAAGAACCGCGACGACGCCTCCATGAGCATGTCTCCCCAAAACACGATCCGTCGACGAACCTCGCGTCCAAACGACGATCAATCGCCTCCTCTACGGTCCACACTCACGAATCCACCTCCGTCAACCTCCAACACCCAACCATGACCACAGAACACAAGTTAGGTAGAAGGAGAGAGAATCCAAGCAAAAAGGGGACGGATTAGCACCTAACACAACTCACCTCCACGCATGGCTCCGAGTTCCACTCGCCGGAGACCACCTCTTCTTCCACGCCGGAGCACACCCACTCGCCGGAGCTCAACCTAGGAGAGAGAGAGAGTGAGACGTGTGTGAGAGCAAGGTAAGGGAGAGAGAGAAAATCACCAAATAAATATCTCCTCCCAAACCAATCCTTACCATCCATCTCCATCCTTTCCATCTCCACCACACATCTCATCTCCTCTCCATCTCAACCCTTCATCCATCCAATCCAAGTCATCCATCTCTATCTCCCCTAATCTCCACCTAAACCACATCAAAGCACAATTAAGATTAGGATTAGGATAGAATTCTACAGTTTCGTATCCAAACCTCAAACCTTATGTTTTACCAAATTGGATTTTGAGTTTTATTAGTCCTCGTGAAAACTCAAATCTCAAAACTCATCTTTGGTATGTTGAAAGTTAGAGTTTGTGTTTTGGTGAATGTTGAAACGGCTCGATTTAATTTTCAACTTATAAATATCAACTCGTTTTACTACTTCCTCTATACGTCTTTCTTCTCCGGAAAAAATGGTAAAAAAATGGCAAACTTCCATTAAAAATTTTGATTCGTCAATGAAATTCACAAACTACGCTCCATCGATTAGTACGAATATTTGTAGAAAACCTTAAGTACGCTACATTAATATATAAACTACTGAAGAATAAGAAAACTTCAAATTAATATCTAAGATTCTCAACCAGAAGAACTAAATCGTCTTCACATGCCCAAACGTGCAAGGCAAGAATTGTATTCTTCGAGTTGAGGAAATTCCCAATTAGTCACATCTCTTTGTCCCCATCTTCCATGCAAGTAAAGATTCATGCATAATCCTAATCAAGGTTTCAATTCCAAGAACTTGTCTCCCTCTCGCTTTCCCATTTGGACAGGATAAATTAATCACCAACACGTCTAGATTTTGAAGAAGTTAATTAGCAACTCCAAATTGTCACAATTCGTTGTCACCACACTGTTGACAGGTTGAGGATGGAATGGCTTATGGCTTCCCATGTTAGAGCATGTTTAACGGGGTCGTACCCCACCCCACGATCGGCGACAACTCCTTCTTAACAGGGTCGGGGGACGACCCCCACCCGGTCAGTCGCTGGATGATCGAGACGATGAGCTTGTACAATCCGGTTTGTCCAAATAAATAAAGTATATGCAATAAAGAAATACGAGATTTATTGTTATTTTATTTTTTTACAAATAGATTATTATTATTATTGTTGTTGTTTTTTGTAAATATAAATGATTTTGAAATAGAATAAATATTAAGAAGAAAATTAATAATGTGGAAAGAAAAAGTATGATGACATAAGTCATGGTTAATTGGTGAATAATGAAGAAGAAATATGACATTTTGGTCATGATGATGTGGTGGGAAAAGTAAAAAAGAAAAGAAATGGATGACTTAGGTCATGGTTGTGTATGCTCTTAATTGGAAGTCTAAATTATCTCTGTTGTCCGGTGGAAGTTAACGACTCATGTTGTCGTCTTTGTGAGGTAATATTAAAAATTTAAAAGGACCAATAACCTAATGAATAATACAAAATTGTGATTATAACTTATAAGGAATGGCGGTGCCCACGTGTTGAGAAGAGGTGGGACGATCTCTATGGATTTTTTTTAATCCTTTAAATTTTGACACTTGAATTATGGTATTTGCCCAACTTTGTAAGTTCGATTCTGATCCTTCAGGTTTTTGACCACTTAAATTTTGACCCCCTTTGAATATTCCAACAACAATATAAATAGATGAGATTTTGTACAATTAGCCTAGTATATTTATTTACCTACTTATGGGTAAAGTACTTAATTAGACTCCAAAGCATATCAAAGTAATGAATTTCAAATTATTCTTATATTTGTCTTTTCGAATTCCTACCCCACTTACTTAAATTCCTCACTAAGAAAATGTAAAATAAAACCAAGACTAAACAAATACGAGAAACACGTCAAACCTTATCCAAACTTTTTTTTAAAGACAATGAGGAAAACACATTCCAGAAAATGTAAAACCTAGCTATCGAACTCCGAACAAAAATAATGAAAAATAACGGAAAAACACAATCTAAAAACGTGTAGAGCATGTGAAATCTCAATGGATAATAGTAATAGAAACAAATTAGAATGTGTGAAACATATCAAACTTTAACAAAAAATAATGAAAAGTCATTTTTGTGTTAACGTGTGAACCATATTGATCAAAATCTAATATATATAATAAATAAAGTGCCAATAAAAAACATACATTGATCTTATCTAACATCATTATTACCGTGCCAGCACGACAAAAAAGAAGACCAACTTGACATACTTTGTGGCATAATCATCAACTTAGTCTTAGTCCAGGTTGTCCGATTCGACTTGCTTATGGTTGGAAATGGTTTTGAAACTATCTTAAGTTGTTAACATGTCCATACAATTTTCTTCACTACAAGTTGAAGAGTAAAGCCTTACTTAGACTTTGAATTTGTAGTCGTAGTAGTCCGTTGTCCTTCACCTGTCATCACTAAACAAATAAATTATTCCGGAAGTTTAGTAGTGTTCGAGATATTTCCTAAATAAATGGAACGACACCATATACGTATTTTTTGTTGGGATTACTGTAATAACCTTAATCTAAACATCCTAATTAACCTAAACTAAACCTAATTAACCTTAATTAAGCCGTGAACAGTAAAGCATGAGGTGGAGGTTTGGATAAGAATTAGATTTTTAGGTTTTAGCTATAAATAGAAGTGTTAGGTTAAGAAAAACGTTTTTCTCATTGCTTGAGTGTTTCAGAGGGTAAGAGAGGCGATTTTGGAGGAAAAGAAGAAGGAGAGAATGAGGAGAAGAAGAAGTGAAGGTGGAGAGTTGGGTTACGCTTGTCAAAGCTTCGGAAGCTTCCACAAACTTCAAAAAAGTATGTCAATTCTTCATTATAACTCACATAAGCTTTGTGGGTGTTGGGGATCGACGTTGGTGTCAAATTCCCCGTCGAATTGCAACCTATTCAGAGGTTGAAGACGACAATCGGTCGACATGTGCCTATGGGCAGTCGACCGATTCTATTATTATATTGATTTGCACCCGCAAACGGTCGAACGATGTCTGAGCACGGTCGACCGTTATGCCAGATTTGTGCAGGAAAAAAGGTTGATGTTGTTATCGGTCGAACGGATCCACTTCGTCGGTCGACCGAAACAATGAGAATAGGTCGGTTGGGGATTTTGACTTATTAAACGGTCGAACATCCTTAACCTGGTTCGACCGATCTATTCGATGCTAAGTCGGTTGGGAGCTTTGACCATCTAAACGGTCGAGCACTCTTTAACTTTCGGTCGACCGACTGAGCATTTTAATTAAGCAGTAGAGTGCATGTGATGTTTCGGTCGAACTGTATCTCAGTTCCGATCGACCGAATATTACTTAGGCAAAATGCTGAAATCCCTGTTATCGGTTGAACGGACCCTTGGTTCGACCGGTCGGATATATAAATATTATAAATATTGTATAGCGTAGACCATCCATACGGTCGACCGCTAGATGACTTTTGTTCGACCAATTGGTCGGTAATTCGGTTGGCGTGGTTCGACCGAATGCATTGTTTGTACAGTACCGAGTACTGTGTGGAAGACCGGTCGACCGGTGTGCTTGTAGCAGTCGACCGATCTGCCGCAGGTTGGTGGATTTATCCACACGAGAGCCGTCGAGTATAGGTCGACTACCGGCTCCGAGGCGACGATCGATTACCGGCCTTGAGAGCTACGGATTTCACCTTCGATGAGGGCGTATTATTGTTGGCCTCTCATATCGAGCGGGGTGTGAGAGATGAGTGTCGTAAACCTTGGGTTGTTTGCTGGGGTTTGTCGGTAGGCCGAGGATGTTCCGGCAGGGTACGCGTCTGACAGTTATTGGGGGAGCAGCGGCTGCCGTCTGACCCGAGTTGTGCATTCGACAGGCTGGCTCGCTCCTTGTGCGGCGGCGTAGTACCAGGGTGCCTTCCTACGATGCTTGGGGAGCAGTGGTGCCAACTGACCCGAGGCGGATGATCATGCGCATTGCATTGCATTGTCTTTAATTTCCATTTTTGTATTTTAGGAGGTTTGACATACAGGGTTCCAGCAAGGAACTCAGGCATGTTTCAATTGTTTGCATTTCAGGTAGCGAGCAACATTAGAGTCGAGGTGGTGACCGAGGAGGGTGCCCCCGGGATGTGATCTTGTCTTCTCTTATTCTTTTTTGTTGAGGTAGTGATTACCCAGTTGTATTTATTTCGGTTGTAATCACAGTTGACTCAGATGTATTTTGACTTCCACGTGGATCTATATCTTATTTATATATATTTCTCTTTGTTGTCTCGTGACGTGCCCGGTGTTGACAGTTGATGGTCTTTTATATTGTTTAAATTTTCCGTTATTTTCGAGGACGTTACAATTACGTTAGTTTGTAATATTTGGGCTAAGTGTTAGATGTCCGTTAGAACTTAGAAGCAACAACAAGTTCGTTAGGAATTGGTTATCATTAACTGGATGTTCAAGCCAGTTCAACCTTAAAAACTAATGACACAAAAGGGTAATTGTCGAGTTACAAAGCTTATACATTCAAAATGCCAAAGGAAAATGAAGGCAAATTACAACTTACCCTTTAATATAACTATCGAGAAACACTTCATTGATGACTCTCTTAACCACTCAATGGTTGGCTGTTTGATGGACTCTATTTAAATAACATGATATGTTAGGTTTGACTCTAACAAGGTACTTGTTTTCTAATTTCCTAATGATCAGCTTACATTTAACTGATCTTCTCTAGTTAGACAAAGCTAGAAAAGTCAATACCCCACCAAATATTAACCAACTACCTTCACATGGTCTAAACTACTTAACATTAAATTCAAATTATATAACCAACTTGTAGTAATGAAAACAAAACATGTGACCTCGGATTGTCATCGTGAGATGAGAGCCTGTTGTTTAAGATTTACAACTCAGGGGGTAAAGTAACATATATTTCTCATGTATAGCTATATATAAAACTCCAAACTACTCAATGTAAATTCAAATTACTTGTAGTTATGAAAACAAAACATGGGAGACCCTCGCCCCTCATACTGTTATTATTGGAACATCTTTGAAATTTTGAAGGCTGACGAAGTAAAAGATAGTTCAACGTACTACTCATTTTAGGATTTCAACAAAAGGTTACATGTTCAGACTTTACCCAATGCAAGATGGGTGAAATTTCCTCTCTTCCTCTTCCTCGTCGAAGTTTATGTGCTACGTAAAAATAATAATAATGTATTTTTAAAAATAAAAAATAAATACCAGGTTAAACTTATCATCTCATACATATAGCTATATATTAATACAGAAAATGTTCATTACCCTTAAATTTTGTTGACACAAATTTATCTTTTTTAATAATTGTTGGATTTATGACCCCTAATCCAACCACTTATTAATGCCTCTACTAATGATGATATAGCGGAAATAAAATGAACAACTAGAGATTAGCAAACACAAAAAAACACTAGAGATTTTTATGCAAGTTTGGCACCCAAACTTGGTCATAATCATCTCTTGCAAGCCCCACTCGATCACACGAGTTCTGCTCATGACTTTGTTAATTTGATCTTCGTTCTGGTTCAAGATCAAGTCTTTACATAGCAAGCTCGCAAACAACATCGTCGAACTTGGTTGTTCCTCTCATAATCCGAGAGGGGGAATCCTGTTAAAGCTTGTACAACTCTTATGATTCAACAAAGTAGGAGTGTGAATCACTGATCTACACTCTAAATTTGAACACACTGGAGTAGAATAAGATCTGGGAACACAAGTGGAAAGGTTAATTAGGTTTAAGTGTCTAGGATTTAATCTTTAAAGTGTGAGAGGTTTCTTTTTTATCAATAGGACAATAGGGAGTGTAATAGTTGTCTTAAACTAAGGTTTGAATAACTATTTATAAGCTAAGATCCATATAGTCGTTGGGGCTAAAGACAAAACAATAAAATAAACAACTGAGAAAATGAGCAAAACTGATCTGCCAGTCGGGTGTCAATCAGTCGACCATTGGTCAATATTTCAATCGTTCACTTAAGTGGTATGTTAATGGTCGGATAAATATGCATAACAGTCAGACCAACACAATGTAAATTGGGAGTATGAGTACTGGAAATTGGATAATCGATCGACCGACATGTCAAAAACGATCGAACGAAAACATGAAAAGTTATTGTCTAGTTTTGGGTCTGATTCAATCGACCTTTAGCATGAAGTCCAAATTAAGTAAGACGTGTTCTTCAAGATAGTCATTAGGGAATAACGAAAAGAAAACGACTTGAAAATGAAATTTGAAAACCAAGGAACGGTCTGACAAAATTACCATAACGGTTAACCGTTCAACCAAATAGTTGTTGCTTGCAAACTGTCGGACAAAGGTAAGTTTCGGTCGACTGTTGTCCATAGACTGGTTGAAGTTGAATTTGAGTGATTTTCCGGCTATGATTTGAGTGATTTATTGGAATTCAACAAATGTAAGATTTGGTGTGTGACTTCAATGACTATCATCTTCTCTTTTCATTCATCGGTAAGTTATCGAAGAATCTTCCTCGTCATGTCTCATTTGTTGAAAATTTTACCAAGAACTTTGAGAGGGTTAGTAATTTCGGTAAAACAAGTGTTCATCTTACTTATGCCCTTACTGAGTTGCACAGTGAAGAGTTCATATGTATTCACGAAAAGAATATTTCTTATGTCTTTTGTTTTACTATAAGTTCACAGGAGATTGTTGTTCGTAGAATAAGTTCAATAATGTATTTTGATGTTATATTTTGACTAGTCGGATAGTCACAATCATTACTCAATAAGATTCCACGAAATTATTGAAGATGGTGCAATGGAAGTCCTGCTGGCACAACATGTCTTGTCGTCCCTATGATCTTATGAGAACAAGCTTAGAACTTAAATATATACTTTAAGTTTTGCACTCAACGTAATTGAATAATTGTGGTAATTTTATTATATTTCTCCATTTTAACTTAATTAAATTTCAAAATGCAATCACCAGGTTGTGATCGTTGATCTTAGTTAATTAAGACTATTAGACTAAGGATTTATATGGAGGAGGGAGGGAAGCTGCCAAACTTATACTAATTTTTTTTATAATATAAAGGTACCAATATTTATTGTAAACATGTCAAGGAGAGAAACATACGAATAAAATCACGTCATGTTTGTAAATTTTAAAGTTTGACTTACATTCGCTCATAGCTAAAAGGATAAATTATAGTTTATCTCCTTAATTATGACATAATAACCTTATGAACTTTAAAAAGTCACTCTCATATTCTTTAATTTTTTATTTATGTAACAGTTTAACTTATTCTTCATCAAAAAAATTTTAAGATACTCATTTTTTTTCTCAAATTTTTTCGTATTATTTGTCAAACATACTAATGATTTACTGTTATGGTAAAATTTGTATCAAATCATACGGCGGATTTGCTGCAAGATAGTCCAGAAGCAACCAATATGAATTCCAGCCAACATAAGGTGACCTACTTTAATTGATTCTAAACTACTAACAACTATAATGTTGACCCTTATTTTCCAATGTACATATTCACATAAGTAGAGTTACAAGCTCAAATCAAATGCATTAGATTGTGTCGTAGAAGTGTAGAACCCGTACTTACAAGTATTTAATTAAGTCACAGCCAACCGTGAAGAATTCAAACAGACACGATGAAGGAGGCATGAAAGAGATATATAGGTTGGCGAGTGGTCAAACCTATATAGCAAGGTCGTGTGCACTTGGTGGTGAGTGGTGACTACGTTTGACAGTGATCGTACACTGTATGTATTCTTGATTGGATTCTGAATTTTCAAAAATAAATTTGTTTTGGGTTTTCAAAATTTTAATAAGTAGGAAACACAAATAGAAGATAAGGGTGGATAATGCCCCATGTACACGTTCTGTCTCAGTTTAATTTACTAGTGAACACTGAAAAATAAAAAGAGACATGTAAAGGTCTAAAAAAACGTTTAGCATAATACATTTTTGAAACTATATACGTGTAACGTCCCGAAACGGAAAATTTAAAACTTAAAAGATAGAGATTAAGCACAATGACGTTACAAAAAACACACGCATATATAACCGGTAGTGTACCGTAAAGTACAAGATGTCAAGGTATGATTACATCAGCAAAAGATATACAATATGAACAATTGTAATCACACTAACCTCAAAAACAAGGAAAACGGGAACAGGATCACCTCCTAACGACGCACACGACCTGAAATGCAATAACATACTATGTCTGATTTTCCCATAAGGAAACCACGTACGTCAAACTCCTAAATTATGAATAGAACAAATATGAGACATGATATGAAAATGCAATATATAACAACCACCGTCCGATTGGGTTCTCGGGACTTCTCTCCCAACCACAGCCGATGCCACAACACGGGTCTCAAGGGTCCTCACATCACAACCCCACAACAACTCGTGCACACAAGGTATCTGCTGAAAAATCATCGGTCACAGGTCTCAAGGGTCCTCTCACCCCAACCCCACAACAACTCGTGCACACAAGGCACCCGCTCCTCAAAAGCCACAACCATGATCTCTCTTATGTTGGAATGTCTGTACCGTCGCCCCAAAAAGGTCGGGAACTCGTTGCCCTAGAGGCAGATCAACACAAAACTCCACACCCCCAATAGCTCATGAAACCGATGCACAATCTGGCCAAAACCAGTCGGACAAAACCACTACTTCGGTCGATCGAATCCCCCTCCAGAGGACTAGCCCAACCGAGAAACTCACCAACCTGTCAAACGACAAAGGGGACCCGTTCGACCGAAAACCACTAGTAAAATCCTCTTCTCGATCAAACAAGAGTAACGGTCGAACAATTTAAAACCTACGGTCGACCGGAAAAATGCAGTAAATACATATAGGAAACAAATTATACCGGTCGACCGAAACCACAAAGAGTCGAACAAACTTTAAGTTAAACATAAGTCATCGTTCGAATGAGATCTCAGAGCGGTCGACGGTTTTGTGGTCTACACCCCCAACCGACTTAAAACAATGCTTCGGTCGAACGACAAAGGAGACCTGTTTGACCGGTAACCACTAGAGCCTTCATCTTCTCACTCAAAAAGCATAACCGGTCGACCACCCAAGGGTATGGTTTGACCGGTGCGAGAGATAAATGTCAAAATTACACTACGACCGGTCGACCGAAACAAGCATTGGTCGACCGTTACAGTGCAGAAATCTGCTACACAACCTCCGACGAGCCTTTCGGCCTACCGTCGGCCACTCAAACACTCACACTAGCTTAGGTGAGCATAAAAGTAAAGCTTGACATACCTTTATGGCTTGAAGAAGCCTTTGAAGATCCAACCGCAAGTTTTTCCCTCAAGAAATCAATCTCCGGCAAAAATCCAACCGAGCAACGATCAACCAAACTCTGGCAAACGCGACCGCCACTCCGTGCACGATCTTCCCGGAACTCCAGGAATCCTTCGCGAACAGACTAGAGAGAGAGTTGAGAGACGAGTGAGAGAGAAAGAGAAACCAACCTTATATAAATCCTCCAATCAATCTCAGTCGTCCATCTCACCAACTCTAATACCTCCTAAATAATCACTAATCAAGCCCAAAACATGATTAGTGCAAAGCAAGGGTTTAGGATATTACAATACGTGCTTTATGGGTATTTTTATTATTTTGTAATGTCACTTTTAGAGTTTTCTTAAACGTCTAATTTAGTTATACTATCACCCACGTCAGAAATTTGACTTTTGCATTCAACTGTCCCAGTGAATCACTTATGTGAACCACCATAAGTCAAAATCACTATATACAACTATACAAGGAACCCCAGATGGTAAACTTACTACCAATATGTGGTTCAAAAGGATGACAAGTTCGGGCAGTTGGATTTTTTGGCGGGGGACTCATATCCTAAAACAGTGGGCATAACCTGGAATTTTTTAATTAATAAAAAGTAAATCAAAAATTAAATTTTTAGAAGGAAAACAAGTGAGGATTTCGAAGACGTCACTAGGACCTGGTAGACCCGAGGGGTGGAAAATTTTCAAAATAATATAATAAAAAGGAAAAAATTTCAAAATAATCAAAAAAAATAAAAAAATTGTAAAAATATGCACTTCAGAAACTTATTTGGCAAAATATGCACATTGAAAAACGGCACCTGAGATACCGTTTTTATTAAGTAAAAACGGTATCTCGAATGTCGATTTTTAACCAAGTAAAAAACGGCACTACTAGTGCCGTTTTTTACCCGAGGTGAAAAACGGTACCAGTAGTGCCGTTTTTTACTTGCTTAGAAAACGGCACTACGGGTGCCTTTTTACCCTATATAAAAACGGCATCCGAGATGCCGTTTTTAGCCTAGGGTTAAAAACGGCACCAATGCCCCCCTTTTCTCCAATCTTCCCAAAATTTTTGGTGTTTCTTCCTCTCCCTCTCTCCTGCGATTTCAGGTATTTTTACATCATTTTTTGTTAAGATTTTGCCTTATTAGTTTGTATTTATGTACATTTGATTGGTTTGGTTAGGATGTGTGTGGATTGTTTGATTTAAAATGGATTCGATTGATTGATATTTGGTTGATGAGTTTACCATAGTTTGTTTAATTAATCTTGTGTGGATGATGTTATATTGTTATTATTAATAATCTTGTGCGGATTTGATGATTTGATTAATAGATCAATTAATCTCAAAAGTCCAAATATAATAAATTTACATTGTTTGGATTTGTGTTAAACCAATTAAATTGAATAATCAATGTTGTAGTCGTTGAAATTAGATTTATTGTGGATAATGTATTGAATCTGTTTAGATTGTATTATTTGAACTGAATAGTATGTAATATTATTTTTTGTTAATTATGTTTTACAGTTTCCCAAATGTCGACTTCACATGATTGTCACGGTCCTGTTGACCCTTCAGTGTTAGTACTACAGAAAGATCATAGATCATCTTCGATTCTGGAAAATGTAAGTGTTATGAAATTTAAATTTAAATTTTTGTGTATCGGTATTGGTTTTTATTTGACGTAAAATAATTAAATTTAATTTCCAGGAGCCTTTGACGGATATTAAATGCGTCGAACACGCCACTCAGTTCAACACGTGGAATGTGCTAGATGAAAGGATGTGGGATTTGTTAGAGATTGCGGGATTTGGCACTGTGTCTCGATTGCAACGACTGCAACTGGATTGGAATCTGATTCGTGCTGTTGTGGAGAGGTGGAGGCCTGAGACACACACCTTCCATTTTAGACACGGGGAGATGACCATCACGCTACAAGACGTAGCTATGCTTAGTGGTCTTCGTGTTGACGGTTTGGCAGTGTGTGCAACATTAGATCACGATTGGACTCAGGTTTGCATGAATCTGTTGGGTGTTGAAGAAGAAGAAGAAGCGAGAACTGCAGTGAAAGGTGGATACGTGTCATTGCAGTGGTTGCAGCAAAATTTTCAAGTTGTTGAGCAAGATGCAACAGATGAGCAGGTTATGCAGCACACGAGAGCGTACATTTTGTTTCAGTTAGGATCCGGGATAGTGAGCGATAAGAGTGGAAACAAAGTCCACCTGAGATATTTATTGTTGCTGGAGAACATATTTGAATGTGGAAACTACAGTTGGCGAGCTGCATCCTTAGCTGTTTTGTATCAATATTTGGATCAGGCATGTCTGAAAAAAGGGAAACAATTAGCTGGTTTCCTTACATTGTTACAGATATGGTGTTGGGAACATCTTCATGTCGGACGACCATCTAGAATTCCCGGTGTGCAACTTCCATTGTGTCCTTTAGGTTCACGATGACGGACTCCTAGGTCGTGGGCGAACAATGTCAAGACGGCTCAGATTGAATTTTACAGAAATGAGTTTGACGTTCAAGATGAAAGTCAAGTTTGTTGGAACCCATACGAAGAAGTAGATCTGATGGCGTTACCTGTTGATTGCCGCCAAGGACATGAGGTTTGGATGAGCAGAACGTGGATTGTTTGTTTTGGAGTTGCCGCAATGCACGTGCCAGACAGGGTGATGCGTCAGTTTGGATTGCGGCAACATATTCCAGAAATAATGGAGATGTGCAAGATGAAGAAGGCTCAGGGGAAACCAAGAGTAAACTGGTTGCAAGAGCAACAGTTATACATTCAAGTCTGGTCACGTCGACGAGATTTTGTGCAGTTCGAGGCACCATCACTCTCAGAAGATTTTGCTGCTTGTAGACGAATTTACATGGAGTGGTACTGGCAGATTACGATTCGATGGTTGACCCGAAGAGTTGACGATGCTGAATTACCGAATTATAGGCCTCCAGCTGCTAGAGATCGATACTTGGTAAGAAATGATCAGAAAATTATAATTTTGATTAAGGTTTTAATTTGCATTTTGTAATCGTAAATGTGTTTTTATGGCAGCTTCATGGGTTACACAGTTTACATGAAGATATTCATCATCTTGAAGGGATGCATGCTTCACATAGGCCCACTCAGTCATTAACGGCGAAATTAAAGAAAAAGATTAAGGAAATGATGGCGTGTTTTAAGAGTGTAGATCCGTCATTGAAACTGTCAGAAGATGAAGATGTTTGTCATCAACCACATCGTACAGATTCTGAAGAAAATCTCCCAGAAATAGGTGTGTCACTTGACGAGGAGGACAATTTCATTTTCACCGGAGTGTCTGCCAACGATGGAGGGATTCTGACTCAAGAATCACGCGGTACTATGTTCTTTCAAGGCGAGGGTTCTTCATTTCACGTAGGCGAGGGTTCAGGATTTCAAGGTGTTGAAGTCGAAAGAGGTGGGGTTGTTGAAGACGATGTTGGTGTGATAACTCAAGTGTACCGTCGTCGCCCTTCGAAGGCCCCTCGACGAGGTGGACGAAATAAAATTCCTACTAAAGTTTTTTCTCCACCTTAGTTGTCATCCACTTTGTTCATCCATGTTGTTTCTGATTCTTTTTGTTTTCGGTCGCCCACTTCGTCTTACCATAGAAGGTGCTATTAAAGCTATATGTCCTTCTTCTATCCAAAACCTTTCGTCTAGTATTGGAAAGAAAATAGGTGCATATGCTTTCCTGTAAGCTTGAGTTGTTAGGTATTCTGAGACGATTCACGAAGTATGAATGTTCGCGTGGCGGTTGCTGCATACGGCCAACACATGTGAGCAAGGAATGTGGTGTGCATCTATGTACCCGCAGGAGCATATTGGACCTGACTCCGTCAAAGTAACCTGAAAGCTACGAGACTGGTTGCTTTCGACACTAAAGAAGTTATGACTATGTCTAGTGACACAAAGTTGTGTAGTCATCTGCCGTTGGTTTGTGATTTCATCGTTGATCTTTTTAGGATATGCCAATATCATATTCTCCCCTTCATCTCTTCTACTGACAAAATATTTATTCAGACGCAGATAAGTCATCATGATGAGAGGACAAAGTGGTACCGGAGCTCATTACTTCGAGTGTAGAAAATCTACATTTCACACATACATGAACATAAAAACAAATACATTAACTATACATGCATTGTATTTCATGTCAAAATCAAAAAAAAACCAAAAACAAAATAAAAACCTAACCTCAACACTGTTGGTCGTCGGAGAGAGAGACTAATGGGGAGTGGGGGATTTTTGGAAGTGAAAAAATGAAGTTTAAGTGCCTGGCCAGGACTTAAACCCTAGCTTAAAAACGGCATCTCGGATGCCGTTTTTTATAGGATAAAAACGGCACTAGTGATGCCGTTTTTAAACAAATTACTGGTGCCGTTTTTAACCAAGTAAAAAACGGCATCTGTAGTGCCGTTTTTTACTTGGCTAAAAAACCGCATTGGAGATACCGTTTTTAGTTACAAAAAACGGCATTGGAGATGCCGTTTTTAGTTACTAAAAACGACATCTCAGGTGCCATTTTTCAATATGCATATTTTGCCAAATAAGTTTCTGAAGTGCATATTTTTACAATTTTTTTATTTTTTTTGATTATTTTGAAAAATTTTCCTAATAAAAACTCACTCGTCGGGCCTGCCAGGCGGGAGGGGTGAGTTTTTTTTATAATTTATTTTGGTTTTTGTTTTATGTTTTGGTTTTTTTAAAATCATTTATCTGTTTTTAAATCTTTTTAAAAAAATATGTTTTCTAATTGTTTTTTATTTTTTAAAATTTTAATTTTTTTTCAAGATCGACGTCAAATGATATGTGGATGAGAGAGAGTTGAAAAATAAGATTATTTTATCTAATAAAAAACTAATTCTTTTTATCCTGCATAATAAATTATTTACAACTAAATTATTTTATCCCCAGAATTTGTTTTTTATTCTAAAAATAACTTAACCTTTTAACACGCTCTCTCCCGCATTATTTGGAGGTCTAACCGAGAAAAAATTTAAAAAAACAAAAACAATTAGAAAACATATTTTACAAAAACATGATTTAAAAAAACCAAAGCGTAAAACAAAAACCTAAAACATGATTTAAAAAAATGATTTAATTAGTTTTGATTTTTGTTTAATGTTTTGGGTTTTTTAATCTTTTTTAAATATGTTTTCTAATTTTTTATTTTTAAATTTGTAATTTTTTTTAAATTCACCACCCCCTCGAGACTGGGAGGCCCGAGAGGTGACCCCTCGGGACTGTGAGGCCTGAGGAGATCAGTTTTCCAAATCCCCACATTTTTACTTAAAATTTAATTTTTTATTAATTAAAAAAAATCGTGGGCATCCCACAAAATATAAAAATAATTCCTGCAAATTCAACATTTTTTTTATTTTCAAAAAGACGCAAACAATACTTTTATTTTATTTTTTCCTACTAAAAACTTGATTAAAATCTCTAAATATTTCATAATGCAATCTATATCTTTAATGTTCATAATATTATAAAATGATGAGAAGGTATGTAAGGTGATGAAATCTTCTACGAAATCAACTATTTTTTAATAAGTTATTCGATTTTGTGTGTAGTCTTGTAAGTTTAAGACAAACAATTATTTGTCTTTTCTAATTTCTATCTCACATTGCCTTCTTATTTTCATTTTTCAGCGTGTATTTTGTAAAACAATCACTCACGTTTGTTACCACTATTCTTTTTATTGGGCTCGTTTCTGATGCATCAAATGTTACATTTCAATCTCGTCAAACACCTACACATTTTTGTGTCGCAAATATGTGTTTTGATACTTGAAAAATAACAATTGGACTCAGTTGTCACCGTTCTTTTTTACTTGATTTGAGAATTTACTAATATCCAACTTTTCGTCAGGCTCCAACTTTCTGTACGTTCTTACCTCTAATTAGGTCCATGAGTTAAAAAATTCTTAAATGAAGTCAAAATTCTAATTAAATTAATTTCCTTAACTTGAGTTTAAATAGAAGGTTACCTAAAAAGGAAATCAAATCTAAAATCTAATGTCCGAAACAAAAAAATGTAACTGATAATCCTAAAAGATAAGTCATAAATGAGCTAAAAACTGGGCTCATAATACTTTCCTGAGGTGGTTGGGTATCCAAAACTTCCATTTAAATTGAAATAATTATAATATTAATGTCTAAACCACAAATATTCCACTAAAATAAACTATTTTCTCTTCATTCCAATTCAAGATTCCTCCCTCCCTCTCCCTCCTCCTCCCACCATCCTCTCCCTCCTACCTCCTCTTCTTGTGATGTTCTCGATCCGGCCTCCTCTTCCTCTAGCATCCTCAGACCTCCTCTGCCGTCCTCCCACCAACCTCCTCTAGTGTCTTCCTCTTCTGGCCTCCTCCAGTCTCCTCGGATCTCCTCCTCCGGTTTCCTCTGATCTTCATCCTCCTTCAGTGTCTTCCTTCAGTGTATTCCTTCGGTGCCATCCTCCGGCTCCTCGCCCTCCTCCTCCTCTGATCTCCTCTTTCAGCGTCCTCCAACTTTCATCATCTTACAGTCTCATCCTCGTCTTTTGGCTTGTGGACATATTTGTTTGTGATTATTTAGTAGTATTTTTTTGTGGTTATTGATTTTGTGAGACATGTCTGGGATAAAATTACATTGATTTTTATTGGATAGAAATTGAGTGAAAGTAGGAATAACTACATATTGGATATCTGATACGTTGATATCTGAATATCTGTCTGGATGTGTGTGGGTATATAGATATCCAGATTTGTTTCAAAATTTTGTTTGGTATTATGAACTTTTATATGTTTACTGTTTGTGTGATAACATTTTATCTGATGTTTTAATGTTCATCTTGGTATAGGCACATATTGTGTTTGAATGAGTTTATTTTTTTATGATGTTGTACATATTTAGATTAAATGTTTTGAGGTTCCATAGATGTTTGTGTGCTTTGTAATAAATTTGTATATCTAGATATTTATATCGATATATCTAATAAAATACAGTAGATACATCTGAATACCTTTTGGAGTTGACCAGTTAACGAAGTAACAAAAGAATAACACATTTGATATATGTTTGGATAATTGATGATACAAGAAAATTGTGTATTGTCCAGTTATTTGATACCTTCCATGTATGTCCAGACAAAGACAATTATCCATGATACATTTTCTGGGAAAAGCAAAACCAAAAAGATTGAAACTTATCCAGATAATCTCTAAGGTTGTAAAAGTCATCCCAACCCTTGGGAAATCTGATCCAGAAGGTAATGATTGTAATGTACGACGATAAATCAAGATATAAATGTAGACATTGTCAATGTAAAAAACAATCTCTGATATCATTCTACTAAATCTCAGATATCAAGACATACATGTTCAGATATCAATACAACATTGAACCTAACTTATAATTTTGTCAGACAAGTAACACATAGTAGTCTGGATATTACATATCACAATTCTACGTTGCAAAGATTCCACAAAATTGACAGACATAACACAACATTTTGATCTACATATTATAAATTACATTATGACATACATAAATATTCAGTCATCAAAAGTTATAATGTAACTCAAACATAACTTCTGAGATATTTGACAAAATATCCAGACATAAATAACATATTTCAGACGTAGTGATGATACAAGATAATTGTGTATTGTTTAGTTGTTTGATACATTTTGTGTATGTTCAGACAAAGACAGTTATATCCGGATGAGAAGTTTACCTATGGATTTCATTAATGAGTGTTTAAGGAAAACAATGAGAAGCGAATTTGGTGAAGTGATGATAATCATTAAATGTAGGAAAAGAATGTCAACACCACTATTACCTTGCATTAAATGTGGTGAGAGAATATCATGATTACAACCATTTACTCTTTGAACAATTGGGAGAGAACGAGGGACTTACTGAAAATTGCCCAGAGTTTTCCATACGGAGGGCCAGGAGTGGATGAATCCCGACGTGAAGGTGCACTTCTCCGTTGGAGCCCGCCTAACATTTTCCATCCTAAAACCTTCCACTAGAGGAATAATTATTGACTTCTTATTTTAAGGAGATGAAACTGAAATTACTTGATGACTTGATTTTTGCGTAGTAGAAGGGTCTTCTGAAATGTTACTATAAACATTGAAGAAGTATACTGTAAAATTCGGAGTAATGAAATTACGGGGAAAGTATTTGGAAGAAAATGTTGTGCATGGAATAAGTCGATGGAGGCAAGATGACCAAAACGGAAAGGAACTATCCAATGTGAAGTACAATTATACAATAAAGGAAATAAATTACATTAGATGGGGCAATCAACAATTAATAGCATACATTTTGTTAAAAAATTGAATGTTTAAATTGCAAAATAACGTTTAAGGGGTAATTGCAATTCTATGTTTGGAAAAATTAGAAACTATAAAGAAGTAAATTCAGAAACTAGAAAAATAATTTTCTAATTTAGAATCGGAACTCAAAATCTACTAGTTTCTAAACGAAATCACACCCAGATTCTTGAAAAACTAGAGAAAATAGTTTTTTCACATTATGATAACATACTTTTTTATTCTCGTGATAATCTTCGTTTACAATATTATTTTAATTGAAATAAGATTTGTGAAATGTAAAATTAAATTTTCTCACAAAAATCAAAAAACCTGGTAGGAGAGACCAATAAAAATTCTCTGTGTTCTGACTTTTCAGGAACAAGAATCTAGATTCCACGAATATGTCAAAAAAAATTCCCATAAGAATCCAAAACAGAAAATGCAACATCCGAAGACAGTCACTGCAGTAATTAAATTTTCTCAAATTTCAACCAAATAAACGCCGGTTATTAATTTGGATTGGATGGAAAAGGACATCCTCAAAACTACTTGAGAAGTCAAGGATACCACCCCAAACGGCCGCCCTCCAAGAAGTCACCCCTCCACCCCCAGATTCCACCTTCCCACCTCCCAAACAACCCATCCAAATCCCCTTAATTACACCCGATACCACCCCTCCCTCCCCCACCTATAAAAACCACCTCGGAGTCAAGCCCGGTTTGCCCAACCAACCAAAACCAAATGGCAACTTCCCGGTCGAACGCTCCGGTCGTCCTGACATCCGGCCTCCGGCGAGCCATTTCCCCTTTCCTCCGCTTCTCCGTTCCCCCCCAAACCCCTCCCCCTCGCCAGAGGAGGACCTGCATGTGCTCCCCCACCAACCACCCTGGCTCCTTCCGGTGCGCCCTCCACAGGAACAAGAGCAACGCCGGTGGATTCCGAAGCAACGGTGTTCTCAACGCGAGGCGGTCGGCGATGACGAACTCGCTCGTGAGGATCGGGACGGTGGAGGGGGATCTCGTTAGGAGAGCCCTCGCCGCTTTGATCCGGCCGTCGTCGCATCAGCAACGCCGACGGGGCTCCTTCCAGCGCCGCCCCAGTAGGTTGTCCGTCATGTCCGCCGCCTGAGCCCAACCGACGGGGAATTCTCATCGGAAGGTTTGAATCGGTCCAGATCGGAAACGGACGTCTGAGATTGGATACCTGCTTTGTGTCGGAGTTTGTAGGGGAAACCGGAGATTGACCATCTCTTATCGTTTGTACATACCCAAGATTTTGATTTGTAGTTTGATTGATTGATTGCTGCTGGAGATCTAAATTAAGGACTTGACTGTCTATCATTTGAACTTAAACTTCAATAGATTATCACTAATTAACTTAATCAATCGATCCATTGTGAATTCACTTGTTCCCTTGTTTGCTTCTTCTTGTTGTTTGTTGCATGGAAGCGTTTGGATTGGTGGTATTGTGATCCCCCAAATTTCGTGTCGTTTCGTCGACTCATCCGTTTGTTAGGTCCGCATTTTTGTCATGTTACACGTTCACTCTGTGGATCCGTTGTAAGCATTCTGATTTCTGTGATCACTTTCCGGTATGTTAGTTAACCTTTTCTTTTCTATTTTACCGTTTAATAGGTTTGGCCCTTTTCTTTGAGTTCTGACATATAATTGTAAGTAATCTTTTTGGTAGAATTTCATGTCTATGTAATTTGGCAAATCAGTCATCAAGTTGTATTGTGTTAATTATGTTATGTGTTTCTTATTGGTTTTATTCTGAATTTCGAATTCTGACCTTTCATTTTGCTTTAATTGCTTGCTTGCAGGGAGATACACATTCTTTTTTTCCCTCTCTTGAAGTTAAAAGAATTGCTTTTTTTTCCAAAGTAAAATACTCGTGGCTAACATCAGTTTACAACACTACGAATGCAGGAGGAAGTACAAACTCAATTGACCTTCAGGTGGGCGAAGAGATGCTTACTTTGTGGCTAAAACTCTAAAGCTTGAACTTAGAACTACACGTTGATCAGATGGGTAAAAACCTCAAGTAAATTGTGAATTGAAATGTCTTGGTTGGAGCTGAGCTACATTGCCAGCCAGCTAGCCATTGGTAAATGTTGACTTATTCTTTTTCTGGTTTGATGTTGGTTTTGTTTATTTTGTTTTGTTGAATTAGCATCTGACTTTTTCTTCTTCCGTTTCCTACCAGGGGAGTTTCGGCCTGAATGATCGCAGCCTGGCAATTGTCTGGACACTTAAATGAGAAACGTGTGATGACGTCACACACCAGAATATTGACAACACCGAAGGACAACTTGGTTACAAAATACAAAATTAACGGTTCGGATGAGGGTGCTAATGACTCGAGAAATGACGGATATGGTTATAGTCCTATGCTAATAAATAAAATCCTAATTGGTAATAATTAAAGAATAAAGGCAGTTGAATGAGTACAAGAACTTGCAGGTTAAGTTTGGAGAAACTTATTAAACCCAATTTGGAAGAAACCTACAGCTCAAATTTCAAACTTGGGATGATGTACAATTTACTGCCAGATTCAGGAGGCTATTGGATTCTTCGCTGGTGCTTCTTCGTGTGGACATTTAATTGGACCAATTGCGCTAGTTTTGAGCTGAACCGTTGACTTGTGGATGGGCAAATATGTTCCAGAACATTGAATACTTACAAATAAGATTTTTATAGGATGCACATCTTAAAAAGGAGGCATTGCCGAAACGGGGCATACCTGTAAGATTCATATTTTACGATGATGGTCAAATTTGTCGAAACGAGGCATTGCCTGTGATATTTCGTGTAACCTTTGCATGATTGACATTGAAGACACCACTTTGAAAGGGTGGATGGCTATATTGAAGAACGATGATTTGATACGATCTGGCTGGAATAGTTAGGTCATTCAGAATATCCACGTGTTTCAACAAATACCGGAAGTTATTGGACTGTTTAGATATGACAACAACTTATATATGGTGTAGTTGGAAGGAGATCATCTCCACCTTCACCTGCCGGTATCTCTCCCTTGCAAGTTGCAACTTCAATAACTTATTTTTTATATTCTTTAGTAATAATTTTTTTGATTTGATTGCTCTCAGGTCTGGTGCTACTCTTGTGGACATGGTTCAACCTCCTCTATTAATTGGGTCAGATCGGTGGCGTTAAAAATCTCATTACGCCACTTCCACCCCCCAGGATCTTTGTAACATCCCGAAACAGCAGAAATTTTAAATTTTTCATCAAAACAATAAAAATCAATAATCAAAGGCGGGACTGTTACTTCTCATAAAACATATAAGCGGTGCACCATATTACATAAGAGTTTGTCAAAACGATACATGATTACAACAGAACAACAAAAAGAGATAAACATAATCATGTCGACCTCAGTGGTCCGAATAGAGGATCCCAAGATGCGCGGGCCCGCTGATCACCATTCAACTGGACCTACTGTGGTCCTGAAAAAGATGCAACAACAATGCCTGAGTTTCCATAAGGAAACCCCGTATGCCAAGCTCACCTATATGCATGCAGTTGTACAATGAACCTATCATACTAGTAGCATGTCATGTCATCAACAGTAAGAAAAACAGTTCCCCTGAAGGGTAACACGGGACATCAGTCCGACACTCATCATCGGGTCTCCCAAGGAGACCTACCGTAGGCACATACGGTCTAACGGAACATGACGTGACACTCCCCACACGCGGCTACACTAGACATGGGGTTCGGCAGGAAGCATCCGCCAAGTACGCACTATAAGAAACAGATATGTAACTTCGTGGTCAAAACCACACCAACGGAGTCGTCGATCGGTCGATCCATCAATCATCATCTCAGTAGGTGTCCATCCGAGGAACATAGCCGGAACATCATCATCGGCCCATCGATCATCATTGCAGGAACAACATCGGTGGCATCACCGACGCTGCAACGGTGATCCATCAATACGTCTGGCACATCATCGGACGGGTCCAGACCGAAGTCTGTCAGGTCATCAGGCTCCACGAGCCGCAAACATAAACCGCGCCGCTATAAAAGCACGACAGCGACCTCCGTAGCCACATAGGCCGGTAGTCACCTCACCCAACGACAGTTGCGTGCCCGCTCAAACATCATACATTGGGATCCGCGATCCCTCAAGCCTTCTACTCTACAATGAGTCCAATCAATCCATTATATTAGTGACGATCCATACATGGAGGCGACGCGTCCCGGACACCCACACTCTTCCACACGGCGGTCCCTGGGCAGGCACACGTAGCGCACCGACTGTCACCTTCCGGCTCACGCACAAGGCGAGGACACGGGTTTCCATGGACAGAGTTGGCATCCTAAACGAAACCAGGAATTCAGTCCTATGCAAAAACGGTCGACCGAAATAGGCAACTCGGTCGTCCGTTTCCTCAAAGGAATCGGTCGACCGAAAGACTGCAACAGTCGAACTACTTGCACAAAACTTAAGTCCCAACAGTCGACCGAGATCTAACACTGGTCGACCGAAATGAGGTCAAAATCCGGAATCTGGTCAACATCAATTCAAAACTATCGGTTGACCGACTCAGGGGTCTTGGTCGACCGAAAACTAACAGGGCTTCCTAGTAATTCTAAGTCATATAACGGTCGACCACAAACATGCATAATAATCCAATACACTTAAGTTTCGGTCGACCGACCACAAGCAACCGGTCGACCGAAAACAATCAGGCAATCAAAATACACTACATTCGGTCGACTGCTCGAAGGACTCGGTCGACCGTTGGTCGTCTTCAACCTCGCGTCAGCCGAGGATTTACGCACATCGCGTTGCCGGGGAGGTCTCCGACCTCCCCCGACCGACCAACAACACCCTCCTACAAGGGTGAGCAACAACCAAACACACTAAGAACCGACATACCTCAAGAGAACGACGAAACTCGCCGGAGCCTCGCTTGCGCACGCCACCTCCGAAACCCCCTCGCACGGTCGCCTCCTTGCAACGATCTCCACACGCCTCACGCCGCACGAGCTCCTGCCTCCTCTGTCTCTGAAAAGGAAAGAAAAGAGGGTGAGGGTTGCAAGAGAGAAGAGAATGGAAGAGAGAGAGAGAGAGAGAGAGTTTTCTCCTCTTAAACCTAAACCAACTTCACCAATAGTAATTTGTCTCCTTCACCATCACCTACACCCCTAAACTCCTTCATTCCAATGCACTCCACTGTGCTCCTCCTCTTCCCCATGCATATCTACCCCTTAAACACCAATTAACACCCTAAATAAGGTTAGGGATATAACATCTTATATATGGACGAGGAAAGGAAAACTAGAATGTTGATCGTTTGGAACAAATGGCACAAAGCTTCGACATGGATCTTTGTCCTTGTTAAACAAATGACTTAATCCCTTCTTAGAGTTTATATAGCACATATTAGTAGTTTTTTGTTATTATATATTGGACAGCATGTTAGACTCTGGAGTGGCTTTTATAAGGGCTTGGTGGTTTCCTTATCGTCGAACCACTTGACACTTGTGTTATAGTTTTATTTTCATGTAAGCAGTTATTGTCATATGAAACATGGCTTGTAATTCTCTTTAGTATTAGTGACAATATAGTATTAGTGGTAGAGCCTTTATGTATATAAAAAAACTGTTGGGTTATTGATTTTGGGTTAGGCACATGAATAACTCAATTGAAGAAATCCAATGTTGAGATAAATATGAGAACTATTGCCTCATGTGTCATGTGTTCACCTCACTTTTAGTCCCACATTGGTGAAACTAACAAGTTGAAGGATGTTGATAAACATTCTATTCACTTGTACTTTTGTAGGTGGAAAGAGAGGAGGAGAGAATTCTCCACACACACGTGCGCGTGCGCCCGTCCCGGTCCGGTCCGTGGCAGCGGGGGTTTTGGGGGAAATTAGAGGCTTTAGCCTCAGGATGATGGGTGTATTTAATTTTTGGACATCATATTAATTGTTTTTGCAATTAAGTCCTTGACGGTTACAGTGACGATTGCAAGATTAAATACATATATATCACAATCAGTTTTCTCCAGTTGACACACGTCTTATTCCCATCCTCTCTCTACGAAAATCGTCTATCTCCGACGATTTTAGGTCTCTAAATCCATAGTTCTCCGGCGTCCGATTCTTACGAGGTTTCGCGTTGCTTTCGTGTTCTGTCGACGCCGGTGTGCGCCTGATCGACGGTGTGACCGTTCTATCCTGGGAGAAAACCGGCAGACCATCAAACACACTGGTATGTGGGTCGATATTTTCTCTGAGGCAAGTCGTCTTCCGACGACTCGGTCTTTGAGGTCGTCTCTGATTACTGCTCCTTCAATCTTGTTTTCTTATACATGTTTTTGTATGTTGGCTTTATCTGGATCCTTACGGAATATTTATTCGACATATGTAACCCACTGTATTACATGATCATATTTCTAATTGTATCAACAATCTCAGAGAAAATATTGTTAATTATGTCATCTAATAATTCGTTTGCACCAAAAGTGGACATGTCAGGCATGCCGGAAAAAAATTTCCGGGCAGAATTTCAAACGTTGGCAACAACGTATGAAGATTTGGTTGACCGCTATTGGTTTAGTTGATGTAATTGAAAAGACTTTCCCACTTTCTGAAACTGAAGATCCCAAAATCACAGCAACACAAGAACTGTGGATAGAGAATGACAAATTATGACGAGGTTGCATTCTGTTGGCTCTGTTCAACGTGCTCTTCGATGTTTATAGTTCGTCCTCCTCTGCTTCTGTGACTGCAAAGGATTTATGGGATGAGTTGGATAAAAAATATAATACTGAGGACTTAGGTCATGAAAAGTATTATGATGAGAATTTTAATTATACCGCAAGTGCACGGCGTCAATGAAGACGTGGCAAGTACGGGTCGAACACAAGGAGGGAGAGATATTGTTATTTTTGTGATTTTCACGTAAAAAAGAAAGAGAGAAAAATATGGTTGGTTTGAGATTTTTGATTTTTAATTTTCTAAATCAATAACAACAAAAGCAAATTAAGGAAAAAATAAATATGGATGGGAGTCCAGCGGGTGGAGGTTTAGATATCGGGTTTAGATTAGAGAATTCTGAAACTTATAATAAATCACATTAGTTATAAAGCATTACATGATAAATGATTCAACATAAACTCAAGTAATCAAAATATACTAACACGAAATTAAAATAATAACTTTATTCTTCTTCTCGTCACCCTAAATCCGTCACCCCCACCCTTTGGAGAGAGTTAGAAACTCATGGATGGAGGGAAGGAGAAGGTGTCCTAGATTAGGTCTCTAAATCCATAGTTCTCCGACGTCCGATTTCTGTTAAAGATGTGTCTTCTCCTGTTGTTTATTCCATTGAATCTGGTGATGTTTGGCATAAACGTTTAGGACATGTGAATTATCAATATTTGAAAAGAATGATGAATTTAAATATGATTCCTAAGTATGTTATTGAGAATAAAAAATGTCAAGTGTGTACAAGCTAAACAACCGAAAAACATTATGTGACTAGAAAAACTAAAATAACATTTACAACAATAGATACGTTCTCTTTGATGAACGATAGCTGATGCTTGTGAGTTCGGTACGTCTAATTTGGATTTATTTGAACAATTGTATACTGAAGAACACAAAAAATGAGATCATCCAACAGACTAAGAGGTTGTACCCAGGACTGAAGGTACCAACTACCAATCAGACCGAACTTTTATTCAGTTCCTTCGAAAAACAAAGACTTCAACTTTTCGTTGATACATAATCAGAGCAACCATTGTGTTATTTGAATACATGATAGTAAACAATTTTAAATAAAAATTAATAATGATTACAAATCCAAATTCCAAAGCACTAACAATTACCAACATATTAGTCGTTGGAACTCAACAGTTCATGCACGACCATCATATCCGACTACTTGAGACAACTTTTTGAGGTTGTAGACCTATAAATTGGGTAGGCAAAACAGTGCCTTTTAGGGTTTCACTTTTTTGAAGATAAAAATTAGAACACATGGGTAGGCAAACACATGTAGTGTCTGCTAGACAATTATTCACTGGCCTACACTTGTTGAGGAGCATTAGATGACCAAATTCAAACATAAACAATTGATAAGTACCATCAAGAATTTCCTTCAGATTTCTTAAGCTTTCAGCACCCTAAAGCCGAGGCACTGTATATGGAATAACAAGATATAAGATCACATTCAAATACTGCAAACTCCACGAAACCAACCAACACAGCAACAAGGTCACTGCAACGGTAGCTATCGTTCAGTTCATTCCATAAATGAAGTCATATGATTTGAGAAGTGATGATAGTAAATAAACTTTTACAATCACATCCCATTTAAAGTCACCACGACTTTGCGAGGAGTAGCATGGTCTCGGTGTTCACAGAGCCATATTCCCTGTGGCATATTAAAATTGTTATAAGTTAAAACACAAGATGTAGAGATTACTGGTAAAAGTTTCTGAAATGGTATGGTAGCTTGCATCATGAACACCATCTACAAGCAACTTATGCATATCAACCTTAAAAAAAATTCAGTTTGTAATCTTCTATAAACTCCTCTTACTTCCACCGTCATTACTCTCTTGTCAGTTTCCCCAGCAATTGCTATAACAGATTTTAACTCATACTATTACATAAAAGAGTCCTCATCTGGGTATTATTGTTCATATCGGAGATTTTTGCGAAAGTCCAGGTTATTATTTTAGCAACAATGACGTTTAACTTTGGAGATTCTAGACATCGGAATCCTTCATGTATGCTCAAATGATGGAAAAGCCAAACATCATTATCACACCCACTACCAAATTTACATTGAAGAGGGGGAAGTTAGATAGTCCGATATCAAAAGATGTTTCACAGCAACTATGGTACGAAAGAAAACTACTTCAATGATTACCAGACTAAATCCAATGTGGTACAACAGTTGTCTGTTAAAACTTCACAGATCATACTTATAGTCAAAAAATTATCTCCTCGATACCCAACAACGTCTATCTTAATAATTAATATGTTAACTGTGGACAACACCAAATTTTTAAAAAGAAGACGAAAATTAAGCAGCAATTTGTCAGCATGGAGGATATAAATGTCACCTGCCAGGTTCCCATGTTGAGACGTCCATCTGTTATTGGAATGCTGCAAACCAAAACCAAATGGTGATTTGAAGTGATACTTATTAGAAAAGTAAATTTCTTGAAGCAAGAATGTGGAATCTTACGTGAGGGAACAACCAAACATTGATGATTTAATGTGAGCTGGCATATCGTCAGGGCCTGTAAAGTCAACAATTGAACGTAAGTTTCCAAAGAAAATGAATTCTTCATCATCCAGCAAATTGTTGATCACAAATACCACAGACATAACTGATTCAATTTGGATCATGCATCCCTCTTTAAAAGGGATTCACCTTTAAGTAGCACCAATTAATAAAGAGCAATTACTTGCTTGTATTAAACGATAATCTGTTCTTGCAAATACATATCATATACACGAAGGTACTCTGCACTTAAGCTACCACATAAAAATGACTGATTCAAAAAAAAGCTACCAAAGAACAATGGGAACTGAAAACAGAGTGATCACAATAATGACTCTGAACTGTTAAGTGATGAAAATAACCAAATAGACAGCATTCCTTAAATAACTCTCAGAAAGATGCTAGGATTTAGGAAGCAAGATCACGGAACAAACAATCATTTCAGCCACATTAGCGCAATTGACTCCAATCGTCAAATACTCAGATGCAAACAAGATCTTCTTACGGAAATACCATCTAACATGCAAAGAGATGCCTAATCATGGATACCTTCGAGTGTGTGCTTCCAAGGTGCAGAACGTCCCTAAAATTGCACAAAGATTACCAAGATATGTCAATTTCAAAATGATTTGAAGAGAGTAGGTATAAAGAATTGCCTAAACCTCTGGAACGATCTTGTTTAAGAAAGTCTCTGTGTCATCCTGAACATCTGAGTCATAATTCTCATTAATAGTTAATGAGGCACTTGTATGCTGCACTGCAAAATGCAAATAACTATTCACTTTAGACTGAAATAACAAGAAGTAGCTACATCTAATACAATCTAAGTACTTACAGAAAAAATGGGCCAGGCCACATTTAAATTCAGATAAGTCTCCTTCAATTTCCCTCAGTATCTGAAAATACATCAATAGCTTCGATCGAATAAAACTTAAACAAACAAAATGTGGTTATCAACAATTAAGATCCCTAGCAGAATGGGACCGAGCAGCAAAAGAGCCTTGCTATGAGAACTGAAAAAAGATGAACAGGATGGCAACGTGCAGAAGACGTCATCTGTCATCACAATGGTAATGCTAGTCATCACTATGTACAGTGTGGTCAAATGGACAAAGAACTGCAGGAATGGAGATTTAAAAAAACAGAGAAAAACAACAAATAAATGCGTCCTAGCCTGTTTCAACATGCATATCATTTCAAAACCCAAATTTCTAAGCTCCGAAGCATAGAGGAACCACGTATGATATGCAAAAGACAAGCAACTACTAAGCCCATATCAAGATGAGCTCTCCTAAGCCCTTTTATTATTTTTATTTGATCAGTTCCTAAGCCATTATAAATTAGTGTTGAAATCAAATTCTACAACTT
Organism: Triglochin maritima; assembly: GCA_963682175.1. Taxonomy (NCBI): domain Eukaryota; kingdom Viridiplantae; phylum Streptophyta; class Magnoliopsida; order Alismatales; family Juncaginaceae; genus Triglochin; species Triglochin maritima. Next base: position 12,038,814 of record OY821773.1, read on the forward strand.
TCATTCAAGCCTAAAAAAAGACTACTTGAAAAAAGCCTACCCATTGCTGATGGATGGTTCTGAAGTAGGTGGAGTGAGGGTTGTTCAGAGTGAAGATCGAGGAAGACGTCAGTTAGAAGTGTGATTTGCTACAATCTATATTAAAAATATTCACACCGTCCCATACCAACTGTATGGAGAACCTATGTGGATTGAAACACCTAGGCTCTCCGAATTTATAAGGTAGCTTTTGGAATGAGAAGTTCTCATAGTAATAGGTCATTAACATATTGAATGACATCAAGTTACATACAACACATACCAGGTTACCCCTTGGCCATTACCTACAGAGATAGCTCGTAAGCAAAATAATTCACCAACAAGAATAAAATCCTCAATATATTCCAAGACCATTGAGAGTCAACACCACTTCATGACAAATTCTCACCTACCTGGAGATAACCACAATCGGTCCCTTCAAGAAACTTCAATTCAACCAGTCTTAAAAAAACAAGAAACTTGGTGGTTCTTGTATAACCTTAAACCTTCGAATCGAATACAAATCAATCCTTTCCAGAAATCTTGATTTTTTCAAAATCATTATAAAATGACAAATTCCCGATGATAGATTTTCATATAACCTCGTATCTTAGATTTACCTCATAGAACCCTCCCTCACAGAAATCTCAATTTCAAAATGTAACGTCTCGTCCCCGAGCCCGCATCGAACTTGGGTCCCGGTCCGTCACTCATGCACCCACTGACCCACAACACTCACCTATTGCCACAAAACTTAAGTTGGTAAGTGTTATGGTAGTGAGCTCATGTCATTATATCTCACCCCAACATTCTCATGTTAAGCAATGTGAGACTAAACTTGGGGGTGTTACAACCTACCTCACTTGAACACCTGACGTCCTCGTCAGGGTCAAGCCACTCAGTCATCAGGCGTTGTGGGATTCTAGAGGTGGCTCCCACCTTTTTAGGTGTAGCACTTAGTTTCCCACAATTCCGGCTGGTTCAGGCTCTGATACCATCTGTAACGTCTTGTCCCCGAGCACGCATCGAACCCGGGTCCCGGTCCGTCACTCATGCACCCACTGACCCACAACACCCACATATTGCCACAAAACTTAAGTTGGTAAGTATTATGGTAGTGAGCTCATGTCATTATATCTCACTCCAACATTCTCATGTTAAGCAATGTGAGACTAAACTTGGGGGTGTTACACAAAACCCAATAAAATGACAACAAAAAGAGAACACGACCCAATGATAGGTTTTCCTATAACCTCCAATTTCGAATCAAACCGCAAGTGAGTGTCAAGCAGCAAGGCACGAAAAGAGACAGAGACAAACCAATATTAACTTGTGAAGTAGTTGAAATAGACTTATAAGAACATTCTCAATGATCTGGCTTTGGATAGACATATGTGGAAGAAGACGATTCACGTGCTTAAGCTGTGATTCTTAATAAGTTCATTTCTAACCTACTGCCTACCCAATTAGTTTGGGATTGAAGTCTTTGTTTTTGTTCAAATTTCTAATAAATCCAAACTCAATACCTTCAAAAACTTGAACCGCAACTAATCAGAAAAAATAACACATACAAAACAATATTTCTAGCATAACCTCCTAGCCAAAACCAATACCTTGAACAAATCTCAAATGACACCTAATGAGAAATGAGATATTCTCGTCTAATCTCAAAACCAACAAACCAAACCAAAATGACAGTTGGACCAAATTCGAAAAAGACAACACAATAATTGCAACCAAGCCACAACTCCATGAAAATCACAAAAATCACCAACCTTAAATGAGAGATCCTAATCCATTGAGCAAATAGTCTAACATTGCTAAACACAAGATATGTGTTATACTCTATAATAGAGTTGGATCCACCCTCCTTGACCTAATTGCTTAGGTTTTGTAGAGACAGTGGACCTACCAAATTTCACATCATCTGATCTCAAAACTCCAAACCAACTCCAAAACCACTACCTTATCGGACCCCAATTCCAACCGCATCACCATCGAAGAAAAGAAGCGGACTGAAACTCATTAGTATTTCATCAATCCTCAAACTTCCAATCAAGTACAAATCCTACACCTTCGTCCGTAAACCTCAATCGCAACAAAAACCAAACCACAGATTCTCATCTCATCTCGTCCAACCTCGAAATACCGAACCAAACCAAAAACCACGAAACAGATCGATTCACTGCCAATCCTCAGACTACAAAATGAGCAGAAACCAAACCTTGGGGGTGACGATATGGCAGCCGCGGCGGTGCGGGGGGATGACGACGGTCTTCTGAGCCCACTTGGCGGCCATGGGGGAGTCGACGGGGGTGTAGCTGGACTTGATGAAGACGGCGGACGCTGGGGGTTTGGTGGGGCCAACGAGGAAGGAGAGGGATGCCGCTTGCATCACTCGCCGGAGAAGGGAATCGGAGAAGAAGAGTGGAAGGAGGAGAATCACGAGGAAATGGTATGGAGTGTGAGGTGGTGTGCGGTCGACACGTGGTCTGCCATTGATTTCCAAGTGATGGTTGGGTGTATAGGAAAAAATTTCAAAATAATATTTTTTTTAAAAAAAATTCTCAAAATAAACTCAAACAAAAGTATTTCTCAAACTAAACCCGCTGCCACCACGTGGTGACACGTGACGACGGCGGGTTTTGTTTTTTTGTGCATAGAGAACTCGGCATCACCAGTGCCGAGTTCTTCCAGAGAGAACTCGTCACTGGTGATGCCGAGTTCTCTTTGGAAGAACTCGGCACTGGTGATGCCGAGTTCTACTTGATTTTTTATTGCCCAACCAACACTTGACGTTATCTGAGATGATTCAAATAGAAATCGGCAGTTAGAGTGCCGAGTTCTATTTGAAAACTGTTCTCCTGACGCTCAGATCGTGCATGAGACGATTGACGCCCAGGAGAACAGTTACTGAAATAACACTCGGCATCTAGGATGTCGAGTTCTAAAGGTAGAACTCGGCGTTTGTAACACCGAGTTCACTTAAAAAAAGTGAACTCGGCGTTACAAACGCCGAGTTCCGTCGGGCTATATAAGCAGCCCGACGCCCCCATCTCCCCCATCCGCCGAGTTTCCGAGTTTTTCAGGTTAGGGTTTCGATTTTTTTTCGATTTCCACCGTTTTATTGTCTTTTTTATGTATTAGGATGATATACATTGTTGTTTTATGTATGATTGTAGTGTTTTTGTTGGTTTAGAAACCCGTTTTGGTGAAAACTCGAATTCGATTTTGGGTTTTTAGGCAAAACGTTTTATTTCTTGTTTGATAGTTGATTATTGAAGTTAGTATTGTTGATTATAGGTCTACGGTAGTCATCTTAAAAATAGTTGAATTGAAGTATGATTATTGTGATTAAAATTAGATTTTTTGTTGTTATTTAGGTTTAAATGTATGTTAATTTGAATGAATGTTAACTTAAAAGTGATTTATTTGAGTTTAAATGTATGTGAGTTTGAATGTATGTTAGAATTGAAGTTTGTAGTATTGTTAGTTTATTCTACCTTGCAGGTTTAAATTTACCAATTTGAAAAATATAGGAGATGTTCTGTCAAAAATTTTAAAAACATTCTGACATGATTCTTAACGTTGTTTATTGTAGTTGATTTTATTGGAGAGATTGTTCGACGTTTACAGCCGGTACAGATGGAGTTTGGTGGTTCTAGTACTGGTTCAGTTAGAGCTAGCTATGCTTCACAGGGTCCGGTAGACAGATCAGTTCTGGTTTTGCAGGTCAACCACAAGTCTGACTTGTTCAAAGATTTTGTAAGTATTTTACGTTTTCAAGTTAAATATTTGCACGTGAGTTTCAATATTCTTACATTTCTCTAAATTTATGCAGAAGGATGTTGATGGTGTAAAATGTGTTGAGCATGGATCGAAGCTCAACGAATGGCAGATCACTGATGAGAGGATGTTGTTTCTGCTAGATATGGCAGGGTTTGACACAGTCACTCGGTTGGGCCGAGTTCAGTTGGATCATACCTTGCTGGGGGCGATGGTCGAGCGTTGGAGACCGGAGACTCATTCATTTCACCTGCGACATGGTGAGATGACGTGCACCTTGCGTGACATCTCGATGATTACCGGCTTGCGCGTAGATGGTTTGCCGGTGTGTGAGTCTCAGGAGTACATTTGGTCAGAGGTCTGCATGGATTTATTGGGTCAGGTCCCCGATGACTTGGGTCGTAAGGGTTCCGTAACTCTGGCTTGGTTGCAAGCTCGGTTTCAGCAGTTGCCTTTTGATGCTGACGAGGAGACGGTTACACGACACACCAGAGCCTTCATTCTGTTCCAGCTGGGATGTAGTATTTTGGCAGATAAGAGTGGGACGATGGTTCACTTGAAGTATCTGTCTTTGCTTGGAGATTTGGCAGTCGCATCGGAGTACAGTTGGGGTAGTGCGGCTCTGGCCCACTTATATCACATGTTAGACGAAGCCTCACTGATTCCGACGAAACATTTGTGTGGTTTTCTTACGTTCCTGCAGTTGTGGTGCTGGGAACATTTACACATTGGGAGACCTTTGAAGAACAGACCATTAGTATACCCGGAGGACGAGAGGGCACCATTAGGATCCCGTTGGAGACGACCAAGAACATTCAAGGGTAGTGCGAAGACGACGACACTTGATTTTTATCGGAATGAGCTGGACGTGCAGGAATTCGATCAAGTGATCTGGGAGCCTTATGTAAATTTGGATCTTAGTCAGTTACCACCATTATGTACGGAAGGTTCAGAGATCTGGACGAGCCGTACCTGGCTTATAAATTTTGGTGAGGTGGTTATGCATTGTCCAGACCGAGTGATGAGACAGTTCGGTCTACAGCAGCACATTCCAGAGCCGATGGAGAGACATGTAGTGAAATCGGCTCAGGGAAGGTCGGATGTGACTTGGCTGGCGGAAAATCACCAATTCATTCAGCATTGGTCGCACAGAAGAGATCATCTACAGTTTGAGCGACCACTCCTAGGTGTCACTCGTGAAGAGAGCACACGACTGTATATGGAATGGTACTGGAGCATCACCGTGCGTTGGATAGTTCATCACCCATTGGCTCCGAATAATACCTTATACAGACCTCGAGCGGGTAGAGAGCGAGAGATGGTACGATTTAAACATTTATTTAAACAATTACCACTTTTAAAAATTGTTTAGTGTTTCATTAAATTTTAATTATCTGTAAGTGCACGGAGTTTATGAGTTCCACGAAGAACTCCATCAAATTCACGAGGTGATCAAAGATCACAAGACAGGTTCTTCGATGGTTGGAAAATTGAAAGAAAAAATGAAGGCTTGGCTTATGTGTTTTGGTGCTGAAGAACCAGCATTACATTTGAGTCAGGATCGCGTCGTTGAAGATGATTCACACTCTCAAGAAGACGTTGGCGGTCTGACTCAGGATACTGAGAATGCAGCACGAGGAGGGGGACGCGGCAGGGGGAGAGGACGTGCTCAAGCACGTCCTAAAAGGAAGAAGAGATTGAGAGGTCACTTAGGATAGAGAATTAATTGTGAACTTATTTGGTTGTTTTTATATGATACTTTTGGATGTATGTTAAAATGTTGAACTTCATATTCCATTCGTAGTTGTATTGTGTTTTATCGTACTTGTTTGTGTGTCGTGTTTGAAATGTGTTTTCGTTGATTTGTGTCGTGGTTGAATTGTCTTTGTTGTGAAACAGGAAATGAAAAAAAAAGGTCGAGTTCTTAAATCAATGAACTCTACAAACGAACTCGGCATCATGGATGCCGAGTTCTATTGTTGTGAACACGACAATACCAGTGACGAGTTCACACCAATAGAACTCGGCATCATGAGTGCCGAGTTCTATGCTTAGGTTTTTTATTGCCACATTTGATATTCCACTCGGCTTGCCAGGAGAATAGTGATTCAAATAGAACTCGGCACTGGTAGTGCCGAGTTCTATTTGAATCACTATTCTCCTGGGGCTCATATCATGCATGAAACGATTGACGCGCCAGGAGAACAGTAAATGAAATAGAACTCGGCCTCTAGGGGGCCGAGTTCTAAAGTAAGAATTCGGTGTTGGTAACGTCGAGTTCACTTAAAAAAAGATAACTCGGCGTTGCCAACGCCGAGTTCTGGAGGTCTATATAAGCAGCCAGACGCCCCCCTCTCCCTCAAGTCGGGTTTCCGACTTTTTCAGGTTAGGGTTTCGATTTTTTTTCGATTTCCACCGTTTTATTGCCTTTTTTATGTATTAGGATGATATACATTGTTGTTTTATGTATGATTGTAGTGTTTTTGTTGGTTTAGAAACCCGTTTTGGTGGAAACTCGAATTCGATTTTGGGTTTTTAGTGAAAACGTTTTATTTATTGTTTGATCGTAACTTGAATTTAGTTTTGTTGATTATAGGTCTACGGTAGTCATCTTAAACATTTTATTGGAGAGATTGCTCGACGTTCACAGTGGTTTGCTACTACAGTCGATTGAGGTAACTTCTAAAACATTTCAGAATTTTCAACTTTTTAAGTATTTAGTTGTGAAGAACAATCATCTCACTTGAACACATTTTCAAATTTATTTAATATATGTTAGGTATGGATAAAGATGATGAAGGATCTTTGTTGGTTATGTATAACGGGAAATTAGAATGTGACGGAGATGTGACAGAATACACAGGATCTGACCGCAAATTGGTAGTTGTTCCGTTGAACATCAAATATGAGGATTTAATGGATGTTATAAGATCTGAATGTTGTTATCCACACAGTATGTTTGATGTCAAGTTGACGGCGAAATTGTCATTAAACAATGATTGGACTTACGTTCCATTAACCAATGATAGGTCGGTTTATGGATTGATGCGTTTGTTTAAACGGATGTCTGTGGTTGGAGTGTATGTGGAAGCTGAACCTAAAGTGTCCGACCCTACGCTGACAACGAACACTCATTCGCCGGAGTATGGTACAGTAAGGTCGACCGGTTGGGACTGTGGAATAGATTTGAATATAAGTCTAAATGCTACAGCCGAAGTTCCAGCATACCAGCAAATTCCATTTTTCCAATCGCATAACTTCCAAACAGGCAACGAATGGTCAGAAAATGCGTGTGACATTCCTTCTAGCAGTGCAAATCCTTATCCTGGTCTGTCGCAATTTGAACCTTCACATTACAGTCATGATGAGTTTGCTGGAGGGGTTGGACCATCTACCTCATATCCTTACCTTGGGCTTGGTTTGTCACCTGTTGAACCAATTCATTTTAGTCGACCAGAAGGCCGGGAACAGATGCATAGCGTTGAAGACGATGACACTGAGGAATTAGGGGATTACAGCACACCTTTCGCTGTAGAAGATGAACCTGAAGGTGTTTCTGCTAATGAAGTCGTTCCGGAGACGCAGGATGTCATATATGCGATGAGTCAATCCATAAACCGTGAAGACGACGACGTTGTTGATGATGCAGTTGCTAACAACGATATGATTCCAACTCTTAATGAACTTCCCGATATCTTCGAGGACGACAACTGGATAGAGAATTCGGTAATTGAACACTCATTCTTCGATGCTGCGAACAATTTTGAACAGAGTGATTGGCATACGGAAGATGATCGTTCTTTCTGGGATAAACGAATTTTCCCAACCAAAGATGATTTGGTTCATGCTCTGCAATCGTGGCACATTAAAAAGTTTGTTCAATATTCAGTTGTGGTTTCTTCAACGAAACGGTATACTGTTCATTGTATTCGTCGTGATGAAGATAACTGCAAATGGCGTCTACATGCGTCTGTTCCAAAAGGCTGCAGATATTTTCAAGTTAAAACATACGACGCCGAGCACACTTGTTCCAATCCGATATTGTTAAACGACAACAAACAATGCAGTGCTAATTTTGTATGCGACTTGATAATGTCATCTGTTAGAACTAAGTTCACAATTACTCATGCTGAAATAATGGAAAAGGTGAAGACCAAATACTCACTTGAAATCGGTTACGCTAAAGCATGGCATGCTAGGCAAAAAGCGTTGAACCGAATATATGGTGCCGAAGAAGACAGTTTTAAAGATTTGCGAAGGTTCGTCACAGTTCTCTGTCAGAACAATGAAGGATCTGTTGTCGAAATAGAGTCTGTCCAGATAAATTCAGACGAGGAGATGTTTAAACGTGTATTTTGGGCGTTCGGGCCTTCAATTAGTGGGTTTCATTATTGTAGACCCGTTGTCAGTGTGGATGGAACGCACCTCTATAGCAAATATAGAGGTTTATTGCTAATTGCTGTGGGCACAGATGCAAACAACAGAATTTTTCCTTTGGCATTTGCTGTTGTAGAGAGCGAGAATACAGAGTCGTGGACGTGGTTCCTTCATTTGCTGGCAAGTAGAGTTACAAGGCGACCCGATTTGTGTATTATCACCGACAGATTTTCGGGAATAAATGCTTGTGTGCGAGCCGCATTTCCACCTTCGGAGAGCCATGTACATCGATTCTGTCTTCGACACATGAAAGCAAATCTTGCTAAACATCGAAATTGCAAGGAAAGATTGGGACAAATCAAGTTTTATGAAGCGGGTAAAACTCATTCATTTATGAAATTTGAAGAGTTAATGAAGGCTATTGCAGCGGAACATAAGCCGATATACGAGTGGATTCAACATCAAGGTCCTTTGGATTTTTGTTTTTTCTCATCAAGATCTTTCATTTTCAAGTTAAACTGGAGTCGATCATTTTTCGAGTCGAGTTATCGAACCGAACCAAAGTTGACAACCCTAATAAAGGAGGGGTGGGAATCAAAAGACAATGTTGAATGCGTAGAAAATTAATGAATTCAAAGTTCGGAAGTCAAAGTGTTACAAAATGAAAGACAGAAGAGTGACCATCACGTCCTAAAGTTCAAGAAACAAATCAAAATCAATTTAATCGTAGTTTAGGAGGTAAATTTTAAAGTCTTATTATTTTTTGGAGTCATTGACTTGGCATTCTATTGATGAAAATAAGAGGAAATAACAGTCTAATTAAAACTTGATTAAGATACAATAACAACCACAAAGTCAACATACACAAAATGTAAAGTTGAGTTTGTTGATTGCTCAAAAGTAGTAAAACTCGACCAAGAAGATAGCGCCAATCATCTTCAACTTTTGTCTTCATCAACCAAGGATGGCATGCATCAACAAAGAGAATGCATGTTGTTGAGGTGCAGCATGTAAACAAACCTTAAATATAAGGTGTAATCACGATCATCTTTTCATCAAACATTGTATTTTGGGTATAAATATGTTTCAACTTTGAGGTGGAGTGGGAACAAAAAAGGTCTGAACGCTCAAACTTATTGAAGACGACAATTTGCAAATAGTATTTTACCTTGAAAAGACCACAACTCCACCACCCCCTCACCTTTAGTGCTTTTTTAAAAAGTCGTTTGGATGATGTGATTTTGTGCTGAAATCATTAGTTAAGTAAATGTGAGAATTTTATGCTGAAATCCTTAGGTCTTGATAATTTGTTATATAAAGTAATACATTTTCTTATGAGCGGCAATTGTTAAGTGACCAGTAATTGGAAAAACACATTAGACATGTATCTTGTTAAAGCGTTACATTACTTTTTTATTATCATTAGTTGATATTTTTATATTATATTTGAATCAAGATTATTATTGTTATTAATTTAAAGTCTCGTTCGATGTCGTCGTCCTAATTGCTACCTAAGAAATTAGAAAAATACTGAAACCTATTTCCTTTTTAAAATAAAAATCCCCACCAGAAATGGTGTTCTTGTAATAATGATTTCAACGTAAAATTATAATTTTATTTTTAAAAAACGATTTCCACGAGATAAACCAGAAAAAACAGAAGCCAATCCAATCCAATCCACACACGACACGCAGCTGAGTTTCTGCTAACGACGTCACGCAACTCCACCCGACCACAAACTCCCTTCCGATTTTTCTCTACCAAATCAAAATCCCTAAACCCCCAAATCCCCGAAGTTTTGGTCTCGTCTCGTCTCTTCTCCTCCCTTATCCATCCATGGCTTCCGCCTCCCCCGCTTCGCCTCTCATCTCGATCCCGCCCCCCTCCCGCTCCTCCGCGCCTCGCTCCCGCCTCCGACTCGGCCTCCCTCGTCCCCTCCCCTCCTCCTCCTCCTCCTCCTCCGAGCTCTCGCTCTGCCGTCGCCAGAGGTGCGGCTTGTTTGGTTGTAATGTTGTTGGTGTGTGGATTGATTGATTGAATTCCGTTGATTTTATGGAAATTGGAACCGTGATTGGTTAGTTTGGGGAATAAAATGTGGATTTTAGGAGTTTACTTATGGAGAAATTGAATAGGAAGTGTAGAAAAGGAAATACGGTAGAATTCAAATATTAAGTCCATATTTCCGTTGAAATAAGGATTTCAGGTCAACTAGTTGGACACCGGTAGGTCCAAGGCTTTAAATAAACTGTTCGGACTACTCGGGATGACTAGTTGGATTAGATTTGGTAGTTGGGTTGAAGCCGACTGCCAAATATTTGGTTGGCTAGTTGGACCTGTCGGCCGACTTTTAAGATCAGGGGATCCAAATTCACGAAGTTGTCTTAAAGCCGGTCGGCTAGTTGGACCAGTCTTTACTGTTGAGCGTATGATGGACTGATGGAGGGATTGGGAATACGAGAAAAGAAACGCAATTAAGGTTCAAAATTAATTTTTTTTTCCGGAGGCAAGGATTTCAAGTCAACTAGTCAGACTAGTTGGACGCTGGTTGGTCCAAGGCTCCAAATAACTTGGTCTGGCTAATCGGGATAACTTGTTGATTAGTTGCACTAGCGGGGTTGAAGATGACTGCCGAATAGTTGGTTGGCTAGTTGGACCAGTCGACCGACTTATAAATTGTAGCTTTAAGATATGGGAATCAAAATTCCAAAAGACGAGTCTTAAAGCGAGTAGGCTAGTCGGACCACTCAACTGATTTTAAATCACAGCTTTGAGATCTGGGGTTCCAAATTCCAGAAGTTGAGTATTAATGCAAGTCAGCTAGTCAGATCAGTCATTACTGTTGAGTGTATGATGAACTGGTTTTGATGATTTTTTTGTTATCTAGGTGCTCTCCAATCTTCTTTATCATTCTTCATTGTCGACTATGGTGTGTTTATGGTGGCAGGATAGAAGTATTACGAGACCAGAAGAAGTTAGGTGGCAGACAAAAGTATTTAGATAATAGGCTTCATGAACACCCTACTGGACACTCGTTTTGCTTCAGAAGTTACAAGCATAATCTCAGAGCTAAAAGTTGCACCCCACGATTTTTTCTTGATAGAACAAGTTTCCGTTTGAAGAAGGATTTGCTACCCAGCAGTATTGTAAGTTCAAATTGTTATCCTATTTATTCATTTTAATATATCTTGCATACGGTTCATTTATGTAAATGTTGCATGCCTGCGTAACCCTCTCCATCCATTGTTTTATTTAAAGATGGAATTGAATTATGCCTGCTTGTTCCTTCATATTACAATATACTGAAATTTGCAACATCATTTCTGTATGTAGATTAAAGTTGTTGCAACATTGGTAACATATGCTATTTTTCTATCTATTTTCAACCCCAATCGCGTTAGCATTTCAGGTGAAGCCTCTTTCTGTTCCCCGTGCTACCACTGGCCCTGATGAACCTCATGTTGCCAGCAGAACATGGTCAGATACTGGCCTAGAGAAGCCATCACTTGGTTTGTGGGATTCAGAAGGTGAGTCTGGTACTCTAGAAGGTTTCCTGAGTTCTGAGCTCATTTCTCATCCAAAGCTACACCGTGGGCAACTAAAAAATGGCCTTTGTTACATTATTCTTCCGAACAAGGTCCCAGCAAATAGGTATGTAGTAAAACCCTACCACAAGCATTCATATTCAGTTTTGGGAACCTCTATTATTTAGTAGGTGGGATATTTAATTAAATTATTGATAGATTTGGTTAGGAAAATGTTTGTCTTTAAGTTCATATGTTAAGAGTTGTGATTCTAGGTAGTGTATTTGTTTAAATCATTGTTGTGACCTTTCTTTGCAAGCACTTGTTTTTCTTCTACCATTTGGTCTTTTTAACACATGCATGCTATCCTAGAAACAACTTAATTTCCACATTTAGAGTGTGGTTGGACAGGGGATAATCATTACGGGGAAAAATGTTCGGGGGAATAAATTTCTTGTGGGGGGTAGTAATCAACCAAATTGCTATATATTGGGTCGATATTCGATTTTAGTTGACCTGCGATACATATTCAGCGATTGAAGTATCAGGAGAGAGAGAGAGAGAGTTTCAAAGCCCATAACCTTTTGATCCCTCAGCTGATACTGTTTTTCTAGGTTTGAGGCACACATGGAAGTTCATGTTGGATCTATTGACGAAGAGGAGGACGAACAAGGAATTGCTCACATGATTGAACATGTTGCATTTCTGGGGAGTAAAAAACGCGAGAAACTTCTTGGAACTGGGGCAAGATCTAATGCCTACACAGACTTTCACCATACTGTGTTCCACATTCATTCTCCTACTAGCACAAAGGTTTGTTTTGAGTAAAAAAGTTTTTAATGGTTCATTACCCTATAAGAACCTAACATACAAGGGCAATTATGTTAGCTTGGTAAAGTATCTTCCCATTTTCTGCAAAGAAAGAGAAATTTAAAGCATACATATGTTATTTTCTTCAAAATTTGAAGCCATGGAAAATAAGATCTCTTTCAATGCATGAGTTCTGATTAATGCACCACAAGACTGAGCCTCCCTTTTGACGTAATTGATATTTTTTTTTCCAGGATTCCGATGATGATTTGCTTCCATCTGTGCTTGATGCTCTCAATGAGGTAAATGAAAAGTTAGTTTTTTCGTTACTTTATATGGATTTCCCTTGTACCTTATCATAACAATTTTTTAATATATTTCTACCATCAATTTGGTCTCTAGTTACTTAATCCCCAAGTGACTTAGCTGCAACCCGTGTCATTGTGGTGTACAGAACTACAGTTCCAGAGTCTAATTAAAGTTTTATGAATTCAATGTTGCATGTCTATCAGACTGTCACTCTTGATATGTGTAATCACCATTCTATGTAATTCTAGGACAACAGGTTACCTCCCCATCCAGAAAAGGCGAGGCATATATTCATATTAAATTAATTTTATTAATTAATGTTTGTATAGAATAAATAATGACTATGAATAGAGTAAAAGCGTTAGACCAATTTTAAAAAAGCATTAGGATATTGGTTCTGAATCCATTCCATGGTGAGTTCCCGCCTCTTCAGCGTTTTGTTTCTTCCTGAAAACGTAGGAATAAGGGTACTCAGAATCATGGTTTCTCGAGATGATATTTGACTATTTGTAGTTTGGAAAAGCTTAATTTTTCTATATATCTCATACAGATATATAGCCTATACACTTTACATACAGTCCCTAGTCTATTTTACATTCTCAACACTACTAACAATTTCCATGCAAATTTGTGTAGACAACTCAACTCCTGGCTTACTGTAGATAATGCACCCACCATTTTACTTCTTCTAGATAGACAAGCCAAGCAAAGTAAGCTACACTGAACTTCACGACTAGTTATTGTCAAAGTGGACTAATGGACTGAGAAAGACCAGTTTGTCTTCAATTGAATTTTTCTAACTTGTAGGATGTGGCTGGTTGATGCATTAAGTGCAAGGATGTTGAAACAAGCATGGAACTGAAGGAATAGGAAAAGAAATGGGCTGGGAGGTGAGGGGGGAAAAGGTCAAAGATCTGAACGATTGACAAAATACCAGATCTTTTTTCTTAGATACCAAGTGGAATTGTTGGAGGAGTTCATGAGTTTAGATGCAGAATTTCATATATAATTAGGTATAGGGTGAGGAGCTAGGATCATATGGAAAGTGTCAACATGAGTTAGTGAACCATGTTAGGCTTGTAAGTTCATTACACTAATCTATATAGGTTCTAAAGCAAAATTATAGGTTTTAAATCGAAATATTGAATATAATTTTAACCCAATGTACCTCATTTCTTGCTTTGAGTTCCCGTGATATCTATACACTATGAAAATTTGAATCTAAATGCAAATACCTGTAAGAAACAACAGAATTTTCTTGGAATTATTTTCTTTCTTGTGGATGATGTGAAAAATCTTGTCTCTATTTACCATTCAACCTTGCATTGGATAAAGTTTCAGCATCCATGCATTTATTTTTGAAAAAGACATGTTTCTAGTATGTATAAATGTTAATCAATTCTTTTGGTAATCAGATAGCTTTTCATCCAAAGTTTCTTTCGTCTCGGGTTGAAAAAGAGAGACGGGCAATCCTTTCAGAGTTGCAAATGATGAACACAATTGAATATCGTATTGATTGCCAGGTGAAGTGTTCTTGAGTCTTGACAAACTCATGTTTTCTACTTTTCCCTTAGCTTTAAGTGTGTTCCATGAGCACCTTGAAGGTTCATATTTTTCAGCCTTTTAGCTTACTTGATATTATGTTTTCTTAGTCATGCTTGCTCTCACTTTCCCCCTACTTATTGAACAGTTATTGCAACATCTGCATTCAGAAAATAAACTAAGCAAAAGGTTCCCTATTGGATTAGAGGACCAGATTAAGAAGTGGGATGCGGACAAAATTCGAATGTTTCATGAGCGTTGGTACTTCCCTGCAAATGCAACCTTATACATTGTGGGGGATATTAATAATATCCCCAACATAGTGAACCAGATTGAGGTACGATTATCAGTTTTCTCATTCCATGTATTCGTTTTTAATAACACAATATAGTGCAATTATTTTTTCTACACTTAAGGTTTTGGAATGTAATCGACTTAAGCTCTCAAAGCAGGCTGTATTTGGAAAAACCCACTCAGAAAAAGATACACCAAAGACAAACACTCATAATGCATTCGGTGCAATGGCAAATTTCCTCGTACCAAAGCTTCCAGGTTCATTGGGAGGAAGTCTGTCCAACGAAAGACCATATCCTGCATTAGATCAGTCAAAAGTAGGAAAAATAGATAAGCACAGAGTTAGGCCTCCTATCGAGCACAACTGGTCTCTTCCTGGATTGGCAGCTGAATCTACACCGCCTCAAATTTTCCAACATGAATTAATTCAAAACTTCTCTATAAACATGTTTTGCAAGGTACGTGTTGATCTTCATTTTTAAAATTTTAATTATGCATAATTTATGGCTTTTCATATAATTTCCTTTACGATACAACAAATGTAACATCAAGATCTATCTATCTTGTGATTGTATGTATTTCACCTGTGCTGCGAGAGTGTTTGTATTTATTTCCCTTTCTTTACTACACTGAAGGACTACATCAGCAACAAATATCACCTTCTATACGAATTAATGTGAAAGAGAAGAGAGTAGAATATAGTCCCTCAATTTAGAGGAATTACCTCTGTGAAGACTAAGGTTGCAAACGAGTCGGGTTCGGGATAGGTCAGGGTTGACGTGCGCCCAACCTGTCAGGGTTTGGCGGGTTACAGGTCGGGTCATAACCCGCCCCAGAAAACCCATGACTCGCCCTGCAACCCAATCCTGCGGGTCGATGGATTCTCCTATTAAAAAAAATTAAAATACGGAAAAAATTTAATTTTTTTTCTAAATAACAATATATTTTAGTAAATTACTGAAATTGTGTTTGGGTTGGGACTTGGGAGGTTTAGATTAAGTTGTAATTTATTAGATTAGGAATTATTAATAAGTTAAACAATAAGTTTAGGAGTGATAAGTTAGATTATATACATATATGTGCATATAATATTATTAGTATTTATTATTATTTTATTTTAGCTGGTTGGTGGATTCGAGTTTTTGCTCGACCCTAACCCGATCCACTAAGGAAGCGGGTTGGCGAGTTTTATTTTCTAAATGGGTTGTATATTGCGACCCTAACCTGCCCTAGTACTGAAGAGCATAATTAAGAATTTAAGACGTTTGCGGGTTGGCTGGTTTGACCCGCCCTAGTACTGAAGAGCATGATCAAGATGGTTGTGTACTACAAACGAAGGATGTGTTATAGTGAGTGGCATAGACAAAATACAAATTTACAATGAATCATTTCTGATATTTTGACTTTTAAGGCACATCACCTGTGGCAATGGTAGACATATGGCACCTTTTACGTGGTCTGATAATACATTTTCTTCATAGAGGTGCCAAATGCCTCTCATTTTTCATTTGGTACTTTGAGTTATTGCACGAAGCTATTAACACAATATGTTCTAAGTTTTTTCCCTGAAAAGGGATTTTGCCCTTGTTATCCCCTTCATTTGAATGCCTTTTGGGTGATTATTGCATAGCTCCTAGTACAGAGTCTATACAATTTTTATGATATGCTAGTAGTAGGAATATGCTGATTTTGGATTCCCATACCAGTCTCGTTGGGTTTTCCTGTTCAGTTATCTCTAAGGAATTTGTCTCATTACAACTTTTGAATGATTGGGGCTATTCTCTTCCATGAAAAAAATAAGAGAGAAAAACAGTGATATTTTTGTAGGAAAAATTGTCATAATAATTGCTACAATAGGAGAGTTTTGTTTTGGTCAGACTGGGAGATTCTCGTCCACAAAAAAGTATCCTCAAACAGACTTATGTGAAATTCTCTGTAGATTCCTGTGAACAAGGTCCAGACGTACGGAGATTTACGCAATGTGTTGATGAAGAGAATTTTTCTGTCAGCATTGCATTTCCGAATCAACACAAGATATAAGGTAAATTGGTTCTTCCGAAAGCAAAAAATACTTGTGCATGTAAGATTATATTTTGTAAGACCATGCTCTGAAGTTGCAATCGTTGAAAAGTTGTCGAAGGCCCTTCTACCTCTACTTCTTTCTTTTGTCATACTATATTTAAACTTGTTTTGTTTAATTAACAGAGTTCCAATCCTCCTTTTACATCGGTCGAGTTGGATCACAGTGATTCTGGAAGAGAAGGGTGCACAGTCACCACCCTCACAGTTACTGCAGAACCGAAGAATTGGCAGGATGCTATTAAAGTCGCTGTACAGGAGGTTTGTATCATAGTTTTCCATCTTCACTGATATGCTTACCTGCTTTTGGTCCTTATCTGCCTTGTATTTGTGAATGGAGTTATCAATCCGTCATTTGACTGTTAGGGTCCATTGTGTGGGTTTAGTCCCACATCGGGTAGTATGAGATTCTCGGTGTGGGATATTACCCCATAGGTTCCCCCAACCTACAAGCTGACTTTTGGGTATGGGTTCTCCTATCATTGACTCCTTGTCTTTTTCAGTGCGACATCATGAACTTAATGACTTCTAGTGATTCATCCTGTGTAAAGACGCCGCCACCATTTAATCTCTTCATCTTTTGGCGTATTATGATATTTTAATCAATATCTCTTATGCTCTATGGTGGTATAATTTTAGCTTTGCTCATGCAAATTATCTTAGGAAATATCGCCAAGGTACATCTTGTGTCAGATTGATCGTTCCCTGTGCTAAGCGTTATATAAGTCCTAGCATTTCACCCTACTTGAGTAGACAAGCTATCTCAAGACCTTTGTGTGGTCTTATTTGTTTTTGATTGGAGTCCCATTGCATATACGAGGGCTGTAGCAATAATTGAGATCCTCAGTTGTTGAAGTTTGTTCCACATTTTGTACAGTTATATTTAAAATGCATTTTCATTATATAAGGTTCAAATATCTTAGTATACCACCATATTAATTTGATGTTTCAAACATTTTAGCTATATTCTTAGAGTTCTTATGAGATTCTCTGAGTTCTAGGTTTCATGGGCTCATTGCATGCTTGTCCTCTGGTATTTGTTGTGTGATGGCAATCCAAACCTCCAGCAGTATCCCATCCATCGTTATTTGCTGCAAATTATTGCTGTATTAAGAAGTTAGCATCTGAAATTTCTTTTCAGGGTTTCTGTTAGATAATTCAGGAATGCAAACTATGGACCAATATTAGCTATGCTCTTTTAACATTAAGTAGGATATGCTTTTAGTTTTCATTTCGTATGTTGATCCTGGTTCACGTGACTAATTGCAGATATGGTACATCTGATTCTTTTTTGTATAATTGATGAACAGTCACCTATGGTGATTTGTTTGCTTTCTTCGTGTGCTGCTTCAGTGTTTTTTTCCCTTGGGATTTTAAGTATGAGTTACTTATCTATTGCTTTACTATGTTCATTTCTTAGGTAAGAAGACTCAAAGAATTTGGTGTAACTAAGGGAGAATTAGCTCGCTACATGGATGCATTAATCAAGGATAGTGAGCAACTAGCAGCAATGATTGACAGTGTGCCATCTGTTGACAACTTGGACTTCATCATGGAGAGTGATGCACTTGGCCACACTGTTATGGATCAAAGACAAGGTCATGATAGCTTGGTGGCCGTTGCTGAAACAATAACACTGGAAGAAGTAATTGATCACAAGTTTCTTATGTATTTTTTCTTAAACTATTTTGTATCAATTCGTATTTATATTTTCACTTGAGCTATGTTTGAGCTAGAGTTTTTGGATGTTTTTTTTCATTGGTCGTCTTCAAATCTTTTTGCAGGTAAATCTTACAGGCTCAAAGGTGCTGGAATTTGTGTCAGAATATGGAAAACCAGGTGCTCCAAGTCCTTCTGCCATTGTCGCTTGTGTCCCCAAAAAATTTCATGTTGAAGGAATAGGTGAAACTGAGTTTGAGATACATCCAAATGAAATTACGGATGCTATAAAAGCTGGTCTGCAACAACCAATAGAGCCTGAGCTAGAGGTTAGTCTTATTTGATCTAACTCAATCATAATGTTTACACTTCTACCCGAATGAGTTTCAGATCTGATGGTGGAATACCATTCAAAGTCGTATTTTCCAAAAAGACGATATGAACATTCTAGTTGAAATCCAAAAGTGTCATGGTTTTTACATTATTAATAAGCGTATGATATCGCAATGATTTGTTGTGTAAGGTGATTTTAACATTATAAGGTTCCAAATCATGTGTAAGTTGGAGATTCTACTTATCTTTATTTTGATAGAACAACGTAGAACATGTAAAGGAAAAGGGAATGAGCTAAGTGTTTTTTTGTCAAACTGTCCGAAACTGTATAGTGTGTAATTATGGCACTTTTAGGTGTAAGTTTGAAAGGTTGTCTTCCAAGAACTTTCTAGTGTGTCCAAATATGTCTTTTGTCTTTATGTACTATTTATTATTGCATTACTCATCTGTTTCCTCTGCAGCTTGAAGTTCCGAAGGAACTAATTTTATCATCACAGCTAGAAGAGCTACAAAGGTTGCGTGAGCCACATTTTGTTGCCCTAAAGGAAGAAATGGATCAAGTAAAAGTATTCGATCATGAAACTGGCATCACTCAACGCCGCCTTTCCAATGGAATCATGATAAATTACAAGGTATTCATGTCTTTTAATATAAGCAAAAGTTTGCTAAAAGGAATATAAAAAGGTAATAACAAAACCAATACTATAAGGTATTTCTGACATTTTTGTCCTTCTTTATGGATCTTTGAGTCATCTGGTTTTTGTGTGTACTATTAATGATTTCAGTATCACATTATGATGCAAGGAGACTTGCTTTTGTACTATGTTTTTCAAATATAGATCACCAAGAATGAAGCTAGATGTGGGGTCATGCGGCTTATTGTTGGCGGGGGAAGGGCAGCAGAAGGGCCTGAATCAAAAGGAGCTGTTGTAGTTGGCGTTCGAACTCTAAGTGAGGGTGGGCGTGTTGGTACCTTTTCGAGAGAGCAGGTATTCATGCACCCTTCGTTCAATAGAATGCATGCTTTTCTTGTTATTCAGTACATAGTTTGACCCTCAACATCTGCATCTTATCCCTATGTGTGGATGTGTACTGGCCTGCAGAGAAACTCTTGCCTTTGCAATCTCCCTTATTCACGCTTACAGATTTCTTTTTAAAAAAAAAATTAAATTCTACATTGTGATACCAAACTTGATTTTTTGGGAACAGTATTTCGCTAATAGTGGGAACAGTGGTTGTAGGAGGGCCCTTGTGTTAATTTTTGGGGGATGTGTGTGTGGTCGGTTCCATAGGGACCAAACATTGTAGTCATATTTAAGGTGATGGGGATGCATTTGGAAACAGCAGTGGAAGAGTAATGAGTAAAAGCCTAAAAGGTATTCCAACTCCAATGGTTGCAACAATTTTGAAGAAAGTGAGAAAGACTCAGGAATATGAAGAGTTGGGTGCTTGGGTTGAAGGTGAATATGAAGAGTTGGGAGGGATTAAGGACCAAA
Organism: Triglochin maritima; assembly: GCA_963682175.1. Lineage (NCBI taxonomy): Eukaryota > Viridiplantae > Streptophyta > Magnoliopsida > Alismatales > Juncaginaceae > Triglochin > Triglochin maritima. The sequence continues at coordinate 12,059,038 of OY821773.1, forward strand.
GACAAAATAACAAGGATTTGTGACCAAAACTACACCAAACCCTTGCAATATTATAGATTTGCCACCTATCAGCTAGTTGTCTGATTTCACGTGTATGGAATTCTATCATCTAGATTTTGTCAAAGACATGATGAGCTTCCAACTTTTCTTCGCCATCAGGGGACCGTGTGAAACATGAATGCACAGAATTTTCAACCAAAAGGTTTCATCAAATTTATTGCAGCCTCCCAGAGAAGGCCTATTCCCATTTCATGCAACCGTTGTAGATTGCTAAAATTAATTTGAATCAGATCTCAAATTGTTTCCTCTATTCATTTTGTTTTCATTAATGCAGATACAGATTTGAAAATGGATTGTTATTTGATTAATGACAAAAAGTAGAATGTCCAAGGAATATCTTTTAGTGGTTGTGCTTTTATTGATACTAATGTTGATGCTTCTTCAGGTTGAACTTTTCTGTGTCAACCACTTGATAAATTGTTCGTTGGAATCAACTGAGGAAGTTATTTGTATGGAATTTCGGTTCACTTTACGTGATGACGGGATGCGTGCTGCCTTCCAACTACTTCACATGGTACTTGAGGTAATAATAATTCAAAATTCATGGCAAGAATTGTCATGTTTATATTCCTCTATTTTAGAGTAAAATTATCTTTTGCATTTATTTAGTATTGTGCTTAGCAAACAGTGATCAACATTGGAAATCATTTAGAACTTGTATTCTCTAGTATATTAACTTATATTTGGTACTAAATTGTCTCCGGTATCTGTGTATTGTGGATTTCTCGAGATAGTGGGTAATAGTTGTGGAATTCCTATTTCATATTTCGGCATTGTATATACGCTGAAAGCACCTGTTATGAACTGATTCGAAGTGGCATGCAAAAAAAACTCCGATAAGAACCTTAAAATACAGATATCCATTAATTCATAGAATATCTTAGTTATTTGCTGAGCTTGTTTATAAAAATCATAGGTTATCCTCCACCGGATCAATGTGCAATTTCACATCTTGTTTTTGATATCTCAGGCTCATTTGGTTTTCTAAAGCTGATTTTTGTGTGTTGAGTATACTCATACAGTCATACTAGACGTTCTTTTGTCAAGGTTCTTGTCTTGTGTGCAGCATAGCGTGTGGTTGGAAGATGCATTTGATAGGGCTAGACAACTATATTTATCATACTACCGCTCAATTCCTAAAAGCTTGGAGCGCTCAACAGCGCATAAGCTCATGCAAGCAATGCTGAATGGAGATGAAAGGTTTGTGGAGCCGACACCACAGTCATTGCAAAAATTGACACCACAATCTGTAAAAGATGCTGTAATGAGTCAGTTTGTCGGGGATAACATGGAGGTTAGTGACATTTGTCTTCTTTCAGACCTCAAAAGCTGACATATCATTGGCTGATGGTGAGGTCACATCTACCTCTACGCAGGTGAGCATCGTAGGTGATTTTTCAGAGGCTGATATTGAGTCATGCATCCTTGATTATTTGGGGACAGTCAGTGCCAAAGGCGGAGCAGACAAGGCACACGCATGCTCCCCAATTGTATTCCGTCCATCGCCGTCTGATCTTCATTTTCAGCAGGTAATTTCCATTTTCTTGTTATCGTCCTTGAGAACCGATTCTGCTCTTTACGATAACACTGCACATCTCAAAAATGTTCAAAATTCTGTCATTTGTCAGCTCTCCATGATGAAATTCATTAAAGACTCTTCTGCTTTATTTGAGCAGGCATTCATTGCATGTTTGGTAGCCTGAAAACTAATATTTCCTTTGCATTATGAAGAGGCTTTATTTAGACTTTCACACTTACAAATTATATGAAGGCATGCAACTGCCTGAATCCGCTTAAACGGTTTATCTCTGTATTGTGGTGTACAAACTTCATATATTACCAAAAACCATGTCAGGAAAATGGAAACAAAATAGGAGAAAGTAGTCAAGAGGAAGAGTATATATACTTGTTGCATACCGTAACAAATGGAAATGACAAGTATTGCCCTTGCTTGCGACCTATGTTTTGAAAACCGAACCGGCAGTCGGACCAACGACCGAAAATTGGAAGTTGACCGGTTGGTTCAAAGGAAAAACCGAAATCATCATCAAACCAGATCAAATCAGGTTAGACCAGAAAAAATCGGAAAAAAACTCGTCAGTTTGATCACTGGTTGAACGGACCGTGGTCTGACCAAAAAATGGTTAAATTGCAGTTTATACAGTGTACTATAAAAAATAACAATGATTTTGTTTCAATTTAGCTCAAAAACATAATTTTGTTTCAATCACTAAACTTTTCAATTATTAGTATTTTGGGTTTGGAAAAGGTAAATTATGACCAAAAACTAAATTTAATTAACATTTTGTAACCCTAAACTTCATATTTTCTCTTTTGTTGATGGTTGATGATCACTATATAAATAATAATATGTTTCAATATTTTTGTAAACTTCATAGTTAATTTTAGTTACACATGTTGTATAAGGACTTTAAGAATTTAAATATTTGATAAAGTACATGTAAAATTTGGTTCAATCGGTCAAACCAGCGTTAGACTGTCATCCTGGAGTCGGTTCGGTTCAACTCTCGGTTCACAAAATGATGATATCATGCTGACGCCATAATTGGTTGGACCAGGTTGAACCATCACTTAACAATTTTGAACCAAACCGAGCATTTATAAGTTCACTCTTTGGTTCAATTTCAAAAACCTTGTTTGTGACATATGATTGTGTTACTTTTCTTTGTTGGTAGGTGCTTTTGAAGGACACTGATGAGAGAGCATGTGCATATATAGCTGGCCCAGCACCAAACCGTTGGGGATTTGATGTTGATGGAAGAGATCTTTTTCATTTGATTGACAGTGACTCATCTACACCAGGTAAAAGATGCCTTACTGTGGTCTTTGTTTCTTATTAATGGTGGTAATCCTATTTTATGACAATCATATATTGGATACCAAAAGTGCTGGTCAAACTGCAACTTGGTGGTAGATTTGACTTCCTAATCTATTATTGTAAGTTTGTAACTTATGGTCCAAAAGTGCATGGTATTCATGCTTCTTTGTAGCTCATACTTTGATATGTTTGGATAGATGGAATTCTGTGTTTTACAAGAATTATACGGGAAGTATCGTGTAAAACAAGTACGTCGATAGCCGGCTGCTTACTCTTATGTACTATTTCCGTGGTTTGCTCTTAGCAATAAATTTGTACCTAGTGCAAGTGTGCAACTGATCATTGTCTTTCCCTGATTGTTTAGGATTAGTTGTATTATTTCAACCTTATTATTGCCACACGATAAAAGGAACCTTATTATTGCCACCCCTTTGTTTCTGTTGTATTTCTATATTTTACAATAATTTTACTGCTATGTTCTATCAACTCTCAGAAATGGAATCGACATTTTGTTGTTCCCTTGAGACTTTGGTTTTAGACATGAAACAGTTGGAGTTAGAACTTCTCTTTTTTAGGGAAGGTGGATTTTTTTATTAGATGGAATGTGATTGTTTTAACTCTTTTTGAAGGACAGTGGCACACCACTTCACTTGGCGAGTTGGCAGTTTGGCATTCACCTTACCTCAATTTTAGGCAATTTTAAAACTCATCACTTTGACCCCACTTCTGTCTCAATAGTTTTTTTAATCAGTTTCAATAGAAAGGGCTTTCAACTTAAGTAGTTTATGAATTTTTCTTGAAAATAAATTGATCTTAAGTCTTGAGATGTCTCGTAAAGAAGGTAGAACGAACACACTTGGATTGACTTTGACTGCAGATCCTATTGTGAATGTTGGCGTTTGTATTTAACATTGTTAGGTATGAATTTGGTCATATGAACTTTTCATTTGAAGTGGATGACTTCTCTGCAGCATGTGTTTTCTTTTTCAAATTGCCATGTTTTGTTTCGAGGCAGATCATTTCTTCAGCTATTGACATGATCCATCCAACTAAATTATCCTTCTATGTTTTTCTTTTTGAACTCTGCCCATCTGAGTAATGTGCAGAAGGATGTTCAACTTCTCAAAATCCGCTTGTGTTGGAAAGTGAACGCTCAGTTATTAACAACAAAAGACATATTCGGAGTCATCCTCTATTCTTTGGGGTAACTTTGGGGCTCTTAGCCGAAATTATAAATTCTAGGTAATCACTGTTGACCACTGAACACCACGTGTTAGATTTATCAACAGTTGACTTATAAAAAGACATGTGCATGTGCTACATAATTTAATTTCATTTGTATTCTTTTCTACACTATGCTTTCATAATTTATTTATTTATTTTTTGCCTATGAGTTACTATTTTCTGCAATAAAAAAACCCTGGAAATATTTCGCATGTAGCATACAAACACAGCATTATTACTATTGTTGCCTAAAGACAAGGTGAATCTATTTGTTTACGACCAACATGTAAGGGAGGACCAACTTCACATTTGTATGTACTGGTGCATTATTCAACTTAGAGATGCGTGGTAGCCTGCACACTTGGTCTTATGTGTTTTCTCGCTTCCCTTCCTCTTCTCGTCTATTCGTTCCTATTTTAGACCATGTTGGCCAATTATGCAAGAAAAATATAACTGCCTTGTGGGAAGTATAGTTCTGATAAATTTAGATAATTTTGGTTTTACCACTTTTCTGGAAGATAGTATTATGACTTTCTTTGGTCATTCTGGCCTTGGCCTTTGTGTCTACCATTGTCTTAGATAGAAATGTTCCCGACCTCTTTCCATTGACTTGTTCCATACTTCAAGGAATTTGATGTTCTCTAGGGGTAAAATAGTTTTTCCACCTTTTAATGAAAAATTCAGGCCTAATAGATGTGCTGCAGAGAGGGTTTTTTGTACATATTATACAAAAACCATTGAATGGTGCCCTTCGCTTTAGATGGCATTGTACTAGCCAAGCCCAACTTGTTATTTATACGCATAATAACTTGGAGTTTGTTACTTAAAGGGTCACTTGAGATGGGTCGTGGAGTACCACAGAAGTTTGCCATGTTTTATGCTAAAAGTAAATGAATATGGGAAGAGATAATATTAGCATGTCTTTAAATTGATAATATGATAATTTGTGATATATTGGATCTTATCACTATGTGCATAACATTAGTACATTAGTAATCAAGAATGGGAAGTTCTTTTTCATCAGAGAAGTGGTAGACATCCTAATTTATATAGGTCGAAGTGGAGAAGAGGTCCTGATCATCTGTGATGCACTAATGAATAGATGCAATCTGAGTTTCTTGCTTTAATTTAAATTCACAAGGTTTTATCATTCCGCATCCATGCCTTCGCTACATCCATTATCATGGCACTCTTTAATTCCCAGTAAAATCTAAATTGCAATTATATATATGTATTGGATCAATTTTTTATTGAGATTAAACTTTAAATTGATGATCCTATTTTTAAATGACAATATTTGGATTATAAAGTAGTAAGGAGTTTTTTATTATTTGAGTGCAGGCTCTTTACAACAGTTAGGGATTCACTAGGACTCACATATGATGTATCTTTTGAACTTAGCCTCTTTGACAGGCTGCCATTAGGGTGGTATGTAATATCAGTGACTTCAACTCCAGCTAAGGTGCACTTATTTTCCTTTTCTTTTGTTTCTCTTACTATTCTGCTTCTACAACCAGAGCATTCTTATGTGATATTTATCTATAGGTTTATAAAGCTGTTGAGGCTTGTAAGAATGTTTTAAGAGGTCTTCACAATAATAAAATTGTTGAAAGGGAGCTAGACAGGGTGAGTTCTCTCTTTGCTATTGTTGATTGTGCTTCAGCAATTATTAGGAAAAAAAATCAATCATACTTTTTATGTTGTGTGAAATATGTAACTATGTTTGTTTAGCATTCAGATACATCTTCATGTTTGTATTTCTCCATGGCAGGCAAAGAGGACTTTGTTGATGCGTCATGAAGCTGAGACTAAGACTAATGCTTATTGGCTTGGATTACTTGCTCATTTACAAGCCTCTGTTGTTCCAAGAAAGGTATGATAACCTGTTGCGACTTGCGAGATGCAATATCTCCTCTGATGGGTTATTTTGTTGAGAACTTCTCATACAACATCAACAACTAAGCCTTTAATCCCAAATTAATGAGGTAGGCTAGAAATGAACTAAAAAGAAACACACTTTAGGCACGTGAATAACTTTCTTCCACGCAGTCCTATCCAATGTCAAATCTCGGGGAATGTTCCAATCTTTTAGGTTTCTTTCAACCGCTTCTTCCCAGGTTAATGTTGGTATGTCTCTCCCTCTTTTTTTTGTCTTCATCGTGACTTAACACCCCTTCTTACCGGTGCATAGGTCTTTTTTTATACATGTCCAAACCATCTCAACCTATGTTGTATAAGCTTTTCCTTTATTAGGGTAACTTCAACTTTCTTACGAATGTCTTCATTTTTAATCCATTATATCCACGTACGTCTACACATCCATCACAACATTCTCATTTCAACCACGTTCATCTTTTGCATATGTTGTCTTTTCGTTGCCTAATATTCCACTTCATAAAACATCATAGGTGTTACAATGGTTCTATAAAAAAAAATCTTGTAACTTGAGAGGGGTCTTGTTACATAAGACACCTGAGGTTTGTTGAGAACTTCCCATGCTTGACATATTTGTGATGAAAGTCCAAGCATGAATTTAAGTTCTTTATAAATTCGATGTGATTTCTTTAAATAATCAATTTGGAGCATAATATATTTCTTTCAATCTTGAAGCTTACACTTCTATTAACAACCTGGTTTTGCTTTATTAATGTTTATATTTGCTTGCTGTTTTTTTTCATATTGCCCAATTGATTTTTTTTCATTCTGCTCATAAAATTCAGGACATTTCGTGCATTAGAGACCTGACTTCTCTGTATGAAGCTGCTACAATAGAAGATATCTATGTTGCATATGAGCATTTGAAGGTAGACGATGCTTCTTTGTTCTCTTGTGTGGGAGTAGCTGGAGCCCAAGCAGGTGAAGATGTGTCGGGTAAGATGCTTTATTCTAAATGCCTATTGTGAGGTTTCCACTTAACTATATTATATCAGTTCAATTTACCCCGACCAATTACCATTTTCGCTCATTTTTTTACTTATACATGGTATTCATTCTATCAAAAATTTGCAACCTGGCATGAAAATCATTGTAAATTTGCTAATTTAGATTTTATTGTACAACTTGTGTGGATGGAAATACTTCGACCTGAATGACATCAGTATACCCTAACATTTTTTCAAAATTGGTTCTAAGTGATAATTAGATGCTCAAGTTCAAACCACAGATTTTGAAGACATCGCTCCCAAGTTTGTGCTCATTAATGAACCAATATAGCACTGAAAATTAGATCAGACAACCAAACAGCAAAACATGAAAGATCAAATTTCAGTGAAAATCCTTCTCAACTCGGCTTGAGAGGGAAAATGTTACTTGGCAATCTGGAGAAATGATGCTTTGATTATAACAATGCGACAAACTCCAATTTTGGGTCTATGCTCTAAGGCTCAGGCTGTAGATTTTTGTGTACGCAAACCTTGGATGCTCAACACTTGATGAAATTCCATGGAAATGTAGGGGTTGGAATCCAGCAACAAAGAAACCAAATCATGACTTGAGGTCACTGTTTGATTTTTTTTGTCACTAGTGCATTGGGAGGATATAGAGGTGGAAAAGAATGTTGTGGTTCAGATCAAGATGGTTTGGATGTCGTTTCAACTATACTTCAGTTTCATTGTTCTCCATCTTAAGGGTTTTCTGCATGAAAGTTCTAGGATTTGTATACTTTAGAAACTTAATAAATTTTCTAGTAATTTCATTGCTCAGGTAATGCCTAGGCGTCTGGGCGACCCTTTTTTGTTTTAATTAAAACAATTAGGAATTTTTTTGGAAAAAACATGACAAATGCAAAAAAGAAATAGAAACAAACATTTTACATGTTTGGGCTTAAAAAAGACACCTAGATCACTGACCATAGTCTCACTAGGTACCCCATTTACCTACCCAAACACTTAGGCTTGTTTTATTAATTTTAGAGTTAGTAATACAGAATGCCAAAATATTATAATACAAGTTCCCTACTCATTCAATTGGACATATTGTTCTAAAGTTTAGTTAGGAACTTCAGTACCGTTGCCTTCCTCATAATCATTCGGATCATCAACGTAGACGTCCTCCACGTTGGTTTCTTCATCATATGTGGGAATGTAGTCTTCATCGACATCCCAGGGAGCTTTAGAACTCGATGCACCTGGATCTCCATAACTATAACAAGTTATGTTGATGTCTTCATCTAACCCTTCAATTAAGAAAGGTGTAGTTGAAGACATCGTAGATCGACGAGCCCGTCTTCGTGAAGATGAAGATCCTAAGGCAACTTTTTCCACCTCAGCCCACGTCAGATCCTCCCCAACGAAGATCGGATCCTCAGTTTCTGCTAACCAAGGATGATCCTCCAAGAGATCATAGTCCACACCAATAGGATCGAAGAAACCAAGACGTTCCATTCTTGTTTCGAATCTTTGCCACAACTTTTGGTTGTAGTTCACGAAGACCAAATCCTTCAACTTCTTCGTCGCCAATTTGTTTCTTCTCTTCGTGTCCATTTGCTCGAACACACTCCAATTACGTTTGCAATTGGAAGCCGAGCACGTTAGGCCGAGAACATTCAGTGCCAGCCTCTGCAATGTCTCGTCCTTCATGTCCACCTCATACGCACGCCACCAATCAATCAGTCTCTTTCGGTTTGTTGTATCGTTACAATGTCCTTCCCGAACATTCCTAGTTGAGAGATGTAACGATCCAGCAAAGTTGAACACTTGTCTTGACCTTCATGGGTATGAACAAGGCGGGAAATGACGTCTAAGATGCCCGACATATGCTCGTTGATGGTTGTGGTTCGTCCGTCTACCGGAGTTGAGAATGTCCTCGTGTTAAGTAGGAATTCAACTGAGTGTAGGGGAGAGCTCATCATTCTTCCTTCACCCCATCTTTTGTCGATGCAGTGGGCGATCTTTTGATAATGCCTTGGGTTACCCTCAAAGTTTCGGATGACGGTTTCCTTGGCCTTCTCCGTTGCGTCATAAAGAAAACTCATTGCTGGTTTCTCGTAACCGTCCACCAACCTAAGAACATTGACCATTGGTTGTGAGGCTTTGAGTGCTTTCACAATGTTAGCCCAGAAGCGTTGCTGAAGAATGACTTTGGCCACTTGGGTGGAAGTTTCCTTCAACCTCATGTTCTTCATCCATGTAGCATTCATGTCGTTGTAGTCGGTGGAGACAACAAATGATCTGAGCTGATCCTTCTTGAAATAGAGTATCTGCAATGTCAAGAAAATTGTAGCAAATTGAGTGACCGCCGGCCTTAACAAGTTGCCTCCGATGGCTTTTCGCATCAGCGAGAGTAGTAAGACATGTTCGTTAAAATGCCTCATGATTTGTCGGCTTAAGGCGATGGTCTTCAAAAATAACTTGCCGATGTCCTCGAGGATAAGGTCGATGCAATGTGCGACGCAAGGAGTCCAGAAAAGATGCTCCCTCTTTCGCATCAACATCTTCCCAGCGACTACGTATGCGGCGGCGTTGTCGGTGACAACTTGAACCACGTACTTCTCCCATACTTAAACAACATTGTCAATTAACTTGAACAAGTAGTCAGCAGTGTGTGTGTCCAGAAGCATCAACTGAATGTAAAACATTGTTCCTGTGGGACAATTCACTGAAAATTGATTAAACTCCTACTGGACCTATCGGTCCATGCATTTGTCATTATTGTACATCCATATTATTTCCAATCTTGTCTATATGAACTTAGAAAATCCTTAGTGACTTCAATTTCTTTTTTAAGGTATCGCTAACTTCGTGATAAGTGATGAGTTTTAGACCAGGACCGTATGTGGAGGTAGTCTCAATGACTTCCCTAAATTTAGTTGTATTAACTACATTAAAAGAAATTCCACATCTATAAAAGAATTAGCTAATTTTTTATTAATTGTTGTACAATATTCTTTCTTAAAATGTCGTTCAATTGTGGTTTGTTGGGTTTGATTAACATCTCGAGATCGACTACAAAATCGATCCATTGGTCCCCAAGTATTTTGCTTTCTTCTCTTTCGAGGAGGCAAAAAAGGGTTGGGATGTTGGGGTCATGTTGGAACCATAACCGGTACCTGACCTGCCTGTGGATACGTCATCTCCTAAATCAACAAAATCATCTAAACATGCATTTTGATTCATTTGCATTCTACCAGTAGTTGACATGTAAGCGGCTATTTCGGCTCTTAAAGTGTCGGGAGCTTTATCACAAGGTCGTGCATTACTGCCCCGTGTGTGGGCGATATGTTGTTTGTGGCAGCCAATACCACCCTTGGTTACTCTACCACATGATTCACACACTAAGGAATTTTTTTCATTTAAATTTAAGTAGTGGGTAGATTTCCAACTTGGGTCATTACTTCTATCAGGTCTTAAGTGATCATAATCTTCATGTGTCATTGACAAAATTGATCCGGATACATAAGTCATTAATTAAGATACTAAATTAACAAAAAAAACTAAAGGAAAGAGTTAGAAAATGTGCACTTGATGATCGAATCGAAAAAAGAACTTCGAATGTCGAAATTCAGGAACGTCGGAATTCTTGAGCACCGAAGTGGTGAAGTTGAAAGTTTGGAAGTTTGGAAGAGTTTAAGATTTCGGAATGAGAGAGTTGGAGTAGAATGAAATGAGTAGGGAGAGAGTATTTATAAGAATAAGTAGTGGGGGGTTAAAAAATTATCAAAAACAAAAAACGGCTAGTTTTACTGTAGCGGAAGCTACAGTAGCATCACCATGTGCGGGTGGTCGCATATGCGACCTCTAGGCAACCACCCATCAAAACCTTGGTTTATTTTGTGGTTGTAGTTCCATAGATTGAAGAAAACAAAGAACCTCTTGGTCCGTCTAATTTGGATGATAGGTTGATCTCGTTGGAAACCTTTTGTGGTTTGTTCTTGAGTTTAAAGGTGTTTCTGCATTGTGTTTCATCTTTTAGCATTATTGGTTTCTTTTATTCCATCCACGTTTATCTGATCTTCTGGTTTTCATAAACGTGGTAGTAGTGTATATTTTTTGCGTAATATCGAATATTTTTTTCCTCATTGGGACTTGGTTATTCGTGATACTTCCCTAGTTTGTGCTCTTAAGAAGTTCCATTAGGTTCCACATCTACCTTTTTGAAATATGATATTAATTGAAGTATTAAGTTTGTCCTGTAAATATGCTAATATGCACCAGGTAATTAATTGTCATCTAAAATTTGTAGTATAGTACTACATTAGGTTGGCTTCCTTCGCTGGTATTTGGTTGGATAAACCTACAAGTGATTTGACTTACAATCCTTTTTTATGTGTTTGTGTTCCATTGCAGCTTCAGAAGAGGAAGAAGTGCATTTGGACCATCAGGGTGTTATTCCTATTGGACGTGGCCTGTCGACAATGACAAGACCCACTACATGAATCTCCTTATGTAGAGTTCTCAGTTCTACGATCAACTATATGCTAAGAGACGTAATCTTGAGGTAAATCCTTCACCTCCATATCCATGTAAATGTTATCTGTTTAAGAATAATGTTTTCATACTTGCTGTCATTTTTTTGGATTTGAACATTTGAACCTACTATTACGATGTTGCCACTGTTATTGCAGTGTTGTATTTCATATCAAATAGTGTTTCAACCAGTGGCGGAGCCACATAGGGGGCAGGTGGGGCACCTGTCCCACTCAGATTTCCAAATTTCCCCTCAAAAAAAAAATTATATCAAAAAAATTCCAATTTCCCCCCAGATTTTAGAGTTTGCCCCACCCAAAAAAATCTACTGGATCCGCCCCTGGTTTCAACCTACAAAACGATGCTTTCTGAATAACAATGTACTGAATTGGGGAGGGGGCTTATGTACATATTCTGTTGTTACTAACATTGCTTAGATCTGTATTTGACACTTCTATCTAGTTGGAATAATGACATCATCGGGGGTTTTGTAAATATCATTATATCATGCATAGTTATGTGTTCCGTGCCTGAGGATTTCCGCTAGTATAGTAGTTGGAACAAAGTGTTACAAATCCTATGTCGCTTCGTGAGCACTGAAGAGCTACTTCTTCCTGAATCAAACAATGTGCTTCTTATGCTTTCTCTGGTAAAACTATAATCCCCCACAAATTCATAGGAAACTCTAGATGCATGTGTTAATATAAAGACCGACAACTCAGTTTCTGCCACTGGTCGGAACAAAGTGACTCCTGATACTCCTATGTTGCACCTTGAGCAGCCACTTCTTTCTGAACCAAACAAAGTGCTGTTCTTATGCTATCTTTTGTAAAGCTATAATCCCCCACAATTTCACACGGAACCGAGACTTATATGTTCATATAAGAAAAGACGACTATAAATTTGTTTTGGTTTCATTTTTTTCTTCCTTGTTTGGTAAATTTGCGCTAGTCATGTAGCTAATCCATTATCCATTGCCCCATCAATGTTCTACCAGGTCTATTTTACACTTGTGGGAGATGCACATTTTGATCGAAGGTAATCCACTTGGTAACAATAACATCAAGATTGCACACACTCACACTAATTGACGGGATGTCCTGAACTCTGATCGAGACAGTTAACCATCCCAAAGACAGCTTCCTTGCGCCCATCCGAGCTTGTGCGATCTATCTCAATTTTTTGCAACGTGAAATCATTTTTATCCAAATAAGCAATGAGGCGTATGTATTCATTTGTAAAAGCCCGAAGGCATATAATAATGATGAATGTATTCCACCTTTCCTTCCTATATTGTTATGTTTTCCCACACCAATATGTGGCCTGTGGGCGCTTTACGGCTTATTACTCCATAAGTAATATACAGATATGGAATGGGTTTACTTTTTGGTACATTACTTTTGAGTGAAAACTTGATGTTTACGTACCTCTTTATTTTGGCAAAGTTAGACCGTAAAGTAGAGTAAATAAAATAAGAAAGAAAGGGGACGAAGACAGAGTGTTATCTTACACTGGACAACAACTTATACCAATCATCAAATATCAAAAATTCTCAATCGTCAACCTCACCTTCGTGGCTAGATCCTAGCCTATTGGATACTCCAAATCAAAACCCTAGCTTGGTCAGTGTTTAAGGCTCAAAGCCGAAAGGCAATAAAAATGGGTCACGACTCCCTTCTACAAAATTCCCCTAGTGTCCCTTAAGTTGAGAGTAAAATCCTCGAAAATCGATATTTAAGCAAATAGCTCATTGACGTTTTCGAGTCAATTCTTTAGGTTCAGGGGACGTACATTTCAACTTTCTTGGCACCTTGACTTGAACCCCACGAGTCTAATTTGTCGAAACTTGACAAAAGCATGTCGCTGGGATGCACACTAAAGCAAACCTCCCAATTACGTATTTGGATTCTATTAACACCCAAAGAGGCAAGACCCACCCCCCATGATGAGAATAAGGATAATGAATATGATTTTGGTCTTTTTGGATTTTCCAAAATACAATAACAAGATAAGTAGATAAAATAATACTCGAAAAATGCATAATCGATTTCCATCTAAATTTTAAATCAAATTAGCCAACCAATTTTCATTTTTTTTTAAATTTCCACCTCGTGACTTGAATTCCTAACTTTGCTCCTGCATGTTTTGTATTACGTGGAAAGGCTAAGCTTAAAATGCAGAAGCATTACTCAAGAAAACTATGAAATAAATATACAAAACCAACAGAGATCAGGAACTACTGCATGTCTATTTACTTATGGCAAGTCCAGATTGGCATGCCATGCAGTTGTAAAACATTAAAACAAGTAAAGAACCATCAAAGAAGCTTTGCACAGCTTCATGTCCCCGAGTACAGCCTCTTCTTTTATTTTTACATCATCAGCTAAAAGTAAAGTCAAGAACTCAATTATATATAGTCCATAAAAAAAAAGGAGCTACATGTGACAAGTTGAGATGCTCAACTTAATCACACAAAGCTGCATGAATCTGTTACTTCCCTAAGCTTAAGATTTGAACTTCAACTATACATGATCTAGAAGTTACTGTAAATTAAGCTATGTAACTAATGTTTAAACCAACAACAAAACACAAGAGCAAGCCATGGGCATGTTAGTATACAGCAGAATAGGTACCGTAAACAGCAAACACAAGTCCGAGAATCAAGATTGTCCAGTCTATTACCCTTTGGAGGGGTCTTAGTGATGTGCCCATGAGCGTGAGATGAAATGTTGCCGGCAGCACAAACGAAAGCAATGCGCAGACAGTAGCTCCGACGAACGAGATGAATGCACCGAAACCTGGGATAAGTGAAGCCAAAGCCGACAATGCGAGCACTATAAGCGAACGGACAATGTGTGTGCATATATACTCTGAGGAGAGGTGATGGTTGCATAGCTTCTTGAACCAATCGTTTTCTTTCAGTCTCTTCTCGGCGATGTCGTGGATCGGATGCATCATGATTGGGAAAGTGAATACAAGAGCCACACACAAGCCAATCTGTGAAAGCGTTGATATATATTGTATCACAATAATATATATTTGACTTAAGGGGATCAAAAGCAACTATACGTATCTACTTGAACCCGACATTATTCATGTTGGTCGGGTCAAGTTCACAAATCAAGTCTTGAATTGTCAGTAACAAGCTGAAACATAGGATTTTTTTCTTCTGGAATTCGAAAGAGGGAACTCAAATGAAAAAATAGACACCAATTTGTTGAGAACAAAATGAGAGGGTTATGGATGTACCTCCAAGGAAAAGAAAATTCTGTAGGAATATAAAGGATTTGCATAGCATCATCTAAAGAGTTGTAGAGTACAGAGATAAAATAAAAGGTATTTATGTCGCCACACTGACATGGAAAGATCCAGATAAACAGTTGCTTTTTTTAATAATTGGCCAATAAAAAGGTTCTAACAAAACAATATATACCCCAAGAACATATTAATTTACATATTCGGCATACCAATACAACAATTAGGCAATTAAAGAAAGAGCAAAGTATTTTTAAGGAACCAAAATAATAATAAAAAGGCAATGTAAAAAGCAGTGGAATCAAATTTACCTTAACAATGATGGCTGACCAATCATTGGGAAGATTAAGAGTTATTATGTCTTTAGTCTCATCTCCATAAGCCATATACCCAAAGAACGCAAAACATATATAGATTGATGTTATCCCTACAAATGCCCGTGAAAGCACCCGACGAAACAAACGTTGGTCGGCCATCGAAGATTCCAGTGGTAACGTCATGCTGAATCCTTCAAAGCAGAAAACAGCAACACCACCCGCGAAAGGCAAACCCCACAACCCTTTGAAAGCGGTTCTTCGCATCTCCGAGAAGCCACTGAATTCCTCAAAATCATCTTTGATCACAATGGCCATGGCCAACACATTGCAAATATCCGCAAAGGCGCTGAATGGGGATAGAGAGGCGAGGGAGCGAATAAAAGAAAGTGCAATCTCAACAGGAAGTAGGCATAAGAATATGAATGTGGAAGGGTGGATTTTATGGGAATTATTATAGAACACAGAGGAGAGATTTTGGCCGATGAAGACAAGGTAAGCTATTGCACCTCCTGCTTGTGATACGATAACGAGGATATCAGTTAGAACCCGCCCCCTTGCACCAAAAGCCTTGAATCCTAAATCTCCATAAGACTGGATTTGGAGGGTTTCATCATCTTCCTGTGTCTTTTTTCTGCATTCTATCTGCAAAAAAGGATAACAAAGCGCCGACATCAAACACGGTCAAATGAAAATCTAAAAATGAAACGCTTCAAATGAGAATTTCAATACATTTTTTTAGAATGAATAGTGTAATGATGGGAAACAGAAGCATTACAACATCAATGTTGTAATAATGGGAAACTATCACATTAAATAATCATGTTTCAGAAAAAAAGAAGTGGAGGGCTATAGAGCTCAGGAGATCGATTACAATGGACAACCTTGGTTTCTGAAGAATAATGAGGTAACCATATATTAAAATTCCTAAGAAACACAAAAGATAAGATAATTTTGACATATAGTTCCTCAATTTGTCTCGTGTATAATCTTACAGGACATAATTGTCTATAATCTATATATACATAACGTAAAGGACATAATTGTCTATATAAATGCCTTCATAAATTAAAATTCTCTGTTTCTACAATCAAATTATCATGTCATTATCCAACAAGTACTTATCATCAGTACAAGTTTGAAGGCAATGCACACAATGAGATGTTCCAACAAATTCTATTTCTCCAACATACCGAAGCTAACACGTACAAACTTGTTTTGTAATGAATCACTAGCCCTCCCATGATTTACCCCACAGTGACATTAAATTTTAGAATCCTTTTAGTGATCACAAAAAAAATCCAGAATCTTCTTTAGCATAAAAAGAACTGTTTGAGTTGAACCTCACCTCAAAGAAAAAAAAACCAGAGGGTTAAAACGTTCCATAAATAGCTTATATTTCCCAAGAAAAATACCATAAAACAAGTCGTATCGGATCTGAAGATTAGTATCCAGACGAAGTCCATTCGTAAGTTATATTTATAACAGGAAGAAGCGAACTGAACCATAAACTCAGCATTGCTGAGAGGCTTGAAAATTATCGCATTTTTGCAGATCCAGAAAGTACAAAACAATCAACTTAGGTGAGACATTCTGCAAAATAGGTAATTGGTTGAATGTAAATCTCATTATCATACGTGTTTCAAGGAGCATTTGGTGGAGATTCTTCAAAGTTGATTTACACCAACATCATTTCACAAAGTAGGAAAGCAGATTTTGTTTATCATCAATATGAAATATCCATTCCTACTTCCTAATGGCAATGTAATCTTAACATAACCATTTTAACCCCATACCAATGGTATATTATCGGGAAAGAAAATGGACACAAGTCAAATAACACTTTTGCTACCTACAATCGACGCCCCAAAACCAGAACAAGATAATTCCTTCTGTAGGATTGTAAAAGTATATGTGTAAGCGAAAAGTCGTAGGTGAGAATCACTTGCTACCATGCAGTAACCAAACAAAACACTACTGAAATACTCCACACAAGAAAGGAAAGACGTTCAGAACAACTTCAACGGGAATAATTTTGACAAAATATGATGTTGACATTTTCTCCTCCATTTAAAGACAAGCCACCAACCCAATTTCTTTATTATTAGCCAGAAATCCCTCCGTCCACACTCATTCAAAAATTGCAACACCATAGGTTTAAACTCAGACAGACAGACAGACAGACAGACAAACTTCACAATCACTTGTCTCCGGTAAAAATTATGTGGTCGTTTGGATTAGCTTCTAGAGGTTGATTCTCCAACGGCGGAAGAATCACAAATGCTAAACCAACACTACATATGGAAACAAGACAACTGACTTCTCCAATTGGAATTCAATCTCCACAACAACAACAAAAAAAGCAATTGACGTAACAAGCAATTGAAACATTTGGGTAGTCCATTAATCGGCACACAATATGGTTTTGTAAATAAATAAAAAAAATGTCGCAATTGCAGCAAAAAGAAAAAACAAACACAATGTAAAAATTAAAAAAGAAAAAAGAAGAAGTACGAGGAGCATCATGGTGTAGTAGGTGGCGAAGCCGGCGGTGGCGACACCAAGGGCGCCGGCAAGCCACCCGGCTGCCCGGAAAGCGTAGGGGAGGCCAAGCACACCGGTGCCGACAATAGACACGACTATGTTGCCCAAAGTCTGGGCCCACGTGGCCCCACCACCGTTATTGTTATTATTAGTCTTGCTGTTCTCCAGCAACGGGACGACCCTCTCCACGTCTCCTACGCTCGCCATGGGATGGAATCGATGCCAATTAATAACAAACTAACTGGTTTGGGAAGGAAGGAAGGAAGGAAGGATCTCTATTTATTTATGTGAATTGTGATTATGCGTTGGCAGGATTTTTGTCGGATTAATTTGCTGACTGTTCGGTTTTGTTGTGATTGGGATTATTTACTGAATACCCTTCCACTAGTTTAATTTGTTGTTATGTCTTTTCATGTACTAGGATGGATGAAGGGCGGGCGCTCTAGATTGGGCGGTTTTGTCTTTTTACTACTTCCTTGTCGGTCACCCAAGAGTAATTGGTGGAGTCATCTGGATTTTGGAAACTAAATCCGAAAATTACTTAAATCTTATCAACAAATTATTATTTTGTCATTATCTCATTTCTACTTATATATCGCGACATTTCACCCTCCTATCACCCATCTCTCTTCATCTTACTCTCGTAATCATAAAAAATAATGTTTCAATATCAAAATTAATTAATCAAAATAATATTAAAAAAAAATTCAGATCCAACAATTTCAAGATCCAAATGATGATTTTTTTTTAATATTCATCACTTGCAAAAACTCATTGTAATCCACTCGTATAATTACCAATTAATACCAAAAACCTTGGAATGAAACCTAAAATAATTTGAGATAACACACCGTATAATAAAAAATAGGGTGCGTCCGCCGGAGCCGCCCTCCCATGGGGGAGGCGTCTTAGACAGACGCCCCCTCCATGGGGGCGCTTGGGTAAAACGCCCTATCCATGGGGTGGCGCTTGAGTAAAATGCCCTCTCCATGGGGGAAGTGTTTTACCAACATGCCCGATCCGATTTTTTTTTGCTGTACTTACTTCACCGAATCCAGGCGTTTCGCCATACAATTTCGTGATGTTGGTACTGGGAAAATGAGGAAAACGTAGGCAGAAACATTATTTTAAGAGACGAGACGAAATGTGTATTAAATGAATTGTGAATGACAAAAAAGTAATTATCGAGATGATTTAAGTAGTTTCCGGCGATGAAAAATAGTTCCTTTTGGAAAATAACATTTTTTGTACAGATTTTTATGGATCAGATCACAAATTGTTAAATTCCTTGAATTCTGATCCGTGGATTTGTTCATTTTTGTTGTGATTGGGATTGTTTCGTGAATACCCTTGCAGTAGTTTAATTTGTTGTTATGTCTTTCAAATCTTGTAATTCTATGTATGTTGTCGGAAACAAAGTAAACTTTGGTTTTTTTTTCTGAATTGTTATTCGTCGTCGTAAAATTACTTAAATCGCCCCAACAGATTATCATTTTACCCCTCTACCCTTTCTACTTATAAAACTCTTCATTTAACTCTTTTAACACAACTTTCTCTTCATATCACTCTTCTATTCATCAAATAGAATGTCTCGGAGGTCAGGAAAAGAACCAGCGGACACCCCAGACTACTCACATCTGGTAAATTGCCTTGTTTATTTTAATTAATTTAAAAAAAAAAATTTGGGTCGGGCGTCCGCGGGAGACGCCCGACCCAACGATCAGGCGGTTGTCGGAACCGCCTCCCCCTCGGTATTCACGAAACGAATAAAATGTTTGTAACTCCCTAAATGAGCAATGACCAACTCTCTGACTGGTCTCGTCATGGCAGACGGACTCTCCCAAGGTAGAACAGTAAGACACGGGAACAACGAACCATCCGTTCCCATTGCGAAATACATGACCGCACACTTGTAAAAATTATCAATAGAAAACAAGTCGGACCAAACCTCCAAATAATGATCCTCGCCACAAACTCCCCCGTCCCAATCAATTCGTTGACGAGTCTCTCCAACATTGCCGAAATAGACACTCTCATATATAGGATGTGCACCTAACTCATTAGAAATCGCACGACGGGCGTACGACCGGTTCTCTTGACCATCATGGAAGACATCGACAACACATCGAAATTCACAGTTGTCATCAGCACGTACGTCATTCCACCTTTCCAGAAATGGTAAAATGATTCCTGGCAGTTGATGAGAATTAAATTTATACCGCAAGTGCACGGCGTCAATGAAGACGTGACAAGTACGGGTCGAACACAAGGAGGGAGAGATATTGTTATTTTTGTGATTTTCGATTTAGGAAAGAAAGAGAGAAAATTAAGTTTGGTTTGAGATTTTTGGTTTTTAATTATCTAAAGCAAGAACAACAAAAACTAAAAAGAAAATAAAGCAAATATGGATGAGAGTCCAGCGGGTGGAGGTTTAGATGTCGGGTTTTGTTTAGAGAATTCTGAAACTTATAGTAAATCACATTAGTTATAAAACATTACATGATAAATGATTCAACATAAACTCAAGTAATCAAAATATATTAACACGAAATTAAAATAATAACGTAATTCTTCTTCTCATCACCTTAAATCCGTCACCCCCACCCTTTGGAGAGAGTTAGAAACTCATGGATGGAGGGAAGGAGAAGAGGTCTTAGAGAAACTACGAAAGAAAACTAAAAACACAAAATAAAAGAACAGAATTTTATTCCTAAAAAGAAGAGGAGAAGAGGAGCCCTCACAACATCGTTTCGGGGCTATTTATAGCCGATACAAGGGACCCAAATATAAAATAGGAAAGTACACGTGTCAATACACGACTGGACAAAATCCGGGGCCACGGATCGCAAGGGGTGCGTCGTTTCCGCCGCATAATACATGTAAGGTGCGGCGATTTTGCCGCAAATTATGCTCTGATTGGATCCAGATTTTTCCTGTGTGTTTTATGGTATGATTTAAATGTCCTTTGCGCGTCTGGATGATTTCTTTCCTTTCTTTTGAGCTCCGACTTAATTTCTTCGTATATTTGGAGATCCAAATTGATTTTTCTTTAAAACTTCTCCAAAATAATATTTTGGTACTTTAATTTGCAGTCGGGTCCTCGGCTTTTTGCAATTAAGTCCCTGGTTACTTTTGTGCTTAAGTCTTTGACCTTTTTGTAATTAGGGCTTTGAATGTTTTTATGCTTGGATGGGCGTGTTAGCCATACGCCTTCACCTTTGTGGATGTGTCCATCTAAGACGCCTCCACATAGGTGGAGGCGTCTGGCTAAACCGCCTCTATCTATGTGGAGGCGGCTTATCAAGACGCCTCCACCTGGATGGAGGCGACTTAGCCAGACGTCTGAGTCGGGAAAAAAATTCCGCCCCTGTTACCTCACCGGATTCAGGTGGTTCGCCAGACATTTTCATGGTGTTGGTACTAGGAATGTGAGTAAAACTGAGTCAAACACCTTGTTTAAAGACACGAGACGAAATGAGTATTAATTGATTTGTTAATGGCAAAAAGGTCATTTTTAGGGTGATTTAAGTAGTTTTCCGGCGATGAATAGTATCTCCCATTTTTTTACACCATATGGTTGTGTTCGTGGCTTTTTGTTTGCCAATATTAAGTACATTACCCTTAAAATTCTTTGTATTAATTTATTATTGTTAATAACTTGAAATTAAACTCCCGATAAAAAATTCAAACCATAAATCTTGTGTTTATATCATAAACACCAAATATCATAAAAGGTAAGTTTATATAAATCAAGTACTAATGTTAAATTTGTAAACAATCTTGTCCTGATGTTTGGATCATTGAAATATCAAATAAGATAACATTTAAATTTTATGATTTTCGACGTGCATACTTACATTATGATTTTAAAAAAATTATATTACGATTTATATTTTTTATTCAGAACTTACATTTTAAGTTATCAAACTATTTTGTTATTATGCTCGTTAGGACCTGCTTATTCACAATTTTAGGGAGACTATGATGTATAGTCGTTCCACCATATCATTGCAACATGTAAAATTTGTGTTGATGTCTAAGGATTTGATGGACAAAGGTTTGTCTGGCTCGAATAGCAACAGATCTGAGGTGTTGGTGGTAAGCAATGGTAACAATGGCAATGGTGCATCAAATCTCAATAGTCACATTCGTTTGCTTGGGAGGTTGGGATTTAAAACATGGCGGATACGTTAGATAAAATCAAAAAAATAATAATCGTGTGAGATCATCGACGTTGCTTTTTTAAGACCGGTTTCGTTTCATTCGATGGAGCCTCGAGCTTGCTTCACCATAAACCCAACTTGATGTCGACCACTATCCATAAAAAAAATCACTATTGGCCCATCAAAGTTAGCAATTTCGTGATTGTAGTCATCTAAGCGAAATTCCTATTATATTCCATAAAAATATATCAGAGTACTTTGCTCGCCAATTGTTATAGGAGAGTGTTATTAATCTCACTCTGACATGTTGTCCAAATTTCACGAGGATTAAAAATCATTGATCCAACTCCTAAGGTTTTTTTTTTTTTGCCCTCTTCCCTGTTGAGGAAACATAATTTAACCTTAATAAAGTTGAATTCACTATCTTATTACTTGGAGTTTGTTCGACTTATGGACCGATCAAAATTCACAATAACTAATTGTTGCAAAATGGATTATCCCATGTGAAAATTGAGAGAGACCAATACATATTTTTTTAAGATTCCACCGTCTGAACAGAAGAATGAATCTTATGCTAGTCATGAGCTTAACTGTATGAGTATCCCAAACTTTGAATTAACTAAAATAGACGCTCATATCAAGTATCGCATCTTGAAATCGAATTAAAGTATGACAACTTAAAGTACACATGAAGATCCATAGACATGGCCATGGATCATCTAAATATCTAACATTATGTTCCACTTCAAGACCTAACAAAGATCACTCAACAAAACACTTCAAAGTTGAAACTCCACCCCCACCACCTTAGCCACAACCCGTAGCCATGCGCACGTTAGCGCTACCGCTACAATATTCACTATCTTGCGCCGGATCCCGCCTTCCTCCCAACCCCCCATCCGCCGCCGTGGACCCGTTTTCCGATCGCCGGAGATTGGTTTCGGGGTCTCAGAGGCGTGCTGGGAAATGGGTCGAGCTTGGTTTGGGGAAGCGTTGCGAGGAGAGAGGGTTTGGGCGAGTCCAGTCGCAGAAGAGACCCGGAAATGTTAGTAAAATACTTGTTTTTGTTGTGATTTGGGTATTGTTGTGTTGGTTTGGTGTGATTTGGGTATTATGATTGTGAGTTAGGTTGAAGCATTATGTGTGTCAAAAAAATTATTTCAAGTTTTTGTGCGGTGAATTTATTTGGTGTGTTGATCTTGATGTGGTGTTAATTTGGTTGAAAGACGTCAAAAGTGAGGTATTTAGGGAATGCTTAGTTGTAGTTATGTTTGTTTTTCGAAAACATTCTGGAGTGAACTTCCTACTTGAGCTCGCGGAATCGCTTCGCTGGAGGTTGTAGTTGTACCTGTATTTTCTTGGGGAAAATTAGAGTTCTGCTTGTGGAATATCATTTCGGTCATAAAGTGAGATTTAATTGAACTTAAAGTATGTTAGCAGTTTTTTTTCCTTTGCTCTGTTTATATGTTTGAGTGTGATGCTATTGCAGGTTGCAAATTGGAAGTTTAGGCATTTGAGAGGTAATTAGTTTTTATGTTTAGTTGAATGTAGATGATTTTTTTAGTAGGAAGAGCATATTTGATTTTGCGCAAGTGGCCTCATGGTTTCTTTCTTGTTTTTGGAATCGCATTTTTGTGTCGAGGAAAGCTGAAGTGTTTTTTATTAGAGGAAGAGAAATATTTACAAGAAAAGTAAAATAAAATTGGTACATCTGTAACGGAATTTGATATGAAATATTAGTTGTTAAATGTTGTCCTTTCTCCCAATTTTGCTATATTCATGTTCGACTGCCTTGCTTGAAGATGTTAAAGATTTATGATGCCACATTTTGTCATTTCATTCTTTTCATATTTCTGAAATTGTTAATTATGATGCCACAATTTGGGAACTGAAAGCCTTGATGGTCTGGAAAATTGTTAATTTTTTATTCCAACATCTGTTGGTTGTTATATATCTGCATCTCTAGAGATGCTCTTCTTCTTCTTCTTCTTCTTCTTCTTCTTCTTCTTCTTCTTCCAGTTATGTGAATAGTTCCCGAAGTAGACCTCATAGTGTTACCACGTATGCATATGAATAACTTTCCGATGCAGACATCATAGGACTTACACACATGCTTATGACCCGACTCATGACTTGCAGAATACAAATGAGGATACAGATGAGATGTTCAATGATCTATTTGACAAATATGGTAAGGTGGTATACAGCAGAGGGGATAAAAAACCTCCAAGTGCTGAAGCTGACGATGATGCCGAGAGCTTGGCATGTAAGTTTGTACAACCTTTGCCCATAACGATTTTTAGTTCCATGATAAAAGTGTGCTAGATGCTCCACTAAGTAACTTCTTATGAGCTCTTAACTATCAAAAAATTATGAATGATGTCTATTTTACTCCACTTTGTTGCTCATTTTATTTACAAATGGTAGATCATGCACCGTCTAAATTCTTGGTCATTTTTCTTTTATCACGATGATTGGAGGGAGGAAGAGAAGTGACCTTATATTGACACAGGCCCGGCCCAATAGCAGGAGCAGGGTGAGCTCCTGCTCCGGGCCTCATTTTGAAGGGGCTTCAAAACAAAAAAAAATTGTACATGGACTTATTGGGTTGCGAATAAAATTAGTGTTAACACATAAATAACACATAAACATTGATAAATTTGTCTCAAATATTGCTAAGAAAACAAAAAAAATCAATTAATATTGCATTAAGTTAGTGAAATTTTTATTATTTAAACTAGGAGGACAATTTTTTTCAAATTTAGGAACCTCGTTGTTTATTTTCGCACGGGGGCTCAAAAATTTCCGAGACGGCCCTGTATTGACAAACACAAAATATGAATTAAAAAGTTTTATCTGCTTGGATGACTACATGAAAAGAAAAATGCTAGGATTGTACGAAAATAAATGTGAACACTTCAGGAGATATCAGTTGCTAATGCACCATTGCTAAATTTGTGATGTTTTTTGGGCTGAGCAGTTGCTGTTGCCCTAGCAAAGGTTGCGGATGACGTCAAGGCCGCAGACATCCGTGTTCTTTTTGTGAAGCCTCTGGTTTATTGGACACGTTTCTTTATCATTGTTACTGCCTTTTCTCGCCCTCAAATTGATGCAATAGGGTTAGTGTTACTGCCCCTCTTGTTGGACTTTTATCATTTTCTGGCTTAAATTTGCATCAAATCGTTTATTTGTGCCTCGTGAAAACTGATATTTGGAGCATGCAGGTTTCGAATAAGAGATACTGCTGAAAAGCAATTCCGAAAGGTGCCAACTGGAGACAGCAAACCCAACTCTTGGACCTTGTTGGATTTCGGTATGTTTATAAAGAATGTTGATCTGAACAAATTGTTTAACTTCTGTAGCAGTTTTTATGCCCCATCGACAAACTCATAACTTTAAGTTGTCAACAGGTGATGCGATTGTCCATATATTTCTCCCCGAGCAGCGAGCCTTCTACAACCTGGAGGAGTTCTATGGCAATGCCACCCCAATCGAGTTGCCTTTTGACAGCCAGCCTCCGTTCCGAAGTTGAGGGTACATGGGCACTTTAAGATGTACTTTCAGCTGAAACAGCTCTGTAGTCGGTGGTTCTCAGACACATCACAACCGTTGGACTAAACACTAGAGTACCACATTCAGAAAACGTCGGCAGCAACACGGTATGTTTAATGTGAGCTAACAGCCGGTGGTCGGAGGAATTTCCCCTGGAATCGTCCTCTTCAATGGATTTTAGGAATGTAGTACAACCATTTGATAGAAACCAAACAGAGATGTGTCTCTTATGTATCATGTATCTATTGTTGAAGAAAGAATAATGCATTGTTCTGAATCCTATTGTCACTGGGATGTTATATATCATGAAGCTTTTCTTCGAAGGCATGAATACATGACGTAACAAAATACTGGGTTTCTATCATCTTGAGCTCTTGCTTATTGAAGATCGCTGGGTAAATACTAAATAGTCTCACAATTCTATGTTAGAAATTTTTATTTGGTGGACTCACGTATATATTTTATTTTATTGTACGTAGGACGTTGTCAAATATATAAGACCGGTCATGGTCTAACATGGAATTAAATTATACGAGCTTCTAGAAATACTCATTAATAAGGAGTTAAACATGTGTAGAGCTCATTAGCTATTCGGTTCAAACTGATGGGCTATAATCGAATTATAAATAGGGAGTCATGGTTCCTAAGTTAGACACGACAACAAACAACAATCATAACAAGTCGCAGTTTTTTCTTCCCCATCTGATAGGTCATAAGGAAAATATTGAGACTTAGAAGAGTAAGATCTGGGTAATAATTTACGCTTCCACGATGTAAGTCTTCTAACATGTGTTTATAATCGCTATCTATTGATTTAGCACATATCTTTAAATTATTTTGTAGTAGAATCATATTGTTTAAATTCTACGTATTCTTGTTTTTCTATCTAGTGGTACCAGATTCTATTTTGCTAGATCTTTAGGGGTTTGTGCACTCAGAATCCACTTGAAAGCAACGGAAAGGAAATTAGATTCTGTTTGACTATGTGGAGGGGGTTGTTTATGCACTCCTTAAATCAATGCCCACTTTCTGTCGAATTCCGAGGTACGTACAAAATTTTCATTTTTCTTTCTTAACGAAATAAGTCAGAAAGCAACGGAAACTCATTGTATGCGGTGGACCGAACACATTTCGGTCCATCAAAATGTTCTTAACGGTCGACCAAATACATTTTGGTCTACCAAAATCCTTAAAAATAATGCATTCAATCGTTCATTCACGTTTGCTACGAGAAATTTCATTCTTTCTCATTTCGGTCCACCGACATTTCGGTCATCCGTGTTCAGTATCCAAATTGACATGAAATTATTTATCTAAACATGCACAAACAACAAAATTCAGTTAAAAAGAAAATATTTTCTACTGAATTTTATTTTTCTCTATTTTCCATTTGACTCCGAAAATCACTTTTCGTAACTTTCCACCACTAACACTTAGATGTGATTCTTGTTGTTTTGTTGTTTCTTGTTGGACATCTATGGTTGTTTTGGATTTGATTTACTTTCAAAACCGTATTATGCTATAAGTCTGAGATTTATGAGTATTAAATGATTTCAAACATATTTTAAATTTAATCACGAGTTTTGCAATTATGGATTATAGTCTGGAATTACTCGTGTAGTCGTGTACAGGTTGGAGCTCCATTATTTGTGATATAAGTTCACGCCTTTCATTGATAGATTCCATGCATGGATCAAATCAATGTGATTGTAAATTTTTCTATATGTCCACTTTATTATGGATTATTCTTGCCCTGTGTATTTGGCTTAAACCAAATCGGTTACAATTTTCTGATCTTTCTCTAATTCAAATAAGAAACTGAAAAGTTCAAGGGATTTACGTACCTTATGGTTGCAACTCCGTGAGTAACCGTCGGTTTTTCGTTTTTTAATAAGAAAAATTCAATACTTAATTGTGGACATTGGTTGTTACTGTTCGGTTAATTATAACGCCACAGTTCAATTTTTTATATTAAAATTTAAAACGTGGAGTTGGAACAGATCTGGTTTAATATTATTTTAAGAAAAAAATTCATGGAATTTATAATTGACTGGTAACCGAACGGTTAAAATAATAAAAGTTAGATGTGATCAGTAAACGTGGCATGATTTTCGGTTATTTTATTTTCTGAAAATAAAATATATTATTTGTCATGACTTGTTAATTCACTTATGTGCTTCTTATTTAATTAAATAAGTTTAACTAGTATGTTGCCAAGGTAACCTGTATTTAGGACTGTCAATTCAGGTCATGACACGAAATTCGAACCCGAACACGACACGAAATTTCGAGTTCGGGTTGACATATTTCGGGTTCGTGTCGAATTCGGGTCGGGTTCGGGTTTATCAAATTCGGGTTTCGGGTAATTCGTGTCGACACGAAATACCCGAATTTCAAATAGAGAATAAAAAACCCTAATTAAAACAAACAATCTCAACTTCTCAAGCCTCCAACTGTCTCCAACTCCTCCAAATCTCCGATCCACATCTCCAAGCCTCCGAATGTTTATGGATGTATCATTGTAGCCTTTCATATTTTAAAAGAGTGTGATGATTAATCATGAATATTTTGTTTTTAGGTTGACAAAAAGAATTCGTGTTAATTCGTGTCGACACGAACACGACCCGAAACACGAATTCGACAAACACGAAAAAAAAATCGTGTCAATTCGGGTCGTGTTCGTGTTACTAATTTCGTGTTCGGGTTTAGCTGTAGAATTTCGTGTTCGTGTTCGGGTCAGGTTTTTTTTTAAATTTCGTGTTCGTGTTCGTGTTCGGGTTGAGCAAAAACAAATTCGTGTCAATTCGTGTCGACACGAACACGACCCGAAACACGAATTTGACAGCCCTACCTGTATTAGGTAAAATTTATTTAATTTAAATGTGTAAGCATGATCATCTATGTGAAATAATTGGCCCAAAGGAAAATTATTTTGGCTGGATGATATATAGTTATGTGATACATTTGGTATAATAATGTTGGTAATGTGTCGGTACAAAGACACTTCCAATATATTCTTCACAAATTTGGTTCCTTCAACATAGGGGAAATGTTACAATAAGGCAAGATAGCAAAATAAAAACGTTGATAATACTTACCAAATCATAGTCAATCTAGTCAATCAAGCAACAAATCATTGATATCAATCTAGCAATACCATGTGGAGTCTAACGGCTCCTTAAGAATCCTTATTGTATAAATAACATGTAAAAACCCTAATCTAATATTATTCTTTTTTGTTACTATCCAAAAACAACATGGTACCAGAGCAAGCGTTCTGAAAAAACAAAACAAAAACCACCCTAATAATGATGGTTGCGAACTCCGTCGCCTTCCACTCCTAGTAATGACGAACGACGGTGGAGAATCCCAACGTCTCACCACACAACCCTTAAATGGGACCAACTTTCTCTCCTAGGCGTGTGTCGTGTCTCTGTTCCTCAGTGGCAAAGGGAGGCTCGGCCACCTCACTGGGAAAATCGCAAAGCCCACTGAAACTGAAACCGAAGCCAAACAAGAGGAGTGACAAAACGCTGACCACCTCGTGATGTCTTGGGTCCTGTAGTCGATGCAAACCCAAATCGTGGAGATATTCGTGTATACAAATAGCGTAAAGGAACTATGAGACTCCGTCCATGAACATTATGGTAAGCAACATCTCTGAATACCTCGACATGCTAAAGAGAACGTGGGACAAACTCGTCATCTACGAGCTGCCTACCACCGACTTGAAAATCATACAAGTAAGAACCAAGCAAGATCGCATTTATACATTTCTTATTAGACTGGACTCAAGCTACGAGACACTCCGTTCCAGCATCCTCATCTTGCCGGAACTTCCAACCTTCTCGACCATCATTGCGATGGTTAACCGGGAAGAAACTCTCCGGAAAACCAAGCCCACTCAGTTAGAGATCAACCACGAAAATCAGGCAATCGGGAGAAGCGGCGGCGACACTCAACCCTCTGGAGGAAAAGGAAACCCTAGAAACCAAGGAGAAGGAAACAAATGGGGTGGAATCGGGTCTAGTTTGGATTAGCGAGGATTTTATGCCAAATGGTGGAGCATCCGACTCGACGCATCCATCTCCGGATCTTCAACTATCTGGATCCACCAGCAATGGAGGTACCAACCCAGCCCAGCTTGGTGCCCTCTTAGCCCATTTAAATTCGTTTTTGCAATCCAATACTCCAAGTAAAGGTAATTTCTCAGGTATAGACACATTCTTGGATAATTGCAATGCATGTTTTTCAGTCAATAATTCTAGTTGAATTATAGACTCCGGTGCAACTGATCACATGAAAAGAAATTCATCCATGATTTGTAACATAAAAACTAGTTTAATTTTTTTAAATAAATTCGTAATTGTTGCAAATGGAGACAAAGTATAAATTAAGGATGCAGGAGTACAATTTGTAGATGATAACATATCAGAAAATGTCTTGTATGTGTCCAATTTTGATTCTAATCTTTTGCATGTTGCTAAACTCACAAAAAATTTAAATTGCAATATCATTTTCACACCTTTTGATGTAGCCTTTCAGGATCGTACCATAGGGATGACAATTGGTAGAGGCAAACTCGCAAATGGACTTTATGTGCTCGAAAACCAAACAAAAAGGATGCTTGTTAAAATGCATAATCATGATACTTGGCACCAAAGATTGGGACACTTGTCTCACATAGCTTTACAAAAATTATTTACGTCTTTTAAACATTAATTACCTTGTGATGTGTGTCGGTTGTCAGAACAAACTAGACTCCCGTTTTATGCTTCTGAAAATAAGACAGGTTGTGTCCTCGAGTTGATTCACTTGGACATTTGGGGACCCGCTCCCTTGGAATCCTATAATGGGTTCAAGTATTTTATTTCATTTATCGATGATTTCTCTTGTACAACTTGGTTATATTAGTTAAAAGCTAAATTTTATGCCTATTTGGTTTTTTGTGAGTTTGTTGCCTTTGTGGAAAATATGTTCGATTCTAAAATCAGAATACTTAGATCTGATAACGGGTCCGAGTATACTAGCAACAACTTTCAAGATTTTTGGAAACAAAAAGAGATTTTTCACTAAACCACGTGAATAAACACTCCTGAACAAAACAGTGTTTCCGAAAGAAAAATTTGTCACCTTTTGAATGTTACTCGATCCATCCTCTTTCAAAATAATGTTCCAAAATATTTTTGGTCGGATGCTATTTTGATTGTCACTTACCTTATAAATCGCCTACCTAGTTCGATGATTCAAAACAAGCAACCTTTAGAAATCCTACATGGTAAGAGAATGAGCATTAATCATCTTTGGATTTTTGGTTGTACTTGTTTTGTTCACAGGAAACACACGGACAAGCTTGATTATAACTCCATCAAATGTGTTTTTTAGGACATTCTGTTAGAAAAAAAGGTACAAATGTTATGACCCGTTAACTGTAAATTTTATGTCTCTTGTGATGTATCTTTTTTCGAAAATGTTCCTTACTTGAAAGCTCATCAAGAACCTTCCGCTGCACCCAAAGCTCCTCTATCGGTTGTGGACATCTTCGACGCTTTTACTCCACCAACTCCAGTTATTGTCACCCCTCCACAAGAAGAAAACGAACCTCCCCCGCAAGTGGACGAAGAAGGGGGATTGCAGGTATTCCTCAAAGAAGAAGAACTCGTCCTACTCGTCCACCTTCCCGGCTTGAAGACTATGTTGTATCTCATGTGACCTACCCTATCGAGGACTACTTGTCCTACTCTCAAATCAAACATACCTATTATGCCTTCTTAAGTCAAATAGATAAAACTAAAGAACCCACCAACTATCATGAAGCAATTAACCACCCTGAGTGGGCCAAAGCTATGGAGGATGAACTAAAAGCTCTAGAAACCAATCAAACTTGGAGACTTGTGACTCCTCCAAAGGGATAAAACTGGTAGGTTGTAAATGGGTTTACAAGATCAAGTACAATAGTGATGGTACTATAGAAAGATTTAAGGCTCGGTTAGTCGCAAAAGGATACACTCAAACTTATGAGTTAGATTACCAAGAAACTTTTGCCCCATTTGCAAAGATGAACATTGTTCGTGTTCTCCTCTATGTAGTTGTTAACTCAGGTTGGAACCTCTTCCAAATGGATTTTAGGAACGCTTTTTGCAGGGCAACCTAGAGGAAGAGGTCTATATAACTCCTCCCCTGGGCTACGAAACCGATCCATACAAGGTATGCAAACTTCACAAGTCCATATACGGGCTCAAACAATCTCTACGCGCATGTATGCAAAACTCTATCACTCCCTTCTTCTTTTTGGTTTCTCTAAAAGTTCAGTCGATGCCTCCATGTTTACTAAACACTATCATGGAACCACTATAATTATCTTAGTAAAACATTATCTTAAATCCAAATTTGATATTAAAGAACTAGGCATCATGAAATATTTCCTTGGAATTGAAATTACCCACTCAAAAAGGGATTATTTCTATCCCAAAGAAAATATTTTCTGGATCTCTTACATGAAACTGGAAAGATAGTGTCTAAATCGGTCAACACTCCAATCGAGACAAATATGAAAGTTAGTCTTGTTGATGGTGAACCGGTTCAAGACTTAGGACAGTTCCAAAGATTGGTTGGTAAACTTATCTACCTTACTGTCACTAGACCCGACATCACATATGTCGTTAGCGTAGTAAGCCAATTTATGCATGCACCTCATAAAGGTCATCTAGAGATTGTTGATCGGATTCTACACCATCTTATATAAAACCCCCGGGTCGAGGTCTCTGGATGAAAAGAAACAATTCTAACACAATCGTTGGTTACTCTGATGCAGATTGGGCAGGTAGTCACGATCGGAAATCCACCACCAGATTTTGCACATTCGTTGGAGGAAACTTGGTCACATGGAGAAGCAAAAAATAGAATGTGGTAGCTAGATCAAGCGTCGAAGCAGAATACTGAGTGATGGCCTCCACAACAAGTGAGCTAATTTGGCTCAAGAAACTTCTCAAGGATATAAACATAAGCAATCAAAGTCCAATACAAATGTTCTGTGATAACAACGCCGCATGACACATCGCCTCCAATCATGTTTTCCATGAACAAACGAAGCACGTTGAAGTGGATTGTCACTTCATTCGTGAAAAGATAATAGCTAAAGAAATCGAAGTTCCTTACGTCCAAAGTCATGATCAATTAACAAACATCTTCACCAAAGCACTCGATCAAAGACTCTTCCAATACATTCTTCACAAGTTTGGTTCCTTCAACATCTTCCGGAGTCAACTTGAGGGGGAATGTTGCAATAAGGCAAGATAGCAAAATAAATACGTTGAGGATACTTACCCAAATCAGAGCCAATCGAGTCAGTCAAGCAACAAATCATTGATATCAATCTAGCAATACCATATGGAGTCTAACGGCTCCTTAAGCATACTTATTGTATAAATAACATGTAAAAACCCTAATCTAATAATATTCTTTTTTGATACTATCCAAAAACAACACAATGTTCATGAACTATGTTCAAAAGTACCACTTACAAGTTATTTCTGTCCAAAGATTGATTAAATAATAATGTTGTATTGGGTATCTTGAGATGGGGGCACACTTTAATGTATGTGTGTTTGATATTTTATTTTTGAGTTTTATTATCTTCACATATGCATGTGTTTTATATGGATAATTAATTGTGAGCTTTATTTTATTCTTTTAGTGTCTTCTATATCTGCCAATGTGAATAACATTCCCGTCTCAGTGGCACAAACTTCAGAAAATGGAAAGAACATGTTATGATCAGGCTTGGTTGCATGGATTTGGACTACGCTTTGAGGTTTGATTGTTCTATATATATCTGGGGATAAAGATACTAAATGTTTTCTTAAAGAAAATACAGACTGATTCACTGCCAACGAAAAGGTCGAAACAAGTACTTCTCTAAATAGACTTGTTTCAAAATTACTTACAATACTCAAAAAGAGGAATGGACTCTAAATGAGCTTATAGCTCAATGTGTTCAACAAGAAAAGAGGCTAAAACAAGAAATGACAGAAAGTGCTCATCTGGCATCTAATTTTAATACCAAGACCATTTCAGAGAACCAAAAAAGGAATACAGAAACTGCAAGTCAAGGAACATCGCAGCGTAAGGTGCAAAAGACAGGATACGGTACCAACCTGTTACTTCTGCAAGAAAGTTGGTCACTGAAAAAGGATTGAGAGTCGACATATATCAAGCCACAAGTCCCAAACCTTCCACTTCACTAACGCTCGCCTTCTTTTCGTAGGCACAGGCCAGAGGTTTGAATCCTTTCGTTCCAAGTACGCCTCTTGGCGTGAAAAGAATGGTGAACTTCTCAACTTTGTTTGTTCAAAAGTTAATTTGGCTTTAATACCAACTAACACTTGGTGAGTAGATTCGGGTGCAACTGCTCACATAGGTGTTACTATGCAGGGTTGCATAAGGAGCCGAATGCCAATTGATGGTAAAAGATACATCTATATGGGAAATTGCAAAAGGGCGATTGTCGAGGCTATTGGTGTCTTTAGAGCATAAATAACAGCACCCGGGCTACCCCAAACACCCTACATTCTTTTTCTTCAACATCATTTCTTATTTTTTTCATTTTATCTTCCAAAACATTCAACAAATTACATTTTATATAATTGTAATTACTTTTTTTAATTAATTGACTCGAGAATTATCCAACAATACATATTGCAAAGAAAACAACCTTGAAACGATGGATCTCTCAAGTGGAGAGATCGATTGTTCAAGAAGAAGAAGAAGAAGCAAAAAGAAACCCTAGGAAATCAGGTTTTCGTTCTTATTGATTTTAGTTACTGTTACAAGAGATATTTATAGTATACATTTTGATAATCAAATTGTCTGATATCCAACGGTATAGATCAAAGGATTTTATACATCAACAGTCACGAATACAGGCATTCCAACGGTCATAAGTGTTGGGGAGATAAGGTGGATTCGATAATGATGGATCCAGTTAGCCTCAGTATTTGTGGTCCAATGTCTCCTCAAATTGACTCGTGGTCTTAATCTTAAGTTCGAGTCTGATTGGTCAATTCTCTGGCACAGGTCCTTGTGACTCATACCTGGGTTCATTGAACCAACCTCCTCAATCCAATAGGGTTCACAACATCAATTGGACTCAAGCTTCATCATGGGCATCCTAAACACTCCCCTTCAAGCTGGGCCGATTCATGAGGCCCAGATTGTTCAGAATCCTGCGAAATGCATCTTTAGGAAGAGGCTTAGTGAAGATGTTCGCTAGTTGTTCTCGATATGAAACATATCTGGTAGTCAACAATTGAAGGGCAACCCACTCACGTACAAAGTGATAATCCAACTCGATATGTTTAGTCCTAGCATGAAACACAAGGTTAATAGACATGTGTAAGACACTAACATTATCACAGAAGAGTGTATGAGAAGAAGGCAGAGATACTCCTAAATCCTTGAGCACAAAGGTTAACCATGTGAGCTCAGTTGTAGTAACAATCATGGCTCGATACTCAGCCTCCGCACTTGATCGTGAGACTGTGGGTTGTTTCTTGGATTAACAAGAAATACAATTTGAGCCAAAAAAATGTACAGTAACATGTAGTAGATCTCATTGTAACCTCATAGCCAGCCCAGTCAGCATCGGAAAAAGCATAAAGGTTCATTGTACTTTGTTTGTATAGCATCATGCCTTGAGTAACAGTTCCATTCAGATATGTAAGTATGTGTTTACTGGTTTGAAATGGAATATAGTAGGAGCTGAAGGGAATGTGTTCTAAAAGTTTTACTTTTAAATGTCAATTATTATGAATTGAATGAGAAATCATTTTGTTCCTTGTTTATGTTATTCGTCTTTTAGAAGTGTTAAGAAAGAGGCTCTTGGTCCTTAACCGTAGAGCTCTAAAAGATATTGGTTTACATAAAACAAAAGA
Source organism: Triglochin maritima (assembly GCA_963682175.1). Classification (NCBI taxonomy): domain Eukaryota; kingdom Viridiplantae; phylum Streptophyta; class Magnoliopsida; order Alismatales; family Juncaginaceae; genus Triglochin; species Triglochin maritima. The sequence goes on from OY821773.1 coordinate 12,094,324, forward strand.
TATTCGCAATCATGGTAATTAACATGGGACATTAATTACCGAGTTAAGATTGTCGTGTTGGTCATAGATCATTGTAGCTCTACAAGTGAGTGACAACACGGGTACACAAAAGAGGAAAATATTACTTTTGTATACTGAATAGACCTAATAAGTAAAACATTATAGAATTGTGTTTTATGTGTCATTAATGTTTTACTGTGTCATTGGTCCTTGTATATGAGACTTATATCCGGCCACTTAAGAAATGCTTGATTAGACTAGTGTCTTAAGCTATCGATAAATGTAGTGTAAAGGCATTGGTTGGTTAAGTATGACTTTTGTTGGAGAAGATAGTTAGTCAAAAGATTGTCATTGCCCCTCTTAATTGAGTAATGATATTAGTGGGTCCCTTGATAAAGAAAAGTTATAATGTGCACAATGTGATTTGAGTTAAGTCACATATTTATAACTAGCTTAAAGAGATCAAGAAATGAATACTAACACAAAGATGACACAATACTACTTTGTGTGTATTCTTAATATCATGAGGCAAGGGACGGACACAAGTGGTGCACTCCATCACTAAATAGATTGGGTTTTGGTTCGAGTGGAATTAAGACATCTAACTAATTGGGAGCTATAATGTGTAGCTAGATACCGCTTATAGCTTGTGATATTAAGCTCTTAATATCACTGTCTACTTAGTTTAGATCATCTCATAGGTCACACCACAAAACTGGGAAACAAGAAATGGGGATTTTAAGTTCATAAGGTGTGTCGGGTTTTCATGTAGAAAATATGACACATGTGGTGAACAAGCAAAATCAAAATTATGTTGTGATTAATAACATAATTAGAATCTAAATTAAATTCATATGTGATGTAAATATTATGAGGTGTGATGATTTATCATTACATAGGATAATATGTTACATAAGTTGTGAACTTACTACTAATCCCGAAATGTCAAATTTTGTAAGGGTTAAACCGAAATTTGACAAGTCTGCAAGTACTGTGCAAAAACGGTCGACCACTAAATGCTAAACGGTCGACTGAATGTTGCACCGGTAACAGGAATTTTGTCTGTTCGTTTTCGGTCGACCGAGTATAATCGGTCGGTCGACCGAACATCGCGATGAAATATTTTTGTTACAAATGGTCGACCGAGTTATGAACGGTCGACCGAAACTCGTTCTAAACGGTCGACCAAACCTCGAAACGGTCGACCGGTCCAGACGGTTTTATGCAGAATTAATTTAAGAATTAATTAGATCATGCATGGAATTGGTCCATAACTGATTTAATTCGTGGCTAAGATTATTTGTTAGCAAATAATGGATGGTTAGATGGAAGTTTGCATGAAATCATGGGCAAGAGGTTGCACATGAATAGGTAATTTGGAGGGAACTTATAAATACAAGTTTATCTCATTACCTTGTTAATTAATTCATTATCTTCTTGTGCTAGCATCTCTCTCCATAATTCTCCACGAATTTCCATTAATTCTTGAGTATTAGTTTTAGTTTTCAGAGATCTTCTTCTCATGGGAACTAAAGAGGGGTTAGTAGTTAGATTCTAAACCCTATTGGAGATTGAGAGGCTAGATCTTCTCTCTCCGATCTTGTTTAGAGTTTGGTGAATACTCGGAGGCATCCAGCGCAACGACAAGCATCTTCAACGTCTATGGATCGTCAAGAAGTTTTAGAGAACTTCTAGGTATGAAATTCGGAGCCCATGTTTGTTTTAATAAAGTTTTGAAACTAGTTATTGAAACAAACCGATGCATGCATGAAACAAATCATAGAAAAATTGTAATTGATCCTTATTGTGCATAAAAATTTCGAAAATAAATATGTCCAATTAAACTAGAAATCCTACAGGAGCATGCATAAATTGACAAACATGATTTACACTAAAAGTAAGATATGACCTTGTGAGAGTCAAGTATTGAAGAAAGCCCACAATGTGTCTATACAAAGTTTGATCAGGAAAAGGCTCAGTATCCTTTAGTCTATCAGACTTAATAGATATAGGAGTTGATATATAGTTAGCAGACATCATATGTAGTTCTTTTAGAATGTTTGTAGCATAACGTTTTTGGCACAGAAACAGACCATCAGTAGATCTACTTACTTCAATACCTAGAAAATAATGTAAAGGACCAAGATCCTTCAGTAGTTTAGAGTCAGTTCCAGTGATAATAATACCATCGACATATATAAGCAAATAGATTTTATGACCACTTTGATTGAGAACAAATAAGGAACTGTCAGCTCTACTACTAAAGAAGCCTTTCGAAATGAGAAATGTTCCAAATCTATCAAACCGTGCACGAGGTGATTGTTTTAAATCATATAGAACTCTATTAAGTTTGAAAACATAAGAAGGATGAGAAGAGTCAACAAAACCTGGTGCTTGGCTCATGTAGACTTCCTCAGTAATGGACCCATGTAGAAAGACATTTTTTACATCTAGTTGTCTGATAGGCCAATCGTGCATAACTGCAATACTTAGAACAAGTCTTATTGTTGCAGGTTTCATAACAGGAGAAAATGTTTCAATAAAATCTACTCCTTCAATTTGTTTGTACCCTTTTGCAACTAATCTTGCTTTAAGTCTGTCAAGAGAATCATCTGCTTTAAGCTTAGATTTAAAAACTCATTTACACCCTATAATGTGCATATTCTTTGTTCTGGGAACTAAATCCCAAGTGTGGTTTTCTTTTAAGGCTTGAATTTCTTCCTGCATGGTTGAATACCATCCAGGGTGTTTAAGTGTAGTAATTAAAGACTTAGGTTCATCTGGTAGTGGTGCTACATTGTGGAAGAGAGCATATTTAGGATTAGGTTTGATAATTCCTAACTGAGACCTAGTTATCATTTTATGAGAAGAAGCTTCAGGGAGGTCATAGTAACTTCAACTAGTTCTGTCTATATTTGGGCAACTGCTTGAGTTGAGTTTCTTATTTCTTCCTGTGAAGCACTAGGACTGGTAGACAAAGACTCAATATTATTTTCAACAGAATTTGGTGCCACATTTTGTGTGGCTGAGATATCAAGGATATTGTTTAATTTTGTTTCATGAGAAACATAAGGTTCTTCCATATATTGGGTATTTTTATATCAATGTTACTATTCTCTATCATCTCCCCTTGAGTGAAAACATCATTAAGTAGCTCACCTATCTTACCTGTACCAGTGTTGGTAAAGTGTAGGGGCACCTCAGACATATCATCATTGGTGGGCAATTGTTGATGTTGATTGGGGCATGTTAGTGAAGGATCCTCAGCCATCTCCATAATGGGGAAGGGTTGAGTGATCGTGTCACTATTGTTATTGGTGGAGGCATTTTCCTCTTGAAACCAATCAGAGAAAGTGGCTAAAGAGGGCTCAGAGTCAACAGGGCATCATAAAATAGAAGCATGGTTTTTAAAAGGCATGAGTGTTTCATCAAAAATCACATGTCTAGTCATATAAATTTTGTGTGTAACAAGATTTAAGCAAACATATTCTTTATGTCTAATGTTATATCCAAGAAACACACATGGAGCAGATTTTTCATCAAATTTATTTTTCATGTAATCTCTGAGACAAGGAAAACATTAACATCCAAAAACCCTTAGACAATCATAATCAGGCAATCTAGAAAACATACATGAGTTTATAAGGAATAACACCATCTTTGTTTGGCAAGCGATTCAAAAGGAAAATAGCAGTACTGAAAGCCTCCACCCAGAATTTCTTAGGTACTCCACTATTAATTAATAATGTAAGTCCCATATCTGTAATCAACCTATGTCTTCTCTCCACTACACCATTCTGTTCTGGTGTGTGAGGGCAAGACATTTGAAGTAGTACACCAGAGTTTTGAAGATGATTTTGAAAAGCATTAGAGGAGAATTCTCCTCCATTATCACATTGAAAAATCTTGATTCCACTATCAAACTGTCTTTTAACATACTTCTCAAAATTAAGATAGCAAGTAAAGAAATCAGATTTGTGTTTCATAGGAAAAAACCATGTAAAACGTGTCTAATCATCTACAAAACAAGCATAATACCTATAATGGTTCCTGCTTATTACAGGCGATAGTCCCCATAGATCACAATGTACTTTATCAAATAGTTTTAAAGAAAAAGTTTGAGAATGTTGGAAAGGAAGTCTTGTAGATTTCCCAAGTTGGCAGCTACTACAAACAGTAGAAGAGTTGGTAGAGGGGGCTATGGAAATGCATCCCTGTCCTTGCAAACATTTCAAAATTTTAGTGCTAGTATGTCCTAACCTATAGTGCCAAACTTGTTCAGTAACATTTTTATGTTTATTCAAGAAGAACACTTTATGATTCTTACTTTGTAGAACATATGTGTCTCCTCTAGCTTTCCCAGTTGCTATAACTATTCATATATCTCTGTTTTTAACATAAAATTCTTCATCAGAAAATTCTACGTTATAAGGAAGATCCTGAGTCTGGGTACCAATCCCCATTAGGATCTTCCCAGTTGCTATAACTATTCCTGTAGCTCTGTTTTTTAACTAATAATAGATTATACTTCATTTTTGGAACTAGCAGGACATCCTTAAGTTCAAAACTTTTATTTTCATGATTTACTTTAGCTATTCCAGTGTGTGATATATGAAGATTGGTCCCATTACCAATTATAACCTTATCTGATCCATGGTAAGATTTTAAGTAATGTAGCATACCTTCATTACTTGTAATATGGGTTGTAGCTCCTGAGTCTGGGTACCAATCCCCATTAGGATCTTCCACAGTGAGTGCTCCAAGGGCTTGTGGCAGATCTTCTGGTTGATATCCCTTGTTGAATCGGTGCCAACATTTCAGAGCTCCATCCCCAAGTTTCTTGCAGATCCCACACATCACTGGGTTTCTCACTGGCATGATTCCTTCAGACTATAGGTTTTTTTTTCTTTCGGAGGTTGGCCTTGGGTGGTTGTGACTTGAGAGGGTTGCTGACCTTGGGTAGAGGTGAAGTCTCCATCTCTCTTGCCTCTCCCATTCCCTTGACCTTTTCCTTTGGGGTCATTCTTTTGAGCTACGAAAGCCATCTGACTCATCTGATCAGGATTGTGGATCATAGTCATCTCATAGCTTTGGAGCATAGGAATGATCTCCGAGAAGTTTAGAATATGAGGTTTTAAAGTTGTGGTGGTGAAGGTATTATATTACATTCCTAACCCGTTCAAGAGCCAGAATACCTTGTTCTGATCCGTCACTGGACGACCAATCGAGGCTAGCTCATCACAATGAGTTTTGAAATGTCTCATGTAGTCTCCTAGACTTTTAAAATTCCTTTTGCGGATCATCTGAAGTTGTTGAAGTATCAGAAACTCCCGCTCGGTTGAATCTTACACGAGCGAGTGGTGTAGGGCTTCCCACAATTGTGTTGAGGTTTCGAGACTCATAGCCATACTGAGAACCTCCTCCCCAAATGTACTGATCCAAGCTTTTAGGAGGCAATCCGAGCGTCAACAGATCATACTGTGGATTTGGGCTCACTTGGACCTCCCCTTCTTGATCTGTTACCATAAGAGCCTTTTTGGGTGGAGAAAACTCTCCATCCACAAACCCCTTCATCCCTTGTGAATCCATTAAACCTTCCACTTGCATTTTCCAAAGCAAAAAGTTAGATCCAGATAGCTTAACAGAGACGAAGTTACCTACGTTTAGGTTAGATGGAAAATGATAGGTTCTGAGTGTGATAGGGATATTGGTTGCCTCAGGGTTCTTGGTCATGGCGACGATCAACTGGATCTATCTGTTGGCGAAGCTCTGATACCATGCAAAGAAAACAACCTCGCAACGATGGATCTCTCAAGTGGAGAGATCGATTGTTCAAGCAGAAGAAGAATAGGAATAATAATAATAAGAAGAAGGCGGAAGAAGAAGCAGAAAGAAACCCTAGGAAATTAGGTTTTCGTTCTTATTGATTCTAGTTACAATTACAAGAGATATTTATAGTGTACATTCTAATAATCGGATTCTCCGATATCCAATGGTATAGATCAAAGGATGTTATACGTCAACGGTGACGAATAAAAGCATTCCAACAGTCATAAGTGTTGGGGAGATAAGGTGGATCCGATAATGATGGATCTGGTTTGCCTCAGTATTTTTGGTCCAATGTCTCCTCAAATTAACTCGTGGTCTTAATCCTGGGTTCGAGTATGATTGGTCAATTCTCCGACACAGGTCTTTGTGACTCATACCTGGGTTCATTGAACCAACTTCCTCAATCCAACAGAGTTCACCACATCAATTGGTCTCAAGCTTCATCATGCGCATCCTTAACACATATTACATAAACTGGAATCGGAAATATTACATTAAAAATTAAGAAATCACAGTACATATTACATAAACTGGAATCGGAAATATTACATTAAAATTAAGAAATCACAGTACATATTACATAAACTGGAATCCAAAATATTACATTAAAAATTACATAAAAACATTCTCAAACTGCTCCTCGTTCGTACGGTTGCCATATATTCTCGATTAGATCGGCTTTGAGGCTCAAATGTTGATGCTTGTCTCGCACCGGATCTTTATTGGCCAAATACTGGTTAATATCCATTATACGATAGATGGAATATTGCATCGATTCGTCCTCAGAACTTGCACGCCAATCTTCCATAAACTTGTTTACATCTCTAAAATTAGCGTAACATTCGTGTTCGTCATCCACTATCATATTATGCATTATAATTCAAGTTGTCATTATTTTGTTTAGTACTTCCTTACTCCATGCAAGAGTCGGGTTTTTGACAATCGCGAACCTCGCTTACAACACTCCGAAAGCGTGTTCTACATCTTTACGCGTTGCCTCCTGGACTTCAGCAAATAACTTGTTCTTCGGGATTTGAGGATGAAAGATGGATTGGATGAAGGCGGGCCATTGTGGATAAATATCATATGTAAGATAGTATCTCATATCATAAGTAGCATCATTTACCTTGTAAGTTACAGGTGGAGCTCGTCCTTCTAGTATGTCGTTCAAAATAGGAGATTGTTGCAGGACGTTCAAGTCATTGGACGAAACCGATATTCCAAAAAAGGAGTGTCAAATCCATAAGTCATACGATGCCACCGCCTCAAGGATAAGTGTTGTTTTCCCAGCACGCCATTGATGTTGTCCCTTCAAAGAAACTGGGTAATTTTTCCACTCACAATGCATACAATCGATACTCCTCATCATGCCTAGGAACCCACGTTGCTCACCAACATAAAGAAATTGTGCCAAGTCATTTGCAGTTGGCCGCCGTAGATACTCCACGCTAGAGTTGTTAATGATACCTTCACATAATTTAAGGAAGGCATTTTTTGATGTTCTTGCACTCATTCGTAAATACTCATCGACCCCATCGGTTGCCACGCCATAGGCTAGCATTCACAGTGTTGTTGTACTTTTTTGTAAGCCCAAGATGCTCATTCTACTAGTCGCGTCTGGTACTTGTTGGAAGAAGACATCAGATGTTTCAATGACATTAGAAATACGTAGAAAGACATGTTTTCACATCCGAAATCTTCGCATGAAAATAGTATCTGAATACACAGGGTTGTCACAAAAAAATCGACAACAAGGTGTTTGTAACCATGCTCACGATCTCTATTTGGGTTCATAGTTCTCCTTCGACGCCTCCTAGGGCGTGCAACCCTTTCATACACATATTGACTTGCCATTTCCGTTACACGGTCCAAGAGGGCAAAAGTCTCATCCCAGTTGTCCTCATCAGACGATGTGGATTTTGAACCAAATGATTTATCAGAGGACATCATTGAGAGAACAAGTTAGTAGTTGGAGCTAAGGAGATGTGATGAAACCAAGTTTGTTCATGTATTTATAGTTGGGAGTAGATATGAGTGAATGCACAGAAGAGAATCTGTGACCCAAGATATTTCGTGGTGTACACAGTGCCCACACGACAACACAATAGGAGTGTGACTACACAGTAGGAGTGTGACAACATAGTGCATGTGTGACTGCATAGTAGGAGTGTGACTACACAGTAAATGCGTGAATAAATAGTGCAGGAACGAATCTCAATTTGAGCCTATATATACCTTCCACTCCACACCAATTCCACTCCCCCATTCTACTCACCAAAAATCCAATCTTACTCCTCTCATCGTCGTTTGCAATGTCTTTCCCAGATCACAATCGTTCCCCCATCCACAATCCATGTCCACTTTATCCACAACGATATCCAACATTTCCATATTACCAACCACTATTCCAACAACCAGACCAATACCAATACACACCACCATTCCCACCACCATACCAAAACCAACCAGTCCCACACCATCAAATGTATGGCAGATATTTATCCGGAGAAGGTAGTGCGTATGTTGTGGACAAAGAAACAGAGGCTGACGACGATAATGAATACGCACCACCCTCCTAGAGTAAACAACCACGCCACAACGTTGACATAAACAAGCCGAAGACGTGGTCCACAACTGAGGACGAGAGACTCGTGTCAGCATATATGGAAGCTAGTTGTGATGTGGTAACGAGGACAAACCAGTGGTCCAAATCATTATGGACCAGAGTGAAACGTGCTTATGACGGCTCAGTCGAAGAAACAAACCTCCCTGAGTAGAATGCGGAGTCATTAAAAGGACGGTGGAAGAGGATTGTACCGTCTGTCAACAAGTGGGTCGGGTGCTTTGATGAGGCGTTCCGACAGAAAAGGAGCAGCCACAATGACGACGATGTCGTCCGGCAAGCCCACGTGATCTACAAGCGAACTCATAAATGCAAATTTCTTTATTTTGATGTTTGGGTCATGTTGCGTAGGTACCCCAAATGGGAGTCTCTGATCTTTGAAGCAAATGCAGTGAGTGTTGGTCACGATGGATATCCCACATCCCCGGATAAAGAGCCTCGGGAAAAGAAAGAGCATTGATGACTCTATGGTGCACTCAACAACGGAGCAGGAAGAAATGACGTCAGAATCGCTCTGACGTCTAGAAGGTGTGAAGAAGGCAAAAAAGGGTAAAAGATCATTAAAGGCCGAAGGCGACCCAGGAGTATTTGAACTTGCTGCTCAGATTGCATACACCGCCAAAGTTAGATAAAAAAACTTCATCAAGGAGGATGAACGAGCAGAAATTAATTTTCAGAGATATGTCCAAAAAAGAAAGATCGACATGTTACACTCTCTAATGAAAAAAGATAACCCGACGGAGCAGGATACAAAAATGATTTAGAAACTCATCAACTGGGCGGAAGACAATGGCTTCATGTAGTTTTGTTTTATTATGGTATTTTCTAGTTTATAGGTAGTCCATATTTTATTTTTATTTCGTAGTTTATTTGTATTTCGTAACGTAATGTATTGTTTTTAGAGGTAATGTAGTATTAATATATTTTTTAATTTAATCTTTATTTATTGTTAATGACTTGATAGTTTTATTGAAGAAAATTAGTTTAACAATACAAATTTAATTTACATAACACAAAATGTATTTAAATAAATGACATACTAAAAAATATTACCCCCACATTAATCATAAATAGTCATTACATCATCAATTTCATCTAATAACCTTATTAACTGTCGACTATTAAAAACAATAAAAAAGAATGGGGGGGGGGGGGGGGGGGGGGGGGGGGGGGGGGGGGGGACGTGCCCCCCAGCCGAAGGTCACTCGGGCGGCGAACCGGGCTGGCCGATGGTTAACGGGGGAGACGCCCGGATCGGACACTCGAGTTTTCTCTCCCGTTAACCATGCTCTTAGAATACAATTAGATAATGGTTTCTGTTTCGAATTAGAAGATACATTTGTAGTACCGTCATTTAGACAGAATTTAATTTCTACTTCTTGTTAGGACATTTCCGGTTGTTCATGTCTTACTAGAAACAAATCTTGTAGTATTTTTCTAAATTCAAATGTTAATGGAACTGGCATCATGGTTGGTAAATTGTATAGATTAGGCACTCTTACCTCAAATGACAACGAAAATCTGCATTCAAGTCATTATGGTACTTAACGTCAATTAACAATTAAATGAGAATTCGTCCATGTTATGGCATAAGTGATTGTATCATATTTCTAAGCCAAGAATATAAAGGCTTGTGTCAGAAGGAATTCTTAATTCACTTGATTTATCGGATGTCAAAATATTTATATAAAGTGTAAAGGGAAAACAAACAAATAAAAGGAAAACAAGTGCTAATAGGAGTAAAGAGCCTTTAGAGTTGATACATATATACGGACATTTGTGGTCCATTTCCTAAGGCCTATTTGAATGGACAATAATTTTATCAACTTTATTGATGATTATTCTCGTTATGGTTATTTGTATTTATTTCATGAGAAGTCAGAATCTTTGGACATTTTCAAAGCCAAAGTTGAAAATCAATTAGGCAAGAAAATTAAAGTTGTCAAATCTAATCGTGGTGGAGAATATTACGGTATGAATGACGGATTGGGTGAACAATGTCCAGGGCTTTTCACAAAATATTTGATTGAGTGTGGGATTGTACCTCAATACATCATGCCAGAGACTCTAAGTCAAAATGGTGTAGCTGAGAGACCAAATCGTACTCTAAAGGACATGGTCAGAAGCATGATTAGTCATTCTTTTATACCATAATCATTTTGGGGAGAAGTGTTAAAAACTGCAATTTATATATTAAACCAAGTACCAAGCAAAATGGTAGTTAAAACCCCGTACGAGATGTGAACATGTAAGAAGCCTAGTCTCAGGCACTTACATGTATGGGGTTGTCTAGCTGAGGTTAGGTCAGCGTGACGAGAGAAAACTGGATTCAAGAATTGTTAGCTGCTACTTTGTAGGTTACTCGGAAAGGTCAAGAGGTTATAAATTTTATGACCCTTCAAATAGATCATTTTTCGAAACATGCCAAGTTTATTGAGGATGTTGATTACAGTGGGAGCGATGGTAATGGGAAAATTGTGTTTGATGAGGAATTTATTAATATTCCTACTACAGCCACAATTGGAAGCGACATGGTAGCTCTACCTGACGTTTTTCAGCGTGTGAATCCGGATAATATAGATAATACAATAGTACCTGTAATGAATCCCAATTTCAATCATCTGTTCAAGATGTGTCCCAACACCCTCAAGATGATGTGCCAATAAGGAGATCTGCTAGAGAAAGGAGAAATGCAGTATTCTGGATGATTATGCTGTATATCTCAAGGAACATGAATTTGATACGGGACGTGAAGATGACCCTGTAACTTTTAGTCAAGTCAAATAATATTGTCAAAACCCTAACAAGAGGATCGAGGCCACAAGGATGAGATGAAGTCCATGGAGGACAATGGTGTTTGGGATATTGTTGAGTTACCTAAAGGTTCGAAACCTACTGGTCGTAAATGGATTTTTAAAACCACTATGATTCAAAATGTAACATCGAAAGATATAAGACACGTCTTGTCGCTAAAGGTGCATTATGAGCTAGAATTACAACAAATAGAAGTAAAAACAATGTTTCTTAACGGAGACATTGAAGAAACCATATACATGGTGCAACCGGAGAACTTTGAGTCGAAAGATTCAAAGCACCTTGTGTGTAAATTAAATAAGTCAATTTATGAGTTGAAACAAGAATCCCGACAATGGTATCGGAAGTTTGATTAGGTGATAACTCATTTTGGTTTTGAGAAAAACACTATTGATCAGTGCATATATCTCAAGTTTAGTATGAGCAAATTTATCATCTCAGTGCTCTATGCGGATGACATATATCTCAAGTTTAGTGGGAGCAAATTTATCATCTCAGTGCTCTATGCGGATGACATCCTACTAGCAAGCAGCGATATAGACCTATTGCATGAAACCAAGATATTTCTATCTGGTGGGAAGTTTGATGTATGGACAGGTTTGTACGCATATGGATATTACGTACATAGTAGGAAAGTTGTTTTGACTATTTAAGTAATAAAGTATGACCAGTTGGAAATAGGCATGATTGAGACCACCTTGCATGTAATTTCCATGCTACACATCCATTCTTGATCTATGTCATTAGTTTCACTAATACAGTGACCATTGATGAGTTGTAACGAATAAATGTTACAAAAGCTGTTTTGATCATGTATCGGTAAAATTGATTGACCAGATTGTTTCGGGATATTTCTGTTGAGACAACGAAAGTTTGCAATCTCTAAGATTCTTGTAATGTACAATATTCCGGATTTCTATTTGGTGGACTCACATATATATTTATTTTATTGTTCGTAGGACGTTGTCAAATATATGATCTCAATCATGGTCTAATATGGAATTAAATTATACGTGCTTCAAGAACGGGTCAAACATGTGTAGATCTCATTAGCCATTCAGTTGTGATTGATGGATCCACAACCAAATTATAAATAGAAGATCATGGTCCTTAAGTAAGACACGACAACAAACAACAACCATAACAATATACGATTTTCTTTTCCGTTCTGAGTAATAATTTACGCTTCCGTTGTGGACCAGTGTAAGTCTTCTAATTATATGTTTTATTTTGTGAATCACTATCTATTAATTTAATGTAGATATTGAAACTATTTTGTAGTAGAATCATATTGTTTTAGATTCCACGGATTCTAATTTTTTATATCATGCTAAGTACAAAAAGTATGTAACATTTTTAACATAGTTAAATGTACTACATTTCACGTAAGTGCTTGAGTATGGTAGAAATGGTAGATCATTCAAATTTCACAAAAAAAAATGCTCGGGAATGAAATCCACTATTTTTCAGGTTGATGTTGTGAACTGTAATCAAGCATGTTTTCCAATTCATTAGTTGTTATACGTTCGTTAGCATTCATTTGTTCACTTTGAAATGGCAATAGAACTGCATTCCCAGGGAAGAAAAGAAGGCGGAGATCCTAGATAAATTGCTATTTTTAAGAGTCGAACTTGTGACTTAAACATTTAAAACACCTGGTGTAGCACCTAAAGGTGTCATGTATTATTAACTTTCTCAAAAGACAAGGAGACAATGCCCAAAAGCAACTAAATAACACATGATTCAATGTGATTTGATAAGAGCAACGTGGTTGGTTAATTTTTTTAAGATGGTTTATGTATAATGTATGTTAAGACACAAATCACACGATTGTACACAATTTGATGAGTTTATGCACAAAATGAAATTTATAGAATCTTTCACTCTAGTCAATTGTGCTTTACTTGGAAATAAATGTCCAACACATATCGGAACCTGTGCCACGTGGAACCATGTTTAACTAAAACCAAGAAAAAGCTTCACAGGTTTGATGTATGATCTACTAATGATAGGAGAAATTGATTTAACTCCAATAACTGTTGGTTAAAACAAATATTGTGTGGATTTTTTTCCTTTGGATTTTCAAGTTTTTTGTTTTGTTTTTTGATAATCGGATTATTTTAGATTGATATTATGATCTGGTTATGAATCACAATCATTTGAACAAAATATACGGTCGTTGTAGGGTTTTTTTATAATAATGTTAGGAAAAGACACATATTACACGAATATTATACGCTTAAAATACACCAAAGCATAATATTCATTTAGAGTTTGAAGTTTGGACTTCTGAGCAGGACTGTCAATTGTGTCGTGTGTTAATCGTGTCGTGTCAAGTCATATATATAAGTTCTAAGTGTTGCGTCGTATCCGACCCATTTAATAATTGTGTTAGTAGACTTCTACCGTATCCAACCTGTTTATAATCGTGTTATCATATCCAACCCGTTTATACACGATTATTAAACAGATTACTTCGTGTACACGTTTAACACGACTACCGTTTACACCATTAAACAATAATTTATACACAATAAGTTCTATTTATTACACGAATACCGGATTGCATGATTGCACGTCACCCGTTCATTATAATTTGTAACTTATATATTACTTGTAGACTTGTCGGTATTAGTGGTGTAGTATTCGTAATCGTGTACCTAATTACCTAATTATTTATCATGTCTTAATCGTGTTAATCGTTTTTACAACAGAAATTCATATCCAACTCATTTATTAATCGTGTTCAAATTCTCAATCCATATCCATTAAGTTCGTATCGTTTTCGTGTAAAATTGGCAACCCTACTTCTGAAGTCTAAACTTATGCAACAAGTCATATAACCATGCATCAATGTTTCAACTTTAGGTTCCGATAATCATGCCAATAACATATTCTCTCAGTTATCTCACATGGCACCAAAGAGTGGTCTTGTGTATACCCAGAACATGCTTGTAGTTAATAGCATGCTTCCTTCTATTCCCTACCACCTCTTGGAAAAAGATGAGGTGGTCGGAGGAGAATGGCAGGAGGCGAATTTAGAAAACCAATATCAAGAACTATCAGCAGAAATTCACAAATTACTAGGAACCGGAAGGCGTAGAAGATACAGATAGAATTAAATTAGCAGACTATATCTTAATTCTCCACTGAAATTTCAGTGGAACATTGTGTTTCTGATAACTGATAAGGAGTAACCTGTCAGTTAGTCATAAATGTTCATGTCACTGGCATCAGGCTACAATCTAGTGCTTGCTTCTTTTAAACTTCTTGATCTTCTATAACCTATTTCTGCAAATGGGCTTGATGTAACAGCATGGGAACTCTTATCAACACCCAAGACTAGCATCTTTTGAATTATCATGTCATCAACTGAAGCATGGGAATCACCACTCGTACGAGCACCACGTCCAGATGAGGCATGAGGTGTAGTACCTAAGATAAGACACAAGTATGGTCAGAACATAAACGGAATTCCGACAGTAGACTTCGTAGGTACAAAGGCACAACAATTACGTAAGAAAGCTCATGTACTACATTAGTAATTCACTACATCATTACTTCATAAGACATCCATACTATTACACTGCAAAATATCAGCATCCTTTTCCAATTAGCAAATACTAGTAAGAAAGCTCTCAAGTACAATTTTTATCTTTCTGAATTGTTGTAGTTGATTAGAGTTGCCTGACTTGATGAGACAACAAGGGGTGTAAAATCCTGTATTTTAAAAAGGCAGAGTACGAAAAGGAAATATTGCTTTCTCCAAATAACATGATATTGCATGGATCTGAGAGTTGTCAACAAGGAAACTCCAAATTTACCTGCACTTCCATCAGAAGATTCTGTGCGGATGCAATCAGTTCCATTTGCATTCTGATTACATTTCGGCTTCAACTTCTGTGAGTCCTGATCAGTAGATTTTGTGGCCTCCTTTCCTCTTCCATCAAACATTTTGGTGATCGGATACTGACTTGAACAGAGCTTACTATTGCTTGAAGGTGGGGGCACCACAAAGGATATGTCAATATCATCAGAAATTTCCACATAATTAGGCGTTGTAATAATTTCGTCTGCACTAAACCCAAATGAGGCTCTGTAAGCTTCTATCTCTTCCACATCCTGTTTGCCAGATTTGCTGGGTCCATCTCTGGATATGCTTATCCTCCCCACAGAAGCATGAGAACATTGTTGTGCCTGGTCCAGATAGGCATTTGAAGAGCTAAAGAAACTAGAATCTAGAGAGAATCTCGAACTACAGAAATCACGACCAAGTATCTTGGATGACAGATCTCTCCACTGGTGTATGTCTTGGGAAGATGTAGGAACATCCCCCTGAGTAGCAGTCTCCTGCTCAGGAAATGGTGAAGACGCTCCGGTCCTCGGAGTTCCAGCAGATGGTGATATCAGACTGCTAGAGGGACTTCCAGGAGAAAGTGGATAGACTGCTTGAAGATCACTACCAGCTGCATAGCCATTTGACATGAAAGTGCTCCTCTTGCCAACTTTAGTGAAATCCATAGAAGACGAAAGATAACGAGCATAAGGCACATCAGGTGATGAAGGTGTTGTCTGATGAGCCAGTTCAGGTGGTGGAGTGAGTGGTGCGGTTGAAGGCTCAGTTGTATACGTCGAGAAAACAGGAGGTGATACCAGCTGAGTTTCATGAGCATACGGCCCTGTGGCAAACATGGTTGAAGATGGCTCCCCAGGAGAATTTGCAGATACTGAGAGGAAGCAACTTGGTGATTGGGCAGTAGAAGCAAGAGCAGAGTTTGTGAATGATGCAGGTGATGAGGGTGGAGCAAGAAGAGAAGGTGCCAGTGCTGAGCTTTGGTTTGGTAAACCGACTGTAATTGATCCATTTCCAGAGTTTGCAGTAACATTACCCTCCGGAACTCGAGACGAAGGCACCACTCTTTTAGTTCTCTTGTCTGAACCAAAGCAGGAAAATCCACCCCAGCAGCCTTGACTCTCTCGTCTATGATGCTGTCAAAAGATGATCATCAGGGGTAACAAAAAATCATGCTAGAATGCAGAATTTGAGTGTTCCAATAACGCAGCACTAAGAGATTAAGAACGTGAGATGAGCAAAGTGCTCTTCAAGTGTCCGTGTGGCCTTTAGAAAGTACAACTACTTTTCGCTGATGAAAAAAAAATCTATCAGAATTTAACGAAGGAGCTATAATTCAGATATGAAAAATCATATCGTTGGTTTTAGTGAAGTCATCGGGGCGGAGAAAAGAGCTTGGAAACCATACATATGACTCTTCAGAATTTTATTTTTCCCTCTTCAAATTAATTATGTGAAGATTTCCTTAAAACCAAATAGCCTCCAAAAACAAGAACATGAACAGGCCCCGAACGATAACCCGGATCGGTCAAAGATCCTTCCTAGCTGCATTCCAAACTCGACAACCAAAACAACCACAATAGCCCGTTATTTAGATCTTGATTCCTCAAACTCAAGCAATTACGCACAGAACACAGCTAAGCCACGTCCGGACTAAAAATTGGCTGAAATTAGTCCCAGATTCGCATTGTGCACTTACTAAACAGAGACAAGAAAATAAATAAATAAATAAATAAAACTCAATTAAGAAAATCTTTGACTTTTTCAACATAAGGGGAGAATAAACTTGTTTTTGTGTGGAATAAAACCAAATATTCTAAATCTTTACTACTACATAATATTCAGTGATACTCACCACATCCACAAAACCGCCGTCTTCACGATTCGGACAAAAAAAATATCAAAATCCAAAACAATTGTTGCAACAAAAAAAGTACTAAACTGAGCTCACACATGGAAACAGATTCACCAAAGCAAACAATCCAAACGTTACATCTCAAAGATCCAAACTTCCACATCTAACCCTTTCACCATTCGAGCAAATCGGACCCCAAAACCTCGAGATCTGGAACAAAAGCACGAAGCGAAAGACGTAAAGATAAAGGTTTTGGAGTTTGGACTAACGCGTTCGAGGTGAGACCCGAATCTGGTGTCGGCGGAGCCCATGGCGGCGGCCGCCGCCGCGACGGTGGCGGCGCCGCTGTTTCCGCCGGTGTTTCCGGTCATGTGGGAATCAGAGGAGATGGTGGGCTCGCATTGGCGGAGACGGATCGGATCGGATTGGAGATTTGGGGTCTCGGAGGAAAATGGGTTTGGATATTGGGGTTTTTGCTTCCAAAACCCTTTTATTTGAACTTTGCACATTATTCTCACTTGCAATTCCACTTCACTGCCTTTAACGACCGGATGTTATGTCTGACGGCAGTTGGGTGAGAAGTAAGAACACTATTAAGCCAACGTTAACGGCTACTAGGATGAGAGTTAAGTTTGTGTCTTTGGTCTTATTAGCTTAATTAACACAATATCCTAAATTAGAATGTTTGTTAACCCAAATCTTATTAACGACCTAAATGAAACCAAAACTCATTTTCTCCTTTCCAGTCTTCCTCAACCCAAACCCTAATTTTGCAAGCCCAAAACCTGAACCTTCCTCAAGCCGAATCTGAACCCTTAAATCAACCTCCCCGTGGCGACTACATTGGAAGACCTGATCTGGGCATGTAGTGGACAATGCATTTGAGAAGTTGACTCGTTGGTCGTTGACTGAGTTACATCTCCAATGATCCCCAATTTTTGGGATTAGGATTGTGGGGTCGTTTATGTTGAGACAGTGGATTTGGAAATGTTATTAGGTTGATATTCATCTCAATTTGTTTGTGATTTGGTTTAGTTTGGGTAATATTAAGTATTTGATGGTTTTCGTTTGTTTATGGTAAGTGTTTGATTTGTCCAAGTCGGGACAACAATAATAGAGGAAACATTATTAAAGGGAATCTTTTGATGTTGTCTGACTCATGATCTTATTTCCATTTGTATAAGTGGATCTCAAAGGACTAGTAGTTGATAGGAGAGCCCAAAGACTAACCTCATCCACAACAATTGTTGCTGCTCCAGCTGATCCTACAATCGCAAGAGTGGCTGCTAAGTCCACCTCAACTCACCCTGATGGCAAATATTCAACAATATCAGTTCACTACAACAGGGGCTGATGATGAACTTGTTGGGGGCAAATGAGCAGTAGTTGGCATGCAATTTTGGTGATTGGTGTGGTTATTTTCATGTGTAGATGTTTTTGGATAATGTACTTATGCTTATTTTGAGCTGCGAATTTGTAACAAGTTAATGTGTCACTTATTGTGTTTTAATAGGATTGTGTTTGACTTATTGACACAGGTTAATATTGTGATTTTTTGTGTTCAAATGAGTAGAAGTGTGACAGTTCAAAATGAATATTTAGTTCAGTTCTTATTTCTTAAAGTTTGTTCTTATATAGCTCGGTTCTTATTTAATTCAGCTATACTTTAGTTCTTATTTGTTAATGTTTGGTTCAGTTCTTACCTGATTCGGTATGGTCATACTGGCAACATTGTTTTCATGTTTAAACCAAGTCTTTGAACATGCATCCACGATTATGCAACCCTTGATTGAACATTTAATTTAGTTCAATTCACATTCCATTTCAGCATGGCAGCCCTTGATCTGTTCAGTCAACATGGGTGGAAGTGTGACTTGTTCACTTCACTAGAAGCATCACACAACCACACAAGATTAAAAAGATTATTTCTTGTTATGTGATTTCCATAACTGCAAATGGGTGTGCTTCAATCTGGCCAAATGTTCAGATGATCAAGAAAGCAAACATTATGCTCTCATAACATATGGAATTGAACATTATTGAGTAAATGGGCCTGAAAAATATAACTTGTCCAAAATTTGTAATAACAATACCAATAGGTACAAACATTGTTTCGATTGACAAGTTAAAGAGCATAAGTGCGTCTCTGCATATGTATTTGGATAACATATTGTATTTGTGCATACCAATAGTTACAACATAGTTCACAACCCGATTTGAGTTAAAAGATCATCTCACATGCACACATGTTACTAGTTTACTTCACTGAAAGCATCACAGAAGCACCATCATTCGTCCACACAAGCACGACCTTCGATCACTCGGCTACATGACCACAAAATCACACAATCATCACCACAAGCACCAATCACACAAGAAACCAACAACACAACACAATCAAACAATCACAAAACCTCAACATCATAAAATAAGAAAACCATGTGACACTTCAATAACTCGATTGAGCTGAAGTACACATAACAACAAACACACACAAATGAACTGCCGTAAACACGTCCAAAGCTACTAAACACAACAACACGATCGAACTTCTCCTCGCTCTAAATCTCTTCCATCTTAGTGGAAATGTTTGTGGTCGAGTAATGATGTTTTGTCACCGGTTATGTTAGGAGTCCTTTAGAGACTCTCGAATTCCAACTTTTTCAAGCTTTGACCCAGCAAAACGCTTTATCCTCGCAAGGAATAGCCGGAAACACCAACACAACCACACAACTCTTCGGTTACCCTCAGAGTAGGGAACTAGCGGAATAGCCCCAAAAACAAGCACACGCGGAAACTAAGTTTTCACAACCCTCACAAAACGTCAAACCCCCAAACGTCCCAAGATCCCCTCACAAGAATACTGAAAGATAGATGATGGTGGAACAATCTCTTTTATTATATATAAGAAAACGTCCCAAATGGATTATAATAGATTTCACGCTCACAAGCCTCTCTCAAAGAAACTCTCTCACGCCCAAATCTAAACTCAAACTAATGTTGATGGAACATATGCTGAAAATACTATATGGTGGTGTGTCCTGAACCTATAGGAGGCGTCCCCTTAGTGCTCAAAGTCCTACTTTGTAGCACGGTTGGATGTCACCCAACCAACCTTCCTTCGGTTGCAAGAGAATAACTCTCTATTCTCCCCCGTAACTTGGTATTTAACGTGGCTGAATTAATCCTTAGGAATCGTTCCCAAACTCTTCCTCCATCACGGATAAATTCTCACATATAGGTGTCACTTTGTCATAACCGAACCCTTCGGTTTAGGCTGGCTGGAAACGTGGGAGACATGTTGTATTTTGCTGGAATAACCTCTTCAAAACCGTCCCCCCAAGAATAGGAAGTTGCGCAAGTGTGGTTTGACCCGTTCAAATCCCTTGCACTTGTCCCGTTCGGTTATAGACTCGTTCCACAACCGAATCCTATTTTTAAGGATGTGCAGCTTCGGTTCCTACTTCCAAAGAATACATGCACCACCGATTTTTACTCTTTCCAAACCGAATACCTACATGTAAGGAAGGTATGCGCGTATTGGGGCTGACCCATTCAGCCCACGCCTCCTCTTCCTTCAGTTTGTGGACCAAGTCCATAACAGTCTCCTTCTCCATGAATGTAGCCTTCCTCCCTTGACTTGGTCTCCACGCCTTTGTTGGGCTACCCACGCCTTGCCTGGTCACCTATCTCGGTCCTTGCTTCGCCTATGGGTAGTCCTCATCGGCCCGCACCATCCACCACCAGTTGACCGGTGTTGACTTGTGTTGACTACGATCCTCGCTTTGTCTACTGTGTTGACTCCTGGTCTTTAGCCTCCCAAGCTCTAAGTGCTGCCCGGGCATGCTTAGTACATGCTCTTGCACTTCCCAAGTGCTATGCACGCGCCTCGCTTGCTGATGCATTCTGACCTTTGCTTGGATGTCCCCGGACTCCAAGCCTTGGTGCTTTTCCACGCTCCAAGTCACCAATCGCGTTATAGGCTTTAGAACATCCGTGCCTTCGCCTCGCTCACCCATGCTCGCTCCCCGCGCGCGTGCATGTCGCCTGAGCATAGCTTCCTCGCGCCCGTGCTACGCACACGTCCTTGGACTAGGCTTTTCACTCCATGTTCGTAGCCTCGGCTACTTGCCTTCTTGCACACGTTTTGCCGCTGCCTGCCACTCGATTCTTTCCTCACGCTTCGCCCTGCGTGTGCGCATGCCTGCGTATCTTGAATCTCCTTGGTGCTTGCCCTGCAAACTCAAGGGAGTACTTGGGCTACCCCCGTTGCTCACCTCATGCGCTCGCATTTGGCTCGCCTTGTGTGCTTCTTGGTTCCTTGTGATGCTCCAAACTCACGAACTCGGCCCGGTATGGCGCACCCTCGGGCATCCTTGATCTCAATGTGGTGACATGTTCATTGTCAAACCAATCAGAAGAACTCGTAGTGCTTGAGACTCTAAAAGTGAAAGCAGTATAGTAGGCATTTCATCAAACACATAAGTTGCAACACTGAAAACAAAAACAACAAAACATACTTTGTAGTACTTCAGAAAAAACCAAAAGTGATGCCCAAACAAAATAGAACGATTTGATGTGTGAGTTTTGCCGGTAATCCAAACTTGCAGACCAGAATTTTACCGATTTCGGGCGACGCCCAATTTCAGGAGGAGGAGGACACGAGGAAGGGAGTGTAGTAGGACGACGAATGGTTGTTGGGTCGTTGAGTGGTAGTGGTCGGATTGGGAACGAGAGATGGTCTGAGTAGGCATGCAATAGGAGTTTGCTTGTGGCTAGTATAAATTTTCACATGAGCAAATGTCCAATAAATGATTTTGGAAGTGCACCGAAGGGAAAAAAACCTTTGGATATTTGTTTTGGGTGATTTTGGGTTTGGAGATGTAACTGTTTATTTGGGAGGGTATGCTTGTGTGTGAAAACTTATAAACACTCGCAAGACTAGTGTGGTAGAAGAAGAAGCTCATTAGTTGGTTATTGTAGGTTCAGACTTCGGTTCGGATGCCTTTAGGTGTTACTTTGTATTTACATCATTCAAATGCCCACATGCGGTATATGTCAGGGGGTCAATATTCCAATATAGTCTGAAATTCATCTATGTATCTAATTAGTGGTGAGAAAAAAATTCAATTGAGGTAAATCCAAAAAGGCTAAAGTCCGGAGAGGTCGAAATCCAAAAGTATCAACAATATATAAGTGTCAAAGTCCAAAATATAGGGGTCAAATCATATAAGGTCTTCAAAATATCAAAATTTTGGATCAAAATCCAAAAAGTAAAGTCGCAACATCCCCCCCCCCCAGAAGGAGGCGTCGTCCCTAGTGATACCCTCATAAGTCATAAAAATTCAAAATATTCAAATGGGTTATGAGCTAGAAATTCATTTATATTTCCAATTATCTGTAAGAAAATTTTTAAGTCAAAATCCAAAAAGGGAAAATCTAAAGGGTCGAAATCTAAAACAACCAAAAAACTAAGATGATCGAAATCCAAAAGGATCGAAAATCTAAGTGTTGAAATTGAAAATGTCTTTACAAAAGACCAAGTTCCAAAATCCAGGCCCACTAAATGAATATGGAGTCGCCCTTGCTCGTACCGTCACGTCTCACCTAAAATATCAATTACACTTACACATCCCTCTAAAGTGGTAGTGCAAAAACTCTCACGTCGAATTTTTATATCCTACTAGTTTTTTCTTATAGTTATTTTTTAATGTAAAATAACATATGCAGTGATCAGACATCTTGCACCCGAAAATCATTTTGTTGTAGCCAATGTGGTTTATTTAATGCAAATGCGTTCCTATGAAAATGGTGTTGGATCACCTCCAGTTTGAAGCCGCAATCCGCATGTCCCAAGTGGGGGGTGGGTGTCGGGAAATTCTAGCTCATCAAAACAATACAAAAAACCCATGGTAGACAACAATTGTGGCATGTTTGGAGTTTGGCTCGGAAAGTGTAAGCTGCTGGTGGAGTCCTGGGCTACTGGCGTCCGGACAGGGGTAGGAATCATAATGGGTATTTTATTTGATTATTGCATCTAAGTACCTACAATTATGCATTTTATGTGATGGTTGCATATACTTGCATAAATGCTATTCCATTTTTGTAGGAAATTATTTGCAAAAATACTCTTCGATTTCTATAGACGCCTCGTCCATGGTGGGGGCGTCTAAGCCAGACGCCTCGCCTTGATTTTTTGTTTTTAAATTCAAGTAAATTTTAATTCTTATGATATGTAATTTCAAAATATTTCAGGTTCCGTTGCAAGATTTTGGTGGTGACGGGGTAGATTATAGTGGGGTTTTCGTAACTCCGGAAGTATTTCCAACATGTGACCAAACAACTAAATGGACGAAACAATTTGCGATAGAAGTCGGTTATTTTTGGTGGTATCATCACTGGCGAAACAAGTACGATCAGTACTTGTATTGGATTTTGGTCACTCACATATGGTTCCAAATTCAAACTCAGAGTGTTGTTAGATGAGAGATGCAGTATGAACAGAAAAGAGCTCATTGGGAATACTTATATAGTAGAAATTATTGTAATGTGTAATTTCTGAAGATTCGTACGTTATTATGTGTTTGTTAGCTTAAATCTCGATGTGTTGCAGATATTTTCAAAGTTAACAATATCAATTACTGATAAATATTAAAAATACAAGCAATCTATAAAGTAACAAGAGCATATAAACAGTCGATTCATAATATATAAAAAATTAAAATATATGTGTGTGAGGGTAAAATAGTAAATGACACGGACGATTTAATTAAATCGCGACGACTGTTCACTTTTTCAAGGATACACACTCCTCTACCTCTACGTAGGCATCGGTTAAGTATATATACACACTCCTCTACATATGCACCGTTGCGTTGTGGGCATTAAATATTTTTCCTCTCCAACATTGCGGTGGGTGGGTAGCAGGTTTTCTTCTCAACACCCTAACCATAGTCAAGATAATAGTTCACTTCAATACAATTTTTCCTACAAAACCTTCAGTGTCTCAACCGCAAGAACCTCACCGCCACAGCCTCCAATCTTTGTTTGATGGAGACCACTACGTCACTCATGGGTGGACTGTGGGCTCGTGACATAAATACAAGCATAAATAACTTTATTAATATAAAAGACAAATGCGGTCGTAATTTTTTTATATAATAAAAAAATTTACAAAAATCGAAATTTAGGAAAGAAAAAAAAAATTCCAAAACTACTCGGATCGCGGGTGTGACCCGCGATCCACGGATCGCGGGTCACACCTGCGATCCGTGTTCCCGCCAATTTTTTTTTTTTTTTGATTTTCTGTTTTTGTTTTTTTTTCTGTTTTTATTTTTTATTGTAATTATTTGTAATCTTTTTTTAAATCTTTTTTTTTTCAAAATAAGTTTTCTAATTTATATTATTTTTCTAAATTTTTTAAAATTATTTTTAATTTTTCCAATAATCGACCTCTAAATCACGTCGATAACCCGACGTATTGAAATGTTAGGGTATTTTATACAATAAAAAACAAATTTTTTTAGTCAGATTAATAAATTATTTACAACTGAATATTAAACAAACACTAAAACTAATTAAAACAAAAAATTGAAACGTTATCAAAAATTAGTAGGGTGTACACACATTGTAAATATTTTTGGAGGTCGATAGAGCAAAAAATTAAAAACACAATTAAAAAATTTAAAAAAATAATAACAATTACAAAACATATTTTGAAAATAAATATAATAAAAAACATAGTTAAAACGATTTTAAAAAAAATCAAAACATAAAACACTACGACTAAAATCCGTGACTTTTTTATTTTCTTTTATTGTTTTTGATTTTATGTTTTGTTTTTTTACAAATCATTTTAACTATGTTTTATATATATATATATATATATATATTTTTCAAAATTGTTTTGTAATTGTTATTATTTTTTAAAAAAAATTAATTGTGTTTTTAATTTTTTGCTGTATCGACCTCCAAAATGTTTGTAATGTGTGTACACCCTACGAATTTTTGACAACGTTACCAATTTTTTGTTTTAATTAGTTTTATGGTTTGTTTAATATTCAGTTGTAAATAATTTATTATTCTAACTAAGAAATTTTGTTTTTATATTGTATAAAATACCCTAACAATTCAATACACGCCGAGTTATCGACGTGATTTGGAGGTCGTTTCTTGAAAAAATTAAAAACAAAATTAAATTTTTTTTAGTAAATAATATCAATTAGAAAACATATTTTGAAAAAAAAAGATTTTAAAAAAGATTATAAATAATTAAAATAAAAAAGAAAAACAGAAGAAAAAAAAAACTAAAACAGAAAACCGAAAAAATCAAAAACAATAAAAGAAAATAAATAAAATCACGGATTTTAGTCGTAATGTTTTATGTTTTGAATTTTTTTAAAATCATTTTAACTAAGTTTTTTTATTATATTTCTTTCCAAAATATGTTTTGTAATTGTTATTATTTTAAAAAAAAATTAATTTTGTTTTTAATTTTTTGTTGTATCGACCTCCAAAACTGTTTGTTGTGTACACCCTACGAATTTTCGACAACGTTACCAATTTTTTGTTTTAATTACTTTTAGTGTTTGTTTAATATTTAGTTGCAAATAATTTATTATTCTGACAAATAAATTTTATTTTTTTATTGTATAAAATAAATTTTTTATTGTATAAATTTAGTAACAACAATTCAATACGCCGGGTTATCGACGTGATTTGGAGGTCGATTTTTGAAAAAAATTAAAAACAAATTTTTAATTTTTTAAAAAATAATATAAATTAGAAAACATATTTTGAAAAAAAAAGATTTTAAAAAAGATTAAAAATAATTACAATAAAAAAGAAAAACAGAAATTAAAAAAAAAAATCATGGATCGCGGTTCAGAACCGCGATCCGTGAAATTTTCAAAAAAAAAAAATTGGCGGGAGGGACGGATCGCGGGTGAGAACCGCGATCCGTGCCCCACGGATCGCGGGTCACACCCGCGATCCACCTAGTTTTGGAAAAAAAAAATGTTTTTTCCTAAATTTCGAATTTTTAATTTTTTTTTATTATATTAAAAAATTACGGAAACGCTGGTCATTTTCGTTAACATGAATGTGGGCATAATGCCACGTTACTGTCGGAATCATAAAAAATGACGTGTACCTCCATCGGACCACGGCAAGCATTACTATCAAAGACTTCCATAACATTATAATCAAGTTTAACTGTTTGCAGAAAAAAAATCAAATTTAATTTACCTTTTAAAAAACATTTTACAATTTTGAGATAATTCCATTTTCAAAAGCCAAAAATAATATGTATGCAGAAGAATCACATGCTCTTTTTTGTGTTTATATTTATACATGTTTTGTAATTCTGTCTGCTTGCGTGCACCACAAACGTGGTGAATTGTAAAATTACACCCGCATTTTTTCCGAAATTGGCTTTGTGCACTTTACAAGTTTTTTTTTTAATTTCGTATGTGCACTTTTGCCGTTAGTAGAGTCACTCCGTTAGGCCATCGTCAACGAGGATGATTTAAAATGCCGTCAGAATGTTGGGGCTAAAACTTTAAAAAAAGAAAAAAAGACAGTAGTATAACTTTAAAAGTCGTGTGAACAAACATTTGCCTGGTTGCACTACCATGTTCGTATGAGAGAAAATAATTGAATACATGAAAAAGAGATAATTTTTTGGATTTGTTTTTGTCTACGGTGGGCCCACTAATGAATAAAAGAAAAAAGAAGTTTGTATTGTATTTATCTTGTGAAATAAAATTTATATATTTTTAAAAAAATCACTAAAAAAATAATCTTCTCAAGATCTACAAATAGACATCCATATTGTTATATAAAATTTTGTAATTTTAAACTTCTAAATAGTCACACGTGCGCGGATGAACCAGTTCCGCGTTTGGGAATAAATTCAAGAGAAATCTTGATTTGATAGCAAGATATTTTATTAAATATTGTCATTGAGAAGAAGAAAAAGAATAAAATTGTGTTAAATGTTGTGAAGTGGGACAGAAGATATGACAGAAAGAGAAGATTGAGATAATATTTTGGTAATGTTGTTATTGTGGATGACCTTAATATCTTTGTCCATCTTCCTTGGGGGATTTGCAAGAAATACATCTTCAAATAAAAATATAGACATAATGTCAAATAAAAAAATGCAAAAGAAATCACCACTCCACCTTCACGTCGACCACTCCTCTTTCTCCTCCCCGCTGACCACTCCGTCGTCACTTCGTCAAGTGGATGAGACAAAGAGGTTGAGGAGGGAGGAGAGGGAGGCAAGGGATAGTAGGAGGTTGAGGATGCGGAAAGGTTGAGAGGGAGGCCGTGTGTGGGGTTGGAGAGGGAGGCAGTAATGACGGTAAGGAGTGGTCGACATGGAGGAGGAGAGGGAGTCGTCGACGGGAGGTAGAGGATCAAGGGGCAGGTTTTTTGTGCTTTTTATTTAGGGAACTACTATTCGTCGCCGGAAAACTACTTAAATTGCCCCAAAAATTACCTTTTTGCCCTTAACAAATCAATTAATACCCATTTCGTCCTGTATCTTTAAACAAGGTATTTGACTCAGTTTTACTCACATTCATAGTACCAACACCACGAAAATGTCTGGCGAAACACCTGAATCCGGCTAGGTAACGGAGGCAGATTTTTTTTCCGACTCGGACGCCTCCACCTAGGTGGAGGCGTCTGGATACGACACCTACACCATGGTGGAGGCGTCTTAGCGAGGCGCCTCCACGAACGTGGAGGCGTCTGGCTATCACGCCTCCACATAGGTGGAGGCGTGATAGCCAGACGCCTCCACGTTGGTGGAGGCGTGTTAGCCAGACGCCCGTATTTTTTAATAATAAAAAATAAAATATAAATAAATTCTTAAAATTATACGGTGTGTTATCTCAAATTATTTGAGGTTCTGTTCCAAGATTTTTGGTGGTAACGGCCAACGGGGTTAAATTACAATGAGTTTTTTTGCAAGTGATTAAATTTTCAAAAAATTGAAGATCCAAAATCCCCGGTGGTAAAACCTCCCGACTTACAAATACCACATCGACAGGTCCGTTCGGGGGTGTCGCTCCCCAGTGAGCGAGCGGCATTCCACGTCGCCGGTGAGGTGGCGGGGGTGGCAAGGGGGCAGCGCCCCTTGGAAATTTTTTGGATTTTGAAATTGTTGGATCTGAATTTTTTTTGAATTTTCATCAATTGCAAAAACTCGTTGTAAGGTGATGTCGGACGGTCGACCGTTTGCTTCTCGGTCTACCGACATGTTCCATGCGGATGACCGAGTTTCCATCGGTCCACCGTGATCGTAAATACAGTAAGTTTTTGATCTTCCTAGAATCATTGTGTCGGTTTACCGATCTCTACCCGGTTATCCGAATATTTATTCTCAGTAGCTTCGACATTTCTCTGGAAATCTCTATTCGGTGTACCGAAAGGGTATCGGTCATCCGAATATAGTAATTATTAACTTATTAATTAATTAATTTAGTAATTATCTAAATTTATAATCAATTATCTTTTTAATAAAAAAATAAAAAAATAATAAAAATTGCGGGCGTCTGTGTCAAACGTCCAGCGTAGGAGAGAGCCGTCTGGCTAAGCCGCCCAGCGTAGGAGAGGGGCGTCTTAGCCAGACGTTCGTCCCATGGGCGGGGCGTCTGTGTAAAACGCCGCCCCCTAGAGGGAGGCGTCTTACCCAGACGCCCCTCTCCTACGCTGGGTGGCTCCGCCAGACGCCCGCAATTTTTTATTATTTTTTATTATTTTTTTATTAAAAAGATGTTGGATATTTTACCAGATTCGAGTACACCGGGGCGTCTGTTGACTCATTATTGACCTCCAAAACATTATTTTTTATGAATATAAGAGGAAGATGAAGAGAGATGTATGATAGGAGGGTAAAATGTCGCGTTATAGCAGTAGAAATGAGAGAAGGGCAAAATGGTAATCTGTTGGGGGCGATTTAAGTAGTTTTAGGACGACGAATAGCAATTCAGTTTATTTAACATTAAGTGTTTTTTAGGAGGTGTTTTAAGCAAAAGTTAGACGGAAACATTGAGGCATGGGTTCCGACAAAAGTGCACATTCAAAAAAAAAAGGGAACTACTAAACGTCGCCCCAAAACTACTTAAATCGCCCCTTGAAATTACCAAATTGCCCTTAACAATATATTTAATACCCAAATCGTCCCGTGTCTATAAATAAGGCCTATGGTCTTGTATATTCATAATTTATCAGTAAAAACACCACGAAAATGTCTGGCGAGGGTGATGCATCGGGTGAGGTAAGCCTGGCGCGGGGAAATTTTTGGGCCGAGCGTCTGCATTAGACGCCTCCCCCATGGTGAGGGCGTCTGCGTAGGACGCCCTCCCCATGGCCGAGGCGTCTAACGCAGACGCCTACACAATGGGAGAGGCGTCTTATGTAGACGTCCTCCCCATGGGTAAGGCGTCTGTATTAGACGCCCTTCCCTACGGCAAGGCGTCCTACGCAGACGCCTTACCGTTGGGGAAGGCGTTTAACACAGACGCCCCAGTCATGGGGCAGGCGTCTAATACAGACGCCTGTTTTTTTTTTTGATTTTGATTTTGTTTTTTTAATTTCGACTTTATTTTTTAAATTTTTTATTTTCGATTTTATTTTTTTATTTTTTTAATTTCGATTTTATTTTTGTAGGTTCCAGATTTCGGTGGTGATGGAGTGGATTACAGTGAGTTATTTCAAACTACACAAATCTTTGCAACAATCGATGAAGCATGTAAATGGGCCAAACAAGTAGCTATCGGAGCTGGGTTTTTTTTGGTCGTGTCATCGTACAAAACAAGATCAGATAGTCGGATGGATTGTTATTTGAGATGCGACCGGCGAAATCAAATGGAGTCTCGGGATATGGATACTGCACTTCGAAGAAACACCAAAAGAAAGGGTTGCGGTTGCCGTTTCTTAATAAAAGTGGTGGAGCGACGAGATCGTGATGGATGGGTTGTGGTTTTTAATAGTGCTCACGGACATCACAACCACAGACTGGCAGTTTATCCAGAGGGTCATCGTCAAATTAGTGGTCTAAGTTCTGGGGCGAAGAAGATTGTTCGTGATATGACAGAGGCGCAAGCAAAACCACGGAACATCTTGAAGGCAGTAAAAGAAAAATTCCCGGAGGACAATCCAAATCAAAGGCATATTTATAATTTCAGAGATTACATGAGGAGGACAAAATCTGAAGATCGGAATCCCGTCCAGCAGTTTCTCTACCAAGCAGTGCAGTGTGAGTACTTACATTGGATTATGGCGGATCCAGAAACTGATGTCGTAACTCACGCTTTTTTGGCAAATCCGACGTCAGTCCAGTTGTTGCGGACATATCCTTTCGTTATCTGCATGGATTCGACTTACAAGACGAACAAGTATAAGATGCCTTTGTTCGAAATGATTGGGGTCACACCAGCAAACATGAATTTCCTTATTGGATATGCGATTTTGATGGATGAATCTTACTCCAGTTATTTGTGGGTGATGGAGAAGTTGAGAGATCTGTTATTGGGGACTGTCAGCCCGACTGCAATAATAACAGACCGGGAGTTAGGCCTTATGCGACCAGTGAGAGAGGTTTTTCCTGACTCTGCTCATTTACTCTGCACATGGCACATCAACAAAGACGTATTGAATTACGCATACCACGTATTCGGCAAGAATAAGGAGATGGCAGAGACTTTGAGGCGTGGAAGATGGAGGAAGATCATGCTTTCTACTTCAGAAGCCGAGTATGATAGAGCTGTGTATGCTCTGAAAGATTTGTATAGATCGTGGCCGGCTATCACGGAGTATCTGGGAACAAAGTCCTTCATTTTGGGAACACCACGAATTGTAGGGTCGAAAGTGCTCATTCGGCTCTAAAAGAGTGGATTTCTACATCGACTGCAGCTCTGGACACTCTTTTCGAGCGCGTCAACGCGGCTACTGAAATGCAGCTGACGAATATTCGAAACTTTCTTGAAGACTCGAGACGGCGAAATTTGACTAATTTCGGACATGCTCTATATCGTCACATAAATGGTAGAGTTTCACATCACTGTTTGCAGTTGCTGAGTCAGGAGGTGAAGAGAATGCAACAGTTAGATGATGAAGTTGAATATCGTTGCGAGTGCGCTTTCTGACTTCTCATGGGATACCTTGCGCATGTACCATCCGTGGATGTCTTGAATCAGAAAACGGAATTTACTTAGAGCAGATTCATCCGTTCTGGAGGACACTTTTCATTGGGGAAGGAGCCGGGAACGCAGAGTTTGTGTCTCAGGCAGCTCAAGACGCCGAACATTTTCGCAGTCTGGTTGATGAGATTGCAGGAAGTGACCCTACCGTAATTCGATCTGCCTCTCGGGTTTTATTCGAGCAGCTACACCCCGAACATTCGAATTTGAAAGAGCCTGCAGTAAAAACAAAGCTACGAGGTCGACCAAGGGGAAAGTCGACACGACGGGACCCTAGTGCGTTTGAGTATGCAGAGCGAGGTAGTGGTCGATCTTCAGGTAGTGGGAGTAAAGGTCGTGGTCGTTCTTCCGGTAGTGGAAGCAAAGGTCGTGGTCGATCTTCTGGTTCTTCGTCTGTGAGGGGAGGATCAGGTATACCATCCCTATATTTATTATTATTATAATTTTGTTATTTATTTCAGTAAATATGTATCTTTTGTTATTATATGTAACTGTATTTTTTGTTCATATTGTAGTGACTGGGCGGGCTGACGTAGACGACTTCCCATATGGAGATAGAATTCCAGGAATCATTATGCCATTCCTACACCAGTGGAATGATGTACGTGCTGATGGAAACTGTGGATTTCGATGTGTCGCCGATGTTTTCCACGGTGGTGAAGACAATTGGCAACTCGCCCGTCGTTCGATTTCAAATGAGATAGCTGCGAACCCATCTTTTTATGAGCACGTATACTACGACGGTGTGGCGGAGGCTCGTCACCGGATTAATTGGGGCGGGGGACCTTGTGGCGAGAATCACTATATGGAGACGTGGACGGACTTGTTTCCCATTGCAAATTTTTACAAGTGTGCAGTTATGTTCTTCTCTCTCGGAAATGATGGTTCATTGTACCCATGTCTTACAGTTCTATCTTGGGAGAGTCCGCCTACCGTGACGAGACCGTGTAGAGAGTTGATTATTGCTCATTTAGGGAGTTACGCTCATTACATTCGTTTGGAATTGAATGAGGGATTCCCCGTACCTCCTATAGCGACTCTGTGGTATCAAATACGAGATGAGAGTGTTATTGGATGGGAGCTGGAGTACCAAAATAGGATAGCATATTGGCAACAATTATGTAATATGTTTTGATATGTTTGTACATTATATAGTGTTGCTTTATTATGTAATATGTTTTGATATGTTTGCTTTATTTGCATTATATATAATAGTACGACAGGTTATCAAACACAAATACAAATAATAAGCGTACAATAGATAAGCAAAACACAAATACAAACAATAAGCGTACGACATGTTAGCAAACACAAACACAAATACAAATAATAAGCGTACAACAGATAAACAAATATAAATGCAAATAGTAAGCGTACCACAGATAAGCAAACACAAATACTAAGCGTACAACAGATAAACAAATATAAATGCAAATAGTAAGAGTACGGTACAACAGATCAGCCTACTCATCATCCGAATCATGGTCGGAGATGCCTAACTGAGTATGCCACGAGTGTATGATCTCATCCAAATCTCCGCATGCAGCTCTGGCATCGTCTGGCAGCTCATCCCTCATCTGCAAGATTGGGTCTACAGCCCGTATCATCTTACCCATCCACTGCACATAACAATAACATTAGCGTACATTAACAAATTATACGGTACAAATAAATATAGATAAAATGAAAAAATTACCAGATCGCCACACGTCCTATCTGGTGGTCGATCTGCTCTCCGGGAGGCACCACGGACGATGATAGGATGTGAGTAACTACCGAACCAATCGAGATAACCTGCATCACACTCGGAGGGGTCGCGACTACGTCTGAAGTCGCCAAGGAACAATCGGCATGATCTCGGAAATGTCCGCCAAGTCGATTCCGTTGTAGAAGCGGGGAACCTGACGTCGTACGTCGCTGCTGTCGCAGACCGCACCGCATGCTCTGGTGTCGGAATGTCAACCGGGATCACCTGAACATATCCTAACTGACGCAAGACCCGATCGGGCATATAAGGCTCTATGATATCCCGATAACGAATAAGACCCATCAATAAAGTCCTCGGGACATCCGCTGCTGGGTCAGGACCATAGGGTAACCACTCCACCTAAAGTTTAACACATTAATAATAATACATCTTAAAATTAAATAAATGGTGTACAGTTTGATACCTCTGATGCAGTCATCTGATCAAGCCGTGCGCGGATGGAACGCAATCGTCCATCGCTCTTGTCCTCGCTCCGGACAGCCCACATACCCGAACGTGGATGACCCTCGTCGATAATCTTCCGCTCACGATGCGGGCGGAATGCAGGAAAGTACTCGTATATCCACGCCTGCAGCAGCGTAAGACAACCTGCAATCCCAGAACAATCCGCACGGCTAGCTATCCCAAGCTGCCGGTACAGGTATGCCAACGTCGCTGACCCCCACGAGTACTCACGAACGGTCTCCGGGTCCCTAGCCTCCAGTAGATCGCGTGGTCTGATCCGACAACCACTCTTGTCGACAAACAAGACGGCTCCGAGCATCAAGAATAGGTACGCCGTCAACTGTGTATCATCGGCCCGCGGAGGTCGTGCCCGTCTGCATAGGTCCTCAAGGGAGTCGATGCCGACACCACCACCACTCTATAAAGCTGTATCTCTGGCCAGACCATCAGGTGTGACACCAAGCAACTCTGCCACATAACACCTCAGCTCAGACGTCGACCCCTGAGCACTAACCAGACGACCATCCACAGGAATGCGCAGGATCTGGAAAACATCGTGAAGCATGATCGTCATCTCTCCGAAAGGCATGTGGAAAGTGTTGGTGTCAGGCTGCCACCGCTCCACAAACGCCGAAATCAAAGGCATGTCGAGATAAGGGAACATGTTGTACGGTAAGTGCCCCAAATGCGTGGCACTAATCTCCTCTCTGATATCAGCACTCAGTGTAGACCGCCAACCATGTAGTGTTGTACAGGCTCTGTGCCGATTCTGGCACTTCAGAACCTTCCGATCCTCTCCGTCCCAGATCCGTCTAGCAATGTGACCCCAGAAACTAGGAATGACGCTCCCATCTAAAGGACCACCAGGCGGCATACTGCTCACGATCCAAGAATCGTCCTGGACCCTCTTCTTCTTCTGAGCGCGGGGATCAACAGTGCACGAGCTCGAATCCCCGGTCGTAAACCTCCCACCCCTACCCTTCCGCACCATCCATCCGGCGGAAGTAGAAGTACCCGCTCGACCACGTCCTCCGCTATAATCCCCCTGCCTCTCCACCTCCGGCCGCACATCATACGGGCCATCATCGTCGCTCTCGTCGTCGAAACTATCCACATGCTCATCATCGAAGGAATCATCCTCCTCCTCACGACGACGTAATGTCTCCCTCTCCCTCCTGACCGAAGCAGATATCCCCCGTCTACGTGGATGACGCGGTGCTGAATCATCCTCTAAAGAACGGAAGGCGTGTAATGGTATCGACTTGCCTCTCCCTCCACTGTGACCCGATGACTATTTATTGAAATTTTAAATACAAATTTGTTAAATTTGTTAAACTAAATTATCATATTTATCAAAATTGTTAAACTAAATCAAAATTTGTTAAACTTAATTATCAAAATTGTTAAACTAAATCAAAATTTGTTAAACTAAATTAAAACAATTGTTAAACTAAATCAAAATTTGTTAAAACTAAATATCACAAATGTTAAACTTAATAAGAATTTGTTAAATTATTTTTTTTGATTTATCACTATTTATTAAAGTAATTATGATATTTATTAATTAAAAAAACAAAAAAGGAGGAGGCGTCTGCGAGAGACGCCTCCCGCAAGGTGGAGGCGTCTGTCGGAGACGCCTCCTCCTACGGGGAGACGTCTTCGGAAGACGTCTCCCCCATCGGGGAGACGTCTTCCGCAGACGTCTCCCGCTTCGGGTCGGCGTCCGAGGGAGACGCCCCCCGCATGGGTCGGGCGTCCTCGGAAGCCGCTCCCCCCATAGGGGGAGCGGCTTCCTCGGACGCCCGCCCCATGCGGGGGGCGTCTCCCTCGGACGCCGACGATTTTTTTTTATTTTTTAAAAACAAATAAATAACGTAATGTTACCTCATACGGGTACACCGGGGGAACTGCTGGCTGCTTCCCTGGCCTCCGAGACATTCGTAATCTTGTGTAGTAGGTATAGGAAGAGAAAGTTTTCAAAAAAGAGTGAAATTGTGAGATATATAAGCAAAAATAGGAGGAAGGGCAATTTGGTAATTTCAAGGGACGATTTAAGTAATTTTGGGACGATGTTTAGCAGTTCAGAAAAAAAAACTTGTGAAGTGTACAAAGCTCCAATTCCGTAACGTTCGATGCGGCTGCAAGCAAAAAAAACTTATTTTCACACATTGTTACCAAGTAGGAAAGAGAAATGCCGAAACAAACCTGATTACTCTCCACTTATTTTCACCTTCTTTGGCATATGATTAAAAAAAATAAAAGAAGGATAACTTTCTCCTATGGGTGAACAACAATCGGTCTGGGATCTGGAGCCAATTCGGTTCTGGTCCGAACCGGTCTGAATTTTTATTTTATTTTTAAATTTTAAGATAAAAAACCTAATTTTGGACCAGACCGGTCCGGTCTGGTCTTCAGTACAGAGTCCGGAGCCGATCCGATTTCGGTATGGTTGTTCACCCCTACTTTCTCCCAACATTATATTATTTCCCTTTGGGTACAACTTTCTAGTATGACCCATAATAATCAACCAAACTTGGATTTAACAACTATAACCACAACTCACTCTGAATGACCTTCGTTTCCTCTGGACAGTCCCGTACTAGAGGGTGGTCAGTTATGGTTGTAATTACAAATTATAAGAACATTATAAAAAGTCAAAAGTTAATTGTACATTTACGTTGAGGCCAAGCAATATTATCAATAAATATATTATGGTCATAGAACAATAAGAATTAGTGTTATGCTGAGCAATTGAGCATAGTTTAATCGGAATCTATAGCAACCAAAATCATATAAAAATTATTCTCGTGAGAGTGGTTGGTGAGAGATTGCCAAAGTTGTCGTTTGGGAATTTGCTACCACAACTCGTTCTTAATTACGATCTTAGATTAGAGTGTAATAGATATGACTCACTGCGGGAAGTTGATCTATAATTCCAGTTAATCCAATACCATAATTTAACCAACTACTGAACTATCCTTGGTACGTAATGCATTCGTAGGTTGTCAGGTTTAATCGACTTGCTGCCTTATATCATATCATATCATATCATATCACATTATATAATAATAATAATATTATTATTAATATATGTGTTCTTAAGTTGCGTCCTGTGAAGGTAAACCTAGTCATTATCACTACATGTACATGCCTCTGCCCAATAGGTCATAAGCCACATGCATGCATGTTTTTTGGATCTACAATATTACTAGGGGTGTACATGGGTCGGGTTTGGGTCTCAACCCGACCCAACCCGAAATTTTCGGGTTGGGAAAAAACCCAACCCAACCCGAACTCGAACCGGTTTAGGTTCAACCCAACCCGACCCGAAATTTTCGGGTTGGGTCGGGTTGAATCCGAATTCGAAAATTTTCTCCCAAACTTGGTCGGGTTCGGTCGACCGGTGCTTAAACGGTCGATCGGTGGCTTGAACACCTGAAATTTTCGGGTTGAAAACGGTCGACCGAGTGATGTTCAGTCCACCGGTTTATTTGGGAAAAAAAATAAAATAAATAAAATAAAATAAAAATCGGGTTCGGGTTGGGTCAACCCGACCCCCTCAACCCGAACCCGACCTGAAAATTCGGGTTTTTTATTTTCCCAACCCGACCCGACCTGAACCCCTCCCCAACCCAACCCGACCAGTCGGGTTCAGGTTGGGTTTCGGGTTGAACACAACCCATGTGCACCCCTAAATATTACGTCTTTATATACCTTACTCTCTTAAAAAAGTATCCCTTATCTGAGTATCTTTATGGTCGATGTGTGTCCCCACGCGTTAGGTGTTGGGATTTTGTGTATTTGTACCTTCATTTTCTATCAATGTATGTTAAAGAGATTTACCCATTGTATGATGTCATATTCCATATATACGTAGTTTATTTTGCCATGCACCCTCCTAGTGTGCAACTTTACGAAACTTATTAGACACCTAACGTAGTCACTAGTCAGGTATAGGTTACACATTTTCGAGACATTCGACTTTCATTTCCATATCAAAACTCAACATCATAGAATTACCGGAACTGTAGAAAACATAATTAAGAAGTTTCAAACTGAATTTCATCACTAAACAAAGGCTTGAGGTAACAAGGTATGGTTGTGTATTTACTAGTCGTGGACTCGAGGTGCATCTTAATGCTTCAACTTCAATTATATGATGGCATATTTATAGTATTTAATGTGTACATAGACGCATCAACACAACCATGGTACAAGTCTATCATCACTTGTTGATAATCCTAACTTGTATTTATCCTTAATAGAATAACTACTATCGACGAGTATGTTGACAGTTAACTTCCTTCGCTTAAATATTCATTTACAAGGTATATATACACATGATGTGTGTGTGATTTATAAAAGTGTCAACTCAATCATATAAACTATTTTTTTCGAGATTGCCATGGTTCTGAAGTAATTTAAAAGGCCAGAAAAAATTGATTGCCTTAGATATAGACAACCGTCGTCTATACATTTCAAACTCGGAGTTTTCCAGCTCAAATATCACAAACAGAGATGGTGTGAATGCAAAACCATCCAATTATATATCATGCGATATGGTATTCCACTCCACCGGGTTGGGACCGAACATGGACAGGGTGACGTGGTTGCCGGCCATTGCCCATGCACGTACACGAGCCATGCACGTTCTTCGGTTTTCGCTTTGTTTTGTTTAGTTCCTCCTGCAGGAAGAGACGACGTCTGCTGCAAACTTTGCTCATCTTCAGGGCCGTCTCGGGAATTTTTGAGGCCCTGTGCGAAAATAAACAACGAGGTTCCTAAATTTGAAAAAAAATTGTCCTCCTAGTTTAAATAATAAAAATTTCACTAACTTAATGCAATATTAATTGATTTTTTTGTCTTCTTAGCAATATTTGAGACAAATTTATCAATATTTATGTGTTATTTATGTGTTAACATTAATTTTATTCGCAACTCAATAAGCCCATGTACAATTTATTTTTGTTTTGAGGCCCCTTCAAAATAAGACCCGGAATGAGGCCCGGAGCAGGAGCTCACCCTGCTCCTGCTATTGGGCCGGGCCCGATCTCCTGTAACCCTTACGTTTTGTGCAACTAACACATGCGTGGTTTGTTAATTTCAGCTTTAGTTTGTTAGCAATAAGTATGTTCTAATACATTAAGAACATGATAAACAACAAGATCTTATACTAAATTCTGTATAAAATAACATAAAAGAAATACTTACAACTAGATGTCAAAGACATCTTGAAGAACGTAAAGCGGAAGCGAAACTTTAGGGAAGTGATCTTGAATTGTTTTCCCTAGACTTGATGATGGATGATCCTCTTGAATTTTGGGAGAAAATTTAGAGAGAGGATGGTGAAAATTAACTAGGGCAACAATTGGGACCAAAAACCTTTTATTTATAGAATTTTATGTGTGGTAGTTTCTTCCATCAAAATAACTACCCACTA
Source organism: Triglochin maritima (assembly GCA_963682175.1). Taxonomy (NCBI): domain Eukaryota; kingdom Viridiplantae; phylum Streptophyta; class Magnoliopsida; order Alismatales; family Juncaginaceae; genus Triglochin; species Triglochin maritima. The sequence goes on from OY821773.1 coordinate 12,133,163, forward strand.
ACACAATTAATGGATATGCATGGCTTTAATTAATTATTTAATGGAATAATACACATGTCACATAATAATAACATTCTCCCACTTGGCCGTAACATCAATTATCATTAGTTCCATTTACAAAAGCACATACAAAATTGGCCAACATAATTTCATTAAAACATATACTTCACTCAGTCAGAATCACCAAGCCAAACCAATGTAGTCAAATAATTAACGTCATCATTTGACCCTCATCAATTATGGTATTTGGTAATCTTTCCAAATTCAGTCAACATAAGTCATTAGGTTCATAAATTTGTTTGCTTAAATAATAATATTGTACACAAGAAATAAGAAGCAAACTTTTACAAATCAAAGTCAAACACATCATTGAAGCTTCAACATATAATGTCATACACATTAGTCATTAACAACATTACATTACATTTACCAAACCCATGCCGGCAACATGCTCTCTAAAGAGACTGGGTGGTAGAGCCTTTGTTAGTGAATCAGCTAACATTGCTCGTGTTATTATGTGTTGTATGACAATAGTACCATCTTTGACTTTGTCTCTAACAACAAGATATTTGATGTCAATCCACTTGGATGCACCACTTGACTTGTTTTTAGAGAAGAAAACAGCAACTTCATTATCACAAAATAATGTGAGTGGTCTCGAAATACTATCAACTACTTGAACCCCAGGTACAAAATTCTTTAACCAAACGGCTTGAGCAGTAGCCTCGTAACATGCCACAAATTCTGCTTGCATTGTGGAAGATGCCCGTAAAGACTGCTTGACACTCTTCCATGATATTGGTCCCCCTGCAAGCATATATATGTAACCCGACGTGGATTTCTTACTGTCAATGCATCCAGAAAAGTCAGAATCAGAATAACCAATAACCTCAAGGTTATCTGACTTTCTGTAAGTAAGCATATAGTCTTTTGTCCCTTGTAAATAGCGTAAAACCTTTTTGGCAGCTTTTCAATGATCCATCCCTGGATCTATTTGATATCGACCAAGCATACCAACTGCAAATGCCAAATCAGGACGTGTACAAACTTGAGCATACATTAAACTCCCAACCACTGAGGCATACAGAATTTGCTTCATTTGTGCACGTTCTAATTCATTTTTAGGACACTGTAATTTGCTAAATTTGTCACCCTTTACAATAGGAGCAACACTTGGGGAGCAATTTTGCATGTTATATTTTTAAGCATTTTCTCAATATATGCCTTTTGAGATAATCCTAAAATCCCACGAGACCGATCTCGATGAATTTCAATGCCAATAACATAAGTGGCTTCACCAAGATCCTTCATTTCAAACTTGTTTGAAAGAAATCGTTTGGTCTCATATGACATGTCTAAATCACTACTGGCTAGCAATATATCATACACACACAAGACGAGAATGATAAACTTACTCCCACTAACCTTAAGATATATGCATTGATCAATCACATTTTCTTTAAATCCAAAGTTAGTTATCACCTCATCAAACTTAAGATACCATTGTCTAGATGCTTGTTTTAAGCCATATATGGATTTCTTTAATCGACATCCCATATGTTCCTTGCCTTTTACGACAACACCTTCTGGTTGTGTCATAACAAGTTTCTCTTGCAAGTCACCATTAAGGAATGCAGTTTTTACATCCATCTGATGTAATTCTAAATCATAATGAGCTACTAAGGCTAAAACAATTCTAAGTGAGTCTTTCTTTGAGACTGGAGAAAATATATTATCAAAATGGATGTCTTCCCTTTGTGTAAAGCTTTTAGCGACAAGTCAGGCCTTAAATCTTTCGATGTTACCTTTGGAGTCTGTCTTGGTCTTATAAACCCATTTACAACATATTGGCTTAGATCCGGTTGGTAAATCAACAAGGTCCCAAACTTTATTAATTTCCATCGATTTCATCTCTTCATTCATGGCTTCTAGCCATTGAGATGATTTATCGCTCATAACGGCTTCATTAAATGAGGTAGGATCCTCTCGATTGCCAATATCGCATCCTTCGGTTAGGTATACAATATAATCATTAGAAATTGCAGATTTTTGCTCCCTCTGCGACCTATGTAAAGGTTCTTCAGGAAGTTCAGGAGCTTCATTAGTGTGGGGTTCTTCATTAAGTAGTGGATTAGTTGTGTCTACAACATCCAAAAGAGGTGTTGAACTAGAAATCTCACGGATAATTGGGATTGGAACGTATGTCCGATTTTCCTCGAGATTCACTTTTCTAATTTCACTACTCCCACTATTCTTGCCATTTTCTAAAAATACAGCATGTCTCGTTTCAACAATTTTAGTGGTATGAGATAGGCAATAAAAACGAAAACCTTTGGATCTATCTGGATAACCGATGAAATAACAACTAATGGTTTTAGGGTCAAGTTTCTTAATTTGTGGATTGAAGATTTTAGCTTCAGCATGACAACCCCAAACACGTAAGTATCCCAATTTGGGTTTTCGACCTGTCCACAATTCATAAGGTGTTTTCGGGACAGATTTACTAGGAACCCTATTTAGAATATGTGTGACTGTCTTTAATGCTTCCATCCATAGATAATCAGGTAAGTCAGTGTTGCATATCATACTTCGTACCATATCCATAAATGTACCATTTCGTCTCTCAGCTACACCATTTTGCTGGGGATCCCCCGGCATTGAAAACTGATGAACGATGTCATTATCTTGAAGAAACAAAGCAAACAGACCTGGATTTTGTCCTGAGTCAGTGTGTCTACCATAATACTCACCTCCTCTATCTGACCTCACTATTTTAATTTTAAGGTTCAATTGATTTTCAATTTCCGCCTTAAAATTTTAAATTTTTTTTAGTGCTTCAGATTTTTCATGAATAAGGTATACATAACCATAACGAGAATAATCATCAATGAACGTAATAAATGATTTGTGTCCGTTAAGACTCGAAGTAGGGAAAGATCCACATATATCTGTGTGGATAATTTCCAATAGTCCCCCACTTCTAGTAGCCCCTCTCTTAGTTCCTTTAACATACTTTCCTTTAATACATTCAACGCAATCATCAAAATCAGAAAAGTCTAATGTAGGAAGAATTTCATCTTTAACGAGACGTTGCATTCTGTCTCGAGAAATATGACATAAACGACAATGCCATAATTTTGATGAATCTCCACTATCATGATTTCTTTTGATTCCACGTTGCCAACTATTGACACTATTCACATTCATAGACAACAAAGACTTAGTTGATGAATAATTCAGATGCAGTTTGTAGAGGTCACCCTCTAAAATTCCAGAACCAACAAAACAAGAGTTATAATAAAGTTTAAGCATTCCATTTCCAAACTGACATAAATAACCATAAAGGTCAAGTTTAGATACCGAAATTAAATTTCGAACAACAGAGGGAATATAAACTACATCATATAAATAGAGGACAAAACCATTCTTTAATACTAAACGAATGGTTCCAACAGCCTCAACTTCAGTCTCTTGCCCGTTAGCAACTTTAAGTTTCCTTCCTCCCTTTGGGAGTTTGGTCACAGAATGGAATTCCTGCAATGAGTTCGTAATGTGCACAGTTGCACCAGTGTCAACCCACATGTATGTGAAGGAACATCAACTAAAAAGGATTCATAAATCATAAAATTAGTTTCATTACCCTTCTTAGCGAGCCATGCTTTAAAGCCATCACACTCCTTCCTTACATGTCCAGACTTCTTACAAAAGTGACATTTCGGAGTAAAGGCAGGCTTTGTACCAGATGTACTTGCTTTGTCATTAGCAACAACCGCCTTCATTTTCTTTTTCCCTTTACCATTACCATTAAATTTTCTCTTTGTTGGACCATTAAAGGCAAGGTGTGCAAAGTCAGGCTTTTCAATTTTAAGCATTTCTTCTTCAACACACATAGCAATTAATTCGCTCATTTTCCATTTCTCTTTCTGCGTATTATAATTGATCTTGAAAGGGCCAAAATGCGCAGGCAGAGAAGTCATAATAAAATGAACAAGAAAACCTTCAGAAATTGCCATATCCATGCCTTAAGTTTTGCGGCCATATCGCTCATCGTCATGATATGTTCACGTATACCGCTAGTTCCATTATACTTGGTTATGAGCATTTCATTATAATGGCACTTGCATTAGCTTTGGAAGTCTCCTTAAACTGCTTTTCAACAGAAGCCAAATACTCTTTTGCATTAAATGTCTTGTTAGCACTATCTTTTTCAGGGATTGCTCCCCGGATAGCAGGAGTAATAAAACTCTTCATAATCATTAATGACATGCGATTAGAACGCTCCCACTTTTCATAATTGGCCTTTAGTTCGTTGGAACTAGTGGTTGTAGGAGGTGTGGGAGCATCCATACGAAAATCATGATCGAGTTCCAAAATACCTAGACATATTTCTATTTGTTCCTTCCAAGTAAGAAAATTTGTTCCATTAAGGGGTTCAATTCCAGATAGTTGTGATGTAATATGCGATGTATTCAATGCTGCATAATTATCAAAATAAATATGATGCTTACTTTCATTAACTACATAAACCACACGAGAAACAAATGACATAATAACATTAATTAACCGTAATCTAACAGTTAACAAACTGAAATTAACATTAAATACTCAAAAATATTTCAGTTAATTCATAACCGTTTTGCATAATTATTAATCTAAGTTGGTACGATTAATAACATGCACATTAATATACATTTATAAATAAATTTACATCACCGTTGGGCAGAAAATAAATTGATTTACAAAATCATTAGTCATAAGAGAATTTATAAAATAAATCATGTCTATAATTAAAGTTGGTAAAATTATGTCAATGATTTATCATACATAAAAATTGTGATTTAACACCACAAGATAACCATCACAAAATTTTATTTAACAAAAGAAAATCGACAATTAAAGTTGGTAAAATTGACGATAATCAGTCGTTAAATATATCATAATATGGTTAATAATTTTTCATAAGGCAAACATATACAATAATTTTCTGTTGGGTCGATTATTATACATGTGTGCAAACATAAATAATACTTTTACGTTTCGTGACATGAGAGTGATAAATACGTGAAATTGTCTCATTTAAAATCCAAAAAAAATAGAATGTTTTTTTTATTTTAACATAAAAATAACGTAACTTGAAATATTCCATCGTGGAAAAGAAACTGTCAAACTGATTCATTCGTACGTCTCCAACTCCATTGCATACACAATTTTTACCATAGTTATCTCAACATATTAAAAAAATAAGCATGAAAACGGTACATTTCGACATGTGTTTAGATTCTGATGTCTAACATCAAACAAATTAAATGTTAAACAGGAAGTTCACATGGAGTTAGGTTTTTACATCACGTCATGTTCCACATAGACTAATTTAACATTAATTTATTTATGATATTAGAATCAAACCGAAACTTTGAGTGCACGAACGACTCAAGTATTGATCATTATAAAAATTGATCCAAGATGAATCGAATGATATTAATGAGAAAATAATTCCAGAAAATATCAACATAAAACTATTAATTAAAACAGTGCAGCATTATTGTATTTTATACGAATTTAGTTTGGCTCTTGATACCAAATGTTAGCAATAAGTATGTTCTAATACATTAAGAACATGATAAACAACAAGATCTTATACTAATTTCTGTATAAAATAACATAAAAGAAATATTTACAACTAGATGTCAAAGACATCTTGAAGAACGTAAAGCGGAAGCGAAACTTTAGGGAAGTGATCTTCAATTGTTTTCCCTAGACTTGATGATGGATGATCTCTTGAATTTTGGGATAAAATTTAGAGAGATGATGGTGAAAATTAACTAGGGCAACAATTGAGACCAAAAATCTTTATTTATAGAATTTTATGTGTGGTAGTTTCTTCAATCAAAATAACTACTCACTAACACAATTAATGGATATGTATGACTTTAATTAATTATTTAATGGAATAATACACATGCCACATAATAATAACATAGTTAACTTCATGTTACTACGTACGTACACGATAAATGTGTATCCCAGCTGCTTTAATTATTTACTATACCACCTAGACACCTACCCCATTCTCAGTGCTTAGCGATTAGCATGTACCATGACGGCATGACCTTTGAATTGTGGATTAAATTGTCCCACTGCCCATTTAGAAAGAGGGTCTAACTTGCCATTACGCCCATAACCGAAACTGGCCCATGGATTGTAGAGAGTTATCTTGAAATGGTCCAACACCACCACATATGTCGCTATTGTAATTAAGCCGATTGTTTTAACATGAGTGGATTAAGCTAGGATGATCAACATCTACGGCTTTTAATTTCCGGTCCACTTAGAATTTGTTTGCAATATTCGTGTAGTAGAGTGGCATGTTTAAATATAATTAACTCTCCTTTAAAACAATAGGAAATTTTAAATTCAAGAACAAGTAATTGACCTTTTTTAGTAAATATTCATGGAAGTTTGGGGCAAGACACATAAATATTAATCATCCAACAGAACAGATTCAGGGAATGTGAAGAAAGTCGGATTGGCAATTATGAGATGAGATGCATTTAGGGAAAGGAAAAGAATGATAGAAGAATCCAATCCAGGGGTTATGACTTACACATGAGCAAAGAGATATGTCTTACCATGCTTGCAACGAAAAGACTGAAAAACACGATCTTTAGGTGAGATGATATCGAATTGGGATGAAAAAGAAAGAAAAGAAAAGAATCGAGAGAAGAGGAGAGGGCGAGGACGACTGCTGGATTTGGCGAGGATGGTTGCTGGACGCCTGCTGGAGAGGAGATCGACAGCAAGGAGTGGAGACGGCTGTTGGATGTTTATTTTAGACTTTTAGTTTGGGTTGAGTTATGGTTCTTACCTTTCTATTTGAAATTCAGGTAATTCGTGTCGACTCGAATTACACGAAACTCGAAAATATATCAATCTGAACCCGACCCGAATTAAAATTTGTGTTGTTCGTGTCGATTCGAATTTGACACGAACCCAAAATAGGTCAATCCGAACTCGAAAATTCGTGTCGTGTTCGGATTCGAATTTTGTGTCATGACCCGAATTGATAACCCCAAGTGAGAGTCATTTGCTTTTCTCCTTAACGCATGTATGTGATGGAGCTCTCCTCACGTTTTCACTCCACCACCCTCCCACCCAAACGAGCCCTTTGTATATATACTTTTTTTTCCTAACATATATATATCAAGGGATTTGAAGTTCTTAGATTTTCATATCCATAGTAAAAATGGTTAGATCTATGGATTTGATTTGACCATTTGTGTTTATGACTTGGTTTGCAATTAAAGTAGGTGCTTTTTAAGTTATAGTGAATCATGTACACATTTGAAATGCAGTAAGGGCACTCATGTTCGGTGGTGGATCTATAAATTTTTGCCAATGCGGGAACATTCCTAAGAATAATCATTAACTAAATAAATTCATGCAAAATTGGAAATTCATATAGTAGTATACACAACAAAAATAACATCAAAATTTGACAAAATTCCACTACGACTTTTGATATATTAAAATAGATTGTTGCATTACAGTGTCATTTTCTATGGTAAAAAATACATATCTCTCGGTGTAAGTAATCAAACAATCATTTATTTTCATCTCCACCCAATTTTGAAGTGAACTTTTGATGATCATCATAGCTAAAAGAGGTTTTTCTGGGGTAGTTGTGGTAACACGGAAGATTCAAGCCAAATTAACTAGCAAGATAAACCCTCAATTTTCCTTACAGGCATCCTCATTTCTCCTTTTATTTTACTAAAGCTTTTGTCACGAATATCATATATGTAATTTTGAGTCATCTAGCTTCTAACAGTACAATCGTAGACAACTCGGACAGATGGAACTGTGCAACTTGTACCAGCTTCATTTTGTCGTAGATAGAGAATGACTAGATCTCTTGGTTAAAGTCATGATGCATAAATTTAACAAGCTTGGTATTTACTTCATCAAAGCAGGCGTTAATCATATCATTTCTCATGAAACCCAGTGGATTTTACATAACATTTGTTTCCTAAAAAACAAAAGAAAAAAACAGAGTTAAGAATAGTTTGAGTATAAAAGTTTAAAATTAGCCTAAAAATGTGAAAACAAACAATTTAATCTAAATTTATCAAATAGCAATACGAGTGAATTAAAATGTCGATTATTTCTAATTTAAATTACTTTGTGATATCCAAAGAGACCCGAACCCGAAAACCCACATCCACCTTACCGGGTCCCACTTCCACCGAACCCGACTCCACGACCCAAAACCCCTCCAAAATTTCCCCATTTCGAACACTTCCCCGCTCACTCGGTCCTCCCCGTTCCCACCTCCGGCGACCCCTCGCCGCCCTCCGATCTCCCCCTCATGTCCTCCAACGACATGGACTTCGACCCCACCCCACCGACGCCCTCGCCGGAGAGCCGACCGCGGCTGTTCATCAAGGAGATGGTGATGCGCGACTTCAAGTCGTACGCCGGGGAGCAGAGGGTCGGGCCTTTCCACAAGGTGAGGGTGTTTTGGTCTTTCCCCCCTTTCTAGGTTAGGGCGAAGTTTACTTGACCGTTGCGGAGAGAAGATTTGGAATTCGAGGGATGTGACGGGGTTGGGGTGTTTCATGTTTGTGAGGGTTGAGTTGGCGGAGAGTTTGTTAATTTGAAGTTCTGATAATTTGATAATAGAGGAAAGATTCAAAATTTTGGAAAAATTAGCAGCATTTTCTGATTTTGCTTTTATTTGACCACTAGTTTCGATAGGTTGGTCGGGTGAGTAAGATTCGAACTCTGAAAGGTAGTTTCGATAAGTTTTGATAGGTTTGTGCACTTGAATTAGCTGTGATTAAAGGGTTGGATGAGGAATGATTCGTATCCAACTAGCAGGTTTCGTTGCTTATGATAGACCAATCGTGAGTTTCATTTGACCACTAGTTTCAATAGGTCAGTTCGGTGAGTAAGATTTGAACTCTGAAAGGTTCGGAGCTTGAAGAATATTGCAGGCTTTTGTTTTTTTGCACTTGAATTAGCTGTTATGAAACGGTTGGATGAGGAATGATTCATATCCAAATAGCAGGTTTCGTTGCTTATGATAAACGAGTTGTGAGTTTTAAGAGCCAGGCTGGTGTGAAAATGGATTTGAAGTTTGACAATTTTCTGCTTTTTTTTCTTCAATTAGATGCAAATAAAGGCTTGGATGTTAAAAGTTATGAATTTTGATGAAAATACAGTTTTTTGATGCTACCTTTTGTGAAGTTCAATTGGCCTTGCATTTTAGTAGATTGACGAAGCAAACCAGTTTGCCTTTCAAAAGTATAACATGGTTGAAGTCCCTACAACTTACAAGTTAATGATTGACTGAGACGGTTTTAGCGAAGTTCTATTATCTAGCATGATTAAGCTTTAACTGAAATACTGGTTTTGGTAAAGAAATTCAACTTTAACAAACATCAGGCTTTTGCAATTTTTGAAGAATGTCTGGTTCTATTTTGCAGAGCTTCACTGCAGTTGTTGGGCCTAATGGAAGTGGCAAAAGCAACGTTATTGATGCCATGCTTTTTGTGTTTGGGAAAAGAGCTAAACAGGTGAGCTCCCTTCTGATTTGGTAGTTGACGCACAAACTTTGATTTTAATGTATTTATGGTGTCAAGGAGTGACTTGATATGCTAGTTGATTAATTATGCATTCTGGTTCTTGTCTTGTGGGATTCACACATGAAGATGCGTCTAAACAAAGTTTCCGAGCTTATACACAATTCAAGCAATCATCAGAATTTGCAGAAAGCAGAAGTCTCTGTTCGTTTTCAGGAGATTATTGATATGGTATTGTCTTTCCTTATAACCAATCTTTTTGATTCCTTTCAGGATTGCCCTTGATTAGAGTAAAAAAATTGGAAAAAGATAAAAGTTGTTTTTAATTGAGATCCAATTATGCATTTGATTTATCATAATTCTTTCTTTGAAAAAAAATCCAGGATGATGGAACCTACGAAGTAATCAAAGGCAGTGAGTTTGTGATTACAAGAGTTGCTTTTTGTGACAACTCATCAAAATACTACATCAATGATAGGGGCAGTAGTTTTACAGAAGTCACTAAGAAGCTCAAGGGGAAAGGAGTGGACTTGGACAACAACCGCTTTCTAATTTTGCAGGTTGGGTGTAAGAGTGTTTCTGTTTTAACCAAGTCTGAGTCATATTGTTGTCTCTTGCCAACTCTAAGATTGCATCACACAGGGCGAGGTGGAACAAATATCATTGATGAAGCCAAAAGCACAGGGTCCTCATGATGAAGGATTCCTGGAATACCTGGAGGATATTATTGGAACCGAACAATATGTGGAAAAAATAGAGGAAGCAAACAAACAGTGAGTTTATTTTCCATTTTTGACAATCAGTTTGTTTTTCAATGTCCAAGAGTCACCATTCATGATCGGTTTGTTTGCTTACTTCTGAGCAATCACAATCAACACATACTTATAGTATTTATGTTTTAGGAGTGTTTAAAATCTATCTTTGTAATCTTTTAGTTTCATAAAATTTAGGAATTAATTTCTATTTAGGGTGATCTTATATTAACCCGTATAGCTTTTATTTACATTTATTGCATGAACATATGCTTAATTTTTTTATTTGAAATTTTACATGCAATAATTCTCACGCATTTAAGAAACCATAAAATTTACAGTGCACATTCCGACTGATTTAGAAGTACTAGTTTTCAAAACAAGTGTACCTTTTCTAATGCAATTGAAGAATAGAGAACATTGCTACGTCTATTTCATTTAACATATCTATGTTTATTTGCTTTCTGTCCTTTTGTCAACCTATGTGCAAACCTTGATCTTGGTCCACTTATTTCTTCGTGATTAACTGAACATGTTTCATCCTACGATGATACAATCTGTTTTTTAAAACACTGGACCGGATCGGCCGGTTGAACCAAGCTGACTGGGAATCAGTCGGATGGTTGGTCCGCCGTCTGGGTAGTGTATTAAAAGTTTAAAACCGTATGAGCGGTTTGATCACTGAACTGCTGTTGAACCAGTCAAACTGGCTGCTCAACGTGTTTTATAACGTCACAATTCAACTAGTTCTACCTGCCGATTGAACTGGTGACCCATTGCCTCGGTCGGGTTAAGTTCCGGTTTGGGTTTTGAACCTTGTCACTTTTCAGAAAAATTCATGCAGAGATATCGTCTCTCTTCTCTCCTTGTTTAGATAATGGAGTGATACGTTCATTTTAATGCATGTATTTGTCTGCTTCGGTGAAATAATTTGTTCTATTATTACCCTCATAATGCAAATATAGAATCATCCTTTTTCAGTTTTTCTTATAATTATACTTGATGGATGGTCTGTGTAGGCTTGAGTCCCTTAACGAGAAAAGATCTGGAGTGGTGCAAATGGTAAAACTGGCTGAAAAGGAAAGAGACAGCTTAGAGGTTGTTTCACATGAATTCTCTCTCTCATCTTTCTCTCATCTTTAGTTTTCTCCTATAATTTAATCTCTAATTACCACGTTTACAGGATGTTAAGAATGAAGCAGAAACCTATATGCTGAAGGAGTTAACTTTATTGAAATGGAAAGAGAAAGCCACAAGATTAGCTTCTGATGATGCTCGTGTTTCTGCCGATGAACTAAAGAGCAATGTGTCTGACATGGAAAAAAATCTCAATAATGAAAGGTTGGATCTTTCAGAATTATATTCTTGCTGTGCTCTTAAACTTGATCTTAATTAATTGTCAAACTGCAGGGAAAAGATTGAGCAAAACTCTACCACATTAAAGGATCTTGAGATTCTTCATGACAAGCATTTGAAAACACAAGAGGTTGGATTCCTTGTTGCGCTGTTTGGCTGAGAGTTTTGATGCTTTTCTTGTTCCTTTTCTGGAGTGTTTCTTGTCCCCTTTCTCTGGACTTTAATGTTGCTGTGCTTTCCTTTTTGTTTTTCCTTTGAAAATAGATTTTACTATTCAATTTTGCCTGAGATCCCAAAAGTTATTTACCTTTTAGCAATCCAAATTTTGCATGTCTAATGTTCTTTTGGTCACTTAGTTGAGCTCAAAATGAATATTGATACATGAAATTAGAAAGTTCACTCAGTCAAAAATTGTGCCCATATCCTGATTCTTACACGTACAATGAGGCAAGGATTGAAAGGCGGCTAGGTGGTCACTGGGCGGGGGAAGGGCACTTGGGCGCCTAGCCCACCTAGCCGCCCATGGGCTACTAGGCGCCTAGGCCGACTAGGCGGTCGCCTTTTCAATCACTGCAATGAGGTACTGCAGCTTTCTATTTGCTCCTTATTGACAATATCAACATTAGGAAATTTATGCTGTGTGTACTATGCAGAGGTTGAATTTGTAAACTACTTGTGTTTTATGTTTAAAATTAGTCTTCTGGTATGAAAATGAGATTTTATCACCTTTAGAGTGTGATATCGTCATCTTTGCGGGAATTAGGATGTATTTTACTATCTACATGTTTAAACTTTTTTCAGTCAAATTTGGAGTTGTGGTGTTAATAGTTCTCAATTTACGATTTTATATTTTTGTTTTACCTGTTTGGGCAGTGTGCCACTTCTTCAACTCACGTCTCACGGTACTTGAAAGTCCACTGGATTTCACTTTTTGTTTGGTTTAATCTTGTGAATTATACGTTTACATTGGACTAAACGAAAACACATTACAGGGGAATTTAAATTGAGTTCAACAAGATTGACGAAAGTTGAGTTGAGAATTAGTCAAGCCAGAGTGGGTGCTAAATTTCAGATTGAGGTTCTATGAGGTGTATAATAATGTGCAAGTGAGAGGAAGAGATGGGTTAAGTTGGTTTATTATTCAACTCAGAGTTGGCAAAAGTTCAGTTACAACTTGGTGTGTTGTAGAAATACATCCTAGACACCTGATGTAATTGTTACCTTGTTCTCCATCCAAGTAGTCATAAATAAAACCAAGTATTTCAACACATCTTTTTATGAATTCCAATCATGATATTTATGATTTTCTCTTGAAGTTATACTTGATTTGCTACAAATTACACAAGTATGTAGAATAAGACATGGTACGTGATCTACATGGTTGATAAATGTTTCAGTTCGTTTTTAGTCATATTTATGAAAATTTTAAATGTGTAATAAGATAAAAAACATATTTCTGTATTGTTTTCCTTTGATGAAGTCATACAACTTTATCTATTGTTTTTTTTATGTCCCATGCATTGAAAGGTTAATTGTGTTCTACAACTTGCTTACCTTTTGTGCTAGCTGAAAGTGTTAGTTATGTTGTATAATCGTCGCATAGTTTTTTCTCATCTTTAGGGGGAAAAAATTCAGTTTAACATTTGCATTATTCTGTCGTCTGTAGTTGAAACTAAGAGCCCTCTTTCTCACAATTTTTTTATGTATGTAATCCATCTATCTCATTGATCTTCACAATTTGTGGTCAATATAAATATTTATCTTGCTTCCCGAAATGCTTGTTTACTAATGATGATTTAGATTCATTTCAGGAACTTGACAATGAACTTAGGTCCTGCAAAGCCAAGTTCAAGGAGTACGAGAGACAAGATACTAAATACCAGGAAGATCTAAAGCACCTGAAGCAAAAGATAAAGAAATTAGAGGAAAAAATATCCAAAGTAAGGAGATTTATTTGTTTTAAATTCTCAGACATTATAGAGTAACTTATTAATGCACTCCTTTGATCACAGGATTCATTGAAATTCGAAGAAACTCAAAAACAAATACAGGCGTCAACTGACCTGATTCCAACACTAGAGGAAGAGATGCCTAAACTCCAACAACTTTTGACTGATGAAGAAAAAGTGTTGGAGGAAATAAAGGAAATCTCTAAAGGTGAGAGTAAAGATGCCAAATCATATGTGGATACTTAGATCAACATATACTATTATGTAGATTTATATCTTGGAAATGTTATACAGTGATAGTTAATGCAGATTAAGTTTTTGCAAATATATAATTGCATGAGGGCTATAAAAAATTTCCTCTTCTGAGGCATTGGGGTTATGTTGATGATGAGGGCTATCAAAAATTTCATGAGTTGAATTGATGGATAAAAATGTTTAAGTTGTGAATTAGTGGAAGTGATGCTTTTGCTTCCTGTATTTGGTAAAAGATGACCTCACAATTAAAACTCCATTCCTATCTGTTTCTGGAGGTTTATTTTGGTTGATCTGTGCTAAACTGGTGGTTGACACGTTGGATCACCACTGTTAAATGGTATGTTGATCCCCGTGTATGATAAACTGTTTGTTTAGATGCTACTAGGCTATTTACTCCATCTTTTTCTACAAAGTATCCTCTAATACGAGACCCTTAGGGTTTATAGATTTCTCACCAACTTGAAACCATCTCTTTAGATTGGAAACTACAACTTTTATATTTAAATGGGCATAAAATTCTTATAGACTTATTATAATAGTTCAAAATTTCCATTTTCTTTCACCTCTATGTTCTAGAACTTTCCTTAACCATTTCACATTTTTTCCGTATACCTTGCTCCAGGCCCTCATACCAACATTTTTGTGTCTCCTTTTAAATAATATATTTCCTATTGACAAATATGTGGTTATCTCTGTTTTTTTTTTTGCCATGTATTAAAACCGACTTATCTTGGAAATTTTCGTTTTCAGAAATCAGACATGTTAATGCTTTTAATTTCCAGGAATCTGAACCTCAACTTACCTTCACAAAACTGGAAAAATTAACACCAACTTCTATTTTGCCCGGTCTTTCTTAATACAATCTTCAATTTGCTCAATCTTCTCATGACTTTTTTTAAATTATGATGGAAGTGCAGAAGAAACAGAGAGATACCGATTGGAGCTTGCAGAGGTGCGTGCAGAGTTAGAGCCCTGGGAGAAAGAGCAAATTTCACATAAAGGAAAACTTGATGTGGCATCAACAGAAAGCAAACTTTTGAAAGAAAAGGTTGCGCTAACATTTTGAACGCTTTATCCAATAAATGAAATATTTTGCTATTTCAATAAAAAAAATTCATCCAAAAACTTTTGTTCTGTAAAAGAAACACCTTTCCTTTGAATCTATTCCTTTCTAAATGCTTAATGTATGCTCTCAGTTGACATCAATGTGCAATATTAATTGATTATTTTCCCTCTTCAGCATGATAATGGTCGAAAAGCTTTTGAGAGTGCAGAAGTTCAAATGGATGATATTAGCGAACAAATTAAAGTTAAGGACATCGCTCTATCTGATATTCAGAATGACTTGAAGAACCATAAACTTGAGATGGGTCGAGCACGTGAGTTGGAACAGGCAAGTGACGATTGCCATCTTTTGTTTCATATGTGTTTATAGAGATTTTACCTATCTCTGTAATAACATTTTTACCAACAGGAATGCATGAAGCAACAAGAAACATTGATTCCTATTGAGCAGGCAGCAAGACAGAAAGTAACCGAGCTTCTCTCAGTTCTTGAATCTGAAAAAAGCCAGGGATCTGTCCTAAAAGAAATTTTGAAAGCTAAAGAAGGAAATGAAATTGATGGAATTTATGGTCGCCTAGGGGACTTGGGTGCCATTGATGGTAGGAATGCATTCACTTGTTTGTAGCATTTTATTGTAGAAATTAAGCTACCCTCTAGTAGAAGCAATTTAATAATGTTTTCTCTTTAAAAAATGTGGTACTTGGAACAATGATGACTGTGCAGTGTGCATTGGGTCTTTACCAATTTCAACATTTTCTGTCAAAGTGCTGGAACTTCATTTGGTGGAGTTTTATTAGGGTGTACTTTTATGGTCTCAATGCAACACCCATACCCTTGATTCCTAACATAGATGGGGCTTAAGAGTTGTCTGACATGAGTTGGGTAAGTCTCCTACATGTGTTTGCAATACACCAATGTTCTTGCAAATAGACTGATGTTAGTTCTAGTATTCGAGCTGAATCCACCTGGTTAGACTACTTTTTAAGGAGATATGTCAATCTGTGATAGGTTTTTTCGGCTCAAGAAAGCACAGACCTAGAAAGGGGGACGAGGAGAGCTTGGTTTAGTGGTTAAGCTAGATATTGCAAAGCCTACGATTGTGTTGGCTGGTTTTGTTTGGGCCAAGTTATGAGAGAAATGAATTTTGGGGTTAAGTGGAGGGTGTAGATTAGGATAACTTTAAAACTGTGAAAATTTCAGTTATGGTAAATGGGTCACTACAAGGTTATTCTCATTTGGTTTTTAAACCTTTTGCAATATAAGAGTGTAGAGAATGAATAGTTCGTGAATTGCTAATGCCTAATGATACTATGATATTGTATTGCAAAAAGGAGAATGTGGCAACTTTCGTAACCCTTTTCAAGTGAGTGTGGGGTTTTAAAGTCAAGTAGGGATATCGTCACTGATGGGAGCTAATTAGTTATGTCGTTAAAGCCCATTGTGCTGTCTTCAGTATTATACCTATACTCTCTCTGGATTCGTAAACTGTGAAACAGAGTAACAAAAACGATTTGACAAATAATTTTGAGGAATGTTTGTGGAAAGGTGGGATGGTTCATGAAGCAAGGGAGCGGCCCTGAAAAAATTTCCGTGAGGTAATATGGGTTGGTGAGGAGGCTCTTTGTGACAATTTTCCTCTTTCCTTAGAATTGTTGTTAGAAGTTTCATGTTTGAGTGCCAGATGTTCTGGATTGGGGTAGAAATTTTCTGTGAAACCATTTTCTATCTTTTCCGACCGTATGTCTCCTCTGAGACTAAGCTGATCTGGAATGCACCTTTTAAACTTAGTCTTGTCAACGTTGGAATGACGGGAGTGTGTACTTTATGAAGTCCAGTTAAGGAAGAGGAGTTGATACCTGATAGTAGGTGTCAGTTTGCATTGGAGAGGATCTTAGGCACCAGGGTTGTTTGAGTAGGCTGACTAGGCTAGCCTTGGGACGGTGGAATGGGATTGTTCTCACACATGGTCCTGAAGATGTTGGAAGAGGATGCCCGGATTGCGAGGGTCGGAGTCAGGGACCTTTAGAGAATCTGTTAATTGGTAATTTCAATGGACTGTTTGTGTTGTCAAAGGGACAGAGCGATATTTCAAAGAGTTATACTGCAGGAGAGGACCATTTGAAGAGCCATTTCTCCTTATGGTGGCCTAAGGGGCAGCATTATAAGTGGTCATTAGTGTAATTTTTTGGTCATTACAATGTAATGGCACTTTGTACATGTGAGAGTGAGGCTAAAAATTGACCAAGTGAAAGTCAATTCTTACTATGATAGCCTGTGACTTGTGACATGTGCTAGCATTTCTTGAACTTAATCTGCTAGTTTTTGTTCCCTAAGCAATCTCAAGTATCATGGCCGATTTAATGGACATTGTCTGATGGAATGGAAGGAGTGAAGATGCAAGCGCTCGATGCTTTGTTCCCTCATACCTGTTCATATTAATGGACATTGTCTAGTGCAAACTTCTCTGACATAGTTGGTATATTTTTCCCATATTTTGATATTCTTATCCTTGGAGACTATGATGTTTTTTATTTTATGATGTTCTTATACTTGCAAGAAAACATGATATTGTTTTTTTTTGAATTCTTATCCTTGCAGGAAAATATGACATTGCTGTATCAACAGCTTGCCATGCTCTTGATTATATTGTGGTCGAAACAACTGCTGCAGCACAAAAATGTGTTGAACTTCTTCGCAGAAAAAATCTTGGGGTTGCGACCTTCATGATATTGGTACATCAACCATCATAGTCACTCCGCAGTTATTGAATTTGATATTAAGCCACTAGTCATGTGCTAACTAATACCACTAAGAATTTGTTTCACATGTCCTGGTCATCATCGACTTTGTTGATAAAGATGAATAATTGTAAACGGTATCAGTCTTTGTAAGTCTACTTAATCATTAAGAGGCATAGTTATTATCTGATAGGTGGAGTTTATGCAAAGTTATTAAAATTCTTAGCTTAAACTTGAGTTTGCTAAGTTCTAGCATTTGACTCTGCCTATCTCATGTCAAGTTATTTTAGATGAATACATATTTGTACCAACTACTAAGGGATGCTTATAGTTTATTAGTGAGTAGCTATGCAGGATGAGTGATGCTGCACAATAAAGTGTGAATTTTCATCTCAAAATCAATGTGTTAAGTGGAGGTGCTAGGATCGTATTAATAACAAACATATATTCCAATGCGGAAGTATAGGACTGACTACTGTCAAATTTCTCCCTGCATGTAGCATATCACATTTCATACAGTATTTAAAGATGGATGTATATGTTGAAGCAACTGTTGGGTCTTCTAGGTTTCATATGCACAATAAAAAGTGTATCTTGACCATCCATTGTCATTAATATATTTGGAGGATGCATCATTCCTTGTCTGGATAAGTTGTGTCATCATTCATCTCCAAGCAGTTTGTCTGGATATGTGAGTTTGTGATCTCCAAGCAGCTTGATGTTGAGGGGAGTTCCCAGGATAATAAAAGTCACCAATAATTGTTGGTTAATTTCACATAGGTCATTCTAGATTAACAGTCTCTTTGCAAGAATGCAGCACTTTGACACATGATCGGTATCTGTTTCTTGTTTTTCTTGTAAAATCAGATAGGGTTATGCTTTTGGTTCACATTGTTCACTTCTTCCTTTCCAATATTCAGGAGAAACAGGCGGATCATTTACAGAAAATGAAAATGAAAGCTAATACACCTGAGGGAGTTCCTCGTCTTTTTGACTTGATTAGTGTTGACAATGAGCGTCTGAAACTTGCATTTTTTGCTGCATTGGGTAACACAATTGTTGCGAAGGATATTGATCAGGTGAGTTTAAAAATTTCTGAAATGCGTCATATACTCTCAATTGTGAATTCATAGTTTCATACTGGATCTTAGGACCTATTGCTGCTGTATATGACTTATTATCTTGCGCTTACCTGGTTAATGTTTGGGACTTTTTTTGAAGCTTTGTCATACTTTTTTCTTGGTTAGGTTTTCATTTGCAACTGCTAATCGTGGGGTATACCAACTTATTTAGTAGCACTCTGTTTTTTCCTCAAATAATGGCTCATATGTTACAAAAGCAAAGATGAAGAAATTTAACCTGAGTCGTGATATACAATTGACTTATTCCTCCATTTTGATTACTACATTAGTACAATTTAAATTCTTTCTACTGCTGTTTTGATGTATGGATGTAATAAGAACTAAGTTTTACCACAGGAGATCATGGGTAGTGCTTTCTTTATGTTAATAAGAAACTCTTGGTATGCTTAAAAATAAGGCTATATTAATCTCAATGATTTTATTGTTAAGGTCAAGGTTAGAATTAAAGATATGCACAGTACATATATTATATATATAAAGTGTTTATGCACATTAAATCACAGTTAGAATTTTTTATTTGCAGTCTGTTTCTTATGAAATGTATTTTTTAGCTATTAAAAGCACATTGCAAGTTCTGTTGTCTGCATAACCTGCATCCTCTCATCGAATGCCTTATAGGCCACTAGGATTGCTTATGGTGGAAATAAAGAATTTCGTCGTGTGGTGACACTCGAAGGAGCACTTTTTGAGAAATCAGGTACAATGAGTGGTGGTGGGGGTAAACCACGTGGAGGTAAGATGGGAACATCTATTCGGGCAAGTGTTTCAGTAGAAGCTGTTACAAGTGCTGAGAAAGAGCATACTGAACTAGTTGACCAGCTTAATTCTCTTAGAGAGAAGATTTCTCATGCCACCAGATCTTACCAAACCTCAAAAAATGCTGTTGCTAAATTGGAAATGGAGTTGGCTAAAAGGCAAAAGGAGGTGATTGTGCAGTTGCTTCATTTTGTGACCTTTATCCTCAGACTACGGTTATAAATTTCCCTTCCCTTCCCTTCCATACCAGTCTAATTTCTTGACAGAAATCTCTTTATGCAAGTGCAGGTGGACAGCTTGACTACACAACACACTTACATAGAGAAGCAACTGAATTCTCTTAAGGCTGAAGCAGAACCAAGAATGGATGAGTTGGACAAGTTGAAGGAGCTAAGCAAAACTATAAAGCAAGAAGAAGCAGAACTTGATCGGATAGCCAAGTGTTCAAACAAAATGAAAGAAAAGGTAAATATTTCAGTAGGGTCTTGTACTGTTTTACAAACCTCAATCAACTGCTTGTCATTTCCATGTACAATACAATGATGAAATATAACATGCATGATAATAATACACATAAGATGACTGTTCATATTAAATCTCCTCAGTATCTTATTTGGCCTACAACGATTATCAACATGGTATGTTGTTGGAATGTCATTTTGGTGCCACCACCGAGTAGTTGATCACATCTCAAAAGTATATATTTTTTGAACTAGGCTTCTGCACTTCAGAAGAACATAGAAAATGCGGGTGGTGAAAGACTCAAGAAACAAATCGACAAGGTCACCAAGATACAAGAGGTAAGCATCTTCTGCTTGGCTTACACTAAAGGTCAAAGCACCCTCGACTGCAAGACTTGCTAATAACTGCCTCTTTTGTCATCAGGATATTGACAAAACGAGCACCGAGATCAATCATCACAAAGTCTTAATTGTCTCGAACGAGAAAATGGTAAAAAAGCTAGCTAAAGGGATTGAGGAATCAAAGAAAGAGAGAGATAAAGCACTCGGCGATAAGGAGAAAACTGTAGCTTCCTTCAAAGATAGTGAGCACAAAGCTTTCCTAGTCCATGACGAATTCAACAAAACACACAAGGTATCAACTGTTATAATATAAATGCACATTTATTTATTCCTAGTTATTATGTTTTCCTAACAAAGATGTCATGTTACTGGCATTTTTTCCCCTTAGCTTATTGATGAGCACAAGGTTGTGCTTGATGAGACAAAGAACGAGTACAATAAATTAAAGAAAACCATGGACGATCTGCGAGCTGCTGAGGTTTTCCACCAGAAATTATAAACATTTAACAAAGTGTATCTGATATATGTGCTTTTAATTATTGACCATAGTTTTGTAAGATATGACCATAATTTTAATCTCAGGTGGATGCTGAGTACAAATTGCAAGATATGAGGAAGCTTTGTAAGGATTGGGAAATGAAAGGAAATGGACTTGTGAAAAGGCTTGCTGACATACAGACTGAACTTGCTAACCACATGAACCAGTAAGTCGTATAACATTTTAATCTTTAAGACAGGTGTATCATCTCTATGTATGTCTACAGAGTTCAGCAAGATGCGGTTGATCCTGAAAAACTGCAAGCAACACTGAGCGATGAGTCAATAAATGACGACTGTGATTTGAAAAAGGCATCAGAAAAGGTGGTATTGCTTGAAGCACAGCTGAAGGAGCTGAATCCAAATCTGGATTCAATATCAGAGTATGCACTCCTGAAGTCCTGATAGTTGCAAATTAAAGAATTACTTTTTTCTGTTAAAACTAGATATACAATTGCAGGTATCGGAAAAAAGTTTCCCTGTATAATGAAAGAGTGCAGGAACTCAATATTGCAACACAGGAGCGTGATTATATAAAACAGCACTACGATGACTTGAGAAAGAAAAGGCATTTACTATATTGTCACCTTCTTAGTATTGAGGTTGATAAACTTCGATTTTATTTATATAATCATGATGAAATTATTGACGCATTTCAGGTTAGATGAGTTCATGACAGGTTTCAATATAATATCTCTGAAGCTGAAGGAAATGTATCAGGTTTGACATCGCTTGCTGAATAAGATTGTCACTGTTTCTGTTTATGGTAGGATACTAGATAGATGAAACAGCAGACTTTTCATAGGTTGCTCCAACCTAAAGCATTCTTACAATTTCTCGCCTTTTGTTCTCCTAACAATATTTGAAGCTTGTTTCAAGAGACATGAAATTGCCATTTACAATTCTGTGTTCCTTGAAATTCTAGATGATCACTCTTGGAGGTGATGCTGAATTAGAGTTGGTTGATTCCTTGGATCCTTTCTCAGAAGGGGTGGTTTTTAGCGTTAGACCCCCCAAAAAGAGCTGGAAAAACATTGCCAACTTGTCTGGTGGTGAGAAGGTTAGAGATTCTTTGATACTCCCTCGAATCAGCAAACAATTCAATATTTTAATTTTATTTAGCTTGAAATGAGCAAAATTTCAGGATCCTTTTTTAGTTTAAGAAATAGGTTTAAGTGTTCCAAAAAAGCGTAATGGTAACTAATATATGGATTCTGCTATTCTATATTGACATTTAAATTTTCTAGAAAATTGGGCACAATCACCATAGCTTTATAATGTGTGACATCATTGGCTGCTGTCCACGTGTTAAAATTTCAAAAGTCATGTAGTGATTATGTTGCGATCTAATGTGCCATGGTCATATGGTATGGTGGGAATTCTTATTTGTTTGTATCACAATATTTAACTACTTATCCACTGGTTTGGTACTGTTCAGCCTTGCTTCCTTTCTTTGCCTTAAATATCTTTGAGTTCGTCTCCTAATGCTTTCTCTGTCTAGAAGAAAATTTAAGTTGTATTTCCACAATTTGTATGTTGTGACCTGTTATAAGATTTCAATCACTGAAATGGTTATGCGATTTCATTATAATTTAATAGGGTGGTGGGAAGGTGTTCTTTTTTTCCTTGATCTATTGGAAAATTAAAAGAACATAAAAACTAGCTGCTGTTGAGTGTAATTTTTTGTGATGACTGTACAATACGTTTAAAGACGTCCTTACATGGGTTTGCTGCATATCCCCTAACTTTCTATGTTGACACTAGTCAGTTTGGGGTATATTTCATTAATCTTTCTTGTTTCTAACTCCATTTGACATGCATTGCTTTTTCTTCAGACCCTTAGTTCATTGTCTCTTGTGTTTGCTCTTCACCATTACAAACCTACTCCTCTCTACGTGATGGATGAAATTGATGCTGCTTTAGGTATTTTTACAGGCAATAATAGTTTTCTTCTCTCACATTGTTCTCTGCATTCTAAATCCTCAAAGACGTTCCTTCGACAGATTTCAAAAATGTCTCGATCGTAGGCCATTATGTGAAAGACCGCACAAAAGATGCACAGTTTGTGATCATAAGGTACAGCTCTTGATGTGCAGCACAAGCAATCTTTTTTTGGAAATTGTAGTTGAATAAATTTACGAAGCCCTAATTACTGTACTAGTTATGTAATAGCTAGATCCAGGAAATACAAATTCTTTGTTTCATGCCCATCTTGTTTTTATTATTGTTGTGATATTTTTCGGATCTTCATTCAAGTCTGACTTTTTCTTTCTTTCTGATATCTCACTGTTTTACCTTGAATGCAGTCTCAGGAACAATATGTTTGAGTTGGCTGATAGACTGGTTGGGATATACAAGACCGAGAACTGCACCAAGAGCATAACTATTGATCCTGTAAGTTTTGCAGTTGGTGGCTAAGGCGGTGGTCATGTGCTGCACTCTACGAAATTCCGGCGCAAAACAAAGTTTGCAAAGACATAATCATGAAATACAAGCTTTGAATTTATTCTTAGATTGTTTATTATGTAAACTTAACCATTTTGTGTAAATTAAGCAACAGCCCTTTTGCTTATTGTTGTGGGCTCACATGCAATGAGGAAGCTCAAGTTGATGTATGTCATTAAATGTCTGTTTCTTTGTATAGTTACCAATCAAATTAAGCTATTCTCTGTATCAATCTTGCATCGGACGCCTATGGCACTTCAGTCCCTTCGGTATGTTTTAAAGATGCATTTCCTGTGGAAGAGTAACGGATATAATGTTTATTCCAGCTTGTGAAAATCACCTAGCAAAAAAATTTCTTTGGGAGGAAAATCACCTAGCAGATTGCCATTGCTGATTTTTGGTGCTGCAGATCGGCTCCTCCCTACCTGCTACAAGACAGTATTTTTGGGGTTTTGGTACGTCTATCTTTAGGTTTGAAGTCTTTTATGGATGTATTTGTTTCTTAAGTTGGGGTTGTAAACTTAACAGATTCATGGAGGTATATCTCTTTCCTTTTCTTTTATTTGAGAAGATGTATGTAGTAGGTATTTACTCTGATGAGCGTGGCCTTCCAGGAAGCTTCTTTGTTCCTCCTGTCATGATTGGTATGCAAAACCATTAAACAGTGTTTGTGACATGGAAAGCTGACCTGCCCAACATCATATATGCTTGGGAGGATGGCGACATATATGGAAGTAACACCTAGTGATCACCACAGCAGCATGCCAACCCATACGCTGTAATGCAATCTGTATATTCATCCATCTTTTGTTGATTGTTGATCACCACAGCAGCATGCCTAAGATAAGTACATTTTCTCTAGCTTCTGCTGTTCCTATTTCTGCATGGGCTCCAGTTGGATGTTGAACTTTAAACCTTTGGGTGGGGACCCTTTCACAATTAGAGCCTGTTGATCTCATGTTCTTCAAGTGTTTTACTAGAGGTCATGTGAAGTCATCATCACATGCTGACGGAGTGATGGGTAAGCTCCTAACTACCATGCCAAAAATAACTTTTAGGTGCCATATCATCAAAAGAAATGATTTCGAAATACCTTTTTTAATCCTGGATGGAATCAGAATACTCAACTTGTTGGGACTATTAGAAGATGAACTTATGGTTGCCTCTTGGTTTGTTAAATATGAGCCCAAATAGAGGTTTAATGGTTGATTTTTGCTCGTATCTTTTCCCTCGTCATAGTTTAGGTAGGAATTACTAATTTCTGTCGTGGAGTGGTAATAAACTCTGACGACGTTGAGTCATGGAGTGGTAAGTACTAATTTAAAAGGGAATGGGCACATGCACAATTAAATAATTTAGTTTCACATTTTTCACAACCATGGACCAATTTGACCAACTCTATGATTCATTCATTTTCCTACAATTATTTCATGAACTTTGTGATTATTTCTAGACATAAATATTGGTCTACGGCCGAATGGCATTTCGTCGTTACATGCATTTTAATGATATACCAATCATTACTAAAGTATAATAATAAAAAATACGATTCAAGTTCTGTCATTCGTCAAATCAACTACATAAGAACTTTGCCGATTCATAACATGGTAGTTATGTTAATTGGCAATCATAAATAATTGGTGCCAGCCGTCTCTCCAATGCATGCTGGGCTGGTAACAGTCTGCTTTTAATGACAATGCAGCATCATGTCTTTAATTTTCGCAAACAAGATCATGTCTACGTCGACTGGTGACAAACCCTGTCGTGGTCTAGTAAATGCTAAAGTGTCATTTGATTTTTTAGTGACGTGTATGTAGATTCTTTCGATATGTAGATTCTTTCCGGTGAGGATCATCAAGAAAACATATCTATGCTGTTGAGTTCTTTTTCTTCTTCTTTTTATCATTTTTGAAACATTTAGACTGTCTTTAAGATTGGTGTCATGTGTTTCAAATACCTACGAAAGGAATAATGGTAATTCAAATCATTTGGATAATATTTATGTTGTTATCCTTGTTTTATTTCTTTTTCTTTTTTTTTGAAACATGAGGATCTAACATAGAAGCTCTTGTTGATTATGGTTGCTTCGTTTGGAACTTATGGAAAATTTATTGTAGAGGAGTTACGAAGAAAGAATTTTAGAGATTCTATGTAGTCCTTTTTTCCATTTTATAGGAATTTAATATCATAAAGATATTAGAGAAGGAAATATCAAATCGGGTTGTATGAAACGAGAAAAATATGGAAATAATAATAATAAATAGAACATACTGATAAGTTAGCCACAAAACATCGTTGAACAATTTACATCTATTTATTGATATAAACGAAAAATTACAAAACAATATACAGGAGCATGGTAAGATCCATTCATGAAGAAGAAGGGCCTAAGCTATAGGATTAAGATTTAAAACAAGATTAGATGAATTGCAAAACACAAGAGACACCACACTTTCCACTGTGTCCCCTATCGATCTCACTTAAACAGTTGACTTCCGTCCAACCATCTTAGTCAAAATATCGCCTTTGCGATCTGTTCTCCTGTCTGGCCTTCACTTCAGGGCATCCTCACTTTCTGAAACTATTGCATTAATAGTATTATATTAGTAAATATTTCAAGGAACAAAACGCACAATCTTGTTTGTTTTAATGCAAACATGTGATTGATTAGTACATATAATTTCACATGAAAGTCATCCCAACCTGTCATTGTAAAAAGGTGGCATGCCAGTGTGTTTCACGGGTTGGAAAGTACAGTTCACGTGTGCTGCTACTCTTTCTTAAGTTTCTTCTAGATTTCCTCCAATAATTGTCCTTTTTTGCTAGTTTAAGATGGAGTATCATTTTTTCCTTTTTTCATGGTCTCACAATCTAAGTTATAAATAGTCTGCTAATAATTGAAAAACATCTAAGTTATAGTCTTGGGTCAATATTTTATCTAGAAAAACTATGTTAGACATTAGTGTATTTTTTTTTGACGATCCAAACATTTTCGACACTCAAGATAAATACAAGATTTAAATTGGAGTTAATCTAACATTGTTTGTGTAATGACCCTTAACTTGTTTAAGAACTAATGGCGATAAGGTGGGCTTAATGGTGAAGTTTTGCATGAGAGTTGGGAGAAGGAATATGAGGTGTGCTGTTGGTGATGTGTTGGGAGACGTGGGAGGTGGTGAGGAGTATGGGCTGAAGTGTAGGGGTGAGGCTGAGGTGATGGGTGATGGTTGGCTTGGTTGGTTTTAAGAGGAAGTAATGATCCATTCTCCTCTTCCTTTTCTTCTTCTTCGAACCATTCTCCTCTCCACCCATCTCTTCCTCTCCCTTTGTGCTTGAGCTTCGGTGGTGAAGGCGCGTGTGAGGCAATGACGTGGTGGGAAGAAGGCACGAGGATGAGGTGCGTGCTGTGCGGACCGGAGTTGGTTGCGGAGCTATGGCGTTCTTCATCGTTCTTCACGAGGAGGTATGCCAAGTTCTTGCATTAGATGCTTTTGTTACTCACCCACGTTGGGGTGATGTTGTGGTCGGTTGCGGAAGGTCGGAGACCTCATCGACGACGTGGAACGACGTAAAATCCTCGACAGGCGTGGGGTTGCTGTTGACCAACGGTCGACGGGTGCCTTCAGGCAGTCGACCGGTTTAATGTATTTTTGCCCGACTTTAACCAACACCGGTCGAACGATGCATTGTGGCGTTCGACCGGTCGTGTTTGTACTGGTGGGTCGGGGTTGTCTGAGAGTTTTCGGTCGAACGGGACCCCTGAGTCGTTCGACCGATTGCTTCGTGTTTGGCTTGGACCGGACGTTGACCATCCAAACGGTCGACCGTTCTAGACCTTTTGTCCGACCTGAACTTAAGTGAACTAAATTGTATTGTATGTTGTTCGACCGATTTTATGATCTTGTTCGACCGGGAGATGACTTAGACTATTAGGTTGACCCTTGTAGTTTTCGGTCGACCGGGACCCCTGAGTCGGTCGACCGAATAGACTTGTGTAATTTTTACCAGACTCCGGATTTTGACCACGTTCGGTCGACCGGTTTTAGACATCTGTTCGACCGTTGGGGATCGAGTTTTGAGCACAGAGTTCGACCGTTGTAGGCATTTGGTCGACCGATTCCTTTGCGGAAGCGGTCGACCGGTATACCTTTTTCGGTCGACCGATTGAGCCCAGAACTGGATCCCTGTCCTAGTGAAGTGTCAACTCTGTCCACGAAAACTCGTGTCCTTGCTTGGAGCGTAAGCCGTGAGGTGACGATGGGTACGTTGCGCGTGCCTGCCCAGGGACCGCCGTGTGGAAGAGTGAGGATACTTGGGACGTGTCGCCTCTGTATTATAGAGGGTGACGTAGATTGTTCATTGTTTCTCGTATTAGAGTAGCAGCCTGAGGGATTGCGGATCCCATTGCTTTCAGCGGGCATGCAACTTTCGTTGGGTGAAGTGACTACCGGCATTGATGGCTACGGAGGTTGCTGCCCTACTTTTATAGCGGCGGAGTTGGTGTCTGCACGTGGAGCTCGATTACCCCCGGACTTCGGTTCGGATATGTCGATTGTCTGCCCCTTTGTGTGGCGGATATGTTCGACTGACCTTGATAGACAGTGATTGCACGAGCCCGTGCGGCCTGTGTGGCGACGGGAGGGCCCCTGTGCGGCCTGTGTGGCGGCAGGGAGGATCACGCGTGGTCTGAGTGGTTGCGGCGATGGACTGCCGATAATGATTTCCGGCAGGTAGCTCGACTGGGCACCTATCGAGTGAGATACTGTGCGGTCTGTGTGGCGCCGGTGATGGACCGACTTGAGCGACGACTCCGTTGGTGTGGTGGTGGACCACAATGTTTTCAGATCTGATTCTACCTGCGCGGAAGTGCGAACGCCTCCTCACCGATCCCTTGGCTTGTGTAGTCGCGTGTGGGGATGTGTTGTGTACTGTCCAATAGACCGTATGTGCCTACGGTAGGTCTCCACGGAAACCCGATGTTGGACCGTGTGGCCTGTGTGGCACCAGTGGTTGTGGACCGTGCGACTTGTGTGGCGGCGGCGATGCTGTGAACCGTTGGGCCTGTGTGGCAGCGGTGGCGATTGTAGACCGTGAGGCCTGTGTGGCAGCGGGAACGATCGTTGGACGGATGTCCGGTTTTGCCCTCAGTGGGAATGTTGTTTTATTGCTTGTATTCATGCCATGAAATACTAGTATGATATGGCATATAAGTGAGCTTGTCATACGAGATTTTCTTATGGAAACTCAGACATTGTTGTTATGTTTATTTTCAGGACCGCGTTAGGTTCTAGCGGGTGGCGACCGAGGGAGATTGCACTTTGAGACTAGATCCTGTCGTCTGCCTATTTTAGGTTGTCGTGATTACATGTATTTATGTATTTTGTGTTCTGATGTAATCACTATTTTGACAAACTCTTATGTAATATGGTGCACCAGATATATTTGGGCATTCTTCAAGTAATGTTCCCACTCTTGATGATTTTTATCATTGTGTTTCCGTTGATTTTAAAAGTTTAAATTTTCTGTTGTTCGGGGATATTACAGTTTGTAAGTGTATGCTCTAAGAATTACGAAATCACATTTCCTGTAGCTCAACTATAATCACAATATATTAGAGTCAACTTCTCAACTGGTTGGGCAACAAAGCACTTGGTATGTTAGACATTGTCGTAACTTTCAAAGAATTTTATACTGATGCCACTTCTAGATGTTGAACCTAAACTTTGGCTACTAAAAAGATTTTATTTACCTGTCAACTAATTCACAGGTGTTCATGTTAGGGTTCTAGCAACGACATGTTTTGGAGACTTTGATTCTAGATTGGAGCACTTTTGAATCAGATCCTAATCCGATTTGCAAGACTAAGAGTCCAGGTGCTAGACACATTAGTCTTGGCTCAGATCCAATTGTGTATTTGTGTGTACCAAACCCAACTTAGGAAGAATCAGGTCCATCAACTGAGGCATTGGGTTCACATCAAGCTCAATTCATATTCAATTTGAGTCTAAGTGTACTCGATCGTATTGGTTCTATTCGATCAAACTATGCATTGTGTTAGATCTGATTTTAATTTCATTTCTTAGTCCCACCAACCAAAGTGTTAGTTATTAACTACGATACAAAAAATTGATTCATCTGATACAAAAAAATTAATTTTATCACTTTCACACTTCGTTATGCTTTTCCACAGCTTGTTGAAATCAATTCTCCCTCATCCCCCAGCATGGAATAGGAATTCGTTTTTTTAACGAAAGAATTCGTAAAGCAATGTGAGTTTTTTTTGTCGAATCTCCATTGTCGATTTAAGTACATTAGTATTTCACAAACCAAGTTTCTCATATGCAATTAGTTACTAGAGAGGCCGGACCAAGGAAATTAATTAAAGCTTGACAACATCTCTCAAGCTAGACTAGAAGAGCTCAACTTGGCATAAAGCACTTGATCACAGACTAAATGGGGATTGTTAAGTACTTAAGTACTCGCCATAGGAACTTAGTTGATATAACATGGCTTAAGCGTCCTGGATCATTGGAATTGGAGTCCAAATAACAAAAAACTCTAGAGATTGTTAACCATTCCTTGCACTGCTTGGACAAGTTAGAAGAGCATACTTCGAAGGAAAATCCTTAAGTAGACCACATTTCTTGCTATAAATCATTAATTAGAATCTGTTGAGAATTTCAAAGGTCTTGTAGATGATTCATCTTCCTTAACTCCCAATAGCTTAAGTAGATTTTACTCTTATTAATATGGTGTAATTCCATTTATTTTGGTTGTAACCCCTACTACATCCTCACCCTATATATAGGGGACTATTGTACATATTTTGAGAGATGAAAATGAAATACATATCTCTCTTCTCTCCAATCTTTTCTTCTTTAGATTGTTTGTTTTACAACACGTTATCAGCACGATAGTTTCTTGTATGATCGACCGGAGCATGAGCTGATTATAATCATGGTAATTTCTCAACAAAAATGTTATTATTTTGAGATTTTATATATTTCAGTGTTTTCTCATGCATGCTTTTGTTTATGCAAGTAATTGATGATTTCTGAATAGTATTGACAATTAGTCATGACACAAATCAATATTTTATTTGGAATATTTCTTGCTCACAATATTATTCATGTTATATGTAAATCTACGATTGTACTTTAGCATTTTCTATTCTTGATTCCCTTAATGAAAAAGAGAGTTAATTAGGACTTTATAATTCATGTATTTTTAAAGGTTTCTTCACATGTCTCAATAAATCAAGAAATCCATTTTTAGTTTGCTCGTTGTAGATCCACGAGTTTATGAGTACATGTACATCTTATTTGCACCTTAATTTGAATAATATTCAAGGTAACTATTTTAAATCATTTTTTTATATAGCTTTAGTTCTTCACTTGGTGTATATCAATATATGTCGTCAAAGATCAATTTTATCGGTGCTTGGTTTCAAGTCTCAGTTTTCTTTAGTTTTGATGCCTCTAGTGCATAATATATTGGTATTACAATATTATAATATAATCTCAGAGTTCTTAAGTTTACAAATGAGAAAACTTTCTAATTCTTCTTTGATGTTGTATTTCTCCAATCTAACTCTGATTTGAGTGTTTAAAACTCCATTTTATGGTTACAACGTGGTCATTGAATTATATACTTATTTTGTTTATAAGCTTTTTTTTTTAAATTGTAATACTTGCGGCCTGCTTAAATATTATGTTCCCAAAAGAAATATTATTAATTGCAATTGACATTAAACGGATTTCATTATGATATTAATCAAAATATGGAAGGATGAATTTTTTTTGGAGCCTTTGAAACTTGATTTGAAATATGAGTGTGAATGATATTTGGGTTTAAGGTTCTTATAAATCTAAAATATTTATAATGTGTTAAAAAGGGGGAAATGAGTTCTAACTCATGTGACTTTTTATAGATTCACTTGCTTGATATTTACAATGTATATGAGTTTAAAAAGGGGTAATAAGTTGCATGTACCAATTATACTTAATGATTGTATGTTATGACTTTTAACTTTATACTTGACATCTTGGATACGAATGACGTCTTATCATGGATTATGGATGTTGAACCCAACCCATTTAAAATATCAATGACTAGAGAGAAAAAAATGGCATCAAATCAAGATAAAGAGGAGGTTGTAATTTTCTTTTACTATCTTATTTGTTAAAACGATATAAAAGTATTATAGTTTAATCTCATGTCTATTTTTGTGGTTGGACAAAACATCAAGTTATTGATCAAAATTCCATGATTTCTCGATCAAATGAAGCATGAAAATAAATAGTTACATATTTAGTAGTGCTTCTAAAATTGAATGATATATATCTCATGCAACTTTGTATTGATTCACTTGCTTAGTATAAGTTATATGAATTCTTAGTATCATGTTGATTAAAAGAGTATTTGTAAAGTGGTTCAAACATGCGATTATTACTTGTTAATTTTCATGCATCACATGCTCATTCACAACTATTACAAGAATTCATCTCGTGAGTACATAATATTCATTTTGATAGATGTATATATATAATAAAATGTGATCATTGTTATTGAAAATGATATGTATTGGCCCAGAAGGCGAATATATCTTGTGATCATTGTTATTGAAAATGATATGCATTTGCCTAGAAGACGAATATCTTAATATTCATAAAATGCTACTATACAAAGATTTAGAGATTATTCATTTAAAGAGGGTTATGAAATTCTATGATAATCCCTGAAGGATTCATATGGTCATCTAAACAACGTGCAAATATCTAATTGAGTAAAAATGCACGTCGATCTCTAAATCAATCCCTATGACCAGAAGTTCATAGATATTTAGAGATTAGTAGTAAAACAAGAAAAAAAAATTATTGATCACTTTACAAATTAATGACTCAATACTCTTTTGGGTTACGCATCATTGATTATTGAAGGTCATGAGAGTTGTTGGAAAATCACGATACATTTCTTGTTTTTTTTGGTGTGCCGGAAGTACACACTACAAAGTATCGTGAAAAAAGAGAGCATAAGAAGTAGACTAAATTTTGTGCAAATAAGAAGTATGAAATAAAGATGACATCAACGAGACGAAACATGCCCAGAAGTGCCTAAATAAAATCATATCTTATATTAATTATGGATGTCATCATTAGTATTATTTTTGTGAAGCTTTAGATAATGAGGTCGAATTTGTCGACCGATTTGCACAATAAAATGAGAGTCACTCTATTTTTAAAATATCTCTCAATATTGATCATTATGGGATCTTAGAATTTATACATTATACATTAATGTGCATATATACCTGCTAATATTATTCATTAATTTTTATGGTTGATATACATCATGTTATGAATCTTCCCCTACTTTACTTGTACAATAATGAATAAAATGTTTCCCTCCTGCGATTTAAAGCTCCTGAAGGGCTAAGTTTTATTGTCCAATCCAATAATCATATATATACGATATACATTTTCTGGCATTAGGGGGAGAAGATAGAAACTTAAAGAATGTCAAGAAAATGTATTATATTGAATCTGAAGTTCATAAGAGAATATACGTACAAGTATGATTGAACCTGAAGTTCATAAAATCATTATCTTGCAATATTTAGCAAGTAATTGTCATACATTTGTATTGATCACAAAAGAGTGACTACTCCTTATATTACTATACATAGACCACATAATATAAAGTGAAGATCTCCACATGATAAAATATATTTGAGCTCAACCAACGCCAGAAGCGTGGACCATAACATATATTATTTGTGGAAATAAAATAAAAGTTAGTCACTCTCATTGCACCTCCTGAAAAGGTTATTCCTGAAGAATATAAACACGTAAAAATACATGCAGAAGCTAAACAAAAGATTAATGAAATTACGAGGATACAGAACGGTCAAATCCTAAAATTTTGGGAAACGACGAGGATTTGATTATTATTGACATAAAACTTGCAATCAACTATATATGTTGATATGAGAGATATTAAATAATTATTAAAAGTATTGTCGACAATTCATTCGCCTTCTTAATAGCATGCTATCTCAAGAAAAGAAAAATGGATCCAAAACCTATGATATTATAAGAATGCCAGAAGCATTCGTATTTGATATAAACAAAAGAAGGCGAACAATATATAATAAACTCGCTGAATAAATATACTATTTGGACCTGTAGTCCTAATTCCTGAAATCATATCCCTGAAGGATAAAAATAGAAATCAGAAAAAACATGTGATACATTATAAAGCGAGGAGTAATATAAGGGTATTCGCAGGACCCAACATCCATCGTGATGTTACTCATTCTCTCGTAATATTGATAATAAGTTCTATTACATGATCAATATGATATGCATATAAGATATGTTGTGACTTTAAAATTTTATAAGTCACTTACTATTGGTAATTATATGAGAGTCCCTGAAGGACTAATATGACAAAATATATTATATGATGACAAGAATCAAAAGATGCACTATACAATTTTTGAAAAGATCGTTATATAAAGAAACAAGTAAGAGTGTGCATATAACCTCTTCAATCAAAGTCATCATGAAGAATGATGCGAAGTTGATCTTAGTCGTCCATATATTTCATCCAATAACAAAAATTTCTGTTATTAATTATATTTATAACATGCTTGATGTCATAGGACCTCCATCAGAGTTTTTGAAAACTCATGAAATATTTAATGGACAATTTTTGGAATAAATGACCACAGAAAACCCAATTATTTTTCGACCTGAAGTTCGAACATTCTCTGGATAGAATTTGTACAATGATTCAATTGTAGAAAGTGAATATTGTTGAATACTCACATTGAAATGACACTAAGAAAGGACGTCTATTGTATATCAACAAAGATCCAATTGTAATAGGACCTGAAGTTCCTTATAAAAATGTCATGAACATTCTTATAACTTGAAACCTAATAAGGTTTACAGTAAATGTTTTATCTAAGCATAATGTTCATCTGAAAATATTTAGATGACGCTCAATGATCTACCAATTTCTAGTCATGCGATAAAGATTTACGTTAGCAATGTTCCTTATATGTCCGATCCACATCAATTACAATCACAAAAATTTGGTGTCATTGCGTGGACTCATTACAAGTTGGTGAATCAGTTATTGATTCTTACATTCTCGTATCGCTAGGACATCAATATAATTATGAGACATCTTTAAATTGTCCATAAATAATATCTTTTGAGGTAACATATTCATATCAAAAGTTACCACAATTTGTATTACTCCCAGTATATTATTTGAGAAAAATTGCGCAAACATATTTAACAATCTTATTATCTAAGTGAAATATAGTAAATATTCATTAAATCCGTTAAACTATCATGTATTTGTTTATTGAATCCCCATGCAAATTTTTGTTCGAGGATTTCGTAAAATATATTCGTAAGTTTGGTAAACTACGAATAAAGGGAAGCGGATTTGTATTTATCGTCCCTGAAGGACGGATATCCCTGAAGGATAAAGCCCGGAAGGCTTGTAGTTGCACTATTTTTCCTTTTTTCCAATTTTTGTCCTAAAATGTTTTATTGGTTAAAGGTTTTTAATGATGCAACTTGTGCAATTTTGTTAGCGTATGTTATGCACTTTTTTCCTTAGCTACCTTTTCCCACAGGGTTTTGTAGCAAGGTTTTTAACGAGACATAAATATAACGCATATTATATAAGAGAGTGTTATAAATGTATGTTGAATTGAGACAGAAAATTATACGGTGCACTCTTTTTCCTTCACCGAGTTTTTATCCCACAAGGTTTTACTTGGCAAAGTCTTAATAAGGCGGACCGATCAAGTGACAACTGATCAGATCCAATCAAGCGATAATTTGACGGATTTATTTACAAAGTCATTGCCCGCCAAAGTCCTTAAGAAGTTTGTCTTCAAAATTGGTGTTCAATGTATGTTGAAGTGAGGGGGAGCATCATACGCGTTGCACTCTTTTTTCCTTCACCAAGTTTTTATCCCATCGGGTTTTTCTTGGTAAGGTTTTTAACAATGCAACATCCTTAGCGTATAAAGGTGATCATCCAAGGGGGAGTGTTGAGAATTTCAAAGGTCTTGTGGATGATTCATCTTCCTTAACTCTCAATAGCTTAAGTAGATTTTACTCTTATTAATATGGTGTAATTCCATTTATTTTGGTTGTAACCCCTACTACATCCTCACCCTATATATAGGGGACTATTGTACATATTTTGAGAGATGAAAATGAAATACATATCTCTCTTCTCTCCAATCTTTTCTTCTTTAGATTGTTTGTTTTACCACATAATCTACGATTTAGATTTTTCATAATGTTGAAAGTCTTGGACATATAGCCCTATCATATTCTCCATCTCCATTTCTCTTCAGCAAATTAAAGATCAAACATGCATATCCATTAAAAAGGATTAAAAAATGTTAAATATTTTCAA
The DNA here is from genome assembly GCA_963682175.1 of Triglochin maritima. Taxonomy (NCBI): domain Eukaryota; kingdom Viridiplantae; phylum Streptophyta; class Magnoliopsida; order Alismatales; family Juncaginaceae; genus Triglochin; species Triglochin maritima. Next base: position 12,168,992 of record OY821773.1, read on the forward strand.
CATGTTCGTTTCCTGAACTAATACCTTTATATTCTATATTAACCATGAAGTCGTAATCTCGGATAAATTAACACTTTGGTCTGAAATCTGAATCACACACTTTTGTACTTTGCGGTGTTATTTAGAAAGTTAACTTTTAAGAATTACTTTTCCACAAAAAGAAAGAGTCTAGAAGACCGCCAAATGAGATACTTTGAGGTTAAGATGTCCTTTTCGAAGTGTGATAATTGAGGTTATATAAATAACTTTCTAACAAGTATGTGCATTTCCCACTTCACATGTTCTTAAGTGGATCCTTTCTCTCACAACAAACACATTTAATTAAATATTCAACTATCATGGCGGAAATGGAATATCATGGGGTTTATTTTTACAAACCAGTCCTTTAAGAGGATTATGTACTTATAACCATCCCTTCGTTTTCATTATTAGTTTTAAAATACTTGTGAGAGTCTAAATGTCCAAATATTTCACCATGTTGCATATATTTTCTTAATAATTAATTATAATATTTAACCAAACATAAAAACTCAAAAACTATCGTTTGCTCGCGTGGAGTGATTTTTAAAATTGTTAAAATATACTGTGAATTAGGACAAAAAATGATACAACAGAAAATTGGTAGTCTAAAACTCAAAAAACTATCATTTGCTCGTGTGGAGTGAATTTTTAAAAATTGTTAAAATATAAGAAATTGCAGAAACTCGGTACAATTGTACCTTAACAAAGGTTAAAGCAAAAGCTAACTTAAGACAAAGTATATCCATAAATACTCACTTCAAAAACGTATTTTTTGCAAAACCAAACCTTATATAATTATGAACTTCGCCTTATGTGGTACACCATTGCTTAGTTTAATCCTCTTCTCCATTAGTCATCAACTTTCTCCAGAAATCCATATTTTTTATTACATCAAAAAGTCGTTGTGAGTTGGAGAAAGAGTGCTTTCAGTTTTTCTTGAGATAGGAGATCACCTCTTACGCCACAAAAGTTTTAGTGATGTCTAGGGTTTATAATTAGCCTAGTGTGAGTGTGATTAATTTACCTTGTAATCACAAACACTAGAACCCTTTTTGGAAGTTTCAAACGAATCATTTTTTGTTTCTTTTTACTTCATTTCAGGTGGATCTTATGTCTGTTTCTTTATTTATCGTCCAATCAAATTGGGCTGATGGAACTATAAAAAAATAACACAATGGAAAAGTCTTACGATATTTTTATATTAATTATCTCCCATGCTTTGCTCAAACACTCTTGTGAAGCTTTTTCTTAGCTGGTAGGGATCATGTTCAGATATTAAAAAACTTACTCTTTGAAGATCTTTTTTGTTTTTTTCAATGTTTTGTTGCTTGTTTGGGAAGAGATTACGCCCAATTACTAAAAAACTATGGGACTGTTTGGAATAAACTGATGTAGATGTTATTCCAATAATTATCTCTACAAATTTCTCATTCCATAATTAAACTACTGAATTGTTAAACATCGTCCCAAAATTACTTAAATCGTTCCTTGAAATTACCAAATTGCCCTTCTCTCATTTCTACTGCTATAACGCGACATTTTACCCTCCTATCACACATCTCTCTTCATCTTCCTCTTATAATCATAAAAAAATAATGTTTTGGAGGTCAGTAATGAGCCAACAGACGCCCCAGTGTACTCGAATCTGGTAAAATATCTAACATCTTTTTAATAAAAAAATAAAAAAATTTACGGGCGTCCGACGGAGCCGCCACACGTAGGAGAGGGGCGTCTGCCTAAGACGCCTCTCTCCTACGTGGGGCGGCTCCGTCGGACGCCCGTATTATTATTTTTTTTTAAAAAGATAATTGATCCAACAATTTAGATAATTGTTAAATTAATTAATTAATAAGTTAATAATTACTATATTCGGATGACTGATACCCCTTCGTTACACCGAAAATTCAAAAAATTCCAGATCCAACAATTTCCAGCCCGAACGACCTGTCGATGTGGTATTTGTAAGTCAGGATGTTTTACCGCCGGGGGATTATGAATCTTAAAAAATGTTGGATCTGGAAATTATTTGAATCTTTATCACTTGCAAAAAAACTCATTGTAATCCGATCGGTTACCACCAAAAACTTGCAAAGAAACGTCAAATAATTTGAGATAACACACCGTATAATTTTAATTTGACAAAAAAATTAAAAAAAACGAGACGTCTGGTATTATCTCTACAAAAAGAAGTAGTTTTGGGGCGACGTTTAGTAGTTCCCTTAAACTATTATCTCTACAAAAAAGAAGAAGAAATGTTACCTTGTTTTTTATTCGATAGTCAAAGTTTTTTAATTTTTTTGAAATATATCATTCATGATAAAAATCAAAGCAGGACTAAGTTGTGACTTGCACATAATATGATGAGTAAAAAAAAACAAGAGAAACAAAAAACTAGTATCTTAGGCCTCCCTTGGAGGTCATTTTTGAGGTGCCCGAAAAGCTCACTCTTAACGGGTGGGCAGTGTCCGCCCCGCCCGGCGGGAAATCTAGCCCAGGGTGGCCAAGTGTTTTTTTGTTTTGTTAAAACAATTTAAAAATTATTTTAATATTTTTTTCAATTTTTTTCTTATGAAAATATGTTTTTTTCTTTAGATTTTTTTAAATTTTTATCCAAGATTAATCTCAAAATGACGTAGAGGGAGAGAATGTAGGACGTTCGAGCTGTTATAGGGCATTTGTTAAGGAAAATTTGAAAGGATTGACGTGACAGAAAGAGAAGTTGGCTAGGTTGTATGAGAAAAAATCAAAGTTATGGGATGATTACTTTGACACGATCGCTAGCTGAAAAACAGTAAGTTTAAAATTATCTAATAGATAACTCTCAATGATAAAAAAACAAATATATTAAATATGAAAAATATGTGGCACAGTTCTAAATATTGGTCGGTCCTCCATCATGTTTAGGTGATGCCTCAGTACTACCTTGAACAATAAATAGCATCTGCTTAATTTACAAGTGGCACACTTTATTTCCATACCAAATTTTGTTTGGAATGCATGAGCACACTATTGACTTTGACCATCTCTGTCATCTTCGAAATTTCCAGCTTTCATTTCACAAATTAAATCACACATCTAAAAGTATTGGATCAAGCGGGTGAGTGAGACTGAAACGTATGTTTGAACCACTAACAGTAATAATATTCTACAATAGATACCATGTTAATTTGTTCTCTATCAACCTTTTGTTTTGGTTAATCATTACTAGAGAAAATAGTTAGGGTGACTCTAAAGATCTAATGGTGAAGCCAATTTGTTGAAAACAATCAATATCTAGATGTTCTTGGGTTTGGAAAGGGACTGTGAATTATCTTTCAATTAGTTCTAAACTGTGTTCTTTTGTGTAGATGTTATGTTACAAACACTAATTGGTAAACTATTTGAACCGAGTGACCAATGATATTGATCATCAATAATGTGGGTGAGATCACAAGTTATCCCTTTTAACTCGGATGCAATAACGATAAACGATTTGGTCGTACCTAATGCGATACCCATGCAAGTAAAACTTATTAAATTTGGTACATATAATTATATTGCATGATGATGCAACTTTAGAAAAAAATATAATTAAATTTCCAATGGACCCATCTTTAAGGAATTCATGCATGGTCTCCAAGTGGGGTCACATCTGCTTGTTTGGTAAAGTAGATCTCATGCCAAAATTTATACAAAAAAGGTCCGCAATTAATTTTGTGTAGACCGACAAGTATGGTATCAGTACATCTACCCAATTATATATGTATACTACAAACAATACACGATTCAAATTACTACTTCTAGGGAAAATATACTTATCAAGTATAGTACTAGGTGATGATATCATGTTGCTAAATTCATTTATGATATTTAATTGATCCCCATTATGTATATATATTCGTCCAAACATTAGGTAATTTGTTTTGCAAAATTTAGTACCCAGAATGTTATACGGAATTTAAGTTATTGTATATTTCGATACCTGGAAATCTATTATATCTATTGGTAGTATGTGAACACGTATACTCCATAAATAAAGCAGTACTTTAATTAGGTTAGGTGAGAGGAGAAATAAATATATAGGACCACCTTCTATTTCTAGATCTCATTTATGTGCCAACAAAGGAAGCACCACTTCCATCTACGTCATGATAGTATTCATCATTTATACCAACTTCGTTTTCATTAAAGAAAAATAAAATAAAAATCTAGTTGTTACGTGGATTATAATTGTATACAAGAATCTTCCAAATATATATTTCAGAAAATACACCAAATAACTTGGCTGAGATAAAACATTTACTACACATTCTACCTCTCTTAGAAAGATTGATTAGATTAGATTAGATTAGATTAGAAGTCTAAAGTTGGAGCTATCTTTTCCTTCTTCCTTCCCACTATCCTTGGTATTATTAATATACTTACTTTTTCACAAAATAATTAAGTTATTGTATGAGTAGGAGTTGACCTTTATAATAGAATATTCACAAAACAAGAACTATTTTCTAAATATGACCATTAAATGAAATGAGAGAAACTAAACTAAAGAAATATATTCTCTCTCTCAAAGCAGACAAGCCTGAGGTAGTTGATAATGCTATAACCTAAAGAGTGGTCAAAATGGTGATTAATGTCTCCTATAAGTATCACTTAGTGGTATCACGTCAAGAATTAATAGACATACAAAACCAGCACATATATATGTTTCATGTTACTCGATCTTCCTAATCATGTATATATTATGTTATAACAATAATAATTAAAATAATACGACACCTCTCGACCGTTTCCATAATTAGAGCAGTCCCACCACATGTGCCTTTGCAATAGAATATCTATTCCAGTGTCGGTGGTTCATATTTTAATGACGCCTCACCAAAATCTTTCTCAAGAATTAAACTACTTGACAAGTGTCGGATCTTTCTCAAGAATTTCCCTTTCAGCCAAACTAATTTCCCACAAATTTATTGATCCAAAATTGAAAAAGATAAAATCTAGTGATTTGTTTTTGTGTTGTAATTTCTTAAAGGGGGTTTCGTGGTAAAATGCTTCTAAGAAAGGGAAGAGATATTGTCCTGAAATTATACAGAATCTTGTGTCTTGATTAGTTGTTGAAATGATAATCTAGAATAAAATGAATGGACCAACCAGGCAACCACTTCAAAAAGCTTACCCAATACTTTTGTAGTTATGTCTTCGTTTTGCCATGCAAATAATATGGCAGCTCTTACATCTCCACCCAATAGAAACGACTAGGTTTTTTTTTAATTATATGTGCAATGTATACCCAAAATAATACTCCACAAAGAAATTGTTCTCTAACCATATTTGTTGATACATATAATGATTTGTCTAGTCTCATTAAAAATTGTGTTAATCTCAGTAGTTTTTGGTTTTGTCTTTTAACAGTAACAGATACTCCAAACTGCAACGTATTAACAGAAGAAGATCGTACAACATCGATTATAAATGAAATACTATAAATGTCCATCCATTATATATATTTATTGGTTCCAAATTTTGTTGGTTTCACATAATAATACATTTATTCGATGGAGAAGTGAGATTCAAGGTGTCAAAAAAAGTTTTGAAAAGTAAATGTACCCTCGGATATTTCACCTAAAATTTGTTATTTTAGTAACAATTGAATACGGTATTTTGATAAACTCAGTTAGTTAGCTGATCACGTAAAGTACTCAGATTGCAATATCATAAGATTTCCAATAGCAAATTTATAGTCACAATAAAATCCTTGCCACCTCCATAGCCTTTACACTTATCTAGAACAATCATAATTGCAACACAAAATTAAGGATCTCATATGATATGATATAATATTCTTTTAACTGCACACCACCCAATTACACAACTATATCGAATAATTTACTATAAACGGTAATTAGTATATCAGACTCAAGTGGCCCACTTTGTTTTGTAGGTATGAGATGGCAATCTCTCCAACAGCTGTGTCGGCAGAGAGATGAGAGAGAAACAAACCATGATCTCCAAGGTAGTAAAACTACTTATCTACAGTGAGAGAGAAATTAAGGTGAAACTGTATGCGTTTGCTGTTGATTAATGATTATAGACATTCCAAAAAGATGCTCCATCGATTGATGAGTATCAGTGGTTGTAGTGGTATGGGGAGTTTTTTTTTGTTTTTTTAGTAGTGGTGAGATGGCATAAGCAAGGAGCCAAAGTACAAACAATAATGCATATAATAGGGTTATTTGCTTATAAGTCTGTGAGCATTCTGTTTATGGATAGTACATACAAAATTGATTGGATCTTTAAAACTTATAGAGACCCATGAAATTTATGTTTATTATGGTTCTTAGCTATTTGGCTAAAGGATGAAAAAAGTAGTACTCTCTTATTAGAGGGACATAGTATTTGCATGCAAAGATGCAAATAAATAATATTTATTTTGTCAATGTTATTTATTGTTGGTAATACTTTCTTAATTATCTTCATGACAAAAGTTTATCGCATATAAGTTCTCTTGTAACCCTAAATGAGTGACAATTTTCTGTTAAACAATACAAAAGTCAAAAGACCAAAACAACTGAGCTATAGAAACTAACAAGCCTATAAAAGTGAACGGGCATAAACTTTATACCATGTTTTACCTTCTTTTAAGTCCATGCACTCTCCACATGAGCGAAAACCATAGACTACATGAGTTATATTCAAGGTAAAACCAATCAAATATGACTTGAAACCATAGACACAAAACCTAATAAACAAAAACATATCCCAAAGAAGGGTAGATTTGCAAAAAAAAAAACAAAAAACAAAAACAAAACCCCAACAGACAAAAGCAGAAAGTGATGCTGTTTTGACACCACCGACCGCCACCGCTGTCACACAGAGAGAGATAGAGAGTCAACAATGAGGACGCACTCCAGTCCACTCTTCTATTTTACCATTCCAACTCAGTGCTCTAATTATCTTACCTTACTCTCTGTTTGGATGCGGTAAGAAGCAACGAATAACCAAACCAAACACTGTGCATGCCAGCCAGGCATAATCCCCACATATACAAGAGATAGAGAGGAGAGGAGAGAGAGAGAAGAGAAGAGAATGTGGGTGTGAAGCAGCGAAGTTGATTGTGTCACACTTCCTCTTCTCCCACTCCTTTCTTTCTTCCTTCCTTCCCCAAAACAGATATTTTTTTTCCAAGTGGTGGAGTTTGTGCGGTTTGAGATTCGATTTTTCGAGTTGGGTCAGTCTTGGAATTGAAGGTTTTTGTGAGAAAGATTGAGTTTTGGTGAGAAAGGTTGGATTTTGGGTTGTGGGTCGGTAATATTTGGTAGATCTGGTGGGTGTTTGGGTGGAATGGAGGCTAGTGCTGGCCTTGTTGCTGGTTCTCATAACCGGAATGAGCTTGTTGTTATCCGCAGGGACGGCGAATCTGGTGTAAGTTCTTAGTCATCTTTGTGTTTTGTTCTGTTTCTGGTTCTGGAAGATTAGATTTTCTGTTTCTTTTTTTCTTTAAAAAACAAATGGTGTGTGTGTGTGTTTTATACTTTTATGTCTTAGATTTGGGCTCTGGACAAGGAAATGTGGTGTTTATTATTTAGTATATATTTCTGGATTCGTGAGATTTATGTTCTACGTTTAGTTTATTTTCTAAAATCAGATTTTTCTTCTTCTTTTCCTGTTGTTCTCAACTTTGGGTAATTGATGGTAAAATGCTACTTTTATTTTGTTTGGATTTGTTAGATTGGAACTCTTTTTTTCTTCTTTTTTTCTTGTGTGGTCTCTATGTCTAGATTTTCTGTAAGTGTCCTTGGTTATCAGTAATACAATAGGAGAATGCTAGTATAGCTTTGGCAGTAAGTCTGGGTTTGTGAATTTGTGTGGTTTGATCTGTACAATTTAAACCATAGATTTTGATAGCAAGGCTCTTAGATTTGGCATTTTGGTTGATCGAAAACTGAAAGGTAGATGTTACTGTTATTTTGGAGTATGTTTAAATCTGTCAAAATACCATTTTTTGTTACCTATTAGTCTCTAGTGCTGCTATCTTGTAAAGAAAGAGGTCAACTTCAATAATTGATGATGTATATTTGGGCATGCGAGATTCACGTTCTATTATTTTGCAGCCTCGGCCGTTGAATCAGGTGAGCGGCCAAATCTGCCATATCTGTGGGGATGACGTTGGCCTTACAGTTGAGGGAGAGCTCTTTGTTGCCTGCAATGAGTGTGCATTCCCAGTTTGCGGGGCTTGCTATGAGTATGAGCGTAAAGAAGGGAATCAGGTCTGCCCACAGTGCAAAACCAGATACAAGCGCCTTAAAGGTTAGATCTTTTGTTATTCCTAATTTGGAGAATTCCCTTAATTCCAATGGTTATTAAAGTTTGGGTTATACAGGATGTGCCCGGGTTGCTGGAGACGAAGAGGAGGATGACATTGATGACGTTGACAATGAGTTTAGCTTCGTCGGAAGAGATAGGCAGGGAATGCAGCACTCTGCAGAGTCTATGCTGCAAGGTCACATGAGCTACGGCCGTGCTGGAGACGTCAACGCTTCTGGCAACGCTACGCCTCAAGTCCCTCTGCTTACCAACGGGGAGATGGTATGCTTCTTTTAGCTAATTTTATTCTACTTTTGTAAGATATAAACTTGTTCCCCGTTGATGGTTACTTTTCCTCGGCATTGACACATATCGTGGACTAGTTCTCCTGGTATGCAGTAGATGCTTCATATTAATTCTTGATTCTTTTAGGTTGATGATATTCCGCCTGAGCAGCATGCTCTCGTGCCTTCCTTCATGGGTGGTGGAGGCAAAAGGATTCACCCTCTACCCTTTGCCGATCATGGTCCTCCAGGTCAGCTGGTTCTTACTTTGGATTTGGTCTACGATTCACAATTAATATGAAGATTAACTTTTAGCCTTCTGAAATCTTGTGAATTATGAGAAATCTGGTTGTTTATTTCAGTGCAACCCCGATCAATGGATCCATCTAAGGATTTGGCGGCTTATGGTTATGGAAGTGTAGCCTGGAAGGAGCGGATGGAGAGTTGGAAGCAGAAACAAGAGAAGATGCAGGTACTGAGGAACGATGGAGGGAAAGATTGGGATAATAACGGCGATGGACCTGATCTCCCTCTGTAAGCCCATGAAGTTTATTTGTTTTGTTTCACAATTAATTGTGTTTTCCATGTCTAAAAGTGACCAATTTGCTCTAGTTATGGTTTCTATAGTTGTACACAAATGTTTTTAATACAAACTAATTAGTAGACTAGCAGCATGCTGTTTGTTGTTCTAATATTTATTTAAATTTGTTAGAATGGACGAAGGGAGACAACCATTATCAAGAAAGTTGCCTATTTCCTCGAGTTTGATCAATCCGTATCGAATGATTATTGTGATCCGTCTGGTGGTTGTCGCGTTCTTCTTCCATTACCGTGTTTTGCATCCTGTGCCTGATGCATATTTTCTGTGGCTTATATCTGTTATATGTGAGATATGGTTTGGTGCTTCTTGGATCCTCGATCAATTTCCAAAGTGGCTCCCAATTGATAGGGAGACATATCTCGACCGTCTCTCATTAAGGTACTCAATTTTCAGTTCTTAATTCTCTAACAAAATTTATTACATTCATGCTGACTGTGCTATTGTTGCAGATACGAGAAAGAAGGGCAACCTTCTCAGCTAGCTCCTGTGGATATATTTGTGAGTACTGTCGACCCAATGAAGGAACCTCCAATAGTCACTGCAAATACAGTTTTGTCTATACTTGCAGTGGACTACCCAACAGACAAAGTCTCGTGCTATGTTTCTGACGATGGTGCCGCTATGTTGACATTCGAAGCATTATCCGAGACCTCAGAGTTTGCCAAGAAATGGGTCCCTTTTTGCAAAAAGTTTGCCATTGAACCAAGAGCTCCGGAATGGTACTTCCAGCAAAAGATAGACTATCTGAAGGACAAGGTCGTACCTTCGTTTGTTAAAGAACGCAGGGCAATGAAGGTATCTACCTCATTCAAAATATTGTGATGGTTTTATGAATGTGCCTATTTTTTATTTGTAGTTGCATTTAATATTGATCTCCGTTGCAGAGAGAGTATGAGGAGTTCAAGGTAAGGATCAATGCATTGGTCTCGAAATCACAAAAAGTTCCGGAAGAGGGTTGGACAATGCAAGATGGAACACTGTGGCCCGGCAACAATGTTCGAGATCATCCTGGGATGATTCAAGTAGGTTATCGAGAATTTTAAATGTTTATATCTTCAGTTGTTTTCGGTTGTGCTTAAAGTATATCTAAATGAATTCTTTTTCTTGAACTAAAGGTGTTCTTGGGTCAAAGTGGTGGACATGACATGGAAGGAAATGAGTTGCCCCGTCTAGTTTATGTCTCTAGGGAGAAGAGGCCTGGGTTTAACCACCACAAAAAGGCCGGTGCCATGAATGCTCTGGTATATGCACAACGTTATCTTTTTCCCTTATCGTTTTTCCTCTTGTGTAAACATTATTTGACTAACTTGGCATACGTTAACAGGTTAGGGTATCGGCAGTCCTCACCAACGCTCCTTACATGTTGAACTTGGATTGTGATCACTACATCAACAACTCAATGGCTTTGAGAGAGGCAATGTGCTTTATGATGGATCCTCTATTGGCGAAGAAAATTTGTTATGTTCAATTCCCCCAGAGATTTGATGGTATCGATAGACACGATCGATATGCTAATCGGAATATTGTGTTCTTTGATGTAAGCAAAATTGTTATATATTTTTCATTGTCAGTTTCATTGAAAGATGTTGACCTTAAATAACACCTTCTATGCCTTCGTATGTCATTGCAGATCAATATGAAGGGTCTTGATGGTATTCAAGGGCCAATTTATGTCGGTACTGGGTGTGTTTTCAGACGGCAGGCACTTTACGGTTATGACGCTCCTAAAACAAAAAAGCCGCCAACAAGGACATGTAACTGCTTGCCCAAATGGTGCTGTTGCTGCTGCGCTTCTGTGAGGAGGAGGAGAACGACAAAGACCAAGACAAATAAGAACGGTTCTAAGAAAGGCAACAATACTCCACCTGCATTTGCTTTGGGAAAAATCGAAGATGGAGTTGAAGGTGTAGTTCATATCTGAAGCCATTTAGCTTAAAACAATGGATGCTACTTAATTATGAAATTTATATTTTCTTGTGTTTAAATATTTTTTCCTTTGTTTACGTATTGTTTTATTTGATTTAAACTATTCTAACATGAGGATGAATGTTGCAGGTGCTGAAGTTCGATCTGCAATGATTTCTGAAGGAAAACTGGAAAAGAGATTTGGGCAGTCGCCTGTTTTTGTTGCATCTACTCTTATAGAGAATGGTGGGGCGCTGAAAAGTGCCGACCCTGCCTCCCTACTAAAGGAAGCTATCCATGTGATCAGCTGTGGTTATGAAGACAAAACTGAATGGGGAAGTGAGGTAAGTTCCATGAATTTATCGCCGATCGAACTTTTCTCATATTTGTATGCACCGTTTCACCAAATCTATGTTTTGTAGGTTGGATGGATTTATGGGTCTGTTACAGAAGATATCCTAACGGGTTTCAAAATGCACTGCCACGGCTGGAGATCGATATATTGCATTCCGTCAAGGCCCGCGTTCAAAGGTTCCGCACCCTTGAATCTTTCGGATCGTCTCCACCAAGTCCTTAGGTGGGCTTTGGGGTCTGTGGAAATTCTTTTGAGTAAGCATTGTCCTCTCTGGTATGGCTACGGTGGTGGTTTGAAATGGCTAGAGCGCTTTTCTTACATAAATGCCATTGTTTACCCGTTGACTTCGATCCCTCTTCTGGCGTATTGTACCTTACCCGCTGTTTGCCTTCTAACTGGGAAGTTCATAACACCAGTGGTAAGTTTGTCGAGTTCAAATAAGAATAATGGTACACGTAACTGTAGGTCTAGATAATATTGATTCTAAACATGTGCTACTTTCTTATTTATTTCTACAGCTCTCCAATGAAGCTAGTTTGTGGTTTTTGGCGCTTTTCACCTGTATTATTGTCACGGGCATTCTAGAAATGAGATGGAGTGGTGTTGGAATTGACGACTGGTGGAGAAACGAGCAATTTTGGGTCATTGGAGGTGTTTCTGCCCATCTATTTGCGTTGTTTCAGGGACTTCTAAAGGTCCTTGCTGGTATAGACACCAATTTCACTGTCACATCAAAAGCAAGTGACGAAGATGCGTTCGCTGAGCTGTACACTTTCAAGTGGACGACATTGCTCATTCCTCCGACAACCCTTCTCATTATCAATATCATTGGTGTGGTTGCTGGAATCTCCAATGCAATTAACAACGGATATGAATCGTGGGGTCCTCTATTTGGAAGACTCTTCTTCGCGTTCTGGGTGATTGTCCATCTCTACCCGTTCCTAAAAGGTTTGGTTGGGCGCCAGAACCGCACTCCAACCATCATCATTGTGTGGTCTATTCTTCTTGCATCGATTTTCTCTCTCCTCTGGGTTCGAGTCAACCCCTTCTTACCAAAGAGCGAAGGCCCTCTACTCGAAGAATGTGGATTGAACTGCAACTAAGATGCAAAACATGCAAAACCACCCACTCCAATCTTCGTTGCCACCTCATGGTAAGATACATTCGTTCCTACCATTATGCTGTAGATACACAATGCGATGTCCGCAGCTTAAAAATTTTCCACCGTCAATTGGAACTCGGACGTCAGCGTTGCTTGTGTAGTTCTCCCCTGTTGTAGAAGCACGGCCACTGCGTCGTTACCCCGTATTCTTTATTAGTTGGACAGAAAGAGGAAAGGTCTCATGTACTATTTATACTAAAGTTTGATCTCTAATGTTTTCTTCACAATAAGGCAGAGCTTTGCCTGCTTGAAGTGTTCAGTTTTACCTCTACAACTTGCTTGTCTGCAATTTATAGTGGGAAAGAAAATAACAGAACACAAACATTGGAGTGGATTTGATTCCTGTAGTGTTTCTAAGGATGTCAGCTTGTATTAAGTGTTTGTGTTTTTTTGTTTTTGTTTCTGTTTCTGTTGGGAAATTATATGTAATATGTGGATATTTTTTGTTATTTATATATGTGGAACGGAAAAGTTTTGTTCAGATTATTTGATTCTGTCTGCATCATAAGCTGAGGTATGAAGTTGGCAGGTTGCATTATTTCCTGTGAGATTTGTAAGGTCTATGATGTGTTGCTTCTGGGACAGCTTTTAAATGCCAGCTGGTTTTGTCTTTGATGATTGGGAAATATTCTACATCATGTTGCGGTCCTTGGAGTTTTGATTTTTGTGTTTGCATGGACCCCATGTAATCTGTTCATCAGTCAGCAGAAATAGATCCAAACCCAAGTCTAAGTAAGGGAAATTTCTAGGTTGCAGTCTTGAAGATAATTCAGGTGGTCATTTTTTAATAACCTGAACTAAAAATGAGAGGTTTGAATTTTATGGATTGCGAAACAACTTGGATTTTCTGGGAGTAATGTGTGTTACATTTGTCTTTTTAAGTAATACAAATACAAGTGCATTAGATTAAAAAATATTGATGTAAACATAACAAAAAAATCAAGCAAAAACACAGTCAATAGATGCAATTGTTATTTGAGGAGTTACGGAATGCAAATGTTATTGAGGTAATATGGATTTTTGTTGGTAGCTTAAAGTTCAATTGTGTCTACTGAAGGTTAGACATCCAACACAGATTCACTTCTCTCATGACACCTAATAAGAGGTGGTTGTTTCAAGATTTTAGTCTAGACATTCAATTAGGATTTTGGTGTACCAACTATGACATCATACGAATCTCAACTACCGTTGCAATGTGACGTTCATTCAAAGAAGGAAAAGTTCATCCCGTTTCCCGTAGTATGCATCCTAAAAATGTAAATGTGTTTTTTTGGGAATTTGTGGAGTTTTTTTTTTGATTTTATCTACTCTACTACTCATCCTCATTTTAAATTTCAAGTTTTCAAAGATATCAATGAGATCTATAATTTTGACTATCAAAAGACAAGAAATCTTTCAACTAAGATAGCTACAGTTGGTGAGTTTGTGGAGTTTTCAAATGATTGGTTGTGCAAAATGACCACCATTTTGCACTCCCATAAATTGATAGTTATAGTTCTAAATGTTTTTGTATACCCATAAATTGATTCTTCAGGGCACCCTTAATGGGTCGGGCGTGCCCTCGCGCTTGACCCGTGCGTCTTAAGGGGAGGGCATCTGCCGAGCGCGCGCCGGAGCTCTCGAATGGACGCCCGAGGCGCCATCGGGTGGGGGGCACGTGTTGCCCCTCCCATTGGTCCATTTTTTTTAATTTTTTTCTAGTAGATGATTTGTTATTAGAGTTAATTGATAATGTATTGAGTATTTTTTAGTAATGTGAGGTGATAATTTTTTTATTATTGTGGGATCACTGTTTAATCACGTGTGCAATGTGTCATCACGCTTCGACTATTCAATCACGCGTGCACTGTGTAGTCATGCGTGCACTGTGCATTCACGTGTGTACTGTGCAACAGATACCTCTATCTACTCCCAACTATAAATACATCTACCTATCTCCTTTAACTCCTCACATCTTCTTAAATTCTTCACTCTTATTAGCTTCTCATCTCAATATCGGATAGTAGTTCAAACCCCGCTCAATCCGACGATGACAACTGCAGTGAGACATTCGATCTGATGGACCGTGTTATTGATTTGGCCGCCCAGGCTGTGTATGAACGGAGTACACGTTCTAGGCTTCGTCGAATGAGAACGACGAAGCCAGATAGAGATCGTGAATTTGGTTACAGACGCCGTAGGGGCGATTATTTTTCTGACAACCTAGTCTATTTTGATTCTCTTTTCAGGAGAAGATTTCAGATGTGAAAGCATGTCTTTCTGCGCATTCACAATGTCGTTGAAGCATCTGATGTTTTCTTCCAACGAACACCGGATGCAACTGGTAGAATGAGCATTTCCGGATTACAAAAAACAACGCCAGCAATACAAATACTAGCCTATGGCGTGACAAGTGATGGGATCGATGAGTACTTACGAATGAGTGCAGCAACATCTAGAAATGCCCTCCTCAAATTCTACGAAGGTGTTATTAACATCTTCGGTCCTGAGTATTTACGCCGACCAACTGCAAATGACTTGTCACGCCTACTTTACGTTGGTGAGCCACGTGGGTTCTCAGGTATGATGGGGAGTATCGATTGTATGCACTGGGTTTGGAAAAACTGCTTGTCTGCTTGGAAGGGACAACATCAAGGGCGTTCTGGGAGAGCAACCATGATCCTTGAAGCGGTGACATCATACGACTTATGGATCTAACATTCCTTCTTCGGAATTCCGGGTTCGGCCAATGACTTAAATGTCCTACAACAATCTTCGGTTTTCGACGACATACTGATGTAGGATTTTGTGTCCCTATGTATGTATATATTTTAAATTTTTTAATACAACATACAAGATCGATTTCATACTTTCAATAATTTTATGTACATAACTTTGTGTTTTATTCTAATATCATGCAACCATACATTTATTAAAATAAACCACAAAGGTAGAATCATACCTAAAGGTTCTCTAAAACCTTTTGAAGATTCGGAGTCGCGTTGCCCGTTGAATCGTCCACGGATTTGCCTCCGAGTGTTCACCAAACTCTAAACAAGATTAGAGAGAAATTAGCTAGCCAATCAATCTCTAACAAGGTTTAGAATCTATCTAATAACCCCTCTTTAAGCTCCTTAGATTCTTATCTCTAAAACTTAAATTTACTAAGAGATTTTTGTAGTGATTAGGGAGAGATTAATGAGAGAAATAATTTTTGCATTAGTAGTAAACAAGTAGGAGTAGGGGTCCTTTTATAGTCTCCCAAAACATCCTTATCAAGAGCTATTCTTTAGCCATGATCCCTTGTTTATTCTCTCATAAAATTAATCTCTAATTTTCACATAAGCATCCACAAAAATGTTTTAATTAAATCTGGAATTAATCCACCCATGATCTAATTAATCTCTTAATAATTCAGACATAATCGTTCTTGTTCGGTGGACCAAGAATTACTCGGTCAACCGACTCATTCGGTTATAACACGTGTACGGTGCACCGTGAGCTAGACGGTCGACTGAATCCGCATGAGAAAAAATTTCTGAAAAAGTTCGGACGAACCACGTCTCTTACTCGGTCGACCGTTGACCCACCAGAATCTCTCCTGGGACATAGTCATCGGATGACCGTGTCACCTTCGGTCTACCGAAAATACTACTTCTCGATTGACCGTGCACACTCGGTTAACCGAACCCGATTGTCCATGCACTCCAGACAATTTTGGTCAACCAAATGTGCTTACCCGTTCCCTATTCGGTTAACCGATCCGAAGATACCCCGGTCGACCGAACCATGAACGGTTCACCGTGTTTGTCCCCGATTTTGCCTTTGTCAAATTTTGGATTTATCTCCAACAAAATTTGATCTTTTGGGGGTTTTAGAAAATTCACATCTTATGTAAAATATTATCCTATGTAATATTAAATTATTACACCCCATAATATATATACACCTCATATGAATTTATTATGATTCTAATTATGTCAATTCACATGACATATTGATTTTATTCATTCACCACATGTGTCATATTTTCACATGAAACTCAACACATCATATGAACTTAAAATCAAACCTATTGTTTCCCAGTTTTGTGGTGTGACCTATAGGAGGATCTAAACTAAATTGGTAGTGATATTAAACACTTAATATCTCAAACTATAAGCGGTATCTAGCTACACATTATAGCTACCCAATTAGCATAAATGTCTTTGTTCCACTCGAACTAAAACACGATCCATTTAGTGATGTAAGTGCACCACTTGTGTCGGTCCCTTGCCTCATGATATTAAGAATATATACAAAGTAGAAATGTGTCACCTTTGTATTATATTCATTTCTTGATCTCTTTAAGCTAATTATAATTATGTAACTTAACTCAAGTTACATTGTGCACATTATAATTTTGCTTTATCAAGGGGCCCACTAATATCATCACTCAATTAAGAGGGGCAATGATAATCGTTTGACTAACTATCTTTTCCATCACAAGTCATGTTCAACCAACTATTGCCTTTATCACTATACTTATTGATAGCTTTTGACAATAATCAAATTAAGCACTTCTTGAGTGAAAAGATTAAAGTCTCATATAGTAGGATCCAAGACACAGTAAAACATTAATGACACGAAACACAATTCCATAATGTTTTACTTGTTAGGTCTATTCAATATATAAAAGTAATATTTTCCTCTTTTATATACTCGTGTCGTCAATTATTTGTAGAGCTACAACAATCGATGACCAACACGACAATCTTATCTCGGTGATTAATGTTCCATGTTTATTACCATGATTGTGAATAACTTTTGATTTATGTAAACCATTATCTTTTGGAGATCTACGGTTAAGGACCAAACGCCTCTTCCTTAACACTTCCAAAAGACGAATACCATAATCAATGAACAAAATGTTTGCACATCCAATTCATAATAATTGACATATAAAAGTAAAACTTTTAGAACACATTCCTTTCAACTGGAAGGTCGAGCTCCACCTGTAAATTATGAGGTAAACGGTGTTCAATATGATATGAGATACTATCTTACTGATGATATTTATCCACAGTGAGCCGCCTTTATCCAATCTATCTTTCACCCTCAAACGCCGAAGCACAAGTTGTGTGCTGAAGTGCTGGAGGCAACGCGTAAAGATGTAGAACGCACTTTCGGAGTGTTTCAAGCGAGGTGGGCGATCATCAATAATCCAGCTCTCGCCTGGAGTAAGGGCGTACTATCCAAAATAATGGCAGCTTGCATCATCATGCATAACGCGACTCTTACGCCAATTTTGGAGATATTTGCGAATTTATGGAAGATCGACCTGGAACTTCAGCTGAGGAAATACCATATTCGACTGATCGTATATCGGATATTCACGAGTTTTTTGCCAATCAAGATCGGGTGAGTGACAGGAATCAACATTTGGATACGAAAGACGATTTAATTGAGCACATATGACAACACTACGGACGAGGAGCGGTTTGAAAATGTGTTAACGTAATTTGTATTGTAGTTTACGTAATATGTATTGTCGTTTGTTAAATTTGAATGTAATATTTACTATTTCAGTTGATGTAATATGTAACGTTCGTAATATTTAATAATAATTTCGTGATTTAATAGTAAAAATTAAATATTTTCAAGTTAAAGTATTTAGAAGTAGTAATTACAATTAGAATTATGTAAAATGTAATTTGTTAAATATTGTGTAAGAATTAAAATTATTTAATTAAGAAATGATGTGGAGGAAAGAGAATGTAAGGAGAGTGAGGGTAGCCTGTGTGTGGTTTAAATGAGTTTTTTTGGGTGGGTGAGGTGAGCTGATGTGACGGAGAGAAGGAGCAGGACGCCCGGGCAACGCCCGGGCACTGTTAAACATGGTCTCATATTTTTTTTTGTAGTCGTAGTTGTAAATGTTTTTGCACTCCCATAAATTGATTCTTCATGAATTAAATTACTACACCACATGAACTACTTATATTTAGTAGCTATACCTTACCTTTCCCGTAATTTTTTATCTAATAAAAAATAAATTCAAATTTCGAATTTTAGGATTTTTTTTCCGAAAATTACTCGGATCGCGGGTGTGATCCGCGATCAGTCCCAGAATTTTTTTTTGACGGATCGCGGGTCTGAACCGCGATCCGTCATTTTTTTTTAATTTTTTCCCATGGATCGCGGTTTACACACGCCATCCGTGGGAATTTTTAATTTTTTTAATTTTTTAATTTTTAATTATTTTTGTTTATGTTTTTGTGTTTTAGTTTTATTTTTGTTTATGTTTTTTTTTTAATTATTTGTAATCTTTTTTTAAATCTTTTTTTTTTCAAAATATGTTTTCTTAATTGATATTATTTTTCTAAATTTTTTAAAATTATTTTAAATTTTTTTCAATAATCGACCTCCAAATCACGTCGATAACCCGATGTATTGAAATGTTAGGGTATTTTATACAATAAAAAAACAAAATTTCTTAACCAGATTATTAAATTATTTACAACTGAATATTAAACAAACAGTAAAACTAATTAAACCAAAAAATTGAAAACGTTGTCAAAAATTAGTAGAGTGTACACACATTACAAATATTTTTTTTGGTCGTTTCAAAAAAAATTAAAAACACAATTAAATTTTTAAAAAAAATAATAACAATTACAAAACATATTTTGAAAACAAATATAATAAAAAACATAGTTAAAACGATTTTAAAAAAAATCAAAACATAAAACACTATGACTAAAATCCGTGACTTTTTTATATTCTTTTATTGTTTATTCACTAATTTTTTGTTTTACTTAGTTGGAGGTAAATTCTGGAAAATATTTTTTTAAAATCATTTTAAAAAATAATAAAATTAGAAGACTTATTTTCAAAAAAATATATATTAAAAAACATATTTTGAAATATATATATATATATATATAAATTTATAAAAATTAGAAAATATATTTTCATTTTTTTTAAAAATTTATAAAAATTCGAAAACATATTTTGAAACATATTTTGAAATATATATATATATATATATATATATATATATATATATATAAACATAGTTAAAATGATTTAAAAAAACAAAACAATAAATAAAAAATAATAAAAGAAAATAAAAAAAGTGACGGATTTTAGTTGTAGTGTTTTATGTTTTGGTTTTTTAAAATCGTTTTAACTATGTTTTTTATTATATTTATTTTCAAAATATGTTTTGTAATTGTTATTATTTTTTAACAAATTTAATTGTGTTTTTAATTTTTTGATTTATAGACCTCCAAAATTATTTGTAATGTGTGTGCACCATACTAATTTTTGACAACGTTTTCAATTTTTTGTTTTAATTAGTTTTAGTGTTTGTTTAATATTCAGTTATAAATAATTTATTAATCTTGGCTAAGAAATTTTGTTTTTTATTGTATAAAATACCCTAACGTTTCAATACGTCGGGTTAACGACGTGATTTGAAGGTCGATTTTTGAAAAAAATTAAAAACAAATTTAATTTTTTTTTAAAAAAAATATCAATTAGAAAAAATATTTTGAAAAAAAAAGATTAAAAATAGTTACAATAAAAAAGAAAAGCAGAAATAAAAAAATAAAAGTAAAACAGAAAACTTTAAAAAAAATTATTTAAAAAAAAGATTTTTTTTTTTAAATTTTCAAGGTTGGCGGGTGTGAACCGCGATCGGTGGATTTTTTTTTATAATAATTGGCGGATCGTCAAATTTTTTTTTTTCGGAGGACGGTTCACGATTCCTAGCGGCGATCGGAGTGCTTTTGGAATTTTTTTGTCTTCCTAAAATTCGAATTTTTTATTTTTTTTTATTATTTAAAAAAATTACGGTTACCTTTCCCCGTTAACCTGCGACGATTAGTTTTTTCTATACAAATAAATAAAAGCGGGCACAACTAACCCGAACCATATAAAAATGTCTACTTGAATACAAATGAGCACATGACTACATTAGTGTTGGGCGAATTCAACATTCAGATCCCATCATTAATTGGTGGATTAATTTGCATGTTCGTCTGCTGACTAAATCTGCAAGACTGCAACTGAAACAACATTCATGTTGAGGTCCCATTTTTTAACTCACCAATAAATTAACATCCAAATGACAACGCCACAAAATTATTTTTCAAATCCTTTTTTTTGTATATATAAATCACGGCCTTACAGAAAAGCAAGAATAAAGTGTGACTAAGGAACCAAAAAATTCATGCAAGTTATTTAGATATATTAACAAGACCTTGACGAGTGAAACATAATAACAATCTATATTGTAGTTCAATTCTTGGGATTGTCTCAAAAAATAAAATTTCTTCAGAAACAAATATAAACCAAATTTTTGTATACAAATAAAGATGGATCAGAGCACGATATATATAACTGAATCGAAGGCAGAGTAAAATAAAGCAATGCTGGTTCACTGATTGATAGAGTTGAGAGACCAGAAAAGAAACCAAATTCAGGAACCGAAGGAGTCACTCACAGAGAGGAAAAAAAGGAAAAAAAAGCTACAATGCCATTTTATTACAACCTATAAAAACCCTTTTGATGTATAAAGAAAGCGATTCCAACTTCTACATGTAAGCTTCTGCACAATTGTGAGTACCAAAATACTTTATACAAGGACCATAGGTCCCCATAGCTTGCTTCTCTGGATGGAAATGATCATGTGTGCTTTGGTGCGCCAAGGGGTGCGGTCGGTACTGGGATTCTGTATGTGTATTCATTTCCAAGCTGAGGAGAACTCACATATGGGCTCTGTAAATGCCAATTTAAACACTTAAAATTAGATGTAATTAAAGGAAACGTAATTATCTCTAGCTCCTCGATTTAATTAACTATACATGGACACATGCTTCTTATGATGAAAAAGAGATCCAGTTTCCAACAAAATTCTGAAAGTCTACAATAATGTTAGAAGATGTCATGTGATGAATGCTAGGACTAGCTTAGTTGGGAGATCTTTTAATCTTGAGATAGCAAGACTAATGATTGAATCGCAACAGTCTCCTTCACATGTTTGGGACGTTGAGATTTACAAAATGGGGTGGGATTAAGAGTAAGACGAAATAAAAAAATGCTGAATGTTCTAAACAAACCATTTGATGTAAAACTAATTTTGGGTTAAAAGCTTTGTTGTTGATGCACTGATAAAAAAAAACTTTGTTGTTGATGCAAGGAAACTAATGGACCTGGGGAGCATGAGAAAATCCTGTACTTGGTTGCTCAAAACCAACTTTTGGAGCGATATCGGGAGAGCAGCTCTCATGATTGGCTTGTTCATTTCCATTCAACCTTTTTCGAGTCCTACCAGAAGAATCATTTTCACTATCACTTGCCGATTTAGCTCCCTGCCGTACCATATTTCATCAAATTTGGCAAAATGATTAAAATAAGAATTTCTGAAGTCCAGTATGAAAGATTAATTAACCTGGAAAATTTTCCCCAGAGTTTTCAATCCTTTAGCACGAGCACGAAGGTCCTCTTTCTTGACAGAACTATCTTGGAGCACCTGGGTAAATACAACAAAAACTATATGAGCACAGCATATTGATGGTGAGGTTGCATCTAATGAAAAAAAGATATTGTTGGACAGTGAAAATTCCTTGGTCAAGGAATAGCATATTAGCATGAGGAAAGATGATTACATGTGCAAGGATTGTAAACCAAATAGATGGTAAAAAATAAAGGTTAAAATAAGTAGTGTCTTAACAAACTCCTCTGACGATCAAAAGGGGAAGTAGCATCTTTCCAAGTGTGGAACATATAAATTTAGTACCATTCAAAAAATGACCACAAAGCAAGATAAGGTAAATTGAACCTATAATTTTAAAAGTTAAAATCTTCAGATTGGCAAAAGAAACAATAGGATTATATACCATCAAACAGACACGGGAAAGGGTGGCTTCGATGTCAGCAACGTTGAGTTTCCATAGGGACTCAGTCATGAGTTTCTTATGTGATTGCAGGTACTCTTCAAGCTCGCCTGCAGTGTAGTGTCCCTCTTGACTAAGTTGTTTCTTCATATCCTCTTGCAGCTGGATCAGTGCAATTGCACCTGAAGCGTAGATAGATATTAAAATGGGGGAAAACATGGTTTCAGCAGTTAACCTGGGTTACGACAATAAAAAAGCTGACGGCCGCGACAAACAAACACAAAAAGTTACTGATCCCCATGTTACTCAAAAGTCAAAGCAAGAGCAACCATACACACAAGTTAGCTTCTCCAGAAGGCAAGGTACACCACTGGATAGTCAGGGAAAAACGTTTCCATCCATGACAATGTACTGCTCATTATTCCAAATAAAACGTGTAGTCGTTTAATTACCAGTTGCAGCAGTTACTTGAGATTTGATGAAGTGGCCCTTATTTCTAAACCATTCAGCAACAAATGGTAGACCCAAATATATTGCTTTCTTGCCAAGTTCTTTTGCTGCTTGTCTGACATAAATATAGCCAATTGTCTTCAACATATCAACTCCATAAGCTGTAAAAAGCACAACCAAGATGACAAAAAAGATTATAATGACGATTCTGCTTAGTATATGCACTAGCACAGAACCCGAAGACACATATATTTAAATGTGGGAAAGAAAAAACCTGCATTGGATAGTCTGGAGACTTCAGCTTCGGCGTGATAAATAAAGGCCTTTTCGTTCCCATTGACATATTCTTGGAGAAGATGTTTTAGTATGATAACAAGCTTTTCCTCTCTTACCTTTTGGATCTCCTGTGGTTGAAGGAACAATCTTAAAAAACAGCATATGAGTAAAAAGTGTCTTCACTAGCTAAAGCGACAACCAAACTACAAAAGTGTTTTGCGATGCACCACATACCACACAAAATAGCAATTATTATACAACACAAGAAGGTTCAGAGAAACATGCAAAATAACTGTTAATTGTACTACAAATCAACGTTTGGATTACATCAGCATACAAAAATCAACATTGTAGATATGGATGTGTTCTTTGATATTTCACTAATGGACTTTTTATGGTTAGTTACACAGTGGTGTTCTTCATGTTTTCAATAAAGATCAGCATATGGATGTTATGAATATTTTGTTACTTCAATCAAATGGACCTTTTACAGTGAGTTATACCATGATGTCTTTTATGTTTTCTACAATTTAGATAACATCAACATACAGCTGCCAACATCATAGATATTGATGCGTTGTTCAATTAATGGACCTTTACGCAGTGATGTCTTTCAGATTTTCTACTAAGATGAAGCAACAAATCTAACCAAAAAACCCAAAATTTGTCATGTGGTTTGTTCAAATTTGAAATAGTTTGGTTTTAGTTTGCAACAAAGCAAGCTGAACTGGAAAAAAAACATATTATCCTTTTAATTTTGAAACCAGCAAAGCTAAGCCAATATTTTCTCTCAGATACTTTCAATTTGATATCAAGATAAGTGAACTACTACTGAAAATATACATACGAAAAAGGTATATACATGTAATAATATATACACTTCATTTTTTTTAAAAGAAAGCAAAATAAGCCCTAAACCGTTCCAGTTATTGAAGCCAAATACTTTTCCATGGATACCATTATTTGAGTCGAATATTTTCGTAAGAACCACCTTCTTTTGGCTAGAAAATAAGTACAGATAGAAGCAGGAAAGAAGTCAAAGGACGAACTCATAGTCACATACTGTTCCAAGAGAAACAAGAATCTTTACCTTTATCTTCTCTTGCAATTTTTTGGCATCAAAATCTTCTCCTTCAGTGAAAATATCCAGTGAAGCCATTGAGGCCATTGCTAACTGTCCAATATAATCTTCAAAAAGTTCACTTCCGAAAAGCATGGCAAATATGGCAGCAGGATCCATTATTGCTTCTCTGTTGCATAAGATGTGCATAGGTTAAGTCTGCTTTACTGGAGCAGTAGAACTACAACAAACAATATCATGCAATTCCTATGAGCAAAATGGTTCAATCGTACTCCAGCATGTTTTGGGTGTGAGATGCATGTGCATCATCAAAGTTTTGCAGAAGCAGCCAAAGGACTTGACATACGTAACATTGTAACTGCAGCATATGTCAAGGGATGGCGTCTGTGACATACGCTTGCACAATTGTCATGGAACTTAAATAGTTCACATAGTTCACAATTTTTCTAAAAAATATTTTTCTTCAAAAAATGGCATTCGCCCATGCACATGTCACAACTCACAAGTCAAATTTGCTATTGCACATTTTGCATATGTGAAATACAAAATATTTCCACACACATCAATCATGTGGGGAGCCCTATTAAGTTAGTTGGATATCCCCAAATTTTAGCAACTTTTAACACATTTACAAATGAACTCAGCTACCAAACTCCTGAACTTTACCCACCCAAAAGCAAGCTTTGACGAAGATACATCATCAAAATCATTTGTCAACATACTTACGTTGAAATACCAGCTTTTCCATGCACATCATAGGCTTGGCGTTGGGCTGGGTCACTGAGTACTTGGTAGGCTTCCCCTAAAATCTGAAAAGGGTAGTCTCTATTGTCATCCCTTGAAATAAACTGTACGTCAACAATATTTTGTTTATGCATTGACGGAGTTGCAGACCATGATAACTTTTTATTATTAATGATTATGGCCAATTATATATGAAACAGAAACCAATCTCCAAGCACACATAATAGTGCATAGTGAAGCTGCTGATGTTGTTTCCGTGAAAGAGAAAACTACACCATGCTCTCACACAGAGAGAAACAGGAGCACTTCTTCTGTAGAAAGAACAATATCTCAAATATCGTAGGGAATTTCAGACCTTAACATCTACTGAGAATTTTTCACTATTGATTAACATAGTATAGAAATGTCATATTTATTTTAAGCACTTGGCTTCTAAATTGCGAGCTCTGATGCATTTTATATGGAGTCGAAGATTAAGTTATTTTTTTGGCTTTTGAGTTATAATGGACATAGTTCATACAAGCAGTCCGTGACTCTTATTTATTGTGAATTAACAGAAAGTGACTATGCATCAGATCACGGGCCAATCAGAAACATCCTCCCTGTCACAGGGTGACAAGGGTATGGTTGCGTACATTTGACACCCCCTACCTTGCTTAATATGGGAGTCTCTTTTGAGGTTTTGAGTTGATGTCTGATGCATTTTTGAGCTTGTTACATATAAACAATGTTCTTTTGACAAAATTCTATGTAAATAATGTTCCTAAGGATTTATTTTTTCATTTTTTTGGTTTCTTCTGTCAATCCAAATCATTTTTCCCTATTAAGTGCTTAGGCTACAGTTAGTTTCGTATATGCTTGCGCCATATTTGGCTGCATATCATGTATAAGATATATGACCCTTAAATCTTTGCCCGCATAATTGGAGTGTGTGGTGACATATGCAACATATATATGAAGGCCCTATTTTGACTTTAGTTGGATCCCTTTATCTCAATATTATTTATGTAGGTTTAATTACCCATGTAGGATCCATCATATTATAGCCACAACATGAAGCTCTCCTCCCTTCACACATTCACACATTTATGGTCACCTCTACTTCAACCTTCTTCTTAAATACTTCCCATTGTTAGTTGTTACTGACTTTTTTGTAATCTTCGATTTTCTTATAATGATTTTATTGATTTTTGGTAAAATTTACTTGGTTCTGTACTCCAAATTCTACATTTCGGTTGTTAATTCATATCATTAGTTTCTTTGCATCCTCACGTTAGTGTATATTTGTGAATGCATTTTACGTGTATACTTGATTTATCAATGTGCATTTATTTATCTAAGTTACTTTTGTATACATGATATTTATTTATCAATGTGCATTTATTATTTTTGTTGGTACTATTATTTATTTTTTATATTAAAATCTTACACTGCATATAAGCCCGCTTATATTCCTGCATATGCATACACACCTTGTGCAGTGGTCCACATAACACGTCAGAACATTGCTCCTAATGTCGAATGTTTTTTTACTTTCATCACTACTTTTTGCTGTTTGAGAAGATTCTTTGGGAATTTGAATGACCAACAATCACCTTTTTTGCATGAAATTTCCAAATTTCCATGGCAAAGAGTACTAAAAGATTTCGCCTAGGTACTTAGGCTGCTTAACAGGATGCACCACAAACACAACGCCGAGGACAGATATATACAAAGGAAGATAGCTGGAGCTGTAAGAATAATGACTAGCAGAACAAACTATTAGACATCTGCTTACTTGCAGTTGCAGCGAATATAACACCCTTTTGCTTACCAAAGGTGACCCCACATGCTTCCGTATAAAGCTTTCTTATAGTTAAACTAACTGAAGTATCTATTACTCTTGAATCACCAAAAATCCAACAAAATCAACGTTTCTTCAGAATATTAATAGCTCAAAAGTACATGTGCAATACAACAAATTTTTATTATTGCTGAAGACCAACAAGAATTAGATGTCAAGTACATAATGCTTGCCTGGAAATTCTGAGCTGCAAGGGGATCATTGGGATTTTTATCTGGATGAACTTGCCTTGCCTACAAAGAAACGAGAAGTACATGAAACATATAGTTAACAGCCAAATGCTTCAGGACGAATGACAGTAACAAAACTTGAATCTATACCAAGTAATATTATTCATATAGAATGTCTGAATCTGCAGTACTACACCACAAGCAATCCAGGGAGGAACCAATTTACAAGATACCAACAAAACACTTGGAGCATATCGGCCATGTCTAAACAATAGAAGAGCACATATTCCATCTTCTCTTGTTCCCAATCCAATAAACAAAAAAAAGACATCTGTAAACGCCTAACATATCAGTTATCAGCAGTGACATAGCCATCTTTTACTTTCATTCGTTAAATTACTAATGTTCCCAACACATACATCATCCCTAAAAGATCACTTATTTCCCATTAGGAACACGATAGGAAAAGGAAAAACTATCGAGTCAGCTAATCATCAGCCAACACCTGAATCCCCTTTAAAATCTCTAACTATATAGACGAAACCGATCATCTACAATCCATCTTGGAGTCTTTTTTTATTTCACTCGTTATTTTCCAATTACCAACACATAAACCAAATACATAATCTTTTCTAAGATTACAATTGCTCAGAAAAAGAACAAATATTAAATTATACGTCAGTCGACCATAATCTTAGATCACTCAAGATAGTTGTTTTCTAAAGATGCCACACAGCAAGAGATAGTACTAACTTCTAGATTCAACTCCTTTCACCTTTTACCTGAATATGTACAACAGTTAGACATACTACAAAATGTAAAGGAAAAGGAAAAAAAAATGCATCACCAGGCACTTATACTCTTCTATTTTTCTGTCCTTTCTTACTTGCAAACACCGTTCAGGTGCGCAAAGTACAGTGCTTATGCTGCAAAAAGGTGCAAATAAATGCATCGTGCATGGCATGGCACATAGTTGACATAACCTGGAATAATTAGGCATAATCTTTTTTTCTTTTTGCACAATGGCCTTTTGTGCCACACAATGTGCGTAAGCAGGTGCCACTGCCACACAATGTTACTTTTTGTTTTTGTATACTTCACTTATAATTGCTTGCGAAAGTACACAATAAGTACAAGGATCAAAACTAGTACATAAGCTATCACCTACAGGCTACGAAACGTATTCCACTTCCTTGTCTTGATTCTGAATTCCTCATCACTAAAAAGCACACCCATACACCATTTCATTTTTGGTTTTCTCAACAAGCAACAAATCAATTCCCAAAAGAAACTTCTTTCCATTCTAAGCCCCAAACGAACAATTGTAACACAATCAATAGTTGTAAAAAAAGACATGAGCTATTCATCATCTTCTGCTCTAATTCCCATTCCATTGACAATTTAACAGTCTCTGATGACCAAAATCAAGTAATCAACTCCCAAAAAGAAAATACATGTTACAACCAAACCAAACTAAATCAGAAAATGTTGTAGAAACTAGAAAGAGGGGAAAAATCATCATATGCAGGCTACTGTGCATCACTGACTCCAAGTCCAATTTCGTTTCTGGTTCCCCAATACACACTAACTAAAACAACCTTCTCTTAATCCCAATCGAAAATGATGAGTCTGTACAAAATGATCTTAAAAAACCATAATCCGATTAAAACACTAGAGATAATGTTAGTTGAATCTGAAAATGATTCTGCTGACCTCTTTCTTATTGAGCGTTGTGAACTGCTTGGCTTGCGCATTGGAGACATCATCGCTGTGGGCACAGGATCCAACAGTTTTTTGTTTATGTTTATGTTTTTGATGGCTGCACAGGATCCAACAGTCGTCCCCTATAGTTGTGGAGGCTGACAACCGCGGCAGTGGCGATAACTCCCATGGCCGATATCAGTGGAATTCTAGGGTTTAGGTTGTTGACGGTGAAGTGGAGTTCAGATTTGGACCGAAGAACAAGGATTCTAGGGTTGAGGGCAAGTCACGTTTGAAGGTCAGGTTTTTTTGTATGATTTTTATTAATATTGGGGGAATTGTGATGACTATTCTGGGCCAAAGCAGGTTAATTTCTTGTCCTTCCATTACGCCTCTATTCCAAAGTAAATACAGAAAAAATTCAAAACAATTTTTTTCCTTCCTTTAAATCCTCATTCCAAAATAATCACAGAAAACTTCAACGTGGCCAATTTTCCAACATCGCCTATTTTCTTGTTTTTCTTTTATTTTCTTCATTCCAAAAAAAAGTTGAACTCGGGAAACTTAAACAGGATTTATTTTCTTGTTTTCCCTTCAATTTCTCCATTAGAAGATAAACACAATTATTTTCCAAAATTTCCTTTGATCTCCCCATTCCAACACAAACACAGTTTCTCTCCGGAATTTTTGTTCGATTTCTCAATTCCCGAACAAACACATAAAGTTCAACACGGTTACGGATTAAATAAAAAATTCAACACGTTTTGCTTTCTTTATTTTTTCCATTTCAAACCAAACAAACTAAACTATATCTTCTTGTTTTCCATTCACTTTCCCAATTCCAATCAACCAAAATCACACAACCAAATCGGAAAAGCACAAGAATTCGAACAAATTATGGGTAACCTCACCTTGATGTAGTAGGCCTTTTTGATCTCGGAATCGGTGGCCTCGGGTCGGACGCCGAGGACGTCGTAGTAGTCCGTCTCCTTCACCATCCTCCGCCGGATCGCCCCTGTTTCCTATGGATTAGGGTTGACGACGACGACGACGACGACGACGACGACGACGAAGGTGAATTAGGGTTTTCAAAGGAGAGAAAAAAAGGTAGTGTCGAGGGCGACGTTGTATCCGTTGGCGCTGACGGCAAATTTTGTCAACAAGTCCACGAAGTTTTTCTTTTTATATATATTTAATTTCGTAATCACGCTCTTTACAAGGAAGTTAATTATAAATCTTTGTTATGTATCACAACTACGGCCAAGCAAAATCCGGACCGGTCGGTCCGGATTCGGTCCGGAAAGTTTTGTTTCGGTCCGGTCTGGAGAATTTTAAATTTTCGGTCTGGTTCGGTCTGGTCTTCGGTTCTTAGGAATTCGGTCCGGTCCGATCTTCGGTCCGAACCCCGAACAAAAATTCGGTCCAGTCCGGTCCGG
Organism: Triglochin maritima; assembly: GCA_963682175.1. Classification (NCBI taxonomy): domain Eukaryota; kingdom Viridiplantae; phylum Streptophyta; class Magnoliopsida; order Alismatales; family Juncaginaceae; genus Triglochin; species Triglochin maritima. The sequence continues at coordinate 12,199,158 of OY821773.1, forward strand.
ATCGAATGCTCACCCCTAATCACAACAAAGATCCTAAAATAGTAACAAGTCGAATTTTAGCCTAGTATGAATTCGAACATATCACAGTAGTCTCGATATATGATCAAGGTTCATAAAGAGCAAAAAATTATAACCTTAGAAAATATCATACAAGTCAAACAATAATTTTCTTGCAAAAGAAAAATATACTTCTCAGTCACCCTCTACATTATACATTATGATTTTTCAAGGATTCGATCTGAACTGTTAGTTTTTTACCTTCAAATATGTTATTCACTTTCTCAACAATACAACATTGAACCCAACTATAAAAATCGAGCTCTTCTGCCACACTTATTCTCTTCCTCCACCGCGACACCTCTCTCGAGTTGCCCTTCAGCCTGGTGTTGTAGAACTACAAATGATAAGGGAAAGACCGAGTAAAAGAAAATCATGATGATGTGGTAAGAATTTCTGCGTTTCTAGTTACATACATTTATCATAATATAGTGATACAACATTAGTATAGATTAACAGTGTACGTTGCATCGGTTCTCTTAGGCTCGTAATCTGAATACATGTTGATGATTTGCTGGACTATAATGTGTATGGGTTTAGTTGTTTCTCTACATATAGAATTGCAACGTGTTTTTTGGGTTAATTTCGTAATTATCGTCTACATTATACGTTAGAGTCGTTATACACGGACGCGCGCGTCCGTGACGCTTCCTATGTGGACGGACAAGTCAGCTGCCAGTTCAGCGTCCAGTCAGCCAAAACTTCTGCACGGAGAAAAGTAAATTACGAATTTTTGGGTGCGACGGTTCATTTCCCGAAATCACGATTAGACGGTTAGACTTCACGTACATCAGTAGCGGCGGTACAACATTCGAGTAACTTTCCTCCCAAGTCTTCTCCTTTTCCATTCCCCATTTCACCCGGATTTCCTTTCCATACGCTCATCCAAAACCTTCATTCCTGTTTTAGTCGAACGAAAATTATAACCAGACGAAAATGGATCCTTCTCTACCTGAAACCTCCATCGCTCCTGAAATTGTAGCCGCGCAGGTATTGTGTCAACCACGTTCTTTCTGGTTCATTTTAAGGTTCATTATTGGCCTCTAACAATTTTTTTTGGTGGTTTAAGGGAAGCACGTACTACTTCCGCGAAACCAAGTGCGGTTTCACGACCCTTCACAAGCAGTTCGACCAGATGAAGGAGGAGGAGAAAAATGTCTTCCAACGGACGCCTTTCGGTCACTTCCTCACCTTTCCTCACGTCACAACTGACAACGAGATACTGGGTTGGTTCGTTGAACACTTCGACGCCAATGAAGTCGGTCTGAGAATAGCCACTGGGGTGGTCCCATTTACGGTAGAAGACGTCGCCCTTCTACTTGGACTAAGAGCACATGGGCAGAGAGTGGATATGGAAGCCATGTACGTAGAGAAACGTGTCAGGGTTAACCTCGACAACACCCATCTACTAGGTCATCTTACCGCCACGAGCTTGATGGGCGAGGAGGAGGAGCACGTCTGACTCCTTATTCTATGATTTTCAATCATTTTTTGTTCTTCGATGGATCACTGCGAAGTAAAGCGTGGTACACGAAGCACCTGAAGAACCTCAAGCGCCTCAAGAGATATGCGTGGGCAAATGCGGTTCACACTTTCTTGGTTGAAGGCCTGGAGGAAGCCCAAGGGGACCTCTCGAGGAGGAGATTGTCAGCGAACTTCTCTATGAAGCAGGGCTACGTGTATGGTTGTGTTGCCGTATTACAAGTAAGCATCTTGGTCCGGAATGAGTGTTGTGTCAGTCCGGAGTAGTGTTGGTTTATGTCCGGAATAAGTGTTTTGTCTGTCCAGGATAAGTCTTGTGTCTGTCCGGAATAATGTTGTCTCTGTCCGGAATAAGTGTCTTGAGGTTATCTGGGAAAAGTATTACGTATGTCCGGAATAGTGTTTTGTCTGTCCGGAATAAGTGTGTTGCCTGTCCGGAATAGTCCTGTATATGTCCGGAATGATTGTCTTGTATGTCTGGAATACGTATTGTGTCTGTCCGGAATAAGTATTTTGTCTGTCCAGAATAAGAGTTTTGTCTGTCTGGAATAAGAGTTTGTCTGTCCGGAATAGTGTTGCGTCTGTCCGGAATACGTATTGTGTCTGTCCGGAATAAGTATTTTGTCTGTCCGGAATAGTGTTGCGTCTGTCCGGAATAAGAGTTGCGTCTGTCCGGAATAAGTATTTTGTCTGTCCGGAATAGTGTTGCGTCTGTCCGGAATAAGAGTTGCGTCTGTCCGGAATAAGAGTTTTGTCTGTCCGGAATAGTCCTGTATATGTCCGGAATGATTGTCCTGTCTGTCCGGAATACGTATTGTGTCTGTCCGGAATAAGTATTTTGTCTGTCCGGGATAGTGTTGCGTCTGTCCGGAATAGTGTTGCGTCTGTCCGGAATAAGAGTTGTGTCTGTCCTGGGGAAGTTATGTTTCTGGTTTTTAACTCATTCCTGTTTTCAGGTGTGGCTTTGCGAGAAGTTCAAATTGGGGGATCCCCGGTCAGCATTTCCACGGTTCAAGTGTTGGACGGAAATGTTTAGCAGACGCCAAATCCTTAGAAAATGGGAAGATCGAGGCATCAACTTGTCCCGGATTTACTCGGGCCAATTTGAGTTGAAGGGCACCCCAAAACTCAGTGAACGGGAGCATTCACTGTTGTCAGAGGATCAATTTCCTCCTGCAGAAGCAACTCCCGCAGCAAAGGTTGCCTCGAAGGAAACACCTTCAACATCCACTTTACCAAGGGTACAACTCAGTGAATGCAGCATTCCATGCGACCCACTGCTACAAGAGTTGGAACTTAGTGAGGTGAAGACGAATTGGCTGCGAGCCGAAGCAGCACTTAGGGAGGCGACCGTTAAAATTAACAATCTGGAGGAAGAACTCCGGATCTCTCAAGAAGAGTGTCGTAGGCTGAGAGTCCGTGGGGAGGAGGAAGAGAGGGAAAAGAGGGAGGAGGAAGAGAGAAATAAGAGGGAGGCGGAGGAGAGGGAAAATAGGGAGGAAGAGAGAAATAAGAGGGAGGCGGAGGAGAGGAAGAAGAGAGAGAAGGAGGATGAGAGGAATAAGAGGGAGGAGGAAGAAAGGAAGAAGAGGGAGGAGCAAGAGAAGAAGAAGAGGGAGGATGATGAGAAGAAGAGGAGGGAGGAGGATGAGAGGAATAAGAGGGAGGAGGATGAGAAGAAGAGGAGGGAGGAGGATGAGAGGAATAAGAGGGAGTAGGATGCGAGGAAGAGGAGGGAGGAGGATGAGAAGAAGAGGAGGATGAGGAGGGAGGAGGAAGAGAGAAAAAAGCGGAGGGAGGAAGAGAGGAAGAAGAGGGAGGAGGAAGAGAGGAAGAAGAGGGAGGAGGATGAGAGGAATAAGAGGGAGGAGGAAGAGAAGAAGCGGAGGATGAGGAGGGAGGAGGAAGAGAGAAAAAAAGCGGAGGGAGGAAGAGAGGAAGAAGAGGGAGGAGGATGAGAGGAATAAGAGGGAGGAGGAAGAGAAGAAGAGGAGGGAGGAGGATGAGAAGAAGAGGAGAGAGGAGGAAGAGAGGAATACGAGGGAGGAGGAAGAGAGGAAGAAGAGGGAGGAGGAAGAAGAGGAAGGAAGAAGAGGGAGAGAAGAGGAAGGAGGATGAGAAGAAGAAGGATGAAGATATGAGGAGACAGCAGGAAAGAAAGAGGAAGGTTGTGGTATCGCTACCGCTTTTGCACCCTCAAAAAATGCGGACCATTAACCACGCTTGGGCACAGAACATATAGACGAAGCGCAAAGCAAATCTGGCCAAGATGAGGCACAGAAAAATGCCGCAGAAAAACAAGAAGAAATAAAGGAGGCCGAAGAAGCCACCACAAAAACAAAAGGGGCCGAAGAAGCGAGTGAAGAAATATATGAGGCCGACGAAACAACGAAAGATGAACTGACCGCCCATGTTTCGTCCACGAGGCCCGATGTGGATGCGACCGCCTTGAGAACGCTGACCAATGATGAGGTACGTCGTTTATTGAATGCAACGACTCCCGAACGAGAAGCTAAAGATATTATCTGGAGGGGGGTTCTGAGCAATATCACCAGGGGTGATCTCAAGGAAATAATTTCGCCAAAAACAGAATTCACCAACGAAACTCTTGACGGCCTAATTGAGGTACTCCTCAGAAGAGGAGGGCAACAAAAGGTGGTCTGCTTATCATCATTCGAATCGGAAATGATTGTGGAGGGACAGGGAGAAGATATAAGGAAAGATTATTTACTCCCAAAAATTGAAGGAATAAATGTGGAGGAAGTCATCATCGCACAACCATGCTGTTTGGCCGGCCACTGGACTCTGTTCGTTGCCCACGGACCTCGATCAGAGTTCATTCAGTACAACAGCCTCTCCCGCACACTTAAAAAAGGTGACAATCCTAACCGTTTTGTCGGAACTCATGAATGCACCGCGTCTAAGATAGCGGGATTCTGGCGAGGGTTGTTGAAGGTCGAGTGACTGCTGAGAGTTGAGAGGAAGGGTAGCCAACGACAGCAACCAGGGAGTAACGACTGCGGGTCATACATTTTGTATTGGATGAAGCGTTTGATGGAGAATGCTGATCCGACGAAGCCGAAGCAGAGCAAGGTTATTCATCGTTTTAGAGGCGATTTGGCCAATTTCTTACTCGAAGACTCTGGGATGTGCGATCAACAATAAACGCCCTGAAAATGTTTTAATTTACTTTGCACCATTGCGCACTCAACAATTTTTTTTCCAAAGTTATACATGTATACATGTTAAAATTACATAGACTATTTGAATGATTTATCAATACAAGGACATTTGGTGTTGGGTTTTTATAAAATTATTTTCTTGTTTCCGGACATACATGATACGTAATCCGGACGTTATTTGCAGTCTTATTCCGGACTGCAAATACAATTATTCCGGACAGCAAATACACTTATTCCGGACAGCAAATACACTTATTCCGGACAAACTTTATGTTCCGTTTCTGGACACACTTTATTCTTAAACCGGACAACAAATACACTTATTCCGGACAACAAATACACTTACTCTGGACAGCAAATACACTTATTCCGGAAAAACTTTATGTTCCGTTTCTGGACACACTTTATTCTTAAACCGGACAACAAATACACTTATTCCGGACAGCAAATACACTTATTCCGGACAAACTTTATGTTCCGTTTCTGGACACACTTTATTCTAAAACCGGACAACAAATACACTTATTCCGGACAACAAATACACTTATTCCGGACAGCAAATACACTTATTCCGGACAAACTTTATGTTCCGTTTCTGGGCACATTTTATTCTTAAACCGGACAACAAATACACTTATTCCGGACAACAAATACACTTATTCCGGACTGCAAATACACTTATTTCGGACAGCAAATACACTTATTCCGGTCAACAAATACACTTATTCCTGAAAACTTTATGTTCCGTTTCTGGACACACTTTATTCTTAAACCGGACAACAAATACACTTATTCCGGTCAACAAATACACTTATTCCGGACAACAAATACACTTATTCCGGACAGCAAATACACTTATTCCGGACAAACTTTATGTTCCGTTTCTGGACACACTTTATTCTTAAACCGGACAACAAATACACTTAAACCGGACAACAAATACACTTATTCCGGACAGCAAATACACTTATTCCGGACAAACTTTATGTTCCGTTTCTGGACACACTTTATTCTTAAACCGGACAACAAATATACTAATTCCGGACAACAAATACACTTATTCCGGACAACAAATACACTTATTCCGGACAAACTTTATGTTACGTTTCTGGACACACTTTATTCTTAAACCGGACAACAAATATAATTTTTCCGGACAACAAATACACTTATTCCGGACTGCAAATACACTTATTCCGGACAGCAAATACACTTATTCCGGACTGCAAATACACGTAATCCGGACAGACAAACAATGTAATCCGGACAGCCTAAGTACGTCTTCCGGACATACTGGTCACTTAATCCGGACATAAATAAAACGTAATCCGGACATTGATGAATCGTAATCTGGACGGACATATAACGTAATCCGGACATACTGGTAACTTAATCCGGACATAAATATAACTTATTCCGGACAGACATACAACAAACCAAAATTACTTAAATATATTTGTCGCCATCAGAAATTAATTCACAAACGAACAAGCAAAGAAAGGGTTGAATCTTATGCAGTAATACGGACAGACATACAATGACTTTCAACAAAATTACATAGGAATAATTTCAACCAAGGACAAATACAATAATCAAGGAGGAACTCCCTCGTAATGCAAATTCATGTCCCAGTCATCGAAATCGTGATCCCCCGGTTTGGGTGCTGCAGGGTGTAACGGGGGTAGAACCTTATTCCTGATGATTTTCTTAACGTTACTTTTAATTATTTTCTCAGACAAAGAAATCCGTCGTTTGCTCGGCGGTCTGCCTTTCCGTCTTGTCTTATCCGGATTGAGAACGGATGTACCATCGAACACAGGATCAGGTCGTTGCATACGTTCCTTAAGCAACTCAAGTGTCTCTACCGCCTGAAGATATCTGTCGTTTGAGTCGAAAGCGGCCTCGGCGATCCAAACCGCACGACCCATTATGTCGTCGTGGCGACGAAGCGCATCGTTCCCCGTTATGCCACTTTGAAGGGGAAACTTGACTCCATAGGTCCTTCGGATATCCTTCCTCCATCGGTGGACGATGTAAGACTCGGGGAGCAACGCGTTTGGACGTATTCGGGCAATAACAACATAAACGTGACAACATAGGATACCAACGTGATCAAACATTCTGCAATCGTATACCCACTTCTAATCTCTAATTTGCACTGTGAACCGTTTCGACAATGGGAGGATATGTGTCAATACATGTTCGGTCACGTTGAAGTGCAATGTGTCGTCCTCGTTGAACTCATCCTTGATGTCGCAGTACATCATCTTCCCAATTTCTAACTGCACCGTCTTGAAGACACCCACCGTATACAACTCGCTCAATTGCCTCTCGAATGGATATTTCAAAATCAATTGCGAAGCCTTATGCTGACAATCGAAATCAGACTGAGCTTCCTTCTCATACTTGTGGCGTACTGCGAGTTCGTATTGTTTCACGAATTGCTTAAGTGTCGTCCTTGATGTGAGGTACTTATCGAAGAAGGCGTTCATACCCTCACTTCTCTGGGTTGATGCCATTCCTGCGGAAAAACAATCCTGCCAAAATGCAGGTACCCAGCGCTCTCGAATTGCATAAATGGATCGGAGCCAGTTATTGTCGTGGAACTCGAAATCATCTAGAAAACCCTACCAATCCGCTCGAATTCTGCCGGAGTCTTGGAATCGAATACACAGTTGTTGAGGTCAAACAACGTATGCTCCCGGTACTTCGTGGGCAGCTTCAAAGGGACCTTATTCATTATGTGCCATATACAAAATCTGTGCCGCGCTTCAGGGAACACAGTCCTCACAACCACAGCTATGATGCCACATTGGTCTGTTATGATCGTCCGGGTGCTTGTATCTGCACACAACGCGATCAAGATAAAAACATATGTTAATCCGGACAGAAATAACGTAAACCGGACAGACGTCAAGGGTAAACCGGACGAGCAAAAAACGTAAACCGGACAGACGTAAGGGATAAACCGGACGAGCAAAAGACGTAAACCGGACAGACGTAAAGGGTAACCGGACAGGCGCATAACGTAAAACGGACAAAGCCGGACAAAATAAAACACGTACCGTTCATGCACGTCAACCATGTTTGGAACAACCAAATGTAATTTTGTGTCGTCTCGGAAGAGAGGAGTGCGCAACCGAGTAGGACGGACTGGTAGTGGTCATTTACCCCCACAAATGGGGCAAAAGGCATGTCATACTTGTTTGTTATGTATGTTGTGTCGAAACATATTGCATCTCCAAAGTAAGAGTAAGCAGCTCGAGAACGACTGTCGGCCCAGAACACATTTCGTAGTCTGCCTTCGTCGTCCATATCCATTACGTAAAAGAAGCGGGAATCATTCTTCTGCATCCTGATGAAATAATCTTGGATAGCTTGCGCATCTCCTGGTCCCATTTTGAGGTTTCTAACCTCGTTCACAATATTCCTGCGAAACATAATTTTTATGACAAAGCTAAATGCGTAACTTCAACCAGGTTAAGTGGAGAATAAATAACCTTAGGTCCCGCTCGTTGAAAGACAATTTATCGTGACCTCCAACTTCGACCACAAAAGATTGCATGGTCTTGGCGGCAGATATACCGGCAGCATCATTGCACGAAATGCGTGCTCTGGCGGACTCCGGGACGGATCGTTTTTGTCGGAGGAAGCGCATCTGGTCTTCCGACAGCATGGCGTGATTATGTTCGAGATCTACGTAGTTAATTACGTAGCCTCTGGATGGATTACCGGAGACCCTAATCCGAGCAGTGCATTCGACCCTACCGGATAACCTATGTTTCGGTCTACCTTCAGCTTGGTTTCCGGGAGCATTACCCTCCTTTGAGCAAGTAAGAGTGGCCCGTATTACAACACCATGATCGTAATGAGATTGCCTTATCTTCACACCAAAACAACAGGAATCGGCGTATGAAACGTAAAATGCTTTGGCTTCTTCGAAGGAAGGAAAATTCATCATCACTTGAGGGACGTTGGAGGCATGAGCCGGCTGTGAGGACACATTTACGAGTGCCATTACAGTACAACAAAAATGGAGGAAGGAGAGAAGAAGGAATGGTTCGTAGGATCGGAATAACCAAGACACTCATATTTGTATCTCCGTGAAGCGCCAAAGAATAAGAAAGAAGACGGAGGACGTGTTGATTTGAAAAACATTAAATGCGATGGTGGACGCATCGGGAAAATAAAACAACAGCAAAAAAATTCAGCAGTAAGTAGTACGTCTGTCCGGAATAAGTGTTTCAACTGTCCGGCATAAATAGTAACTGTGTCCGGAATAAGTTATGCGTTTGTCCAGAAACTAAAGAAAATGACTGATGTGTGTGTCCGGAAAAAAATGAATTTATTAATAAAGAGAAGGGAAAAAATAGGACGGATGTTGAGTAACTAGTCTTCAGTCTGTGTAGGAGCGCCAAAATGAAGTGAGTGATTTGAGACGCATTAATGAGGGATGAAGAAATTTGTACGAAACCAGGAATAAACTAAACAAAGAAAGGGAAATTGTTTCTGGGGAGAGTGCGCAATCAGCCGCGTCTACTGACTGGGTTGCCCACATCATCCAGTGTACTGACTGGGTTAGCAACGTCCGTGACGCGAGCGTTCAACAAACATTTCCCTGTACGTTATGGTTTTAATTGGCGACTTGGCAGTCGACACCTCAGGGTCGAATGAATGCCAAATCCTCGATCGGAGTTGCCGGAGAAGGTGCGTGGTGACTTTTCGTTGTCGCACAAAAAATGTAAATTTAAGAGTTTTGTCAATAAATCGTTCAAGAGTTGCATATAAGGTAGTTTGCAAATTACTCTGATGTTACCGCCAATTGTGACCAACGAGAGTTCATCAAAGGACCTAACGATGATTTCCTTTTAATATTGCGATACACAGCTTTTGCTTACGTATCTTCAAAAAAACAAATTCTTCACTTTATGTGTTGCTTTCAAAGTTTTTAATCCCGTTATCACATAATTAACTTCATTATCATTCAATTAAGTTGATGGATCCTACACGGATTGTTAAAAAATGTCAGTTTTCATCCAAGGTCGTTACTTTATTTATATTACAAATACCAATCTAAACATATTTTTAATGCAGTTTGCCCCCATCATTTTCCTCATTAGTATTTTGCATCTCTAACATTTAAAACGTTGTAGTTTGTCTTCTTGTATTAATTTTGACCTAAAAAATACAAAATAATAAATTTATCATAGCCTGAAAATCCAAAATTACAACCAATTTTTTTGAAAACATATTTTTTAATTTTAATAATAAATAAGATAGTTCATGAAGTTATTTTTAATGTTTTTCTAAAATTTTCATGATAATTTTGGATTTTAGGTTGATGAAAGTTTGATCATCTTTTGTTGTCAAACTAACATAAAAGGGCAAACTCCCAACGAGTGAAAGAACAAGGGGACATATTCCAACGTTTTAAAGATTAGTGGTGTAAAGTGTCAATAAGCAAAAAGATAAAGAACAAATTGCAATTAACCTATTAATTTTTAAGGACCTCAATCCCAGCAAATAACTTATGAATAGTACATAATAAAAAGTAACGACGTAAAGGGGATGAGGTCTTTTCAAATTGCTTGCAACTAAAATATCCTTCATGATATCCACATTACCCTTCGTTTTGAACTAGACTTCTGTTGGATTATTGAGTTTGGGTTAGGTCCATGAATATGTCAATTGAAGAAATCCAATGTTGAGATGAAAATGAGAACTATTGCCTCATGTGCTATGTCCTCACCTCTACTTTTAGTCCCACATTGGTGAAGCTAACAAGTTGAAGGATGTAGATAAACATAATATTCACTTGTCACTTTGTAGGTGGAAAGAGAGGAGGAGAGAATTCTCTACACTCGCGCGCGCGCGCCCGTCCCGTCGGGGGCGTGGCGTGGCGTGCAGCGGGGGATTTGGGGGAAATTAGAGGCTTTAGCCTCAGGGTGATGGGTGTATTTATTTTTGGACCTCAAGGTAATTATTTTTTGCAATTAAGTCCTTGACGGTTACATATATATATATCACGACGGTTTCCTCCTAAAGACACACGTCTTATTTCCCATCATCTCTCTACGGAAACCGTCCCGATTCTTGCGAGGTTCCGCGCTGCTTTAGTTGTCCGTCGACTCCGGTGTGCGCCTGTTCGACGGTGAGATCGTTCTATCCTGAGAGAAAACCGGCAGACCATCAAACGCACTGGTATGTGGGCCGATATTTTCTCTGAGGCAAGTCGCCTTCCGACGGCTCGGTCTTTGAGGTCCTCTCTGATCACTGTTCCTTCGTTTCTTGTTTTCCTTTACCTGTTTTTGTATGTTGGCTTTATCTGGATCCTTATGGAATATTTATTCGACATATGTAACCCATTGTATTACATGATCATATTTGTAATTGTATCAACAATCTCAGAGAAAATATTGTTCATTATGTCGTCTAATAATTCGTTTGCGCCAAAAGTGGACATGTCAGGCATGCCGGAAAAATTTTCCGGGCAGAATTTCAAACGTTGGCAACAACGTATGAAGATCTGGTTGACCGCTATTGGTTTAATTGACGTAATTGAAAAGACTTTCCCACTTTCTGAAACTGAAGATTCCCAAATCAAAGCAGCACAAGATCTGTGGATAGAGAAGGACAAATTATGTCGAGGTTGCATTCTGTTGGCTCTGTCCAACGTGCTCTTCGATGTTTATAGTTCGTCCTCCTCTGCTTCTGTGACTGCAAAGGATTTATGGGATGAGTTGGATAAAAAATATAATACTGAGGACTTAGGTCATGAAAAGTATTATGTTGGAAAATTCCTAAAGTTTCAAATGGTGGAAAGCAAGTCAGTTACTGAACAGGCTCATCAGTTTATGATTCTAATCCATGGCTTAAAAGAAGCTGACATGAAGCTTCCAGAGAAGTTTCTGGTAATGTCAATTATTGAGAAGTTCCCTCGATCCTGGGAGGACTTCGGGATGTCTCTAAAGCATAGGAGAGGAAAACTGACTATGGATGACCTCATGGTTGCTATTGCAATCGAGGAGGAACATCGGGGTGAAAAACCAGTGATGCCTGTAGAGTTCCAACCAAAGGCAAACGTATTAATTGGATCCTCATCTAAGTCACATTTTAAAGGAAAACCACAACCTATTAATAAGACTAAACCCAAGGTCAAAATCCAGAAAAAGCCAACAAACAAACCATGTTGGAATTGTGGACAGGTTGGGCACTGGGCTAAGGATTGTCCATCCAAGAAAGCCAAACGCCAACAAGGTACCACTGAATCGACTCCACAGGTCAATGTATTAACTGAGGTGGATGAGACCAACAGTAAGTTTGTTTCTGTTAATCCTCAAGTTTTTTCCATTTATGAACCACGTGAGTGGCTGGTTGACACTGGGGCTAATGTGCATGTATGTGCTGACAAGTCCATGTTTGTCTCTTACCAGCCTGTTGATCGTAGATCTGTGGCGATGGCCAATGGGAATGTTGCAAAGGTGCTTGGAATTGGACGTATCGACTTGAAGTTACCTTCAGGACGAGTTCTTTCACTGAACAGGACGCATCATGTGTCTGCTGTTCGTCGCAATATTATCAGTGGTCCGTGTCTGGTAGTTGAAGCTTATGAAGTAACATTTAAATGTAACAAAGTTGTGATTACTCTTTCTGGTACTTTTATTGGCAAGGGGTACTTGTCTTGTGGTGCTTTTTTAATTCATGTTGAACCTGCTTTTTATAATCGCAATGCTATTTCTGTTAAAGATGTGGCTTCTCCTGTTGTTTATTCCATTGAATCTCGTGATGTTTGACATAAACGTTTAGGACATGTGAATTATCAATGTTTGAAAAGAATGATGAATTTAAATATGATTCCTAAGTATGCTATTGAGAATAAAAAATGTCAAGTGTGTGTACAAGCTAAACAACCGAAAATACTGTTTCATTCTGTGACTAGAAATACTAGTATTTTAGATTTAGTACACACTGATACTTGTGAATTCAATGACATGTTAACTAAGGATAAAAAGAAATATTTTATCACTTTCATTGATGATAGTTCAAAGTATTGCTATGTTTATCTTTTGAAAAGTAAAGATGAAGCGTTATCTAAGTTTCTTATCTTTAAGAATGAAGCAGAGACACAAACTGAAAAGAAACTTAAGAGGTTGAGATCTGATAGAGGTGGTGAATATACGTCCAACCTGTTCGAACAAGTGTGTCAGGATTCTGGCATAGTTCATGAGGTGACGGCGCCGTATTCTCCACAATCTAACGGAATTGCTGAACGAAAAAATAGAACATTATCTGATATGATTAATGCATTATTAGAGAGTTCAGGATTACCCAAATATATGTGGGGAGAAGCTTTGAATACGGCTTGCCATATTCTGAATAAAGTTCCTCAGAAACATAAGGAGGATAGTCCATTCGAACTCTGGTGTGGTCGAAAACCTAGCCTTAAATATCTTAAAGTTTGGGGTTGTCTTGCAAAAGTGTTAATCCCTGAACATAAGAGGAAAAAGCTTGGTCCCAAGACTGTGGATGCAATATTTATCGGATATGTGATTAATAGCTATGCGTACAGATTCTTGGTAATCAAGTCCGAGATATCTGGCATAGATGTTAACACAATTGTTGAATTTCGTGATGTCACATTTTTTGAGGATGTATTTCCTATGAAATCTGGAGTTCCTCAACAAGTTTATTCTTCAGTTGATCCCTCTACGTCTGGTTCCATCCACGAGCATGTGGAAAGGATGATAAATGTGGGGGCAGATTTGTCTATTACCGATTTTGAGTCTTCTCAAACTCAAGTTGAAATTGAACCAAGAAAGAGCAAACGTTCTCGAATTGCCAAGGATTTGGGAAGTGATTTTATCACATACCACATCGAGGGTGATCCTAACACTTTCAAGGATGTTATGGCTTCATTTAAAGCAAAGCATTGGAAAGATGTAGTTAAGGTCGAGATGGACTCTATTGTCTCTAATGGGACATGGGAGTTGGTAAATCTTCCTCCAGGTTGTTCAACGATCGGTTGTAAATGGATATTTAAAAAGAAATTAAAACCAGATGGTTCCATCGATAAGTATAAAGCCAGATTAGTTGCCAAGGGGTTTAAACAAAAGGAAGGAATAGACTATTTCGATACCTATTCTCCAGTGTCTCGTATGACTACTATCCGAGTGCTCTTGGAATTGGCGTCTGTATATGATTTTACAATCCATCAAATGGATGTAAAAACTGCTTTTTTCTTCATGGTGACCTTGAAGAAGAAATTTATATGGACCAACCTGAAGGATTTGTAGCTTCTGGAAACGAGAACAAAGTTTGTAAACTTGTTAAGTCTCTTTATGGACTTAAACAAGCCCCAAAAGCTTGGCATGAGAAATTTGACAAAATTATATTATCATTTGGATTCCAGGTTATTGATTCTAATAAATGTGTCTATTGCAAAGTTCAAAGTAATGCATGTATTGCATTGTGTTTATATGTTGATGACATTTTACTGTTTGGCTCTAATTTGAATATAATACATGAAACCAAGTCCTTCTTGTGTACTAAGTTTGAGATGAAGGATATGGGTGAAGCAAATGTGATCTTGGGTATCAAACTGACTAGGTCAGTTGATGATATTTCCATATCTCAATCTCACTATGTTGAGAAGATTCTTGAGAGATTTGGCTATACGAATTGTAGATCTGTGAAAACCCCATATGATTCATCAAAACCTTTGTACAAGAACAAGAGTGGTGTTCCAGTTTCACAACTGAGATATTCTCAGATTATAGGTAGCTTGATGTATCTTGCAAATTGCACACGACCAGATATTTCATTCTCGGTGAGCAAACTTAGTAGATACACATGTTGTCCTGATCGTACTCATTGGGAGGCTTTGGATAGAGTACTTAAGTACTTGAAGGGTACTTCTACTCTTGGGCTGCATTATGGGAAATTCCCAGCTGTACAAGAAGGGTATAGTGATGCAAGCTGGATAGCCAAAAACTCTAGAAGTAACAATGTTACAGGGTATGTTTTTACTCTGGGTGGAGGCGCAGTCTCCTGGAGGTCTACAAAACAGACCATATTGTCTCGATCTACATTTGAGGCTGAACTTTGTGCTTTGGATACAAGTGGAATGGAAGTTGAATGACTGAAAGGACTCCTTTCTGAATTGCCAATGACTAGCAAACCAGTTCCTGCAATATCTGTGCATTGTGATAGTATGACTACTATTGCAAAGTTAAGAAGCTCAAAGTATAACCACAAACAAAGGAGACACATCCAAGTCAGACTGAAGTCTGTAAGGGAATTGATCTCGGAAAGGGTGATAGCTGTTGATTTTGTTGGTACCAAAGACAATACAACTGATCCTTTCACCAAAGGACTTGATCTAGTTCAAGTTCTGAAATCCAAGTTGGGGATGGGACTGAGACCCGTTACATGACTCATCTAGAATGGCAACCCAACCAATCTGAGTGGAGATCCCACGAAGTTGGTTCAATGCGGTAATAACAAGTTCTTGAGTGAGTCAAGTGCAACTCATTTGTGATACATTGTAGGTCATACATTGTATCTGCGTCAATACCCCAAAGAATGGATATGTTGCTAAAACTGCAAGTTTAGTAAGAGTGTAGACTCTGAATGGTTTCAAGTCTTTGAGACAAGATGTTAGCAGTGCATCTTTGGAGAAGCCCAACTATGTGAATGCAATTGTGTGGTCGCAATTAGAGGAATGGGGGTCATTCCTTGAAAGCATTCATGAAACAAGATACAGATGCATGACCGTAAAGCATATTGCAGCATAATCTGCTTAGTGTTGTTCTCAATGGACATTTCCACACAAAAGGTTCAAGTTCAAGACTTCGTTTCACTTAGTTCCCGTGGGGATAAAGTTGAAGGACTCAGGTCGTGGTTCAAACCCGAAAGGTACCATTACTGAAAGCACTAGGCTACAAGGTTTGGTCGCTCGATCAACAATGGATTTGTGGGGGATTGTTGGATTATTGAGTTTGGGCTAGGCCCATGAATAGCTCAATTGAAGAAATCCAATGTTGAGATGAAGATGAGAACTATTGCCCCATGTGCCATGTGCTCACCTCTACTTTTAGTCCCACATTGGTGAAGCTAACAAGTTGAAGGATGTAGATAAACATACTATTCACTTGTCACTTTGTAGGTGGAAAGAGAGGAGGAGAGAATTCTCCACACACGCGCGCGCGCCCGTCCCGGTCCGGGGCGAGGCGTGACGTGACGTGACGTGACGTCGGGGGATTTGGGGGGAAATTAGAGGCTTTAGCCTCAGGGTGATGGGTGTATTTATTTTTGGACCTCAAGGTAATTATTTTTTGCAATTAAGTCCTTGACGGTTACAAGAATAAATACACACACACACACACACACACATATATATATATATATATATATATATATATATATATATATATATATATCACGACGATTTCCTCCTAAAGACACACGTCTTATTTCCCATCATCTCTCTACGGAAACCGTCCCTCTCTGGCGATTTCCTATCTCCGAATCCAAAGTTGTTCAACGCCCGATTCTTGCGAGGTTCCGCGCTGCTTTCGTGGTCCGTCGACTCCGGTGTGCGCCCGTTCGACGGTGAGACCGTTCTCTGAGGCAAGTCGCCTTCCGACGGCTCGGTCTTTGAGGTCCTCTCTGATCACTGTTCCTTCGTTTCTTGTTTTCCTTTACATGTTTTTGTATGTTGGCTTTATCTGGATCCTTATGGAATATTTATTCGACATATGTAACCCACTGTATTACATGATCATATTTGTAATTGTATCAACAACTTCCAGTTCAAAGTAGGCTTTCATTTAAATAAGAATATTATAACTTGCAACTTTTTTTGTGTGTTCATTATGATGTTCAAATATGGCGGTTACATATATAATTTCGTGTGAAGTTGTTCTATGGTATGTCAATGTTAATATACAAAATATGCGATTTTTAAATATTAAGGGGTATAAGCGATTTTTAAGTTATCTAAATGGTAATATGATTTCTCATAAAATGATATTTTAGGTGTAGGTCGTTCTCATTAGGAAAACGAGCATGTGGGATAGCTTGTTCTTGTAGAAGTGTATTTTTTTCAAATCAAAAAAGGAAAATGACGGGAAAAATGATGGACATTCTCTCTTTTATAGTAGAGAAGAAGAAGATAGATATGTCTACTCTTGATCCTTGAAGAAAATAGACTTGAAGCACACAAGTGATAAGATAAGGAATAAGTTGTAGAGTTTTTCCAAGTAGATAATAAGAGCTACCAGTGAAATATAAGAGCAAGTGATGGTTGTTTGGGTGACACAAAACACAACACGATTGGGTTTCAAGTACTTTTTGTATAAAGGGGTTGACACGATAAGAGAACGACGTTGTGTTTGGGTATAAGGTCTTCGACTCTTTGAAACAAAACTAAGAATGAGACACAATCACATAACGTCTTTTTGACTACTCGGATACATGAAAGCACACGATACATACACAATGACATTAACATATAGTTTTAATTCTTCAAAATAGGCTCAATTTGATGTTTTTTAATAATATTTCATTGTCATGGACTTATGGTTTTGCAAGTTGTATCTCATAGCTGCAGCCACGAACAATTCGTTATCGTACTTGTATTTGCTTTAAAGTTAAAACTTATTAAGTTTAACATGTTTTTGTGTAAATTTCGTACAATCGAGTATAATGTGTCGAGCAATTTTTTGTCTCCAATCGTGTACACAAATAGCTTTCATGTACCTTATCACACAGTGTTCCTTTTGTGTCGAACGACACAATATCTTAATGTGTGCATGTACGGGTTCGGTTGCATACACACAAAAATTAATGGATTGGGTACGAGTTTAGGGAATGAGACACGATTCTTTATCTGGTCGATCGGGTTTGGGTATGACACAAAATTGGGTTATTTATGCAACATTTGCACATCGCCAATGCTGCCGAAAGTCATCTAAAAGATGTCATGACCAAAGTTGATTTTCATCAAAAATTTATTTGGATTCTCCTAATTTATCATGACATCTCAAGTTTGAGTTTGTTTAGTCAAATGAGTTACCTCGAGCTCACTGAGGAAATGCTTATGCACTCCACTTGTTTACTCGTCTAACTCATCACGTGATATACATAATACCAGATATGTAAGTTATAGCTAATGTCTAACGTCTCAAATTAAGACTTCAGTTTTAATGTCAGCATCAGACATATGTTGCGTAGTTTCTGGCTGTCACTATTAATGTTTTAAACTCATGTTGCTTATCTTTATGCTTGAGTTAGAGTTGTGTTGTGGAAAGTGGAATGCTAACTTATTTTAGGTTGTTGATATGTAATCAATATATCATTATACACTTCTATACTTATAAGCTACAACTAGTTCAATAAGCAAATGAGCTAAATATGACCGATGAGATAACGAGTCCAACTATAAGCCGAACGAGCTTGTCAGGTCGAGAGCCAAGACAAGCAGGCTTGTCAAACTTAGCCTAAGTGGCTTGTGAGCTCAATTTAAGTCAAGTTCAACTAAGGAAATGAGCTTATTAATTAAAAAAACTAAGCTCATGAAAGTAAACGAGCGGAGTTCAAAAAAGCCATGCTAGTTTACAACCTACTATTAGAAAAAATAGACTACATTATCTTGATTCACAAAATATGACACATTTTTTCAAAAATTATCCACTCATTATACCTTTTTTTATACCTTGAATATGAATTAAGTATTTCTGCAGGAAACAGTAAAAACGGTCGAATGGAACTTAAGTTCCGGTCGACCGATAGTGTAGCACTTCGTCCAGGAGGAGTGCCTGAAAGTTTCCCGTTGACTGAGTGGTCTAAAATGGTCGACTGAGTGTGTGTTTTGTCTCGTCCAGGAAAGTGCCTGGAACTTTCCGGTCGAATGATAAGAGTTATTCGGTCGACCGATTGCGCATTTGGAGGTCAAACAAAAGTGTATGATCGTGTGGGTTATGAGTCCACAATACTAATCACTTTTATCCCTAATTACCTACTTGTTTGATTTATCAAAGATATGCAGCGGAATTAAAACAAAACAAGCAGTAGGGAAGGAATATGCAAACCACAATCGACACGGGGGATTTTTATAGAGGTTCGGCACCCCACCCGGGTCCTAATCCTCTCTTGCAAGCTCCTCTCGGATCACCGAGCTCCGCTCACGACTTCACTAACCACTCCCCGTTCCGGGCCGGGAGAGAACACCTTTACAATCTTCAAGCTCGCGAACAACCCTCGCCGAGCTTGGCTCCACCTCTCACAATCCGAGAGGGACACTTCGAGTTCTCACCGAAGTCTATACTTGTGTCTTGGGCTTTCACCAAGACCCTTGCTTCTTGCACAAAGATTGAGTGAAACAACACTCTCTAAACTTGAGCACACTTGAGTAGAATATGAATTAAGACTAAAGTGTGGAAGGTTTTGAGCTTTTGAGTATTTGGATCTTCTCTCTAATGTTGGGGACAAATATGAGTTGGAGAGTTGTGTTAAAATGTGTTTTACAACTCTATTTATAAGACTTAGAGAGAATAGAGCCATTGTGATTGATTGGGTGTGAGTTGATGTGTGATACACAAAACAGAAATCTGCAGGACCCAAATCTGAGTAAATTCGGTCGACCGAATCGGGACGAACGGTCGACCGTTTGACAGTTTTGAACTAAGTTCGGTCGACCGGTTAGGTAACGGTTGACCGCCCAACGTTACGACTTAGGTACACTTAAGTGATCGGTCGAACTCCACAAAGGAATCGGTCGACCGATTTGTACCAGACACTTTGGGGTTGACAAACAGTGATGTATTCGGTCGACCGAAACAGGTCTAGCGGTCGACCGTTTTTCAACAGGAGATTTGGATTTGTCAAGAGATGGACAAACGGTCGACTGATCATGGTCCTCGGTCGACCGATACATGAAATGTATTTGGGGTATTTTTGGTTTAATACGAATACGACCGTTGGATATATACGACAAAAGTAACGGTTGGAAAAATAAGTTCAAGCGGTCGACCGAAAGGTAAAACACGATCGACCGAAACTGGGCAGTGAAAATACATATAGGATACTTGATCATTCGGTCGACAGAACGACATGTTGCGGTCGACCGAATGTGGGCAGATGGTTAGGGTTCAGGTTTG
This sequence comes from Triglochin maritima, assembly GCA_963682175.1. NCBI lineage: Eukaryota > Viridiplantae > Streptophyta > Magnoliopsida > Alismatales > Juncaginaceae > Triglochin > Triglochin maritima. The sequence goes on from OY821773.1 coordinate 12,219,037, forward strand.
GTGTTTTCCGGTTTAAGTTTGGGTGATCTATTAAAGTCCAAATTATGTGAAATTTCGTGTGTGACTTCTATAAGGAACCTAATGTGTGTTTAAGTTGATTTTAGCTCAAGTATGCTCAATATAAACAAGTTCCTAAAGACTCAAAGAAATACAAAATACATGTCTTCAACTGAGCTTGATTACATGTCTTGACTTGATTTCCTTTTTTCCTCGAGTCTTGATCACCTGTAGAGGTTAGCACAAAGCAATATATATGCAATGCAATATGTGTGCTACTCTACATGATCATAATTAAGATTAGGTTAATTAAATCATCAAAACATAGATTAAGGCCAAAAAACAAACAATCTCCCCCTTATTGATGACGACAACCTATATCTTAACACATGGAATTTGTGTATGTAAACTATGCATATTTATGCTCGCCCTATGGATGTGCATAGTTTTTGTTCAATTTTATTCCAAAATTCCAAGTTACCCCCTTAATTATCTCTCCCCCTTTGACATCCATCAAAAAATTGATATTAATAAAACAAAGGTTATACAATTAAAGGTCAATGTGGATGTCTTGTAATGAAGTTGCTCCCCCTGAATTTCGCACTTCATTACTCTAAGAAAATGATATTCATTAAGCTCCCCCTATCGATATGAATATGATTTTGTAATTAAGTTTAATTTTATTGCTCCCCTATTGACATCAAGCAAATACTACAACTAAGCATGTGATGTTTTAATTTCCCCTTTTTGACATCCAATTAGAAAATTTGACTCTAATACTATGGATGTGATTCAAATTTAAGATTTGCAATGAATGAAGTATGATATGTCAATTAAGCATGTAGTAGTCTAGACTAGAACCAATTTGATTGAAGAATTTTGAGGATAAGCAAATTATACCAACTTGAAGCTTGAATTGGTTCCAATCTCATTTGGTGATGCAACCGGATTTGAATTTTAACTCCTAAGCTCGCCCGATCACCACCGATTTCTTCCTCAAGCACCTACAAGTGTAGATTTTGGTACCCAAACAACTTTGAGTCCTTGAATGTTAGCTTTGGGAACCCAAACCATATTGGTTTTAGGAGCCCACACATTTGAGGAAGTATGCTTTACAACTAAGTGCTTTCCATTTAAAGTTGTATAAGAAGCATGATTTTTCAATTTGGCATTAAATCCTAAACCATGTTTTTGCAAAGATTGTCTTTGACTTCCTAATAGCATGTTAAGCATCTTAGTTCCATGTGTGAACCTTTCTAAATCTTTTCTTAATTGCACATTGCAAGCTTGAAGATCTAGTTGTTCACAATCTATAGGTGTTGCTTTTAACTTGTCAAGAGTTGATGCATTAGTTTCAAGTTTAACAAGCACCTCATTCTTCTCATTCATGATTAGTTCAATTTGGCATTTGAGATCATTTATTTGCTTTCTAGCATTTTTGTTCTTTTTGCAAATAATCTCATATTGTTTAACTAAATCATGAAATGCATTTTGAAGTTCCTCATGAGAATATGTTTCTTCTTTGGAACAAGAACTATCACTAGCATATGACTCAGATGAGCAAGAATGTGATCTACTAGAGTAAGAGTTAGAGGATACCTCACTTCCTTCATCTTGAATTGTCATGTAGCACATATGTGCATATTCCTTTGTTGATGAATGTGTGGTTGATTTGGATGACGAAGAAGACGATGAGTCGTCCCATGTAGCCTTGTGAGCTTCCAACCTTTTCTCCTTTCTCTTACTCCTCTCATTTTCTTTCCTTCTCTCCCTCCTCTCATTTTTCTTCTCCTTCTCTTTTCTCTCATTTCCATTCTCTTCCTTCTCCTTCTTTTCTCTCTTTTCACTTCTTCTCTCCCTCCTCTCATTTTTCTCTTCTTTATCCTTCTTGAGGTATTTGAAGAAGTCTTTTGCTAGGACTTCAATGTCCTCATCTTCTACACTCCTCCTTGGTTGGTCAATATTTGCATGTAATCCCAAGGTGAATTTGTTCTTGGAGGCTTCCTTCTCCTTCCGATGGTTAATTTGGAGCTCATAAGCCATGAGATTTCCAACAAGTTCCTCCATCTTTAATTTTGAAAGATCATGCACCTCTTCAATTGCGACGACTTTATCTTCTCAATCGATGGTAAGTGACCGGAGGAACTTCCTTGTCATCTATCCCTCATTGATTTTTCTTCCAAGAACCAAAAGAGAGTTAGTAATATCGGTGAAACGAGTGTACATTTCGCTTATGTTCTCACCGATTTGCATAGAAAATATTTCATATTTATGCATGAGGAGACTAATGCGGGTTTCCTTAGTTTTGCTATCCCCCTCATGATGCATTTGCAATCTACGTCAAATTTCATATGCACTTATACAACCCCTAATTCTATTGTATTCACCCTCATTAAGGCCACAATACAAGATGTTCATTATTTTCGAATTCATTTCGATTTCTTTCATTTTGGGTCTTGTAAGTGAATCTAATTCATCTTCATTTGGGGGTGTGTATGGATTTTGAAGAAACATCTAATACTTAAGGTCATTTGAAATTAGGAATATTTTCATCATATTCTTCCAATAATCATAATTTGACCCATTTAGCAAAGGAGATCTAGTTGTGCATAATCCTTCTATGTGATTAGATGATGTAGAAGTCATGCTAAAAATACGATTAAGTAATGAATTTAGTGCACAAGGCTCTGATACCAAATGTAGGATCATGTGGGTTATGGGTCCACAATACTAATCACTTTTATCCCTAATTACCTACTTGTTTGATTTATCAAAGATATGCTGTGGAATTAAAACAAAACAAGCAAGTAGGGAAGGAATATGCAAACCACAATCAACGTTAAATCTTGTGGTCTTGCGTGTTTTGCGTAGTTTGATATTTGTGGATTTGCATTCATGGTTTTCTTTCTCCATTGCATTTGTTATTTTTTTGTTCCGCTGCGTATTTTGAGATTAATTATATTCACTAACAATACCTAAACTCAAGATGTGACTTACCATCTTGAAGTTTCTTCTTATTCTAAGATTCTTTTTTCCTGCATTTGAAGCACAAGTACACGCCACTGCCTCTCATCCGTTTTCTTCCTCCCAAACTAACAATATGTCTAGAGTGTAGCTCCAATTAACCTCCAAAGCAAAAGAGGTCCTAAGATTGCTTGTCACAAGACGCCATCCTTCCCGTCAGCGACACATGTTTATTGTCCGTGTTTTGTGTCTAGATGATTTTTGCAATTTATCAAACGTTGTCAGGGTCAAATGAAACATCTTTATTTTTACAGTGGTATGATCGTATGCAACCGAACCCTTCTTACCTGTCCAAATAAGAGCCTCTTTTCAGGCACCAGGCAAATTGATCTCATCAACGTTGTCCGGAACTGACGCCTCTCAATATGGGTGAGCAAAACCCGGTCCGGGTTCGATCCGGACCGGAACCAACCGGTCCGGGTTCCAATCTGGACCGAAACAAAAAAATTTGGATCCGGTCCGGTCCGGTCCGGTCTAATTTTTTTTATATTTAAATTTGAGGTAAAAAATCGAATTTTTGGACCGGACCGGACCGAACCGGTCCTGTCCGGTTTTCGGTCTGACCCTTCGAATTTTTTCCGGTCCGGACCTAAATTTTTTTTCCGGTCCGGACCGGACCGATGCTCAACCCTACCTCTCAACGTATTCGGATTATGGACCATAAGACTATATATCCACTAAAAAAGGCCTAACCAGTTGAGTCAAAGTAAATGGGCTAAAATGCACTAAAAATGGGCTAAATCCATAATACTATAATATTAATATAAAGGCTGACCAGATGAGTCAAATCAAAGACACAAAAGTAAAACCCAACACTCTAGACACAAGAGTTGCAGGCAGAGTTCAACCTCATCGTAACATATATATACTGATGATGATGTTCCATCACCAAAATCATAATCACTCCAGAAAAATAAATAAATAAAAAACAAAATAACTTTCCCTCCTCCCCTCCCCTCCCCCAATTCACATCTGCATCTCCAAACCCCATCTCATCCCTTCCCTTCACCTCCGGTGGTAACCTTACCTCCCTCCCCTGATGGGCCAAGAATCCCTCGGCTTCAAAGCCACCGCCGCCGTCCGGGAACGCGTGGCCTCCGGCGGCGGCGCCCTCCCTACGACCCGCCCCACCTCCCGCCTCCCCCGGGCCCGCCAGATCCAGAAGACCTTCAACAACTTGAAGATCACCGTTCTCTGCGGATTCGTCACCATCCTCGTCCTCCGCGGCACCATCGGCGTCGGCAGCCTCACCGGCGGCTCCCCCTCCGACCCCCCCAAGGTCGTCGAGGACATCGAACGGATCCTCGCCGAGATCCGCTCCGACTCCGACCCCGACGATCCCAAACCCGATTCGAACTCCACTCTTCCCTCCACCCCTCCGCCGGTCCTCTACACGCTCGCCAACTCCACCTACACTCTCGGCCCCAAGATCTCCGATTGGGATGAGCAGCGGAGGCGGTGGCTGGAGGAGAATTCCGGCTTCCCGAGCCGGCTCGGAGGGAAGCCGCGGATTCTGCTTGTCACCGGATCGCCCCCCACGCCGTGTGATAGGGCGATTGGGGATCATTATCTGCTTAAGAGCACTAAGAACAAGATCGATTACTGTCGGCTTCACGGGATTGAGATCGTCTACAATATGGCGCATTTGGACCGGGAATTGGCCGGCTACTGGGCGAAACTACCGTTGTTGAGGAAGCTGATGTTGTCCCACCCGGAGGTGGAGTGGATCTGGTGGATGGACTCCGATGCGTTTTTCACCGACATGGTGTTCGAGATCCCGATGGAGAAGTACGAGAAGTCGAACCTCGTTATTCATGGATACCCCGACTTGATGTTCGACAAGCATTCCTGGATCGCGTTGAACACTGGGAGCTTTCTGTTGAGGAATTGCCAGTGGTCTCTTGATTTGCTTGATGTGTGGGCCCCCATGGGGCCGAAGGGATCTGCGAGAGAGGAGGCCGGACGGATTCTTACGGCGTATCTTGATGGGAGGCCCGCGTTCGAGGCTGATGATCAGTCCGCGCTGATCTACTTGCTTTTGACGAAGAAGGATCAGTTGATGGATAAGGTTTTCATAGAGAATTCTTATTATCTTCACGGGTTTTGGGAAGGTTTGGTGGACAAGTATGAGGAGATGATGGAGAAGTTCCACCCCGGGTTGGGGGACGAGAAGTGGCCGTTTGTCACGCATTTCGTCGGGTGCAAGCCGTGTGGTATGTATGGTGATTATAGTGTTGAGAGGTGCATCAGTAGCATGGAAAGGGCGTTCAATTTTGCGGACAATCAGGTGCTTGATATGTATGGTTTCGCGCACAAAGAGCTGTCGACCGCCAAGATTAAGAGGATCAGAGAGGAGAGTGCCACACCTTTGGAAAATTTGGACAAGCATAATCTTCAGAAGACGATCTCAAGTTGATGAGTTTGTTCATGGTGTTATAACTTAAATCAGACTTGGCGACGAGGACATGAAGTTTGCTGTCGTAGTTTTACTCGGGGAAGGTATGAAGTTTCAGCTTCTTATTTATGTATTTTTATACCAATTGAAGTTTGTGCAATCCTGTTTAAATCATAGTTTTGGAGTAAAACAGAAAATGATGATTTTTGTTCTCCGCCAGTGACTTATGTAGAAGAAGTAAACAGAAATGCATTCGTATCTAAAAGAAAAGTGGCATTCCTTTGGGCTGTAGTTTATTTTTGTTGTTGAAGGTTGTTGATTTGTTGTTCTTCACATTCATGCTTCTCTATTTTTTGATCTGAAAGATGAATGTGTTAGCATTATCCACACTAGTTACAACTGAGAAGCACAGAACAGACATAGAATTTTTCAGGAATCAAACTTACAAGTATAGTTGCAAACATTTCAATCCATTTGGTAGGCAAATGCACTCCTGTTTTCTTTCCATACCAGAAAAAGTGCTACCAATTGATTCTCAAGAACTGTAATCATAGGAATGTATCACATATATTACCTTCCACTGTTAATTTGCAGACGTGTGTTACATCTTTTAGAGTAGATCATTAGAAGCGAAACTTGTTTTCTATTTGTTCCGTTGAGGGACGTTGAGTAATGAGTACCCTTTCTCATTTATGTCGATGTTGAAAGACAATTTGCGCTTCGGTTGGAGGTTGGAACGTCTGCAGCTTTAGGTTCATTATTTTGCAATGAGAAATCATGTCTTTGCTTCTCCCATGATCCCATCCGATTTTAAAAAGTGTTTCTTATGCGTTTCTATGTTACTCCAAAGGCAGCGTGAAAGGAACACTACATGTGAAACTTGGTTTCTGTAGTTATAGTTAAGGATATTTAAATGACAGTTGGTAATCTGTGAATTACTAATCAAATGGAATTAATATAAAATTTGATGATTTTTATATATAATGTTCCACTGTCCATCCATGAAGAATCATGGTTTTGTTGAGATCCTTGACATTGGCCTAGTGAAGATCTAGCTAAGGAATTTGTGTGTGATTTTGTTCTGATTCGTCTATGACCTCATTTGTGTGCGATGCTGCAACCATCTCCTAGCAAGGCTTTAAAACCGACTTGCCATACCTTGGTTTTATATTTCTATTTCGTCTAGTGATCTTGAGTTTTTGACAACATCAAATGACATTCTTCCTGCTGCACCTAAAGGATAAGATATTTTCCTAAATGCCTTGTTGAAATGGTGAAAGTGCTTAACAATAGCTTATTACCACTATTATTGACTTTCTGCGTATAACGGAGGTGAACAGAAATTATACCGTGGAATTCACACATCGTCGGAAGGAATCCTACAAACAACAAGGTGAAAAACTGAAAACTCTGCTCTTACCAAGAAGCCTCAGTTGGTCACTATTTTTGTAGTTGATTAGTTTCTGTAGGAGCCATAAATTTGTAGCCAGATGCAAGTCCAGGAAGAAGTAACATCTCTTAACCCTGCAGCGGACCCTCTTGGAATTTCTGTATTTCTTGCTGCCACAATGGCAGCTTATGTTTGATCTTAAAGCAGTTTTTTTTGTTTAGGTACATCAGAATCTAAACAAAACCAACAAACAATATCATGTTTAGGTAACAAAACAACAAAGGAATAGTGATTAGAAAGACATTTCAATTGAGCCGTCGATTGCCGATTTGCCTTAGACAAAATATTGTCCTCACGTACCAGTGCGATGAGTCTGACGTTTTTCCCTGAGGATAGAACGATTTCTTCGTCGGGTAGGTACACACCAGAGCTGATGAACCACGAAAGTAGAGCAAAACCTCGCTTGGAAATGCAGGAGATGGGAGGAAAAAAATTGCCTGAGATCAAGCGATTTTGTTTTCCTTGAGAGAGTCAAAATACATGTGCATCATGGGAGGAAATCGAACTTGATTTATATCCAAATTTGTAATTGTTATAGACTTAAATGCAATATGCATTTAAATTTAAATCGAGGACCATAAAGATATTCCTATATTTTCCCCAATTCCCCCACCACCTTGCTTGGACCGGACAAGATGGACTCGCCTGCATGTTCGTGTCAAGCATTCTCTCATCCTCTCTTTCTACAATCAAAAGGTCACGACAAGTGAATGTTTAAGAACATCTTCCAACTCCCCATAGTCCCCAATATGGGACTAAAGGAAAATGAGAATCTCATATCTCAACATTAGATTTTTTCAATTAAATCTTTCATTAGTCTAAACTCAAATTTAACAGTCTAACAACAAATACGTCACTTTTCACGCGTTAGGGTTTTGTCCTCCTATGTTAAGTTTCATTAGCTTTTAGCCCTTAGTAAAAAATTTAAAAAATCCCAAAATACCTTCTACTCGAATCCGTTACAATATGCTTTCGAGTTCGATTACCACGTTCTTGTACTTTTTTTGGTTAAATATAAAAAAAATTACCTTGGTTTTGAAATCTAATAAGGCGTTTTATGCAAAATAACATCTATAAACTCTAAATTAAATTTGAAGGTCAACACATGCAAATTTCCAATCACCTTCTTACTTTGGAATTTGGAGCATCATTTGAACCAAACCGAGCTGTTTAAGTATATGATCTAGGAATCTAAGATCCGGTTATACCTACAAGATACTTAATATCCAACTTATTTTTGTTTTTCCGTTAGGGCTTTAACTGTCGACAATATATGATCGGCGCCCAATGCATGTTTTGTAAAATACCAAACAAATTAAATTAATAAGCAAATATGAATAAAAACAAGGAAGAAATTGAGGTCTTGCATGAGTGATAAGAGCCACTCAGCCTAGCCAAGGAGACTTGGCGGTAAACAACTTGAAGATTTCAAGCATTTAGAATACTAGAAACCTCAATGAGGACACAGGCAAGTCATCCTTGGCTAGCGAAGGAGACCCTTATCTTCATGTAAGACCCTCTCTCTTCATCCATTTGCTCTTCCCAGCTTCTTGTTGTCTTGCTATGTCCTCGATTTTGTTGGATGGTTTTCTGGGCTTGGCAATGTCCTCTACTTGTAGAGGCTGGAGGAACTAAAAGAAATACTTCGAATCCTTTAATTCCCTACCTTTTTTATCCGGAATATGTTCTTGTGATCTCATGGATCATAACTGGCATGCTGAGTCTATTCAAAATCATCTTTACAGATAGAGAAAAAAAAATAATGGTTGAGAAATAGATATTGTATTAATGTTTATATATATATATATATATATATATATATATATATATATATTTAAAACTCTCCAGGGGTTCCAAAGGTTATGACTCATGTCAAAATTGTGTCCTCCAAATGATATTCAGGGAAGCGCGCATCGCGCGAGGTTTTGTGGACGCGTTTCACATGTATTTTTTTGGTACTAGCAAGTTGTTATAGTGTTACTGTAATAATTTAGAAAAGTATTTTTTTGGTACTAGCAAGTTGTTATAGTGTTCTATAACAAAGTAGGACAATAGCTTTGCAAGAACCACTCAGACGGTGGATCGTCGGAGGAGAACACCGATCGGAGGAAGCGGAAGTTTAGGGTTAAAGAACCCAAAACGCGGCGGAAGCGAAAAGAAAAAAGGGTTTTCTTTGATTAGGGTTTTCAGTCGACTGTACAATCAATTTATACATATCCGTTTAGACATTCGGTAATCAGTGGATCAGACTATCCAATTAATCGGTTAATCCGAAGAACTGGTTATACAAGACTTGATTAACACTATATGACTAGCTTAATGGGCTGAACCGATAAGTGGATGTTTGCCTCAGGATTATGGACCAGTGTCATCATTTCCTGGTGCACCAATTCCAAATGTGAGCTCAGGTCCTGATTTTGGCTGGTACCAGGTTTGATGCCAAGCCTAATCAGTCCCTAAACCTGCATCACTTGGAATTTGATCCCCGGATTGAATTGGTCCATATTTCATCATAGGCTGGGGTTCTCTTCTTCCAGAGGACTTTGATCTTTGATTTCAATACTCCCCCTCAAACTAGGTCGGTGGTTGAGACCAAGTTTGTGGATGAAGGTCCGAAAGGCATCTTTTGGCAGGGGTTTTGTGAACACATCTGCTAGCTGAGAGCTCGAGGACACATGTTTGGTGATGAGAAGCCCCAGTGCCACACGTTCTCGAACAAAATGATAGTCAAGCTCAATGTGCTTAGTCATGGCATGGAAAACATGATTAATCGACATATGCAAGGCACTGATATTGTCACAAAGAAGGATAGGAGTATTGGGCATTGAAATTTTTAAATCCCGAAGAAGAAAGGTGAGCCAGGTGAGATCTGTTGTGGCTACAGCCATAGCACGGTACTCGGCCTCAACACTTGAACGAGAGACAGTGGGTTGTTTCTTGGTTTTCCAAGACAGACAGTTGGCCCCTAAGAATATGCAATGACAACTTGTTGATCGTCTAGTTTCTTCACAACCTGCCCAATCACTATCACTAAATGCATATAAATCTAGGGAAGAAGCCCTGTGTATGTTCATGCCAAAAGGGATTGTGCCATTTACATATCTAAGAATGCGTTTTAATAATGAGAAATGAAAGTTGGTTGGAGAGTGCATAAATTGGCATATGAAGTTAACACTGAAAGTTAAATCTGGTCTAGTCAACGTGAGGTACTGGAGAGCACCTACAATTTGTCTAAAATAGGTGGGATCATGGAAAGGAGTATGATCTCTTTGTTTATCAAATCTCGCAGGTAGTGGAGTGATGATGTATCTAGAGTCCTGCATATGTGCTTTATGTACTATACTAGATGCATAATGTTGTTGGGACAAAAAAGACCATTGTTATCACGAGATACTTCTATTCCAAGAAAATGGTGAAGTGCACCTAGGTCCTTCATGGCAAATTCATTTGCTAAATCATGAATTAAAGAATGTACACGATCTTTACTTGATCCAGTTATGATAATGTCATCGACATATATGAGAAGAAAGAGAGGTCCATTGTTATGAGAAATAAACAGAGAGTTCTCTGAGGTACTGCTAAAGAAACCTTTTGAAAGTAAGAAGGTTGTGAAACGATCATACCATGCTCGAGGGGACTGTTTGAGACCATAAAGGGCTTTATTAAGTTTGCAACACATGAGTGGGTAGACTGGGGTCTACAAAGCCTGGAGCTTGTGTCATATAAACCTGTTCATCAATGGATCCATGAAGAAATGCATTTTTTTACATCTAGTTGATGAATGACCCAATCATTTATGGTAGCAATGCTAAGTATGATTCGAATTGTCGTGGGTTTTACTACAGGAGAAAAAGTCTCCAAGTAATCCACGCCTTCAATTTGTTTGTAACCTTTGGCTACAAGTCTAGCCTTTAATTTATCTAAGGACCCATCTGGACGGAGTTTGACTCGAAATACCCATTTGCTGCCTATGGTATGCATGTTTTTCTGTTTTGGTTCCAGAGTCCATGTATGGTTTTGTAAGAGAGCATGCATTTCCTCTTCCATAGCCTTCTTCCAGCCAGGGTGAGCTAAAGCTTCCTTGACTGAGCTAGGCTCATGAGGTAGAGGTTGTATATGATGAAAAAGTGCATATTTGGGGTTTGGTTTAACAATTCCAGACTTAGATCTAGTTTTCATGGGGTGTGTGAATGTTGTAGTAGATGAATCATGGTTATGGTTATAAAGGTATTCATCTATAGATTCAGAAATAGTGGTATTGGAGGCTTCATGAGATGGTTCATTTGTAAATCTACCTTCAGAAACTTGCTCAGTATTGTCAAAATGATCAATGTTTTGTGATGATATTAGTAGAGAGTCAGGTGTATCATATGCAGCATTTGTATGGACTGTGTTGGTGATATTTGTATTTTCATCAGTTTTTGAATGAGGATATAAGGTAATATGTGCAGGTGAAGACACACTGCAATCATGAGTCTGAGTTGGAGGAATATCACCCGAGTTACCTTCATGCTGAGGAAATAACAGGCATTGTGGGGAGCCATCTGGTGCTGGGGTTGAGCTTCTATTATTAACATGCTCCCCTTCAGTACCAACACAGTTGTTGTCAAGAGGACTTAATGTAGTTGACTCTATCACAGGGCCTTTAGGAAGTTCAAGGCACTGTTTGCTAGAGTCAACATTATTATTGGTGGTGCCTTGTTCATCTTTTTGTATCCATTCAGAAAAACTTGTAATGTTTGGTTCAAAATCACCTCGGCTAATATTACAACGTTTTTCTTTAAAAGGAAAGCAATTTTCATTAAAAATGACATGTCTAGTCATGTAAATCTTCTTTGTGTGGTAATCAAGACACATATACCCTTTATGTCTAAGGCTATAACCAAGAAAAACACAGGCAGAAGATCTATCTGACAATTTATTTTTAGTATAGTCCCTTAGACAGGGAAAACATAAGCATCCAAAGACTCTTAAACAAGTAAAATCAGGATCCTTCGAAAATAAAGAAGCATAAGGTATACATTCATGTTTATTTGGTAATCTATTTAAGAGAAAAACAGCAGTGTGAAAGGCCTCCACCGAGAATCTTTTGGGTACTCCACTATTTATTAGTAAAGTTAAGCCCATGTCTACAATAAGTTTGTCTTCTCTCAGCCACTCCATTCTGTTCTGGAGTATGAGGGCAAGACATTTGTAGATGTGTGCCTTTTTGTTTTAACAGATTTTGAAAGGGTATGGATGAAAATTCACCACCTCCATCACATTGAATTTTTTTATACAAGTTTCAAACTGGGTTTGGACAAATTTTTCAAAAACTGAATAGCAGTCAAGAAAATCAGACTTCAATTTTAAAGGAAAAATCCAAGTATATCTAGTACAGTCATCTACAAAGCATGCATAGTATTTAAAATTGTTTCTTCCCACAATGGGTGAGGGTCCCCATAGGTCTAATGTATCTTATCAAACGGTTTAAAAGAATATGAATCAGAGTTTGTAAAAGGTAGTTTTGTAGCTTTGCCAAGTTGGCAGCTACTACATACAATATTTGAATGTGTAATTGATTTTGTAATGCATATAAAACCTTTATTGTGGAGATCCTCCAACACTTTGGGGCTGGGGTGCCCAAGTCTACAGTGCCATATATGTGAATCTACATTTCTTTGCCCGTTTGAGAAAAATGCCCTATGAGGTTCACTGGGTAGAGAATAAAGATCATTTCTCAGATTCCCAGTGGTGATTAATTTCCCAGTGTGTATTTTTAATGAAAAATTGAGTGTTGGAGAATTCAATGTTGTAAGGAAACTGATTTGTGAATCTACTTACAGACAACATGTTTTGTTTCATATTTGGTACAAGTAACACATTGTTTAAGGTGAATGAGCCTCTTTTATGTCTGATTTCAGCAGATCCAGTATGAGTGATAGGTAATAATTGTCCATTTCCTACCATAACCCTATCTGATCCATTGTATGTCAAGTGACTGAAGCATACCTGCATTACCTGTGAGGTGAGCTGTTGCCCCAGAGTCCGGGTACCAATCCTCAGAAGAGTCCTCAACTATCATGACAGCCAGGGCTTGCGGTAGCTCCCTTGGTTGATAGGAGTGATTGAATCGATGCCAACATTTGATGGCTTCATGCCCTGGCTTTGAGCAAATTTGACAGACCACATATGGTTTTCTGTGAGAATTGATGCCTACAGACTCTGGTTTTTCAGCTTCACCAACTGGAGCTGATTCTTGATTGTACTGTTGAGGGGGTGGTTTCCCTTGAGCATTAGGCTGAAATCCTCTACCTTTTGAAGTGAAACCTCCATCCCTCTTTCCCTTTCCTTGTTTCTTTCCTTTCCCTTCATGTTTTTGGCCAAAGAAAGCCATTTGAACTTCTTCTTCAGCTTCATGGCTCTTAATGCGAAGTTCATAGCTTTGAAGCATTGGAACAAGGTCCAGATAGGAAGGAAGAGGAGGTTTTAAATGAACTGTGGTGAAGGCGTTATACTCCTTCCCCAGTCCATTCAGCATCCAGAAGACCTTGGTCTGATCTCTTACAGGCCTACCGATGGCGGCAAGCTCGTCACAAAATAGCTTGAATTTGCTAAGATACTCAAGAAGATCTTTGCAGGTTTTCTTGCGGAGCATCTGAAGTTGTTCAAGGAGCTGGAACTCGCGTTCTTCAGAGTTCTGAGCAAAGGCATGCTTCAGCGCTTCCCAGACATCCCTCGATGTCTCCAGACGAACTACGACGCTAAGAGCTCCCTCTCCAAGAGTACTGATGATCCAAGCCTTTAGGAGACGATCAGAACGTTTCCAAAGGTCATACGTAGGGTTTTGCACCAGCTTGGGCTCAGCGTCTTCACATGACACTTTAATGGTTTTCTCGGGCGGAGGAAGGCCCCCATCGATGAACCCGGCCATCCCTTGTGACTCTATAAGTCCAAGGATCTGCATCTCCCATAACAAGTAATTTGAAGTTGACAGCTTCATGGAGACGAAGTTACCTACATTTATTCCCGTCGGAAACGGGTAGGGGTTCTCCAGTGAAGGAAGAGAAGCATCACCAGACGCCATCGGACGAGTCTGTGCGTACTGTCTTCAAGATTGGAGGCTCTGATACCATGCAAGAACCACTCAGACGGTGGATCGTCGGAGGAGAACACCGATCGGAGGAAGCGGAAGTTTAGGGTTAAAGAACCCAAAACGCGGCGGAAGCGAAAAGAAAAAAAGTTTTCTTTGATTAAGGTTTTCAGTCGACTGTACAATCAATTTATACATATCCGTTTAGACATTCGGTAATCAGTGGATCCGACTATCCAATTAATCAGTTAATCCGAAGAACTGGTTATACAAGACTTGATTAACACTATCTGACTAGCTTAATGGGCTGAACCGATAAATGGATGTTTGCCTCAGGATTATGGACCAGTGTCATCATTTCCTGGTGCACCAATTCCAAATGTGAGCTTAGGTCCTGATTTTGGCTGGTACCGGGTTTGATGCCAAGCCTAATCAGTCCCTAAACCTGCATCACTTGGAATTTGATCCCCGGATTGAATTGGTCCAGATTTCATCATAGGCTGGGGTTCTCTTCTTCCAGAGGACTTTGATCTTTGATTTCAATAAGCTTTTCATTTAAGTACTTAGTTGAGGCTTATAAGAAAATTTGACCAATCAAATTCCACAGAGCGCGTACTAGATATGCAAATGCAAGTTACAAATTTCATTAAATGAGATCAAATTGCAAATTGAATGATCACTTGGAACCTCATCTCATTGACCAGTTGAGACTAGTCTGGTTGGTATATTTATATAGGACAAACCAAGATCTATATAAACACCGAACAAAACGGTGTGTATATATATAAAATAACCTGATTCAGTTGGAGCCGAATAAAAAATGAGTTCCAAAAGAAAATCATGTTGGATTGAGGATATCCAAGGTACTATACTAGTGGAAGTGTGGAGCATATATATTCCCAAGTAAAATCCTTTTTGGTACGATAAATGTCATATCGGTTGCAAAAAAGTGATGTAAAGGTTCTCTACGATGGGCTTTGACTTTACATACTCGGTCCTACATATGGCGGCTTTGCATCTTTGGTCAACGGAGAGCATCAGAACAACAACAATTTGGCCCCCACAAAGACAAAGAATATTAGTAGTTCGTGATCTTGTTGTGTACATATTCATGTCCTCAACTTTAAGGTGGTTGGATTTGATTCCCTGTTTTTGTCTGGAACCATAGACATGTCCAATGGGGTTGTCTCCGACGGAATGTTTGACTACACCTCCATGATTAGAGCCTTAAGAATCTGTTAAAAGAAAGATTGTGAATGGTGGTCAGATCAATTGCTGTTGCATATGTATTGAATTTTGAAAGCATGTAAATTTTTATTGATTAAAATGACAAACGTGAACACATGATGCGGACTATAGGGGAATGAAAAACTGGTAGACTAGAGGTTACATCATTGTTACATGATGGATTAATATTCTATGTACAATCTACAACTACGTTACACAGTGGAGCGAGACGACCATTCCGCATGATTGAATCCTGAGAATTACAAATTTTTCGATGTCGTCGAGAAGCCATTCGTATTGAGTACATGTTCCCAGATGCAGTGGAAGTGCAAGGTCTAGTTAGGAGCAAGCGCCTCTTCTCTTTCTACGAGGACAGCCACCAGGAATGCTGCCGGATTAGGAAAGTAAGACCTTTGAGGAGGGCGCTCAAAGGGCTCAAGGCTTGGATCACCGGCAAAAGAAAGGATCAATCACCTGGTACCAGAGCTGAAATCCCTGTTCTTCAGGTACTCAACATCTTACTAGTATAATTTGGAGTAAAATCATAAAAGCATTTCAACTTAGGAAATATATATTGGTCATATCCTTGTTGTTCACACGAGTCCCATAAGGTTAAAGAAAGGGTTTGACCAGGGACGGATCAAGGATTTTTCGAGGGGGGAGGCAAAAATAGGTGTAAACAAGGTGGGGCGAGTTTTTGTCTCACCGCTACCTGACCCACCCAAGTTAAGCGGGACGGGACGAGTTTGACGGATTATTCTTTAATTAAAACTATTATATAAAAAATCAATCAACTTTCCTTATAATTTTCCATTTTGATCAAAACTAGATACAAAAAATTAATTTTTTTTAATCGATGTATGTTTTAACTAAATATTTTAAAAAATCAAATCTAAATATAAAAGATCAAACCTAAATACAAGGAAAATATTGGTATGAATTATTGAGTTATGTGGTTTGCAGGTTATGTGAGTCAGGTTACGAGAAAATCGCTACCCGCCCGCTTATTATGCGGATTGTGTGGGTGGCAGGTTGGGTGTTTTTGTGGGTAAACCCCACCTCATTTACAACCCTAGCCAAAAAATCATATATATATATTTAATAACATTTATTGCGACTTATGTCTTGAAATTGCTTTATAATTTATTCGTCTTCAATAAATTGAAAAACATCATTTTCTATGTACGTGATTAGACAATCATTCAGCCAATTATCGCCTATATGAGTTTGAAACATTGAAAAACATCATTCAGGCACTGGGTTTGATCATGAATATATAGAGACAATATGCCGAATAAAGATTCTAAGTCTTTCCATAATGGATGACCCTCGAAACCGTAATCTATTGATATACAACGTAGATCTAGATGATAGATGGATGAAACTTTATTTTTTCTAAACTTCGACTCAGTAATTTAATTTAATTTTTTAAAATTTAAGTCATAAACATTTCGCTTGAACGTTGTTTTCATAACCTCTCTTCATCCTAAAATCAATGTTTAGGAGTCACAATTGCGACCCTGTGCGACCAAGATTGTCGGAGTTCAGTCTTTTGGCACAAGCGTCAGGGTCGCATATGCGGAGGCATAATTTTTTTTATTTTTTAATGAGAAAAATGTCAAAAAATTGAACCTCTATGCATCGTCTAAGTCTCTAAATTCATCTAGATTTTTTCTTCTTCATTGTGACAGGCTCTAGATCCGGCTCTCAAATTACCTTCAATTTCTTCGCGTTAAGTACTTGATGCATATGCAAATGGTTTGACATTACTACTTACTGGGTGAGCTATATGTTGTCTATGCCTATTTGTTTCTCCGCTACCGATAAATCCACAATGTTCACATACACATTTGGATTTTTGTTCATTGAAAAGGTAATGGGAAGATTTTCAACCCGAGCCATTCAATTTTGTGCGACGAAGGTAGTTAAATATGTCATGATTCCTGGGAAATTCATTACCACTACATCCACCTATATGCCATTATACACTAAAATGCAGTATTACACTACAAGAGACTAAGACAGTTGACTTGAGTGGACGACAGGAGGAGGTTGCTTCAGAATCGAGATACGGCGAAATTTTGCTTCCAAAATCCGTCGCACGATCACAAAATTAATCATCTTTTTCCCAACCAAAACTATGGAATTTGAAGCTTGAGAACTTGAAAAATGGAGAATGGAAGAGATTGAGAGTGTATGAGAGAAATAGAGAATGAGAGTTGTGAGAAGAGCATAGGGTGAGGGGTTGGGGTATTTATAGTCCTCCAACGACTATATAGTCGTTGGAGTTGTGCGGCTGCACAAGTTGCTTAAAATCCTAATATTGTTGAACTGTTGAGAGAAAAGGGAGTCACCAAAGTAGAGAGGTAGGTATAACCACCATAAGATAGAGTTTTGGATTTGGGGGATATTGATCTGTTTATTTACCTTTGTGTTTTATTTAAAAAAAACACCCCCATGTGGGTCGTTTGACCCGGGCACCCCCACCATGGGAGAAGCGTCCTAACCAGACCCCTGATTTTTATTTTATTTTTACGAGACATAATATGTATTAAATGGATTGTGAAGGACAATCCATTTAATACACTTATAGACGACGAATAGTAATTTCCTTTCTTAAATGGAACATAGACTATTTCCTAAGCGTACACCTTCTGAAACAGGATCTAATCTAAAATTTTATGAGCATCTTAGATGCAACTTGACTATTTCCTAAGCACACACTTTCTGAAATAGGATGTAACCTAAAATTTGATAAACCCCATCCCATGAAAACTATTGGATTTGATTGAGCTCTCGAGTGACTGGACCAAATACTCGCACTCTTGTCTAATGGATACATACGCAAAACACAACGTTTGCCAATACAACATATGAGCAGAACAAATCGCTTAAAAAGTTCAATCACCTCAAATGTACCACAAAACTAAAATGTAGCGCTAATTATGTGTATGCTTCTCAACAAACATGTCAAAAGACTTGAGACGCTTCTAATACAGGTAAAGGTAAACAAAGTGCACAGAAGCAAAGCGAGCAAAGCATATTAATTAAACACTAAACATATGGAGACTTTATTCACTATATACACATTTGAATCCCATCCCTTTAAGCTCATTCACCCATCTTATCCCTCGCCCGTCTCCTTGCTTCATCCAGTCGTTCCGCCTCCTCCTTCTCCTCGTCGCCTTTTCCGACAACCGTATCCTTGATATTTTGCGTCGTCTCCTTGGCCGCCATCCACGTCTCTTGCACCGTTTGTCTCACTCTATCCCCTAAATTCTGCGTGGTATCGGAAACCTTCTCCGTCCCCTCAACGGTCTTGTTAACTCCTTCCTTCATGGTATCCTTCGAAGCTCGAGCCGCGTCCGCCGCCATATTGCCCATCTTATTAGCTCCCTCTTTAACGGTATCCTTCGTTGCTCGAGCCGCGTTCCATGTGTCGTCTTTCGCCATTTCCGAGGCATGTGAGGCCTTCTCGAGCGCTTCATTCATAGCATCTCTCGTCGCCTCGGTAGCGTTCGATGTCTTATCCTTAGCCGTTTCGCCGGATACTTTTGCCTTGTCCATTCCTTGGTACATTGTATGCTTAGCCTTTTCCTTTGCGTCATGACCCATTTCTTTCATAGAATCCATCGTCGAGTCCATGCCGTGGGATGCTCTCTCCCTCGCCTCCTGCCCCGTCTCCATGGTCTTATCAATACTTTCTTTCATGGTCTCGGATGCATGAGTAGTGTCCTTCGTGTTGTCGTCTTCCTCCTCGTTGTAAGGCTAAACCACATTTGAATGTAACTACTTAATATCCCATGCATGGCTTGAGAAACGTACGTACGTGCCAAATGGAAATTTTGATCGACAAAGTGACATGTTCATATATGTTGTTCAAATAATTCATATATATAGGACACTTTGATATTTCATAATACTTTATTTATTTACGTTCAACGTTAGTCAAAATCTTTAATTATATCCTATTATTAGTCATAATTCGTCCTTAATTTTGACATGGAATAAATTCCAACTTCAGGACCTTCAAATAACCCCTAATGACAACAATAGTGACCATCTGCCGTATAAAGGGTTTTGGTGCTATTATTAAGTTCTTAAAGGGCATACATCTACAAAATATAGACCTGGACTTATGTAATGTGTTTAAGTTGGCACTGATATGCTATATAAAAATAAATTTATAAAAACCCCGATAAAGTTCTCCTACAAGTAAGTACACACTCCAGAAGTTATAGCCGAGGACAATGACTGATGCGTTGGACGTTGCCGAACAATTGAGGCTGTGAATTGTCTACAAATAACATCTGCATAATCGGCTTTTATTTTTATTTTGTAGTTTTATTCCTTTCTCTAAATAAATAAAGGAATGTCAAATCTCTTTGGGTCGGTCAGTTGATCCATGCAGCACCTAATCAAGTGATTAGTTTAGCTAAAAGTTATTTGAAAGAGTTTTACCAATTCTTAACCATGTGCTTCTATTTTGAGGTTATTTGTTCCTTTATTAAACATTCCCTTCACTTGCTTAAAATATATGATCAAATTAATTAAACCACACGTACTGAAATTTAAATACCAAATATTTGCATAATACACACGTACCTTTGTAGACTTGTAGGCAGCACAAGTGAAACGAACCATGTTAGGTTTGAGACTTGTATGCTTGAAAGAACCAGAAAGGTAAGGGAAAGCCTTGGGGCCGTTGCAGAAGAGCGCAATGGCCCTCCCTAGCGACATGGTTGCCATAACAGTCGATCTGATCGATGAAAACCACTTCTTAATTAATTTCGCTCCAATTTTATCTAAAGATTTCTCCTCTGAAATATTGGATCAGAACAAAAAAGACCACGAACTCTGTGGGAGGTTTGATGGCGTTTGAAATAGATTTTGGGGAGCAAAGGTGGCGAAGTGAAGTGCACGCACGTGGAGTGGAGAACGACACGTTGCCTCTTGTGCATGCATGCATGGGTGATGCTTATTTGTACATGTCCTACACCTGTCCGAGTTGCTCATGCATCACCTTACTTGACTTCGTTTGTTTTTCGAGGGAGGATTTTTGTAATAACCTAATCTAAGCACCCTAATTAAATTAAACTAAACCTAATTAACCTTAATTAATTATGCATGAAGAGGTGGAGGTGTTAGACAGGTGGAGGATGAAGTGGATTGTTTGGATTGGAGGAATTGGAGGTGAGTTGAAGATAAGATTAGGTTTTTGGTATAAATAGAGGTGTTAGGTTAATTGCAGACGGTTTCTTCCTCATTTTTACTTTTATCAGAGAGTGAGAGGAGGTGAACGTCGGAGAAGAAGAAGAAGGTGAAGTAGAAGAAGAGGAGAAGAAGGAGAAGAAGGAAGAAGAAGAGGAGTGAAGTGACTCAAGCTTGGGAGACTTCCACAACCATCGAAAAAGGTATGCCAAATCTTCATTATAACTCACTTGTGCTTTGTGAGTGTTGGGGATCGACGTTGGTGTCGAATTCCCCGTCGGAATTCAACCAATTCAGAGGTTGAAGACGACGATCGGTCGACCGGTGCCTGTGGGCAGTCGACCGATC
The DNA here is from genome assembly GCA_963682175.1 of Triglochin maritima. Classification (NCBI taxonomy): domain Eukaryota; kingdom Viridiplantae; phylum Streptophyta; class Magnoliopsida; order Alismatales; family Juncaginaceae; genus Triglochin; species Triglochin maritima. The sequence goes on from OY821773.1 coordinate 12,239,761, forward strand.
CTATTATTATATTGATGTTTACCCGCGAACGGTCGAACGATGTCTTAGGACGGTCGACCGTTATGCCAGATTTGTGCGGGAAAAAGGGGATATACTGTTATCGGTCGAACGGGATCACTTAGCCGGTCGACCGAATAACGATGAGAATGGGTCGGTTGGGGATTTTGACTTATTAAACGGTCGAACGTCCTTTACCTTGTTCGACCGATCCATTCGATGCTAAGTCGGTTGGGAGCTTTGACCATCAAAACGGTCGACCGCTCTTTAACTCTCGGTCGACCGACTGAGCATTTAATTAAGCGGTAGAGTGCTTGTGTCGATTCGGTCGAACTGTATTTCAGTTCCGGTCGACCGAACGAGACTTGGGCAAAATATTGAAATCCCTGTTATCGGTCGAACGGCCCCTTGGTTCGACCGGTCGGATATATATATTATATAAAATTGTATAGCGTAGACCATCCAAACGGTCGACCGCTAGATGACTTTTGTTCGACCGATTGGTCGGTAATTCGGTTGGCGTGGTTCGACCGGTAGACTTGTTTGTACAGTACTGTGTACTGTGTGGGGGACCGGTCGACCGGTGTGCTTGTAGCGGTCGACCGATCTGCCGCAGGTTGGTGGATTTATCCACACGCGATCCGTCGATGTCAGGTCGACTACCGGCTCCGAGGCGACGGTTGATTACCGGCTTTGAGAGCTACGGATTTCACCTTCGACGAAGGCGTATTATTGTACTACCATTTTCCTCTCTTACCGAGCGGGGTGTGAGGGATGTGTACCGTAAACCTTGGGCAGTTTGCGAGGGTTTAGCGGTAGGCCGAGGATGTTCCGGCAGGGTGCGCGCTAGGCGACTCTTGGGGGAGCAGTGGCTGTCGTCTGACCCGAGTTGTGTATTCGGCGGGCTGACTCGCTCCTTGGGTGCGGCGTGTACCGGGGGTTCCTTCCTGCACTTTTTGGGGAGCAGTGGTGTCGACTGACCCTTGTGAGGCAGCGGTGGACTGACTTGACCCTAGTGGCAGGAGTGGTTCAGTGCCGCGGAGGCGGTGAGGGCATTATTGTGGGCCCGAGGCGGATGATCATGTGCATAGCATTGCATTGTCTTTAATTCCTTTTTGTATTTTAGGAGGTTTGGTATACGGGGTTCCTACAGGGAACTCAGGCATGTTTGTTGTTTGCATTTCAGGTAGCGAGCATGGTTAGAGTTGAGGTGGTGATCGAGGACGGTGCCCCCGAGATCAGATCCTGTAGTTATCAGTCTCTTTCTTTTGAGGTGATTACATATTGTATAGCTTTTGTCGTAATCACAGTCAGTTTGTATATTTGACTTCCACGTGGATCATATTTATATTATATATGTTGGTTTGTTTCCCGTGACGTGCCCAGTGTTGACCGTTGACGGTCTTTATTATTGTTTAAATTTTCCGCTGTTTTCGGGTACGTTACAATTTGGTATCAGAGCGTTGATCTCGGCGTACTTGTCCAAAGAAACCACCTTGAGTTAGGAGTTAGGTCTAGAGGATCATGCATGCACAGATTATATTGATATTGTCTTGTTTCCTTTGGCAGATGCCTCCTAGACGGGAGAAGGCCGTTGCCCATACTCGTGGTGAGAGTGAGACTGCGAGGGATGAGGCTTGGGAGGATGAGCGTCGGACGTTGTTCGATACGGTCGGACGTCTGACAGAGATGCTACAGCAGCAGACGGCACAGACTGGGCAGACGGGGACTGGCGCTATGCATGACCGGTTTATGCGCCAGCATCCGCCTACCTTTCTGGGGCAGTACGACGCAGAGGCTGCGGAGGAGTGGATCTTCACGATGCAGAAGATCTTCAGTGCGATTGGTTGTCCTCCAGAGGCGAGAGTGGGCCTGGCTACTTATGTTTTGGGCGGTGCTGCGTCCAACTGGTGGAGGTCCACATCTGCAGTAGTGTTTGCGGACAGAGATGATATAGCCTGGGAGGAGTTCGTTGGCGAGTTCAACGAGCAGTATTTTCCGCAGCATGTCCAGGACGAGAAGAGGGAGGAGTTTCTGAGTCTTCAGCAGGGAGACATGACCTTGGCAGGCTACATCGGGAAGTTCAACGCCCTTGAGCGTTACTGTCCCGAGATGTACATCACACAGGAGCAGAGAGCAGGGAAGTTCGTCCGAGGGCTCCGGAAGCAGTTGAGGATGAAGGTGCTGACACATATGCCACGCACATTAGCTGATGCTGTGAAGAGTGCTACTGTTCTTGATCGTGACTACAGGGAGAACTACCAGGATGAGAGGAGGCCATCAGGTAAGTTCTCTGGGAGGCCAGGAGGGCAGACTGGAGGGAATCCGGGCAAGAGGCCCCGATACGAGGGAGCAGGAGTTGCAGTACCACGACCAGAGCCTTGTGGTACTTGTGGGAGGTTTCACTCCGGGCCGTGCTTCACCCCCGGAGCATGTCATGGGTGTGGCCAGCTGGGTCACTTTATTAGGAGCTGTCCGAGCCGAGGAGCTGGACCGAGCAGACCACTGGGTTTACCAGCACCGGGCAGAGGTGGAGGCGGAGGTAGACCACCTGTTAGGCCACAGCAGGGACAGCGCACCGGCAGAGTTTACACCATCCAGGCAGAGGAGGCTCGTGATGGAGGTGCTGTTGTGGAAGGTACGCTTCTTGTCGCAGGTTCAGTAGCTAGGGTGTTATTTGATTGTGGCGCGACACACTCGTTCATCTCAGAGCGATTTGCGGGAGTGTTGGGCTGTACCCTTGCGATGTTGACTATCACGTTGGAGGTCAGCACACCCCTGGGTCTGGTGGGCACTGTGGGGAGATTTGTCCCCGGCGCCACGGTTGTTTCGGGAGATCAGGAGTTTCCGGCAGACCTGGTCTTGCTACCGATGGAGGACTTTGATGTCATACTTGGGATGGATTGGCTGTCCCAATATGATGTTCGAGTCTTGTGCCGTGAGAAGAAGATTTTGATCCCGAGGATGGGTTTGCCTGATATTCTGATTAGAGGGATCAAAAGCAGAGGGGGTCGCATCATTGTATCTGCTGTGAGAGCTCAGAGACTGTTGCAGCAGGGTTGTGCAGCATTTCTGGCGACACTTGTGGTTGCGGAGGCAGAGTCTCAGAGGCTAGAGGACATTGAGGTGGTGCAGGAGTTCGCGGATGTTTTTCCAGCGGAGATTCCAGGTTTACCACCACACCGGGAGTTGGAGTTCGGCATAGAGTTGGTAGCTGGTACTACACCACAGTCGAAGGCTCCATACCGGATGGCACCTGCTGAGTTGACAGAGTTGAAGAAGCAGTTGCAGGAGTTGATGGACTCTGGATTTATCAGACCGAGCGTCTCGCCTTGGGGTGCACCAGTTTTGTTTGTGAAGAAGAAGGACGGATCCTTGAGGATGTGCATAGACTACAGGATGCTGAACCAGGTGACGGTGAAGAATAGGTATCCCTTACCTAGGATCGAGGACCTCTTTGACCAGCTGCAGTCAGCGAAGGTTTTCTCGAAGATTGACCTGCGTTCAGGATATCACCAGTTGAGGATCCGAGATGAGGACATCCAGAAGACAGCCTTCAGGACGAGATATGGACACTATGAGTTCTTGGTGATGCCATTTGGATTGACGAATGCTCCGGCAGCGTTCATGGATCTGATGCACCGGACCTTCAGGCAGTATATTGATATATTTGTGATTGTCTTCGTGGATGACATTTTGATTTATTCACCAGATGTGGAGCAGCACAGAGAGCATCTGAGGATTGTACTCAGCATCTTGAGGGCTCAGCAGTTATATGCTAAGTTCTCAAAGTGCGAGTTTTGGTTGGACAGAGTGGCATTTCTCGGACATATTGTATCGGCAGAGGGGATATCAGTGGATCCGGCGAAGGTGGAGGCAGTGACACAGTGGAGGACCCCTACGAGTGTGACGGAGATTAGGAGCTTTGTTGGACTGGCAGGTTATTACCGTCGCTTCATCAAAGGCTTCTCGAGATTGGCAGCACCACTGACGGCTCTGACGCAGAAGGGAGTCACTTTTGTTTGGTCGCAGAAGTGCGAGGACAGCTTTCAGGAGCTGAAGAGACTGTTGACCACAGCACCAGTTTTATCATTGCCGAGTGGCACGGGTGGATTCGTGATTTATAGCGACGCTTCAGGTGTTGGCTTAGGATGTGTACTTATGCAGCACGGGAGGGTGATCGCGTACGCATCCAGACAGCTGAAGGTCCATGAGAGGAATTACCCGACACATGATTTGGAGTTAGCGGCAGTGGTTCATGCACTGAAGACCTGGAGACACTATCTTTATGGCGAGCAGTTCGAGGTGTTTACAGATCATCAGAGTCTGAAGTACCTGTTCTCGCAGAAGGAGCTGAACATGAGGCAGCGCAGATGGCTTGAGTTCATTAAGGACTATGACTTCACTATCTCTTACCATCCGGGGAAGGCGAACACAGTTGCAGATGCTTTGAGCCGGAAGGTGGAGGTATCAATAGCAGGCCTATGCATTCAGGAGTGGAGACTGCTAGAGTCCTTGGCAGAGTGGAGGCCATTTGCTGATAGCTCTGAGGGCGCAGTGATTGCCGGATTGAGAGTAGAGCCTCAGACAGTATCAGCAGTGATTCATGCTCAGACTACAGATGAGGAGTTGAGCAGTTTGTTACAGTTAGCTGCCAGAGATGGGTCAGACTTCAGAGTTGGAGTGGATGGAGGTCTGAGATTCAGAGACCGTATCTGGGTGCCGAAGACAGAGGACCTGAGACATGACATCATGGAGGAGGCACACAGATCGAGATATTCCATTCATCCAGGGAGCACCAAGATGTACAAAGATCTGCAGCGGAATTTCTGGTGGCGAGGTATGAAGAAGGACGTTGCAGACTTTGTGTCGAGGTGTTTGGTCTGTCAGCAGGTGAAGATCAAGCACCAGAGACCAGCAGGGCAGATGCAGAGGATTGAGTTGCCCGAGTGGAAGTGGGAGCACGTGACGATGGATTTTGTTACGGGGCTACCGAAGACACGGAGATTCCACGATGCGATTTGGGTTATAGTCGATCGACTGACCAAGTCGGCGCATTTCTTAGCTATTAAGACCACTCTTGCTCTGGAGGGTCTAGCTAAGTTATATATTGAGGAGATTGTCAGACTTCATGGTGTACCAGTCAGTATCATTTCAGACAGAGATCCCAGATTCACTTCGAGATTTTGGGAGAGTCTACATAGAGCACTGGGGACACGTCTGAAGTTTAGCACAGCTTTCCACCCACAGACTGATGGCCAGTCAGAGCGGACGATACAGACATTGGAGGACATGCTGAGAGCGTGTACACTGGACTGGGCCGGGCATTGGGATGAGCACTTGCCGTTGATAGAGTTCGCCTACAACAACAGCTACCATTCGAGTATTGGGATGGCACCCTATGAGGCATTATACGGGAGACCGTGTAGATCGCCGGTATGCTGGAGTGATGTGGGCGAGAGACAGCTAGTTGGACCTGACATTATCCAGGTGTATTCAGAGAAGGTCGACGTGATTCGGAGACGACTAGCTACGGCGCAGAGCAGGCAGAAGAGTTATGCTGATACGCGGAGACGTGAGCTGACTTTTGATGTAGGAGATCATGTCTTCCTGAAGATCTCACCTTCCAGAGGTGTGATGAGATTCGGGAAGAAGGGGAAGCTGAGTCCGAGATATGTTGGACCTTTTGAGATATTGGATCGGGTCGGTGAGGTGGCATATAGGATTGCACTACCACCACAGTTTGCAGGACTTCACAACGTCTTCCATGTTTCTATGTTGAGGAAGTACGTGGCCGATCCAGCTCATGTCATAGAGATAGCAGTACCAGAGATCCAGCAGGATTTGTCGTTAGACGAGAGACCAGTTGAGATTGTGGATCAGATCGTACATCAGCTCAGGAGGAGAGCGATTCCTATGGGGAAGGTCAAGTGGCAGCATCACACTGTCAGAGAGGCTACCTGGGAGATTGAGGAGGATGTTAGGAAGCAGTATCCAGAGTTGTTTCGGTAAGTCTGTTGTTTTGAATTTCGCGGACGAAATTCTTTTAAGGAGGGTAGATTGTAATAACCTAATCTAAGCACCCTAATTAAATTAAACTAAACCTAATTAACCTTAATTAATTATGCATGAAGAGGTGGAGGTGTTAGACAGGTGGAGGATGAAGTGGATTGTTTGGATTGGAGGAATTGGAGGTGAGTTGAAGATAAGATTAGGTTTTTGGTATAAATAGAGGTGTTAGGTTAATTGCAGACGGTTTCTTCCTCATTTTTACTTTTATCAGAGAGTGAGAGGAGGTGAACGTCGGAGAAGAAGAAGAAGGTGAAGTAGAAGAAGAGGAGAAGAAGGAGAAGAAGGAAGAAGAAGAGGAGTGAAGTGACTCAAGCTTGGGAGACTTCCACAACCATCGAAAAAGGTATGCCAAATCTTCATTATAACTCACTTGTGCTTTGTGAGTGTTGGGGATCGACGTTGGTGTCGAATTCCCCGTCGGAATTCAACCAATTCAGAGGTTGAAGACGACGATCGGTCGACCGGTGCCTGTGGGCAGTCGACCGATCCTATTATTATATTGATGTTTACCCGCGAACGGTCGAACGATGTCTTAGGACGGTCGACCGTTATGCCAGATTTGTGCGGGAAAAAGGGGATATACTGTTATCGGTCGAACGGGATCACTTAGCCGGTCGACCGAATAACGATGAGAATGGGTCGGTTGGGGATTTTGACTTATTAAACGGTCGAACGTCCTTTACCTTGTTCGACCGATCCATTCGATGCTAAGTCGGTTGGGAGCTTTGACCATCAAAACGGTCGACCGCTCTTTAACTCTCGGTCGACCGACTGAGCATTTAATTAAGCGGTAGAGTGCTTGTGTCGATTCGGTCGAACTGTATTTCAGTTCCGGTCGACCGAACAAGACTTGGGCAAAATATTGAAATCCCTGTTATCGGTCGAACGACCCCTTGGTTCGACCGGTCGGATATATATATTATATAAAATTGTATAGCGTAGACCATCCAAACGGTCGACCGCTAGATGACTTTTGTTCGACCGATTGGTCGGTAATTCGGTTGGCGTGGTTCGACCGGTAGACTTGTTTGTACAGTACTGTGTACTGTGTGGGGGACCGGTCGACCGGTGTGCTTGTAGCGGTCGACCGATCTGCCGCAGGTTGGTGGATTTATCCACACGCGATCCGTCGATGTCAGGTCGACTACCGGCTCCGAGGCGACGGTTGATTACCGGCTTTGAGAGCTACGGATTTCACCTTCGACGAAGGCGTATTATTGTACTACCATTTTCCTCTCTTACCGAGCGGGGTGTGAGGGATGTGTACCGTAAACCTTGGGCAGTTTGCGAGGGTTTAGCGGTAGGCCGAGGATGTTCCGGCAGGGTGCGCGCTAGGCGACTCTTGGGGGAGCAGTGGCTGTCGTCTGACCCGAGTTGTGTATTCGGCGGGCTGACTCGCTCCTTGGGTGCGGCGTGTACCGGGGGTTCCTTCCTGCACTTTTTGGGGAGCAGTGGTGTCGACTGACCCTTGTGAGGCAGCGGTGGACTGACTTGACCCTAGTGGCAGGAGTGGTTCAGTGCCGCGGAGGCGGTGAGGGCATTATTGTGGGCCCGAGGCGGATGATCATGTGCATAGCATTGCATTGTCTTTAATTCCTTTTTGTATTTTAGGAGGTTTGGTATACGGGGTTCCTACAGGGAACTCAGGCATGTTTGTTGTTTGCATTTCAGGTAGCGAGCAGGGTTAGAGTTGAGGTGGTGATCGAGGACGGTGCCCCCGAGATCAGATCCTGTAGTTATCAGTCTCTTTCTTTTGAGGTGATTACATATTGTATAGCTTTTGTCGTAATCACAGTCAGTTTGTATATTTGACTTCCACGTGGATCATATTTATATTATATATGTTGGTTTGTTTCCCGTGACGTGCCCAGTGTTGACCGTTGACGGTCTTTATTATTGTTTAAATTTTCCGCTGTTTTCGGGTACGTTACAATTTTATAAAAGGTTTCCGTCTTAATACTATTCTTACCATAAACACGCTTAACTACGCCATTCTGGTGGAATCGAGTGGTTTAATGATGATAGGATCGCACAAATTAACTTCGTTTTCTCAGTCATGTAAGGTTAAATTATTGCAATAAAATAGGTTTTCGTTAATTCTTGACGCTCCAGAATTTTTTTCCTGAAACCAAATATAACGTTTACAATTCAGAAGATATATAAAAAGAAAAGTTTCACTATTATTTGCAACTTCATAACCATTGCTGAAAACCTAAGTAAACCAACATCCAATTGCGGACAGGGACCCATAGGAAGTCCACTATGGGACCATGCCTTCATGGTCTTACTGAATCTTGAAGTTTCCTTGTACTTAATAATTGTTAGGTTTCAATTTTGGTATTTATTTTTTAAGTAAATATGTTGATATATAGGGTATTTATGCTTGCGTACACATACAAAGGATTGCAATCGAAACCTAAACGGTTGATTAATGTTGGAACGGTGAATCCATGAACTCTTCCCGGTAAGTGTCTTGCGATAACTTCATCTGGTATACGTCCGGTACATCTGATACTTATATGGCACAAACGTCTGGAAAAGATCTAGTTAGAGAGAAATTATTTTTTCCCTCGTTATCATTGTGCCCACAAACCCTTCGTCTCAATTGCTTGTGTCATGGAATTAATGAGAATCATTAAACCCCCATCAACATCATTTTGGTAATGTACCTACTCCCTTGATCACTCAGCAAGGTTGGATTTGGGTCGAGGCATTCCCGAAACAAACTTAACATGTTTTTTTTCCTCATATAATTTTATGATACGTAGTGGCCAGTAAGCTAGGTACATTGAATGACACATTAATACAACAAATAATCTGACACTATTAGTAAATTTGCAAGTTTTTGTTTAGTTGGCCTTAATATTCTACTTATATTAATTCTAACAATGATTTTAATTGCAACATATGTTTTTTGGTTCTTTTTAGGATGAATTGCTTGAGTGTCACTAACAACCATCGAAATTGATTTTATACTATCTCAAAAATAACTATTTGACCTATTGTCATAAAAAAATAAAAAACATTTATTCTAATGTCAATAACATTTTCCCAATACCATTAATTTTTAACATATTCTTAAGGCGCTAATCATGAAAGGTGTAGCCAAAACCTTCTGTCGGATACAACTAGACCTAGGTGCGCGTCAGTCCGGCCGGCCCACCCGCCCCGTCGGGCTGCGTGTCGGACCTTACCTTTGCAAAACAGGACGGACCTTGGGCCCGACCCGTCTAATTTTTCTTTAAAAATGCTTCCAAAAATCTTAAAACATAACTAAAATACCTCTAAAAATTACAAAAAAAATACCTATAAAAAACCTAGCAGGTAGGGTCCGGCCCGGCCCAACCTAGTACCGAGGTCTAGATACAATCCCATTGTACGTGTCTGTGGTTCCACGTAAAAAAAGGGAATCAAATCCAACCACCTTAAAGTTGCGGACATGAATATTTACACAACAAGATCACACGTATTACTAATATTCTTTATCTTTGTGGGAGCGAAATTGTTGTTGTTCTGATGCTCTCCGTTTACCAAAGATGCAAAGCCGCCGTATGTAGGACAAAATATGAAAAGTCAAAACCCATCGTAGAGAACCTTTACATCCCGTAATTTTTTTATTTAATAAAAAAAATTTAAAATTCGAAATTTAAGAATTTTTTTTCTTTCCAAAACTACTCGGATCGCGGGTCACACCGCGATCCTTTTCCCGCCAATTTTTTTTTTTTGATTTTCTGTTTTTATTTTTTATTATAATTATTTATAATCTTTTTTTAAACCTTTATTTTTCAAAATAAGTTTTCTAATTTATATTATTTTTCTAAATTTTTTAAAATTATTTTTAATTTTTCCAATAATCGACCTCCAAATCACGTCGATAACCCGGCGTATTGAAATGTTAGGGTATTTTATACAATAAAAAAACAATTTTTTTAGCCAGATTAATAAATTATTTACAACTGAATATTAAACAAACACTAAAACTAATTAAAACAAAAAAATTGAAACGTTATCAAAAATTAGTAGGGTGTACACACATTGTAAATATTTTTGGAGGTCGATACAGCAAAAAATTAAAAACACAATTAAATTTTTTTAAAAAATAATAACAATTACAAACATATTATGAAAACAAATATAATAAAAAACATGGTTAAAACGATTTTAAAAAAATCAAAACATAAAACACTACGACTAAAATCCGTGACTTTTTTATTTTATTTTATTGTTTTTGATTTTATGTTTTGATATTTTAAAAAAAAAATAATCTGTTTTTTAATATATTTGTTTTTGAAAATAAGTCTTCTAATTCTTATTATTTTTTAAAATGTTTTTAAAAAATATTTTCCAGAATCTACCTCCAAATCACGTGGATAACAGAGCGGGTTGAAAAATTCAATAATTTTTGTATAAAATAACATAATTTTTCACGTGAATCCCAATTGTTATTATTTTGATAACAAACAGAATAATTTTTTTTTGCTGAAAATTTCCAACGATAAAGGGTGTGAACCACAATCCGTGAGATTTTTTTTTCTGTTTTCTGTTTTAGTTTTTTCTTTTTATTTTAATTATTTGTAATTTTTTTTAAAATATTTTATTTTCAAAATATGTTTTTTAATTGATATTATTTATTTAAAAATTTTAATTTTGTTTATAATTTTTTGAAGAATCGACATCCAAATCACGTCGATACCCGACGTGTATTGAATTGTTAGGGTATTTTATACAATATAAAAACAAAATTTCTTAGTCAGAATAATAAATTATTTACAACTGAATATTAAACAAACCATAAAACTAATTAAAACAAAAAATTGGTAACGTTGTCAAAAATTCGTTGGGTGTACACACAATACAAACATTTTGGAGGTCGATACAGCAAAAAATTAAAAATACAATTAAATTTTTTTAAAAATTTATAACAATTATAAAACATATTTTGAAATATATATATATAAAACATAGTTAAAATGATTTGTAAAAAAACAAAACATAAAATCAAAAATAATAAAAGAAAATAAAAAAAGTTACGAATTTTAGTCGTAGTGTTTTATGTTTTGATTTTTTTAAAATCGTTTTAACTATGTTTTTTATTATATTTATTTTCATAATATGTTTTGTAATTGTTATTATTTTTTAAAAAAAATTAGTTGTGTTTTTAATTTTTTGCTGTATCGACCTCCAAAAATATTTACAATGTGTGTACACCCTACTAATTTTTGATAACGTTTCTAATTTTTTGTTTTAATTAGTTTTAGTGTTTGTTTAATATTCAGTTGTAAATAATTTATTAATCTGGCTAAAAAAATTGTTTTTTTATTGTATAAAATACCCTAACATTTCAATACGTTGGGTTATCGACGTGATTTGGAGGTCGATTATTGGAAAAATTAAAAATAATTTTAAATTTTTTATAAAAATAATATAAATTAGAAAACTTATTTTGAAAAAAAAAGATTTAAAAAAAGATTACAAATAATTATAATAAAAAACAAAAACAGAAAATCAAAACAAAAACAGAAAATCAAAAAAAAAAAAAATTGGCGGGAAAACGGATCGCGGGTCACACCCGTGATCCGAGTAGTTGTGGAATTTTTTTTTTCTTCTTAAATTTCGAATTTTAATTTTTTTTTATTAAATAAAAAAATTACGGCTTTACATCACTTTTTTGCAAATATGACCAATATATATTTATCATACCAAAAATGATACTTGGGAATATAAATGTTCCACACTTCCACTAGTATAGTACTTTGGATTTCCTCAATCCAACATGATTTTCTTTTGGAACTCATGTTTATTCGGCTCCAACTGAATTTCAGGATATTTTATATATACACACACCGCTTTGTTCGGTGTTTATATAGATCCTTGTCTGTCGTATACAAATTTACAAACCAGACAAGTCTCAACTGGTCAATGAGATGAGGTTCCGAGAAATCATTCAATTTGAAATTTGATCTCATGTAATGAAATTTGTAACTTGCATTCGCCTATCTAGTACGGAATTTGACTGGTCCACTATTGTTTTAAGCCTCAGCTTATTAAGTACTTAGGTGAAAACCTATTGTGCCACTTTGTTATAGAACAAAATACTTTTTTACATCATTAACGTGACACTATAACAACCGCGATGCTTCCCTGAATATTATTTGAAGGACAATTTTGACGAGTCATAACCATTGGAACCCATAGTGAGTTATATATATATACACACAAATATATACATATACATATATATATACACATGAATTATTTAGCGAGACTGAATCTTAATTTCTTATTTTAAGCCCACACTATATCCACCACTCATCTGAAATTATAAGGTAGATTAAGAATATGACGGTTATGCTAATTAAAAGATTTAATGATGAATATTAATGATAGATTAACTTTAATTAGATCTGACATTGAAATTGTAACGAGACTTAAATTAGTATGATGAGCCCCAAACTTACTAGAGTTTGACTATATATATATATAAACATTAACACAATATCTATTTCTCAACCCCTTTTTTCTGTATCCGTAAAGATGATTTTGAATAGACTCAACATGTCAGTTATTCCATGAGATCACAAGAACATATTCCGGATAAAAAAAGGTAGGGAAAGGATTAGAAATAAAGTAACAATTCCGAAAGTTGACGAGCCAATTTCGAAGTATTTCTTTTAGTTCCTCCAGCCTCTATAAGTAGAGGACATTGCCAAGCCCATAAAAAGCATCCAACAAAATCTAGGACATAGCAAGACAACAAGAAGCTGGGAAGAGCAAATGGATGAAGAGAGAAGGTCTTACATGAAGATAAGGGTCTCCTTTGCTAGCCAAGGATGACTTGCCTGTGTCATCTTTGAGGTTTCTAGTGTTCTAAATGCTTGAAATCTTCAAGTTGTTTACCGCCAAGTCTCCTTGGCTAGGCTGAGTGGCTCTTATCACTCATGCTGGACCTCAATTTCTTCCTTGTTTTCGTTATTAATTTTAATTTGATTGCTATTTTGCAAAACATGCATTGGGCGCAGATCATATATTGTTGTAGGGCAGAACATTTTTCGGTCCAGATCTCGGGACGGGTTCGGGTTTCGGTCCAGTCTGAACTCGGTCCAAAACTCAAAATTCCTCACAAAAATCCGGTTCGGTCCGGATTGAATCTGACCGGTCCGGTATTCGATCTGGACCCCGGAGAGCATCCGGGTTCTGTCTGGTCCGGACCGATGTTCAGTCCTATTGCTGACAGTTAAAGCCCTAACGGAAAAACAGAAATAAGCAGGATATTAAGTCGGTTATAGGTGGAATCAGTACGATGCTTGTATGTGCCGACCACCATCCACGTTTGAGCGAATGTGTACTTTCATACTTTTTCTAATGGTTGGTTTTTATTCTGCACTGAATTACTGGGCATGTGTTTCTTGGCTGAGTTATTACTGTATTGCTGATTTCATACTTCTTCTAATGGTTAAGTTATTACTCTATTGTTATTGCTGGTTTAATACTTTGGCATCAAACAAATCCATGGAAGATTTAAAGAATATCATTCAATTGTAAGTTATTTAGAATAATTACATTCATATTCTAAGTTAATTTGTTGTTATTGAATGTCAGAATCATTTTTCAAACTTATACATATTTTGGTAGGAGGCTAGGAGCCTTGATATATGTAAATACACGGGTGTTCGAAGGTCTACAACAAAAACGAAAGTTACTTGACGTGTCATGAAAGTAAGATGATTCAATAATATTTGTTTTAATAATATGCATCACTATCTTCACTTGAACAACCTTACAACTTCAAATGTTTTGCAAGTGTACGTTTGTTTTAGTTGGATGTACATATTAATTTTTTTGAGATTATGTGTAATAAGTTAGCTTGTACATATGCCATTTTTTGTATATATATTTCAAGGATCTTAGTGTAAACTGTCATATATATGATATTTTTTGTATATATATTTTCAATACCCAATCAGATTTATATGCGATGATCAAAATTTTGTGTGGTGTATGCATGTTTCAATTGAATGATATTTTATGTGGTCTATGTCTATTTCAATTGCAGAGATTTTATGTGTTGTATTTATGTTTCAATGACAGAGAATTTTACGAGCAATTAAAAATAAAATCAGAATATCACAAAAAATAAAATCAATAAAATCAGTGGTTGTTTGCCAACAAGCCAACATGGTATATTTTATTATTTGATTATTTTCGAAATTTATTATTTAATAATAGAACATACCACGTTGCCCTTCTGGGTGCGACCGACGTGGTATTGCCTATATACCATGTCAGTTTAATTGTTAAATACCAATGTAGTATACCTATATACAACATCGTATTATTGGCCGACGTGATATGTCCTTCCTTACCATGTTCCCCCGGTACCACGTTGATCAACTAGTGTTGGTCAACCCAACGTAATAAGTCAAAAAACCTGATGTAATAATCCGGCTTGTTTTAGCAGCAGTGATTTATGATTTGTTTTTACATCTTTGATACAATTTACTTAGGTAGCGCAAATGTTACATAAGTTTTGAAATCCAAAATCGAAGAAGCTAATCTAAAATTAAGGGGGCTGGGCTGAAATCTAAGTCGAAGGAGTCGAGTTCTAAAATTTAAGGCATCAATACTTCTGTACTTGACCTCACCATTCTACATGGAGCCATCCCTGAGTCTTCAACGATATTGGCTTGTGTGTCTACCATGGTTACGTCGGAACATTTTTTTGCGCCTACTTGAATATAGGAGTGTCATGACTAGACTATATTGGAGGAAGTTGATGCTGCATGCATGATTATCTCTAATATTCGAAGTTGTACACCAAACCACGAGCTTAGAAATTATTCAAGAAAATGCAACCCAATATGGCCTATTCTGAAGCTTTGGATTTTCGAGCCTTTTTACAATTCTGATTATCCAACTACAACCTAATGAACATCCAACATGCTCTAGAAACATTAACTACTATCTCTTAACTTGTATTCTCCATTATAAATAAGATCATCACAACCATTAAAACCATAAGTTAGTCCATTTTCATAATCAGGATATATTAATATATTCTAACATCAAATAATGGACATATAATTGTATGCGGTTTATTATTTCATTAAATAAGTTAATGTTTATATATATATATATATTCAAACATTAAATTAAAAAATAATATTTTAAAAAATTACATACTTACAAAAAAATATTTAAATTTTTTCACATATAGTTATTAAATTTAAGATTTACTAATTATTGTTTTATATTTTAGTACAATACTTAGTATAATATTATCAATAACAATGGAAAAATAAAAACTATATTTTAGAAAAATATATTAATATAATTGTTAAGGATTTGGGTCATCATGATATGAGTCAGTTGTTTTCGTAAAACAAAAAAACAACAATTACAATTCACGTAAAAGTAATTAAGAAATACCGTTTAAATTTGTGATATGATAATCCAAATAAATATTATACAAACGCTATGAAAAAGCTATATTGACAAGAAAAATGCATATTTTTGATACACGTACGTTGCATTTCACATTCCAATTCTGCACACAATATACAATTCAATTTAAACTATATCTACATATAGTTTTGAAAGACAATTTATCCATTAACATAGAGAAATCATGAAACTTAAAGTACATGTTGTGTAAGATCAAGAGAGAGAGAAAATCGACGCCTTATATTTCTACGTACCATACCAAGTCTATTTATCGTACATGAAATGAATTTGAAATATTGGTCATTTGTGACATGCATGAATAGCTAAGGCCTGAAACCTAATCTATTGATCGTAAATTGGAAGACATAACTAAATCATGAACTGACTAAAATTTACATAATCTTACCTATTATCTACAATCCAACTAAAATTTGACTAACATTCACTAATCCAACTAAAATCAGAAATAACTGAAACTTGCATTGACTAAAATTTGCATATGATTTTATCTATTTATATTCGTCTCAAAATTTAGATCTCAGCTCCACTAGTTCAACTAAAATCATGTATAAAATCATGCTTGTATTATGTAAAGACTCCATAGTGCACACACATACATGATACATAATTCTAATTCTAACATAAAAACTATGGAACCAAAAGAAAACCAAATTAATTTGAGGTGGTGGTGGCGGGGAGGTGGCAGGGAGGTTGTAGTGGCAAAGAGGGTTGGTCGTTTGAGGTGGTGGTGGTATGGCGGTTGTGGTGGCAGGGAGGGTTGGTGGTTTGAGGTGGTGGCCGGTGGCGTGGAGGGAGGGTGGTCGGGTGGGGGGGCGGTCGGTGTTTGGAGGGGGTGGGGTTGTTGGTCGGGGGGGGGGGGGGGGGGGGGGGGGGGGGTTGGGTCGCCGGTCAAGGGAGGAGGAGGTGAAAAGGTTGGGCATTCAGGGTTGGGGAGGAGATGCTCACCGGTGAAGTCGGGGGAAGTTGAGGAGGGTGGCGGAGCACTAACACAAATGAGGGGGACAATCAGAGGCGATGGGAGGTGATAAGGGAGAGATCGGAGGCGGCGAGGGAGATTGGAGGCGACAGTGGACAGCGGCAGTGAGCAAGGTGGTTAGGGTGTTTGGGAAAGAATGAAAGAGTGAAGGGAAGCCCGATTTGTACTACTGATATAAAGTTTCATCGATGGACATTATCCACCGATGCTTATCTGTATTATCTGTCGGTGAATACAAGGGGATTAAGTTCGTAACAATTTATTTTTATACCATTCAGTGACGGATAATACATGTCGGTGTATGTTCGTATGTAAGTACCGATGGATATATATAGGGAGGTATTAGAATGAGACCAAGTCTCAATTTAATATAATGAGACCACAAACATGCACCATCAAAATCAAATCTAATGGTGAAAGATCAAATAGGTAATTTCGTAATCACCTCGTCCTCCTTTTACCTCCCCTCCTTCCTTCCCATACGTACCCATCCCGTCCTCCTTCTTCCTCCCTCTTTCGTTCCTTCCCAATCACACCCATTTTGTCCTCCTTCTTCCTCCCTATTTCGTTCCTTCTCAATTGCACCCATCATGTCCTCCTTTTTCCTCTCCTCCTTCGGTCCTTCCCAATCAGACCCCTACCCAACCTCACATGATGCCTCCAGCAACTTTCCAAAAGACGATGGAAGATCGACCTCCACTCTCCTCCCATCCTTCCCCATCTCACCAAACCATCGACAACCACAAGGGAGTTAATCGAGTTTGGATTTGGAGATTCTTACAAGATTTGTGTGTGGTTTTTTGAGTTATTTGGTGTTTAGGTAGGAGTCGAGTACGTTGGATTTTTGGAGTTTGTTTGGATTTTGGAGTGGTGTGTTGTTCGAATGTTGATGGTGCTTAGATCTTGTGTCTACTGGAAATGAGGTTAAATTGGGAAATTTTGCTAGAATTTCGGTATAGTGTTTAGAAACAATGTTTTTTCAAGTCATGTATTCGCTGTAAGTTTCGCGAGATTTCTCGAGGTTTTGGTTGCATTTGAAGGATTTGATTGAGTTTCTGTTTATCTTCTCTTTTGTCTGCTCAAAATGGGATTGGATTGGACAATTTAGTTGAAATTTCAATGTATTGTGATGAGATAGTAAATTTCATTGCTTGCCATAGATACAAATCCAGTCATATTAGGAAATTTATACAACCTTTCAGTTGGATTTGAAGAAATCGTTTGAATTTGAATCTTATGTGTTCAGGTATTACTATTTAGCTCTTGCATCGACTGGAATTGGGATAAGGTTTGAAAATTTTGCTGAACTTCCAACTTCCAAGTATATTGTAATGAAATAGTAATATTCAACTCATGTATTCACTAATGACAGAGTTAGATTTGGAAAGTTGCACCATATTTCAGTTGGATTTGATATTCGTTTGAATTTGAGTCTGAGGTGTTCTGATGTAACAGAAATACACTAGTTTAATATTACACAAACATAACAGTTTAATACACAAAAATACAATAATTATACATAACGACACTATTACAATACATAACTACACTAGTTCAATAGACAAATGTCCTAGTATAATACATAACTACACTAGTTCAATACATGACTATTATTATTTCTACAAGTTGAATTGAACTCAACGGTAAACCATATTGCTGTTCAACAAACATTTCCTATTACACTTATCCTAAGTAATGTTGTGACTGTTTAATATATATAGTAATGTTGTGACTGTTATTCAGTATATAGGTGGAAACAACATCAATGGAAAATCATTTGTTTGTTCAACCAACATCTCAAGTGACACCTATTGTAAATATTATTCTTGTTAAGTTATATTTAAAGTAATATACTATCATAGTTGTTCAATAGTTTGGTTTAGTTCTTTAATTTACTAAAACTATTGTTTAGTAAAATAAGTTAGTTGTGTAATAAAATGACAAACATTTGTGTTACACTAGAAAATAATTTTTAAACTATTGTTAATTAGTATAAACTATTTTTTACAAACTAATTGTCTTGTGTACTCCAGGTAATCTCAATGATAGTTCCAATGAATTGATAAATGAAACTTCAAAAAATGAATAAATTTATGCAGTTGTGGAAAAAACATTGTCAGATGCTATGACAGAAATGCAAAAGATAAATTCTATTTCAGCAAGTCAGAATGAAATTTCTAATTTGAGAAAGGATGAAACAGAAGTTCAAGTCCTCTAACCCGGAAAGTCTAAGACAAAAGAAAGTTGTCAAAGTGGAAGGCCAAAGGCAGGAACTACACGACTTGTATGGTTTGATAATGACAGATTACCTGACAGATTTTTAGAAATGTTTTTGTTACTTGACAGATTTTGTGAAGGAGTTTTTATAAAGGAGTTGTTGAACTTGTGTAATAAAATGATACCATTGTGTATTGAAATGATATATTAGTGTATTAAACATATACTGTTGTGTATTGAACACATATAGATGTGTATTCACTGAAGGTTTTATATCTATCTCCAACTTCTCTCTTTCCTCTCTCTCTCTCTTCTATAGAAAAATATGTCATACTATAATCATTTAGTCTTATGTGAGCCCGTGAACATCTATGGTAGGCTTAAGTGAGAATGTCCACAAACTCCCTAACTTGACTTCAATTAATCATATATATGTGATCACAAAAATATACAAAAATCAAACATTTCCCATCTCCCCAATACCAATCAATGCCTTATCTCTCATACCATATACAACAATATGAACCCTCCATCTACTTTCTTTCCTCCACGAGGATCAAAAATTCATGTTTATGTACGTATCTCTTTTAGAATCATATGTTGCTCACTTCTTCCTCTCTGGCGACAACCAACTGTATTTGTGTATTAAATGTATTCTGTTATGTATTGAACGCATATAGATGTGTATTCACTGGAAGTTTTATTTACGAAAGTAGCGTGGTTGTGTATTTTAATGATGTAATTGTATATTAAACTTTTATAGTTGTGTATATTAAACTTATAATGCAGTTGTGTATTTTAATAATGATTTTTCCAAAATATTCTCTAACCAAAATATCCAATAGACAAGCTAAACCATACTAAGTAACAGTCTATTCAACTTATAATGCAATTGTGTATTTTTAAAAAGATTTTTATGAATTGAAAAGTTCTTGAGCTTGTGTAATAAAAGGATACAGTTGTGTATTGAAATGAAAAGTTATGTATTAAACTTATAATGTTGTGTATTGAATGCATATATATTATATGCTCCACTGGAAGCATATGATATACTAAAGGAACTACGAACAAACCAAATATTTGGTCTCATTTCCTCGAAAAATAAGTTACTAACACAAACTTGGTCGACACTCCACATCAAAACTACCAAAAATAGATGTCGTAACTTGTTAGATTTGCATACCAAATGTGTTAAGTGAGTACATAGTTGTGACTCCTACTGTATACAAAATATAGCCACATTGGTTACAAGTATATAACAACAACAAAAAAGATAAATATCTACAACAATCCTACTAACTCAGATATCATCACTACTTCGTGGTCACTACTTCCACAAATTAAGTCAGATATATATCATCAATACTTACACAACCACCATGGCAGTCTTAACAAGGAACTCCAGTAGCCACCATGACTACTTCCAAAGAAGGTAAAACTCCTAACCACAAAGGCAGAAACTCCAGATGTCCAAAGAAGGTAGAAACTCCAATAGTCCAAACAAAGTAGAAACTCCAGAACACTGTTATGAATGATCAACCTGTAATATAAGTGTCGGTTCAAACTCTTGGGACGTATGAATATCCTTGTTGATGATCTGACAAAATATCATTCTAAATTAGGCACCAAACAATATTAGTTTATTCTTGGAAGTGAATAATTTATTTTTGAAAGTGAAGGTCTACTGAATATTATTATATAATAAGACAACATTAAACAACAACTACTAAGGATCTACATGTAATCTAATATCATATACAATAAGTTAACTTATGACTTGTAAAACACCACGGGGGACTGTTCAAAATTTAGAATTCAGAAGTTCAGAAACTGGGATGCAGATGTGCATATTTAATAGGTTGAGATGCGACATTCAAAAGTCCAGAAAACAGGAATACAGAATATTTAATGCAAATGTAAAAATATTTGGGATTTACACCTCAAGTTTGATGGAATACATAAACTACACAAGTTCAATACACAAAAATGATATAACAATACACAACTACATTACTATAATACATAACTACACGAGTTTAATACTAACCATTAAGCAGGTAGTGCATCCATTGATATATGTTGGGGCCTTGTTCTTTAATCATTTTCTCTTTTCTTTAATCACTTCGGAAATTTTCAAAAAGGCAATTGACTCGATTTGCACTACAAAGAGGATAAGGTAACCTTATCATTTAAAAATCTCAGTTAGGATGAAAAGACATTGAAATCAAATAAGTGTGAGATGTAATAATCCCAGATAATAGTTGTGGTTTCATGGGAAATGGTCACTCCAAGTAGGTTCATCCTGCATAACAGGGACTCGAAGCAAAAACCATATCTTAATACCTTGAATGTTATGAACCATCACTGGATTAATAATACATTCAAAACAAAACCAAATCATCAAATATATTTCCCAAATATTACATCTCAAAGAAAATTATTTCATTAAATTAGTGGCTCAGACTTGAAACCAACTTCTTCAATCAAGAATTATCTGAAGCTGAACTGGCATTTGAGTTGTAAAACATCATCACAGCAAAAACAAAACAAAAAAAACACAAAACCAAAATTCCAGTCAAGAAATTCAACCAATTATAATCCAGTACTTCATTAAAGCCTCTCAGAAGCACGGATAATTTGTAATCATTGTTGTCCATAAAACACTTAAAAAACCTGACAACACAAAAAATATTACAAAATCACCAACAGAAACACGACATGGGTTTATTTGTTTGATATGTAGCTATTTGACACAGATACGACCGGTGGAAGAAAAAAGTGATCTACGTTCGAACCACGGTTTCACGATTATCCAAACGACGAGGTCCAGATTTTCAGAATAAGTCAGAAGCATAGTCACAAGGTGAAAATGGAGACTTTAAATACCTGCAAAAGCTTCCTTTGCTTGAGGATGTTTGCATTTATCAGGATGAACCAACAATGAAAGTTGCCAAAAGCAACATCAAAGTGAATTTATGAATCAAAAGTTGGCCAAAAATATTAAAAGAAAACTCTCAAGCAAAAATTTACCTTCCTGTACTACCTTTTCACTTCATGAGGTAATGAATCAAAAGACAAATTAAGATGCTCAAAAGGATTTAACTTGAAGCACGAAAGCACCTTGCAAAAATTAGGATTAAAGAAGATATGCAAAGAGATGTTAGTGGAACAGAAACAACTAACAAAGATGCATGCATATGTTAATTTTACTCTTTATTGTTTTAAGTAGCTTGTTGAATTGATTCCTATCTATCTTGCCAAAATATTTTAGTGTAAAACACATGGGCACATTAAATCATGGTCTAATAGCGAGGCTCAATCAGAGAGAAGGATAAGGGAATAACATGAATAAATACCTATATTCTTAATCCATAGCAAATACCACAGAGGTTTGTTTGGTTGCACAAATTTGAAAACAAAAGGTTATAGCGTTGGTAGGTTGGCATACTTGTTCTAACACCAGGAGTGGGCAACCAGAGTAGGTGGCGACGGAGAGGGCGATGGAGACTACAGAATGGAGAAAAAGAGGAAATGGGAAGCGTCCATTTATCGAACGGGTTCCGATCCAGAGAGACGGCCTGGAGGAAGGAGGACTTGGAGGGACTTCAGCCCGGAGAGGTCTTGGAGGCAGCCGGAGAGGAGGTTCTCCTGGAGCTCGAGGCGGGTGAGGGAAGTGAGGTTGGAGAGGGACGGGAGAGTGCTAGATAAAGAGAGGTTGTCGAGCTGGATGGTGGTGATCCGGTCGCCGGAGCAGGCGATCTTCGGCCAAACGCAGGGGTCCGGGTAGTAGGGAAGGTGAAGGACGGGGAGGTGAGGGTGGTCGAGAGGGTTAAGATAGTGGAGGTGTCGGAGGGGGCGAGGGTTAGAAACGGGAAGAAGACGGTGTGGTGTGATGTGTTTGTGTGATTACCATATTACCCTTTTATTGTATAAATTGAATGTTGGATAAATCAACTGTTGGATCTAGATCTAAGGGAGGAAAATATGAGGTCTCATTTTTTTTACAATGAGACCTGGTCTCATTGTAAAATTTCTGTATATATATATATATATATATATATATATATATATATATATATATATATATATATATATATATATATCCGTCGGTGAATACAAAGAGATTAAGTTCGTAACAGTTTATTTTTATACCATTCAACGATAGATAATACATGTTGGTGTATGTTCGTATGTAAGTACCAATGGATATATATATATATATATATATATATATATATATATCCGTTGGTGAATTGTAAATTACCCGTCGGTGGTTCTTTTTGCGTCCAAAAATTTATTTCACCACCTTTTAATTTTTTAGAAACAAACACCGACGGTACATATTCGTTGGTGTATGTTGTTGATCTGACGAAAACTACAAAATTATTGTCTGACGGATGTTGTCCATCAATATCTATAAGAATATCCTTTGGTGTAATATTAGCACCGATAATTAATGTTATCCGTCGGTGTAAATGTACCTACACCGACAGATAACCTCGTTTTCTAGTAGTGGTTATTATGGGTAGTTGTGATGTCAATGTGTAATTAGCGGTCAAAGTTTGATTATACGCTGAGAATGAAGTTTAAAAACAATTAATTGAGTGTTATTGTTGGTGGTTACAACAGTAAAAATTTGTAGTTGTCATGAAAAATTATGTCCTTAAGTTAATTTAATATGTCGTGTACATGTTAGAGCATCATTAGCCATGACCCGGATGACCTAGGCTATCCACTTTATCTTTTTCTCTCTCCTCCAAATGACCTGTCATATCATCATGACCCAACATCATCTTTCTCCTTTATTATTCACCCCTTAACCATGACCTATGTCATCCCACTCTCTTTCCTCCACATCATTAATTTCTTTCTCAACTTTTATTTTATTCCAAAATCATTTATATTTACCAAAAAACATTAATAATCTAGTTGAAAAAACCAAAATACCAATAAATCTCGTATTTCCAAATTGCATATACTTTATTTATTTAACCATCAATGATTACCAAATACTAAATACCATTAATATTAAGATGAAATTGCGCTTCAGCGAGAGAAGATAACATTGGAAAGGGAGAAAGAAAAAACCTGTCGGGCTTTGATTGACATTATTTCATGCTTATATTTTTACCTTATATCCATTATCCTACACCTAAGCAATGCTACATGACGAGTTTTATGTTTGAATTTCAGAAATAAAGAGGTTTGAAGAGAAGAGCCATGAAAGGACCCAAAAGCAGGAAAAAAAACTTAATTGTGAGACCTGGGCACCAAGATGCAAGGGAAAATGACCTGAACGTAAGACAGAAGGACCTAAGAGCAAAACATGAAACTCCACACCATCATGGGGAGTATTTTGTCAATTCGATTCGGGTCGGAGCTCCACTAAACAAAGTAGATGCATCCAAGACCAAGAAAACTCCAAGCAAAGCCCACAACCAAAACCAATCGGATCTGAAGTTTATAGGCCGCCAATTGGCGGTCTGGATCAGCCCAGATCCGCTAAGCTTTCTCCTGGACTTGTATTAATGTGTGTTTAGGCTATTTATGGTATTGGTTTAGTCCCACATCGGGGGATTGTCCCGGATTAGCTTTTTCCATGCTTATAAATAGAACTCTTCACCTTCCATTGTATCCATCTCTCACTTTGGTGACCATCTTCCCTACTAAGAGTGAAGCCTTGAAGCAAAACTCTGGTGGAGGAAGGGCTGCTTGTAATTTGAGTGAGTTCATAACAGATGTTTTCATTAGCTTGTTAATTCTTGTTTAGTTAATTTCCTTTAATGTGTTTGCTTTGGTGTTTGTTTTGTTTTATGCTTCTTTAATATTTCTTGCTTGATTAGTATAGTTTCATTTCAGTATTATGGTTCATTTTATTAGAGTAGTTAGTTTAAATATGTGTGAGTAGTTCCATCCCCTTTGGGGGTGGAGTAGATGTGTGTACATGATATGTAGATGATATTAATGCTTAATATGAATGTTTTGTGAGAGATATTAGTATGCTTGCTTGAATTATTAAGAACATTACTTGATGGTTTCTATCATAGCTTAGGTACATTCCATGCTTGTCTAAGTGTCTTAATAACAACCTTGCACTGCTCATATTATTCACATAAGTTAGTATTGTAAATGATAGCTTTTGCCATTAGGTACCTCTTATGCATTAACAAACACTAACTAACTTGAGCTTCTTGTATGAATTCCACACCACACTTATTTCATGTGCACACACAGACACTCCACCCCTTACGGGTTTTCATTCCTGAGGTTTTATCTTCTTCATTAGTTGTTTAGCTTAGTTTTTTAGTGATTTCATTTCAGCTTTGTTAGTTTACTAGTTTAGATTAGTGTAGTGTAGTGTAATCCATCTTTCTCTCCTTCTTTTACCACTCGCCTTCGAACAAACCAATTGTCGACACACCTCCCAGTGGACGACCCGTATTTGTCACCGCTTCAACGCGGCCGTGCACTTGCGGTTAATATAAAATGATCAATCAAGTTTTTGGCGTCGTTACCGGGGAGGTGATCTGTCCAGACGTTGGTTTGGGCGATTCGAGGGGGTTTTAATTTTTTGTTTCCAGTTTTTCTTAGTTTTAGGGAACCATCAGATCATGGGGAGGCTACTGGACAAGTTTGAGGAACAGAAGCTCGAAAAAGACTACCAATCAGCGGTTGGAGACCGCCAATTGGCGGCCTGGTGATGGTTTCGTGCTTTCAATTTTTTTTCTGGTAGTTAGTTCTGTAATTTTTGTTATCTGGGAGTCCTAGTTTGCATGATGTGACTTCTCATTTGCTCCCAGATCATTAATCACTCCCCCATTAATCAACTTGGCCTTAAAATCCAAAGCAAAAGACTAGACGTTCTTATTTGTTTAGGTCACGCATCATGTATTGACTTAGGCACGTAGTTGTCTTTTCTTTTAGCTTTATTTTCAGTTGTTGAGTGCTGGCATGAGGTACGCAATTTCCTACACTCATTCATTCATCTCGTATGCCCATGCATTAGTTAGTAGGAATTGCATCAGGACAAGAGTGAGCGAGCGTTTGATTGGAGCGATTGATTGCTAGATTTAGGATCAAAACGCTATTAAGGAGGGTTGTCCCATAAAAGATAAGGTGGGGGATTTCATCACCCTTTCCTTGGCCTCGAAAATCACTCTTAATCAAGCCTTAACTAAAAGCAAGTAGACATTGGCCCTAGGATTGCGGGTGCAGTAGGAGAGTAATCTAGTTTAGACCGTCATGGCCCGATCGGCGTTGCCTACCTTGTCGATAGTAGGAGGTACTGGATCTCCGTATCTAGTATCACTTGTTGGGCATTGTGGTCTTTGTTGTAGGGAGGTGATACGTGTCGAGGCTAGTGACCTCGAAGTTAGGCGTCGTCTAGCCTAAGGACCCATTGCCTTACATTGTTTGAGTCGTGCTTGCTAGTTAGGCTTCTACCTGATTCCACTACCCACGCTAGCTCTAGGGATTCTTCCCTCCTCACCTGAGTCCTCTCCTCATCTATTCTCTACGTATAGTCTCCTCCTCTAGTACACCTTCTGTTGTGTGTCATTTTAGAGTCGAGTCGAGCATTTTATACGAGGTTGGGCTCGTTCTGGTGAGAGCGCTCGACTCGAGAGAGTGCATTCTTCTGAGATGGACGGTCTTGGTGATCGACCATCTCCGCCTCGTGCTCCTTTGGAGCATGAAGCCGAGTCGTCTCGTGGTGGCGAAGGAGACCGGTTCCATACATGGATTACCTCGGTCCGCTCCCACCACCATGTAGACATCCTTGTCCTCCTCCTCTGACTCAAGAGGAACGGGAGATTCTGTCAGGATCGAGTTCTTGGTGCACCACCACCTTTAGCTCGACGGGATAGACCAATGACTTTGTGGGAGCGGACCCATCCTGTTCGGACCGCGCAACCTTCTTGCATAGTTGTTCCCCCTGCTCGCGGGAACAACTATGAGTTGAAACCTCAATATGTGAGCATGCTTCCAACCTTTACTGCCAATAAGGAGGATCCGTATATCTTTATACGTGAATTCGAGGAAGTATGTTCCATGTTCAAGCTTCAACAGCTTGACGAGGATTCAGTCCGGTTGAGGATGATTTCTTTCGCATTGAAGGATAATGCGAAGAAATGGATGTATAGCCTCCCGGCGAGCTCGATTCGGTCATGGGATGACTTTGTGACCGTCTTTCTGAAGAGATTTTTCCCTCAAAGGAAAACTCAACAGATACGGCACCAGATACATCAAATGTATCAGACCAAGACCGAATCGTTTCATGGTTTCTTTGAGAGGTTCAAGGACCTTCTCCAGTAGTGCCCTCATCATGGATTTGAGCTATGACAGCTGTGCCAAATTGTTTTTGAGGGCATCAACTACAACACCCGGACATTGTTGGAGTCGATGTGTCAGGGTGACTTCCAAATGAAACCCATCGAGAAGGCATGAGACACTTTTGAGGCTATGCTTCGAGTGGGACACCATGAGAGAGCCACCGACCGCCAGGTCTTCTGGTCGAGCTGGATCATATCATGTTGAGTCAACTATCGCGTCTGATGCGAAAATGACTGCTCTCATGCATAGGATTGAGAGTTTGGAGATGGACCGAGCTCCTGTAGCTCAGGTCGCTACTCCCGGGTGTAGTAGGTGTGGACTATCGGGACATGATGACTTGGAGTGCGCTTACGCTCCAAGGGATACTGAGCATGCGAATGCGATGTATCAACAGAGGCCCTGTAACGACCCGTACAGTCACTCCTACAACCCGGGATGACGTAACCATCCTAACTTCTCTTGGGGGGTCTAGTGGAGGCCACGGTCAGAGCTCACACGCTCAACCTCAACCTCCACCTTATGAACCTCCACGCCCATCGGCGACCTACCAAACCCCACATCAAAGGTCTCAGCACCAAAATTACCAACCAGCTTATGCCTCATTGTCGGGTTATTCCAACCAGACTCCACCACCCCAGCGGGTTGACCCCAAAGACCCTTCTTGTGATCCGACCCTTCAAGCGTTGCAAAATACAGTCAAGGCGTTGGAAATGCAAGTTAGCAAGTTGGCTCATATTCTATGAACGCGAGAAGGGTCAGTTCCCGAGTCAACTTGTGGTAAATCCCAGGGGTCAGCCTGCTCATGCGAGGCAAAATGTACACAATGTTGAAAGTGATCCTTCCCAACATGCCAATGTTGTTCGTACCTTGAGATCGGGAAGGGTCGTTGACAACAATGTGAAAATGTCGGAAGCCAACCCTGTTGGCGAGACTTCCGAGGAGAGTCTTGAGCCTGTCAAGGAACCTAATTTTGAGACTCCTCCTCGTGATTCTTATGTCCCCAAGGCACCATTCCCTCATCGGTTGACTAAAAATGTGATGAGCATTGGGACAAGATCGTTGAGGTACGTAGGCAAGTAAAGGTGAACATCCCGTTGTTGGATGTTGTTCAACAAATGCCACCGTATGGCAAGTTCCTCAAGGACATTTGCACCACCAAGAGAAAAACAAATGTGCCTCAAAAGGCCTTCTTGGCCGCCAATGTGAGCTCAATATTGACATAGCACATGCAAGTCAAATACAAGGACCCAGGGTGTCCAACTGTCTCTTGCATGATTGGGAATGTGACAATCTCTCAAGCTTTATTGTATTTGGGGGCATCTGTGAACCTCCTGCCTTACTCAGTCTATGTCAACCTTGGAATAGGCGATCTTAAACCAACAAGGACAACCCTCCAGTTGGCTGACAGATCCGTCAAAATTCCACGAGGGAGTGTGGAGGATGTCCTTATCAAAGTGGGTGAGTTCGTATTTCCAGTTGATTTCATCATCTTGGATACTGAACCTGTGTCCAACCCACAAGGACAAATTCCTGTGATCATTGGGAGACCATTTCTTGCGACATCTAATGCTTTGATCAATTGTCGCAATGGCAAAAGACAACCTCACGGTGGATTTCCACATCTTCACTCTTGGTAAGCAACCCGAGCTCTTCAACGATACTGTCGGAGCCAATTTCATCCAGGACACGGATGAGCCCAAGTCATCAGGCATGTTCGACTCACATCGACATATTATTGAGGTGCCTAATGACCAGGTTGCGAGTGAAGAGGATCTTGAGGAATCTGCCAGCATTTCTCGGGACGAGGAGGCACATCTGGGTGCTTGCTCTTCTTACCCCGTGGCCCTTGAGCCACTTGAAAGTAACTCTGAATCCGACATGGACCCACCTCTGGTCGAGCTTAAACCGCTCCCCGATAAATAAAAGTATATCTTTTTAGGGGATAATGAGACATTGCCAGTCATTATTGCTTCTGATCTTGCACAAGATCAAGAGGTTGCCCTCAAAAGAGTACTCTTTGAAAACAAAGAGGCAATCGGGTGGTCCTTCAAGGATATCTAGGGAATTAGCCCTGGTATTGTTCAGCATCGGATCCACATGGAAGAGGATTCTAGGCCCCGCAGGGACCCACAACGGAGATTGAATCCTGTACTAAAAGTAGTCGTCCGAAAGGAGGTTCTTAAGTGCTTGGATTATGACATAATCTATCCTATCTCTGATATTTCGTGGGTGAGTCATGTCCATGTGGTTCCCAAGAAGTCAGGCGTGACAGTTGTGGAGAATGAGCATAATGAGCTTATCCCGACACGTCTGCAAACTAGCTGGCGAGTTTGTGTTGATTATCACAAGCTCAATGCGGCAACGCGGAAAGATCATTTCCCGTTGCCATTCATTGATCAGATGTTGGAAAGGTTGGCCGGACATGAGTATTATTGTTTTCTTGATGGATACTCCGGTTACAACCAAATTCCCATCGCCCCCGAGGATCAAGAGAAAACCACATTTACTTGTCCCTTTGGCACGTTTGCCTACTGTCGCATGCCCTTTGGGTTATGTAATGCGCCGACAACGTTTCAAAGGTGTATCATCAGCATCTTCTCCGATATGGTTGAGCGTTTCTTTGAGATCTTCATGGACGACTTTTCCATATTTGGCGCTTCCTTTGATGAGTTCCTTCATCACTTGAGCCTTGTCCTCAAGCGATGCCGTGAGAAGAACCTCGCTCTCAATTGGGAGAAATGTCACTTCTGAAGGGAATGTGTTCTAAAAGTTTTACTTTTAAATGTCAATTATTATGAATTGAATGAGAAATCATTTTGTTCCTTGTTTATGTTATTCGTCTTTTAGAAGTGTTAAGGAAGAGGCTCTTGGTCCTTAACCGTAGAGCTCTAAAAGATATTGGTTTACATAAAACAAAAGATATTCGCAATCATGGTAATTAACATGGAACATTAATTACCGAGTTAAGATTGTCGTGTTGGTCATAGATCATTGTAGCTCTACAAGTGAGTGACAACACGGGTATGCAAAAGAGGAAAATATTACTTTTGTATACTAAATAGACCTAATAAGTAAAATATTATAGAAATGTGTTTCTGTGTCATTAATATTTTACTGTGTCTTTGGTCCTTTAATATGAGACTTATATCTGATCACTTAAGGAATACTTAATTAGATCAGTGTCGTGAACTATCGATCAGTGTAGTGTAAAGGCATTGGTTGGTTAAGTATAACTTTCGTTGGAGAAGATAGTTAGTCAAAAGATTATTATTGCCCCTCTTAATTGAGTGATGATATAAGTGGGCACCTTGATAAAGCAAAGTTATAATGTGCACAATGTGATTTGAGTTAAGTCACATATTTATAACTAGCTTAAAGAGATCAAGAAATGAATACTAATACAAAGATGACATGATTGATCGTTTTATATTTAACCGCAAGTGCACGGCCGCGTTGAAGCGGTGACAAATACGGGTCGTCCACTGGGAGGTGTGTCGACACTTGGTTTGTGCGAAGGCGAGAGGTAAAGAAAGGGAAGAAAGGTTGGTTACACTAAACTACACTAAAACGCAAATGGAAATGGAAGAAAAGCAAGAAAACTAAACCCCAAAGGGGGTAGAGAAATAATGTGAACATAAAGAAGTGTGTGTGTGTTCATTAAGCTCCTCACAACATGTAGTGCATGAAATCATAAAACTACATCCAACTTTGCCTCCACATGAATTAAGATATGACTACATCATTAAAACATACAAGACAATAATTGGAATGAAGCTACATGAACTCAAGTATAAAGACTATACCCTACTATGCCTCTACATGAATTAAGATTTCACTACATCATTAAAACATACAAGACATTAGCTAAGGTAAAGGCAACAAGAGCACATACACTACAAATTGTGTTTCCAACATTAACTTCATCCATATCCTAACATTATCATTCCCCATAAAATAGGTCCACTAATCAAAGCATAAGCTAAGCTTCATTCAAGAGCATTAGCCTATCAAAGATAAGAGTGGAGACCCATTAGATGGTTATGGAAATCATATAAAGCTCAAGGGATAAAAATAACACACACTTAATACACTACATGATTATATCACATATTTCTCCACCCCCCAAATGGGGATGGAACTACTCACTACTCATTACACTACTGATTAGACTAAGTAAAGAAAATATTTAACTAAGATACTAAAATTACTAAACAAGAAATTAAACAAAGTAAATCAACCCACACAAAACAAACAACATAACAAAACAATATTAAAAGAAATAAATAAACTTTTATTAACAATGACTCACATTGAAGGTAGCATCCTTCTCCACCTTGAGTTATTGCTTCAAGGCTCACTCCTTAGTAGAGAGAATGCCACCAAACAATGGGTAATTACAATGGAAGGTGAAGAGTTCTATTTATAAGCATGGAAAAAGCTAATCGGGGACAATCCCCCGATGTGGGACTAAACCAATACTAAAAATAGCCTAAACGAACATTAATACAAGTCCAGGAGAAATTTCGACGGATCCTGAGCAATATGGACCGCCAATTAGCGGTCCAAGACCGCCAATTAGCGGTCCAAAATTGTCGGATCGTGTTGGAATTTGTTGTGGGCTTTGCTTTCTGGTATTGTTGGTCTTTGATGCGGTTACGCGACTTGTTGGAGCTCCGACCCGAATAGAATTGGTAAAATACTCCCCATGATGGTGTGAAGTATCCTGTTTTGCTCTTAGGTCCTTCTGTCTTACATTCAGGTCCTTCTCCTTTGCATCTTGGTCCCTAGATCTCACCATTCAGTCCTTTTTCCCAGCTTTTGGGTCCTTTCATGGCTCTTCTCTTCAAACCTCTTTATTCCTGAAAACTAAACATAAAACTCGTCACGTTATAAGATAGTTAGTCAAAAGATTATTATTGCCCCTCTTAATTGAGTGATGATATAAGTGGGCACCTTGATAAAGCAAAGTTATAATGTGCACAATGTGATTTGAGTTAAGTCACATATTTATAACTAGCTTAAAGAGATCAAGAAATGAATACTAATACAAAGATGACACAATACTACTTTGTGTGTATTCTTAATATCATGAGGCAAGGGACGGACACAAGTGGTGCACTCCATCACTAAATGGATCGGGTTTTGGTTCGAGTGGAATTAAGACATCTAACTAATTGGGAGCTATAATGTGTAGCTAGATACCGCTTATAGCTTGTGATATTAAGCTCTTAATATCACTACCAACTTAGTTTAGATCCTCCCATAGGTCACACCGTAAAAACCGTGAAACAAGAAGCTTGATTTTTGGTTTATATGATGTGTCGGGTTTCTCATAGAAAATATGACACATGTGGTGAACAAGTAAAATCAATTATGTTGTATATAAACATAATTAGAGTCATGATAAATTCATATGAGATGCATATATTATGGGGTGCAATAATTTATTGTTGCATAGGATAATACATTGCATAAGTTGTGAATTTTCTAAAACCCCCTTAAGTTTAAATTTTGTTGGAAATAAATCCAAAATTTGAAATAGGCAAAATCGGGTAGACGTTCGGTAATCCGTTATGGTTCAGTCGACCGAAGGATCTATGGATCGGTCAACCAAACGTGGAACGAATAATCGTAATTGATTGACCGAACTTGACCAAAGTGCCTGGAACTTTGGTACGGTGTACCGAACCAGAAACGGTCGACCGAACAATGTCAAGTTCCGATATTTTCGGTTAACCGAATAGCACTCGGTCTTGGACGAGAATTAGTCCGATCGGTTAAGGAGAATTTTTCTCCTTAAGATTCGGTCATCCGTCACGTACTCGGTTAAACGATCGTGACAAATTCGGTTAACCGAGTGGGACTCGGTAAACCGAACAGCGGTCTATTTTCTGCCTTTGATTATTAAGAGATTAATTTGATCGATGGTTGGATTAGCTCCAAATTTGGTCAAACGTTTTGTGGGTGCATATAATGCATTATGGAATTAGTTTGTGAGAGAAATTGTCATAAAACCGTGGCTTAAGAATAGCCATGATTAAGAGTAAGATTGGAACCTATAAATAGGTCCTTATTCTCCCTAATTGTGACACACAATTCAGAAATTATTTTCTCTCCTAATTCACTACTAAAACCCACGAAAATTCTCTTAGTTTTCTAAGTCTTTGGAAGGAGAAATCTCAGAGGCTAAGGAAGGGGTTTGTAGCTCGATTCTAAGCTTGTTTGGAGATCGATTGGCTAGCTCCTTTCTCTCCAACCTTGTTTAGGGTTTCGGTGAACACTCGGAGGCATCCGGCGCGGCGAGAAGCATCCCCAACGTCTCCGAATCTTCAAGAAGTTTTTGAGAACTTCTAGGTATGAATTTCGGAGCCCTTGTTTGTTTTAATAGAGTTTTGAAACTAGATGTTAAAACAAACCGATGCATGCATGAAATAAATCAAAGAAAATTGTAATTGATCCTTACTATACATAAAAATTTCGAAAATATATATGTATAATTAAACATGAAATCCTACAACTTCATGGTGAAGCGAGGGATTGTACTTGGACATGTGGTCTCAAGTAGGGGAACTGAGGTCGATCCTGCCAAAGTGGGTCTTATTGCTAATCTCCCACCGCCACGTAATGTGAAGGATATCCGCGCCTTTTTGAGGCATGCTGGATTCTATCGGCGGTTCATTCGGGATTTTAGCAAAATTGCTTGACCTCTCACCGCCTTGTTGGCTAAGGATGCCATTTTTGAGTTCACACCGGATTGCCACCATGCCTTTTTGACCTTGAAGAAAGAGTTGACTTCATCTCCCATTATTAAGGCACCGGTGTGGACTGAACCCTTTGGGTTAATGTGTGATGCATCTGTTTTCGCTGTGGGAGCAGTGCTTGGGAAACGATTGGACAAATTGCCTCATGTGATTTACTATGCCAGTAGAACACTCAATGATGCCCAATTGAACTACACTGTGATGAGAAGGAATTCTTAGCGATCATATTTGCTTTGGAGAAATTCCGGTGATTTGCTCCCACGTGATAATCTATTCTGATCACACAGCCATCAAGCACCTCATGGCGAAGAAAAATGCAAAATCCCGACTCTTGAGATGGATCTTGTTGTTACAAGAATTCGATCTCTAGATTCGAGACAAAAAAGGTCTGAAAATGTTGTAGCTGACCACCTGTCTCGTCTAGAGACGACCAACCCACAGGACCAAATTATTGATGACAAATTTCCTGACGAGCAGTTGTTCACGATCGAAGATAACCCTTGGTTTGTCGACATCGTGAACTACCTCGTGACCGAGCAACTTCCTGTGGGTTGGTCAAAATCTGACCAAACCAAATTTAGATCTTTTGTCAGATTCTTCTACTGGGACGACCCCTACCTATTCAAATACTGCTCTGACCAAATTTTCAGGCGGTGCGTCCCAGATAGCGAGTTCCAAAGTGTGCTCCACTTCTGCCACTCCAAGGCATGTGGAGGACACTTTGGAGCAAAGAAAACTGCCGCCAAGGTGCTCCAATCTGGATTCTACTGGCCCTCTCTTTTCAAGGATGCTTACGACTTTTGTAAGCAATGTGATAGGTGTCAGCGCCTTGGCAGGATTGGTCGACGTGACATGATGCCTTTGCAAAATGTCCTTGTTGTCGACATCTTCGATCTGTGGGGCATCAATTTCATGGGTCCTTTCCCGAACTCGTTCGGGAATGTTTACATTCTGGTGGCCGTTGACTATGTGTCTAAGTGGGTTGAGGCTATACCCACAAAGACCAATGACAACAAGGTGGTCACCAAATTCTTGAGGGACAATTTTGCACGATTTGGTACTCCTCGTACCATAATCAGCGATAAGGGTACTCACTTCTGTAATCGCTCCTTTGAAGCGCTTATGAGGAAATATTCGATCAACCACAAGGGTGCGACCCCATACCATCCGCAAACTAGTGGGCAGGTCGAAATCTCTAACCTCAATTAAAGCAAATTCTTGAGAAGACGGTTAGTTCCTCGAGGAAGGATTGATCAACTAAGTTGAATGACGCGTTGTGGGCCTTCCGCACCGCGTACAAGACCAATTTGGGTATGTTCCCATATCGGGTAGTGTACGGCAAGGCTTGCCACCTACCCGTCGAGCTTGAGCATCGTGATTTCTGGGCGATCAAGAACCTGAATATGGATCTTGATCAAGCTGGAGTATAACGTAAGCTCGACCTTGTGGAATTAGAAGAGCTACACAATGATGCGTACGGAAATGCCAAAATCCATAAGTCTCGAGCCAAGATGTTTCACGATCGCATGATTATGAGAAAGGTGTTTACGGCCGGGCAGAAGGTGTTGATCTACAATTCCCAGCTTCATTTGTTTGCGGGAAAGCTCCGCAGTCGCTGGTCTGGCCCGTTCATTGTCCAAACCGTCTATCCT
Organism: Triglochin maritima; assembly: GCA_963682175.1. Lineage (NCBI taxonomy): Eukaryota > Viridiplantae > Streptophyta > Magnoliopsida > Alismatales > Juncaginaceae > Triglochin > Triglochin maritima. Next base: position 12,275,229 of record OY821773.1, read on the forward strand.
CATGGAGCGGTTGACATCTTGAACCCAGGGAATGGGTACGTGTTCAAAGTTAATGGGCAATGCCTCAAACCCTATGATGCATTGCATACATTGCATCATATGTCTTTCATTTAGATTAATTTTATATCAATAAATGCTACTAAGGTATGTGTTTAGTCTTATTTACAGAATACAGGGACCTGAATGCAAATTACCCATATCCCGAGCATAAATGCGTGCAAGAGACTCATCCCTGTCATAAAGACCAAGTTCAAGATTATCGGGATTCAAATGAAAGTCCATCCAAGCATAAAAGCATTCAAAGATCTAATTACAAAAAAGGCCAATGACTAAAGCACAAAAGTAGCCAGGGACTTAATTGCAAAAAAGCCAAGGACCCGACTGCAAGGACCAAAATATTATTTTGGAGAAGTTCTAAAAAAATCAATTTGGATCTCCAAATATATAAAGAATTAATTCGGAGCTCAAAAGAAAGGAAAGAAATCATCTGGATGCGCGAAGGACATTTAAATCATACCATAAACACGCAGGAAAAATCCGGATCGCATCAGACACATTCTTGAGGCGAATCCGCCGCACATCACATGTAATGTGCGGCGGAAACGCCGCCCCCCTTTGGATCCGTGGCTTCGGATTTTTCCCAGTTGTGTCTCGCCACGTGTACTTTCCTATTGTATACCTAGGTCCCTTGTATCGGCTATAAATAGCCCTGAAACGATGTTGTAGAGGATGTTCTTATTTTTATTCCATAATTTAGTAATAAAGTTTTTTTGTTTTATCTTGTGTTTTTAGTTTCTTTTGTAATTTCTCTAGGACCCCTTCTCCTTCCCTCCATCCATGAGTTTCTAACTCTTTCCAAAGGGTAGGGGTGACGGATTTAGGGTGATGAGAAGAAGAATGAAGTTATTATTCTAATTTCGTGTTAGTATATTTTGATTAATTTAGTTTGTGTTAAATCATTTATCATGTAATGCTTTATATCTAATATGATTTATTATAAGTTTCTGATTTCTCTAAACAAAACCCGACATCTAAACCTCCACCCGCTGGACTCTCACCCTTCTTTGCTTTATTCTTAATTTGTTTTGTTGTTCTTGCTTTAGATAATTAAAAACCAAAAATCTCAAACCAAACTTACTATTGTTCTCTCTTTCTTCCCTTAATCGTAAAATCACAAAAATAACAATATCTCTCCCTCCTTGCGTTCGACCCGTACTTGCCACCGCTTCATCGCGGTCGTGCACTTGCGGTATAAATTTAATTCTCATCACCCTACTTGGAGGGGGCACCAGCCGAAGTCGAGGAGGTCATGTTCCTTCATGAACCTCCCTCACACTCAACCATTCATGCTCCTGCATGAGTGGTTGTGCTTTCAGGTTTGTTAAAAAAAGAAAAGAAAAAAAGAGAAGACTCCTTCAGTGAGCATTGTTTGTTGTAGGCCCCAACCCTTGAGTATTTGGGCCCCAATTCTTTCACGTATTTGTATCCCTTCCTTAGTATCTCACAGGTTTTGAGGGAATTCGAGTTTGTGTCCATCAACATAACCATGAACTTCCCTTTGTACTTCGCGTAAGTGAGATCTTTCATGTTTCATTGCATAATTCCATGTAGTATCTTGCTCGCATTCATTGAGGACAATGCATGAAGTAGGTGTGGGGGGTGTTTTACGTGTGTGCATAGTCAATTCTTTTCCTTTGATTTTATTTTCTTTTGTTTGCATTGTTAGGGTCATGTTAGTGTGCTGCATTTAATATCGATATATCTGTTTGCCATGATCCTTGGGTGACTTGTCTTCTTTTGCTTGCCTAGTGCTTCAAAATTTTCACATTTCTTTCAAAATCTTCATGTGTTTGCGAAAGAAAATGTTTTGTAGGTTTTGCGTGTGTTTAGCATGTGCAAAACCGTTGAGAGGCAAAGTAAAAAGAAGGCTCCCAAAATTGTCTTGAACTTGATACATTAGGATATCTAGTACAGTGGCTTTAGGATTTATCGAGTCGTTAGGATGCACCCCAGTTTTCCTTTGGGGGTGAGTAATCATAGGGTTTCAGTGCTCAAACATTTAATGAAGTCAACCCTTAACCTAGTGAGTCAATAATTCGTGTCTGTTAACTTAAGGAAGTTTGTTGCAGTCAAGGACCCTCTAAATCTTGTTGTGAGACATTAGTGTAGGGGTTTTGGTTCATGTGTAGATAAGAAATAAGTGAGTAGGTGTTCTCTCTTCTCGCACGACTCCTATCACTCAGGAAAGTAGGTCTGAGGGGACTTTGTGCCTGGTGCTTTCGAGTCATCTGACTTGGGATGCACTGATCGAACTCTCGTTACACGGGTGGTAGGGATTGCCCTATGTGAACATTTGGGGAAATGTGTACGTGATAGTGTAAGTCCTCATGGGCAATGATGCACGAAACCTGACCCTGGGAGAATGAAGCTCCAACTAATAAAAAGAAAAAGAAAAAAAGAGAGAAAAGAAACAAAAAGAAAAAAATGGTAATGCAAATACGAACCTTAATGGACTTTACACTTTGTAGCACTTGAGGATGTTGAGGTTGTCCATGTCTTTCACTTAATTCCTTATTTAACTTGCACGAATGGTTCTTTAGGCTAGGTGTGGACTGATCACCTATATAGAGTCGGCCCGTAGTATTACCGCGTCCATTGATCGACAAAATTTGTCCAACGAGTCGAGGTCTAGATTGAATAATGCGTCTTGTTCGGATTTTGTGGGTATATCCGCTGAAAACCCTCAGGAGACAACACTCCTCCTCCTTGGCAACAAGGAGGTTTAACGGCTTGTTGCACGTGCTAAGTGCAACCGTGATTCCTACGAAAATGAGTTAGGATTTCTTGTATTTCATTTGTTTTTCTCTTTCTTTGTTTTGCTCGGGACTAGCAAAAACTAAGGTGTGGGGATATTTGATTGACATTATTTCATGCTTATATTTGTACCTTATATCCATTATCTTACACCTAAGCAATGCTACATGACGAGTTTTATGTTTGAATTTCAGAAATAAAGAGGTTTGAAGAGAAGAGCCATGAAAGGACCCAAAAGCAGGAAAAAAAACTTAATTGTGAGACCTGGGCACCAAGATGCAAGGGAGAATGACCTGAACGTAAGACAGAAGGACCTAAGAGCAAAACATGAAACTCCACACCATCATGGGGAGTATTTTGTCAATTCGATTCGGGTCGGAGCTCCACTAAACAAAGTAGATGCATCCAAGACCAAGAAAACTCCAAGCAAAGCCCACAACCAAAACCAATCGGATCTGAAGTTTATAGGCCGCCAATTGGCAGTCTGAATCAGCCCAGATCCGCTAAGCTTTCTCCTGGACTTGTATTAATGTGTGTTTAGGCTATTTATGGTATTGGTTTAGTCCCACATCGGGGGATTGTCCCGGATTAGCTTTTTCCATGCTTGTAAATAGAACTCTTCACCTTCCATTGTATCCATCTCTCACTTTGGTGACCATCTTCCCTACTAAGAGTGAAGCCTTGAAGCAAAACTCTGGTGGAGGAAGGGTTGCTTGTAATTTGAGTAAGTTCATAACAGATGTTTTCATTAGCTTGTTAATTCTTGTTTAGTTAATTTCCTTTAATGTATTTGCTTTGGTGTTTGTTTTGTTTTATGCTTCTTTAATATTTCTTGCTTGATTAGTATAGTTTCATTTCAGTATTATGGTTCATTTTATTAGAGTAGTTAGTTTAAATATGTGTGAGTAGTTCCATCCCCTTTGGGGGTGGAGTAGATGTGTGTACATGATATGTAGATGATATTAATGCTTAATATGAATGTTTTGTGAGAGATATTAGTATGCTTGCTTGAATTATTAAGAACATTACTTGATGGTTTCTGCCATAGCTTAGGTACATTCCATGCTTGTCTAAGTGTCTTAATAACAACCTTGCACTGCTCATATTATTCACATAAGTTAGTGTTGTAAATGATAGGTTTTGCCATTAGGTACCTCTTATGCATTAACAAACACTAACTAACTTGAGCTTCTTGTATGAATTCCACACCACACTTATTTCATGTGCACACACAGACACTCCACCCCTTAGGGGTTTTCATTCCTGAGGTTTTATCTTCTTCATTAGTTGTTTAGCTTAGTTTTTTAGTGATTTCATTTCAGCTTTGTTAGTTTACTAGTTTAGATTAGTGTAGTGTAGTGTAATCCATCTTTCTCTCCTTCTTTTACCACTCGCCTTCGAACAAACCAATTGTCGACACACCTCCCAGTGGACGACCCGTATTTGCCACCGCTTCAACGCGGTCGTGCACTTGCGGTTAATATAAAACGATCAATCAGGCTTCTATGAAATACGACATTTATATTGCACTTCTGAAGGCCAAGGAAATCGACATCCTGACCCCGAACGATGAAATTAATCTAGAAAGGATCAGAGACGAAATCTTTACCTACAACTCTGTCGTTTTTATTTTCAGTTTATGACTTATCTTCCTTATTTTTTAGTTGTGATTTTTTTCCAGCTCAGGACTTATCTTCCCTATTTTAATTATCATTTTAGAATTTCAGTTGTTGTTATTTCAGTTTAATTGTTGTTTTCTACTTTAAATTTAGTACAATATTCCATATTTCATAGAAGTTGGTGTATTTCAGTATAATTTTCATACTTTAATTATAACTTTATCAAAATATAATAAACTCTAACCCTAATTATTATCAAAATATAAACTAAAACTACTTAAATCCTAACTATTTAATCAAAATATAAACCCCTAATATTACAACAAATAACAAACCATAACAAAACCCAAAAAATAAATAAAAACAAAAAAAACCCGGACCGACTGGGTCTTCAGCGACTCTGTCGTCGCTCGGGTTGCCGGACGACCCGGTCGTCCAGTGACCGACCGGGATGGGGTCGCCTCGCGCCCCCGATAAGGATGGTCTTAGAATAAGAGTTTGGTTTGGGTTTTCAAAAGATACATAGAGATTAGTTTTATGCGTGCAGATTGTAACATTAATACGGGTATGGTTAGGATTGTTTAGACCGACCAAAATATGAATGATCATATACACTATTTAGATAACAACTTGATTTTTTTGGTTGCATTTTTATGTTGTTGATAAATTAACCTTATTGTATTGTGAAAATAACGTACTTGAAAATCTATTCATATTTGTAAGTCATTTTTCATTGTTCAATAATGTAATAAAATAATTTTGAACGATATTTTTTTCTCTATACGTGATTTTGTATATGTTTTGGTTCGATTGTTTTTTTTTGTTCTCTATCTAGAAATGTTGCTATAATATAACAAATTGGTCATTATACAAATAAAATTTCACATTAGATATTAGAAGTGCACACGCAACCAGGGGCTGATCCAGGGAATTTTTACAGGGGGAAATTTTCCATGGTAGTTAAACTATATGATTAATAAACTCAAATGTTTAACATAAAAAATACACAAAAAGTCATTAGAAGATCATTAAGGCATTAAGCTCTTGTAATTGAGTATCAATCATTGCATGAAAAATGTAATTCTTGAAATAACAAAGATGTGTAATCGATCGATATCCATGTTTACTTCTGGTTGAACTTGTGAAGAAAGTTCCAATAAATATTTCCATCATAATATAAAAAAGTTAAACTGCATTATTATAAGATTTAGTGCAAGTGGAAGATGTGAAGTCCCAGATCTCAAACTCAATCTTCCATTAAAATGAATTCTAGTTTATCAGTAATGACATTACATTGATGAAAATAGTATAAACATAAAATTCCTTTTGAATTTTTTATATACTATTAAGACATTTGAAAAAAAAATTGAAAGCCCAAAATCAACACCCCAAATCACACAAACCCTCATCTTTTCCAACACAAAGGTAATAAATCTCTCTTGTATTTGGTTTGATTTAAGAATTTGTTTTGGTTTGGATTTGTGTTAATGAGAAGTTGGAGTTAGCTTAGCCAACAAGAATTTTGAGAGAAAGTGTTGGGAGATTGAAGTTCTGTGTCGTGGTTTCTAACGTGGTGGACAAAATCTTTGTTGGATTTTGCATGTTACTTTTATTTATGCTTCCTGAGAATTGGATTCTAAAAATAATTGTAAAAATGGATTGAAGAAATAGATTAGAAAATTATAGGTGGGAAAATTGTAGGTTTGTGTATTGTCTATTTTTGGTGTTTTGCCTAATTTTGTTATATTTGGATTGCATGATTAATTACTTGATGATTTTGGGGTGAAATTTAGCTTTCACCGTAGAAAGATATTTCAAAATGAAAGAAAATAACTCATTGAATCGTCTGAAACAATATTATTTGATAAAGTGAAAGAAAAAGAGTCAAATAGTTGTGTGAACCAAAATCCAGATGAGTACCCTTCGATAGGGAATGTTGTAATCAAGCTTTATATATTAATATATTTTTGTTGAATTTTATGATTATGTATTCTGAGTTAATGTTCATATTTCGAGACACACTTTGAAAATTCATGGGTTCGTCACTACATAAAACACCTAATATTTAATTTCTACATGTCGATTTGCTTCACAGGCAATTTTCATGGATTAATCATGAATATAATCATGAATTTTAAAACACCTTACATAGATCATAATCATGAATTTTTAAAGTAATTTACATGGATATATATTATATAAATATATTATAGAGTTTTTTTTCAAAATTTTAAGGGGCGCAATTACTCCCTCACAACGTGGGTCCGCCCCTGCACACAACCCATGGGTATGTGCCTAGTAAAAATGTACAAGAGTACTGTTTGTAGGGCATATTTCCACTTCATCAATAATAATGTGTATAATAAAATGCTAGAACTTCAAGTGGAATTGTTTTTAGTTTATCTACTCGACCATACCCATTTAAGTTCCAAATACGCAACGTGCCTATTAGAATTTGATACATATATATTTTTTGTTATTTCAAGATTAAGAATCTTTTAACTTTAATCTAGTTTCAAAGAACATTTTAACTACAATCTAGTTTCAAAGAACATTTTAACTACGGAAGAAGAGTTGAAAATGCAAAAGTGACATTACTAATGATCTACATGCGTATTTAGTTGTTACCATGCCTCCACGGGCTTCGACACTTGCCTTCGAAACGGGTGGTCTTGTTATAAAAAACTTGAGTGGTCTGATACTCCATAGTTAACTTACCTACGATTTTTCCTTGAAAAAATAAATAGCATAAACCGTCTGTATCGCTTACTCAATGAGTATGGTATACAAATATTTATTTCTTAATATTAACGTATATACTATATACCATATATATATATATAGATATTCATAATAACACTTACCTTTTCATCAAGTTCGATCAGTAATGACTATCTGTGCAATATTCATCATTAGATAAAGGTAGCTTTGTTGTTTCTTAATTTTGTTATTTAATTTCTGGGGATTAAGTTTTATTCCCTACTACATTTAGGTTTAATTGGAGTTTAATGTTGGGGTTTCGAATCCAATGATTCAATTAATGCATAATTGGTGGACTTCAAAAACAGTATTTGATCGATCGAATACATATATATGAACTTACATTCATCCATGAATAATGACTTCGCCATTATGTACGTCTTGACTGTAGAGTTCGTTAGAAATGTATGTTGAACTTGCTATCACCCTATGTCCACCAGAACTTATATTTCATCAGTTAGGGTGCAATGTTTTTGTTAGACAATATGATCTTCTAAATATGCTGTTATGTCACGTCTTTTATTGATCTTGTATTAGCTTTAACCCTAATCAGACAGATTATTTACTCTAAGCTTAGTTCTGAAAACAAAACTTTACTTCAGGTTCTTGTCATGATCCCTATCCAAGAAATTACTGATGTTAGATATGTTACTTATTAATTCTTAGTTATATAAATTTCTTGAAATATGATTGTGCTAAAATAATTTACAAAATTGTTTACTCTTCCAGATATATCTACATAGTGAATTCACTAATTACTATTTCGGTTTACGAGTTTGTGTAGTCCAGTCCACGGTTAACTTTGCAGAGAACCGTGGTAATGTAGTTAAGGGCATACTAATTAAACAAGATTCCAAGCCCGATGGTTATGGATCATTGTGAGATTACCTTCTTTCTCTTGAAAAAATACGTAAATTCATTGTGAGATTACGTCTACGGTCTACACCCAAAAAATATTTACTTTCAAACAAAAACAAAATTTATTTAGTTTCTAGTCCGTATCAAAGAGCAATCCATGTATCAACCAAGCAATTAGAGAAGTACATGTTTGCATGATAGAAACTGAATTCGAGTTTCTTACAACAACAAAAAAAGGAAACAAGATATTACAATATTGCACTACTTGAAAACCAAACCTTTGTCTCTCTGAGTCTCCATGTCATAAACTGAGATGTCACAAACCTTGAACATGGAACCACCAGAAAGGTCATCGAACCCGAAGTTGTGATCTTGGTCTTCCGGTGATAAGTTGAGAAATCCACTCATGTCCGCATTATCTCCTCCTACTTCATTGCCACCTTGTCCCTCATCCGACGCCACCTCGGTTTGTTCGTTCTCTTGCGCTGGACTTAAATTCTTCGTTAACGGGTCGATCTCTGGAGTTCTCTCTTTTTTCAGTGAATATATGTACTGTGTTTTGGACATGCAATAAGAATTAGGATTTGAATTGCTTAATGTAGGTAAGTTGGTTCTTGGATTGGGAGTCTTACAAGTTGCTTTCTCTTGTCTTGGTAAAGAGCAATGAAGTCTCCACATTTAAGACCATGATGCTTTATGAAGTCTCCTGAAATCCAACAACAACCAATTGTTTATAGGCAAGAAAGACATATATATATATATATATATATATATATATATATATATATATGTTTTGTGCTTCCTGGGGAAAATGTGCTTTCTTTACCTGTACTTTCTAATACGTACATTCTACTCTTGTTATTTGGCCAAAACCTACAAAATAGAGAGGATTTCAGTTGATATATATTAACTCAAAACCTATTTTTTAATTCAAGTATATAACTTTTGTGACTTTTGTGAAGAACCAAGAAATATAATGTAACAAGAAATAGAACCTGTCTTGAGTTTATGAGAAATATGAAAATTTAGAACTACCAAATCTCTATTTGCTTAGCTAAGTATGCAATTTTTTCTAATGTCGTAACTAATTTGTTAATGACTAGTACTTGATATATACACTTTTTGATAATTTTTTTATTACTACCCTCCATTATGATCAAAATTAACTCAAACGCCCTTAACTACAAAACACATCAATTTAGTTGCTCAAACTATTTAAAATTGCGTATTCATGAAAGAATATGAACTTTTTAAAGTGAATTTCCGTATACCCTTGCCAATTTTTTTGAAATAGTTTCATTACCGAAAAGGATCATTTTGAAAGTCATTACATTTTTTTCTTCCGTGTTGTCCTCTCTCAAGCGACTTTTCTTTCCTCTTATCAAATTATAGGTATAAGTTCTCTCAAGCTCATTAGAGAACCAGTAAATGAAGGATTAGGTTTTGGTTTTGGAAATAAAATTCCTATCAAAATTTGGGGGTTTAATGAGGATTTCGATTTAAATATCACCGTATCATATTTTGAAGTACAGATTGATCGGTTGCACATCAAGATACAAAATCGAACTTTCATAGCTAGGTACGTATGGATAAAAAAGATTCTTAACAAAATTATCATTAAAGGAACATCATCACTAATATTAAAGAAAGAACATGTATTTAACCTGTATCTCATTCTCCAAGGGGAAGAAGTATGGAGATCCAAGATGGTAAGTTGCATGCCCTCCTTCATTGACAAAAATGGTAGGTTGGCCTCTGACTCCCTCTGCATGCATGATTGTAAAATTTTAGGTCAGACAAAATGTAAGAGATTATCTTTGTCTTCTTATTGTACTTCAAGGGTGGATTTGACCAGAATAAAGAAATAAGAAGGGTCCCATTTTGAAAACATACTGTTATCATTCAATTAGATCAAGAAGAATTGGTTGGTACGCAGTCGAATAGTGATTAGTTAATGGTTCCAGGGTTCAATCAGAGTAACGAAGTTTCCAGGGTGTTTCTAGGATTAGAGGTACATGAAACAAAAAAAAATTCTATATTAGATATATTCCTTTTTTGCAAAGGAAAAATAATGGTTTGATCATTTTGTATTGAAAATTAAGTGCAAGGCTTTTGATTTTATTTATATTTAAGAATAAATAAAATGCATGTTAAATCACATCTACAGATATCAGATGTAAAGTCTCACTATATCCTATTGAAAGTTCTTTCTTAGCTGACGAAAGTGACAGAAAAATATACCTTCGGAAGTACAATCCTTCCAATGTTGTTCACGTCACTATTCCTCAACTCCTTCTGAAGCACAAAACTCAGACCCTATTCTCAAAACAATTAATGAGAATGATCAAAGTGATTCCGAATCTAAATAAATGTACACTTCTAATCCCCTAAAGATATTTGTATTCTTCTAAAAAGTGCATATTTCTGCATTATGTTTACATGATGTTTTGAAAAAACAAAAAAATCACCTATTAAAAACCCAACTATATATTACCTCAAGAGGAGGGAATACACTGAAATCTTGAGTGGTGTAAGGACAATACTGCAAAGATGGTAATAACGAACCAAACTGACATGGAACATTATGATCTTGAGGAGGAGGAGAAGCACTAGTTTGGTCACAACTTGGTTCATTTCCACTACTTGTAACATATGGAGGAACACAACAAGAGTATGGTTGTACTTCAGACCAACTCATTGGGCAAGGACAGTTTTGGTCAACAAACATGTCATTTCCAGGGGATCCATTTTCCATGGTGCAAACCATTTTTGTGTCACTTCCCTTTGTAGTTGAAGATGAAGTAGCAAAAGGGCTGGAAATGGAAGAGTAGTTGTTATAGTGGGAATTGGGATGGAGGGAATAGGAAGGGTCTTGAAGTGAGAAGTCCACGTTATGCATGGGGAGTTGGTATGGTAGAGGTGGAAGATCAGCAAAGGGGTCATCCATGGATTAAGTACTAGGGCTAGTTTATGAAACAGTAAAAGTGGAGGCTGGTCGCGGGGAGGTTATAAGAAGACAAGATGAAAGTCTCCCAATCCAAGTGGAATTTCACTTCTATATTTTTTGTTTTTGTTCAAAACTTTTGCATTGTGACCAATACCTTCTTATCCGTGAAATTTAGTTTCTCAACCACTTGCTTTATGACTCAAGCACCTAGTTTCGAGAAAAAGTAGATACAATGCTCTTAAATTACTAAAGACAATGCTCTTAAATATTATTGCTTTAAAAAACTGAACTGCTATTCGTCGCCGTAAAACTACTTAAATCGCCCGTAAGATTACCATTTTGTCCTTCTGCCCTTTCTACTAATATAACTCCTCATTTCACTATTTTAACACAACTTTCTCTTCATATCACACTTTTATTCACCAAATAAAATGTCTCGGAGGCCAGGGAAAGAGCCAGCGGAGACCCCTGACTACTCACATCTGGTAAATTACCTTGTTCATTTCAATTAATTTAAAAAAAAATGAGTCGGGCGGTCGCGGGAGGTGCCCGACCCAACGATCGGGAGAGTCTTTCGACGACGAGGATGATTCAGATGAGCTGAGGAGTCACGACGACATTGACGATGGGGGCCGATACGACTTGGGGCCACAGGAGGAGGCGGTACATCAGGCCGGTCGAGGACGGGGGCGACACGGTGGTCCTTCATCTGAGTGGGTCATTAGGAAGGATCGAGGTGGCCGGTTTGTGACCGGTGATTCGAGTTCGTGCACTGCAGACGCCCGAGCTCAGAAGAAGAAGAGGGGTGATGACGAGTCTTGGATCGTCACGGATATTATTCCCGGTGGTCCTGTAGATGGCAGCGTCATTCCGAGTTTCAGAGGCTACGTCGCCAGACGCATCTGGGATGGCGAGGAGCGGAAGGTTTTGAAGTGCCATAATCGGCACAGAGCCTGTACGACATTGCTGGCATGGCACTCAGTGATGACTGAGGATATGACGGCGACCGTGGTTGACAGTGGATTGGGTCACTTGCCGTACAACATGTTTTCCTGCATCGACATACCGTTGATTTCGGCATTCGTGGATCGGTGGCAGCCTGACACCAACACTTTCCACTTGCCGTTCGGAGAGATGACGATCATGTTGCATGACGTCTTTCAGATTCTTCACATTCCTGTTGAGGGTCCCATGGTCAGTGCGCAGGCGCCGACATCTGAGCTGAAGTTATATGTATCTGAGTTGCTGGGTGTCAGCCTGGAGGGTCTTGGGCGGGATAGCTCATTTTGGAGTGGCGGTGGTATTAGTATCGACGCTGTGGACGAGTGTTGCAGACGGGGGCGACCACCACGGACTGAGGATACGCAGATGACTGCTTATTTCTTCTTACTGCTAGGCTGCGTATTGTTTGTCGACAAGAGCGGTTCCAGACTGAGACCACACGACTTATTGGAGGCGAGGGACCCAGATACCATTGTTGATTACTCATGGGGGTCGGCGACGTTGACATATCTGTATCGCCAGCTGGGCATATCTAGTCGTGCTGATTGTAGTCAGATTACGAGTTGTCTTACACTGCTGCAGGCTTGGATATATGAGTATTTTCCTACTTTCCGCCCACATCGTGAGCGGAAGATTGTTGAGCGTGGCCATCCTCGTTCGCGTATGTGGGCTGTCCGGGCGGAGGATAAGAGCGAGAGTCGACTTCTTTCTATTCGTAGACGGCTAGATCAGATGACTGCATCGCAGGTATATAATGTATATATCATTCACGTTTATTTAAATTTAACTTTATTATTATTAACGTATAAACATTTAGGTGGAGTGGTTACCGTATGGTCCCGAGCCTGCTGTAGCTGTGCCGAGGACTACATTTATGGGCGTTATTCGTTATAGGGATATCACAGAGCCTTATTTACCTGATCGCGTGTTACGTCAGTTAGGTTACGTTCAGGTGATCCCGGTTGACATCCCGACGCCCGACCATGCAGTACGGTCTGCGACTGCGACGATGTACGACGTCAGGCACAGCGTTTCGTCTGCGGAATCGGTTTGGAGGACATTTCCGAGAGTAGGACGACTACACCTGGCCGATCTGAGTCGTAGCCGCGACCCCTCCACCTGTGCTCTAGATTATTTGCAGTGGTTCGGTAGGTGCTCACATCCACTGCTCGTACGCGGTATCATTCCGAGACCGGAGAGACCACTGGATAGGACATGTGCCGATGCGGTAAGTTTATCTAATTTTATATTTAATTGTAAAGTATATTTTGTTATTGTACGCTAATTTCTATTTTACATACAGTGGATTAGTAGGGCGATACGTTGTACGCAGCCGTTCTTGCGAGAGAGAGAGACGTCATGCCGAGTGAGGCGACGAGACTTGCATGTACAGATTGAGATCGCCTGATCGATGATTGGAACAGCCAGTTGGGCATTTCGGACCATGATTCAGATGCTGAGCTGTAGTTGTCTTGCTTTTACTTTCGTTTTGTTGCACTGTTAGTAGATTTGTTGGTATATGCTTATGTTTATTTGTGTACTCTTATTATTTATTTCTGACGAACATATCTTCTACATATTTCTTTGACTATCGTATTTTTTAATATTTATTTTTCACGAAAAGATTTTCAACTTATTTCTTTAGATATGAAATAATATTTAAATTTAAAATACGGTAAAAAAAATAACACGATATAAGTAGAAATACACGATATATTATACATTACAAAACATTACAAATTATAATCAACGTAACCGGTTCCAATACTCCATCCTACTTTGGTACTGATCCTCCCATCCAACAACACTCTCATCTCGCATTTGATACCATAAGGTCGCTATAGGAGGTACTGGGAAATCATCAAGTAATTCCAAACGAATAAAATGAGCGTAACTCCCTAAATGAGCAATGACCAACTCTCTGACAGGCCTCGTCATGGTAGAGGGATACTCCCAGGGTAGAACAATAAGACACGGGAACAACGAACCATCCGTTCCTACTGCGAAATACATGACCGAACACTTGTAAAAATTCGCAATAGGAAACAAGTCGGACCAAACCTCCATATAATGATCCTCGCCACAACCTCCCCCGCCCCAATCAATTCGTTGACGAGCCTCTCTCACATGGCCGAAATAGACTGTCTCATAAATAGGATGTGCACCTATCTCATTAGAAATCGCACGACGGACGTACGACCAGTTCTCCTGACCACCATGAAAGACATCGGCAACACATCGAAATCCACAGTTGCCATCAGCACGTACGTCATTCCACCTTTGCAGAAATCGCAAAATGATTCCTGGCAGTCTATCATTATATGGGAAGTTGTCCACGTCAACCCGTCCGGACACTGTAAGATAGGTAAATAACAATTCATTAAAACAACAAAATAGGAGATAATATATTCAACCCCATTTAGATTACTAATATATATTAAATAACATAACAACAAAGATATCGACATACCAGAAGATCCTGTGCCCGTATTCAAGGACGATCGAGACGAATTAGACCGACGACCCCTGCTCCCACTACTGGCAGACCGACCACGACCCCTGCTCCCACTACTGCCAGACCGACCACGACCTCGCTCAGCATACTCGAAGGCACTCGGGTCCCGACGTGTCGACTTTCCCCTAGGTCGACCTCGTACCTTAGTATTTTCTTCGGGTTCTCCATAGTTCGACTGATCGGGGTGTAACTGTTCGTATAAAATACGAGAGGCACTACGAAATACTGCAGGATCGCTCTACGAGATCTCATCCACTAGCTTCCGAAAATGCTCGCTGTCTTGTGCTGACTGATCAACAAACTCTGACATCTGGACTCCTTCTCCGATAACAAGTGTTTTCCAGAATGGATGAATCTGCTCTAAATAAATTCCATCACCTGACGCGAAACACTCGTACATGGTACAGGCACAAGGAATCCCATGTGTTGTCAGGAAAGCACACCCACAACGATATTCAATTTCATCACTTAAGTCCTGCATTCTCTTCAACTCCTGAGTCATTAACGACAAGCAGTGATGCGAAACTCGGCCATTTATATGCTGAAACAGAGGACCTATGTACTGTGCCAAATTTCGACGTCTCGAATCTTCAAGAAAGTTCCGAATATTCGTCAGCTGCATTTCAATAGTCGAGTTCATGCGGTCGAAAAGAGTGTCGAGAGCGGCAGTCGATGTAGTGATCCACTCTTTCAGAGCCGAATGTGCACTTTCCACCCTGCAGTTCGTAGTGTTGCCGAAATGAAGAACTTGATTCGTCCAATTCAACACGAATTTTTCCTTATGCACCAACCACGTGTCTTCCACATACTTCGTCAGCACTGGCCAGGACTTGAAAGAATCTTTCAGATTACGGACTGCTCTATCATAATCCGTCTGTGAATCAGAAATCATGACTTTCCTCCACCTTCCACGCCTGAAAATCTCTGCAGACTGCTTGTCCTTGCCGAATACGTGGTATGCGTAGTTGTACACGTCTTTGTTGATATGGCAGGTGCATAGTAAATGAGCTGACTCAGGAAAAACCTCTGCCACTGGTCGCATCAGACCCATCTCCCGGTCCGTAATTATTGCTGTCGGGCTAACAATATCCAATAACAGATCTCGCAACCTCTCCAACACCCACCGGTAACTAGACTCGGTCTCATCCTGCAAAATCGCATATTCGACGAGGAAATTCATATTTGTTGGAGTAACCCCAACCATCTCAAACAAAGGCATCTTGTACTTGTTCGTCTTATACGTCGAATCCATACAGATCACGAATGGGTATGTACGCAACAACTGAACTGAAGTCGGATGTGCCAAAAATGCGTGAGTCAAGACATTAGTTTCTTCATCTGCCACAATCCAATGCAAATACTTATGCTGCACTGCCTCTCTGAGAAACTGCTGCGCGGGATTCCTGTCTTCAGATTTCGTCCTCCTCATGTACTCTCTGAAGTTGTAAATGTGCCTTTGATTAGGATTATCGTCCGGAAATTTCTTCTTTACCGCCAACAAAATGTTACGGGGCCTTGCTTGTGCCTCTGTCATATCCCGAACAATTTGCTTTGCCCCAGCACTAAGTCCGCTGACCTGTCGGTGACCCTCTGAATAAACTGCCAATGGGTGGTTGTGCTGCCCAAACATGCTACTAGAAACAATAACTCGTATTCTTTCCACCACGTCGATTGTATAACCATAACACAGATCACGATCTTGTCGTTCCACCACTTTTACCAAAAACCGACAACCGCAACCTTTTCTTTTCGTATTCTTTCGCAGTGCAATACTCGTATCACGAGAACTCATCTCACGTCTGCGATCACATCTGAGGTAACAATCCATCCGGTTATCTGCTTTCGGTTTGTATGATGATATAACCAAAAAAAATCCGGCTCCTATTGCAACTTGTTTCGCCCATTTACAACCTTCCTCGATTGTTGTAAATATTTCTTTACTGTCAAAAAGCTCACTGTAATCAACTCCATCGTCTCCTATGGACGGCTCCACAAAGGTGGAGGCGTCTGTCTAAACCGCCTCCACCTATGTGGAGGCATGTTAGGCAGACGCCTCCACCTTGGTGGAGGCGATTTAGCCAGACGCCCGAGTCGTGAAAAAAATTCCGCCCCAGTTACCTCGTCGGATTCAGGTGCTTCGCCAGACATTTTCGTGGTGTTGGTACTAGGAATGTGAGTAAAACTGAGTCAAACACCTTATTTAAAGACACGGGACGAAATCGGTATTAATTGATTTGTTAAGGGCAAAAAGGTCATTTTGGGGGCGATTTAAGTAGTTTTCCGGGGACGAATAGTAGTTCCCTAAAAAAAGGCTTAAGTATATTCTTTGTCATGGGCTCTTTTCAGAAATGCGGGAGGATGCGAGGCAGATGCTGGTGTGATGCACATCGCATATGAACGATACAGGGTCCTCGATATGGTATGCATTGTTGCCAGCATATGCGGATACGACCGAATCTACTGCACATGCGTCACATTTCAAATATGCCTATATTTTGTCGTGTTTTGTTTAATATTGAATTATTAACGTTAAGAATTATTCAAAAATTTATCTAAATTTTTAGTTACATATATATAATTTATAATTAATATATGTATATTATATTATTTAATTATTAAATCGTAAACCGCATACGCATCACATCCGCATCCCGTATATGCAAGATGTGGCCTCGCTGCATCCAATATGCATCTCATATTTCTGAACCTTGATCACGAGGGAATCATGATTACACAGTTGTCCATCTTATCCTGCCTTGTATAGCCTGCATTGTCCATCTTCTATTTAGGCTAATGTAGTTTATTATCAGATCTACAATTCCATCACGCTAATCTTAATTAACACCATGATAAATAAGTTAGTTAATTGTTTAAGATTTCATTAGAATATGCACAAAGTCGAGATGTATGTGGTAGGACGCGTAGCCTAATACTGGACAACATGATAACTTCACAAAACCTTAATTGCTTCACTCTAGGGTTGTAGCTTTCTAGGGTTAGGCTTCAAATCCTAGCTACCAACCCAATTAGGGTTTCCCACCCTTATCCTTCGTCAGTCGAGAGACATTTGGATTTTGGATTTGTGCTTATTTTGCAAGAGAACAGAATGTCGATATATTGAAGAAGAAGAAGAAGAAGAAGAAGAAGAAGAAGATCAACGACTCTTTAAGACAACTAGTTTGATTTGTTTCCAGTGTGTAAAGGTTGGTCTACAAAATATATATGCCCTCCGTATTTGTTTTTAACAATGTTGGTATCATAGTCCTTTCAGTTTACTTTCAGTAACATATTTTCTACTTACAAAATCTATTTTTTATATATTTGGATACGGAAAGAGATTCACGTATGTCACTTTTGCATGCATATAATTATTTTTGAGTTAGAAAATGTCAATATGAATAATGACGTAGAGATTTTGCTGATAAAATATTATTTAGATTACATGTTGAGACGGTTTTATTCTTGACGTGCATGTCATATTGGTGCAAGATTTATTGCATGTTGGATAAAACGTTTGTCGATTAGCATGTTTAAAAAATAAGTTTTTTGGGTTGTTTTTGTCCTGATAGATGGACCATAGTAGGTCAAACTGGTCCATCAATCGCTACTGTTGTCGGACAATGGCTTGGGGCGGTACCTGGTGTTGAAATCACTCGACCGATGTGGTTTGTTCACAAATTTCGTCGCACAACTTGATATATACTACCTCGCACAATTAGTGTTTGGAGCTGGAAATGGTTTTAGAAACATAAGTGAAGGCATTTTATTATAATTTTGTTCATTTTCTTGAAACTTCGATATGTTTAAGATCACAACTCTTTCTTATTTATAGACGGCGAGAAGGATAAGTTATAAATGCGATATGTTTAAGATCGTAGAGTGTGACGTTGATTGAGATTTAAATGTTTGGATCTATTCCTTTTAATGTGTGTTCTGGATTGATTCAAATTTATCAATGAAAGCCTAAACCTTTCAATTTAATTGTATGACTGAGATATTAGCTTATGATTTAAGTTTAATTTTGAATCTGTAACGTACCCGAAAACAGCGGAAAATTTAAACAATAACAAAGACCGTCAACGGTCAACACAGGGCACGTCACGGGAAAACAAACCAACATATATAAAAAATATAAGATACAAACCCACGTGGAAGTCAAACTATATAAATGAGTCAACTGTAATTACAACAAAAGTGAATATACATGTAATCACTACCTCAAACAAAAGAAGATATAAAAGAGAACACGATCTGATCCCGGGGGCACCGTCCTCGGTCACCACCTGACTCTAAACCTGCTCGCTACCTGAAATGGAAACAAACAAACATGCCTGAGGTCCCTGAAGGAACCCCGTATACCAAGCCTCCTAAAATATAAAAAGGAATTAAAGACAATGCAATGCTATGCACATGATCATCCACCTCGGGCCCACAATAATGCCCTCACCGCCTCCGCGGCACTGAACCACTCCTGTCACTAGGGTCAAGTCAGTCCACCGCTGCCTCACAAGGGTCAGTCAACACCACTGCTCCCCAAAACTGCAGGAAGGAACCCCCGGTACACGCCGCCACTCCAGGAGTGAGTCAGCCCGCCGAATACACAACTCGGGTCAGATGACAGCCGTTGCTCCCCCAAGAGCCGCCAGACGCGCACCCTGCCGGAACATCCTCGGCCTACCGCTAAACCCTCGCAAACTGCCCAAGGTTTACGGCACACATCCCTCACACCCCGCTCGGTAAGAGAGGCAACAGTAATACAATAATACGCCTTCGTCGAAGGTGAAATCCGTCGCTCTCAAAGCCGGTAATCAACCGTCGCCTCGGAGCCGGTAGTCGACCTATACTCAACGGATCGCGTGTGGATAAATCCACCAACCTGCGGCAGATCGGTCGACCGCTAAAAGCACACCGGTCGATCGGTCCTCCACACAGTACACAGTACTGTACAAACAAGTCTACCGGTCGAACCACGCCAACCGAATTACCGACCAATCGGTCGAACAAAAGTCATCTAGCGGTCGACCGTTTGGATGGTCTACCTATACAAATTTATATAATATATATATCCGATCGGTCGAACCAAGGGGTCGTTCAACCGATAACAGGACTTCTCAGTATCTTGCCCAAGTGACATTCGGTCGACCGGAACTGCTATACAGTTCGACCGAAACATCACAGGCACTCTACTGCTTAATTAAAATGCTCAGTCGGTCGACCGAAAGTTAAAGAGCAGTCGACTATTTTGATGGTCAAAGCTCCCAACCGACTTAGCATTGAATGGATCGGTCGAACAAGGTTAAGGGCGTTCAACCGTTTAATAAGTCAAAACCCCCAACCGACCCATTCTCATTGTTATTCGGTCGACCGGCTAAGTGGTCTCGTTCGACCGATAACAGCATAACCCCTTTTTCCCGCACAAATCTGGCATAACGGTCGACCGTCCTAAGACATCGTTCGACCGTTCGCGGGTAAACATCAATATAATAATAGGATCGGTCGACTGCCCACAGGCACCGGTCGACCAATCGTCGTCTTCAACCTCTGAATTGGTTGAAATCCGACGGGGAATTCGACACCAACGTCGATCCCCAACACTCACAAGGCATAAGTGAGTTATATTGAAGATTTGGCATACCTTTTTGACGGTTGTGAAAGCATCCCAAGCTTGAGTCACTTCACTCCTCTTCTTCTTCCTTCTTCTCCTCTTCTTCTTCACCTTCTTCTTCTTCTACGAATTCACCTCCTTCGCGCTCTGGATAGGGTTTAGGTGAAGAAAAAACGCCAACCCTAAACTCCTTCACAACTTCTCCTTAAATAGGCAAACCAACCTACACCTCAACCAGTCCAAACCCACCAATTCTCTCTCCTCTCACATTCCAACACCTCATGCTTCACTGTTCCAAGATTAGATTAGTGTTAATTAGGTTTAGGTTTTGTTAATTAAGGTGTTTTAGATTAGGTTATTACAATCTACCCTCCTTAAAAGAATTTCGTCCGCGAAATTCGAAACAACAGACTTACCGGAACAACTCTGGATACTGCCTCCTGACATCCTCCTCAATCTCTCAGGTAGCCTCTCTGACACTGTGATGCTGCCACCTGACCTTCACCATCGGAATCGATCTCCTCCTGAGCTGATGTACCATCTGATCCACAATCTCAACTGGTCTCTCATCTAATGACAAATCCTGCTGGGTCTCTGGTACTGCTATCTCTATCACATGAGCTGGATCGGCCACGTACTTCCTCAGCATAGAAACATGGAAGACGTTGTGAAGTCCTACGAACTGTGGTGGTAGTGCAATCCTATATGCCACCTCACCGACCCGATCCAATATCTCAAAAGGTCCGACATACCCGAATCTCATCACCCCTCTAGAAGGCGAGATCTTCAGGAAGACATGATCTCCTACCTCAAAAGTCAGTTCACGCCTCCGCGTATCAGCATAACTCTTCTGTCTGCTCTGCGCCGTAGCTAGTCGTCTCTGAATCACGTCAACCTTCTCTGAATACAACTGGATAATGTCAGGTCCAACTAGCTGTCTCTCGCCCACATCACTCCAGCATACCGGCGATCTACACGGTCTCCCGTATAATGCCTCATATGGTGTCATCCCAATACTCGAGTGGTAGCTGTTGTTGTAGGCGAACTCGATCAACGACAAATGCTCGTCCCAATGCCCGGCCCAGTCAAGTGTACACGCTCTCAGCATGTCCTCCAATGTATGTATCGTCCGCTCTGACTGGCCATCTGTCTGTGGGTGGAAAGTTGTGCTAAACTTCAGACGTGTCCCCAGTGCTCTATGTAGACTCTCCCAAAATCTCGAAGTGAATCTGGGATCTCTGTCCGAAATGATACTGACTGGTACGTCATGAAGTCTGACAATCTCATCAATATATAACTTAGCTAAACCCTCCAGAGCAAGAGTGGTCTTAATAGCTAAGAAATGCGCCGACTTGGTCAGTCGATCGACTATAACCCAAATCGCATCGTGGAATATCCGTGTCTTTGGTAGCCCCGTAACAAAATCCATCGTCACGTGCTTCCACTTCCACTCGGGCAACTCAATCCTCTGCATCTGCCCTGCTGGTCTCTGGTGCTCGATCTTCACCTGCTGACAGACCAAACACCTCGACACGAAGTCTGCAACGTCCTTCTTCATACCTCGCCACCAGAAGTTCCGCTGCAGATCTTTGTACATCTTAGTGCTCCCTGGATGAATGGAATATCTCGATCTGTGTGCCTCCTCCATGATATTTTGTCTCAGGTCCTCTGTCTTCGGCACCCAGATACGATCTCTGAATCTCAGACCTCCATCCACTCCAACTCTGAAGTCTGACCCATCTCTGGCAGCTAACTGTAACAAACTGCTCAACTCCTCATCTGTAGTCTGAGCATGAATCACTGCTGATACTGTTTGAGGCTCTACTCTCAATCCTGTAATCACTGCACCCTCAGAGCTATCTGCAAATGGTCTCCACTCTGCTAAAGACTCCAATAGTCGCCACTCCTGAATGCATAGGCCTGCTACTGATACCTCCACCTTCCGGCTCAAAGCGTCTGCAACTGTGTTCGCTTTCCCCGGATGGTAAGAGATAGTGAAGTCATAGTCCTTAATGAACTCAAGCCATCTGCGTTGCCTCATGTTCAGCTCCTTCTGCGAGAACAGGTACTTCAGACTCTGATGATCTGTAAACACCTCGAACTGCTCGCCATAAAGGTAGTGTCTCCAGGTCTTCAGTGCGTGAACCACTGCTGCTAACTCCAAATCATGTGTCGGGTAATTCCTCTCATGGACCTTCAGCTGTCTGGATGCGTACGCGATCACCCTCCCGTGCTGCATAAGTACACATCCTAAGCCAACACCTGAAGCGTCACTATAAATCACGAATCCACCCGTGCCACCCGGCAATGACAAAACTGGTGCTGTGGTCAACAATCTCTTCAGCTCCTGAAAGCTGTCCTCGCACTTCTGTGACCAAACAAAAGTGACTCCCTTCTGCGTCAGAGCCGTCAGTGGTGCTGCCAATCTCGAGAAGTCTTTGATGAAGCGACGGTAATAACCCGTCAGTCCAACAAAGCTCCTAATCTCCGTCACGCTCGTAGGGGTCCTCCACTCTGTCACTGCCTCTACCTTCGCCGGATCCACTGATATCCCCTCTGCCGATACAATGTGTCCGAGAAATGCCACTCTGTCCAACCAAAACTCGCACTTTGAGAACTTAGCATATAACTGCTGAGCCCTCAAGATGCTGAGTACAATCCTCAGATGCTCTCTGTGCTGCTCCACATCTGGTGAATAGATCAAAATGTCATCCACGAAGACAATCACAAATATATCAATATATTGCCTGAATGTCCGGTGCATCAGATCCATGAACGCTGCCGGAGCATTCGTCAATCCAAATGGCATCACCAAGAACTCATAGTGTCCATATCTCGTCCTGAAGGTTGTCTTCTGGATGTCCTCATCTCGAATCCTCAACTGGTGATATCCTGAACGCAGGTCAATCTTCGAGAAAACCTTCGCTGACTGCAGCTGGTCATAGAGGTCCTCGATCCTAGGTAAGGGATACCTATCTTCACCGTCACCTGGTTCAGCATCCTGTAGTCTATGCACATCCTCAAGGATCCGTCCTTCTTTTTCACAAACAAAACTGGTGCACCCCAAGGCGAGACACTCGGCCTGATAAATCCAGAGTCCATCAACTCCTGCAACTGCTTCTTCAACTCTGTCAACTCAGCAGGTGCCATCCGGTATGGAGCCTTCGACTGTGGTGTAGTGCCAGCTACCAACTCTATGCCGAACTCCAACTCCCGGTGTGGTGGTAAACCTGGAATCTCCGCTGGAAAAACATCAGCGAACTCCTGCACCACCTCAATGTCCTCTATCCTCTGAGACTCTGCCTCCGCAACCACAAGTGTCGCTAAAAATGTTGTACAACCCTGCTGCAACAGCCTCTGAGCTCTCACGGCAGATACAATAATGCGACCCCCTCTGTTTCTGATCCCTCTGATCAGAATATCAGGCAAACCCTTCCTCGGGATCAAAATCTTCTTCTCACGGCACAAGACTCGAACATCATATTGGGACAGCCAATCCATCCCAAGTATGACATCAAAGTCCTCCATCGGTAGCAAGACCAGGTCTGCCGGAAACTCCTGATCTCCCGAAACAACCGTGGCGCCGGGGACAAATCTCCCTACAGTGCCCACCAGACCCAGGGGTGTGTTGACCTCCAAAGTGGCAGTCAACATCGCAAGGGTACGACCCAACACTCCCGCAAATCGCTCTGAGATGAACGAGTGTGTCGCGCCACAATCAAAGAGCACCCTAGCTACTGAACCAGCGACAAGAAGTGTACCTTCCACAACAGTGCCTCCATCATGAGCCTCCTCTGCCTGGATGGTGTAAACTCTGCCGGTGCGCTGTCCCTGCTGTGGTCTAAAAGGTGGTCTACCTCCGCCTCCACCTCTGCCGGGTGCTGGTAACCCCGGTGGTCTGCTCGGTCCAGCTCCTCGGCTCGGACAGCTCCTAATAAAGTGGCCGAGCTGGCCACACCCATGACATGCTCCGGGGGTGAAGCACGGCCCAGAGTGAAACCTCCCACAACTACCACAAGGCTCAGGTCGTGGTACTGCAACTCCTGCTCCCTCGAACCGGGGCCTCTTGCCCGGATTCCCTCCAGTCTGACCTACCCGATGGCCTCCTCTCATCCTGGTAGTTCTCTCTGTAGTCACGATCGAGAACAGTAGCACTCTTCACTGCATCGGCTAATGTGCTCGGCATATGTGTCAGCACCTTCGTCCTCAACTGCTTCCGGAGCCCTCGGACAAACTTCCCAGCTCTCTGCTCCTGTGTGATGTACATCTCGGGACAGTAACGCTCTAGGGCGTTGAACTTCCCGATGTAGCCTGCCAGGGTCATGTCTCCCTGCTGAAGACTCAGAAACTCCTCCCTCTTCTCGTCCTGCACATGCTGCGGAAAATACTGCTCGTTGAACTCGCCAACGAACTCCTCCCAGGCTATATCGTCTCTGTCCGCAAACACCGCTAAAAGCACACCGGTCGACCGGTCCCCCACACAGTACACAATACTGTACAAACAAGTCTACCGGTCGAACCACGCCAACCGAATTACCGACCAATCGGTCGAACAAAAGTCATCTAGCGGTCGACCGTTTGGATGGTCTACGCTATACAAATTTATATAATATATATATCCGATCGATCGAACCAAGGGGTCGTTCAACCGATAACAGGACTTCTCAGTATCTTGCCCAAGTGACATTCGGTCGACCGGAACTGCTATACAGTTCGACCGAAACATCACAGGCACTCTACTGCTTAATTAAAATGCTCAGTCGGTCGACCGAAAGTTAAAGAGCGGTCGACCGTTTTGATGGTCAAAGCTCCCAACCGACTTAGCATCGAATGGATCGGTCGAACAAGGTTAAGGGCGTTCAACCGTTTAATAAGTCAAAACCCCCAACCGACCCATTCTCATTGTTATTCGGTCGACCGGCTAAGTGGTCTCGTTCGACCGATAACAGCATAACCCCTTTTTCCCGTACAAATCTGGCATAACGGTCGACCGTCCTAAGACATCGTTCGACCGTTCGCGGGTAAACATCAATATAATAATAGGATCGGTCGACTGCCCACAGGCACCGGTCGACCGATCGTCGTCTTCAACCTCTGAATTGGTTGAAATCCGACGGGGAATTCGACACCAATGTCGATTCCCAACACTCACAAGGCATAAGTGAGTTATATTGAAGATTTGGCATACCTTTTTGACGGTTGTAGAAGCCTCCAAAGCTTGAGTCACTTCACTCCTCTTCTTCTTCCTTCTTCTCCTCTTCTTCTTCTTCTTCTTCACCTTCTTCTTCTTCTCCGAATTCACCTCCTTCACGCTCTGGATAGGGTTTAGGTGAAGAAAAAACGCCAACCCTAAACTCCTTCACAACTTCTCCTTAAATAGGCAAACCAACCTACACCTCAACCAATCCAAACCCACCAATTCTCTCTCCTCTCACATTCCAACACCTCATGCTTCACTGTTCCAAGATTAGATTAGTGTTAATTAGGTTTAGGTTTTGTTAATTAAGGTGTTTTAGATTAGGTTATTACAGAATCATTGAGTCAACAATTGCAGTTTAATTGTATTCTATCTTTTCACTTGACACTTTGGGTCTCTGATTTTTAAAACGTAGTAATTTTGCCTCTATCATTTCAGGCGTTGCCCTTTTGCACTCTTAAACTTAAAACGTAGTAGTTACCTTCACTGGATGGTACTTTGATCTCTTATGTTAAGTTTTAATCCAAATAATGACCAAATCATCATCAACCTAAAATTTAAATTTAACAAAAAGAATCAAAAACATTAAAAATAACTCCAACGCTATGCCATCTATTTTTTGAAATAAAGTTTTCTAATGTTCTTTTTGAAAAAGTTTGATATTAACTTCGTCTTTGGGGTTGTGGGCGACCAAAAGTCTCATTATTTTTTTGGTGAGAAGCTAGTAGCCTAGTAATGGTCAAAGAGTCAATGTTATGATAGTTTCTCCTTTGAACGGAGTAGCTCCAGAACGTGACAAGATGAGAAATATGAAAGCTAGATTTTAGTAAACTTGATTTATATTTTCTTCTTTGAACTAAAATATTACACCATTTATATAGGAATATATTGAATCTAAGATAGAAATAACTAAGAAAGGAAAATAAGGAAACTATCTAATGAACATCTTTATATATTGATGTCAACATATCAATTTAAATTTAAATGCAATCAGGAAATAAATCAACTATGGATTGTAGAGAACATTGTATAGCTTGATTGTATATTGCATAGTCTATCAGTAGATTAGGAAATAATCGTATCATCACTCCTGTCCTCCAAATGAACCTTGTCCTCAAGGTTCTAGGTAGTCATGATCAAGGTTCAGAAATGCGAGATGCGGATGCAATGCGGCGAGGCACCGCATCCGACATAAGTGGTATGCGGATGCGATGCGGTGCATATGCGGTTTGCGATTTAATAATTAAATAATATAATATAAATATATTAATTATAAATTATAAATTATATACATGTAATTAAAATTTTACGTAATTTTTTGAATAATTTCTAAGATCAATAATTTAAAATTAAACAAATAAGAGTAAAACACCCAAGAAAACCCAAAAACACCCAAAACCCCCCTAAAAGTGGGTGTTCTGAAATGCGGCCGCATCGGTCTACATATCTGGGTCACGATGTAGGCCACATCCAGAGGGCCACATCGGGGAGATGCAATGCGCCTCTCCCCCACATCGTGACAGCATTTTAGAATAGAGGTCATGATCAATGCTAGAAAATACATGACAATCCGGTGGCTCTTTATCTTTAGCTAAATCGAGGAGGATGTCCACGAGAAGTATATGAAATTTTGGTTGGCAGCGGTGGTGGCGAAAGAACTTTTCGTCGTAATTGAAAAAAAGTCCCTTCTGATGACGTTCTTGCATTTCAGGAGAAGTCAGGTGACGTATAGGAAACCGAGGGTGGACGCATTGTTGGTGACAGTGGTAGGAGTGATCGTTGGTGGTGACAATAGTATTGGCGGATGGGTATTGGAGAAGGCTGGGCAGTATGGCCGTTGGAGATCGAGGAGCCCTCTTGGAGTTTGGGAAGACCCATGGAGAGAGAGAGAGAGAGAGAGAGAGAGAGAGAGGAAGGTTGAAGTGTTTGCACTTCTAGTTGGATGGAAGGTGTGAGACCTGACACATAGAAATTGAGCATGAATGACTAGTTGAGGTTGGTGGTATAGTTGGCCAATGTTTCAAACTCCGTCATATAAGCAAGAACTGTAGTTGTTTATGTAAGCTTGGATAATCAGGAAAACTACTAGGTATAACGTCGACATGTCATGTTGGGTATTTAAAACTGGACGTTAAACTAACTTCTCACGTCGGTAGAGCCAAAATCGACGTGGCATATATATATGTCACATCAGTTTTGGCTCAACCGACATGAGAAGTAGATATAGCATGTTGGTTGAGCCAAAACCGACGTGATATATATATTTGTCACGTCGTTTTTGGCTTACCCGACGTGATGTCCAATGCCATGTCACGTCGGTTTGATAAAACCAACGTGTGTTTTTTTTAATTTTTTAAACAACATAAGTAAATATATCACGTTGGTTGTGTGAGAACAGACGTGTTTTAGAAGGCAATTCACGTCGGATTTGGAGAAACCGACGTGATAAAGGGCATGTACCACATCGAATTTTCTTAAAACCGACGTGTTTGCTCTCTCTCTCTCCCTCTCCATATGTATGTATATATATATATATATATATATATATATATATATATATATATACACACACACACACTCCTCCACACTTTGTTTGCTTAACCCTAGACAAAACTTTGTTTTCTCCACCCGAACGAAACCTCGCGCCCCTCACCCAATGCAACAACACCCCCAACCTCCGACAAATCCGACCCCCACCTGCCTCGACTAACGCACCGCCTCCGACCTTCAACCCCACCCACCCCGACCCAACGCACCGCCGCCCGACCACCAACCACAACTCCTCCAGCAACCTCCGATCCAACCCAAGAGTACTCCGCTCCGAACTCGACTCACGCCACCGTCGATCCAACACCACCACCGACCCATGCCACTGCCGGACGACGCAACGTTCACCCCGACCCACGCCATTGTTGGCAAGTATCCTTCTACTTAAGGTCCAAAAAAGTCATCCACTCTTGCATTCCCAATATTTTCATCACCAAATATCTCAACACTATAGCACTTGAGCTTAAGATATTCACCATCACTTGACTTCCCGATTCCAAATAATACTGATTACGAAATGGTAGCAACCTAGGTTATGACCTATATATCCATCATCCTTACCTACTTATTTAAATGATTACTTAAGTGATCAATATATAGTTGTGTTAAAATAACTACTTAAATGAATGGTTGTTTAGAAGTTTTTAGTATATATAGTTGTGGCTTGTTTGTGTTTTTTTCCACAGGAATTTTTTTTATTAATATGAAATTTAAGGGGAGATTCTGCCGAAATTTTGAAAAATCCTATATATTGGGTTCATTTTGTATTACGATTGTTTGTGTTATTGTGCAGATTGAATGTTAAAATGAATTGTGATTGTGATTTAATGACTTGAGTGCCGACAATTATATTACATTGAGTATGTGATGCGCTTGTGAATGTGATGTGATTGTGATTGTGTTCAGTGTAGGGACAAATCAGTAGATTTATAACAAATAATTTTCTTCTTCTTCTGAATAGACATATATCACGTCGGTTCGACGGAAACTGACGTG
This sequence comes from Triglochin maritima, assembly GCA_963682175.1. NCBI lineage: Eukaryota > Viridiplantae > Streptophyta > Magnoliopsida > Alismatales > Juncaginaceae > Triglochin > Triglochin maritima. The sequence continues at coordinate 12,304,089 of OY821773.1, forward strand.
ATATATAGTATATCATGTCGGTTCTCCAAGGAACCGACGTGATATACATGGTATATCTGTGGGGATCGTATGGGGCCCTCTAGTGATCGTAATTAACTAAAGTGCGGAATTAAGACTTAATTACGAAACTAACAACTAATCATGCAAGGGTTAGATGAGAGTTAGAGAACTTGCAAACCACGTTGTAGTCGACGCCCGATGTAACGAGGTTCGACACCCTCCCCGGGTCCTAGTCCTCACTCACAAGCCCCGCTCGTCCCTCGAGCCAAGCTTGTTGTTTCCACTATCTGATCTCCGTTACCGGGCCGAGATTAACGCCTTTACAAACAACGAGCCTCGCGAACACCCTCGCCTCGCCCGTGTCTCCTCTCACAACCCGAGAGGGAGCTTCCTCGAAGCTATTACAACTCTTATGATTTGGATGAAAGAATGAATCACACTTCTTGCTAATGACACTCTAACTTTGAGCACACTTGGATTATGATATGGATCTAGGAATACAAGTGGTGAAGTTTTGGCTTGAGTGTATAGGATTTGAACTTTGAAGGTTTGGGAAAGATAGCACAAGGATACTTGATGTTTGGAGAGTGTAGTACTTGTGTTGTGCTTCTAATGAGGTCCTTATATAGGCTTCAAAGCTCTTAGAGTCGTTGGGGAGTGGGTGAGAAAGTTGACCCATGAAATGTGATGATGTGACAAAAGTTCAGGCAGAATTTGCACGCTCCTCGGTAGACAGTTAACCCAACGGATTACCGAAGATGGTCATTTCGGTTTACCGAATCCTATTCGGTTAACCGCTCACTCAACTCTAGTAGCTCTCTAACTAGCAACCCTAATACAATTCGGTTTACCGAAACCTATTCGGTTAACCGTTCCAAACTGGACAGTAAGATTGGTAGGGTTCTGTTAAAGTTAGGTTCGGTTGACCGTCTACACTTCGGTATACCGAAGTTAGTGCGGGTTTTGCGCTGACAATGCGTGGGAAATTGTTTTACCAATAACGGTCAAGTTAAATAGTCGTTGGACTCCTAAAGCAATATGATTCGGTCGACCGAATGAAGTTCAGTGTACCGAATATGGATAAGTCAATTGGGCTTTAGGTCAAGATTTAAATACGACCGTTGGAGCAAAGTCCAAAACCGGTCCAGGCTAATTCGGTCTACCGAAGGTGGTTATTCCAGGGAACACCTAAAGGATTCTACACGGTTGACCGCAAGGTGTTCGGTGGACCGAACTCTACATGATTCGGTTTACCGAGAGGGGTTCGGTTAACCGTGGGGATACGGGACAGAATCCTAATGTGCTCAAGTTTACATTAATCCTTAGAACTCAAATTATACTAAGTTACATATTGGTCCAAAGCTTGATTACATGTCTTGAGTCTTTATCTTCTTGTCACAAAGCTCCTTAGCTTGATTCTTCATCAACCTATTAAGAATATCGCAAATACACGAATATATATGCAATGCATGTATTCATGTTTGCTTACTTTGATTGTCTAGGTTGATTGATTAAATATAGATTAAGATTAGTTTACTTAAACATCAAAACTAAATAAAGATTAAGGCTAAAAATCCAACAATATCACCTCAGTTTTCAACGACCAACGTGATATACTTGGAGAACCGACGTGATATACCCCATATTTATCTTGGTATATCACGTTGGTTTTCAATGACCGACGTGATATACTTGGTATATCACGTCGGTTCTCCAAGGAACGGATGTGATATACCCCGCATTTATGTGATAAATATGTGATATCCAATTACGCATGCATGATAGGGATGCCAGGAAAGGATCTATTGAAAGAGAAAATAAGAATAGATTGATACAAGCTCAAAATGGACTTTATGGTTACTATATTGTAGTATTGGAATAGCCAAAACTTGAGATGTTAGCTAAAACTTTGCCTAGAGTTTGATTGGGAACGGAATTGTTTAGGGGTTTGAATTAACCACGACTCAAACTCAACTTCTAGGTATTCTACTCCGTATGTTGGGATAGTAGGAACATAACTAATTGGATAAGCAGAGAAAAACGTAGGACTAGTTTTAGCGATGAGTTTGTGGTTGGGAAAGTGTAGAATGACACGGAGAGGAGAGATAAAATAACTGAAACAAATTAATTTAGGAGAGAAAAGAGAGAGAGAGAGAGAGAGAGAGAGGATTTTGAACTTTTGATAAACAAATAAGTAAATAACCAACATGGAAATAACATAAACCAAGGAAGTATTAAGTATTAACTGAAACAAATGAGAGAGGAGAGAAAGGATTTTGATATAAACAAACCACCAATGACCAATTTAGAAATGACATAAATCAACCTCTGGGTTGCACACATGCTGCCACATTGGATTCAGAAGTTAAAACTAGCTTCTATACCCGTTTTGATAAAGAATGTACAATGTATTACTGTAAGTGTGAAGAAACATGAGATGGATCACAATGATCTGGAGGAGAAGAAGCACTTGTGTCTTGGTGTTCTTGTATATCTCAGGCAGCTAATTGGGCAAGACCTACTACGGTCTGCTTGGTCAATGAAAGTGTCATTGCCAAGGATGTCCATTGATTGGTTCGTGAAAGCCGGAGATATATAATATTTTATTATTATTTCACAATTTGCTTAAAACCTTGTCTCTGAGATTGTTATCTGAAGGTTGTGTTTTTATTGTATGATTAGTGTAGATTGATTTGGTGTAGAATAAGTATAGAATGGGTTCAAATGAAAATTTCACAATCACTTTTGCATGCATTAAGAAATACAATCATGCACTACACAACAACCAATACATTGGAAAATAACTTCTCTTCACTCCTTTAATTGTTTTAAAAGCTATATTTTAATATTTGAATTGGTTTTTGACTTTGAAAATTCACGACTAGCTTGAAAACTCATCGGAGTTGTAGATTTTGACTTCCAAATTACATCTACATCACATTTATTTATATCTATGGTAGCTTTCCATGGTTGTTTTAATATATTTTTCACTGAAAATTCATTTGTTGAAATTTTACGAAAAGTAAATATATTTGAAGTACATATCAAGAGTTGTATTCATAAACCACAACAAGTTTTTGGTTGAAAATAGTGTTCATAGGACATTATGGTATTCATCCTTAATTTGTGTTATATGGGAAAAAATGTATCATGAAAGTTCATAGTTTGAAAAGCGAATGAGACTTGTAAAATTTCAAATTATGAAATGAAAATATATAGTTGTCTTGTTTGATGATATTTGTATGAACTCTGAAATTCATGAAATGAAAGTTCAGTTTGTGAAAACGCAAAGACATGATTTGGAACATAATGTTATATCTTTTCTATGCATGGGGTGTTGTACAAATGCATGGATGTAACATTTGTTACTTTTCTTAACAATTGAGGAGCAAGTGGAAAATTGGTTGGAAATGGAACAAAAGTTGTAGGAAAAAGGGATGGTTGTAGGAAAAGGGATGAAGTTAAGAGCAAGAATATCTTTAAGTGAAAAACCCACCTTATGCATGGGGCATGAGATGGTAGAGGCGGAAGATCAACAAACAAAGTCGCCCATGGATTACGTGCTAAGGGTAATCAATGAATAGAACAATAGAAGTGGAGGGTGGTCATGGGCGTATAGGAAGAGCCGAAGAGGAGGGGTGGAATACCAATCCAAGTTGAGAAAGATTGCATTAATTTTTCGGTTTCAACACCTTTCATTAATTTTGCCTTTTTTTAAAAAAGAGATCTGTAAATATAATCGTTTGTGAGATTTTTTTTGTTTGACCACCTTCTTTTCTAAAATTTTATCTACTCTATTCTACTTAATTTTAAATTTCAAACATGTAAATGTTTATGTTGAGATTAGAATCTTGGTCTTGACTATCCCAAACTAAGGATCTCCTAATTGAGCTAGCTCTAGATGGTTTTGTTTGTCCACTTCTTTTGTGATTCAATGACATATAGGCCGGGGCGGATCCAGGAATTTTCAAGTTGGGGGGGGGGGGTCGCTCATCTATATCCGGATGGTCTATATTTGATCCATATTTTTATCTGTTTTGAGCAGATATGGATACAATTTTTTGGTGTACATATATGATCCCTATACCTATTTGAATTTATAAATGAATATGGATATGAATATATTCATATCCATATCGTATCTGTATCGTTTGCACCTTAGTTACAACATATTTATACAAGTCAAAATAAAAATTACATAAGTTGGAAATCAAAATTGGAAAAATTGAAGTAGAATGACTTACACAAATCAAAATTCAATTCCTAATATGTTTCTTTATTTGTCCAGTAGTTGATTAGTAGCATATCATGCATCATATTCATACTATATATTCTTTATTTTACCCCAATATTGTGCTACTTGAGTTGTTATTTGAAGTGTTTCAGGAGTTAGGTAATAAAGAAGAGGAAGTGAGCAAAAAAGATCTAAATGTAACAAGTATGGATTGATTTGGAAGATTTTGGACTTGTTTGTAACACTGACTGGATTTTAATCCACCACTGGCGGCTCTGGTGCATGGTTTTTGAAATCTATTTCACGTGTAGCTTCGGTTTCCTATTCCTAGTTGTTTACTGTCACGGTTGATGTCATGCATGCTCTGCTTTAGTGTTAATAATTAATTTGGCTTGCATGACCCTTTCTTAAGACAACTTGGACCTTCAAACTCAAAGCAATAGATTATACTAATTGACATCTAGGTCATGCATCATGTGTAGACCTTTTACGCATTTGTCTTTTCTTTTCTTTACATTCTTGTTGTCGACTGCCGACGTGAGGTACGTGCACCCATTCTCTCATTCATGCATAGTTAAAGCATGCATTAGTTAGTACGGTGCATTGGAACAAGAGTGATGTGAGCATTTGTTTGGAGAGTTGATTGCTAGATTAAGACTCAAAACACTACTATGGAGGGGTTGTCCCATAAAAGATAAGGTGGGGGATTTCATCTCCCATTCCTTTGCCCCAAAAATCACACTCAAGTAAATCCTTAATCTTAAGTCAAGTAGACATGGGCCACTAGGACTCGGGCGCATTAGGAGAGTGATCTGGTCACGACGGTCATATCCTGATCGGCGTTGCCCACTTTGTCGATGGTAGGAGAGATGATTGACATCATATCATGCATATATTCGTGTCTTATATCCTTTATTTTGAATCTAAGCAATGCTATGTAATGAGTTTTATCTTTAAGTTGCAGGAATAAATAAGTTTAAGAAGAAGAGACACAAAAAGGACCAAAACGTGAGAAAAAGGACTGATCGGTGAGACTTATGGACCGATCTGCAAAAGAGAATGACATGGATGCAAGCCAAAAGGACCAATTAGAAAATCGAGAAACTTCATACCATCATGAGTGTAGGATTTTGGTTCCCATGTATGTATATATTTTAAAAAAAATGAATACAAACATACAAGATCGATTTCATATTTTCATTGATTCTACATACATGTATTGGTTTATTCTAATATCATGCATTCCTACACATATTAAAATAAACAAAGGAAATATGATCATACCCAAAGGTTCTCTAAAACCTTTCAGAAGATCCAGAGTTTTGTTGCTCATCGAATCGCCCGCCGATTCGCCTCCAGGTGTTCACCAAACTCTAAACAAGATTAGAGAGAAAGGAGCTAACCAATCAATCTCTAATTAAGCTTAGAATCTATCTAATAACTCATATTTAAGCTCCTGAGATTTCTATCTCCAAAACTTAAAACTATTAAGAGATTTTCGTGGAGATTAAGGGAGAGATTAATGAAAGAGAGAATTTTTGAATTAACATAAACAAGTAGGATGATGAGTCCTTTTATAGGCTCCCAAAATATCCTTATCAAAAACTATTCTTTAGTCATGATCTCTTGTTTATTCTCTCCTAAAATTAATCTCAAATTGCCACATAAGCATCCTAAAAAACGTTTGATCAAATCTGGAATTAATCCAACCCATGATCTAATTATTCTAATAATAATTCACGTAAAAATTGTGTTGTTCGGTTGATCGAGAATTCTTCTCGGTTAACCGAACCATTCGGTTTTAACACATGTTTGGTGAACCGTGAGCTAGACGATCAACCGAATATTCATGAGAAAAATTCTCTGGAAAAATTCAGGCGATCCACGTTTTGCTCCGGTCGACCGTTGACCCACCAAAATTTCTCCTGGCGAATCTTCATCGGACGACCATGTCACCTTCGCTCTACCAAAAATATCTCAAAATATCTCCAGGATATTTTCTCTCGGTTGACCGTTCACGCTCGGTTGACCGAACCCAATTGTCCAGGCACTCCAGACAATTTCGGTCAATCAATTGTGTTTACCCGTTCCCCGTTCGATTGAACCCATTCCGAAGACACCTCAGACGACTGAACCCTAAACGGTTTACCGGGTTTGACTCTGATTTTTCCTTTGTGAAATTTTGGATTTATTTCCAATAAAATTTGATCTTTTGGGGTTTTTAGCAAATTGATATTTTATGTAATATATTATCCTATATAATATTAAATTATTACACCCCATAATATATACACCTCATATGAATTTGTTATGATTCTAATTATTTCAATTCTCATGACATATTGATTTTATTCATTCACCACATGTGTCTCTTTTTCACATGAAACTCGACACATCATATGAACTCAAAATCAAGCTTCTTGTTTCCCAGTTTTGTGGTGTGACCTATTGGAGGATCTAAGCCAAATTGGCAGCGATATTAAACACTTAATATCTCTAACTACAAGCGGTATCTAGCTACACGTTATAGTTACCCAATTAGCATAGATGTCTTTGTTCTACTCGAACTAAAACACGATCCATTTAGTGATGTAAGTGCACCACTTGTGTCCGTCCCTTGCCTTATGATATTAAGAATATATACAAAGTAAAAATGTGTCACCTTTGTATTATATTCATTTCTTGATCTTTTTAAGCTAATTATAACTATGTAACTTAACTCAAGTTACATTGTGCACATTATAATTTTGCTTTATCAATGGGCCCACTAATATCATCACTCAATTAAGAGGGGCAATGATAATCATTTGATTAGCTATCTTTTCCAGCACAAGTTATGTTCAACCAACTATTGCCTTTATCAGTATACTCATTGATAGCTTTTGACAATAATCAAATTAAGCACTTCTTGAGTGAAAAGATATAAGTCTCATATCTTAGGATCGAAGACACAGTAAAACATTAATGACACGAAACACAATTCCATAATGTTTTACTTGTTAGGTCTATTCAATATATAAAAGTAATATTTTCCTCTTTTATATACTCGTGTCGTCAATTATTTGTAGAGCTACAACAATCGATGACCAACACAACAATCTTATATCGGTGATTAATGTTCTATGTTAATTACCATGATTGTGAATAACTTTTGATTTATGTAAACCATTATCTTTCAGAGCTTTACAGTTAAGGACCAAGCGCCTCTTCCTTAACACTTCCAAAAGACGAATATCATAATCAAGGAAAAAATATTTGCACATCCAATTCATAATAATTGACATATAAAAGTAAAACTTTTATAACACATTCCTTTCAATGAGGAGTATTTTGGCAATTAGATTCAGGTCCAGACTTGTATGACCGGATATGGTGCACCCCACATGCCTAATTACAACACTAAAGATGGCTGCAAAATTTGGACTGGATTTGACCAATTAAGACCGCAATTGGCGGTCCAACCCGGTTAGGATCCGATCTAAATTGTCCCGGTTAATTGTTAGGTCGTTTATAGATATCTTTAGTAGGTGTCATTAGTCCCACATCGGGGGATTGTCCACGGTTATCTTTTTTCATGCCTATAAATATAACTTTTCTTCCTCCTTTGTAATTACTCATTGCTTGGTGGTCATTCGCTCTACTTAGAGTAAGCCTTTGAACAAAACTCAAGTGGAGAAGAATGCTACTTGTAATGTGAGTCATGTAAATAAAATAATTCTTCATATTTTGTTTTAATGTTGTGTTTTTTAATGCTTTCATGTTTAGCTTAGTTTATTTTATTTATCTTAGTATAATTAGTAGAATATCTTTTTTCCTTAATACAATTGTTAGTTTAATGAACAGTGAGTAGTTTCATCCCCTTGGGGGTGGAGATGATGTACATTTATATTTTGAGGTTTTGAATGATTGACGAATTTAGATTGTGTAGTCTTGAATGTTTGTATGTTCATCGGGTTTGTTCTATTCATCTACTTGTTGGAGGATTTTTTATGGATTTTTCTATAAGATTTAGATACTTCCCATACTTGGTGTCCTCGTGTTTATTGGCTGAAATTTCTGTTTAATATGCTATATTTTAGTCATGTGTTTGTATTAACGTTTAATTGCTTGATTGATTGAAGAAACTTTGTTTTGATGAGTTTTGCCATAAATTTCAGACACCTTCCATGCTTAGCTTTGTTCTTCACATGAGTTCCTGGTTTGTGATGAGTTTTTCCATAATTTCAGACACTTCTCATGCTGAGCCTCATCTTATGATAATCAAGTAGTCATTGCTAATATGGTGTGTGAATGGATTGATAGATATTGCCAAATCTTTAGACACTTTCTATGCATAAAGACACACACATGACACACATACACTTACATGCTTACATGAGTCATTCATCACTTCTCTCACCTCATATGTGTTCACACTCCACCCCTTAGGGGTTCATCCATATTTTGTTCCCTATCGTTTGCTGCATTTATTTAGTTTTCATTTGCATCATAATCTATTTTCTTTTGCATTTTAGTGCAATTGCCTTTTTACTAGTAGCATAATAATCTTTTCTTCCACCGTTATTTCCCACTTGATTTCCGAAGAACCAGAGCCAACACACCTCTTTGTGGATCGACCAGTACTTATCACCGCTTCATCACGGTCGTGCACTTGCGGTTAAACTTAATTTCAATCAAGTTTTTGGCGTCGTTGCTGGGGAGGTGCTCTGTCCAAACTCTGGTTCGGACGATTCAAGTGGATTTAATTTTTTGTTTTTAGTTTTGGTTTGTTTCAGGAATTCTAAGGATCAAGGGAGGCATCTGGAGAAATTGGAGGAAGAAACACATCAGAGTGACCGCCAATCAGCAGTCAGGGACCGTCAACTGGCGGTTTGGTGAGCTTCATTTGCTTCCTAATTTCTTTGGTCTGTTGTACTTTCAATATATTGGTCTGGGAGCTCAATTTGGCATGTTATGACCTGTAGTTTGCTCCCAGATCAATCAATAAACCAATCAATCTCCCTTTTAATCGACTTAGACCTTAAAACTCAAAGAAAAAGATTAGATTGATTGTCATCTAGGTCATTCATCATTTGTAGACCTTTAACGCACTCGTCTTTTATTTTGTTTCACATTTTTGTTGTTGATTGCTGGCGAGAGGTACGTGCACCATTTCTCTCATTCATGCATGGTTAAAGCATGCATTAGTTAGTAAGGTGCATTGTAACAAGAGTGAGGTGAGTGTTTGTTTGGAGAGTTGATTGCTAGATTAAGACTCAAAACACTACTATGGAGGGGTTGTCCCATAAGGTGGATGATTTCATCACCCTTTCCTTTGCCCTAAAAATCACTTCTAATCAAAATCCTTAATCTAAAATCACATAGACATTGGCCACTAGAACTCGGGCGCATTAGGAAAGTGATCCGGTCACGACCGTCATAGCCTGATCGGCGTTGCCCACTTTGTCGATAGTAGGATAGGCGAGATCTGCGGATCTTGGCTTACTTGCTGGGCTTTGTGGTCTTCGTCGTAGAGAGGTGAGGCGTGTTGAGGCCATGTGACATCGCAGTTGTTGGCTTTTTGGACTTAATCTATGTTTTGATGATTTAATCAACCTAATCTTAATTGTAATCATGTAGAGTAGCACACATATTGCATTGCATATATATTGCTATGTGCTAACTTCTACAGGTGATCAAGACTCAAGAAAGAAATGATTCAAGCCAAGACATGTAATCAAGCTCTATTGAAGACATGTAATTTGCATTTTTTTGAGTCTTAGGAACATTGTGTAAATTGAGCATACTTGATCTAAAACCTACTAAAACACACACTAGGTTCTTTATAGAAGTCACACACAAAATTTCATATAATTTGGACTTCAATAGATCACCCAAACTTAGACCGGAAAACACCAAACCTTAACTTGAATTGTCTGCCCACATTCGGTCGACCGAAACAGACCGTTTGGTCGATCAAGTGATCATATATCCTGTTAGTATTTTACTGCCCATATTCGGTCGACCGTCCAGACCTTTTCGGCAGACTGAGTAACAACATATTTCCGACCGTTTGTTTTGTCGTATATACCCAACGGTCGTATTCGTATTATCTCCATAGAACCCAAATAAATTTAGTGTATATGTCGACCGAGGACCTTGTTCGGTCGACCAAACTTAAGAAGATTTGACAAACCAAAACTTCATGTTTCTTTTCGGTCAATCGTGAACCTTGTTTCGGTCGACCAAATTTAATCTTTTTTGTCAATCTAGAAGAGTCTGTTAGTTTTCGGTCGACCGAACTTATCTCGGTGTTCGACCGATAACTTAAGTGTACCTAGAACATAGCCTTTGACGGTCGACTGAACTGAGTTCATATTTGCCAAACGGTCGACCGTTCAACCCGATCCGGTCGACCGAACTTACTCAATTTTGGGTCCTGCAGTTTTCTATTTTGTGTATCTTACACAACTCTTACCCAACTTAACCTCAATGGCTATAATACCTTAGGAGCTTATAAATAGGTGTTCCCTTGACACAATTAGACAGCTCTTACACTTCCTATTGTCATATACACCTAAGAGAAACCCCAAGTCTCCCATTCCCCAAATCCTACTCTCCAAGCTTAAACTTCAACATCTTAGCATCAATTCCACATCCGAAGCTAAGTGTGCTCAAGTTAGAGAGTGTGTTCCACTCAAGATCTTTGTTGTAAAGAAGCAAGGACTTGGGGGAAAGCCTGAAGTGTTCCTCTCGGATTGTAAGAGAAGAAAGTCAAACTCAAGAGGGTGTTCGTGGAGCTTGTTTTGTAAAAGGCTTAATCTCGGCCCAGAACGAGGTTGATAGTGAAGACGCGAGCGGAGCTCGAGGGAGATCTAGCGGAGCTTGCAAGAGAGGAAGTAGGCGGGAGGCCGAACCTCTATAAAATCCGGTGTCATCATTGTGGTTTGCCTTACTTGCTTGTTTTTTGTTTAAATTCCGCTGCACATTATTTGATTAATTAAACAAGTAGGTAATTATTTTAAAAGTGATTAGAATTAGAGACCCTCACGATCCTACAGTAGTTAGGCGCCGTCTAGGTGTAAGGACCTATAGTGACCTTAGGCTGCTTTAGTCGTGTTTGTTAGATTAGGCTTCTACCTTTGCCCACTACCCGCCTAGATCTAGGGATTCCTCTCTTCTCATCTAAGTCTTCTCCTCCTCTATATTCTACGAGTAATCTCCTCCTCTGATTACACCTTCTCTTGTGTGTGTTTTTAGAGTTGAGTGTTTTATGCGAGGTTGGGCTTATTCTGGTGAGAGTTCTCGACTTGAGAGAGTGTGTTTTTTTCTGAGATGGATGGGCTAGGTGTTCATTCATCTCCGCCTCGAGCTCCTTTGGAGCGTGAAGCCGAGTCGTCTCATGGCGATGTGGGAGACCGGATTCCATACATGGATTACCTTGGTCCGCTCCCACCTCCACGTAGACCTCCTTCTCCTCCTCCTACGACTCTGGAGGAAGAGGGATTCGGTCAGGATCGAGTTCTTGGTGCACCACCACCTTTAGCTCGACATGATAGAGTGATGACTCTGTGGGAGCGGACTCATCCTGTTCAGATCGCACAACGTTCTTGCATAGTTCTCCCGCCAGCTCGCGGGTATAATTATGAATTGAAACCTCAATATACGAGCATGCTTCCTACTTCACTGCCAAAAAAGAGGATCCTTATATTTTTATACGTGAATTCGAGGAGATATGCTCCATGTTCAAGCTTCAACTGCTTAACGAGGATTCAATCCGGTTAAGGATGATTCTTTCACATTAAAGGATAACACGAAGAAGTGGATGTACAACCTCCCAACGAGCTCTATTCGGTTTTGTGATAAATTTCTGACCGTCTTTCTGAAGAGATTTTCCTCCCTAACGGAAAACTCAACAGATACGGCACCAATTACATCAAATGTATCTGACTGAGACCGAATCGTTTCATGGTTTCTTTGAGAGGTTTAAGAACTTTCTCTTGTAGTGACATCATCATGGAATTGAGTTGTGGCAGTTGTGGCAGTTGTGTCAAATTGTTTATGAGGGTCTCAACTAAAACACCTGCACATTGTTGGAGTCGATGTGTCAGGGTGATTTCCAAATGAAACGCATTGATGAGGCATGTGATACTTTTGAATTAATAGTTGAACGTACCCTTGAGTGTGACACCATGAGAGAGCCACCAGCTGCCAGTTCTTCTGGTCGTGCTAGATCATACCAAGTTTAGTCAACTGTCGTATCTGAGGCGAAAGTGACTGCTCTCATGGGTAGGATTGAGAGTTTAGAGTTGGACCGAGCTTTTGTAGCTCAGGTCGTTACTCCCGCATTTACTAGGTATGGACTTACGGGACATAGTGACTTGGAATGTACTTATGATCCAAGTGATAATGAGCATGCAAATGCGATGTATCAACAGAGGCCCCGTAATGACTCATATAGTCACTCCTACCACCCGAGATGGCGAAACCACCCTAACTTCTCATGGGGCCTAGTGAGGCAAACAGTCAGAGCTCACACACTCAACCTCTACTTTATCACCCTTCAGGCCCATCGGTGACCTACCAACCCCCACATCAAAGGTCTCAGCCTCATACTCGCCAACTGTAGGATTTTATGCCCCTATGTATGTATATATTTTTAAAAAAAAATACATGCATACAAGATCAATTTCCATATTTTCGATGATTTCATTTACATTGTTTTATTATTTATTCTAAGATCATGTAATCTACATATATATATTAAAATAAATAGAAGAGAATCATACCCAAAGGTTCGTTAAAACCTTTATGAAGATCCGGAGTTGCGCTGCATGTTGAATCGCATGTCGATTCGTCTCCAAGTGTTCACCAAACTCTAAACAAGATTAGAGATAAAGGAGCTAGCCAATTCAATCTCTAAATCAAGCTAAGAATCTAGCCAATAACCTCTCTATAGCTCCCTGAGAATTTAATCTCCAAAAGCTCGAAATAATTAAGAGAAATTTGGATGGATCAGTGGAGAGGTTAGGGAGAGAGAATATTTTTTCACTAACCTTAAACAAGTAGGGAGAAGAGACATATTTATAGATTCTCCTAACACCCACACCATAGGCTATCCACTCACACATGATCTCTTGCTTTTCTCTCCCTTAAAACAATCACAAATTGACACATAATCATCCTCAAACACGTTTGACCATAATTGGAATAAATTCAACCTATGATCAACACTAATCTCTTAACAATTCAAGGCAGAATCGTGTTGAACGGTCAACCAAAACCATCACTCGGTCGACCGAATGGTTATGCCTTTGACAAGTTCGGTCGGACCATGAACTAGATGGTCGACCGATTATTCATAAGAAAATAATCCCTGGAAAACTTCGATCGAACCACGTCACACTCCCGCCGACCGTTCCCTTACCAAAATTGCTTTTGGTGAATTTCGGTCGACCATGTATTTCGCCCGATCGATCGATCCTATTATCATGACACGTCCTGATAATTTTCGGTCGACCCATGCGCATCTGATCTTTGTCTGATCGACCATTCCAAAGAACTCGGTCGACTGATCTCAAAATGGTCTACCGTTTCGACAAGATTTTGCCTTTGTCAAATTTTGGATTTACATCCAACAAAATTTGATCCTTGGGGTTTTTAGCAAATTCATACATGTAACATATTATCTTATGTAATGTCAAACTATTACAACCCATAATACATACATCTCATATTAATTTATTTATGATTCTAATTATGTCAATTTTCGTGACATTGATTTTGTCGATTCACCACATGTATCACATTTCACATGAAACCTGATACATCATATGAATACAAAATCAAGTTTCTCATTTCCCAGCTTTGTGATGTGACCTATAGGAGGATCTAACTTAACACAAGTCACATTGTGCACATTATAATTTTACTTTATCAATTGACCCACTAATATCATCACTCAAGCTAAGAGAGGCAATGATAATCTTTTGATTAACTATCTTTTCTAGCATAAGTCATGTTCAACCAACTATTGTTTTTATCGCTATGCTCAATGATAGTTTTTGACACTAATGAAATTAAACACTTCTTATGTGAAAAGATATAAGTCTCATATCTTAGGATTCAAGACACAATGAAACATTAATGACACTAAATACAATTCCATAATGTTTCATCTGTTAGGTCTATTCAATATATAAAAGTAATCATTTTTCTCTGTTATATACTCGTGTCGTTAATATTTTGTAGAGTCACAATACTCTTTAACCAACACGACAATCTTATCTTGGTAATTAATGTTCCATGTCAATTACCATGATTGTGAATAACTTTTGATTTATATAAACTAATATCTTTTAGAGCTCTACAGTTAAAACCAAGAGTCTCTTCCTTAACACTTCTAAAAGACGAATACATTAATCAATGAACAAAATGTTTGCACATCCAATTCATAATAATTTGACATATAAAAGTAAAGTTTTAGAACACATTCCCTTCACCAACCTCCTCATGCCTCAACATCGGGTTATTCTAATCAAACTCCACCACCGCAGCGAGTTGACCCAAGGGACTCCACTCTTGAACAAACCCTTCACACGTTCATGCAGAGCACACAAACCATGCTTGCAACCAATAACTTCTTAGTTAAAGCATTGGAAGCGCAAGTTAGCCAGTTGGTTCTTCAGCTTCATGAACGTGAAAATGGTCAATTCCCAAGTCAACCTGAGGCGAATCCCCGGGATACCCAATCTCAAGGAAGGCCATTAGTACCTCAAGCTACCTCTGAACTGACTCATCATGTTAATGTGATTCATACGTTGAGTTCCAGTAAGGAGGTGGAGAACCGAATAGGGTTGTCTTCCTTGCAATCACCATCTCTTGGTGTCACAAGAGTTGCAGTGATACCTACATCCATGAGGGAGCCGGATCCTGAGGTTCCCTCACCAAATACTTCCAGGAAGGAGCTTGATCCTCAGGTTCCTTCTACGTTTATTTTGACAATGGGGCCAAACCATGAGGTCCCCTTGTCTCATCATGTGTCGAAGGAATTAGATTCTGAGGTCCCCACTCATGTTTCTACGGAACAGAATGTTGAGGTTCCTTCGAAAGACCCATATGCCCCGAAGGTGTCATTCCTTGAGCGCCTTAAAAGGAAAACTTAATATCAGTATGACAAGATGCTTGAGATCTTTCGGCAAGTTAAGGTAAACATTCCTCTGCTGGAGGTGATTAAGAAAATGCCACCTTACGTCAAGGTTCACGGATTTATGCACCAAGAAGAGAAAAACTCATGTTCCCAAGAAAGTTTTTCTTGCGGCTAATGTGAGTTCATTGTTGGCATAACCCACGCAAGTCAAATACAAGGACCCTAGTTACCATACTATTTCTTGTGTGATTGGTGAGGTGTCAATACAACGTGCTTTATTGGACCTAGGTGCATATGTCAATCTTCTGCCATATTCGGTCTACGTCCACCTCGATCATGCAGACCTTAAACAAACAAAATCACTCTTCAACTAGCTGATAGGTCTATGAAAGAAACTGAGGGGCATGGTGGAAGATGTTGTGATCAAAGTGAGTGAATTCATTTATCCAATCGATTTCTTTTGTTTTGGATACTGAACATGTGTCAAACCCACTTGGACAAATTCTTGTTATTTTGAGGCGATCATTTCTAGCGACTTCCAATGCCTTGATCAATTGTCATAATTGTCTGATGCGCTTGACATATGGTAATCAGTGTGCTGATTTCAACATCTTCACCATCGGGAAGAAGTCAGGTGCCTTCGATGACTCTGTTGAGGTAAACCTTATCCAGGGCACGGATGAGATTGAAGTCGAGGGCACCTTCAAGTATTTTAGAGAGTTGTTCGCTGGAGATCCTGATGGTGGTGAAAATGTTTCAACTGGGCTAGCACAAGAAGGTGTCTTATCTTATGATCATGTGGCCTTTGAGTCACATCCTTCCGATCATGTGACTCTTGAGCCACAAGATACCAATTTTGTGGCCTCTGGGCCACCCGCTCTTCACTCTTCATCTGTTGATGACCCAATAAAGAATCAACCACCTGATACCCTACATTTCAAACAACCAAACAGAGATTCACCTCTCATTCATGCCTCTTATCTTTCTCATTCTCAAGAGGCATCAAATTACCACAATGTTTATAAGGGTGTCAGGTGGTAAAACGATTCTGTTTCTGGACTTCGTCATTTGGGTAATAAGTCCAGGGTGTCACTTTGTGTGGATGAAATAATCCCGGTGCACCCAAATGTCAGTTGGAGGGTATATATTGATGATCCTCGGCTCTGTCGTGGAGTGGAAATATATTTGTTTCCATTTCTTTTAACATACCCTAGTTTGTAGAGGATGATTGTTCATAAATCTCTCAACAATCCTCATGTTTCTTATGTTGTGAGCTCATGCAATTGCATTTCTGGCTCGGGAGATGACGGGTTCCCATTTGATGTCCCTTGACAAATGAAGATGGGAGCCCATTTTTGTACATAGTTATAGTATAAAAAAGGGTGAGCATAGCTTGTTGTGAGCTCCAACCTTTGTGTATTTGGGTCACATTTGTTTCACGTATTTGTCTCCCGTCTTAAGTATTTCATTGGTTTTTGGGGAAATTCGGGCTTGTGTCTATCAACATGGCCATGAAACTTTCTTTGTGTTTCAAAGTTTGGTGAGATCTTTTACTTTTTCGTGCAAAATTCATGTAGTAACATGATTGCATTCATTGAGGATAATGCATGAAGTAAGTTCGGGTTGCATGAAGTAAGTTCGGGGGGGGGGGGGGGGGGGGGGGTTACATGTGTACATAGTCAAGTCTTTCTCCTTTTGTTTTGTTTGTATTATTAGGGTCATGTTAGTGTGCTGCAATTTACATTGATATATGTTTGCGATGATCATTGGGTGACTTGTCTTATTTTGCTTGCCTGATGTTTTAAATTTTCTATTTCTTTCAAATTTTTCATATGTTTGTGAATGAAAATGTAAGTGTGGGGGTGTGTTTCGTGTGCAAAAGAAAATTTTCACGTGTTTCGTGTGTTTATTTCTTTCATTTTTCTCTTTCTTTGTTTTGCACAGAACTAGCAAAAAGTAAGTGTGGGGTATTGTCAATTCAATTCCTAACATGTTTCTTTATTTGTCCAGTAGTCAATTGCAATTTGGTTTGCTAAATATAATTATATATTTTATAAAAAACAATATATTTGTTATTTCTCACCAGATAATATAATTATCTCATTATAACCAAAGGCAAACTCTATGGGCATTACAAGTATATATAAAAAATCATGTTTTTTCCCAAAACAAGACCTCAAAGTATAGATTTAAGCCCAAATCCTATACCCAACTACATATTTGGGATTTCATTCAATTTTTAGTGGGCTCTCAGTGGGTGGGTTTGTGCCCACGTGAGCCTATACGTGGGCCCACCCCTAGACCTATGTAGGTTGAGAAAGTAGATATGGTTATATTTCAGAAGAAAAAGAAAGATTTATAGATTCATTTTAACACGTTCTTTACGACGCTCGTAATGCGGAGGGACATGATTCTTTCAAGTTGCATGTACATTGAGCCTTTTATCAACTTTTTAATTTGTTATCAAATTTGATGGAGTGATAATATAGGCGGTCGTTGATTTTCCAATGCACGTGATCATTGACATTCCAAGATGCATAGATGTGTGTCACACGTTGACAAGTGTGTCCTACGTGGGACAAATGTGTGCCCCGCGAGGGACTGATGTGTGACTTCTTTGCATTTAAAATGACTAATGGGGAAATCAACTGTCTCTTACTTTCTCGAAAACTACATTTTAAAACAATAAAATAAAAAAACGCAAATTATGACATGAATAGTGACGTGGAGGACGGATGCAAATGGTAACCGATTATCTGAGTATCTAATTCGAAAATTACAATTTGGTTGCTGTTTGGTAAAGAAGTTTTTATCGAATACAATTTGGAATTGATATTGGTTTAATTTTTTTTACCGTTTTTAAATTTGAATACGAATTCAGATATAGGCCAAACCATATCTGAATATCCGAAAATACCAATTTTGACATCCAATATATGTTGTTACTAATATTTGTATTGTGAGTTAATAAAAAATAAAGTTATTTCTTATATAAATATAAAAATAATAGAAATGCAAAAAAAATATAATTATCTTAAAACAACATTCCAAAAGATTTTAGATTATACAACAAAAGACATAAAAATATGTTATAGGAATTTGAAAATTATCCGAATTCAAATTCAAATTCAAAAAGTTATCAAATTCGGATATGAAATTAGTAAGTTATAAAAGTTCGAATTCGAATTTAGTATGCTTATTTGGAATTCGAATTCGGATATAAATTATACAAAATCCATTTGCATCCCCGCCTGATGCGCGTCTGTATATCAAGATTCTTTGAGAAATACTCCTGAAACAACCAAAAGTATTCTCTGCTTCTGTAAGTAATAAAGTTATTTGAAAAATGAGACTCCGCAAGTCGAGCTAAGTACACTAATAACATGAAAGTTCAATTTGGTGCAAGGCTTCTTTGAAACCGAACATGTGGGAGGGAAATACTGTGCACAGCGCGCTTGTGTTGTTCTTAGAATTTTTTTCTGGCCAAGGTATGGTTAAATTACAGTTTTTTCACCTCACTTGTAGCTCACTTTCACTTGCATTCCTTACTTTAAAAGCGTCACAACCTCCCCCCTCACTTTTCAATTTGTCCCCCAGGAAAGAAATGACCTAAGACGCCTTCAATATTGTCAAGATTAAAGAAAAACTTTTTATTGTTTAATAATGAAAAATCCAAAAAAATATTGATGTGGGGGCACCAAAGTGATACATATTGAAAAGTGTGGGGAGAGTGAGGGGAGACATTGTTATCACATTTTAAAAGTGAAAATGTGCAAAGAGAAATCGAAGCACAATTGAGGTGAACAAACTATAACTTGTTCTTTACGATATTATGCCTTTACAAGTTAATTAACATTCTCGATTAATTTATAATAACATATGAAATTTGATTGAGAAACTACTTAATTCAGGCATCTATCAAGCAACAATAATAATCTGTACAATTGTATTTTTTGCAAAGTATTGTCGAACTTACGGTTAATCATAGTTTAGTACTCTTTAACTTTTACTTTCATTTCACATTACATCATCTATAGGAAGTTCCAACATCCCACCTCATCATTGTCTTCAATGCACATAGGTTGAAGACATTTTTAACTTGTCACCGTTGGCGAACATTGGAATTTAACCTAATTTGAAATGAACCGGGAGGTCGAGGAAATTGAAACGAAACAAAAGGTGAAATGTAAATTTAGGTAAAAGTTGAAAAGTAAAATGGAGGCAAAATTAACCATTATTTTTAGCAAGGTGTTATGTTTCTACAAAGATCTCAAGCTACTCCTTGCAAGGAAGAACTAATAAAGAATGATTTATTGGAATGGAAGGTTATATTTACTCCAAGGGAATAAATAGCTCACGTAGTATTCTAATGATTTATATTTGATAGAAATGGTAAAACTATTGGAGTGGGAGAACTTTAGAAGAGTTTTTTTTTTTGATGACGCAGAATTCTCCATTACTCGCACAACTTCATTCGGTGAGTTTCCATTCCAAACTGCAGGTTGCCTAAATCAAGTACTCGAAGTGTATTGTTTTATGCTCACTAGAGCACTACTCCCAGACTCAATCTCAAAACTTAAAAGTAAAATTTCAGACATTCAACCTGCTGCATTACACCCAGACTCTAACATAGAATATTTGAACAGATCCAAAACTAACCTTGACTCAAACTCAACCGTGGGGTATATATACTACTGGGTAAAATTGTAGGGAGTGGAGTTAGGCAATAACAGAAAAGGAAAGACAATACAATTAAGATAAGTTTGGCGAGGTCAATCCAAGTAGTTGGGAAGTGTAACGCCCCGAAACAGCGGAAAATTTAAAACTTTAAACAGATAAAGAATTAACACAGGGGACGTCACCAAACCACGAGTTCATATATATATAATATGAAAGCTGTACAATACAAGAGTCAAGGATGATTACAACCCAACACAAAAGATATACCACACATATACAAGGGAAGATCATCCACCTCGAAGAACCAAAAGAGACAGGATCTGGTCTGGGTGCTCCTGTCCGCAGTCACCACCTCCTACTGACGGGTACGTCCTGACATAAAACATGAATATGCCTGAGTTTCCCGTGGGAAACCCCGTATGCCAAACCCCTAAATTATGAATATAAAATGCGTAATGAAACATGAAATGAAATGAAATGCAGTAAAACACAACAGTCTTCCGTGCACACCTGGCACAGCCGAACACATCGGCCCCGGGTCTCAAGGGTCCTCTCACCCCAACCCCTCAAACACACGTGCACACAAGGCACCGCTCCTCAGAGCCACAACAACACCGTGCACACAAGGCACCCGCTCCTCAGAGCCACCACAACAACGTGCACACAAGGCACTGCTCCTCAGAGCCACAACACGACCCTCCTCTCAGGCCGGCAATGTCTGTACCGTCGCCCCAAAAAAGGCCGGAGACTCGTTGCCCTGGAGGCGGATCCAACAACACACGGCACAAGCATCCACATGCAAAACAGTGCCCAACGGTCGAACGGAAGACCCCAACCGGTCGACCGAACACCACAACTATTCCTCAGAATAACCGAAATAACGCCCAACCGGTCGAACGACTCTCAAATCACGGTCGACCGAAATCCAACAGGAAAAATCCTCTCTCGCTCAAAAGCACCAACGGTCGAACGACCCTCAGTTCACGGTCGACCGAAAACAACCAGGGAAAATCCCCAACAAAACCGCACTACACGGTCGACCGAAACCACACTCCCGGTCGACCGGCCAATAAGTTAACTTAAACGTCGGTCGAACGAAGTCAATGAGCGGTCGACCGTTTAGATGGTCAACGCCCCCAACCGACCTACAACATTGCTTTTCGGTCGACCGGCAAAGGGGACCCGTTCGACCGAAAACACACAGAGCATTCTTCCCCTGGTAAAACGCACCACCGGTCGACCACTCAAAGAGTATCGTTCGACCGGTGCAAGGGTTTTCCGCCCAAAATACACTACGACCGGTCGACCGCGCCAACCCGCCGGTCGACCGTTGCAGAGCAGAAATGCTGCTGCAAGGTTCTCGACGAGCCTTCCGGCCTACCGTCGGCCACTCCAACTCTCGCAAAGGCTAAAAGGAGGTCTACACTAAAGCTTGGCATACCTTAAGGCTTGAAGAAGCCTTTGAAGAATCCCGGCGAGCGCTTCCTCGCAAACTCCTCTTCTCCGGCGAAAACCCGAACCCGATCCTTTTCCTCCGGCCACACGATCCGGCGAGCCTCGAATCACACGATCCGGCGAACCTCGAGATCCTCCTCACCTCAGAGCTGCTGATCGCGCGAGAGAGAGAGAGACTTGAGAGAGAAACGAGTGAGAGTGAGTGAGAGACAAGTGAGAGTGAGAGGAGAGAGATCCAACCTTATATACTCCACCTCCTCAATCTCCACCATCCATCACAACTCCTCCCATCCATCTCAGCCCTCCATCTCCTCCTCCCCTAATCCTCCACCTAATCACAATAAACTCAATTAGCAAAGGATTAGGATGTAACAATCCACCCTCCTTAAAGAATTTCGTCCTCGAAATTAGGACCAATTCTCACTGAACAACTCCGGATACTTCTTCCGGACCTCTTCCTCGACCTCCCAAGTGGCTTCACGCTCGCTATGGTGCTGCCACCTGACCTTCACCATCGGAATGGTTCTCCTCCTGAGCTGATGCTCCATCCGGTCTACAATCTCCACGGGTCTCTCCTCGAGAGATAAGTCCTGACCGATCTCCGGAACGCAGATCTCAATCACATGCGATGGATCGGCAACGTATTTCCTCAACATAGAAACATGGAAAACGTTGTGAATACCCGAAAGCTGCGGCGGCAAAGCAATACGGTAGGCAACCTCTCCGACACGATCAAGAATCTCAAACGGTCCGACGTACCTCGGACTGAGCTTTCCTTTCTTCCCGAATCTCATCACTCCACGAGCTGGTGAAATCCTCAAGAAACGTGATCGCCCACCTCAAATCTCAACTCTCGTCTACGCCTGTCTGCGTAACTCTTCTGTCTGCTCTGAGCCGTCGCCAACCTCTGTCTGATCACGCCAACCTTGTCAGCATACATCTGAGAAATCTCTGGTCCAACCAACTGTCTCTCGCCTACATCACTCCAGCATACCGGCGATCTGCAAGGCCGACCGTACAGAGCCTCGTACGGTGCCATCCCAATGCTCGAATGGTAGCTATTGTTGTAGGCGAACTCGATCAACGGCAGGTGTTCATCCCAAAACCCTGCCCAATCCAGAGTACACGCTCTCAACATATCCTCTAGCGTCTGGATAGTCCTCTCTGACTGCCCGTCCGTCTGTGGATGAAAAGTTGTGCTGAACTTCAACTGAGTCCCCAAAGCCTTCTGCAGACTGCCCCAAAATCTGGAGGTAAACCTCGGATCTCGATCAGAGATAATACTCACAGGTACACCATGTAACCGGACTATCTCCTCGATGTACAGCTTCGCCAAACCCTCCAACGGTAAGGTGGTCCTGATCGCCAGAAAATGCGCCGACTTGGTCAGTCGATCAACTATGACCCAAATCGCGTCGTGAGATCTCCTCGTCTTCGGCAGCCCTGTGACGAAATCCATGGTCACGTGCTCCCACTTCCACTCTGGCAGATCTATACTCTGCAACTGCCCTGCTGGCCGCTGGTGCTCAATCCTCACCTGCTGACAAACCAAGCACCTGGACACGAAGTCTGCTACGTCTCGCTTCATCCCTTTCCACCAGAAACTCCGCTGCAAATCTTTATACATCTTGGTACTCCCCGGGTGAATGGAATATCTGGCTCTATGTGCCTCCTCCATGATAGTATCCCTCAGATCACCTGCTCTCGGTACCCAGATCCGACCTCTGAACCTCAAGCCCCCATCGACTCCAACACTGAAGTCTGATCCGTCCTTAGCAGCTAACTGCATCAGACTGGCCAACTCATCATCTGCTCTCTGAGCCTGAACAACTCCCGAAACTGTCTGTGGCTCCACTCGAAGTCCCGCAACCACTGCCCTCTCAGAGCCCTCCGTAAAAGGTCTCCACTCCGTGAAGGCCTCAAGCAACCTCCACTCCTGAATGCACAAGCTCGCAGCTGACAACTCCACCTTCCTACTCAAGGCATCCGCGACAGAATTCGCCTTCCCCAGATGATACGAAATGGTGAAGTCATAATCCTTTATGAACTCTAACCATCTGCGCTGCCTCATATTCAACTCTTTCTGCGAGAAGAGATACTTCAGACTCTGGTGATCTGTGAAAACCTCAAACTGCTCTCCATATAGGTAATGTCTCCAGGTCTTCAGCGCGTGAACCACCGCTGCCAACTCCAGATCATGAGTCGGATAATTCTTCTCGTGAACCTTCAACTGCCTCGAAGCATAAGCGACCACTTTCCCGTGCTGCATCAACACGCAACCCAGACCGATACCAGAAGCGTCACTGTAAATCACATAGCCTCCGCTACCACTCGGTAACGTCAAAATCGGTGCTGTAGTCAGTCGCCTCTTCAGCTCCTGGAAACCGTCCTCGCACTTCTGGGACCAAACAAACTTGACACCCTTCTGTGTCAAAGCCGTCAGTGGGGAAGCAAGTCTGGAAAAGTCCTGAATGAACCGACGATAGTAACCTGCTAAGCCCACAAAACTCCTGATCTCAGACACACTGGTCGGAGCTCTCCACTGAGTCACAGCCTCGACCTTCTCTGGATCCACAGAAATCCCGTCTACTGACACTACATGTCCCAGAAAGGCCACCCGATCTAGCCAGAAATCACACTTCTTGTACTTAGCATAGAGCTGCTGATCTCTCAGAATGCTAAGCACAATTCTCAGGTGCTCCCGATGCTGCTCTCTGTCTGGTGAGTATACCAGTATATCATCCACGAAGACAATCACAAACCTGTCGAGATACGGCTGGAAGGTCTGATTCATCAGATCCATAAACGCTGCTGGTGCATTCGTCAGTCCAAACAACATCACCAAAAACTCATAGTGCCCGTACCTCGTCCGGAACGCTGTCTTCTGGACATCTGCATCCCGAATCCTCAACTGATGGTAACCGGATCGCAGATCGATCTTCGAAAAGACCCTCGCTGACTGCAACTGATCGAAAAGATCCTCGATCCTGGGTAAAGGATACCGATTCCTAATGGTAACCTTATTCAACATCCGATAATCAATACACATCCTCAGCGAGCCATCCCTCTTCTTCACGAAGAGCACTGGAGCTCCCCAGGGTGAAACACTGGGCCTAATCAAACCTGAATCTAGCAGATCCTGCAACTGCTTCTTCAGCTCAGCTAACTCCGCAGGCGCCATCCTATACGGAGCCTTCGACTGTGGTGTAGTCTCTGCTACCAGATCGATACCAAACTCGATCTCTCTATGAGGCGGTAACCCGGTGATCTCATCAGAAAATACCTCAGGAAAATCCCGAACAACCTCGATATCCTCCAACTTCTTCACCTCAAAGTCTGGCACCACTAGCGTCGCTAAGAACGCTCTACAACCCTGGTGAATCATCCTCTGAGCCTTCACTGCCGAAACCAAAATCCGACCATCTCCACTCTTAGTCCCTCTGATCAGCAAATCAGGAAGACCCTTCCTCGAGATCAGAATCTTCTTCTCTCGGCACAAGACCCGAACATCGTACTGGGACAGCCAATCCATCCCAAGTATGACATCGAAGTCTACCATCGGTAATAAGACCATGTCTGCCGGGAACTCCTGGTCTCCCGATGCAACTGTGGCGCCGGGGAGGAAGCTCCCCACAATGCCCACCAAACCCAAGGGTGTGCTGACTTCCAACGTGGCAGTCAACATCGCAGGGGTACGGCCTAACACGCTCGCAAACTGCTCAGAGATGAACGAGTGTGTGGCCCCGCAGTCAAAAAGCACTCTAGCAATCAACCCATCAACATAAAGCGTACCTTCCACCACAGTGCTGGCGTCTCTAGCCTCCTCCGCCTGGATGGTGAAGACACGTCCCACACTCTTCCCCTGCTGGGAAGGTGCAACTGGTCGACTCGGTCCAGCTCCGCTAGCTGAGGAGGAACCCAGTCGTCCACTAGGTCCACCTGACCAACTCGGGCAGGAACGAATAAAGTGACCCATCTGGCCACAACCATGGCACGCACCTGATCGAGCCCCACACCCGCGCCCGGGGTGAACTCTACCGCACTGCCTGCACTGCCCTGAAAACTGAGATCCACCACTATCAATCCGGGACCTCTTGCCCGGATTTCCCGAAATCTGATCTCCAGGTCGCACACTGGTCTTCGTCTGTACCTTCCTGGCCTCTACCGTCTCCTGGTAGTCTTGCTCCATGATCGTCGCAAACTTCACTGCATCAGCTAAAGTCTGCGGCATACTCGTGGTCATACGTGACCTGAACTGCGGCCTCAACCCTCGGATAAACTTCCGAGCTCTCTGCTCCGGTGTCACATAAGTATCCGGGCAGTAACGCTCCAGGGCGTGAAACCTGCTAATATAGGCCGTCAGCGTCATCTCTCGCTGCTCGAGTGCCAGGAACTCCTCCTTCTTCCTATCCCGCGCATGCTGGGGGAAATACTGCTGGTTGAACTCTGCAAGGAATTCCTCCCAGCCCACCTCCTCGCTGTCCTCAAACACAACAGCCGACGTGGACCTCCACCAGTTGGCCGCCTCTCCGTCCAATACATAGGTGGCCAGATCCACCTGCCTCTCAGAAGGACAACCGATCGCTCTGAAGATCTTCCGGATCTTGAAGACCCAATCCTCAGCTGCCTCCGGCTCACCACTGCCGTCAAAGGAAGGAGGGTGCTGTCGCATAAACCGATCCAGCACTGCCCCCGCCCCTGCCTGCTCGGCCTGCTCAGACTGGCGCTCAAGAAACTCGCCCAGTCTACCAAGAGTCCCCTGAAGGGTCCTCCTCTCCTCCTCCTCTCTGTCCTCCCTACCAGTCTCCTCACTGGCGTCCCTATAACGTGAAGGTGGCCTCACACGTCTCGGAGCCATCTATACAAGAGGACAAG
The DNA here is from genome assembly GCA_963682175.1 of Triglochin maritima. Taxonomy (NCBI): domain Eukaryota; kingdom Viridiplantae; phylum Streptophyta; class Magnoliopsida; order Alismatales; family Juncaginaceae; genus Triglochin; species Triglochin maritima. Next base: position 12,330,461 of record OY821773.1, read on the forward strand.
AAACAACAATGAATTATGATTATGAATGAATGGATGATGAATGGAAACTAAATGCAAGACCTCTAAGGTGGTTTCATTGGACAAGCACACCGGGACCGATAGCTCTGATACCAAATTGTAACGCCCCGAAACAGCGGAAAATTTAAAACTTTAAACAGATAAAGAATTAACACAGGGGACGTCACCAAACCACGAGTTCATATATATATAATATGAAAGTTGTACAATACAAGAGTCAATGATGATTGCAACCCAACACAAAAGATATACAACACATATACAAGGGAAGATCATCCACCTCGAAGAACCAAAAGAGACAGGATCTAGTCTGGGTGCTCCTGTCCACAGTCACCACCTCCTACTGACGGGTACGTCCTGACATAAAACATGAATATGCCTGAGTTTCCCGTGGGAAACCCCGTATGCCAAACCCCTAAATTATGAATATAAAATGCGTAATGAAACATGAAATGAAATGAAATGCAGTAAAACACAACAGTCTTCCGTGCACACCTGGCACAGCCGAACACATCGGCCCCGGGTCTCAAGGGTCCTCTCACCCCAACCCCTCAAACACACGTGCACACAAGGCACCGCTCCTCAGAGCCACAACAACACCGTGCACACAAGGCACCCGCTCCTCAGAGCCACCACAACAACGTGCACACAAGGCACCGCTCCTCAGAGCCACAACACGACCCTCCTCTCAGGCCGGCAATGTCTGTACCGTCGCCCCAAAAAAGGCCGGAGACCCGTTGCCCTCGAGGCGGATCCAACAACACACGGCACAAGCATCCACATGCAAAACAGTGCCCAACGGTCGAACGGAAGACCCCAACCGGTCGACCGAACACCACAACTATTCCTCAGAATAACCGAAATAACGCCCAACCGGTCGAACGACTCTCAAATCACGGTCGACCGAAATCCAACAGGAAAAATCCTCTCTCGCTCAAAAGCACCAACGGTCGAACGACCCTCAGGTCACGGTCGACCGAAAACAACCAGGGAAAATCCCCAACAAAACCGCACTACACGGTCGACCGAAACCACACTCCCGGTCGACCGGCCAATAAGTTAACTTAAACGTCGGTCGAACGAAGTCAATGAGCGGTCGACCGTTTAGATGGTCAACGCCCCCAACCGACCTACAACATTGCTTTTCGGTCGACCGGCAAAGGGGACCCGTTCGACCGAAAACACACAGAGCATTCTTCCCCTGGTAAAACGCACCACCGGTCGACCACTCAAAGAGTATCGTTCGACCGGTGCAAGGGTTTTCCGCCCAAAATACACTACGACCGGTCGACCGCGCCAACCCGCCGGTCGACCGTTGCAGAGCAGAAATGCTGCAAGGTTCTCGACGAGCCTTCCGGCCTACCGTCGGCCACTCCAACTCTCGCAAAGGCTAAAAGGAGGTCTACACTAAAGCTTGGCATACCTTAAGGCTTGAAGAAGCCTTTGAAGAATCCCGGCAAGCGCTTCCTCGCAAACTCCTCTTCTTCGGCGAAAACCCGAACCCGATCCTTTTCCTCCGGCCACACGATCCGGCGAGCCTCGAATCACACGATCCGGCGAACCTCGAGATCCTCCTCACCTCAGAGCTGCTGATCGCGCGAGAGAGAGAGAGACTTGAGAGAGAAACGAGTGAGAGAGAGTGAGAGACAAGTGAGAGTGAGAGGAGAGAGATCCAACCTTATATACTCCACCTCCTCAATCTCCACCATCCATCACAACTCCTCCCATCCATCTCAGCCCTCCATCTCCTCCTCTCCTAATCCTCCACCTAATCACAATAAACTCAATTAGCAAAGGATTAGGATGTAACAGGAAGTGTAAAATGAGACAGAAAGAGAAGAAAGAGGACAGAAGAGGAGAGAAGCATTTATTTTGAAATAAAGGAGAGAGAGGAGAGAAGAGTGTTTTGATATAAACAAACCACCAATGACGGTAATGACAAAAACCGGTTCCCTGCAGTCACTGAATCAGTGCTGCCAAATTGGATTCCAGAGTTAACACTTTTTTTGAAATAGTCCGAAGTTAATACTTATTACTAGCATGTATACCCGTTCTTGGAAAAGAAGCAGATTCTGAACTTTCCGTCGTTGAGTCAAAGCACCAAAGACTAATGCAGTTATTATTTGTTGCTATAGATAGATATGTTTTTGTCTAAATAAATGTCACAACATAAATAAATCCATCTTGACTTATGGCAATTAATCGTTTCACATGGAAGATCTAGATTTTTTGGGTACCACATGTATTTCGGCTAGGAATAGGATGTGGTTTTTCCTCTCCATGAAAAATCATGAATTTCGATGATGAAGAAATACATCAGTCTTTTTCGATAAAAGTCAGGTTTGTAGAATTTATTTTTCACAAGTTAGTTTATACTTGTTAAGACAATGCGCGTTGGTTTTACCTTATCTATAAAAACTACCACTGTTACTAGTATCTTTTGTTTTATAAAAGTTACCACTATTACTATCATTACTAAATTTAACAATAATACAACGAGCGTCATTCACTAAGATTTAAAATCCAATCTAGTTACGCCCAATTTTTAAAGAGCGAACAAAAAATATACCCTATAACAGCTACAAATAAGTGGTCTCCAACGTTAACTTTTAGATTAAAGAGCATAAGATAAATATAGGGGTGGGAGATGAACCTCCACCACGACCTCAACTGGAATTCGAACTAGACCTAATTGCCTGGAAACCTAAATCTAGCCAGCAAATTATGTTCAATTTCTTCATGACAATTAATTGTTGAATGTGGATATAGTTTTGCATTACTACTACTTTCGGGTGAGCAATATGTTGTTTATGTCAATTTATATCAACACTACTTAATTATAAGTAGTCTCCTATCCCTTCCATTTATTGGATGAATGAGATACATTTTTTCCAAAAAAAATTAAAAATATAAAATTAGTTACAAAAAAACTGATGAGTGCTTCACAATTTTCCATCTGGACCCCTAATATCATCCACAAAATGAAGTGATCCAAAAAACTTGCTGCTTTCAAAGTGATAGAGATGTGGTTTTTCTTTCATCTCACGTATTGGGATATGTTGGAACATCTAATCCTATCATTGTGTTGTTTTGTTAGAGAACAATCTCACATTTAATAACACGTGGACATTATCTTAGTTAAAAAATGTTGACCTTCCCATCTTCACTAATTGATTTTGAGTTGACAACTGAACTTCAATATGTTTCCTTGTTTGCCCATCCAAGATATCTTCCCATACTAGTTAATGGATTTTGTGGGGATCTCTCAACTTGAAGCGCGTAGATGAACTGCATGGTCCAAGCAATATCAAGACATTTATTAGCCAATTAATATCAATAGGTCTAGTCTACTTAGTATCAAAATATGGGAATTGCGGATAATGAGATCTTACAATGTAAGACTTACATGATGATCTTCAATGTCTTTGTAAAGACCAATGAAGTCCCCATTTTTGAGCCCGTGGCGTCTTATGAATCCACCTATTGTCCAAACCCAGCTTATAACTCATTAATCGGAAACTTAAGGAAACATTAATATGTAATATACTTGTCAACGATGAAATTTACTACTTAACTTGTATACCTGTGTTCTCCAGTACATACATCTTACTTTGGTTGTTCATCCAATACCTGTGGATTATACATAACAAATTAATAGTATAAGAATAATTAATGTTTTATTAATACTCTCTGGATTATTGGATGTGAGTGTATATATCCTTGCCTGTATTTCATCTTCCAATATATGGGAATGCGTAGGTCGAACAAGGTCAAGGTTATACCTTCCTTCCGAATTAAGGTTGGAAGTCTAGTTTTTGACTCCATCTGTTGATTGTGGAGAGTTAAATACATCAAACTTGTAAAAAAAGAATTTTGGTTCAGAACAAACTTTTTGACAACTTATGTTGATTGAATTACCTTAGGGAGGATAATCCTTCCTGTGTGGTTCACGTCTGAGATGCTCAACTCCTTACGTAGAATAAAGGTTAATCCCTACGAACGAAACAAATGAAAAATCACAAAAACAATTACGGTCACAGGTCACTAGGATAATGAAAAATCCAACTGAGGAATGTAAAATGATTAAGTAAAAAAGAGAATTAAGCCCGAAAAAAGGAAAACAGCGTAGCTCTCACTTACTTTTGTGGATAATGAAATGTTAGTGCTTTTAAGAGATCACGAACTAGTTAATATTTTCTAATACCTTTGAATTGAACTGAACTTTGAATTATACCAACATGGCATAGATGTGAATCATGTGATGTAACACATTTTGAAGCTAGCTTATTAAATATGATAAAAAATAAGGTATATATATAATCAATGCGAACATCATCATGTAATTGTGTTTAAATGGGTAGGCAATCATTTCATGTCGTATCATTTCGTATTATCGTTCATGTTAAAAAGTGGCAAGCCTAGTAAATAAAGTATGTTTACATTAATACATATAATCAATGCAAACATCATCATGGTAGTATACCTGAAAAAATGGGAAAAGGTTGCAATGTTGAGGACTTGGAGGGATAATTTTTTGTGCAAGTAGACTTGGAGGGATACTTGCCAATTGCGGTGGATCTGGGGCTGAACTCGAAAGTGCACCAATGTTGAGAGGAATCGCTCTACTTATGTTAAAATATTTAGTCCCCTCAACATTTTGCGAAACAACACAAGGAAGCTCTTGTGCTTGCACCACATTTGGTTCATTGCCAACATAACCATGCTCATCTCCCAATTCCGCACCATCCATCGTGGTAACTTTACGACTATGGACGTCATTAGTGTCATTGTTGCCTAAAATGAAAGACCATGAAGTTCCATCGTCTTCATTGACATCATTTTCGCGCTGGGTATTTTGATGAGCAATACTAGTGGCAATTCTATCTCCCATGGGGGTAGGAAAGATGGAATGGGATGATATATCCAAGGGAGATGGATAACTAGGGAATGTATTTGGGAAGTCATGTATGGGTTCATAAACATATGGGAAAGAAGAATAGAAATCTAAGTTAGTTATTTGAAGTTGAGGTGGTAGAGGTGGGAGCTCATTACAAGGAGGAGCCTCAGAGTAATAAACAAAAGAAGGTTTTGGTTCCATATATATAGAGAGAGAGAGATTTTGGAAAGAAGGATTGAATTTGAGAAAGAAGTAAGCGAGATTTGCAGGATGTCAAGAACACTGGTTTGAGATGAGAAGAGGAAGACCAGAAGGAAGGGTATAAGTAGGGTATGAGGTGTAGTTGAGAGTGAAAGAAGATAGATGTTTGGTGATATGAATACACAAATGAGGGAAAAGAGATAGAGAGGGAGAAATTAGAAGGAAGTTTGTAGATAAACACATTCTACTACTTCAGGGAAAGATGTAAATTAAGATTTCTGTAGGGGGGTCAGTCATTTATTTGAGAATCTTTTGGAATCCTTCGGATATGACATTAAGATTTAGGGTTTAACATAATACCTTATGCAACAACAAAAAAAACTTATGCACTCATCATATGTAGATTGTAGACTATGTTTTTTTGTATGTGCTTTCAAAAGTATATTCTCGTCTATATTTTCTTTCATTTTTTATATTTTAAACCAACATTCGTTATTTTCTCCCCCCACTTTATCTATTTCCTACTGACACACATCTAAGAATTGGTTTCATCCAGATTAGGAAATAGACTAACGATTTCTAGAGGATGATTGTAAAAGTAATACAATTATTATTAGACAATAAGGGTTATATCCGTAGACCACAATAGTTGATTCTATAAGTATATTGTTGCAAAATTCCGGATATATCCAGTAACTAATATTCCATCCTCTTAAGAATGAAACACATATATATTAGAAGAAAATGGAGGAGCATTGTACCAAAGGTTCTCACGTCGTGCCCTAAAATTAAAGTTCTATATTACTTTTATGTCTAAAACCAAGGCTTTTATTTCTAGAGCTTTCAGAAGCTTTTATGTCTAGTAACAAACACATGTGCTTTACTTCATTTTGGAGAGAAAAACAATAAATCAATAATAACAGTTAGCGTTCCTCAAATATATTTCACAAAACATGAAAATCTAACAAAAAAATTAAATCTCTATAACCTCAACTTCCAATTTTATTATTGCACACTTGTTAAGGAAAGTGGATGATTAGGGTTAGTTTAAGAGATGTCTATAAATATATGGAAAAAAAGAGAGAAAAATGGTGCAATCTATTTCTCTCCTAAAACCCTAGTCGTCCTCTCCCTTCCACCACCAAGGAAGAAGATTGTTCTCTCATCTCTCTCATTCTAGCTAACGTGTTAGTGGAGTTTAGTATGTGGTTCGTGTGTCCCGAGTAAAAGAATCACACTTGGGATTCTCCGCACCTTCTCCGTGAGCAAAAGAAAGGCACGCATCAAAGGTATAAATGGTTGTACATTAGTTTTCCTCGTTATTATCATGTGCATGAATCTTAAGTGGTTGATGAATTTAGAAATCGTTTTTATGTTATTTTTCCGTTACGTTTCATTGTAACCCAACATTTATGTCTAATAACAAACACACTGCTTCACTTCATTTTGGAGAAAAAAACAATAAATCAATAATAACAGTTAGCGCTCCTCAATATATTTCACAAAACATGAAAATCTAACAAAAAAATTAAATCTCTATAACCTCAACTTCCAACTTAAAATCCCCAACTTGGATTCCTATTCTTCTCTCCCATATGTTGATGATCCCATGCAAGACTTCCCAAGTAAATTCCCCAGCTATCCCTTCCTTGGATATATCATCCTACTCCATCTTTCCTAGCCCCATTAGAGTTGAAATTGCGACTAGTTTTGCTCATCAAAATCTCCAATATGGAAATGATGTCAATGAAGATGATGGATCTTTATGGTATTTTATTTTTGCCAATAATGAAACTAATGACGTTCATTCTCGTCAAATTACTGACTGGTGGAGGGAAAGAAGATATGAGAATGGTTGTGTGCTGATGTTGCACCAAATGTTGTGCATGCACATTGGCTTCCTTGTGTTGTTTCGTAAAATGTTGAAGAAAATAAATGTAAGCACAAGAATACGTATATTTAATTAAAGACTGGATCCACTAACGCTAAGTGGTTCAGCTTCTCGGCTATCTGGTTTTCGGCACCAAATATCTGTTCTACCAAAAAATGTAGTGATTTTTCAGCAAAATGGTTCTACATTTTTCAGTTCGACAATTTTTGTTGAACAATAGAGGTAAATATTTTGCAGCTATCATCCCTCAGGGCACCCTCAACGGGGTGCCCATGTAAATAATGACATAATGTCGGCATTTACCAGCAACCACTCATTAGGGTTGCTGGTTTGGCGTGGGACCATCGTGAGGAATTCACAACCCGGGTTCCATCCATTGGCTTTTTAAAAAAAAAAAGTTATTTTAATTAGTTTTTTTTTAGTTTTTATTTTATATTTAGTTGTAAATAATTTATTATGTTAGATCGAGAAACTTGATTTTTTATTTGATAAAATAACCTAATTTTTCAATCTTCTCTCTCGTTTACATCATTTGGAAGTAGATCCTGGATAAAAGTAAAAAAATAATTAAAAATAAAAAAATTTCGAAAATAGATTTTAAATGATTTTAAAAAACCAAAACAAAAAACCCAGTTGCAATTACTTTAATAATGTTAATTACTATGCAATGTTAAACATTTATTTTCATCTAACCGTAATTATTCACATTTAATTATAATAATTTATGATAAATAAATTATGGGATATAATTAATTGGAATAGTGGAAAATTAAAAAGGAGGAAAAATAAATAAAGTGTAAGCGAGAGAGTATTGATGTGACTAGGTTGATATTTATAGATGGGTTGTGGTTGAAGTAAATAGATGAAAAATGTTATGCTGACGAGACGAAGAGAGAGAATGCTGATTTGACTATGTTGGTATTTAGATAAATGTCGTGGTTGAGGATGACCTATGGTGATGAACATATAACCTTCTCAATTGAACATATGATTTTCCAAATTGCTTTTACAGGAAGATTTAATTAAAAATAGAAAAAAGAAAAATATCTATGACTATCATACCCTAAATAAAGGAGATATTGTATATCTCATACAAATTATTAGCTAAAAAATTAAATTATATTTGAATTTTTATAAGTTGTGAATATATATAATAGAACTATATCCAAAGTAGTGGAATAATGTGTATGTCCTACCAATCTATGTTAGGGATTGATCTCATATGTTGGCTAAATCAAGACTAGAGATCTACTAATTAAACTAATTTTTGTTGGTTCCTGCCAAAAATAATATCAAAATGATGACAAGTTACCTTCTACATCCTGCTCTGACGAACACTACTCCTTACCGTTGTGTTAGATGAAGCAATGTGTGATTTTATAGACGAATTATAGAGATATACGGGGGAAAAGTTAATACTTTGACGATCTATCTTACGGATAGATACATATAGATGACATTCTGATGTTCAGTAAACACTAATGATCGACATTCGTTGTTTCGTCTTTTTGAGGATATCGATTGTGATACATTACATCCACAAAAGATAAGGAACATTTAATGCCGACACTTATCTAATGCTGACAGTGTAAGTGACGTCACTAAGGATGTTTGTTTCATCTTCCATTATTGTTCTCCAGTTTAATTAAACTTTACATCCTGTATTACTTTTAAACGTCACTTACCACCCCTGAACTTTTGGTTCTTAAGGTGATACAAAGGCAGAAGCCCCTAAATTGTAGTCTCTCTCAAATTGGAAGTTGGGCTAAATTTCACCATACCTAACAACTCTTATTACATGGTCTTTTGTTTATTACAACCATTGGCAGATGACCCAAAAAGTCTCTAAATGGGGCTCATATCTTCATCAAACAAAACAATGAATTAAGAGTACAAATTAGCGAGACAAATGCTAATGAAAAAATATGAAAATAATGAGAATATAAATCCATAGTTCTCACTTCTCAACACTCCCTCTCAAATTAAAGAGTAGATGTCTTGTACTTCCATTTTGCTAAGGAGTTTAAAAAACGAAAGTCTTCTTAGAAGATTTGTCAGCAAATTGGCAACTTGGTCTATTATGCTTGCAACGTACGAACTCTTGAGCTCTTCCTTCATCTTGAATCTTCTCCTAAATAAAATGGGTGGTAGAGCTGCCGGTGAAAAGGCAAACAACCCCATCAACATCACACAAAAAATCCTGACTTTGAAGTCATTATCTGCCATAAGTAGCAGGCATTGACCGTATTAAGTATCTTAGTACTTTATTAAGCAAAATATAAAGGGTTTTTATATATTGACTGAATACTTGAATTGAGCTAGCCATATCTGGTCTTGTAAGTGTTAAGTAGAAAAGCTTCCCAACAAACCATCTATTGACAACTAGATCTTTAAACCATCTATTGACAACTAGATCTTTCAAATTTCACTTTGAAACAAATCTTTAGTGTTGCTTGATGAGAGTATTGGACGGCTTGGATTGTTTTGGGCCAGATTCTTCAGTAAATCCATAATGCCAATTTTATCTTAATGCAGAGCAATTCTTGATCTATTCCGTGGGTTGAGTTATTTTGGTTAGCCTGTACAGTTTGGGTTAAGCTCAACCCAAACCCTTGCAATTTTGCGGATTGATGGGTTCAATATTTTAAACAGGTTCAGAACTTCGACCCTAGGCCGGATCCACCGGGCGATTTCATCACACCTCATTTATAGCCTTATGTACGACTACAAAGGGAAAAGATATAACCAAGAAAGTAAAAAAGTCAGAACTTGAGATCCTTGTGATCTGTACCCATTGCTTGATGCGAAGATAGACCGTAATGATTGTGGTGCTTAAAAATGCCATCTATTCATCTCATCATGGTCGACGGAAGAAGGAAAAAAAACTAAAATTGCCATTAGGGAAAATGTAATGCGTATGCATTGCCTGCTCGCCTACATTTAGATAGCTCGCAAAACAAACCAGCCTTGGCATATGCCTCATATGATATAGGAGTTAGAGGAACCTGTGACATAATTTGATTCTGCAGATTATGAATTTCCCCAACATTGATATCATCCCAGGATTTGAAGCCCTTCAGCCGATCTCGGCCTCCATATACCAAATGCCTGGTCTTGCAGCTTTAAAATGAAAATGCCCAGTCGTCCTTAACATTATGTGATCCTCTTGTTTCCAGAGAGACATGCCCAACCCTCCAATTTTGTTGTTGATATGTTGTCCAGGTACCGTGCGTAGTATGTTTCAATCCGTGGAAGCTATAAAATGGAAATCAAAACAAAGTTGGTTATCTGGTTATGCTTGTTCCACAACAGGTCACATACTTCCAAATCAATACTTTTACCCACCAAATGTTGCAAACTATTTGTCCATTTATCCATCTACAAACAAAGATATAACTTATCCTTCAAGAAAATGGACAATACTCATACTGTATAAAATAGAGAATATAACTGCCCATCACAAACCCATAGAATATGAAGTTCAAATGCTTAAGTGAAGCCTAACAACACTGGTTTAATTTCACACTAAATTTATAAAAGAATTGCAATTCCAATAAGATTTGGAACCACTATAATTACAAAATCAATTTTGAGCATTATAGACTTGACTATATTGAGCATCTTCATGGACAAATGAGGTAGGGTTGCATGAGTTTGTTATTCGTTAGATTTCCTGGATTCTACGGTTTTGTGACATCTTATAAACAGCATAGGGTCAGAAGGGTTACAAGCTCATACAGGATGTTGTTTTTCAGCTGAAGCATAAAATGTTTACTGATGTTGAACACCCAGTGGACAGTGTATTTATGAAATATTGTTTGGTCAAGGTGAAGAACTACTTATGCACGAGTACCCAACAAGCCTGCTACTGAACGTATCGGTATCATAGATGCTAGAAGACATGATATAACGGGTATCTTCACCTCTCAGTGTTGACTGTAGACGTTGATGCAAAAATAATTCTGCAAACTATGCTTAGGGAGGGAGAATAATAACACTGATACGTGTAATAATACCAGCAAAATACACAAGGAAGAAAGAAATTTTGTTATTTGCAAGTGCTTAAATGAAAGTACCTGATCCACTAGGATTCCAGAGACACCTATAACTGCTCCAGGCTTTCCATATGATACAATTTCTTCTGCCAACTCTACCAACGGATTTAAAAGTATGTTTGCCAGAACCAAGTCAAATTTTCCTCTTCTAGACCCCAAAACAGAATGATAAAAGGCTGATTCTTCTAAATCATCTGATGTCCTCCCACTCTCTAAATGATTGGCCTTGCCACTTGCCAAATACAACTGCATTTTGTCTGAATGTATTTGATTTAAGGCCATATTCTGCTGAGCAGATGAAATTGCCTGAGGATCTATATCTATTCCAACAGACAGTGAAGCTCCCATCTGCACTGAGAAGCAGGTCCCGATCATAACTTGACTGAGGGTTATGTAGCATTTGGAATTTCGTGCGCATACTAGTAAATAGAAACAGATGATCAAATTAATGCATTTTTTTATTTCATAATTTTAGCAAACATCTAACTCCAGATAGATGATTTGTAATTTTGTTTATCCAAAATAAGGAAAATTTATCAAGATTGGGTTGTATAAGGTGATCAGCACAAATTTAATGACGCTATGATCGTAAGAAATGCTCTGCAACTAGTCAGTGTTCTGTTTTATCATTTTATGTGAGTTAGCATATTGTACCTTTAGTGCTGCAATTGCCAGAATTCCAGAACCAGTGCCATAATCCAGTAGTGTTTCTCCTCCTTGTATTACTTTGTTTAGCAACAGCAAACACAACTTTGTTGTTGGGTGCTCTCCTGTTCCAAAAGCCATTCCTGGATTTAGAATAATGTTTGTTGCTTGAGCGTCCTGTTAACACAGGGTAAGCATTATCTCATGCTCGATGACTAATAGATTCTCAAGTTACGCTGCAATAGTTTCACAATTTGGGTGGCATGTAGTTGAGGAACCAATTCAGGTGAAGTATGACCAGGTTGAGTAACATATCATGATTTGTAATACTTTTTCCCTTGTTTCCAAAAACAAAGTAATAAAAAATAGAAAAATATTTATCATGGATTACAACGTCAGCCAAAGATGACACAACTACTTATATTCAGTACCGTGGAATAAAAAATAGCAGAAACAAACTTACTGGAGGAGTTCTCCATTGAGGAACTATCCAAAGTCTATCATAAACTTCAATAGGGTGAAAACTTTCCTGGAAATGATGGAAGACAGAAAGATAAATAGGGGAATTCAGATCCACAAGTTTTCATTGCAAGAGACAAAAGTAACGAATTTGTGATGATGAACGTCACCATCATAACATGATGTGGGAAATACAGCAAATGGTTAATATCGTTTTATTAAAGATGTTAAAAGGCAGAAAGATATGAAACAGTAGACCGAAAAGGAAAAAAAAGTTAAGTAGCTTGCTGGAAGTTCTAACCTGCGCATTACTCAGCCAGTTATCCGGGTCACCTGTTTTGAGTTCGTAAACAGGTACCTTTGAAAGACCGATGGAATCTGCAGCAAGTGCGATCCCTTTATGCATGTCTTGGCAACCAGGGAATATCGACGTAATACATATCTGAAATGTAGCATGAAAATGTTCTAAAAACTGCTTTCATTGGCGTTGGGTGTAGATGTTACAAAATCAGCTTGAAGTAGTTCAAGGTTTTACTGGAGTACCAAAGTTGAGACAGGAAAGTTTACACATAAGAGTTAGAATAGAGAGAAGTACCAAGAACTTTACACAGAGTTGAGACAGGAAAGTGTGGACATGGTTCAAGCATTACCACTCTAACTACAAGACTAACCTTATTGTCTACATCCGCACAACCGCTTGTGCCATCCATGCTAGTCGAGCTTGCACCAAAGCACAAAAGGGCTTCAGAAAGGGAATCCTGCCAAAAGCAGCTTTAGTAATTGCAGATAGTAGATATCAAGACAGCACAAAATTGCATAGAGAAAAGAACAAAAACAAAGTGACCTTGCTCTCTTTGATAATTCATATACACTGAAGGATTAAGGAAGGGTGGAACACTATAGTACGAACTTATCAAACTCCGATAAGAAGCATATAACGTGCAATTTTTCAAAAGATATAAAAATGAATTACAAATTGCCAATAATTCTCTTAAAATTTTCAAACATCGATCCACAATTTGAGTAAACCCAGTGGCATGAAATACTTCGCAAGGTAATTCTTTGCTGACACTCTCAAATTCCAATCAAACTTCAATTACACATATCTTTGTTGAGGCAAAAACTTACAAGTTACAACATGAAATAGTTCTAAGAACAGATTTTCAGCTGGATGCCAGTAATTGTGTCTTAGAGTTCTGTGGACAATTCCAATTCCAAACTCCTAAGACCAAGCCACGTGAGAAACTCATGAAAAGCTTTTATTTTATATATTGCTGCCAGTAATTGTGCTTTAAAATCCTAAATAAATTTAGAACTCCTACTAGTGTACTAGACTACTAACAATACACATCGAAACACTATCAAAGCCCAATGTAAGCAAAACTTGTCGTTGTTCTCAAAAGATTATATCCTAATTTATCTTATGAAAGTCCACCAAAACACCTCAACCAGCATAACAAAACTGGGGAAAATAAACAAAAAAACTTAGAAAACTAAGGCTTGTTTGGATCACCGTAATTTTAAAGTAGGGAATCAAATTCTATGTAATTAGATTACGTTCTTGTAAAATGAATTCTTTATAATCTAATTACATCATTTAGTATTGTTGGAACTCACCATGCAAAGTCAAATATATTTAAAAATTAAATTCCATAATTTAACAACTCCAATACATGTCTGGTGAGATTGTCAGAGCTCCAGGAGAGTTCCTGCCATGGTCGAGGTCAGCTTCGACGATTCGGCAAACTTTGCTAAATTTGAAACAAGTTCAATACAATGTAATGTAATTGGTTATGACCTCCAATGTCGTAATGATTATCTCCGTAATTAATTACCTTGAAAGGGGTGTAGATGGATTATCTCCATAATGATTACGACCCTCAATTTTTCTAAACCAAACGTAACCGAGGAAAGAGTGAGAGTGTTTGTACGGCTTTTTCTTTATTTAATGCGAAGTTGCGAACTAACAACTTTCAAAACAAAACAAAAAAATTATGTAACAAAAACTATAACAGATTACATAAGGTGATAAGGAACCAAACGTGGCCTAATATGCAATGGGTTTAATTATAAACAAAATAGAATCTATAAAATAAAAATAACCAAACTTGACTCACGGCGACACCTCTCTCGCACTGAATCTCAGCGAACGAGTACGAACCCGCTTCGTCCTCCTCCCTCACCCCAGAAGCTTCGGTGGAGAAACCCGCGCGTGGGGCCCACTTGTCGCACCGGTGCGACAAGAGAAAGGAGGCGATTCCGGCCGGTCTCCTGGCATTGGGGGTGGCGGTGTTGTTAGGGTTTGGGAGTGCAGAAGGGAGATTAGGGATCGGGATTAGGGTTTGGATTGCGGAGAGGTGGCGGCGAAGCGACCGGAGTGAGCCGTTCGAGGTCAACATTTTTTGTTTTCAGAAGCCGTTCAATAGATGTTCATTTGGGGCTTTATTTTAGGTAGAAAAGGAGATAAGGAAGGAGTGATAACGGTTCTCACTTCTCACCGTATCTAGCGACGAATTTTTTTCAAAATAAAACTTTAAAAAAATATCAAATTGGACGTGTTTTAGCTCAAAATAGACCCACTTTCGCTTAGTCACGACACAGCATAGTTTGTGTTTTTTTAGTATACAGAGAATTTGACGATTTAGACGTAAAGTTCAGTTAGAAAATAATCTCAAATTGGTTAAAAATGTTAAAAAAAAACATCTCACATCGGTTAAAATTAATTTTCTTCGAAGTTATAAATTGTAAAATCACTCAATTACCGATTAATTTTGAGTTGAATATCCACACATTCAATAAGTTCTGACACTTAGAAATATTTTGGAAACGTTGTAGATACTGAGTTCTCTATACACTAAAAAAACTTATACCGCCACCAGTGTCGTGACGTGGTGGTAACTGGTATAATTTGATAAATAATTATGAAACATGTCCAATTTGAAGGAAAAAATTTAAAAATAATTTTATTTCAATTTTTTCCCATATAATAATACTACAATTGGACGTGGTTGGTATCATAATCTTTTTGGTATACTCATTTCTTTATTTGTGAAACTCAATTCAGATCGTTAGAGCATTCACGAAATCACCGACCCCTCTAAGGACTTCTCACTCCTCCGTCTACTCTCGACAACTTCTTAACGGCCTCATGGAGCTCAAATGCCTTCCTCTCCCAACACAAATGACTATATTTAAGTCCAACAACCATCGATCAAAGAATGCCTTTTGAATGAACCCTTATTAACTACTTAGTTGATCGATCAAAGAATTGCAGCGGAAATTAAACTAAATCAAACACAAGTAGAAAGGTAATGCAAACTACAAGAAGACACGTCGGTTTTATAGAGATCGGTCGCGCCTACATCCTCTCTTGCAAGCCCCTCTCGAATCTCCGTTCGAGCCCCTCTTGCGTCTTCACTATGCCTCCCCGTTCCGGGCCGGGAGTAACGCCTTTTACAAGTCTTCAAGCTCGCGAACAACCCTCGCCGAGCTTGGCACCACCTCTCACAAACCGAGAGAATCACTTCGGGCTTTCACCGAAGTCCTTGCTTCTTTGTCTTGGGCTTTCACAATGACCCTTGCTCACTTTACAACAATGGTAACTTGAGTGGAACTCACTCTCTAATTGAGCACAACAATTGCTAGATGATTGTATGATGAATGATGTGGAAATTAAGCTTTGGATGGCTAATTTGGAGCTTGGAGGTTGTCGAAAATCTCACTATAGGTTTGACACTTTGGAGTTGTGAAATCTTCTGGAAAACTAAGTGTGAACCTCTATTTATAAACTCCTAAAGATTTCTAGCCGTTTGGACAAGATTTGATTGGGTTTTGTGCAAGATACACAAAACAGAAAATCGGATTCAGAAATCTGTCCCGAAACGGTCGACCGAAAGGTGTATCGGTCGACCGAACCCTTGAGTAAGTTAATGGATCGGTTGACCGAACATAGGTACTGGTCGAACTAACACTTAAGTTCTATAAGTCAACGGTCGACCGAACAGGTACCGGTCGACCGAACTACAGGGTTCGGTAGAGGAAAAACTCGATCGGTGGAACTAAACTTGTGTCGACCGATAGCAGGTAGATTTTACCTAATAGAAAGGTCAACCGAACAAGGTATTTTGTTCGACCGGTTCAAAAGTATTTGGGGGTGTATTAAGAGAAAAATGTGTATACGACCGTTGTATAATACGACAAATATAACGGTCGTATTTTTACCAGAAATAGCAAACGAAACGGTTGACCGAAGGTCTACCGGTCGACCGAATAAGTCTGGGTAAACGGTTAAACAGAAGTGTGATCGGTTGAACTGATTGGTCTGGTATAACAAATATTGTGTATAACCGGTCGACCGAAAGGTGAACGGTCGACCGAACGCAGACAGACTAGCGACCAATGTTTTGGGTGTTTAGGTGATCTAATGAAGTCCAAATGATATGATATTTTGTGTGTGAGTCCTACAAGGAACCTAGTGTGTGAATGCATGTATATTGGCTTAAGTTATGACCATAGCCTCCGGATCACCGAGGGCTCAGGCCAGGTGAATTTTTTTATTTGCATTTTGTGGCGTGAAGGATTGTAAATTTTGTGACGCGATGTCTTTTTTTATCTCAAGCTAAATTACAAATTTGTTTGTTTTATATTTCAATTGTTTTGGTCATCTCACTTCAAACCTTGCACCGGTGTTATTTTCATATTCGTAATGGATTCGAATTTGCATGTATGCTTTACACTATAAAGGTCTCTTTTTGGAGTAAACAAATTGACATATTTATTTCGTCTCAGGTTTGGATGTGTTTTTCGAATAAGCAAAAGTTGGGGTTCCTTCGTTTAGAAGCTATTAAGGTTTCTTTCTGTTAGTGGTTTTGTTACTTTCTTACAATTAGGATGAATCCAACTTAGGGTTCTTTTTTTAGTGAAGAAAAATTGTATTATGTGTTTTTTACTTCATTTTCCGGGGAACACTATTTATTTATTTTTTCAAAAATTGTACACTCTTTCAATTTTTTCTTGACTCCTTTATTGATGTTTCGGGAAGTCTTGGGGTTGATGTCAGATTCAAGACATTCCTTTTTAATTTGTGTTTGAAGATTTTTCACTCTCACATTTCGTATCAGTATGTGTGGTTCAATTTTTTGTCTGTTCAGCTAGAATCTTCCACTTCCATCTATTAAGGTTATATTCATTTGACCTCTGAATCTATATTATTATATTTATTAATAGTCTTTTAAGTTCATGACTATTATTAATTAGTAATTCTCATTTTATGATTCTATAGTTGATTTGGTTTTCATAACTCTCTGAAAGAACATACAAAGATTTTATTTATTTCAACTACAAATCGCATCACCATAAGAGTATAAGACAAATAGAGAACCTAAAAATGCATGTTGCAGCGTCTCCCTCTAGAAATCTTAGATAGTCAGTCTAAATTATGTATCAAAATTTGTTTGAAGACTGAATTTGTTTGTATTTGACGTAATTTATCCACGAATTTCATATAGTTAACTTGTAAAGCAAGTTAGGCATTAATTTATGTATCATTTTCTCGTAACCAAAGATCTTAGAGCACCCTTAATGGGTGCTCTTTGGGGTCGGGTCAGGATTCAACCCAACCCCAACCCCCCTTCATGGGGGGCAAACCCAGGTTGGGTCCTTGACCTGGGTCGGGGACCCAACCCAAAATGCACCCCCGGGTTGGTTGATTTTTGTTTTTGATAAATGATTTAAAATTTGTTTTTTATATTTGTTAAATGATATGTATATGTTTTTATATAATTAGAATTTATTTCTGAATATTAAAATAAAGTAAAATAAATCGATAAATTAAGTATACAAATACAAAATTAATGAAAAATCATAAGTATGAGTCAATTGTAACTCAAATAAAGAAAAATAAATTAACTTAACCGGTTAATAATCAAGTACATAACACAACTACTACTTCCATAATTGAAAATACGAAGGAAATTTACTTAAACCAAGTACATAATTGTAAATTAACTTAAACCCGAAGAAAAATGAAATACATAACTAAACTAAATTTTAGACATTCAAAGGGAATTAAAGATGTCCATTTTTCTCTGTCCAATCCAGCAACTTTGCGAGTGTCTGCTCCTCCACTTTTGTGTCATTCGACTTACTAAACAATGTGTTCATCAATGTTATCTTCTCTGTGACCAGCTTTTAATATATGTTGATGATATCCTGATTGCAGGTAATAATTTGCATAACATTGAGCTACTTAAAGACAGATTGAAGCAACTTTTCCACCTCAAGGATTTGGGGAACATGAAGTATTTTCTTGGTCTTGAAGTGGCAAGATCAACTAAAGGAATTTATCTCAATTAAAGAAAGTATACATCGGAGATCTTGAAAGATACAGGCTTGGAGGGAGCAAAGAATGTTGATGCACACCAATAGAAATTAACCACAAACTTATTGAGGATGGAGGAGAGCCTTTGAGTGATCCTACCAAGTACAGGAGACTTATTGGACACTTTTGTACCTGACAATTACCGGGCCAAATATAACTCAAGTCGTGAATTAAAGGAGCCAATTTATGCAGCAACCAGGGATATGACATCTACAAGTTGTGTTGAGGATTATCAGATACATTAAGACAACACCTGCTCAAGGTCTTTTCTTTTCAACAAATAACTCTACCAAGCTCAAAGCTTTTTGTGATTCAGATTGGGCTAGTTGCCCAATCACAAGAAAATCAACTACTGGTTATGTTGTCTACATGGGCAATTCACTTATTTCATGGAAGACTAAAAAACAAGTCACCATCTCCAAGAGTTCAGCTGAAGCTGAATACAAGTCAATGGCCAACACTTGTTGTGAATTAGTCTGGCTAATTGGATTAATGTCAGACCTACAAGAGCAATAACAAGAGTTGTAACATTGTTCTATGATAACAAGTTTGCCATACATATTGCTTCTAACCATGTATTCCATAAAAGGACCAAACTTATTGAGATAAATTGTCATTTACTCAGAGAGAAGATTCAACAAGGATTACTCCATACTGCATTCATCACTAGCAACCAACAAATTGCAGACTTGTTCACAAAGCCTCTGCCTCAAGCACAAATTTAGTTTTCTTACCTCCAAGTTGGGAAGACATGATTTGTATTCTCCCACTTGAGGGGGAATGTTAAGATGCAGAAATTATTCTACATATGTGTTGTGTTTAATTAGCTAAAGGATGCGTAAAGTTTGTAATCGGGTATGGATCCATTTAGTCTGGACTCAACTTAAAGCATGTAACCGGGTTAGTCTGTTAACCCGTTTTAGTTGGGTCACTCACTATATATAGATGATCTCATCATCAATTGTAAACAAGAAGAAATACAATCACTCTAACTATCTTTTAACCACATCAACTACATCTCACATTCTCTCTGGATTTCTCTTCTTCTTCCTTGCAGCAATGGATTGCAACATAAGAAATATAAATTTCTATACGACCCTCCTTACCTTGCTTAATGTGGGAGCCTCTTTGTAGTTTTGGAGTATTGTTGATGATTATGGTAGATCTATATTGGAAGAAGTTAAGTCTAGGTTAAGCAATGTCGAATGAACGTCCCAATTGAAACTAATAATGTCGATTTTTTTGTTCATATTTATCTACAAATACGCCCTCCATGTCGCAACTTGTGTTGAGCACTGGAAGTGGCGTCAATGGGTTCACACTTGATCCATCTCTTGGTGAATTCATACTAACACATCTAGATATAAAGGTACATGATTGGGTTGTTTTTTTATTTTTAAGGATGAAAAGGTGCTTTAATCATTTAATTATCTCATGACTTATCAACAAAAATCCACAAATTTGATCATTGTTATGAAATAACAAATATATTATATGGATGAGTCATCTTGTCTCTTGATGTTACAACTTCTTGTAACATCTACATTCAAATGCAATATAATTTTCTCATTGATGTATATTATATGTCTTATTTATTACCTTGTTATTGCATTGTAACATCTATGTCTCTTGTCTATATATAGAGACTCATTGTATTGTTTTTGAGTTAGCAATGAAAAGTCTTCATCATTCTCTCCCAAATCTCCATGTCTTTTAATTTCACAACACGTTATCAACACGTACGATTAGTCTCTAGCACATCTAAAAGAAACAAAACATTGATCTTGATGGATGTCTCGATGTATGAAGTATTTCATTATGAGATTAGTTTCTTGTACTAAAGCAAGATATGATGCTCTTTCTTCGTATTCTTCTTGTCTTAAGAATAAAGGAAACGTTAACATTTCTTCAAATGTATACATATATTTATTGTTGTGGAATTGACATAATGTACCATCATATCGTAGAAAATATTTTGAATAAATTTGAGATATTCACTTGTGAAGGAACTTGAATGCAAACAATTAATGTTTTATATCTCATGCGATTGTAGTTAAGATTTACTCACTTAGTATCTTTATACAAATCGTAATACATCCATGTTAAATAAAAGTGCATTTGTAGTTTGGTACATACGTGTTATTACTACTTGTATGTTTATGGTTAAGAGAAGAAACAAAAATGCTTGAGTATTATACCATATTTGATTGCCACAAAAATAAAATTTCTTTGATATGTTGATGTATCACATCTGCAAGTATTACGAATATCCATTTTGATGAACATGTGTTGTTCCTTATTTGATTAAGGTAGTAAGGTCATCTTGAGGTAGTCTTTTACAATTTATAATATCATTAATCTATTTACTTGTTGAATATACTCGTACTATATTCTTAAATGTGATGATATATGTCTAGAAATTATTATTGCAAAATCTTGATTTGAAATATCATGTTCTACATGTTTATATATATTCTTAGATAATGGATTATTAACTTTTGTTTCCGTATGATAGTAAAATTTAAATCATGCGCATGCCAATTATAGATGCATATGAGTATGTTATTTAATAAATATGCATTAGTACATGTTTATAATCATTTTGTTTTGCAAAAGTTGATCATATATTTGGAAGATCACTAGACGACTTAAGATTTCAATGATAATGACATGTTATTTGTGCATATGTCATATCTAATACATGTTTTTTTGTTAGAAACTATAAGTGTTTCTTTTTATATATTTTATTTTGTGGAATCTTTTATATGATATTGATCATCTTGATTGTTGACAAAAGTTAAATATACTTTTGATAAAAGAAATAATTGTTGGATCGTGTGGGTCTATGATTCCACAATTAAGGCTAATCCTAATTCTCTACTTGATTAAGCAATGAACATGCACAGCGGAATAACAAACAAAAGTAGAGAAAGAAAGATAATGCAAACAACATTGGAAGTCGTAGGATTTTTATAGAGGTTCGGCACCCCACTCGGGTCCTAGTCCTCTCTTGCGAGCTCCGCTCGGATCACCGAGCTCCGCTCACGACTTCACTAACCACTCCTCATTCCGGGCCGGGAGAGAACGCATTTACAAGACTTCAAGCTCGCGAACAACCCTCGCCGAGCTTGGCTCCTCCTTCACAATCTGAGAGGATCACTTCGGGGTCTCACCGAAGTCTATACTAGATGTCTTGGGCTTTCACCAAGACCCTTGCTTTCTTTCACAAACAATGAGTGGGACAACACTCTCTAATTCTTGAGCATAGTTGAGTGAGAATAGGAATTATGACTAAAGTGTGGAAGGTTTGAGCTTTTGAGTGTGTGAAGCTTTCTCTCTAATGTTGGGGACAAATAGGTGTTGGAGAGATGTGTTAAAATGTGTTTTACATCTCTATTTATAAGTTCCAAAAGAGTTATACCCGTTGGGATTGATTGGGTAAGAGTTGGTGTAGGATACACAAAACAGAAACCTGCAGGACCCAATACTGCCTAAAAACGGTCGACCGAATCGGGTATTCCGTTCGACCGTTTGGTCAAATTTCAGCTTTGACTTAAGTTAACTTAAGGTAACAGTCGAACGGGCTCAGGGGATCGGTCGACCGAATTAGTCCAGGCACTTCTGGGAGACCAAATTGTGTTGGTTCCGTCGACCGTTAGGAAAGTTTTGGTCGACCGAATGTTTGGAAATTTGGGGTATTTGAGAATAATACGAATACGACCGTTGGGTATAATACGACAAAACAAATGGTCTGAAAATATGTGTAAACGGTCTATAAATGGTCCAGGAAGTTCAAGTTTTGTTTAGGTGTTTTCCGGTTCTAGTTTGGATGATCTATTGAAGTCCAAATTATGTGAAATTTTGTGTGGGACTTCTATAGGGAACCTAGTGTGTGGTTGGGTAGTTTTTAGCTCAAGTATGCTCAATTACACAAGGTTCCTAAATACTCAAAGAAATACAAAATACGTGTCTTCAAATGAGCTTGATTACATGTCTTGACTTGATTTCCTTTCTTCATTGAGTCTTGATCACCTGTAGAGGTTAGCACGAGGCAAAATATATGCAATGCAACATGTGTGCTACTCTACATGACCATAATTAAGATTAGGTTGATTAAATCATCAAAACATAGATTAAGGCCAAAAAGCCAACAATAATCAACAAATCAAGAGAAGATGAAAGTTGTGTTTTGGCTTCGCAATCATTAAAATGATTTCGGAAACATTAAAATGACGAGTGTGGCTGAGTTGAATATCGAGTTATCGATGAAAAATCACGTAATCTATCCAATTGATTTGCTCCATTCCCAGAAGTGAATGTATGAGCGTGTGAAAAGTCTTACAAAAATCTAGTATAATCATTTTGTGACCATGAATGTGGACGTAAGTGTGGATGAGATAAACGGCAAAATAATGTATGTCCTTCTCGTAAGTAAATTCGACAATTAAAATGGATTGTCAAAGTAACTTTCCACGAATTAAATATATTCTATTTATTTATTTTTTATAGAAACACAAATTGTGTTTTATATGTTTGGCTTGATTTCTGTTAATTTTAAAGATTATCTATTCTGGTTGAATTGCAATTATCTCGTGAATTGTGATTCACTAGTATATATGTCGTCAAATTAAGCATGGTACATTTCTGGGATAACTAATTAATGTATCAATGAAATGTGATTTATTGATTTATGGAGATGATACATATGTAAATACTAGCCTAATTCCAGCATGTGCATATAAAAATTGAAGCTCTATTGATACATATACGGCATGGTCATGTTTATGATATTTTTTTGTTTTAAATCTGCACATTATACTTGTTTATGATCCTCGATAAATGCTACTCATGAGCTAGAAATTATTTCAATTGAAACTATTTTATATTGGTTAGTGATCTCATTAGTCCAATATATTTCCATACTTGTGATTGTTATTCACTTACGATGAGATTCTTTTAGATATTAATAATGCACATGCATATGTTGTTAGTATAACAATATTTAGTATTTTTATGTTTGTCGTGACTATTTATGCATATTATTATGATGTCTTTTAAGGATTAATAGTAAAGATAATATTTGCATTATCGTCTTAAAAGGGCAAAGTATATATGCATATGGTAATATGTTGGTATGCATAATTTCTATCTAAAAGACTTATACCAAGTTACGTTGAAATTAATTGACCTTGATATGATTTAATGCATGATTTTTATTTTGATTATATTTTGTCATTGGAAGAACCTTATCATTTATTTTGTAATAGTTGCATAAATAATTTATCTGCAATAAATACTTTATTTGTCTTGAAATGAATAGTATGAATATTCTTCTGTCTCATATTTGATTTAAGATCAGGAAAGATGATTTATGCATCATGTATAGTGTTGTCATGCACACTATATTAAGAGATAAGTATTTCTCTAATTTGATAATGAGAAAAGCCGAAATCACTACTGTACAATGTCATACGAATTTAGTAGAAAGTTCCAGAATAGTCATATCTACTGTTACATGTGAAATTATCTTGACTTTAAATAATGCATTTTATATATTATGTCTCAAGAAACTTATTAAGTTTCAAATCGCCAGAATGACTTGTATTGAGACTACAATTGAAGTAAAAAAGAAGAATTACATGACTACAATTACATGACTACAATTGAAGACTACAATCATGTCAGGCAGGAAAATACTATTAAGAAAATTACATGACTTTTGAACGATGTATCATTGCACACGTAGTGGCTTGGTCAAAAGAATTTCACTAGTGAATCAAATGAATATTGATTCTAATAACATATAGTATGACCGATTGGGTCAATGAGAACATATATGATTACAAATGTCGTTCAAATTTCATATGATCATCCACTGAAGAATGAGAATATTCTTCAACTAAGTAGGTATCTACGAGCTCTATCTTTTCGTAATATGAGATAACTTGTGTTATGCATTACTTGTGATTGAAAGTCATAAACATAAATTATTGCAAAATCACAATATGTGTCATCATATTTTAGATCATGTGCCTGAAGCACACGTTACAAAGCATCAATTTATAAAATATCTCTGAATATGAATCATTATATATGAGATCTTAAAATTTATACATGATACATTAATGTGCATACATGTTGATATTATTCATAATTGTTTTATGTTATGTACATCATGTTATGAATGTTCTCCTATTTTACTTGTACGATATTGAATGAAATGTTTCTCATCTGCGATTAATAGATTACCACCTCCAAAATTTAGTGTCTTCAAATTAAATTGGACATTTTAGCATGATTCATATTCCTAATTAATAATATTAAAATACTTGATGCCCTCGAAGGACAATGTATTTTATTGTCTAGTTCAACATTTATTTATATAAATACATATTTTTTTGGCATTATGGGAAGAAAGCCAGAAGCTTAAAGAATGTCAAGAAAATGTACTATATGAATATGAAGTTCATAAAAGAATATACGTATAAGCATCGTTGAACCTGAAGTTCATAAAATCATTAACTTGCAATATCTAGCAAGTAATTGTCATACGTTTTTATTGATCACAAAAGAGTGACTAAATCTTGTATTATTAGACATAAAACACATAATATAAAGTGAAGATCTTCACATGAAAAAATATATTTGAGCTCAACCAACGCCAAAAGCGTAGACTAGAACATATATTATTTGTGGAAATGAAAATAAAAGTTAATTGCTCATCACACCTCCTGAAGAGGTTATTCCTGAAGAATATAAACCTGATAAAATAAAGGCAGTTGTTAGCAAATTTAACAATTCCGGGAATACATAACGGTTAAATCCTAATGTTTTGGGAAACAACAATGATTTGATTATTTTAAAAGTTGCAATCAACTATGTTGATACAAGAGAAACATAAAAATGTTATTGTCAAAGACTAATTCGCCTTCTTAGAGCATGTTAATTCAAGAGAAAATTTGGATCCAGAATCTATAATATTATAAGAATGTTAGAAGCATTCGTATTTGAAATGAATAAAAGAAGGCAAACAATATAGAACTAGACCCTCGCTTATTGGACTTGTAGTCCTGATTTCCGAAGAATGTGAATAGAAATCACATTACAACAACATGGTGGTAAATTATAAAGCGAATAGTGACATAATAATTTTTTGCAGGACCCAACATCTATTACGATGTTACTCATTCACTCGAAATGTATAGTATTACGTTATGTTACTTGATCAGTATGACATAAATATAGATAAACATATGAGATATGTTGTGACTGCAAATTTGTATAAGTCAATTGGTATTGATATAAATAAGTTCCTGAATGACTAAATTGCCTAAGAAAATTATAATGAAGAGATGCGATATAATCACCATATGAACAAAACAAAGAGAATATGCATATCATCTCGAAGAATGATATGAAAAGGAACTCTTGAAGAGATTAAACACGTACCCGTGAAACATTTGAATGATAAATTTTGAAATAAATCACTGGAGACCAATCAACTATTTTTCGATATGCAGTTCGAACATTATCCATAAGAGAATTGTTACAATGATTCAAATATATAAAGAGATATTATACAAAGAAAGTTCACTTGGAATTATCAATATTTACTTACTATATTCATGAGATGAAAATTTTCTTTCAGTGATGGTTCCTACATGTCTAATTCACAACAACAAAAAATCATAAATTATTTTGTATTATTGTGGAGACGTTGTAGTTTTATGCAAGTTGGTGAACTACATATCATGGGGAGTATATTTCTAATTATCATCCCTGAACTACGATTATCCCTGAAGGATAAAGCCCTGATGACTTGTAGTTGTATTCTTTTTTTAGTTTCCCAAGTTTTGTCCTATGGGGTTTTACTTGACAAAGTTTTTAACGGGACAACTTGTGCAATTGTGTTACGTATGTCATGTACTCTTTTTCCCTTAGCTATTTTCTCACTGAGTTTTTGTAGCAGTGTTTTTAACGAAACATGGATATAACGTTATATTATTTAAAAAGTTTGTAAATGTATATTAAATTGAGGGTGAGAATTATACGCCCTGCACATTTTTTTCCTTCACTGAGTTTTTGTCCAACGGAGTTTTACTTGACAATGTTTTAACGAGACAGACTAAAAAAAGGGTATAACAAACGGTGATCATCCAAAAGGAAGTTATGAAATAACAAATATATTATATGAATGATTCACTTTGTCTCTTGGTGTTACAACTTCTTGTAACCTCTACATTGAAATGCAATATAATTCTCTCACTGATGTATATTATATGACTGTTTGATTTATAAAGATAGAGATGAGAAAGAGTATAGATAATTTTTTTGAGTAATCTAAACTAAGTTCATGTTAAAAAATAATATAAATAAAAATTTATAATTTAATTATCTACTTTGAACTAAACAGTCCCAAATGAAATTAACAAGCAATTCATTCCGTTTTTGGAACAGACCCAAACAGATAAGGTGAATCAGGATCATTCATTTCATTTCTCCTCGTCCGGTTCCATTATGTTTAGGGAAATGTTTGTTGAACACAGGCGTCACGGACGCGCTCTACGTGGATATCCATGTCAGCCCTTACGTGGCCAAAGCATGAATGTTTTTTTGTTTTTTCTTCCTGATGTCCACTCAAATCACATTAATTGCGTTTCAACTCAGCACGTTCTCTCTCTCCACCCAAATACAAATATGATGACACTCTTTCTTTCTTCTTCATTCTTTCTCTCCAGAATAAATCACCATTTCTAGCAAGATATTATGTCGAAGAAGCGTCTGATGCCGACTCCCAGGATTCTTCACAACGTAAGCAGCGTGAATGAGACGGTGCGAAGACTTCCCGATGTTCTTGTCAGCGTTAGCATCGTGAATGTGACGATCCGGTGGTGAAGACTTCGCACCACAACATCTTTGCTGCATTGTTGGAGCCATGACAGAAAAAGAAGGAAGAAGAAAGAAAGAGTGTTATCGACCGTCTCATTCACGTTCCTTACGTTGTGAAGAACCCTGGGAGTTGGCATCAGACGCTTCTTCGAAATAATATCTTGCTCAAAATTGTGATTTATTCCGGAGAGAGGTACAACGCTCCGTGGTGAAGACTTACGTCTGTTCGGTTTATGTCGTACATCTCTCCGTAATAAATCACCATTTCGAGTAAGATATTACGTCGAAGAAGCGTCTGATGTCGACTACCAAGGTTCTTCATAACGTAAGCAGCGTGAATGAGACGATCATGTTTAAGTCTTACATCTTCTTTCCGATTTACTGGGAAAATATATATTATCTTTGTAATTTGTGTGTGTTTGTATTGTTTGTTTGTGTGTGATTTACTGGGAGAAAATATATTATTTTTGTAATTTTTGTGTGTTTGTGTTTGTGTTTGTGTTTGTGTTTGTGTTTGTGTTTGTATTGTTTGTTTGTCTTTGTGCTCTCATTGTATCTTATTGTGTAATAGTTACAATCAATAATATGTACCATCAATATCTCATTGTGCGGACAAAACATGGCAAACTTTCTACATAAATAGGACAAACTTTCTACATAAACAGGAAATCTGAGATGCTATTTTTTTCCTTAACGTAATTCTTATGGGGTAAAATATAAAGTGGAAGGTTTGTTGAGTTTGTGCGGGGGTGGCAGGGGGCGGCAGCCCCTGCGGGGGACGTGAAAGCGAGCGGACAGAGGGAGCGCGCTTTGCGGACGTTTTTTTGTTTTGACATCATATTATTGCATTCCATATATTGTTTCGTTTATTCCGACAATAATGAAGCCATATATTATTCCGGACTGCAAATACACTTATTCCGGACTGCAAATACACTTATTCCGGACAGCAAATCCACTTATTCCGGACAAACTTTATGTTCCGTTTCTGGACACACTTTATTCTTAAACCGGACAACAAATACACTTATTCCGGACAACAAATACACTTATTCCGGACAACAAATACACTTATTCCGGACAAACTTTCTGTTCCGTTTCTGGACACACTTTCTTCTTATTCTGGACAACTACACTTATTCCGGACTGCAAATACACTTATTCCGGACAGCAAATCCACTTATTCCGGACAAACTTTATGTTCCGTTTCTGGACATACTTTATTCTTAAACCGGACAACAAATACACTTATTCCGGACAACAAATACACTTATTCCGGACAGCAAATACACTTATTCCGGACAAACTTTCTGTTCCGTTTCTGGACATACTTTCTTATTATTCTGGACAACTACACTTATTCCGGACTGCAAATACACTTATTCCGGACATCAAATACACTTATTCCGGACATCAAATCCACTTATTCCGGACAAACTTTATGTTCCGTTTCTGGACACACTTTATTCTTAAACCGGACAACAAATACACTTATTCCGGACAACAAATACACTTATTCCGGACAAACTTTATGTTCCGTTTCTGGACACACTTTATTCTTAAACCGGACAACAAATACACTTGTTCCGGACAAACTTTATGTTCCGTTTCTGAACACACTTTATTCTTAAACCGGACAACAAATACACTTAGTCCGGACAACAAATACACTTATTCCGGACAGCAAATACACTTATTCCGGACATACACATAACGTAAACAGGACAAACACATAATGTAAACTGCACACACACATAAAGTAAGCTAGACAAATTAAGTTGATCCAACGTAAAACTTAAAAACCAATATTTTATTATGATAAGTGTGGGCTCTGCACGAATAATGAGACTGCACGATGTCCTAGGGTCTACACACTGTGTTATCTGTGCATTGGGAAATGAATCGTTCAACTTAAAGAACCGGCGTTTTTTAAAAAGACCAAAACGCGCGAAGAGAAATTTCGCTGACTGGACGCTGACTCAAAGAAAAATATCTAAGCTGTACAGATCCACGTAAGGCGCGTCCGTGACGCGCGCGTCCGTCTATCACGGTTCTTATGTTTATCCTGCACGCAAACCACACCCCGTAAATAAATTGGGTCATCCAAACGGTTCACGTTTCTGATTTGTAAAAACGAAAAGAAACATCTGGTGTTACAAAAAATGGATTCAACGTGATTTTCATAAACCAAGTTGAATGATATACACATCCAAACAGAGCCTAAACCTCCGCCCTCTTCGTCTCTCCTCTCCTTTCAAGTTCCAAGCTTCATTCCTTCTAGGGTTAGGGTTTCCTCCACCTCCGTCCACCCCCAAAACCCAGCGCTTCCCCAAACCCTTCCGACAACCATGGCTCGTAACGAGGAGAAGGCCCAATCCATGCTCAACCGCTTCATCACGATGAAGAACGAGGAGAAGAAGAAACCCAAGGAGCGCCGCCCCTACCTCGCCTCGGAGTGCCGCGACCTCGCGGACGCCGACCGGTGGCGCGCTGAGATCCTTCGCGAGATCGGTGTCAAGGTCGCCGAAATCCAGAACGAGGGCCTCGGGGAGCACCGCCTCCGCGACCTCAACGACGATATCAACAAGCTCCTCCGTGAGCGCGTTCACTGGGAGCGCCGGATCGTCGATCTCGGAGGTCCGAACTACCACCGGAACACCGCCAAGATGACGGATCTCGACGGGAACATAATTGACGTTCCTAACCCTAGCGGGAGAGGCCCCGGGTATCGGTACTTCGGGGCCGCGAAGAAGCTCCCAGGGGTTAGGGAGCTGTTCGAGAAGCCGCCGGAGCTAAGGAAGCGGAGGATGCGGTACGAGATTTATAAGAGGATCGACGCCAGTTATTACGGGTACAGGGATGACGAGGATGGGATATTGGAGAAGCTCGAGGGGCCCGCGCAGGAGGAGATGAGGGTGAGGGCGGTGGCCGAGTGGGAGAGGATGGAGAAGATTAGGAAGGAGGCCAGGAAGGCAGTTAAGAGCGGCGAGGTTGCGAGCGTGGGGCATGCTGTGGAGGAGATTTTGTTCGAGGGAGAGGAGGATGTGGTTGAGGAGGAGAGGAAGGTGAAGGAGAAGGAGGAGAAGGAGAGGAATAAGGAGCAGGAGTTTGTTGTGCACGTGCCTTTACCGGATGACAAGGAGATTGAGAAGATGATCTTGGAGAAGAAGAAAGCTGAGTTATTGAGTAAGTACACGAGCGAGGAGCTGATGGTGGAGCAGAGTGAAGCCAAGGATATGCTCAATGTCCGAAGATAGATTGCTGGTCCTTGTGTTATCATCATCTCGGACAGGTAGTAATTGGTTACACCCCGACAGTTTTTTCCGTCAACTTGATTAGTTTTTGCATTTTTGACGATGATGACAATCGTCAAGAATTAATCACAAATGATTAACCAAATAATTGATAACAATAAATAAATTTTGATCACATACACAAGTTGTCATTTGATTACTAGCAATCGATTTCACGAATCAACAATTGCCATGCTTATATGGACTGCTTATTAGCAATTGACCCGGAATGAGCAATCATCAATAGTAAAGGGCATTAGGATGTCTACAAATCACAACTAATTTTCTGTTAAAGGCTTCATTGTTGATGTTGTTGTCGTTAGGATGTCTATACAATAAGATAATAACTTCTATGTCGTTCTGCGGATCTTTATTTGATTTTTACATTTAAAAGATATCCAATTTATACAAGAAAGAATATTCGGTGGACTCTTCTGATCAGTGATTGACTGATATCAACCAAAGGTCTAAATGTTAAGCTAAGGAGTGTACGGGCTAAGGAAGTTGAGAATTCACTCTATGTAATTGTACGATTTGTTCAGCTCTTTGTCAAAGTTATGTTTGTACTTTTACGTTTTAACCTTTAAATGCTAGTGATTGGTGTCTGATGATCTTCAAAGTGTCCTTGGTTCAATGTATATTTGGTTTGTGTCATAAGTATGGTTTATATTTGCACTTTTCTTTTGGGGTACCTCCTACAAATTTGTCATCCAATTTGTAACCCCATAATGGGGAATTTTATTTTTTGTCTTCTGATTTTCTTGCTGTGCTTCAAGGCTAGAGCTTTATATTAATGCAATTATCAACTTATCAAATAAAACTGTCATCCAATTTGAGATTAAGAATGCCTATTGTTCTCTGGCACTTATTGTGTTCATTTTCACAATTTTTCTGTCATGAGTTCTGAATTTTACAATATAACACTAACGTAGTTATCAGATTATCTTGCACCTTGTTTGTTTTGACTGAGCATTATTAGTTGACTATATGCTAAAGTGCTTTTTAATCATTTGTGTTACTTATGTAGATTTTGAGAAAGAAAATTATCTTGGCGGAACATCTGTACCAGTTTTAGATGGAATGTTACAATATTCGTCTCCTTTCGTGCATCTTGGACATTAGTGTACAGGTTTGAAGCACCTTGGTGATTCGTTGATATCTATTTATGAAAGATCCAAGTTTGGGGAATTGATTTTTTTCCTGCATCTCTAATGTAGAACCAAAGTCGATCTGTTTTGATTTTCTGTAAACTTTTTGGATCTACGCTGCTTGCTGTGGTGGAATGACAATATGTTTTGTTCCTGTAACTTTGGGCTCAGACGAAGGTTCCTTAGGAGTGGCTTCTTGTTCTAATTTGGTATCTACATCAGCAAACGATTCCTCGTAAATGGTTTACACTACGCTCGAAACCACATCACTCTTGGTCTCCACTGTTTTGACATCAGACTCCACTAGAGGCACCTTAGTAGTTTTCTCATCACAGTTTTGACATAAGACTCCACTGTCTGGTCACGCAGTCTTAGGACTAAAATTAGGACAATATCTTCTGCTATAAAGGGGACTACCCCAGACTTGATCTTCAACCCCACATCCTTGGTGTCATAGTATTCGACGAATCAATCGACAATGTCATTATCAATCGGGACATTATTCAGCTTTAGGAAGTGACTGAAGGGTGTCCCCTAGAATACGTCTTTCTCAACGTCCATCTTTGTGAACTCCTATATCGGTGTTCAGGCAAATTTCGACGGTTGGAAGTAGTGGGTGAACTCCTAAGACAACAGACACACCAACTTCAGTAAGTTTGTAAATCAAACAAAGGAAGAAACAATGGTTACATCGACAAACCTGATGCACCACCACTTCGATTGAGGAATCACGACGCGGAGAATCCATTGGTCGAGGGAAAAAATGGAAGAAAAAGGAGTATTGAACCATCACCGGATTCTAAAACAGGAAGGAAATACTGTAGGAGAAGATGTCTTTTGCTTTTTAACGTTCGAATACTTTCCTCGGATTCCGAACCATCGCTGGTTTGATATTTTTTTGATGTCTTCTCGTTGTGATGGAAAAGGAACCGTTAGACACAACAAAAAAGAGATAAATTTATTTTTCGAAAAAAAGGCGGGATGTAAGGAAATTGTGGCGTGATGACTGGACGTTGACTCGATGTGTATGGTAGGACATGTGAGCAACGTCACGAATGCCCGCGTCCGTACTCTAAAAAAGAAGTCCAAGATATAGGAGGATTAACATTTTAAAGTTTAACACATGGATGAGTAGATGATGAGTCACAAACCCAAGTGCGGATCACTTCCACAAGTCAAATAATACAGATAGATGGAGGCTAGATAAGACCGATATTGAACGCCTTGCTGCAGCTTCATCAGAATTTTAGTAAAAAGTATTGAAAATTCTGCAAATCGAATGACAATGAAATTTGAACCGTTTTTAAGTTTAAATGTATCTAAATTTGATGCATTTGATACCAGGAAAGATAGAAATCATCACCCTCTAATCTAGTCCATTGGAGCCTTATCCTTATCATCAATTTTCTCGCAGGTACACCACTAGGCCGCTGCTGAATGTGTCACTAGTAAGTAGGGATTGTGAGAGCGTCTTTCACCCCAACCCCAAATCTCCCTTACAATCTCAGTTTCTTTCTCTCCACGTCCGTAAAAAATATTATGTAACTCACAACCCAACTAAACACATTTTTCACTCATTAACCCCAACCCCACGTTCAACACTCTATCTCTTCCACATCATTTCATTTTACCTCATTTTCTATTCCATCACAATAATTCACAAACTATTAAATAAATTATTTTTACAATGACTAAATCTAATTAAAATTATGTGTCACTATTTTTACATGCAAAAGTTAGATTTAATTAAAATTCGACAAGTACATATTATAATAATTCAAAAGTAAAATATTATAATAGATATTACAAACAAAATTAACTTGCATTCCTTCCAAAGCGTTGTCATATATTTCGATTAAATCGGCTCGTAATGCCATACGTTTCCGGGTGTCCCATTCCTCCATTATTAGATTATGTACTTGGTTTAGTTACAATTATGGAAATAATTTGTGTTATTTATTTGGTTGTTAATCAGTTTAAGACTTTAA
The DNA here is from genome assembly GCA_963682175.1 of Triglochin maritima. Classification (NCBI taxonomy): domain Eukaryota; kingdom Viridiplantae; phylum Streptophyta; class Magnoliopsida; order Alismatales; family Juncaginaceae; genus Triglochin; species Triglochin maritima. Next base: position 12,364,324 of record OY821773.1, read on the forward strand.
GTAAAATTAATATCTTTTATTTGGGTTACAATATGCTAATACTTATGATTTCCACTTATGATTTCACCTAATTTTGTATTAGTATACCTAATTTAATTGATTTATTTTACTATTTTTCATTAATTATTTACATTTTTTATTTTTCAGAAATTAATTCTAATTATATATATATATATATATCAATAAAATATTATTTAACAAATATAAATAAACGATTTTTAATAATTTCTTAAAATAATAATAACAAAACAAACGAACCAACCCGAGAAGGCCACGTGACCTAACTCATGTCGGGACTTGGGTCTGCAGGCGGACCAAGGTCGCGACCCAACCTGGGCAGCCCCATGGTTAAGGGCTTTTGGGCGGGCCTTGCCTCGACCCCAAATTTCGATCCGGTAAGGATGGTTTGATGACATGGAACATATGTGTATATATTTTATTTTATTTTATTTACAAGGATCGACTATTATGCTAGCTGGATTGTAGAGCCGTAGGAAACCATGTGTGGTTTCGGTTTCAGAATGAGCTTAATTTTTACGGTATCTCCTGTTGTATTCGGCTTAGTATAATTCTGTAGCTCTGATGTTGCTTCATGCCGGAAATGTAGCTTTAACTTAGTCATTTAGTTGCATACTTGCAGTAGACCATTAACCACAAGAGAGAGTTAAAGGAGCAAAACATATTGTTATTCTGCCACAACAAGCATTGTAGATCCAAAAAGTTTACAGACAATCAAAATAGGTCGACTTTGGTTCTAAAGTAGAGATGCAAGAAAAAATTCAATTCCCCGAACTTGGATCTTTTATAAATAGATATCAACGAATCACCAAGGTGTTGCAAACCTGTACACTAATGTAACATACTCATGTCTAACACTCCAAGAGGATGATAGTCTACAGGTAGAGCTAATAAATTATAAAATAAGAACCACTGATGTAGAGATGGAGTTAAAAAGATAGCCTTTGTGCAAATGTAATATCAAGGTTACAGACAATGTCCCTAATTTTCCGTGACTGCACGTGGTCATTGTCTTCCTGACATGGTTAAACAACGTAACTTGAAGTAGTTCGGGCTGAAAATCACCAATCCCCCCTTAAAAGGCAAGTATCTTCGTTCTGATGTAATCATGCAACAAGAAGAAGCACGAAAGGAGACAAACACTGTAACATTCCATCTAAATCTGGTACAGATGTTCTACCAAGATAATTTTCTTTCTTAAAATCTACATAAGTAACACAATTGATTAAAACACAATAATGTTGATGTTGTTTATATCCTTTGGGTCCTTATGTGTGTTTAATAAATTTCCTCATAAATTTCAATATTAGAAATAAATACCTATTTTATTTTATTGAAATAAAGAGGTTATGACACATTAGTAGGGTTTGAAAGTTTATATAAAAATTTGTTTTAGAAAACCTAATTACAAAAACATGTAGTAATTTGGTTGCTCAAACATTTGAGAAAAGAGAATTTAGGGAGTAATTCAGATGGAAATTAACTAAATTTAGGGAGTTGTTCGCTTGAGGTTCAAGCTTTTGTTACGTTGGTAGCAACGACATCCAAAATGTTGGTAAAAAGTTGGGTGTAGTCGTGTAGGTAGATTTTCAAATTAAGAAAAAATGAATAGTGACATCTCAGTCCAATCATAACTTCTCAAATGCCTAAAAGCCTTGTTTGGGAATGTAGTTTTTCAAGAGTCTTAAAGGCCGAATGGAACATTGATTATCTATTTGATTCAATGTAAAATCCAAATGCCCGACCGCTAAAACCCAATTTTGTGGATCAATTTACTTGGGCGGTCTTGTAAATTAACCGCTAAAACTCACTTAAGTGTACCAACTTACTATTAGGTGATCTTGTAAATCAGCCAAAATCCAAAATGCCAAAACTAAAGATCTCGCAATCAACCAAAGTCCCGAACTAAAAAAATTCTTTTTCCAACTCAATTAGATCTGAAGCGGACATACGATTAAGGGGCCGTTTGACAACTTTTTGGGCTTATTTTTGGAAGATCCGTCGAGATTTTGAAAAACAATTGAAAAAAGGATTGAGATATTTTTGGAAAAATGATTTTTTTAAACTGTCAAATCCTTATATTTCTAATTTCTCTCTCCTTCGAGAAGACAACTTGGGCTCGTTGCTGTTTGTTGCTTTTTCATTGTTACCCTTTGAAGTTACTTTTTGTCTTTTTCCGCCCTCACTATCCTTACAAAATAATGTTATGTAATACTAAATGATTTATTTATTGTTGGAGTTGATTTTAATAACAATAATAATAATGTCATAAACATTGGTTTTACAAGTAAATTTTAATTGTCTTTGTGTGTTGTCATTTCGTGGAAGATTGTTAATAAAATTTCTTATCTTCCGTATCTTGATTTTGTTAAAGTTGGTATTACGATTAAGTACTTAAGTCGGTGATTTTTTGTATTGAGAAAAAATAAAGAAAAATATCATTATTATTTGCAAAAACTGTTATATTATAATTGTTATATTTAGTAGAAGACCACATTTTGGTTACGACAATATTTTAGTACTCTTTGAAAAAACAAATTCTAGATTGAAAAAAAATTGAAAATTATTTTTTATCAAAAATCTATTCTTTGAAGATTATGAGAAAAATCAGTTTTTATAGAGAATTTCTATATGAAAGTTCTTGTTAAACAACCTTTAAACTTATTAATGACCGTCGAAACTCAACGATATTTCCACAAAGATCAATTAATAATATAACGAGTCAAGATCCATTGAGCTTAGGGCTCATCTTACTAGTTTAAACTCTCTACAATCTCACCGTTGAATCTAATTTACGGTTAATATCCACCATTAAATCATTTTATTAGCATAACCACCAATAACTAGGGCTGGCAATTTGGGTCATGACACGAAATTCGAACCCGAACCCGACACTAAATATCACGATTCGGGTCGACACGAACTGTAATTCGAGTCGGGTTCGGGTTAGTGTATTTCGTGTTTCGTGTAATTCGGGTTGACACGAATAACCCGAATTAGAAATACCAAAAATCTCAAGATTCCTAACCCTAACTTAAACCACGTCTTCACTCACTCACTCCTTCAGCCGCCTCCAACTCTCCAAGTCTCCAACACAAACCCGCCTTCAGCCCTAAATCTCATCCACCCGTCTCCACTCCTCTCGCCATCCTCACCACCCCGACTCCTCTCCTCTCGTCGTCCTCTCCTCTCACCATCCCGTCTCCTCTCCTCTCGTCGTCCTCGCCAGTTGCTATTCTCTCCTCTCGCCGTCCTCTCCTCTCGCCGTCCTCGCCACGTCGTCACCTCTTGTCGTCCCACCACCACTTCTCCTCCACTTGTGTCGCTCTTCCTCTGTCGAAGCTCAGCCAAAATCCCCCAATTCCTTTCTCCACGCTTGCTCAGGTAAGGTTCTAATCGGTGGGTGTGATTTTAGGGTTCCGATTGTTCACTTCCGTTTAGCCCCAAATTACTTCGATTGTTCACTTCCGTTTATCCCCAAATTACTGTCTTTTTCTGAGTTTATGATTTTTTTGCCTTTTCTGATGATGCGTGGTTAATGGTTATGTTAATTAGAAAGTTATTTGAGGATTATGTGATGAAAATACATTTCTGAATTATTTGAGGATTATGCGTGTTTTCCCATTTTTGTGCTCCCTGTTTTGAAACTGGATTATGTTGATTTTGTCAAGCTGGATTATGTTGATAATGCATTCCTGTCAATTAATTCATCAAGTTGTTTGTTGTCACATACATATACATATACATCTTTTTTGTCACTTCACTTTGCTCTGAGCATTCCTGAGTCATTACTGGGTATGTATCCCTCATAAGCTGGCAGTACTAAATAATTGCAACCTATTTCTTATAAAATTAGTTCCATAATGGTTCCTGTAGATTCAATTTTGCTGCAAATAAGAAAATGTTGGCATCTAGAATATTTATTTAGTTTGCACCTTTACTCTTGTATTAATATTATTGATATGGTAGATTTCTTGTATTCACATTATTGATATGGTAGTTTTGTCGCTAATATATGGTTTATTTATTTTTATGTAAAGGAAATCGTTATTGCAAATGGAATCAGTCGATGTGATTGGCAATGAAAATGATTTAGTGGACTGTAACGTGGAAGAATTAGAAGTAGAACAAGTCGACACTAGTAATGTAAGCTCAAACCCGAAAGGAAAAGTGAAAGTAAAGTTTGGAACTTTTTTGAGGAGCTCAATGACCAACCCGACCAAATAAAGAGATCAAAATGCAAAGCTTGTGGGCTGACTTATGTTGCCGAGGGTAAATTTGGGACTGGAAATGTGCAACGTCACATTAAAGTTTGTCCTAGGAGTAGTTCTCGTGATATTGGACACATGTTGCTAGCTGGTAGTGGTAGTAGTGAGTCAAGGTCATTGGGGATGCATAATGCAAAGTTCGATTCTGAAAAGTTCACTAAGTTAATTGTGTCTGCGATTGTGATGCATGATTTGCCATTCCAGTTTGTTGAATATGAGGGATTTAGGAAACTTTGTCAATACTTGAGGCCTGATGTTCATGTTGTTAGTAGAAATACTGCGAAAGTGAAATGCATCAAAATGTTACATCGAGAAAAGGTTAGGATCAAGACTCTCTTACATGCAAATCGTAGTCGAATCAGTTTGACTTCCGATTTGTGGAGTTCTTTGACATCTGATGGTTACATGGCTTTAACAACACATTTTATTGATGATGATTGGAAGTTGCAAAAAAGAATCTTGAACTTTTCGTATCTTCCACCACCACACTCTGGTGTTGTCTTGTCTGATGCCATTTCTAAGTTGTTGATGGAATGGGGTATTGAGAAAAATATATTTGGCATTACGTTGGACAATGCTAGTTCTAATGATGTATCAGTGGATGAGTTGAGAGTAGACTTGAACTCAAAAGGACTGTTTGTGTGTGGTGGGACTTTTTTCCATTTGCGGTGTTGTGCTCATATGCTGAATTTGATTGTACAAGATGGCTTGAAGAGAATTGACTCCTCGATTGACAAAGTAAGGGAGAGTGTCAAGTATGTCAAAGGTTCTCAAGTTAGAAAGAAGAAGTTTCTTGAATGTGTTAGCTTAGTCTCCATCGATGGTAAAAGAGGTTTGTGCCAAGATGTGGCGACCAGATGGAATTCTACTTATCTTATGCTTGATAGCGCTTTATATTATCGTCGTGTATTTCAGCATTTGGCATTGGTTGATTTGAACTATAAAAAATGTCCATCAAATGAGGAGTGGGAGAGAATTGAAAAGGTTCACAAGTTCTTGAAGGTCTTTTATGAAGCCACCGTGACATTCTCTGGAACTGAGTATCTAACTTCTTCTTTGTACTTTCCTATCATTATTTACTGCTACTCTACTTTGAAAGATGCATTGGAGAGTGAAGATGAGTATATGTCTTCTATGGCATCCTTGATGTGGTTTAAATTTCAAAAATATTGGGCGGCCTTTAGTGATACATTAGCTATTGCTTCAATATTTGATCCTCGTTACAAGTTGGAGTTTGTAAACTTTATCTACAAAAAGATTTATGGTGAGAATTCTAATGAGGCATCCACATTACATAAGAAGTTACATAATCTCTACTCCGAGTACTCCACAAATTTGGGCGGGGGTATGCATTCTTCAAGTTCAGATCAAGGACGTCAAACTAAAAAGGCCAAGACATTCAATGAGGGTTTTGATGCTAATTGCTCATTTTTTAAGGTGATTTTTCTACTTCTTCGAGTTTCATGCTTAATATTTTCTTATTTTTTAGTAAATTTGATAATGTTTTACTTTTATTCTCTTGAATTGTAGGAATTTGACAATGCTTTTTTAGACAATTCAACATCTTTAAAGTCACAATTGGAAATTTATCTGGAGGACCCAAGGATGAGTAGACAAGATAATGTCGATATTCTTGCATTTTGGAAATCAAATAAAAATCGCTATCCAATTGTTGCTGCTATGGCTCGTGATATCCTTGCAATTCCAGTCTCAACTGTTGCTTCTGAAGCTGCCTTTAGTGTTGGAGGTCGTGTTTTAGATCAGTTTCGTAGCTCTCTTAAGCCAAGTACGGTTGAGGCAATAATTTGCACCAGAGATTGGCTCTTTGGAGATAAAGGTCTCACCACAATATACTTAAGCTCTCATTTATCTTAATTTATGTTTTAGTTTGTCAAATAATTTAATCTACCTAGCATGTTGAATGAGTAACGAAATTATGCATACAACTTGACACTTGTTTTAACTTTGAACTACTTTTACCAGGTGATACAAAAAATTATGAAGATATTGACAAACTTACACAAGATGTGCTAGACGAAATTGATAACTCATTAGAAGAAGGAATCAATTCTCATGAAGGTTTGTCAACATTCACATCTTTAATCTTTTCATTTAAAATAAAATAAATTGATTGTTACATTGTTTTGACAACCTCATTAATCCTACCACACGTTTGGAATCATAACTTGGACTCTTGGAGCGATGTTGAGTGTAATAGTGGAATGAGTTTATAATTAATTAATTATGGATGTATTAGACTATTGTTATGGATGTTTTATTATGGATGTGTTATTATGGATGGTTTATTATTAGACTATTTTTTTTAAAATTTGTGATGTTGAATGTAATATTGGTGTAGGTTTATAATTAATTTCGTGTCAGTTCGTTGTATTAGATGTGTTTGAGTTAATCAGGTTAATTGGTATTAATTCGTGTTTGGTAAATTTGTGTCAAACAAGTCATAATTGGTGTCAAACAGGTTAATTCATGTTTGAAAAATTCGTGTCAAACAAATCAGTTCGTGTTATTCGGGCACGAACACGAAAAATGGATTCGTGTCATCGTGGGTCGTGTTCGGGTTACCTAATTCGTGTTCGGGTTTAATAATAGTTTTTCGTGTTCGTGTCGACTATTTCATAGTAATTCGTGTTCGTGTTCGTGTTCGGGTCGAGAAAAAATAATTCGTATCAATTCGTGTTCGTGTCAAACACGACACGAAACACGAATTTGTCACCCCTACCAATAACTTTAATCTACCTTACATTTTCAGATGAGTAATGAATATGGTGTGAAAATAGAAAAATTAAACCCTTGACTCACTAGATAATTTCTGTAATATAATAAACAAACATTGCAAGTGCATTAAAAAAATTCAACACCTCGTAAACTTCACTAAGACATTTCAACAAACACTACAAGTGCATTAAAAAATTCAAGAATAAACCTTACTACGTAGTTGCGGCAGCCCCAAAACTTCATTCCCATGCTACTTGCCTTTCCGGAGACGCACACAATTGCTTGCACCTGACATCTACATTCCAGAGGAACCAATCCTGAAGAAATCGTCGAGTCATTGTGATCAACGGTGGTCCTCGCCTTTGGATTCATTGTCACGCACAAAAGAGAGTGAGGGAACAAGTGGCCCAAGAGGGGAGAACAGTGGGGGAACAACATGCCCAAGTGTCATTAAAGGAAACGGTCGTCGGGGAGAAAGAGGGGGCCTAGAATTTCCAGCTACAAGGAGGAGTGGGAATAAGGTGGGGTGATGAGTTTGTTGTTAGTGATTTAATAACTTTAATAATTGTGAGTTAATGCTACATTAAGAGTTGATAATACTTCAACTAACACAGTGACTAACATAGTGACATTTTCGAAATTATAATGACAATTTATATAGCATGTGTATTTTGAGATGACATTTAAGAAAATAAATGTGAAGTGGTAATAGGGGTTGTAACGGTTGGGTTCCGATTCGGGTACTAGTAGAACCGAAACCGATTATGTTTAGTTCACGGACCTGGAACCGGATTCGGTGGAACCGGATCAGATATATAAAATATGTTTTTTTCTTCCTAAATTTACAGGTATACTGTATTTCATCTCCAGAGCAACTTTACCGCTCTAAACCATGAAAATAAAACTCTAAGTAGTTGTATACATGTGCATTACCATTGCAATAAATCAATCATAGACGATAATATCTTCCCCGGTTGGAGATTTATACAACCAAATACATCTTTAACAAGTTTATAAACATTAAAATCGACTGAAATGCTGTAACATAATCATTTCAAATGCAAGATACACGAATTGAAACAAGCAAGAATAAGCAAAACAACAAAAACACATCAAACACAACGATACATGTTCCTCGAGGCACTCAGATTAGCACAACAACACCAGGAAATGCCAGAAACAAGCAAACAATCTACACATCCCGCAACCAAAACCTCTTCACGAGGAGATGCTAAATAGTGCATATCAACAACCTGTACACTAGAAACCAAGAAGGATTAACAAAAATTAGCACATCAAATGCAACTATTATATCACCAGAACAACACTAAACATGCTGAAACCTATTTCCCAAGAGAAACATGAATCAACTCATAACCACCACAATCAACACGAAAATGTTGGAACCGCATATGAATCATCACCAAATAGTACAAACACCACAAAAGGCAACAAACCACACCAGTCTCAACCAACACTAAGCAAAGAAAGAATCAACAAGAAACACACAAAAAATGAACTTGCGTTTGATTAGTTTACATGGAAGAGGGAGAGTGGGAGAGGGAGGCGACGACGGAAGAGGGAGACTAGGAGAGGTAGACTGGGAGAGGGAGGCAGAAAATGATTTGCTCGTTGATAGGATATGGTTTTCTTTCTTGGAGGGCAAGTCATGTGTAGTGGAAGCCGTGGAGAGGTAGTTATATATATATATATATATATATATCAAGCTCGAGTGAGCTCAAAGGCTTATTAAATTTAGTTTAAGTCTCCTATAATCTCACTATTGGATCTTATTTACAGTTAATCTCATCATTCATTAGCATAATCGTTTTTTTCTTAATCTACCTTACAATTTGAAATGAGTTGTGGATATTGTGTGTGCTTAATTTAGAAAAATTGAGCCCTGGACTCACTAAAGAATTCCTGTATATATATATATACAGAAATTATAAAATGAGTCCAGGGCTCAATTAAGCTTAAGTGAGCCTCCTAAACATCCACCATCCAAATCAAATCCAACGTTGGTTAGATGATCTTAATAAATTTGGAAACTGAAGGGTATATTCAATATTAGTGCAAATTTTGTTTTGTCCAGTTTTTACCCAATTGGTAGGTTTCCAAACCCAAACCAAAATCTCACACTTCCACCCCTCTTCCTCTCCCCTGAAAATTTCCTAAACCCTAACATTTTTCTTCCTCTCCCCCGAATCCTCGCCTTTCTCTCTCTAACAACTACAAAACTCTCACACCTCCTCACATCTCTTCCCCCTACCTCGCCTTCCTCTGCCTAACCCGGTTCTTCCTCTACATCGGCAAACGCCACCTCGTTTGGGTTTGTGTTGTTTTTTGTTTGTGTTTCGTTGTTCACTTGTTTGCTTCTTTGGTGTTTGGTTTGGATTTGTGGTTTGTTTTCGAATGCGTGCGTCTATTTGTGTTTTCAATCTTCCTGGATTGAATCAAAGAGTTTTGGTTTCAACTCGTAAGTTTTGTGTTGTAGATTTGTTTGTTGTTAGTGTTTGTGGTGTTTGGTGTGAACTTGTGGTTTGTTTTGAAGAAATCGAAGAGTTTTGATACCGATTATGTGTTTCTATGTTGTTTTATTTTTGGTTTTGTGGTATTTTATTTCTGGTTTGTTTTGATGGTGTGTTCTATTTGTGTTTTCGATCTTTGTTGAATAGAATCAAAGAGTTTTAGTTTTGGTTTTGTGTTTATCGTGTTGTTAAGTTTTTTGTTTCATTATCTGGTCAAATGGTTTCTTTATCATCCATATTCAAATGATTTCTGTTCATTTATTGGTCTTCATTGTTCCCAGAACTTACACAACAATCATCAAGCCGAAATGGAGGAAGAGAGAGAGAGAGGGAAGAGACAGACCAAAGAAATGGGGAACATCACAGAATGCGCATGGGCATGGCAGCGGATGCCTTTGAGCACGACGAGCGGCTGAAATAACATCGTGTAGACATACTGCCATGATTGTAATATGTGGCCTTGAAGATCATCTCCACATTGATTTCTTTGCTGAACTTGTAACATGTATTGTTCTAATTAGTTGGAGACGCGCGTGATGTTCTCCTTCAAATAATATTACATCTTGATATTACATATGGTTAATGTAAATACATTCTAATATTACGTTTTGAAAAGTAATATTACAACATCCTTTGGATATTACAGTTGTTCCCGTAATATTACAGCTAATAGATAAACCTAATATTTAGTAACAGACTTTACTCCCATTCTTAGTATTACTTTTTTTAAATGGTTCGAGTTTCCCATTTTTGGGATTTATAAGTACTGAAACAAGATTTTGCTTGCTCCATTCTCATATTCCACATTCAATAAATTATTTTTTGAATGTGTTATATGTATAGATTGAAACCAATGTTCTTGGAATTTGACCAACTTTTGTATAAAAAATCTACATATTACGGCTAACAAACTAACATTATGGAAACAACATTATATTATGGTTTAGAACGTAATATTAATCTATTTACGAACAACGATTTTCGTTACACATGACGCAGTCATCCATTAGTATTTATGAAACGTTACTAAACAAAATTACATTATATTATGGCTAACGATATCATATTATTACACCAAATTTATATTACAGTTTCGAACGTAATATTAATTTTTTTACGAACAACAATTTCAGTTACACATGATGCTATCATCTATCACTTCATGTGACTTTAGTAAAAAAATCAGTATATTACGACTAACAAACTACTATTATGGTTACATTATTATATTACGGTTGTGAATGTAATACCATTTTTATATTAAGTTTAAAAAAATAATATTACAGCATCTTGTTGATATTACGGTTGTTACCGTAATACTACTGCTAATAGATACAATCATACAAGTTGCGTGGATATAATGTCATCTACGTGTGTGGGACGGATGAGTACGGGACGACCACCGAGACCAAAGCTATGGAGGAGAATTGCTCCCCTAAGGACATTTGTGATAAGTAATAAGTTTTTTTTACAATAAAAATGGAATGTTGCGTAATATTATAGCTAATAGATTTATTCATACAAGTTACATAACACATGTTGTACTTCTCGATCACTTTTTAATGAAACGTTTGTAAACCTCAAATTATATGACATCCTGATATTATATTTTACACATTATTAGGCATCCATTTTCTTAATTGGGAAGGACTAAAAGTAATTGTATCTTACGTCTTGCAAATTAATATTACATCCTGATATTACATATTGTTAATGTAATACCCTTTTAATATTATGTTTTGAAAAATAATATTACTAGCAGCCCCTCGATATTACAGTTGTCACCGTAATAATACTCCTATAGGAGATTATCATAGTTTTTATTCTTATTTGCATGTATATCTTGTCCACGAATATTAATCTTCTTGTAACCTAGGTGTTTAAAAACTGTCAAACTATGTTGGCATGGAAGTCCTTGAAATTCCATAAAGTGATAGTCACAAACAGATACATGATCAATGCCTTCGAACCTTACATGCATCGTTCCATTGTCTTCATCTATCTTGCTGACATTGTATGTAACTGAATTTTCGTCCTTATTTTCAATCGTAACGTTGCACATAAAACTCTTCTTTAACTCTATCTGAAAGATGTGAAAGATACTTCTAGTGTATATTTCTTCCATTTCAGCTTCAAGGTTTCATTCAGTTAGTAGTTCTCCTTTGTTATTATTGTCATTATAATCTCATCTATTTTCATTCTCTCTTTGACGCTTTAGAGTCACTTCTAATCTACATTAATAAAAACAATGCTTAATTTATAACAACACATTCCACTTATTTCAAGCGTATGATATTGAATTCGAAAATTGGCTGAACTGCTCATATTTGTTTATGTAACATTCAATATTGTTAAATATCATAACTTAATATTACAGTTATAACAATTATGTTACAGCTAATCCAATATATATGCAAGCTTGAAAAGAATCTTAATGTGCATGTACCTGCACAAGAACTCAAATTAATTCGACAATATGTTATTGGAAAGTGGCAGTAAAATCATATCTGTTTATTTAACATTATTTAAAATTAAATAACATAACTTAATGTTAAATTAACAACGATTATGTTAATTTTTAACCAATATATTCTACCAAAATTTATCTACATCCCAAATAAACCACAAGATTAAAGATCCACATAATAAAAACCGAAATCAGCAGCAAAAAACCAAGCAAAACCGAAATCAGCATCAAAAAACTAAAACCAAACCAAATCAAAATCAGCAGCAAAAAACCAAACCAAATCAAAATCAGCAGCAAAAAACCAACAAACCAAAATCAGCAGCAAAAAACCAACAAAACCGAAATCAGCAAAAAAACCCCAACAAAACTGAAATCAACAGCAACAAACCAAACAAAACCGAAATCAGCAGCAAAAAACCAACAAAACCGAAATCAACAGCAACAAACCAAACAAAACCGAAATCAACAGCAACATCTAACCAAAACAAAACCAAAATCAGCAGCAACATCTAACCAAAAAAAGCAAGATGTCTCGAAGAATCCGACGTAGTGAATGGCAATGAGGGACGTTCGGAAGGTGATAGTCGGTGTGAATGGAAAAAAATGAGGGTTTGGAGGGTGAGAAGAAAGGGATGACGAAAATGGAAGGATGAATAGTGAGTTTGGAAGGTGAGGAGAAAGGTATGACGAAAATAGGAGGAATATTGGGTTTCTTTTTGGTAACATGGATTAAAGGGTTTGAGAAGACCATCACATTTACTTTATTACCCTCACTTAAAGTAAAACACCTACAACCATTCAGATTAAGATGAATGGTTGGATCTTGAGGAGCTCATTTAAACAAAATGAGCCGAGGGCTCATTCTATCCTTACTCTCTCTCTCTCTCTCTCTATATATATATATATATAAGGTCAAACTCTAATGAGCTTAGGGCTCATCAAATTTAGTTTAAACCCCCTACAATCTCACAATTTGATCTTATTTACAGTTAATCTCACCATTCATTAGCATAACCGTTTTTTTCTTAATCTACCTTACATTTTGAAATGAGTGATGGATATTGTGGGTGCTTAATTTAGAAAAATTAAGTCATGTGCTCACTAGAGAATTCATATATATGTATATATGTATATATATATGTATATATGTATATATATATACAAAAATTATAGAATGAGCCTATGACTCATTTAAGCTTAAGTGAGTCCCCTAAACATCCATCATCAAAATTAAATCCAACCATTGATATTAAATCTTGTTACAATTACTTAAGAAAGGGTACAATCGGAATTTAACAAAACTTGCAAAATCCTCTCAAAACCCTCATCCTACACAAAATCCTCTCCCCCCACCTCTCACCCCACCTCCCATGCACCAAACCCTCTCATCTCCATTGAAGCGGTGCGAAGGAGCACTTGAGCATGATCGGAAGCAAGGCGAGAAGAAGCATCGAGGGAGCCAGTCCTGGAGCTCAAATCCTGAGCGAGGCTCTCCAGTCTGGATCCGTCCATCAGAAAGAGCGGCGTCTTTGTGACGTGATGTCACGTCATGCACGTTTTGGTGAAACGGAGACTTTTCTCTTTGGCTCTAGTTGAACTATTTTCACTATCTTATTTTTTTATTTGCTCTTTTTTTAATTTTGGAGATTTATTTGGTAACAAAGGCCACCTTAAATGTGGTGTCTCTCTAAAATATCCAAAATTACTACCTTTGAAGTAGCTAGACATTGACGAAATAAGCCTACACATTTGCCTTATTTTAAAGTGATAACTCAAACGCAAGCATGTTTTTGAAACAAATATGTGTTGGATTGGAAAAAAAGAATTTGTGTTGGTGGAAAAGTAGTAGTAGATTAGCTTCTCAAATTATGAGTCACTGACATCTTTTCGTCATCAACTTTCAACAAATTCGATTGCAATCCTACAATTCTTTTAATTCAGCTCGGGCTAAATCAAGAGTTCTTTATGAAGGGAATGTGTTCTAAAAGTTTTAATTTTAAATGTCGATTATTATGAATTGAATGAGAAATTATTTTGTTCATTGTTTATGTTATTCGTCTTTTAGAAGTGTTAAGGAAGAGACTCTTGGTCCTTATCCGTAGAGCTCTAAAAGATATTGGTTTACATAAAACAAAAGATATTCGCAATCATGGTAATTAACATGTGACATTAATTACCGAGTTAAGATTGTCGTGTAGGTCATAGATCATTGTAGCTCTACAAGTGAGTGACGACACAGGTATGCAAAAGAGGAAAATATTACTTTTGTATACTGAATAGACCTAATAAGTAAAATATTATAGAAATGTGTTTCTGTGTCATTAATATTTTACTTTGTCTTCGGTCCTTTGATATGAGACTTATATCCGATCGCTTAAGGAGTTCTTAATTAGACTAGTGTCTTGAGCTATCGATAAGTGTAGTGTAAAGACATTAGTTGGTTAAGCATAACTTTCGTTGGAGAAGATAGTTAGTCAAAAGATTATCATTGCCCCTCTTAATTGAGTGATGATATTAGTGGGCCCCTTGATAAAGCAAAGTTATAATGTGCACAATGTGATTTGAGCTAAGTCACATATTTATAACTAGCTTAAAGAGATCAAGAAATGAATACTAATACAAAGATGACACAATACTACTTTGTGTGTATTCTTAATATCATGAGGCAAGGGACGGACACAAGTGGTGCACTCCATCACTAAATGGATCGGGTTTTGGTTCGAGTGGAATTAAGATGTGTAGCTAGATACCGCTTATAGCTTGTGATATTAAGCTCTTAATATGACTGTCAACTTAGTCTAGATCCCCTCATAGGTCACACCGCAAAAACCGGGAAACAAGAAGCTTGATTTTGATTCATATGATGAGTCGGGTTTCTTATAGAAAATATGACACATGTGGTGAACAAGTAAAATCAATTATGTTGTATATAAACATAATTAGAATCATGATAAATTCATATGAGATTCATATATTATGGGGTGTAATAATTTATTATTGCATAGGATAATATATTGCATAAGTTGTGAATTTGCTGAAACCCCTAAAGTTCAAATTTTGTTGGAAATAAATCCAAAATTTGAAAAAGGCAAAATCGGGTAGAAGTTCGGTAATCCGTTATGGTTCGGTCGACCGAAGGATCTGTGGATCGGTCAACCGAACGTGGAACGGATGGTCAAGTTGATTGACCGAACTTGACCAAAGTGCCTGGAACTCTGGGTCGGTATACCGAACCAGAAACGGTCGACCGAACAATGTCCAGTTCCGATATTTTCGGTTAACCATATGGCACTCGGTCAAAGACGCGAATTCGTCTGAACGGTTAAGAAGAATTTTTCTCCTTATGAATCAGTCATCCGTCAAGTTCACGGAAATCCGAACGTGACATATTCGGTTAACCGAGTATGTCTCGGTAGACCGAGTCCCGATCGATTTTCTGCATTTGATAATTAAGAGATTAATTTGATCAATGGTTGGATTAGCTCCAAACTTAGTCAAACGTTTTGTGGGTGCATATAATGCATTATGGAATTAGTTTGTGAGAGAAAATATCAAGAATTCGTGGCTTAAGAATAGCCATTTTTGAGAGTAAGATTGGAGCATATAAATAGGTCATTATTCTCCTTAATTATGTTAGAAGTTTGCTAAATATTTTCTCTCTTAATTCACCACAAAAATCCACGAAAATTCTCTTAGTTTTCTAAGTCTTTGGAAGGAGAAATCTCAGAGATTAAGGAAGGGATTTGTAGCTAGATTCTAAGCTTGTTTGGAGATTGATTGACTAGCTCCTTTCTCTCCAACCTTGTTTAGGGTTTCGGTGAACACTCGGAGGCATCCGGCGCAACGAGAAGCGACGATTGGCTTCCTCAACGTCTCTGAAATGTCAAGAAGTTTTTGAGAACTTCTAGGTATGAATTTTGGAATCCCTTTGTGTTTTTTAATAAGTTTTTGAAACTAGTTGTTAAAACAAACCGATGGATGCATAAAATAAATCGAAGAAAATTGTAATAGATCCTTATTATACATGAAAATTCAAAAAATATATATGTATAATTAAACATGAAATCCTACACTTTAGTGGGTATGTTGTTTTCTATTTTTGGTTTCTATTAAACAACGATTTAAAGTTTATTATTTTCAGTTTTCAGTGGGTATGTTTTGTTCTTAT
This sequence comes from Triglochin maritima, assembly GCA_963682175.1. Taxonomy (NCBI): domain Eukaryota; kingdom Viridiplantae; phylum Streptophyta; class Magnoliopsida; order Alismatales; family Juncaginaceae; genus Triglochin; species Triglochin maritima. The sequence goes on from OY821773.1 coordinate 12,380,512, forward strand.
GACTTTAAATGTTACTTTTTTGCAGTCTAAGTGGGTGGCTAAGTAGTTTGAAATGACGCATATTTTTGAGAATATGAAGAGCTGAGAAATAAAACATGTTTCTTGTCCCCCAGCAATCAGCCACAAGTTTGAATTGTGGATTGTATGTATTGAAGTTTGCAGAATATGTCTCTAAAGGAAAATATATATTTGATTTTGGAGAAGACGATATGACTCGGATCCGTGCTGAATACGTTGCTACGATACTTCGTGAAACAAGTTCCAAATAGTTCAGTAGATTTGTTTTTGGAATTTTGGGTTTTTGAATGATACAATATTACAATTTTCATGCAACTGTTGTATGTATGACTGAATCTTTAAAGTTGTTGATTTTTATAGAGATCTCGAATGTTGATAAACTAGTATTACAGATTATGATTACTATCTCCTATTCAAGGTTACTCTTACATAAACTTTTACAATTTTTAATAGTGTGGAGTATCTAAAATAGTTAGTTTGAAGGAGCAGGATGATTACAACATCTTGATATTACGTTTTGTTAATGTAATACTTTTTTAATATTACGTTTTACAAAATAATATTACAACATCTTGTTTATATTACGGTTGTTACCGTAATACTACTACTAATAGATACAGTCATACAAGTTGCTGATTTTTATAGGATCATGATTTTATTTTAACATGAGTTAGTCATCCATCTATTTTTACGCATCACTAAAAACATTATATTTTACGTTTAACAAATTAATATTACATCTTGATATTACGTATTGCGAATGTAATACCTTTTTAATATTACATTTTACAAAATAATATTACAGCATCTTTTTGATATTACGATTGTTACCGTAATACTTCTGCTAATAGATACAGTCATACAAGTTGCTGATTTTTATAGGATCAATATTTTATTTTAACATGAGTTGGTCATCCATCTCTTTTTGCGCATCACTAAAAATATTTTATCTTATGTATCAAATTAATATTACAACATCTTGTTGATATTACAGTTGTTACCGTAATATTACTGCTAATAGAAACAATCATACAAGTTACATAATCTGTACTCATTCACTATTGTGTTGGACAAAGCCTAACATATTCGATAAAAATAAAACTATATATAATGTTTCAATTAAAAAATGATGTGTATTCCTGTAGGAGATTGTAATTTTTTTTTAACACATGTTATAATCTTCGATCACTTATTGAAATGTTTGTAAACCTCACATTATATCAAGAACCACATTACATTTTACACATTATTAGCCATCCATTTTTTTTAATTTTGGGAAGGAGTAAAAATAATTTTATGTTGCGTCTAACAAATTAATATTACAACATCTTGATATTACGTTTTGTAAATGTAATACCTTTTTAATATTACATTTTACATAATAATATTACAGCATCTTTTTGATATTACGGTTGTTACCGTAATACTACTGCTAATAGATACAGTCATACAAGTTACATAAACTGTACTCATTCACCATTGTGTGAGACAAAACCTAACATATTCAACAAAAATAAGAGTATATAGAATGTTTCAATAAAAAATAAAAAATAAAAAAATGATGTGTATTCATGTAGGAGATTGTAATAGTTTTTTTATTCTTCCTTGCATGTATTATCTTGTCCACGTATATTAATCTCTCTTGCAAGTTATTCCTACAATTTACATGTATCTTCAGTTGTAACCCTGCAAAATCCCAAAGACGACATAAGACAATTATCAAGTATAATGCATTTTGACAAAGAAGATTAACTACTCGCGTTTTATTATCCTTCCTAGTATGACACGTTTTCGAGTCGTGGTTCGAATATTGCATGCACGTTTTACATTGTCTATGACTTTTGCTTATTTTTTCTCAAGATCTGATTGAATACGATTACTACTAAATTTCGATCTACCACCTCTGTCGCAAAAGAGATATACTAGTTACAACTAAAACGGTCAATATTACAGGTATACATTTTATATTACGGTTCGAAACATCAATATTACAGTTTTCAATATTATATTACAGTACTCATATTTATATTGCGGCTACCGTTACGATTTTCCAGTTACAAACCTAAAATTATTTTCGTTTTTACTTTGTATGTTAATATCACAGTTTTCAACGTGAAAATCCGCTTTCAAAAGTAATTAAAATTCAAACTTACCCCAGTTTCCAGTAGACCTGATTGGATTTGGCCGGACTTACAAGAGGTTGGATTTCGTTCTACAATTTTCATAATTTGGAATTTTGCCCTCTAAAAACAAATAGAAATTCAACTGAATAAACTCCAAGTTAAAGAAAAAAAATTCACCACTACAAATAAAAGGAAACTAAGAAAAAAAAACACATCCAATACCCATTTAATCGATTTTATTAAACAAATACAAATCGAAATGAATTCCAAACCCACAAGTCGTAATACAAACCCAATGTTCTATCAAAAAATATATAGATCCCAAATAAACCACAAGATTAAAGATCCACAAAATAAAAATAAAAATCAGCAGCAAAATCGAATCAGCAGCAAAAAAACTAAAAAAAAACAAACCAGAAATAAGGAGCAAAACAACACAAACAAAAAATAAAATAAACAAGAAAAACCAAGCAAAATCGAAATCAACACCAAAACCTAAAACCAAACGAAACCAAAATTAGGAGCAAACAACAAAACAAAAACGAGATCAACATCAAAAAACCAAGCAAAAACAAAATTTGCCGCAAAAAACTTAAACCAATCATAACCGAAATCAAGATCAAAAAACAAAAAACAAAAAAAAATCACTTGTAAAAACTAACCAAACAAAAGCAAGATGTATCGCATGATCCGTGGTAGTGAATGACAATTACGGTTTGGAGGGTGAGGAGAAAGAGATGACGAAAATAGAAGGAAGAATATTAGGTTTCTTTTTGGTAACGTGGATTAAAGGGTTTGGGAAGACCATCACATTATTTTATTACCCTCACTTAAAGTAAAACACCAACAACCATTCAGATTAAGATGAATGGTTAGATCTTGAGGGGCTCATTTAAACAAAATGAGCACAGAGCTCATTCTATCCTAACTCTCTCTCTCTCTCTCTCTCTCTCTCTATATATATATATATATAAATTGTTGGAGGACGGGAGGAGGACGGGGAGCTACTGATCAACCACCACAGGAGATTGCCCGTCTCCTGGGCTACAGGGACCGCTGATTGGCGGTCCCCAACCGCCAATTGGCGGTCTAAAAGGCGCGCCTCGTGCGTTACCTTAGACCACCCTGATCACCATTCATTTTGTCTTCTTTTGACTCCACTAGATCCATTCTTGATCTATGTTACTGGGGGGCACGAAGGAAAGAAGGTGGCTCTCTACTCACAAAGCAAAAAAAACCGATTTTGCAATGCACACTCTTCTTCTTCTTTCTACTCACATACTCACTCTTTTCTCACACAATTTTGTGGCTCAACTTCTAATGCTTGATATATGTTGTTGTTGTTTTGTTGTTGTGTTACAAATGGTGAATTCTAGTGCTTTATATAGGCACTTACATGACCCTACAACTTCCAAACATAAAGACTACATAAACATGATCATTGAAGATCATTACACCCTCTACTTAAATTACATACATAATTAGGACGAAAATTACTCAAAAAATGAAAAGACTCTTGTCTCTTCCACTCCCTCAACCTTTTGTCTTCTCATGTGTTGACTCATCTCCTCCTTGATGTGTCATCAAGCACTGATGATGTGGCGGGTGACTAGGACGCCACATAGGATTAAGTCGCCACATAGGATTAAGTTCAATTCTCAATACTCCTCCTTGAACTTAATCCTCTTCCGTCCACCATCCCAAGTTGATTTCTCAACTTCACATACAAGCGGATTGGCAGAGCTTTTGTTTTGTGTGAGAAGACACACCATGTGCAACTCACTCGTCGTCTCGTAGATTTCACGAAGTGTCTTGAACTTCCTTGGTCTCATCTCGTCATGTTTGTCAGATGGAACCGTTTCATGATCAGTGGGGTTGGCTATCTCCTCTTCTTGTTCTTCATTTGGCACTTGTGGAATCTCCTCTTTGGACTCCCATGTTACCTCCTCGTTAACTTGTACATCACGACTAATGACAATTTTGTTGTTAGTTGGATCGAGAAGTCTATAAGCTTTCGATCGTTCATCATAGCCAACAAATACAAGCTTGATGCTCCTATCATCAAGTTTTATCCTTCTTTCTTTTGGTACATGTGCATATGCTGTGCTTCCAAACACCTTCATATGTACTACGGTTGGCTTATAGCCACTCCACGCTTCTTGTGGAGTTACTCCCTCCAAACTTGCAATTTTGCAACGATTCAACGTATACACTGCACAGGCCACAGCTTCGGCCCATAGCTCTTTTGACACGTTCTTGCTTTTCAACATACTTCGAACCATGTCCATGATGGTTCTATTCTTTCTTTCAGCTACACCATTTTGTTGTGGTGAGCATGGAGCCGTCAAATGGCGTTTTATGCCATTCTCCTCACAGAAGCTGTTGAATTCGGTTGATGTGAACTCGCCTCCTCGATCAGACCTTAATGTCTTGATGTTGTTGCCACTTTGTTTCTCCACATATGACTTGAACTTCTTGAACATGCGAAAAGCCTCAGATTTCTCCTTCAAGAAGTACACCCACGTTTTTCGTGAAAAGTCATCAATAAACGTTAAGAAATAACGATTCTTACTAATCGAGTGTGGAGTGATCGGTCCACATATGTCAGTATGCACCAACTCTAGCACCTTCTTTGCTCTATGTTCGGCTTGCTTTGGAAAACTCTTCCTTGGTAATTTTCCAACCATGCAACCTTCACAAAATCCGTCTTTGGATTCGGTCATCGGCAGACCATGCACCATTCCCTTTTGCGCCATTTCTTGGATCCCACCGAAGTTCAAGTGTCCAAGTCGCATATGCCACAACCAATCTCCCTTAATGCATGCATTCAAACATCTAGCACGAGCACAGGTTAGCTTCAATTTAAACATTCGATTTTTGGACATTTCTACCTTTTCAATCAGATGTCCATCTTGTCCTCGCACGGTCATGTGTCGATCCTTCATCAAGATCGTGAACCCTTTCTCCAGGAGTTGTCCCATGCTTAAAATGTTCGTCTTCATATCGGGCACAAAGAACACATTGGAGATAAGCTTTTGAGATTCATCCTTTACTTGGATCATGATGTGACCTTTCCCTTCCACGCGCACCTTTGATGCATCTCCAAACGAAACGTGCCCATGTACTCCTTCCTCCAAATGTGCGAACATGTGTCTATTTCCACACATGTGGTTGCTTGCTCCCGTATCGAGATACCAAACACCTTCTTGTTCGCCTTCCATTCCTTTGTCGGCAAGCAAGACTACATCCTCATCACAAGCATTCTCCTCCACGGCCACACGGTTGGAGTTTTCTTCCACCCTTTTCTTCGACCAACACTCGCTTGCGTAGTGTCCATGCTTCCCATAATTGAAGCACTCAATCACCTTCTTCGATCCGCGATCACCACGGACACGGCTGGAGCTCTCCTCCACCTTTTTTTGCGACCAGCATTCTTTCGCAAAATGACCACGCTTCCCACATTTGAAGCATTCGACCTCCTTCTTTCTTGAATGGCCTCCATAATCACGACCGCTTCCACGATCTACGTTGCGAGGTTTCTCCTCCTTGAGCGACATCTTCGCTTGCAACGCCTCCTCTAAGACATCTTGTCTTTTCTTCTTCTTTCTTTGCTCGTGTGCCTCCAACGAGCTAGCTAGATCATCAATAGTCATTTCTCGAGGTCCTTTGATTCCTCGATTGTGCACACCACATTCTCGAAGTCCTCGGTGAGAGAACGCAACACCTTCTCCACCACTCTTCTTTCGGTCAGCGCCTCCCCATTTCTTTTTAATTTGTTCGCCACCATGCGAACTCTCGTCACGAAATCGGCAACACCTTCCGATTCCTTCATTTTTAACGCCTCGAACTCGCCTCGAAGCATTTGGAGGCGCACTTGCCTCACTCGATCAGCACCCTTGTAGCTCCTCTCAAGGGTGTCCCACGCCTCCTTCGACGTCTTCGCTTCAGCGATCTTTTCAAAGCCACTCTCATCCACCGCTTGGAAGAGAAGGAAGAGAGCACTCTTATCTTTGGCTATTCTCTCCTTTTGTGCTTTGATTTGTGCGACAGTTTCTTCTCCCGTCTCGGCCTCCTCCTCGAAGCCTCTCTCCACAAGATCCTAAGCATCATGCGCACCCAGCAGCGCACGCATTTGGATACTCCAATTGTCGTAGTTGCCTTTCGACAATCGAGGCAACAACGTATGACCAAACGAGGTTATTCCCGAGCTTCCCATCGGACGAGGCTCTGATACCAGATGTTGGAGGACGGGAGGAGGACGGGGAGCTACTGATCAACCCACCACAGGAGATTGCCCGTCTCCTGGGCTACAGGGACCGCTGACTGGCGGTCCCCAACCGCCAATTGGCGGTCTAAAAGGCGCGCCTCGTGCGCTGCCTTAGACCACCCTGATCACCATTCATTTTGCCTTCTTTTGACTCCACTAGATCCATTCTTGATCTATGTTACTAGGGGGCACGAAGGAAAGAAGGCGACTCTCTACTCACAAAGCAAAAAAACTGATTTTGCAATGCACACTCTTCTTCTTCTTTCTACTCACATACTCATTCTTTTCTCACACAATTTCGTGGCTCAACTTCTAATGCTTGATATATGTTGTTGTTGTTTTGTTGTTGTGTTACAAATGATGAATTCTAGTGCTTTATATAGGCACTTACATGACCCTACAACTTCCAAACATAAAGACTACATAAACATGATCATTGAAGATCATTACACCCTCTACTTAAATTACATACATAATTATGACGAAAATTACTCAAAAAATGAAAAGACTCTTGTCTCTTCCACTCCCTCAACCTTTTGTCTTCTCATGTGTTGACTCATCTCCTCTTTGATGTGTCATCAAGCACTGATGATGTGGCGAGTGACTAGGACGCCACATAGGATTAAGTCGCCACATAGGATTAAGTTCAATTCTCAATATAAATGAGCACATGACTTAATTTTTCTAAATTAAACCTCCACAATATATATATATATAATCAAGCTCTAGTAAGCCCGATCAATTAACCTTCTATCTGTAATTCTAAGCCCCAACCCAATTCATCCTCCCCTTTTCTTGTTGCAAGTGGGCAGTGGACCTTTACGCAACCCTCCACTAACCCCCTTTCTTTATTCCAGTTTCCCAGCAGAAGAAGCCGAAGCGGTGGCGGTGGTTACAATCCCCAACCGCTCTCAAGTCTCATCCACCAAAGGTCTCGCCTTTGCCCCCTTTGCGTTTGGTTCTGGGGTTGTTGGGTGAAAGTTGGTTTTGGAAGTTTAGATTTTAATTTATTTTTGTGGGTGTTATTTGGTACCGATCCTTTTGTCGGTTTCTTCTGATTCGGGGTAATTTATTGAAAACTAGGGGGGGGGGGGGGGGGGGGGGGGGGGGGGGGGTGGGGGAGTTTCGATTTTTTTGTGTGTGTTTGGGGTTTGGTATTGGAGTTGGTAATTTGATTCCTTGCTTTCTAGGGTTTCGCCGTTGGATTAGGCGAAGTTGGGAGGTGAAAAAAGAAGAGGAGAATTTGTGGAAAGGGGTTTTAAAAGTTCCATCTTTACTGATTGGATTGTTCTGAGATTTTTTTTTTTTTTTTTTTTTTGCAATCAAAATCGGCAAGGAAAAGGTTTTATAGGTGAAGGAAATGGAGAATTGATTTTGCTAAAAAATACACATGAAAATTTTGATCTTGCTAAAAAATTCTTCATTTTGTTGTTCCAAACTTGACTTCAGGTTACCATTTGATTTTATTTCTTCTCTAACTAGAAGGCGTTCAAAAGAATGGGCAACGTAGGGAGCAACTCCGGAGGGAGGCGGCGGCACCACACCGGCTCTCATGGGCAGGTTCTGCCAGCGTTAGCTCCACCTCCACAGCAACCATTGCCTCCACCGCTTCCGCCTCAGGAAACATCCTCCGGCGGCAACCGCTATGTTTTTGCTGCCGCTTCACCTTACCCGCCGCAATACCCCAACCCCAGCCCTCCGCAGTATTACAATTACCCCGGTTACTATCATCCACCACCCCCAATCCCCAGCCCGATGCCCGCACCTTACCTTCACCATCACGGGCAGCTTCAGCACCATAACCAACACCATCAACTTCCTTACCACATGAATTGGGGACCTGGGGGGCGATACCCTGCTGCACCAACGCATCCTGTGCCTCCGTACGTTGAACACCAGAAGGCTGTTACGATTCGGAATGATGTGAACCTCAAGAAGGAGACTTTGAGGGTTGAGCCGGATGAGCTGAGCCCTGGTCGGTATCTTGTTGCATTCACATTTGATGCCACTGTTGCAGGAAGGTATTTTTTCCTCCTTCTGTTGCTGCAATATTGTGCAAATTGATCTAATTTAGGTTTAGAAGATAGTACGATTCTTTTATGATATTAAATAATTTGTTTATATGTCTATTGAAGCTTGAGTTTTTTAAGAAGAATAAAAATGATTTCCATATATAATTAGATGCATTACCTCCCCGCACTGCGAAGTGCCGAAGTCCAACTAGTTATTTGGAGTAAACTATGCTGCACATTGATGTGAAAATTGTAATGATTGTTGGTGTTGCATTATGCTTTTAGTTTACTAAATTCTTTGCCCTCTCCAAAGCACAAATATTACCTTTTTTGGAAGGACAACGCTCTGGACCTATCTATTTTCAAGTTACTCTATGTCCGGCTTTTTTTCGTGTGGTTACCTTTACGGAACCCACCTTCTGTAGACTGATACTCTTTTTGACCTAAAAATGCTCATATAATCTATAATAAAATGACAGTTTAGCTCTTCAACTGTCTATTAGAGTGCAACTACTACAGTTTGTTTTGTTGGCTTAGTCAATTTATTTTTGGAAAATCTGATTTGGTGAATATCCTTTAATCTTTTTCAGTTTGAACTTTGAAGTATGCTGTGGCTATTGCATACGTTTTTTTGAAGTTGTGGCTACTGCATGCATCAATGACAATGTTATGAGCCACAATTTAAATTATACCTATTTTTTGCCGAATGGCCTTTGAGTATAGCCATTGGATTTACATCTTTCCATTGTTCGTTCCCATATGAATCTTAAGAGAACTAGCCACCTGGCCCATTAGCAAAGAGTTCAGAGCATATTAGAAGCAAAGCTTTAGTTATTTATGTGTTGTTTAATTTTGTTAAATAAGAACAGAAATACTTGGATGTAGCAGTTGTTTTATGCAAATTCATGTTTCACAAAACAATATTACCTTTCTTTTTGTTTTTGTTTTAAGTACATTCATCACCAATTGCAGTTTTTTGTTTTGTAAGAACTAAGAATTAAGAAAGGACCCTTTCTTTTTCAAACCTCCCCACTTGATAACTATTCAATTTTCCATGCTCATGTTATCTGGTATACTGGAGCTGTGATTCTTGATGAGCTTCTCTTCTAGCCTACCCCAAGTGGTTGCAATTTTCATGTTACCTTGTGTAATGAATTTTAAAGGCAAGTTATATTACAGTTACATGATGTCTATATGTGTTATACTGTTACCCATACATAGTTCACAGTAGATCTTTTGCGTCTGTCATGTCCAGTAGACTTGCCTATCATCCGAGTGTAAATAGATAATAGAAGCTACGAAGATCATAATGATATTACCTAGCTATTGTCAGTTTGTCTTAGCAAAACATCTTGCAAACAAATATCCTAGGTTAAGTTTTGGTTCCTAATGTTAGTGTCCACTATGCAAGAAGGGCAAACCTTAAAATTTGAAAAACAAAATTAAAAAAATTTAGGGTTCAGGGTTTAGGTGACGTTTTTCACTAGATTCTACAGAATGACATTAAACTGTTCAAACAAAAGAAAATGGATTTTCTCTGCCAATTTTTTTTCTTGTTTAATTTTTTTATTTGTTATTACGTTGATTTTTTATATCAAAGAATCATCTTACTGTGGACGTCTTTCCAAGGTATTTGAACTCCGGTTGTATTTCCCTTAAGATGTCTTTGAGAATGTATGAAGTGTTATGGCCTCTTTCGGCTTGAGTATTATGTCACTGCAATGAATATATAACTAATCCTGAAAGCATGTATTATTGCTATTATGCCTAATGGGTCTATCTTGTATGTTTATACTTTAAGAAGGTGGTCATACCAAACTGTCTGACCATGTTTCCCTCTTTCCACGCGAACAGCATTGCTGTCTTGTTTTTTGGCAAAGAAGGGGTAGACTGTGACCTTACACCAATGAAGGAGGGTCTGCCTCAACCAATCACTGTCTCGTTTAAGGCTGGCCTGGGTCAGAATTTCAGACAGCCACCAGGAACAGGAATTGACTTCTCAACCATTGGGGAGGCTGAACTCCTCAATGAGGGTGAAATGGAAGTGTATCCCCTTGCTGTGAAAGCCGAAGCATCTCCAGCTGATGATCCACAATCAGCTGGTGATGACCAGAATACTGGAACTCCGAATTCTCAAATTACGCAAGCTGTGTTTGAGAAGAAAGACAATGGTGAGTATCACGTGAGGGTGATGAAGCAGATATTATGGGTCAATGGTGTTAGATACGAGTTGCAGGAAATTTATGGGATTGGCAATTCGCTTGAAAATGATGTTGATGGTAATGATCCTGGAAAGGAATGTGTTATATGCCTCTCGGAACCACGTGATACAACTGTCCTACCTTGCAGGCACATGGTAATTCCAACTTCTTAGTACTTCACTTTCTTAGTCTTTTATTAAGTCATGTGGTTCTGTAGCTGCTGCCATATCTAGAACTGGTGAAATTAGTTTGTCAGGAATTGATATCTCTACTACCGTAGAAGAATCAATGTATATAAATTGCATCTGATAGGCTCTTCTAGTGACCTTCGTTACACAGGCAGGTCGTTTGAAGTGTATTGTTGTAGAGAAGCTTGAACTTGTGAATTCGTGCATGGGTTGGTAAATCGTATATATATGTAATCGTAGTTCCTGAAAGGCTGAAAGTGATGATTAAAAACTAGAACTTTATCAACTTTTATTGGTAACACTCTAATAGTAACACTACCTAGTCTACCTTTCTTCAAAGCATACTAGGCAAGGTGCAGGTTATTGTTTGATATGCCTTGCTTTATCGTAAGTATAGCATTTGAAGCCTGTGTATTCTGCATTTCCTGAACTATATCATGTATCCCAAAGAAATTGATGTTTGAAGTTGCCATTTCATGAAAACACGTGTTTTCTTGATTTTAAACAAGTATTGTATGCATCATGTGCAGTGTATGTGCAGCGAGTGTGCGAAGGTTCTGAGATATCAGTCAAACAAGTGCCCGATTTGCCGGCAACCAGTCGAGAGACTCCTTGAGATCAAAGTTAACAAAGCTGAAGAGCAGCAGCAGCAGCAGCAAAGTACCTCTCCAGTCGAATAACTGCATAGCATCATCCTTTCTGATGTCTGTCGTTAAATAAGATGTTGACTTGTACTTGTATATTCCCTATTTCCCTGAAGTCTGGCCTCACGGTGGAGACGACAGACATCCCCTTTTTTGGTCATATAGAAACTCAACCGGGCATGGTTGTATGATATTCTCGTCGCTGTTGGCACCTTGGAAATTTGATAGATTCGGGGTTTGGAACAGGCAAGATGTACTTAAACCTTCGTAAGTCTTATTGTACTAATTCACTTACCACTACAGCAGTAATACCATCTGCCGCAAGTTGCAACCCTACATCAAAGAGGCAGTTGCTTGTCCTTTCTTAAAGCTCTGAACTGCATCTTGAATATGATTGTGTTCCTGAAAAGATAAGCTAGAAACCTTTTGTTTTAATTCAACTTGATTCATCGCTAACAACACCACCGTAGGAATTAGTAAACTTGAACATTTAATAAATGATCTCGAAGTTGTTACTAAGAGCTGGAAATGAAGGTCACCAAACTTGTAATGAACTCCGACTTTCTTTCATTTCTCATAGGTTTACTGCTCAAGTGTGCATAACATTTATACGTTTTCATTGAACACGATTTCCAAACCTACCAAGATACATATACCTCAATAAAGGATTTCAAAAAAAAACATATACCTCAATAAGCTCAGAATCACCTTTTTGTATTTTGATGACCACGGAAGTACGGTCCTCAAAGCCAACCTCAATTTACCAATCAAACTATTGTCAAACAGTATTTACTAAAAAAAGAAGAGTCAAACAGTATCCAAGGAAAGAACTTGATATGTTACTTTAAGTAAACAAGTAGGATTTGAAACCTTATCTAGTTCAAAACCTGAACAAATCTCTTCCTAGATGTGGCAACATTGAGTCGTTAGTCTTCCTATGTCAATTTAAGAATATGGCTAATATAGATATGACATGCTCTATATAAAGTTCATTAGACACTGTAACATTGTAAAACATAAGCAGAAATAAGGTTGTGTCGTTGCAGTATATACTATGGAGAAAAACGGTGCCCAAGTAATGTTCTTCTACTGCTTGGATTGGCGGACACGTCCATATCTTTTTATCCTTGCATAACGTCCATTGTTCTATCTTTCTAGAATTGTATTTCTTTTGCATTCTCAACCAATTTTTGATTGAACTCTTTGTTGGTCTGCTCTGTCTTCAACCACCTTAACTTCATTTCCGTGAAGTCCACATCATCTTGTAATGGGTATCTTGGAATTTCATAGGCACCGACGGTTATTCGTTGAGGTTGTGTATCGTGGAATGTCGTCGAATTTTTCCTTGTTGTTTGTCCTAGGTCAACCTATTCGTTAACCTCATGGTCCTTACATGTTGTACATATTCAGATTATTCAGTTCTTCTAAGTATTTGACTTTCACTTCTCTATTAACTATTTTTTGGTGGGTGATGTCATGCATTTCCAGTCTTTTGAAGCATAAAACCTATTAAAAAACTCCATCCATTGACTCTTGAGATACACTGTGGTCTTCTCAATTTTTAACTTGTCACACAATCACACCTGTAGCAATATGTCAATATTTTGTATCACGAAAACCTATTAAAAACATAAAACACTATGCAAATATTTCAAATATTCCATTTTTTTACCCAAAGTATAAATACACATTCATCGACGTTCCCTTCTTTCGGGTAATGTTGCCCGAAGATTTCATTTTCTTTAGCTTTATACTATTTTTTTTATGCCAACAATCAGATTTTCAAAAACAGCATCTGCCCAAGCTTACTTTCTCATGTCTTTCAATTTTTCAATAGCAGACGTGTACAATTTTTTCGCTATAATTGTACCGTTGCAAAACACGAATGTAGTGAAAAGAAAATAGATCAAAAGTTTGACGTATTCTTCATCATCTCCTTTGTCACTGACATCACTTAGTTGTCTTTTTAATTCTTTCTTCTTTGATCTCCGACATGCTCATTTGGTCGATTGTTTTTTAGTCATGTTGACTGACATTCCTCCCATTTTCAATCCTAACATGACAACCACATTGGAGGTGTTGAAATTCACAAGTTTGTCCCGTAACTTGAAACCTCCTTCTTCCACCTCAAAAATTTTAATTAAGAAGTCAAGGATGTCATTGTCTACGGTTATTCTTGAATATCGCTCAGGAAGGAGTGTCCAGGAAGTGAACGAATATTGTCCTCTTGAATATCGCTCGTTGGTTGTCCGTAAGGAGTGAAATCTCATTCTCAAAGGCTACCCACGAACACTTCGACGATTGAAAGTAATTGAAAATCTGTAACATAAACATATGCATTTATTAGTGCAAAAGGCCTTAAAATGACAAACCAAACCTTAAAAGGGCATACCAAACATTGATCGTTAAAGACAACCTCAAATGTTAAAAGGACACACAGTTTAAAGGATAGACTTCGGCGAACTGTCACGACCACACCTCGTTTCCTTTTAAGGAGACAAACATCAATTGTTTAAATGACACAACCTAAATTCTTTAAAGGACACAACATCAAATAGTAAAATGACACTCGATTTGGAAGGACAAACCCCAACAAACTGGACACAACCACACCCTGGTGGTCGTAAAGCTCAATTTAAACAATAATTCGAGAACCATAAACCAGCGAAAACGACAATGTTTTCACGACCACCACCTCACATGCTCTCTACCGTTAGTGCTTGCAATTTCCATGTTTGATGTATTTTCTTTGATTTTGTTTTTTGGGTCGGCGTAGTGGAAGAAGATTTAGGATTTGTTTGAAAGATTTAAGATATAAGAGATGTTTTAAAGTGACCATTTTTTGAAATGTTGCTATTAAACCAGATTTTGTTGTAATGGAAAAAAAATTGAACCGTCGCACCACTTCTTTGGAAACCAACTGTTTCCCCTTTATCGGAAATCAGATTTTTGAATTGGTTTAAAAAATCAAAAAAAATCCTCCAGACTTGCTGATTTGGAGCGTGTCACAGACGCGCCGCGTTCATGTATTAGTACTCAAAAGGACAAAATAAATTGAAGTTTATCATGCTAAAGAAAAAATGTAATTAGTTATCACAATGTGTAAGGAAACTAACTTGACAAAGTTGTCCAACGGATACAGTTGATTGGCAACAAATAATAGACAAGGTGTTTTCTCTTTATCCAAAGGAAGTGTCATATGCAGGTCGAACTAGAAGAAACATTCTCATCTTACTTAACTTGAGAAAAGATAACGAAAGAACTAGAGAGATGGTGATATACTTACCTCATTTGCATCTTCATCTAGATTATGCAAGTAGTCTACTAGTGTGGGATCCTAATCCTAATTGAGCTTTAATGGTGTTTTAGGTGGTGTTTAGGAGGAGATGAGATAGACGGCTGAGATGGAGTGGTGATGGATAAATGGTTGAGATGGATTAGAGATTAGATGGATGGTGAGGATTGAGGTGGGGTGAGATATTTATTGGTGATTCTACCTCTCTCACACACTTTACACTCTCTTACGTCTCTCTCTCTCTCTCTCTCTCTCTCTCCTAGTTGGTGCTCCGACAAGAGGGTTGAGCTCCGGCGAGGCGGAGGTGGTCGTCGTGTGTGAGTTGCTCGTAGATGTGAGTGTTGGTTTCTTAACCCTTCCCGTTTGTTTGGTTCTCTCTCTCAACCTAACTCATTTTCTGTGGTCGTGGTTGGCTCGTGGAGGTTGACGGAGGTGGAGTCGTGTCTGTGGAGCGTCGAGGAGTGGTGATCGTCGATCGAGCGTGAGGTTCGTTGACGGATCGTGATTTTGGGAGAAGTGCTCGTGGAAGTGTCGTCGTGGTTCTTCGAAGGTTTCTTCAAACCTTCACGGTATGTCAACTTGCTCATTTAGTAGTGTGAGTATTTGGAAGTCGACGGTAGGCCTTCCGGCTCGTCGCAAGCAAACATGCAGCAGATTTTACTGCCTGATTGGTTGACCGGTTGGTGCAAATGGTCGACCGTTCTTAATGAGATTTCGGGTTCTACCTCACACCGGTCGAACGATGCCTTTGGGGCGGTCGATCGGTTGTGCATTTGTGGCAAGTCTGGTTGGTTTCGGTCGAACGGGTCCCCTTTGCCGATCGACCGTGTGCACTGTCATAGGTCGGTTGGGCGTTGACCATCTAAACGGTCGACTGCCTGTGTGACTTTGTCCGACCAGTGACTTAAGTTGAATTGGTGGTTGGTTCGACCGAAGGTGGTTTGGTCGATCAGACTTGATGTTGAGCGTGGGGGAATTCCCTGGTGGAATTCGGTCGACCGAGAGTGCTCGGGGGTTCCACCGGATTCGTTGCTGTGCGTAAGGAATTTTTCCCTGGTGACTTTCGGTCGATTGGGGCCCCTTTGCCATTCGGCCGATTGGTCGTTTTGTTCGTTGAACCTAGGAGGCGACTTCTAAACGGCCGACCGGTCCTTGACTTTGGTTCGACCGAATAGTGTGGTTGGTGGGAATTGGTCGACCGATGGAGTGCCGGTCGAAGCAATTGCCCTGTGGTTGTGAGATTCGGTCGACCGTTTGTGTCCAGTTTTGCAAGTTGGAGGTGCAGATGTTGTGGTCGTCCGCGTGGGGCGAGTTGTGGTGCCGATGTTCTTCCGGCAAGTGCGCTAATGAGCACGAGTGTTGCAGTGGTTGGGTGAAAACGCCCTGGAGCCTCGTAACTGTGTGAGAGTTGTGGTTGGGTGAAAAAGCCCTGGAGCCCAGCTTGGAAATGTGTGTGTTGCGGTGGTTGGGTGAAAAAGCCCTGGAGCCCCGTAACTGTGTGAGAGTTGCGGTTGGGTGAAAGAGCCCTAGATCCCAACTAGTTTGTGCGGGGTTGGGTGAAAAAGCCCTAGAGCTCCGTAGTGCGTTCAGGTTGGCTGAAAGAGCCCTGTAGCTAGAGCATGGACCGCGTGTTAAAGGTTGGGTGAAAAAACCCAGGAGCCCTTGGATGTTTGGGTTGGGTGAAAAAGCCTTGGAGCCCTTGGTTGTGTCGTGGTAGCTGCGGTTGGGTGAAAAAGCCCTGGAGTCCAGCTTGACGACGAGTGTGTTGCGGTGGTTGGGTGAAAAAGCCCTGGAACCCCGTAACGGTGGTGTGTGTTGTGGTTGGGTGAAAGAGCTCTGGAGCCCAGCCTGGTTGTGGTGTTTTTCTTGTTGGTAGAATTGCATGCTATGGTGCTTTTCAGTTCATGCATTGTAGAGTTTGGCATACGAGGCTTTCTTCTGGAAACTCAGGCATTGTTGCATATTTGCTTTTCAGGCCGTGATCGGCGATAGAGGGTGGTGACCGAGGAGAGAAGCACTGCTACCTAATCCTGCTTTCTCTCATTTGAGATCAGAGTGATTACTTGTATCTATTGTTTAGTCTTTTGAAATGTAATCACACTTTTGAAATATTCGAATATATATTATATATATATATAGTGCACATGTTTCCTTTTATTGTGTAATATCATCTGTTGATTGTGTGTTATTAAAATTTAAAATTCTTCCGTTGTTTGAGGATGTTACAACTAGTCTTGCTGCATGCGCAAGTTTAGTAATCCTACTACCTCATCCACTACTATTACCATGGCGAGTTTGACTTCTTGTTCGAACGCCTCCCATATCTTCATTTCCATTGAAATCACCATTAGCACAACTCGTTTCCAAAGATGGCCAATACCGTGGCCCTGGCCATCTCTGGTGCTTCTTTGGCCCTGTATCCACAGGCTCATCTTCTGAGGAGGAACCTTTCCTACATCATTACCATTTCCTTCCTCGTCCTCTGAACAATGAATGAAACTCCGTTTGAGGGACAATACTTCTTCGTCTACCCCTCTGCCTATATCCTGGTTTCCTCATGAAAGCTGCAGTTGTAACCTTTAGAGCTGGACCGTCTCTTACTCGGTGCTTCTGTTTGTTTTCTACATGTCTCCGCTATCCATGTTTGAATCTAGAAAATAAAGAGGAACGTCACAAAATCAAGCGTGGAGCAGAGAGACACTATATCTGTGCGTGTTTAATATGTATAGCATATACCAATAGTATTGTTGTGGTCAAGACTGAAGAGAATCGTCACCCTTGCACACTTGAGCTTCGTAATAGTTGAATATGTCCACACGCATGGAACCAAATGATCGATCTTGTTATTATTTTTAATATACTGCGGTGCAAAGTTCTTTCTTGTGCATTTCTATAGCAGTTCTGCAGGAACTACAATATTTTGCGGTAAATTTCCTGTTTGTATGATAGTAAAGGACGAAAAAAAACATAATAAATCCTATCAAGACATATCGAGCACTGCACTTCTTGGCGTATATCGGCCAGCACAACTTGGATATATCTGTAAAAAACATATAAGGTGGTGATAGGATGCAAATAGCTCATAAAGCAATGTGCCAAACAGTTAAATATCTTGAAAGTTCCAAATAATACTGATAAAACCATTATAAAGCAAATAAAAAGATAAATGTAATAGTGATATTGATAAACTGGTTTTCTGGATCTGGATTGGTTGCATTCGTGCGACACATTTGGGTGGCTCTATTTACCCACCATCGTGACGAACTGGAGGTTTATTGTGTGGATGAATTTAAAATGTTTAGTAACCGAGACATTAAGTTGATTTTTTAAATCACACGTGTATTGTCATTAGTTTAGTAACTATGTCATTATGTTTAGTGAGAGAGAGAAAAAAAGAGTACAGATAAATTATTTGAGTAATGTTTTGCAATTTTTACAACACATGAATTTTATGAATTCTGAGTTTATTCATGGTGATTCTACAAAATTTTCATTAAATATTAATATATTTAACGAACATTAATGGAGAAGTTAATGATTTACTTACAGAATGACATTGGAAAAAAATTAATGACATTAAGACAAGTATTTTGATTTTTTTATGGTATTAAGCCAAATAATTACTTTCAAATGACAAAAATCTAATTCCGATGTTTGTTAGTTACACTCAAGTAATTCACCCTACAATTTTAGGTTAATCCAAGTTATTTACGTAACTTTTGCAGCATAGGAGCTCGTGATACATTTTAAAACATATAGCTTTACATTTAAGCTCAAAGTAGATAAATAAAAGGGAAAACATTTTTAGAATGTCAGAATGCACCTGTGGAGTTAGAGCCGGCTTACAGTAAGTCTTAGAAAAGGTAATCCAACTATTTAAGAAAATGCAGGAAGCGAGGAAAGTTTGGACCATTAAGTGATCACCGGAAATAAAAATCAGTCAATACAATCATAAATATCAGTCTTCAGTACAAATTTCCTTACGATACTCATAATTGTACATTGGTGAACTACAGAAATTTGCCAATTCCTATATATTCATAATTGGATTTCAGATCCTAACAAATGACAATAATGGAAGACACAAGGAGTATAACACACCTGATACAATGAATCTGAGTTGCAAGTTCGATTCCCACACTAACAACAAGGGATCAGTAGGATACGAATATACAACTCACTTTAATAATTAAAAATTAATCTTACTGATTATCAAAAAAAAATCATCGGTGGAAGTTCATTTGACAGAACTGATTATGATACGGTACCAAAAGATCTGTAGACTGTAAAAACAGATACCGAACCTGCCTGTCGCTGAAACTTCAACATTCAACGTGTCAATGTATGTGTCAATGTTGCATCATTTGCATGACTACAAACTAGATTTCCGAACTAAACTCACTTCAGTCACATTTGTTTGAAGCCAGTAAAGGTTACAACTCGATATTTTTAGATAATAGAATCTTCCTTATGAGACCATAAGTCTAACTAAGTTGTAAATGTAAGAATATATATATACACACACACAAGAATATATATATATATACACTAGAAAATTGTTACCATTTATATAACCTAAGTTATTACAAACTTACAGAATTCCTATTACATAATAACAATGCACATTCCGTTCTATTATTACACAATTTCTTCTCGCCTACTTCGCTCACTTTTTACATGAAAAACAAGTTGCAGAAGAAGAAAAAAAAGAAGTCTGCTGCATAAACTAATGTACGTTGGGGTTGCCATATGTACCTGAAATTCAAATGAATACATTTTATGAGCATATGAAATAATGTTAATAAAACTGCAACGAGCTTTAAGCTTAACTGCGAAAATAAGGGTGAGTTAAATACCCATGAATGTCATTTTCGGATTTATATCTAAAGTGACTGCAAATGTGATCTAATGCTATGCTGGAGGTAAGGTACGTCTGCATGTTGGGCATTCCATCTTTACATCCATCCATCTTTGTAAGCAACCAGTGTGAAAAAAATGATCACAGGGTGTTACCTACAGACCCCGCATAAAATGTTTTCTAGAGTTAAAAGAGGACTGAAACATGACGACAACATCAGCTAAATGTCAAAATAGAAAGAAGCGGCTTAAGTTATACCATGCAATCATTAGATCTCTGAGTTAGATCAATGGCAGTCATGCAAATCACGCAGTCGATACATTGACTTGTATCACTCTCGAGCTTTCTACAGTAGCTATACTTTTCTGGAAGGATCTGCAATAGGCAACTGAGAGAGTTACAACTAGAGAAACCAAAATGGCACATAGCTCAACCTGGACAGTTTTGCTTGCTCAATAATTCTCGGAGATAACACAATCTAAAATGATGAGCCAAAGTAATTCTAGCATAATAGGAAAAACACAAACTTATTAACAACTCTTAGTATGACACATACCTACAGTAGGTTCTTGTTATAAAGAGACAAATAGTTGAAGAAAATATACAAACTTCATGCTTTAAGTTCACATGCTCTGCGAAAAGCAGGGCTTGGAGGAACATGGGTAAAGATATGGATATGAATAGATATGTCTTAAATGTTAATGATAGATACGGATACAGATGGATTGACGAAGTGAACACTAGGTCATGTCCCTAACTGGCAACACTGAGATCTATGATGATGTGTCATGTGAGGATGGCCAGTGAATCGTACATAACAGGATGAGCAATAAGACAGGTGGAATTGTAAAATCATAAAAACAACATATCAATGTGGCATGGTCAAGCATCTTCCAATTTTAATCCTAGACCATTCGAGACATTTTGTTTCAAACAAGACCGATGAATAAAACTTCATCAAAATGAAACCACCATAGTCATCTGGCCTAAAGAATTACACAAACCTGACGTGGTATAAACCAGCGTGAACCAAGATAATGTTGAAGGAGAAGCACCGTTGCTTGCAATCCCATGAAAGCTCCCAAAAATTTGCAGAAGTTCTCACTAACCTCCACCCGCATAAAATTGCTAGGGCATCCAAATAAATATAATGGAATGGCTAGTCGAGTGAATGTAATGCCAAGTATGTAATGGGGATGTAGTGGTTTTCTCGTATCATACATCACATTTGATACTATTTGGGGTATCCAAAAGGAGTACATGATTACAAGGATAGGCCGCAGGTAATTATGGAGTTCATAAATGACAAGAATACCTCCCAAAAGAATCCCATCTGAAAATAATTGACAATGGTTAGCTTTCCCATCATTGACATGGTAACATAACAATATAACATTAAATAAAAACATATATCTAACAAGGTCACCGTTATAATCAAATGGAGCTCTCACTAAATGCCTACAACAAGTAAAAAGTGCAAAACCACATAAAAGCTTAATAATCCACCTAGTTTACAATAAATCGCAGTCAACTTTCCAAAAAAAACAAAACAAGAAATCACATAAATTAAGAAAAGGCAAGCCCAATCTTCTAGTGTCATTTTTTATTTTCTTTCCTTCGATTTTCCTCATATTTTTCACTTATTTTCTTTTCAGTCTAGGAACTTGTCATTGAGATTGCTCCTCAAGTGCCAAAGGTGTTTAAAGTAGGAACTGACACGGGACGCCAAGTTTTTTTATAATTTTGTTTTTAGCGGGTTTTTTATAATTCCGTTGATAATTCTAACATGTTCCTTTATTTGAATTCTTTTGAATTCCTTTAAAAAATATGTGCACGACATTTCTACTAAGGAAAAATAACACATTGATTTTCATACATGTTACAGATGAAATATCTTCAAACAAGAAATGGCTTTGTCATTCTGCTTTCTGAATTCATTTCTGATGACCAGAGAGATGAATTATAATACCTATGAATAAGACTTAAAATATTTCCCTATTCACATGCTGAATTTAGGTCACTAGATGGACAACCCTATTCACATCATTGTGTTTTCCAAGAATTTGATGTGGTGACATATAGCTACCCAGGCTTCCAGCTACAGTTGAATTTGCAGTAATGGTCGTATGGACATCAGTTATCACAAAGCCCGTGAAATAAAGCCTAAATGCATCAAATTGTAATTTATATAGTTCAAAAACAATACACTAAAAAGTCTACAATAAAGAAAATGCAGCCAAAAACACAAACCGTAAGGCCTGAGGCCCTGAAAAAGAAAATTTGAATGATAAACTCTGTTAAAAACACCAATAAGTAATTTTTATACCATTCTAGATTTCTTTTTGTCCAATTAAACGTAGATAAAAGCTTTCAGGCTAACACATACATGTGTATGTTAAATGGGTAAATATACTCACAAAATCGACTGTAAAGGACTGATAGCTCACGCCTCATCACTTCCCAACCTTCGCCTGAGCTCACGGGTCTGCTAGCCTTCCATATCGCGAGAAGGTATCTCATCTCAAAAATGGAGAAAACGACAAATTTGAAAAAAGCTGCTGTCGCGAATGCGTTGAAAAGAGATTCTGCAACCAACAAAATGGAGAGTCACATTTCCCTTCAAAACCTAAAAATCAATATAACTAGCACAGGCAAGTTGAACGAACAGCCCAGGAACGGAAGTACATTTCACAAAGACATTGCAGGATTGAAGTTTAAAAGATTAATGTGACGTGTACAACTCCCATTGGAAATAATTCCTAAAACGTTTGAGAACCACAGGTGCCTCACTGCAGGTAAGGTTTTCAAAAGCAATGTACTGCATTCTGTTGGTGAATTGCAAGTCAAATAACATGTATCTTTTCATGAATTAACATCATTTCACAAACTTCAATTACAAATAGTTGTTTAAACTCAAGAGGTAAAGTATGATGAGAATGAAAAAGAAGTATGTGGGAACTCTACTCACCAACTAAAATACCCGCTGTCAGATGCAACAAACAGAGGTATGCATCCATAATAGCTTGTTGACCAATCATCAAAATGGAAACTTTAGCAGCACCCTGACAGAACAGAGGAAGTCAAGAACAGAGATGAATTAATGATAAAAAAACGAGATGTATTGCAAGAGATTTAATTCACTTGCATACTGTAAATTAACTCGAAACTTTAAGATGTTGTTAAGACTTACTGACTGGGTGTTGCTGTGTTCCATTTGCCGTAATAGCAGAAGAACTTGGAGAAAAGATACCTACACTTAATATTAAGGGGGGTTTAACATTGAATTTTAAGGATTTTCATGCAAAGTACCAACGGAAGTGACTACAATATGCCTTTCATTTTTCAAAAGTTGTAAGGATACAAAGGTGACCATCAGGGTGTAGTTGACTGCTTTATTGTAGTAAACTTCGATGTTGAGTGAAGTGGCATTCAGTTCAATAGGTGAGAAACAATCCCCATCATCATCTACTACGGGACTCTCCATTAGCCCCTCCAAATGATATCTCTCATGATCTCCACCTGCAGGCATAAAGTAACAACACCATGGATGTCATCATGTAAAACAAGCCTTACCATATCAGGTCAAGACTGTATCTTTTTTTTTTCATTTTTCAAAGAATTTTTGAGAAAATGGAGTTGATGAATGAAGAATGGACAACAAATGGCATTGAGAAAGATATGCCTAGATGGCTATACGGGTTCCACTTCTAAATACTCAAGTAAAAAAGCTTGACCTACTACTTTGTCGCTTGCTATTAGTTCACGAGACTTAACTATGATAATATTTACTTTCTATATTAAATTCTTCACCTTGTTCCAAATGGTAGCTCAACTGCACAATATGTTTCTTTTCTTAGTGAAACCTTTAAGTCCATATTAATTCCTTACAAAAGAAGTCCTATCCATATAAAGTTAAACTGCTCAAGAAATCATATCCATGTAAGTTGAACATATTATCTCCCAAAGCTAGTCTCTCCTCCAAGTCCTAGAAAATGAACGGAAATCTAGGTCGCGGTTAGAAATTATTAGGATAAATGTGGAACCATGACAATTAACTTCTTGGTTCTAATTTAGTTTCTGGGCACCAGAAAATCATATCATTGCTCATGTTGAGGTGCACTTCACCTACCTCATCCCAAAAAGAAAATAAAAGACGATGCTGACCAATAGGCACAAGCATGACACAATAAGAAGACAAGGAAACTGTTGTCAAAATATTTTCTGTAATGATATATTTAAATTGTTTGATTGAGTACATGCTGGACAGCCAGAGGGGACTGAAGTATATAGGAAGGATGGTCAATGTAAGCTGGAGTTAATGGCCGATGCCAACCGGCATTGTGGTGTAACATAGGAGATGCCCTGACACCTTTTTAATTTAGATTTCTCTAAACCCCAAAGAGCAAAGGAAAAAAGGTTATGAAGATTTGTCTGTATTGCAAAATTGCAACTTTTACCTTACATATTTTTAATTGATTGTAAACTTCTTGAAGAAACCTCTCACATAAAATATTGTATCCAGACATGTCACCCAGTTTCCACATAATTGTGCCATGTCCCGATGTATGTGTCATGTTTAAACTTGAATAGCACCCAAACTGCCCCAAACACACGACGCAATGTATTTAACACATGTCCACATCACGTCCATATCCCATACCACAACACATACAAGTTGGTTAGAATAGCTTGTGCTTCGCAAACTCACCCACTCTCGTCCTCTACCATTTCAGTTCCTAAAGTTTTCAGTTCCTAAAGTATCCTAAGATGGAAATCTCCCTTTAACACTTGCAAAGGCAAAAATGAAAGTTCAAAATGTTCAACGTTACTCCACACAATAACATCAATAGCAACACTGGGGCAGATTAGAAGAGATCCCAATTCCATGTGTACCAAGCAATGCTCCTCAAAAATTAATACATTTGACGGACAGGGTGAAGAAGTTTTGTTACCATTCATTCCCGAAGAGACTTGCGAAACCTTGGCTGATATATCTAGATTGCAGTGCTTCTCAATATCAGAAGTAAGTGCTATTACAAAAGCAAAAGCAATTCAATTAAGTTACGGATACAACACAAAGGAAATCAGTACAAACTTTTGAAGATATTGGAGAGAAATTATACATTGTCTTCTTCTTTGGATCAAGTCTTGTGAAGAATCTTGAAATACTTGAGACGAGAAAACTCCAAGCTGCATCAATTCTGAGACTTAAATGTGGAATATAAGATATACAAACAGGAAAAGAAGTTGTAAGTCATGAACAAGTGGCTAGAATCACTGCAAGCACTTTTTTTTGGTTTCATAAAAAACATTTTGAAGCATGGGTACATTTTTCATATATCAAGAATATGGTTCAATCTCTCACTTGTCATGAAACCTCTCTTAAACTCTTACGATCAAATCTTGCCATAAAATATGTCTTGGTGAAGTACTTTTGTCTATGAAAAATTTCAACCGCATAATATTTTGCCACTCAAAAATTTCTAGGTGAAATACAATACTTCAATGCCATGGATATTATTTAGTTATATAATACTAATGTGGATTAATAAATATGGAATGAAAACTTACACATATCCAATATGTATTCACTTCTAAATCAGTCAAACAAGAACTTCATCGATAGCTCAAATGATAGTTAATTCTTTTTAATCCTTACAAATTTAACAAAACATCATAATTGTAATGTCCTCTGTGATTATAACTTATTTTTTGTGTGAATTCAAGTACTACAAGATGTGTCTTCAGTCTTCACTTAGTGATGTACATTTTGAACCTAAAAATACCATAACTTAATAATCAGGTAACTCCAGGGCCCTGGAGACACGATATTCTCATGTGAGATTTCTGAATGTGCAACACTCCAGGGACCCATTAAGCATAATTTCGACGAATGGAAAACTATTTAGATGTTAAAGATATCCAAAACATAATTCTTTACCAGGTGGTATGGATGAGACAGAAAATAATCTTCTTCTTGACCTGCATCACCATCTGTTCCACTGAAAAATAAAATTTAAAAATTATGTGAACTAGTCATAACTAGGCAAGATATCTGTAATCAAGTAAATGAAACTTCATAGGAAGCAGTTTAAGAAAAGGAATGGTGATTTAAGTAAATTGTCATTAAGTAAAGTTATAAAGCATGATGAGTAACAATGGAACTCACAAAAAAATTATTTAATAAAAAAACCTTACCTATTGACCACCAGTCGAAGCTGTCTAAACGGCCATATATACACACCTTCAACTCTCATCCGGGCAATACCCCGTTCATTCGTGTATCCAAAAATGTCATGGAAAGTGATTGCTCCCTGACAAACATGGTGGGAGCACTCAGCCATATGCAAATTCAAAATAAAATGTAAAGAGAAAAAGGTACCCAAAGGATAATCAGTAATCAGGGTGGGTATACTTGTACACAGCCTTTCCCTGCCTTTTTAGGCAACATGGCCGCTGTTTTCATGACTCAAACCCATGACCATTTGGTCACAAGGCAGTTGCTCTACGAGCCGCCCTCTCAATAAATATCAAGTACAGTAATGATAAAAATAATTAACAAGTTACCCATCCTGGTTGGCATTCTTTCACAAGATAAGTCATAAAAACAAAAGATAACCCATAAGCTACAACAATCACCATACCTGAACATAGTGTACCCCATTTATCTTAGTCTGAGTGCTAAACAATTCCAACACAGAAACACCATTAGAATTCCCAAAATCTGAGAACTTTGAAGACCTATTCATGCTTGTGGAAGTGGAAAAGCTCCATCTTCCTGCATTTCCCAAAGAAGAAATAAAAGAACAGCTTCAGTTTAAGAAAACCTAAACTTTAAGCTAGTAACTGAGTGAAATCGGAAGAGCTGGCAAAAAGATTAGCCAGCAACATATTGAGAAAAGGACAAGAGATGAACAACTAGCCTTGAGATGCTCCAATAATAGAATATCAAAATAACAAGCAAAAAAATCACATCAGGATTTTTCTGAAAAATGTATCGTGTCATTTAGATGTAAATAACATGTACTGTCAATTAATGTCATAAAATATCCAGAAGAAAAATTGCTGACCTCTATATGTGCCAGTAATATTCCAGTCAGAATGGCCTATGTCACTGTCATCTCTTCTAAAAAATAATCTCTGAAAAGTCAAAAGGCAAATAGTCATAAATAGAGCATTTACTTTCACTCCAAAAGCATAAGCTCGGCGTAGGAACAAAAAGTTATCAATAAAAAAGGACGCTACATTAAAAACATTTAGAGGAAAAATTAAGATCTTTCTGTAGATAGATAGAAGCCTTAAAACAAGTATTTTTCTCTTTACCAAAGATATATAAAGAGAACAAATCACCCCCAAGTTTGAAATTCCTGTAAGAGCAGGGTGACAGTATTTGACTACTTGGTCGCCGAAAAGAATTCTTGAGTCTCTTATGACAAACCAGCAGTCTGTTACTACTGACCTGTTATTAGCTAGTATGACTATGCTTGGTAATTAGCAACATTTTTTTAGAATATATCCTGATGCATTTGGTCGCCGAAAAGAATTCTTGGCACGGTTACCACTTCTATGTGGTATAGGTCTTTTTCGGATATTTCAACAAAGTAAAAAATAACCCAATGCTTTGCGGATGTAGAATAATGAAGTCATGTATTTTAGTTGATGGAACTTGAATGGGTAGAAATAATCATCACGAAATCTCACATAACCACAGCCTCCAATGTGTTTTCTCTACAACTCCATCATTTCTACTACCTATATCTAACTTTCTTTTGTAACAGGGAAGTCCCCCAACCCGTCCCTACACCAGTGAGGACAGACGAAGGTACAAAGCAAAGGTAGATGCTGGCACCACAGCAAGCAGTCACCTCAACCTACATATACGACGGCCCTATCCTGAAAAAACACTTCATAGTTTCATGGTCTTGTAACTTCATTAAGTATTTCTCCATGCATACAGCAAAAGCATTGTACAGGTTTAGTGTATAAGTAAACATCAAACTTGAACGTCTCCAAACTACAGACAGCATTGTTATGGGCCTAAGCAAGTATGTCCAGTGTGTCAATGAAACAGTAGCCCACTAAGTTATCTATTGCAAAACTCAACTCTAAAACCACATAAGATAGTGCCCTCATAATCATACATTTCCATCCACAATTGATGTGAATTACTAATTTCATTTGCTTCTAACATATCCACTTCCCAAACTCACTAACCATCAATACATCAAAAACACTAGCAACAAACACAACATTCTCCATCAAGATTTTGAAGTGAAACAAAAAACTAATACTTCCAAACCAAAAACCACTTCCAATCAGACCCACCAATGCATCAAAACCCACCAACCAAAAACAGAAATCTCCCAAATTCCCCAACCAAACCCAAATTCCAAAACCTAAATTCAACCCCAAAAAAAGAGATAAAAAATGCACCCATTCTAAACACCAAACATCCTAATCCAATGAATCAAACCCACCACCCAAAAACACGAATTTCCTCACCAACCCCAAAACCCACTCCCACGACCCAATCAAAACCCCAAATTCAACCCATCAAAACAGATAAAAAACCAACCTTCCGCAATCCCAACCCACTACCCAAATTCCCCCAAAACCACCCAAACCCCTCACCTCATCCCTCCACGCCGCAGAAGAAGCCACCCCGCCTCCGTCCCTGTCCCGGAGTGGCCGGAGCGCGGCCACGAACACCCCGCCGAACCCCAACAACAAGCAGAACCAAACTAAAGCGCGCATCGCGAGATCCGAGGAAGGGGTGGTGGGTGCGGATTGGTTGGGGAGGAGGAGAGAAGGAGAAAGTAAGGGTTTGGGTTTGGGTTTGATGTGGAGGAAAGGTAGTGCGCAACGAACCGGCGGCGACACCCGCACTCTTCCTGTTAGTTGCCTTTGACCAAAGCCTCTCTCTGACAGCTGGGATTGGTTGCCCATCCATCTATCCTTTCTATTTCTATTTCTATTTCTATTTCTACTCTTCCTTTTGACATTGTAATTTTATTATTTTGGTGGTTATCTCTTATTGTCGTGTGATCGTGTCAATTTCTTATATGATAAAACGAAACATGAAAAAGAATCGTGTGGTTGTTTAAGTTAGAGAACTACCGGTCTTATTCGTACTTATATCGTCCTAACAATTATCATTTTAACTTTCACAATTCATTTAATATCTATTTTGTATCGTCTCTTAAAATAAGGTTTCTGTCTAAATTTCCTCACTTTTTCAGTACCAACACCACAAAAATATGTGGCGAAACACCTGGATCTGGTGAGCGTCGGTCTAAGTCATTGTCCCCAAGGTGGGGGTGTCCTACCCAGACGCCCAATTATTATTTTTTGTTTTTAAATTTATTTATACTGTGCTATTTTAAATTATTTCAGGTTCCGTTGCAAGATTTCGGTGGTGATAGAGTAGATTACAGTGAGTTTTTTGTTAGTGTATAAGTATTTTCAACAATCGATGACGCGAGTAAATGGGCAAAACAAGTTGTCATCGGAGTCGAGTTTTTTTGGTAATATCATCCTACAAATCAAAAGCAGATAATCGGATGGATTGTTATCTGAGATGCGATCGCAGAAATGGAATGAGTTCTCGTGATATGGATACTGCACTACGGAAGAACACGAAAAGAAATGGTTGTGGTTGTCCTTTTTTAATAAAGGTACTCGAACGGCAGGATCGTGATGGATAAGTCGTAGTCTCTAATAGTACTCATGGGCAGCACAACCACAGACTTGCAGTTTATCCAGAGGGTCACTGAGAGATCAACGGTCTTAGTCATGGGGCCAAGAAAATTATTTGTGATATGACTGAGGCACAAGCGAAACCACGTAACATCTTGGTGTTAGTAAAGGAGAAATTCCCGGAGGATAATCCCAATCAGAGACACATTTATAACTTCAGAGAGTACATGAGGATGACAAAATCTGAAAACGGGAATCCCGATCAGCAGTTTCTGCATCAAGCAGTGCAGTATCAGTACCTACATCGGATTATGGAGGATGGAGAAACTAATGTCACCACTCACGTATTTTTGACACATCCGACGTTAGTTCAGTTGTTGCGCACATACCATTTCGTTATCTGCATGGATTCGACGTACAAAACAAAGAAGTACAAGATGTCTTTGTTCGAGATAGTTGGGGTGACTCCAACAAACATGAACTTCCTCGTCAGCTATGCGATTATGAAGGATGAGACCGAGTCTAGTTACTTGTGGGTGTTGGAGAAGTTGTGAGATCTGTTATTGGATATTGTCAGCCTGATTGCAATAATAACGGACCGGGAGTTAGGCCCGATGCGACCAGTGGGAGAGATTTTCCTGAGTCTGCTCATTTACTTTGCACCTGACATATCAACAAAGACGTGTACAACTACGCATACCATGTATTCGGCAAGAACAAAAAGCTTGCAGAGAATTTGAAGTGTGGAAAGTGGAGGAAAGTCATGTTTTCTGCTTCACAAACCGAGTATGATAGAGTAGTCTGTAATCTGAAAGATATTTTTCACTCTTGCCCAGCGATCACAGAGTATCTGGAAGACACGTGACTAGTGCATAAAGAAAAAATTGTGTTGAATTGGACGAACAAAGTCTTTCATTTCGACAACACTACGAACTGTAGTGTTGAAAACACTCATTCGGCTCTGAAAGAGTGGATCACTACATCAACTGCAGCTCTGGACACTCTTTTCGACTGCATGAACGCGACTATTGAAATGCAGCTGACGAATATTCGGAACTTTCTTGAAGAGTCGAGACGTCGAAATTTGACTAACTACATAAGCGCTTTGTATCAGCATATAAATGGTCGAGTTTCGCATCACTGCTTGTCATTATTGAGTCAGGAGTTGAAGAAAATGCAGGACTTAAGCAATCAAGTTGAATATTGTTGCGGGTGCGCTTTTCTGACATCACATGGGATTCCTTGTGCATGTACCATGCACAGTTGTATTGAGTCAGGTGAATGAATTTATTTAAAGCATATTCATCCATTCTGGAGAACACTTGTCATTGGAGTAGGAGTCCAAATGCCAGAGTTTGTGGATCAGTCAGCACAAGACGTCGAGCATTTTCGGAACCTCATTTATGAGATTTTGGGGAGCGACCCTGCAGTAATTCGTAGTGTCTCTCGTTAATACCACAGTTACACCCCTATCAGTCGAACTATCAAGAACCCCCAAAAATACTAAGGTACGATGTCGACCAAGGGGAAAGTCAACACGTCGGGACCCGAGTGCCTTTGAGTAAACTGAGCGAGGTCGTGGTCGATCTTCTAGTAGTAGGAGCATGGGTCGTGGTCGGTCTTCCAATTCGTCTCGATCGTCCGCAAACATGGGTGCAGGATCTGGTATGACAATATGTTTGTTGTTATTATTATTTCGTTGTTTATTTTATTCAGTAAACATGTTCTTCCAGTTATTATATATAATTTTGCTATTTTCTCATCTTGTAGTGTCCGGACAGATTGATGTCGATAACTTCCCATATGTTGATAGACTGCCAAGAATCATTTTACAATTCTGGAGAGGTGGAATGATGTACATGCTGATGACAACTGTGGATTTTGATGTGTTGCCGATGTTTTCCATGGTGGCCAAGACAATTAGTTGTACGCCCGTCGTGATATTTCTAACGTGATAGTGGCGTATCCCATTTATGAGCACGTCTATTACGACGGTGTGGTACAAGCTCGTCGGCGAATTGATTGGGGCGGGGGACCTTGTGGCGAGGATCACTATATGGAGGTTTGATGCGACTTATTCCTGATTGTCAATTTTTACAAGTGTGCAGTTATGTATTTCTCAGTGGGAACGGATGATTCGTTGTACCCGTGTATTACAGTGCTACCTTGGGAGAGTTCGTCTACCATGGCGAAGTCATGCAGAGAGTTGGTCATTGCTCATTTAGGGAGTTATAGACATTTCATTCGCTTAGAATTAGCTCAGGGATTCACAGTACCTCCTATAGCGATCTTGTGGTTTCAAATACGAGATGAGAGTGTTGTTGGATGGAAGGAAGAGTACGAAAATAGGAGAGTGTATTGGGACCGGTTACATAGTACATTTTGATTATAATTTGTAATGCATTTGCAATGTATAATATATACACGATTATATCGTGTATTTGTACTTATATCGTGTGTTATTTTATCAGATTTTAAATTTAAATTACATTACATATACCAAACTGGTCTACGATATGCTCATGAGAAATAAATAATAAAAATACAACATATAAACAAATAGGGAGAAGATATGTTCGTCAGAATAAATAATAAAAGTACAACATATAAGCAAATATCAACAAATGTAGTAATAGTTCAACATATAATAAAATAAATAATGTACACGCCAACTACAATTCATCATCCGAATCCTGGTCAGAAATGCCCAACTGACTGTTCCACGATTGTATGAGGTCATCCAAACTTGCACATGCAGATCTCGTCTCCTCGTTCGACATCTGGTCCCTGTATCGCAAGAACGGTTGCATAACTTGTATCGTCCTACTCATCCGTTGTATGTAACATAAAGATTAGTGTACACTAACAATAAAAACAAAATACACATTACAAATAAAAATTAATTTAGATAAACTTACCGCATCGCCACATGTCCTATCCAATGGTCTCTTGGGTCTCGGGACGGTACCGTGCACGATAACTGGATGTGAGAACCTACCGAACCACTCCAAATAATCTGCATCAAAAGTAGAGGGGTCGCGGCTACGTCTTAAATCTCCCAGGTGAAGTCGGACTCCTCTCGAAAATGTCCTCCAAACCGATTCCGCAATCGAAGTGTTGTGCCTGACGTCGTACGTCGTCGCAATCGCAGACCGCACTGTATGTTTTGGCGTCAGGATGTCAATCGGGATCATCTGAACGTACCCTAACAAGACACGATCAGGCAAATAATGCTCTGTGATATCCCGATAACGAATAACGCCCATCAATAAAGTCCTCGGCAAAACTGCAGCAGACTCAGGACCATAGAGCAACCACTCCACATAAACGTCTACACGTTAATAATAATAATAAAAATTAAATAAACGTGAATGATATATATTTTTATACATGCAATGCAGTCATCTGATCTAGCCGTCTACAAATGGAATGGAGTCTCCCCTCGCTCCTATCCTCGGTCCGGACAACCCACATAAGTGAACGAGGATGACCCGACTCAATGATCTTCCGCTCCCGATGCGGGCGGAAAAGAGGAAAATACTCATATATCTATGTCTGCGGCAGCGTAAGACAACCCACAATATCAGAACAATCAGCACAGCTCGCTATCCTCAACTGACGATACAGATATGCCAACGTCGCCGACCCCCATGAGTACTGACCAATGGTATCTAGGTCCCTAGTCTCCAATAGGTCGCGTGTTCTGACTCTGCAACCGCTTATGTCGATAAACAAGACGCAACCTAACAGTAAGAAGAGGTAGGCAGTCATCTGCGTATCCTCAGTCCGTGGTGGTCGTCCCCGTCTGCAACAGTCGTCAACGGCGTCGATGCCAACATCACCGCCACTCCAAAATGAGCTATCCCTCCCAAGACCATCGACGCTAACCCTGAGCAACTCTGATACATAAATCTTCAGCTCAGGGGTCGATGCCTGAGCACTGACCATATGACCCTCAACAGGAATGAGCAAAATCTGGAAGACGTCATGCAACATGATCGTCATCTCTCCGAAAAGGCAAGTGGAAAGAGTTGGTGTCAGGCTGCCACCGCTCCACAAACGCAGAAATCAATGACATGTCAAGGCAGGAGAACATGTTGTAAGGCAAGTGACACAATCCGCTATCAGTAATGGTCGTCGTCATATCATCACTCATAAGTGAACACCAAGCCTGCAATGTAATACATGCTCTTTGCCGATTATGGCACTTAAGAACCTTCCGATCCTCGCCCTCCCAAATGTGTCTGGCGATGTGGTCTCCGTAACTCGGAATGACACTGTCATCTAAAGGACCATCACGCATCACACCAATCACGATCCAAGAATCGTCCTCAACCCTCTTCTTCTTCTTAGCTCGAGCGTCTGCAGTCACAAACCGTACACCTCTACCGTTCCGAATGACCCACTCAGCAGAAGAAGAACTACTATGTCTCCCCCGTCCTCCATCATACTACTGTCTCGCCTCCTCTTGCGGCTCCAACGCGTACCGACCCTCATCGTCACTCTCGTCGTGACTCTCTACCTTATCTGAATCCTCGTCGTCGTCGAAAGAATCCTCGCGTGTATGACGACGACGTAAAGTATCTCTCTCCCTCCTAACCGAAGCAAATATATCTTGTCTACGTAGATGACGAGGAGCTGACTCATCATCTAAACTATATACGTAAGGGAACTGATTTTCTTTTTCCTCCACGATAACCCGATGACTATTAATTCAATTTTAGAAATAAAATTTCGTTAATGGATTTAAATTACTAAATTTACAAATTGATCAATCAATGAAACTAATTATAATAATTAATCAATTTAACTAATTATAATCAATTTAATTAACGATCATAACTAATTATAATCAATTTAACTAATTTATAACAATTAATCAATTTAACTAATTACTCAATCAAGTTAACTAATTATTAACTTAATAATCAATTTAATTAACAATTATAACAAATTATAATCAATTTAACAAATAATAACAATTATTTATTAAAAAAGGAGGGGCGTCTGTGGGAGCCCTCCTGGCAGGCGACTCCCTCAGACGTCTCACCCTAAAAAAAATTAAAATAAAATGGGACATTTTACCAGATTCGAGTACGTCAGCGCGTTCGCTGACTCCTTTCCTGACCTCCGAGACATTCTTCTTGATGATTATGAGAAGAAGATGAAGAGAGAGTGGTGGTAGGAGAGTGAAATGAAGAGTTATATAAGTAGAAATGACATAATGGTAAAATGATAATTCACACAGATGATTTAAGTAGTTTCTGACGATAAATAACAATTTAGTTAAGTTATTTACGATGATTTATCAAATAATTTACATGAAATAAACTTACACGATTAGACATGAAAAAACACAATTACACGAGAAAATTTACACAAACGATGAAACTGACACGTTAGGCATATTTTGTAGACTAATTAATTATATATTTACATGACAATGTTTGTTTATTACATCTAATGATGTAAAGAATATGTCATAATATTTGTTTATTATAAATTTCAATACGTTATATTTCTTTGAAAATAAACATTCACTAAAATACTGTTTGGGTTCTAAGTTAAAATTTAAACAAATCATGGCTCTTTATCTTTAACAAGACAAGAAATTCAGAAGTTGGGCATACGAAAATATCCCTCTGAAATAACCACAGTAGAATAAGACCATTCGGATTAAGCAAGAAATTATACTTCTCACCTCAAACCACAATTCAACAAGAACAAAAGACATCTTCAATAAGTTCTTACCCAAATGTTAAAAAACACAAACTAAACCAACACATTTTGAAAATGAAACCAGAGATACAAGGTTGCAAAACCAGACAACCGAACTGCTGCTGCAATATAATCCTCAACATCTATTCTCACCAACAAGGACACAACAGGAGACACCATCCAACCATTCCTTTTGTTCATTCTTCTTCTTCTTGTTCGTCTTCTTTTCTTTCAAGCGCTTGTTCTTTTTCTCCATATCTGTTTTTCTCTCTTATGAAGATGCAACTGATTCAGAATCTGCAATATGATTCTTTTGCAATCCGCCGTTACCAGAATTTGCAGAACTTGGACTTTCACAATGCCATATCCATCGTATATAACTTGGGTCGAATCCTTTTGCAAACAAGTGATATTTCATTTCTTTAGCATCCTGTAGTTTCATGCTGAAACATTTCATACAGGGACAAAGCATTCGGGTAGGATTACCAGGTTCAGCGTTCTTTTTGTCAAATTCTATGAACTTGTCCACCCCTTCTTCGTACTGATCACTTAACCGATTGGCATGTATCCAACTTTTATCCAAGTTCACCTAAAAGATGATGAAAAATAAAGTTAAAAATAACATCACCAAGGTATAACATGTATAATATATACAAATTAAACAAAATAGCAACATCAGATCTTAAGCCATTGAAAACTAAATAGCGCAAAACATAAGGATAAGGTAATACGTCGTAATTAACCGATTCAAACTATTGCATATATGTTAGGTAAAGAAAGAAAGATTTGTAAACAAGTCACTAACCAACCTTTTTTTGCATGTGTTCTTCTTCAACCTTCTTTTCTTTGAACTATTGTTTTTCTTCGCTTCTGTTTCTTCCCTGGAGAAGTTGTGACTAATTAGTCGTCTACATTCACATCCTTCTCCCATCCGTCGTTATTATCCCAATCTGTAGATCTCATACTGTGACATTCCCGAACAGTAGAAAAATTAAACTTTTTAAATCAAATGAACCACAAGGATAAAGACCATCAAGACTGGAGATATTACTCAAAAAATACCCAAATATATCTGGTGCACCATATTACATAAGAGTTTGTCAAAAATGTGATTACATCAGAATACGAAATACATGTAATCACGATAACCTAAAATAGGCAGACAACAGAATCCAATCCCAAAGTGCAATCTCCATCGGTCACCACCCGCCAAAACCTAACGCGGTCCTGAAAATAAACATAACAACAATGTCTGAGTTTCCATAAGGAAACCTCGTATAACAAGCTCACCTATATGTCCTATCATACTAGTACAACATGACATGAATAGAAAGCAATGAAACAACATTCCCACCAAGGGCCACACCGGACATCCGTCCTGCGATCGTTCCCGCTGCCACACAGGCCCCACGGTTTACAACCGCCATCGCTGCCACACAGGCCCAACGGTTCACAACAATGCCGCCACCACACAGGTCGCACGGTCCACAACATTGTCGTCGCCACACTGACCGCACGGTCCAAACATGGGTCTCCGTGGAGACCTACCGTAGGCACATACGGTCTAGCGGACAGTACGCAACACATCCCCACACGTGACTACACAAGCCAAGGGATCGGTGAGGAGACGTTCGCACTTCCGCACAGGTAGAATCAAATCTGAAAACATCGTGGTCCACCACCACCAACGGAGTCGTCGCTCAGGTCGGTCCATCACCGACGCCACACAGACCGCACAATATCTCACTCGATAGGTGCCCAATCGAGCTACCTGCCGAAAATCATCATCGGTAATCCATCGCCGCAACCAGACAGGCCACACACGATCCTTCCTGCCGCCACACAGGCCGCATAAGGGCCCTCCCGCCGCTACGCAGGCAGCACTGGCACGTGCAATCACCGCCTATCAAGGTCAGTCTAACATATCCGCCACACAGAGGGCAAGACAAACGACAAATCTGAACCGAAATCCGCGGGGTCATCGAGCTCCACGTGCAGACACCAACTCCGTTGCTATAAAAGCAAGGCAGCGACCTTCGTAGTCATCCAGGCTGGTAGTCACTTCACCTAACGGCAATTGCGTGCCGCTGAAATCAATGGGATCCACGATCCCTCAGGCTGCTACTCTAATGTAAGAGACAAGGTAGAAACTGTAGGATTTCTAGTTTAGTTGCACATATATATTTTCGAAATTTTTATGCACAATAAGGATCAATTATAATTTTCTATGATTTGTTTCATGCATGCATCGGTTTGTTTCAATAACTAGTTTCAAAACTTTATTAAAACAAACATGGGCTCCAAATTTCATACCTTAGAAGTTCTCTAAAACTTCTTAATGATCCGGAGACGTTGAGGATGCTTGTCGCTGCGCCGGATGCCCCCGAGTATTCACCAAACTCTAAACAAGATCGGAGAAAGAAGAGCTAGCCTCTCAATCTTCAATAGGGTTTAGAATCTAACTACTAACCCCTCTTTAGTTCCATTGAGAAGAAGATCTCCGAAAACTAAAACTAAACTCAAGAATTAAGGAAAATTCGTGGAGAATTATGGAGAGAGATGTTTACACAAGAATATAATGAATTAATTAATAAGGTAATAAGATAAACTTGTATTTATAAGTTCTCTCCAAATTACTTATTCGTGTGCAACCTCTTGCCCATGATTTCGTGCAAACTTCCATCTAACCATCAATTATTTGCTAACAAATAATCTCAGCCACGAATTAAATTCTTGGCCCAAACGGTCGACCAGAAAAGGTATATCGGTCGACCGCTTCCATAAAGGAATCGGTCGACCGAACGCCTACAAAGGTCGAACTCTGTGCTCAAAACTTGATTCCCAACGGTCGAACAAAAGTCTAAAATCGGTCGACCGAATGTGGTCAAAATCACACAAGTCTATTCGGTCAGCCGACTCAGGGGTCCCGGTCGACCGAAAACTGTCAGTGTCTTCCTAATAGTCTAAGTCATATAACGGTCGAACAAGATTATATAATCGGTCGAACATCATGCATAATAAACAAGTTCATGCATAATAAACAACATTATATAATCGGTCGAAAACCACCCTTCTTCATACTCATCAGTTAATCGACTTTTATCCATGTTTACCTAAATATCATGAAAAAAATTAAATATCACATCACATAGGGAAAGCACAAATATAAATTAAACAAAATATTGCATTTAGACTTTGAGCGGTCAGAAATTAAATAGAGCAAAAGCTGAGGCAGCACATTGCAGACAAGCATTTCAGATGGTGGTTTGATACATATATGTCAGGTTAAGGAAAGAAAGATTTCAAATTTGAATTTTAAATTCAAGTTAGTCTATCAAAAAGGGTATTGGTCTAACAATCCTAAAATTAGTCTCGTAAGCTTTTCCTAACAGTAGTTAGTTTTTTATCGGTTCTCTAACAGTAGTTATTGCATCTTGGTCGCAAAAGAGGACTCAATCAACTCAGCAAGCAGAAGTACTATTGATATGTGAAATTCCACAAGTTCTACAGTATTATGCTTAAGATAGCAAGTATTTGGCCTTAAAAAAGATCAATAAACAAGTTCTATAACCGTAATTTATATATATAATAAAAAAAATTCAAAATTCCGTGGCATTTTTACAAAAAAATAATAATTTTTTTTTCATGGATGGCGGTGTGAACCGCGATCCGTGGATTTATTTTTTTAATTTTTTTTGTTTTTTGTTTTTATTTTTTTCCAAATCATTTTTATCTGTTTTTTAATTTTTTTAACTATGCTTTTAATTGTTATTATCTTCTATTTTTTTACAAATTATTTACAACTGAACGGCGATTTGTGACTTTTTCATTTTTTTATTTTTCATTTCTGTTTTTCTTTTTTATTGAAATTATTTGTAATCTTTTTTTAAATTTTTATTTTCAAAATATGTTTTCCAATTGATATTATTTTTTAAAATTTGTTTTCAATTTTTTCAAGAATCGACATTTAAATCACGTGGATAACTAGGCATATTGAAAAGTTAAGTTATTTTATACAATAAAAAAACAAAAAATCTTATCCAGAATAATAAATTATTTACAACTGAATATTAAACAAACACTAAAACTAAGTAAAACAAAAAATGAGTAAAGTTGTCAAATATCCGTAAAGTATACACTCGTTACAATAATTTTGGAGGTCGATGCAACAAAAAATAAAAACACAATTAATGTTTTTTAAAAAATACGTTGATATCTGAGCGTGTTGAAAAGATAGGTTATTTTATACAATGAAAAAATAAATTCTCGTATGATGACGTTGTTAAAAATCCAAAAGATGTATCCTCGTTACAAACATTTTTGGAGGTTAATACACAAAAAAATAAAAAACAAAATTAATTTTTTTAAAAATTTATAATAATTAGAAAACATGTTTTGAAATATATATATGTATATATAAAACATAGTTAAAATGATTTTAAAAAAATCATGTTTAAAACATATTTTATTTTTTAGTATATTTGTTTTCAAAATATGTTTTGTAATTGTTATTATTTTTTAGTTTTTTTAATTGTGTTTTTAATTTTTTGTGTTAATTAGTTTTAGTGTTTGTTTAATATTCAGTTGTAAATAATTTATTATCTTGGATAAGAATTTTTGTTTTTTTATTCTATAAAATAACCTAACTTTTCAGTACTCCTAGTTATACACGTGATTTGGAGGTCAATTCTTGAAAAAATTAAAAACAAATTTAATTTTTTTAAAAAATAATATCAATTAAAAAACATATTTTGAAAAAAAAATTAAAAAAGATTACAAATAATTTCAATAAAAAAAACAGAAATAAATAAAAAAATGAAAAAGTCACAAATCAAAAGATCGTGGTTTAGTTGTAAATAATTTGTAATTTTTTTATAGAAAATAATAACAATTAAAAAACATATTTTGAAAAAATATGTTTTAAATAACAGATAAAAAATGATTTTGAAAAAAATAAAAACATAAAACATTAAAAAAGTTAAAAAAAATCCACTGCACACCCGCGATCAGTGATTTTTTTTTAATTTTTTTGTAAAAATGTCACGGATCGCGAATGTGAACCCTGATCCGTGGAAAAAAAAATTAAAAAATTTGACGGATCGCGGTTCACACCCGCGATCCATGGAGGCACGGATCGCACGTGTGAACCGCGATCCGAGTAGATTTCGAATTTTTTTGTTTTTTCATAAATTTCGAATTTTAATTTTTTTATATTATGTAAAAATTACGGTTCTATAACCACAACCTAATTAACTCTGCACATATTGAATATTCATGGAAATTAAACTTTACTCAACTTTCACATCAATATGTACGATCATCAACACCATTAAACAAGACATCGCATTCAGAATTTCAGATCTTACCATCTAGCACTAAATAAAGCAAAACACAAGGCGTGCAGTACATTGTAGTCAAGCAATTTAGATTGTGGTTTAATACGCATGTGTTAGGTAAAGAAAGAAATAATAGTAAAATTGAATCTTAGATTTACATATTGCAAAAACGTTTCTAATTAATGTATCAGTATTACATCAACAAATATTATTAGCAGTAACATGAATCTCCAGCAAAGACTGATATTAGTAAAATCAATGCACTAAATTAGTACTCAAAAAACAATAAACTGAATGAGCATACATGCATAATAGATTACACATCCAGATAGCAAAACAGATGAGATGATGCTTGTACTAGAGTCTAGAACTCTGAAGTTAAACCTAGTGGGGTACCTCCAAGTCTGAGATTAGCCTGTACCAGAGATCAAATCTCACCATTATGAGTTACATGTCATGATCTAAGTTAAGAGGTGTGATCATCTTTCACTTTGATTGTTATTCAGTTCCTATTCCCATACAACAATTTGCACTTTTGGAATCTTACCATGACTTGATTTAAGTAGTCCCTTATATTCAACATGCAATTCAAAAAAATCATCTCCTACTAATGTAAGTTGTCAACATAAATCTAAACTAGCACAATAAACATTTTCATCATCACGATGATAACATTATAATAATGATAATACGAAAACCAAAGTGACTCTCAAAACCAGATCTTGTGAAGCAAATCGCAGAACTAGTACACACTCTACAAACAAAATATTTCTATTTTGTCCAAAAAATGCTAACAAGTAACATCTCAACACAACCATCAACTACAGAATCAGAACTTCAAATGGAAACCCCCCCTTCAAATCACAAAACCCATTTGAAGGAAATCCACAAACCAGAGGCCTAACACAATGTCCAGCAGAGAACAAAGAAGCCATCTCTTAAAGATTTTCAAGTCCAACAATGGAAAAATAAACTAGAAGATGGCAAAAGATGAACCTGGAGGCGGGAAGGAGGGCCAGAAGGGTATTGGGTCGGAGGGGGAAGTTTTATACACTTGAGATGAAAACCCTTACCGATAGACGTCGCTTTGCATGTCAACCGACGTAGGAAGTTATGCAACATGTAAGGGCCCTGGTTTTTCTCTCCGCCCCGTCAACTTCTCTCTCCGGCACGTCAACTCAAACTACCCCTAAATTTTTCTTAACCACACCTAAAAACACCTTAAACTCCCTACATTTTCTCTCGTACACGTCATTTAGGGATAAATTTTAGAAAAAATATGAAAAATTGTCAAAAAAAATTCTAGAACATATAAACAAGTAAAAAACTTATTTTCATAAAAAATTATTTAAAAAAACGATTTTAATTTTTTTTAAAACATTTTTGAAAAACAAAACACACAAAAAAAACAAAGGGGACCAATTGGGGGGTGGGGGGGGATCGTGGCTTGCAACATAAGGGCACCCTTAACGGGGGTGCCCTGCCCGGGCGCCCTGGTCGGGCGCCCGGGCGCACCCCCGTTAACGGGCGGGGCGCCCGTGGGGCGCCCGCCCGGGCCACCCGCCCGGGCGCTTGCCCGGGCGGTGGGCGTCCCGGGCAGACGCCCGGGCGCCCATGGGAGGGGGACACGTGTCCCCCTCCCATTGGTTATTATTTTTTTTTTTGAATTTTTTTTTGTTTGGGTTTTGTTATTAATGGATTGGGTATTTGTTATAAATGTGGGGTAATAAATTTTTGTAAGTAATTAAAATTAAGAAATTTCCAGAACCAATACACTGTTTAATCACGGGTGCAATTTTTGATCACGGGTGCACTATTTTCAATCACGCGTGCACTTTTTGCAATCACGCGTGCACTGTTTGCAATCACGCGTGCACTATTTGCAATCACGCGTACACTATGTGCAATCACGCGTGAACAGTGCAACAAATACATCCAAACCCTCCCAACTATAAATACATCTATTTATCTCCTGATTCCTCACATTTCCTTAACTTCTCAACTTGTAGCTTCTTCTCTCATCAATGTCGGATAATAGTTTAAACTCCGGTCAATCGGACGATGATAACTGGAACGAGACATTAAATCTAATGGACCGTGCTATTGAATTAGCCGGACAGGCTGTTTACGAAAGGACTACACGTCCTAAGCAGCGTCGAAGGAGAACGACGAACCCAGATAGAGATCGTGAACTAGGTTACAGACGCCTTGTAGACGATTATTT
Organism: Triglochin maritima; assembly: GCA_963682175.1. Lineage (NCBI taxonomy): Eukaryota > Viridiplantae > Streptophyta > Magnoliopsida > Alismatales > Juncaginaceae > Triglochin > Triglochin maritima. Next base: position 12,423,092 of record OY821773.1, read on the forward strand.
CTCTGACAACCCTGTGTATTCTGATACTCTTTTCAGGACAAGATTTCGGATGAGAAAACATGTCTTCCTGCGCATCCACAATGCCATCGAAGCATCTGATGTCTTCTTCCAACGAACACCGGACGCAACTGGTAGGATGAGCATCTCCGGTCTACAAAAAAGTACGGCAGCAATGCGAATGCTAGCATATGGCGTTGCCGCTGATGGGATCGATGAGTACCTACGAATGAGTGCGGCAACATCCAGAAATGCTCTCCTCAAATTCTGTGAAGGTGTTATTCGCATCTTCGGCCCTGAGTATTTACGTCGGCCAACTGCAAATGACTTGGCACGCCTACTTTACGTTGGTGAGCAACGTGGGTTTCCATGTATGATGGGGAGTATCGATTGTATGCACTGGGAGTGGAAAAACTGCCCAGCTGCTTGGAAGGGACAACATCAAGGACGTGCTGGGAAAGCAACTCTGATCCTTGAGGCGGTGGCATCGTACGACTTATGGATCTGGCACTCCTTCTTCGGAATACCGGGTTCATGCAATGACTTGAACGTCCTGCAACAATCTCCGGTTTTCGACGACATACTAGAAGGCCGAGCACCACCTGTTAATTATGAGGTAAATGGTGTTCAATATGATATGGGATACTATCTTACTGATGGTATTTATCCACAGTGGGCGGCCTTCATCCAATCCATCCTTCACCCTCACACCCCGAAGCACAGATTGTTTGCTGAAGTGCAGGAGGCAACGCGTAAAGATGTTGAACGCGCTTTCGGAGTGTTGCAAGCGAGGTTCGCGATCATCAGAAACCCGGCTCTTGCCTGGAGCAAGGACGTTCTGTCCAAAATAATGACAGCTTGTATCATCATGCATAACATGATAGTGGAGGACGAACGCGACTGTTATGCTAATTTTGGAGATATTCGCGAATTTATGGAAGATCGTCCTGGAACTTCAGCTGAGGCAACGTCGTATTCGACCGATCGTATAGCGGATATTCACGAGTTTTTTGTCAATCAAGATCGAGTGCGTGACAGGAACCAACATTTGGATCTGAAAGGCGATTTAATTGAGCATATATGGCAACGCTACGGAAGAGGAGCGGTTTGAAAATGAGTTAACGTAGTTGGTCATGTAGTATTTAACAGTTGAGTTTATGTAATATGTACTGTTGTTTCTTAACTTTGATTGTAATATTTCCTATTTCAGTTTGTCTTAAATGTAACGTGGCTCCGTAATATTTAATAATAATTTCGTGATTTACCAGTAATTATTAACAATATTTCGAGTTAAAATATAATTATAATGTAATTAAAATTAGATTTATATAAAATGTAATTTGTTAAATGTTGTGTGAGAATTAAATTTGTTTAATTAAGAAATGATGTGGATGAAAGAGAGTGTAGGGTGGGTGGGGGTAGCCTGGGCATGGGTAAGGGGTTTTTTTGGGTGGGTTGGGTGAGCTGACGTGGCAGAGAGAGAAGCTGACGTGGCAGAGAGAGAGAGTGCAGGGCGCCCGGGGGTAGCCCGGGCGCTGTTAAATATGCTCTAAGGACCCACCTGCGTGCTTTTCAAGACATAGCCTCGAGATGGTTTGTTATTCGTGTCCGAGGGTCAGGTATGGACTATGGAGTATGGTGTTAGAAATTTTAGCCAGGGGTCGGAATTGGTAAGAACAGTTCAAAGGGTTTGGAACTTAAAAGGATAGAGAAATCTAAGGGAGTCAGAATTCCAAAAGACTCTTTACAAATTGTCTAAAAGCTCAAAATCTAAGGAGGTCACCTGACCCCTCACAATATTTTAGACCACCTCTACAGCCGGTCGAATATTTTCTTGTATGCAATATTTAACGTATTTTGAAAGAAACACACATTGAGATTGTCAATAACCAAACACTATGACATTGATGTTTCTTATCAGATGTGATTGTTCATGTTTTTCCCACTTGCATCAATCAACGTTTTGGATACATCGTAATTTGGGAAACAATCCCACCATAACACAATCACTAACCATGACCTGGACGACCCGGTCATCAGCTCTCTCTCTTCAAAATCAGCTTTCTCTCTCTTCCACATCAGCTTTTTCTTTCCTCAACCCACTTTCTTTTCTTTCCTGTACTATTCACATCTTAACCACAACCCAACACAACCCACAACAACCTACCTCTCTCCTCCACATCATTTTCGGGGTCCATTTTGATAAAAATTTAAAAAATATAAAAAAAATTCTAAAAAATCAAAACAATTATAAAACATATTTTCGGAAAAAAAATTTAAAAAAAAACTCAAACAAAAAATTAAAAAAATCAAAACAAAAACAAAAAAAAATCAAAAAATAATAAAATATTCGACTACCCGGTCATCTCGACAGAAATTTTCAAACCAAAAAAATATTTTTTAATTCATGACCCTGGCACGACCGGGTCACGTCCGATACTTTTATCCCGTTAAGGGATGGCCTAAGAGAGTAGTAACTTCGTCAACATAATTTGCATCTAATACATCTACTTGAATTTATTTTCTGTAATTAGATACCTCTCGAAACGATCAGCTTTACGAATGTGTATAGAATGCCGCAGGATTTGCTCGAGAGGATTTGTGGCATGACAATTGGTTACAAATAAATGGCGGGTTTGCTGGAATATCATGCCCCCACTATGTTCTTAACCAAGCCGTGTGGTCTTCTCTCTTTTCTTTCTTTCTTAGACGTAGGGTTAGGACAAAAAAAATACCCTCTTTCCATTTTCAATATTCACCACCATTTTCAAGATGATTCGAGTTGTGAATAGTGTTTCTTTTCCAAAAGAGTTCAAACCTAAAAGGTAGAACAATATATTAACCAAGACAATTTCGACCAACATCTTTTTCCGTTGCGTGAAATGTAAATAAACATGTGTTTATTCTAGCTTTATATTTTGTAAAAAATGTTTTAAGTAATGTCTCATTTATTTGGATTTTTTTGCCATAAGTCCTTCAATTTCTACATAGAAACTATCCATAATTAAGTCATGTTATCCCCTTTCTAATTACATTAATGGTTGCATTTGGATGTTAAAAAACGACCACAGTTTTTGAAAAAAACATGACTATTTGTGACACGGTTTTTGAAGATTCGCATTACGACCTTTTGGGTGTCAAAATTGGTTTTAGTTTTTGGATGTCTAATCTTGATGAAAAGATGTCATTCCCTTCATGTTATAAATTTTGGTTTTTAATTGAGAAGAATAGGATAATAGTGGCTTAATCATGTATATTTTGGAGAAAATGATGGATTTTGAATCGGTGTTAAAGGGAAGTTTAATTTTGGATTTGTGAATTAGTTTTTAACAATAACATTTAATGAAATAATCTAATAAAGTGATGGGTATAACAAAAATGTCCAAACAACAAACATTTTACTTTCTCAATTTTTGAAACATAGTGTTAAATCCAAAAAATTAAGCACAATTTTTCACGAATCCGATGTCTTGACAGATTTTATTTGGAGGCCATAAATTGAAAAATCAGGATTTTATCAAAACTACTTACTTTTTAAAACATCCAAACACACCCAATGTCTCCTTGATATCATCCAATAATTTGCAATTGTAATTTACCATATCTTGCATTCATGTATTAGAATCTAGAGTAACTTGTCGAGCATGCGTCCGGATATTGGAAAGTTGGTGACTGGTGAGAGCCCACCTTTAAACAACAATTGCTTGTTAACATTTTCTTCCACCATTCCATGTGTTTACTCCCAAATTACGCTTCGAATCTGCTTTTTCAGATTTCGACCAGCATGCACACAAGTGTGTATAATGTAGCTAATAACTCAAATACACAAAATGTGCCATAATAATTGGAGCATATATGCATGTCTCATTCTCTTATATAGAAAGTGTATAATATTGTTGTTGACATACTGTTCTACCTACCGAGTATGAACTACGAATTGTTTATTATTAAAGCATCTTCTTAATTTTAAAGTGTCATTTTATATAGATGATTGGTGTTGGGAGGATGGGAGATCGATTCCTTTGGAATGACTAGCAATTTTAAATGGAAATCAATAATTAAATATGCTAACAATGATTGCCCGTTAAACCAAGATTGTTGCTCGTTATTTTATTGTTACGCCGAAGGAATGCAACCATTATCATTTAAAAATTTCCTATTAGATTATAATGTGACAGACAGATAGGAATGCCAAGGAAATAATATTATATCACATGTTGAGAAGTGGAATTTTGATTATTATTTTTTCTTGTAAGAAGGAACTCTTTTGATATGCTCTTATGTTGGAATTTTCTCCGAATTCCGAATAACCAAATCAAGATCAGTTATATAAAGGTGTTTAAAAGTCAAGAAAATACTCAAGGATGTGTAGTGGAAGGAAACACGAAGACAATGGAGAAATGAAATTGAGAATTGACCTATAATCAAGCTTGGCAAGTGTTGCTGCTCAGAATTGACCACTTGTGGTCTGCCTCAAACGGTCGACCATTTTGGCTCACCGGTCAACCATTTAGATCAATCCAAATTGCATTGTTTATGTGATGCTCGTCGGTCTACATTTTTGTTATTCCGGTCGACTATTTTTGGAAGCTTGAAATCATAATCTAGCGTGATATTTTTGGTCGTCCGTTCTTGGTGAGCAATTGACCGTTTCTAGACGGATCCATTAGACAAGTTTACCCTCAATTTGAAGGACTCTTTGGAGCTAGTATATGAGGTGTTATTTCATCTTGTTGACTAAAGTTTTTTTACAGAAAAACACTAGTCTAGGTTTAGCCACTGCCATTTAGAGATGAGATTTCTTTAAGATTTTGTGAGTTTTGAGAGACAAATTGCTCTCCTTACTTGTAGCCACAGTTGGAGCTTCTAGTTTTAGAGGCAATTTCGAGAGACAAATTGCTCTCCTTCTTGTCGCCATAGTGGGCATATTTAAGGTTTGGACTTCATTACAACATGGAAGGACTTGTTTGCAAAATTCCTCAACTCCAACAACCTAAGGAGTAATTATGCAATTCCACCCTTCTCTCTGGCCCAAATGACTGAGCTAGGGTGGCACTATTGAAAATCTAACACCAACTTGGCCCAATAAGTAATGTATATATATATGTGTACATACATACATACATACATATATACATATACATATATATATACATATATACATATACATATATACATGGGCTTAATGTGGCTGTGGGGACATTATAGCCAAGATGACTGTGAGACTTCATTTTCGGCCACTTCTGGTTAGTTTTTTTCTGTGAAAATTTATGGGTGTGATATACCATATATAAGGAACATGTGGTAAACATTTCAGATCATATGGATAATCGTAGATTTTGATCCGAACACTTCGAAATTCAGTAAATTTCAGTCATTCAAATATTGACATTTTAGATCAATGGTGAAATTAACTTCAATTAACCTAAAATTTTAATATCTTCTAGCTCAAGGGATACGAATACACCGGATTTAGTTTGATTAAAAAATCAACATTAAAATCGTCGAAAATGAAGTGTCACAACCATCTTGACTATAATGTCTCTCATAGTCACATTAAACCATATTCATATATATATATATATATATATATATGAAACCTAATCCAATTAGCCCAATATCTAGATATTTCTACCTACATAAATATGTAGATATTTTCCTCCATCTACCATCCAACCCTAATTTGCTTCACCCAGCTAACCCTATTAACTCACTCCTTGCACCGCCTTCCATCACCTTCCATCCCACCTATAAATTGGGTACGGACCTCTCTACCCCCTCCAGCCATATCTCGAACAACAACCATCTCTATCCAATTGTGAGCGTAGTTGTTAGAACCCTAACCCTAGATTAGAGTTAAACAGGGATTAGAGGAGGATTAGGGTTGGCTTTGCATGGGGTTGTGTGGTTGCATGGGGAAGTGGAGTTGCTGGTGTTTGCATGGGAAGGTGAAGAGGCGGGGTTACTGTAGCATCCGAGTTAAATAGGGCTTTTCCTTCATCTTCTTCTTTCTTCTCCTTTCTCATTTCTCCTTCCTCATTTCTTCCTTCCCTTCCTTGCTGGTGCGTGTGGTGGCAAGCAGCTGAGGAGGAGACCGGAGATCGCGCGGCGTGAGGCGTGCGGAGTCGAGCGCGCGGGGAGATCACCGGAGGCGACGTGCGTGAGCGGAGCTCCGGCGTTTCGTCGTCGTGGTTGAGGTATGCCGCTCCTTAGTGTGGTTTGTTTATTACCCTCATGTGAGGGATGCGTTGGTCGAGTCGGGGGAGGTCGGAGACCTCTCCGGCGACGCGTTTCTTCTAAAAACCTCGGCTGGCGCGAGGTTGAAGACGACCAACGGTCGACCGGACCCTTCGGGCGGTCGACCGTTTTAGCACTGTTTGCCCGACTTTAACCTTCACCGGTCGAACGATGCCTTTGGGCGGTCGACCGGTAGTGCATTATTGCTGGTGAGTTGGGATTTTTCTACCTGTTATCGGTCGACCGGTCCTTGTTGTGTTCGACCGGAACTTAAGTGTACCTGTTAGCTTGCATGTTTTGTTCGACCGATCGTTGGTTGTTCGACCGATTATGTGACTTAGAATAATAGGTTGACCCTGTCTGTTGTCGGTCGACCGAGACCCCTGAGTCGGTCGACCGATAGAGTGGATTTCTATGTTGACCAGACTTCGGATTTTGACCTCGTTCGGTCGACCGGTTTTAGACCCTTGTTCGACCGTTGGGGGTTCTGTTTTGAGCGCAGCGGTAGACCGTTTTAGGAGTACGGTCGACCGATTCCTTCCTGGGACCGGTCGACCGAATCACCTCTTCCGGTCGACCGTTTGGGCCCAGGACAGAATTCCTGGTTCCCTTTTGAACGCCAACTTTGTCCACGGAAACCGTGTCCTCGCCTTGTGCGTGAGCCGGGAGGTGACGGTGGGCGCGTGATGCGTGCCTGCCCAGGGACCGCCGTTGGGAAGAGTGTGGGTGTTCGGGACGCGTCACCTCCATGTATGGACCGTGACCTTGAGTTGATTGTTGGCACCTTGTAGTATAGCAGGCCTGAGGGATCACGGATCCCAGTGTTGATGTTGTGCGGGCACGCAACTGGCGTTGGGTGAGGTGACTACCGGCCCACGGGCTACGGAGGTCGCTGCCCTGCTTTTATAGCGGCGCGGTTGGTGTTCGCGGCTCGAGGAGCCTGATGACCTGGCAGACTTCGGTCTGGTTTGTCCGATGCTGTGCCGGACTGTTGTGATGGACCACCGATGCTGTGCCGGTGATGCCGCCGAGGTTGTGCCGGCGATGGTGATTGTTGAGCCGAGGCTGTTCCGGCTATGTTGTTTTCCTCGGCTGGGCACCTACCGAGATGATGTTGTTATACCTTCCGGGCGACGGCCCCGTTGGTCCCTGTGGCCCCGACCACTGAGATTTACAGATCTGTTTCTATCGGCGCGTAGACGTGACAGAGGCTCCCTGCCGAACCCTTGAGTAGTGTAGCTGCGTGTGGGGGGTGCGATGTTGCGGGCTACTAGACTGCATGTGCCTGCAGTAGGTCTCCTCGGGAGACCCGATGATTGATTGTCGGACTGATGTCCTGTTTTACCCTTCGGGGGAACTGTTTTACTTTCTGTTGATGCCATGACATGCCACTAGCATGATAGGTTCATTATGTGATGCATGCATGTAGGTGAGTTGGCATACGGGGTTTCCTTCTGGAAACTCAGGCATCGTTGTTATATTTTTTTCAGGACCGCAGTAGGTCCAGTTGGGTGGTGATCGGCGGGGACGCGCATTTTGGAGTTGGATCCTCTTCTCGGGCCGCTGAGGTCGACATGATTACTTTTTATCCTCTGTTGTCGTTTTGCTGTAATCATGTATCTTTTGATAAACTCTGATGTATTTTGGTGCACCACTTTTATGATTTATGAGAAGTAACAGTCCCGCCTTTGATTATTGAGTTGATTGTCTTGATTATTATTTTTTTTTAAAATTTCCGCTGTTTCGGGATGTTACAACTTGGTATCAGAGCGGTCGATTCCTATGTGGTTCCCAATGAAATCACCCTTGTAGTAATAGGACTCATGCATTTTATCTTTAGCATGCATACATGGCTGAAGTGGTGTTTGTTTCTTCTGTCAGATGGCACCTAGGCGCGTGAGGGGTTCTACACGCGATCGTCCTTCCAGTGACGACACATCTGGTACCCATTGGGACAGGTTGGGTGAGTTTCTGGAGCGTCAGGCAGCTCAGAGCGCCCAGGGCGGAGTGGGAGCTGAGCACGATCGGTTCATGCGTCAGCACCCGCCGACTTTCGATGGCAGGAGGGCCCCAGAGGTCGCAGAGGACTGGATCTTCCGTATGGAGAAGATCTTCCGTGCTATTGGAGTAGCACCTGAGAGGATGGTGGAGCTGGCCACCTATGTGTTTGACGGCGAGGCCGCCAACTGGTGGAGGTCTACGTCCACAGTTCTGTTTGAGGACCGTGTGGATATCAGCTGGGAGGAGTTCTTGGAGGTGTTCCATGAGCAGTACTTCCCCCAGCATGTCAGGGATCAGAAGAGAGAGGAGTTCATGTCGCTGGAGCAGAAGGACATGACACTGACGAGCTACATCAGCAGGTTCAACGCATTGGAGCGTTACTGCCCAGAGATCTGCGTGACCCCAGAGCAGCGGGCGAGGAAGTTCGTGAAGGGACTGAGACAGCCGCTTCGTTCTCGGGTGATCAACAGCATGCCGCGGACCCTTGCAGATGCGGTGAAGCATGCTACGATCATCGAGCAGGACCAGAGGGACTGTAATCAGGAGGCGCGGAAGCCGCCAGTGAGCACCGTTAGCAGGGCAGCTGATCGTGGGGCAGGAAGACCGGGCAAGAGGCCCAGGTTCGATGGAGGAGGAGCACGTCAGTCAGGGGCGTGCACTTACTGCGGGAGGTTCCATCCAGGACAGGAATGTCCCCGGCGGACTGGAGCGTGCATGGGTTGTGGTCAGATGGGACACTTTGTCCGTGACTGTCCTCAGAGGCAGGGAGAGCCGAGCAGGAGGCCAGTGAAGGGAATGTGTTCTAAAAGTTTTACTTTTAAATGCCAATCATTATGAATTGAATGAGAAATCGTTTTGTTCCTTGTTTATGTTATTCGTCTTTTAGAAGTGTTAAGGAAGAGACTCTTGGTCCTTAACCGTAGAGCTCTAAAAGATATTGGTTTGCATAAAACAAAAGATATTCGCAATCATGGTAATTAACATGGAACATTAATTACCGAGTTAAGATTGTCGTGTTGGTCATAGATCATTGTAGCTCTACAAGTGAGTGACGACACGGGTATACAAAAGAGGAAAATATTACTTTTGTATACTGAATAGACCTAATAAGTAAAATATTATAGAAATGTGTTTCTGTGTCATTAATATTTTACTGTGTCTTTGGTCCTTTGATATGAGACTTATATCTAATCACTTAAGGAGTTCTTAATTAGACTAGTGTCTTGAGCTATCGATGAGTGTAGTGTAAAGACATTAGTTGGTTATGTACAACTTTTGTTGGAGAAGATAGTTAGTCAAAAGACTATCATTGCCCCTCTTAATTGAGTGATGATATTAGTGGGCCCCTTGATAAAGCAAAGTTATAATGTGCACAATGTGATTTGAGTTAAGTCACATATTTATAACTAGCTTAAAGAGATCAAGAAATGAATACTAAGACAAAGATGACACAATACTACTTTGTGTGTATTCTTAATATCATGAGGCAAGGGACAGACACCAGTGGTGCACTCCATCACTAAATGGATCGGGTTTTGGTTCGAGTGGAATTAAGACATCTAACTAATTGGGAGCTATAATGTGTAGCTAGATACCGCTTATAGCTTGTGATATTGAGCTCTTAATATCACTGCCAACTTAGTTTAGATCCTCCCATAGGTCACACCACAAAACTGGGAAACAAGAAATGGGGATTTTGAGTTCATAAGATGTGTCGGGTTTCATGTAGAAAATATGACACATGGGGTGAACAAGCAAAATCAAGATTATGTTGTGATTAATGACATAATTAGAATCTAAATTAAATTCATATGAGATGTAAATATTATGGGGTGTAATGATTGATCATTACATAGGATAATATGTTACATAAGTTGTGAATTTACTACTAATCCCGAAATGTCAAATTTTGTAGGGGTTAAACCAAAATTTGACAAGTCTGCAAAAGAGTGCTCAAACGGTCGACCGGATAGCAGTAAACGGTCGACCGGTGGGGCACGGTCGACCGGACGAGTCTCGACCGATAACAGGGAATTTTCATCTGTTCGAACGGTCGACCGAAAGTGATCGGTCGGTCGACCGAACATTGCGATGGAATAATTCCTATTACGAACGGCCGACCGAATGTTGAACGGTCGACCGAAACATTGGTTCGAGCGGTCGACCGCACCTGGAAACGGTCGACCGGTCCAGACGGTTTTATGCAGAATTAATTTAAGAATTAATTAGATCATGCATGGAATTGGTCCATAATTGATCTAATTCGTGGCTAATAATATTTATTAATAAATAATGAATGGTTAGATGGAATTTTGCATGAAATCATGGGCAAGAGGTTGCACATGAATAGGTAATTTGGAGAGAACCTATAAATAGAGGTTATCTCATTGCCTTCCTACATCTTAATTAATATTGCTTTTCATGCAAAATCTCTCTCCTTAATTCTCCACGAAAATTCCATAAATTCTTAAGTTTAGTTTAGTTCTTAAGAGATCATCTTCTCAAGAGAATTAAAGAGGGGTTAGTAATTGGATTCTAAACCCTATTGGAGATTGAGAGACTAGCTTTTCTCTCTCCAATCTTGTTTAGAGTTTGGTGAAATCTCGGAGGCATCCGGCGCAGCGAGGAGCATCCCAACATTCTCCGAATCTTCAAGAAGTCTTAGAGAACTTCTAGGTATGAATTTCGGAGCTCCTTTATGTTTGTTTTAATAGAGTTTTTGAGACTAGTTTGTTAAAACAAACCAATGCATGCAATATATTTTAGAAAATTGAAAATTGATCCTTATTATACATGAAAAATTCGAAAATATATATGTATAATTAAACATGAAATCCTACAGTGGTATCAGAGCATAGGGTTCAATTTTCTCATGATTTATGACTGTAAACAAATTTAGTTTACCATCTAGGATTTAAACAATTCGTTTTACCGGTTTTTCGGTCTTTAAATGTTTGTTGAAATAATTCCTTATAATAATTCGTTTTAAATGTTTTGAATGTTTAAAACATGTCATGTAATTATTAGAATTATGATTTAGACATAAGTCTAACTTGCAATAATTTCGTTTTAAGTATAAACGATTATTTTGTAAGAGAATCAACAAAACCGAAATACTGCAGTTCATCTTTCCATTGGAAATGGATGGACAGCGGTTCAAAAATAGTTGTTTGAACTATGGATAAATGAAAAATGTTTTTAATGGATTTCAAAATATTTTTCAAAGAATTGTTTGGGATTCTAGATGCTTGATAAACTAGGTTGTATAGTTTATAGCAATTGCGTGCATGGATGCTTGAGTTCTTTGCAGGATTGTGAGTTTATATGTTCCAAAATCAGAAGCTATGAATGTATGTCATTATTATTATACAGGGGCTTATGTATGTAAAAGCCAAAATTCTCTCCATTTCCGTCTTTTAGATAGTTGCATTTGCATATGAGAGGTTTTTACATAGGACTTGCACTAGTCGGTTTTATCGAATGTGAGGAGCATGTTTATTTTCTGTAAAATCTACATCTCCGGTGCAAGAGGAAGTCGCCGCTGTAGCGCATCGATCGAGGATCGAGGATCGGGGATCGAGGATCAAGGATCGAAGGGAACATATAAACTCACACGATATGGATTGTGTGAATGTTTAATTTCTGTTTTTAATTTCTGCTATGCATGTGATGAATGTGTTGAATGTTAGGATGTGTATGATTAATAATATGCATGATAACCTAAAATTCTAAATCACATGTTAAATTGTCCAACAAAAATTAAGAATAAATTTCCTTCTTATTTCATCCACTAGCAGCCATTGATCGAGGGATATTCTGCTCGCCCTTAGCGAGAGATAGCTCCCTCTATCTTTGGGAATAGTGGGAGGTATAAAGGTTGTCTGTTGTTGTGCCACAATTAAATATATGAGGTGTGTTTCACCCTAGTGAACCCCAAGTATGTTTAGTTGTGAATACAATAGATAAACGTATCTCGTATCAAATGAAAATAAGTTTTCTTAACATTACCTAGAGCCCTCGCTCGGTTTTGGGAAAAAGTTTTTCTTACGAGGATAGGTCGTATTCCCTCATAATTAAAACGACAAGAGTCACAAAAGTTTGAAGATGCTAAATGTTGCTAAAATTCAAAAAGGTTGTGATTAGAAAATGTTTTCTTACCTTGACATTGTAATGTATTCGATAGCCCTTAGCTAGTCTATATTACAATTAATAGGATCTTGGGTTGTTGCATTAATGGGCAAGATTTTAATTTGCAACATTTACATTTATATATTTGATATATGTATGCAAACATAAAATTGGCATTAAAACCTGTATGATTTATTTTGTAGAAAAATGTCGAACATCCAACCTATCGTACGATCCATGATAGAAAAACACCCTTTAGCAAGTGATGGCTCAAACTTCATTAGTTGGCAACTCAAACTCAACATCGTGTTAAAGTTTGAGAAACTATCTCACATTTTGGAAGGTCCAATCCCAAAGTGGAATGAGAGATTAACCGATGAAGAGAAAGAGGCTAAGGCCAAGTGGGAAGACCAAGAGAACCAGGTTCACGGTCTTATACTAGCATCCATGGGTGACTCGCTCCAAGCGAAATACTTGGATTCAAAACCCAAGAAGACCATGGAGGCTTTATCTAAGATGTTCATGGATAGTGCCCGAAAGGAGCGCTATAAGACCACCATCGCACTCACAAGGTGCCATATGGCGGAGGGAACATCAGTATCTATGCATTTTCTCACGATGCAAGGATACCTTGAGAAGTTGGCAAAGCTCTCTTCACCAATGCCCGAGGACATTGCTGAAGATATGATTCTTGGCTCTCTAGCCCCGTCCTTTAAGGACTTTGTGATGCACTATCACGTGCGTGAAAAAGGGGTGAGTCTTGAGGAGCTTCACAACGCTCTCAAAACTGCTGAAGTTGACATGGGCAAGGGTAGGGACAGGCAAGTCCTTGCCGTCCATGGGAGGGGCCATAAGATTGGTAAAGGAAAGGGCAAATCTACCAAAAGTGGTTCAATCAAGAGCAAGGGAGTAGGAGGTGCTCGTGCGAGTGCCTCAAGGGGGAAATCTCAGAAATCTCCAACTCCCAATACGGAGTGCTTTCACTGCGGTGAAAAAGGACACATCCGGCCAAATTGCCCCAAGTACAAGGAAGACCTTGACAACGGAGTGATTGAACGTCGGCGCCCCAAAAAGGCCAAAGGTATATTTGTTATTGAAATAAATTTAGCCACCTCTGTCCAGGATTGGGTAATAGATACCGGATCTTGTGCTCACATAGTTTCTAATGTGCAGCTACTCATGGATAGGAAGGAACTCGTACGGAACGAGGTAGAATTGAAGGTCGGAAATGGTGCGAACGTGTCTGCGGTTGCACAAGGTTCTGTGGTGCTTCAATTATGTAGTGGTTTAAATTTATGTCTAAAGAATGTTTATTATGTACCTTCGATTAGCAAGAATATTATTTCTGTATCATGTCTGGATATGGATAATTTTAATATAAATATTTCAAATTCTTGTTTGTCTATATCGAAGAATGGTGTGTTCTATGCAAATGCGTTCATAAGGAATGGTCTCTATTTGCTTGAATCGGATAATAAACAAATCTTTAATATCAATAACAAAAGACTTAAGACCACTCACGAGAATGATACTCTATTGTGGCACTATCGTCTTGGTCACATAAACGAAAAGCGCATCAAGAAATTGCAAGAAGCTAACCTTCTTGGTCTACTTGATTTTAAATCATTGGAGACGTGCCAACCATGTCTAATGGGAAAAATGACCAAAAAGCCTTTCAAGAAGAAAGGCCCAAGGGCGAGTGGCTTGTTGGATTTGATACATTCCGATGTATGTGGTCCAATGAGTACTAGTGCACGAGATGGTTTCAGGTACTTCATTACGTTCACGGATGATTATAGTCGTTACGGCTATGTTTATCTAATGAGAAACAAAAGTGAATCCTTTGACAAGTTCAAAGAATTCAAGAATGAAGTAGAGAACCAACTCGACAAGAAAATCAAGTCTCTACGAACGGATCGTGGAGGTGAGTACTTGAGTGCCGAATTTGACTCATACCTAAAGGAGTTTGGTATTGTACCTCAACTCACCCCTCCCGGTACACCTCAGTGGAATGGGGTATCCGAAAGGAGGAATAGGACATTGCTCGATATGGTTCGGTCAATGATGAGTCATGCGGAATTACCTCTTTACTTTTGGAGTTATGCACTACAAACTGCGGCTTACACACTAAATAATGTTCCATCCAAATCCGTGGAGAAAACTCCCTATGAGCTGTGGAGTGGTAAAACACCTAAGCTCAGTTTTCTCAAGATTTGGGGTTGTGAGGCTTACGTCAAGAGATTGATGTCGACCAAACTTCAACCAAAAGCGGATAAGTGCTTCTTCATTGGTTATCCTCGTGAGACAAGAGGATACTACTTTTGGCATATCACCTCCAATCGAGTGATTGTAGAGAGGGATGCCACATTTCTGGAAAAGGAATTTCTAGAAAGAGTAAAAAGTAGTGGGAGTAGGGTTGTGCTTGAGGAAACTCAAGATACTCTACAAGATCATGAAATGAATGATGACATTCAAGATCATGAAGGCCCAACCGAGATTCCTTTGGTTAGTGGGAGCGTGAGCGAGAGACCGTCACAAGAAATTGTGAGAGAATCTCAATCATCCCCACCAAGTGTACGTTCAAGAGTTGAACGTGAACCCATTCCTCAAGAAATTGTGGAAGAAGTTCAAGAGACACGAGAAGAACCAAAAGAACTTAGAAGGTCAACAAGGGAAAGGAAGAAACCCGATTTGTATCTGGGACTTCATGAAATCATGGTACTAGATACCAATGATCCCTTGACCTTCCAAGAAGCAATGGAAAGGGAAGACTCCAAACTATGGCTTAAGGCCATGGAATCCGAAATAGAATCCATGTATGATAATCAAGTATGGGACTTGGTTGACCTTCCTCAAGGGAAAAAGGCCATTCATAATAAATGGGTTTTTAAGAGGAAGATGGACATGGATGGGAACTTGACAACCTACAAAGCGAGGCTTGTAGCGAAGGGTTTCACTCAAGTTCAAGGAATTGACTATGATGAAACTTTTTCACCGGTTGCCATGTTTAAGTCTATTCGGATCATGCTCGCTATTGCCGCATTTCACGATTATGAAATATGGCAAATGGATGTCAAAACGGCGTTCCTGAATGGGAACTTGGAGGAGGATGTGTACATGGTACAGCCTCAAGGTTTTGAAGATCCAAAGAATAGCGAGAAGGTATGCAAGCTTCAAAGATCCATCTATGGATTGAAGCAAGCATCAAGGAGTTGGAACAAACGCTTTGACGAGGAAGTGAAGAAGCTTCACTTCATTCAAAGTAAGGAAGAACCTTGTGTATACAAGAAAGTTAGTGGGAGCCATGTAGTATTCCTAATCCTATATGTCGATGACATATTGCTTATGGGCAATCATATTCCTTTGCTTGAGCAAACGAGAAGTTCATTGAAATCTGTATTTTCGATGAAAGACATGGGTGAGGCTCAATACATCTTGGGAATCAAGATATATCGAGATAGACCCCGTAGACTCATTGGCCTCAGTCAACGTGCATACATTGACAAGGTCTTGGAAAGGTTCAAGATGAACAACTCCAAAAAGGGCAGTGTGCCAATGAGTATGGGTGTGCAACTCAAGAAGTCTCAACGTGCGCAATCACGTAAGGACTTAGAGTACATGAAGGATGTCCCTTATGCTTCGGCAATTGGGTCGATCATGTACGCGATGACTTGCACAAGACCCGATGTCTCGTATGCTCTAAGTGTGACAAGTCGTCACCAATCCAACGCAGGTCCTGAGCATTGGACTGCGGTCAAGAATATCCTGAAGTACCTTAACCGGACTAAGGATAAGATTCTTGTTTATGGAGGACAAAGGGAATTGATAGCTGAAGGTTACTCGGATGCGAGTTTCATGAGTGATCCAGACGATAGAAGGTCGCAATCAGGATACGTCTTTCTTCTGAATGGTGGAGCTGTGAGTTGGCGTAGCTGGAAGCAAACCACTACGGCCGATTCAACCACTGCTTCAGAAGTAATGGCTGTCGCTGAAGCGAGCAAGGAAGGAGTGTGGATCAAGAAGTTCCTTGAAGAGCTTGGAGTAGTTCCCACGAGCGAGGGACCCATCGAGCTATTTTGCGATAATAGTGCATCTATCTCGCAAATCAAGGATCCTAGATCACACCACAAAGTGAAGTACATGGATCGTAAGTACTTCGTGACACGTGACCTCATCGACGAAGGCAAAATAAATCTGTTATGGGTGGACACCAACAGCAACACAGCTGATCCATTCACAAAACCCTTATCCCAAGCCAAGGGCGAAATGCATTTCGAGTCCATGGGATTGAGGAACCATGTAGATTGGCTTGATGATTGATATGTAATGGGGTTTACCCTAGTTATTATTGTTTTATGCATTGAGTATGTATGAGAAAGAAAACTTTAATAACAAGTGGGAGATTGAAGGGAATGTGTTCTAAAAGTTTTACTTTTAAATGCCAATCATTATGAATTGAATGAGAAATCGTTTTGTTCCTTGTTTATGTTATTCGTCTTTTAGAAGTGTTAAGGAAGAGACTCTTGGTCCTTAACCGTAGAGCTCTAAAAGATATTGGTTTGCATAAAACAAAAGATATTCGCAATCATGGTAATTAACATGGAACATTAATTACCGAGTTAAGATTGTCGTGTTGGTCATAGATCATTGTAGCTCTACAAGTGAGTGACGACACGGGTATACAAAAGAGGAAAATATTACTTTTGTATACTGAATAGACCTAATAAGTAAAATATTATAGAAATGTGTTTCTGTGTCATTAATATTTTACTGTGTCTTTGGTCCTTTGATATGAGACTTATATCTAATCACTTAAGGAGTTCTTAATTAGACTAGTGTCTTGAGCTATCGATGAGTGTAGTGTAAAGACATTAGTTGGTTATGTACAACTTTTGTTGGAGAAGATAGTTAGTCAAAAGACTATCATTGCCCCTCTTAATTGAGTGATGATATTAGTGGGCCCCTTGATAAAGCAAAGTTATAATGTGCACAATGTGATTTGAGTTAAGTCACATATTTATAACTAGCTTAAAGAGATCAAGAAATGAATACTAAGACAAAGATGACACAATACTACTTTGTGTGTATTCTTAATATCATGAGGCAAGGGACAGACACCAGTGGTGCACTCCATCACTAAATGGATCGGGTTTTGGTTCGAGTGGAATTAAGACATCTAACTAATTGGGAGCTATAATGTGTAGCTAGATACCGCTTATAGCTTGTGATATTGAGCTCTTAATATCACTGCCAACTTAGTTTAGATCCTCCCATAGGTCACACCACAAAACTGGGAAACAAGAAATGGGGATTTTGAGTTCATAAGATGTGTCGGGTTTCATGTAGAAAATATGACACATGGGGTGAACAAGCAAAATCAAGATTATGTTGTGATTAATGACATAATTAGAATCTAAATTAAATTCATATGAGATGTAAATATTATGGGGTGTAATGATTGATCATTACATAGGATAATATGTTACATAAGTTGTGAATTTACTACTAATCCCGAAATGTCAAATTTTGTAGGGGTTAAACCAAAATTTGACAAGTCTGCAAAAGAGTGCTCAAACGGTCGACCGGATAGCAGTAAACGGTCGACCGGTGGGGCACGGTCGACCGGACGAGTCTCGACCGATAACAGGGAATTTTCATCTGTTCGAACGGTCGACCGAAAGTGATCGGTCGGTCGACCGAACATTGCGATGGAATAATTCCTATTACGAACGGCCGACCGAATGTTGAACGGTCGACCGAAACATTGGTTCGAGCGGTCGACCGCACCTGGAAACGGTCGACCGGTCCAGACGGTTTTATGCAGAATTAATTTAAGAATTAATTAGATCATGCATGGAATTGGTCCATAATTGATCTAATTCGTGGCTAATAATATTTATTAATAAATAATGAATGGTTAGATGGAATTTTGCATGAAATCATGGGCAAGAGGTTGCACATGAATAGGTAATTTGGAGAGAACCTATAAATAGAGGTTATCTCATTGCCTTCCTACATCTTAATTAATATTGCTTTTCATGCAAAATCTCTCTCCTTAATTCTCCACGAAAATTCCATAAATTCTTAAGTTTAGTTTAGTTATTAAGAGATCATCTTCTCAAGAGAATTAAAGAGGGGTTAGTAATTGGATTCTAAACCCTATTGGAGATTGAGAGACTAGCTTTTCTCTCTCCAATCTTGTTTAGAGTTTGGTGAAATCTCGGAGGCATCCGGCGCAGCGAGGAGCATCCCAACATTCTCCGAATCTTCAAGAAGTCTTAGAGAACTTCTAGGTATGAATTTCGGAGCTCCTTTATGTTTGTTTTAATAGAGTTTTTGAGACTAGTTTGTTAAAACAAACCAATGCATGCAATATATTTTAGAAAATTGAAAATTGATCCTTATTATACATGAAAAATTCGAAAATATATATGTATAATTAAACATGAAATCCTACAGCCAGGACCACCAGTAGTAGGCAGAGGCGGAGGCAGCCGGTCAGTGGTTCCACCGGGCCAGAGCAGGAGGACCGGGAGGGTCTTCACTATCCAGGCTGAGGAGGCGAGGGACTCCAACACCGTCGTGGAAGGTACGCTTTCCGTTTCTGGTTCTGTAGCGCGCGTGTTGTTTGATTGTGGCGCCACTCACTCCTTCATTTCGGAGAAGTTTGCTGGCGAGTTGGGTCGGACCCCTGTGCGGCTGACTGATGTTTTGGAGGTCAGCACGCCCATGGGAGAGGTGGGCACTGTGGGGAGCTATTTCCCCGGCACCACAGTTGCTTCGGGAGACCATGATTTTCCGGCAGATCTGGTCTTGTTACCGATGGTGGACTTCGACGTCATACTGGGAATGGACTGGCTGTCACAGTACGACGTGCGAGTCTTTTGCCGTGAGAAGAAGATCCTGATTCCGATGGAGGGCGTGCCAGATGTTCTGATCAGAGGTGCGAGGAGCAGAGGGGGTCGTCTTATTGTGTCTGCGGTTAAGGCACAGAGACTGATTCAGCAGGGATGCAGAGCGTTTGTGGCCACGCTGGTAGTCCCTGATCCTGAGACAAGGAGGCTGGAAGATATAGAGGTAGTGCAGGAATTTCCAGACGTTTTTCCAGCAGAGATTCCAGCGTTACCACCGCACCGAGAGATTGAGTTCAGCATCGAGTTGGTTGCGGGTACGACACCTCAGTCGAAGGCACCTTATCGGATGGCACCTGCTGAGTTGGCAGAGCTGAAGAAGCAGTTGCAGGAGTTGATGGAGTCCGGGTTCATCCGACCGAGTGTTTCTCCGTGGGGAGCGCCTGTGCTCTTCGTAAAGAAGAAGGATGGATCGTTGCGGATGTGCATCGACTACAGGATGTTGAATAAGGTTACCGTTCGGAACCGGTACCCTTTGCCCAGGATTGATGATTTGTTCGATCAGTTGCAGACGGCGAAAGTGTTCTCGAAGATCGATCTGCGTTCGGGCTATCATCAGTTGCGGATCAGGGAGGCGGATGTTCAGAAGACAGCCTTCCGGACGCGGTACGGCCACTATGAGTTCTTGGTGATGCCTTTTGGGCTGACGAATGCGCCTGCGGCATTCATGGATCTGATGAATAGGACCTTCCAGCCGTACCTTGACAAATTTGTCGTGGTGTTCGTGGATGACATTTTGGTATACTCGCCTGACAGGGAGCAGCATCGAGAGCACCTGAGGATTGTGCTGGGCATCTTGAGGGAGCAGCAGCTTTATGCCAAGTACAAGAAGTGTGAGTTTTGGTTGGATCAGGTGGCTTTTCTGGGGCATATTGTGTCAGCAGATGGGATTTCAGTGGATCCGGCAAAGGTCGAGGCAGTGACTCAGTGGAGAGCCCCGACGAGCGTGACGGAGATCAGGAGTTTCGTAGGTCTGGCAGGGTATTACAGGAGGTTTATCCAGGATTTCTCCAAGCTTGCGTCACCGCTTACAGCGTTGACGCAGAAGGGCGTCAAGTTCGTTTGGTCCCAGAAGTGCGAGGACAGCTTTCAGGAGCTAAAGAGGCGTTTGACGACAACACCTATTCTGACGCTACCGAGTGGCAGTGGAGGCTACGTGATCTACAGTGATGCATCAGGAGTAGGCTTGGGTTGTGTCCTGATGCAGCATGGGAAGGTGGTCGCGTACGCTTCGAGGCAGCTGAAGGTGCATGAAAAGAACTACCCTACGCATGATCTGGAATTGGCGGCGGTAGTTCATGCGTTGAAGACCTGGCGGCACTATCTGTATGGCGAGCAGTTCGAGGTCTTCACCGATCACCAGAGTCTGAAGTACTTGTTCTCTCAGAAGGAGCTGAACATGAGGCAGCGCAGATGGCTCGAGTTCCTTAAGGACTACGACTTCACCATTTCCTATCACCCGGGGAAGGCGAATTCGGTTGCGGATGCACTGAGTAGGAAGGCGGAGGTTTCTGTGGCGAGCCTGTGCATCCAGGAGTGGAGGCTACTCGAAGCTTTGTCCGAATGGAGTCCATTCACCGAGGGTTCAGAGGGAGCAGTGGTTGCTGGACTTCGGGTGGAGCCGCAGACTGTCTCACGGTTGGTTCAGGCTCAGCAGGGGGATGATGAGTTAGCTAGTCTGCTGCAGTTAGCTTCCAGAGATGGTTCAGACTTCAGTGTGGGGGTGGATGGTGGTCTGAGGTTCAGGAGTCGGATCTGGGTGCCGAAGGTTGATGGGCTAAGAGATGACATCATGGAGGAGGCACACAGAGCGAGATACACCATTCATCCGGGGAGCACAAAGATGTATAAGGACCTGCAGCGGAACTTCTGGTGGAAGGGCATGAAGAAGGACATTGCGGAGTTTGTGGAGCGATGCTTAGTCTGCCAGCAGGTGAAGATTGAGCATCAGAGGCCGGCAGGACCAATGCAGAGTATTGAGCTTCCTGAGTGGAAGTGGGAGCATGTGACGATGGATTTTGTAACGGGCTTGCCAAAGACGAGGAGATTCCACGACGCGATTTGGGTGATAGTCGATCGACTAACCAAGTCGGCGCACTTCTTAGCGATCCGGACCACGTTGCCTTTGGAGGGTCTAGCTAAGTTGTACGTGGAAGAGATAGTCAGGTTGCATGGAGTGCCAGTGAGCATCATCTCCGATCGAGATCCTCGTTTCACCTCCAGATTTTGGGGGAGTCTGCAGCAGGCGTTGGGGACGCGTCTGAAGTTCAGTACAGCATTTCATCCGCAGACAGATGGTCAATCAGAGAGGACGATTCAGACCCTGGAGGATATGCTTAGAGCATGCACACTGGATTGGGCAGGGCACTGGGATGAGCACTTGCCACTGATAGAGTTTGCCTACAACAACAGCTACCACTCGAGTATTGGGATGACACCGTACGAGGCGTTGTACGGGAGGCCTTGCAGATCACCGGTATGCTGGACTGATGTGGGCGAGAGGCAGTTAGTGGGGCCAGAGCTTGTGCAGATGTACTCAGAGAAGGTGGATGTGATCAGGAGGAGGCTGGCCACAGCACAGAGCAGGCAGAAGAGTTATGCTGATCGACGAAGACGGGTATTGAGTTTTGAGGTGGGCGATCACGTGTTTCTGAAGATTTCCCCAGCCAGAGGTGTGATGAGGTTTGGAAAGAAGGGGAAACTCAGTCCGAGATATGTTGGACCATTTGAGATCCTCGACCGAGTTGGAGAGGTTGCCTACCGGATCGCCTTGCCGCCACAGTTTTCGGGTCTGCATAATGTCTTCCATGTGTCGATGTTGAGGAAGTATGTGGTAGATCCGTCGCACGTTATTGAGATAGCGGTGCCAGAGATTCAGCAAGACTTGTCGCTCGAGGAGAGGCCAGTCGAGATTGTTGATCGTAGGGATCACCAGCTCAGGAGGAGGACCATTCCGATGGTGAAGGTCAGGTGGCAGCATCACGGTGAGCGCGAGGCCACTTGGGAGATCGAGGAGGATGTCAGAAGGCAGTATCCAGAGCTTTTCGGTGAGTGGTTGCTTGATTTCGGGACGAAATCCTTTTAAGTTGGGAGGATTGTTAGAACCCTAACCCTAGATTAGAGTTAAACAGGGATTAGAGGAGTATTAGGGTTGGCTTTGCATGGGGTTGTGTGGTTGCATGGGGAAGTGGAGTTGCTGGTGTTTGCATGGGAAGGTGAAGAGGCGGGGTTACTGTAGCATCCGAGTTAAATAGGGCTTTTCCTTCATCTTCTTCTTTCTTCTCCTTTCTCATTTCTCCTTCCTCATTTCTTCCTTCCCTTCCTTGCTGGTGCGTGTGGTGGCAAGCAGCTGAGGAGGAGACCGGAGATCGCGCGGCGTGAGGCGTGCGGAGTCGAGCGCGCGGGGAGATCACCGGAGGCGACGTGCGTGAGCGGAGCTCCGGCGTTTCGTCGTCGTGGTTGAGGTATGCCGCTCCTTAGTGTGGTTTGTTTATTACCCTCATGTGAGGGATGCGTTGGTCGAGTCGGGGGAGGTCGGAGACCTCTCCGGCGACGCGTTTCTTCTAAAAACCTCGGCTGGCGCGAGGTTGAAGACGACCAACGGTCGACCGGACCCTTCGGGCGGTCGACCGTTTTAGCACTGTTTGCCCGACTTTAACCTTCACCGGTCGAACGATGCCTTTGGGCGGTCGACCGGTAGTGCATTATTGCTGGTGAGTTGGGATTTTTCTACCTGTTATCGGTCGACCGGTCCTTGTTGTGTTCGACCGGAACTTAAGTGTACCTGTTAGCTTGCATGTTTTGTTCGACCGATCGTTGGTTGTTCGACCGATTATGTGACTTAGAATAATAGGTTGACCCTGTCTGTTGTCGGTCGACCGAGACCCCTGAGTCGGTCGACCGATAGAGTGGATTTCTATGTTGACCAGACTTCGGATTTTGACCTCGTTCGGTCGACCGGTTTTAGACCCTTGTTCGACCGTTGGGGGTTCTGTTTTGAGCGCAGCGGTAGACCGTTTTAGGAGTACGGTCGACCGATTCCTTCCTGGGACCGGTCGACCGAATCACCTCTTCCGGTCGACCGTTTGGGCCCAGGACAGAATTCCTGGTTCCCTTTTGAACGCCAACTTTGTCCACGGAAACCGTGTCCTCGCCTTGTGCGTGAGCCGGGAGGTGACGGTGGGCGCGTGATGCGTGCCTGCCCAGGGACCGCCGTTGGGAAGAGTGTGGGTGTTCGGGACGCGTCACCTCCATGTATGGACCGTGACCTTGAGTTGATTGTTGGCACCTTGTAGTATAGCAGGCCTGAGGGATCACGGATCCCAGTGTTGATGTTGTGCGGGCACGCAACTGGCGTTGGGTGAGGTGACTACCGGCCCACGGGCTACGGAGGTCGCTGCCCTGCTTTTATAGCGGCGCGGTTGGTGTTCGCGGCTCGAGGAGCCTGATGACCTGGCAGACTTCGGTCTGGTTTGTCCGATGCTGTGCCGGACTGTTGTGATGGACCACCGATGCTGTGCCGGTGATGCCGCCGAGGTTGTGCCGGCGATGGTGATTGTTGAGCCGAGGCTGTTCCGGCTATGTTGTTTTCCTCGGCTGGGCACCTACCGAGATGATGTTGTTATACCTTCCGGGCGACGGCCCCGTTGGTCCCTGTGGCCCCGACCACTGAGATTTACAGATCTGTTTCTATCGGCGCGTAGACGTGACAGAGGCTCCCTGCCGAACCCTTGAGTAGTGTAGCTGCGTGTGGGGGGTGCGATGTTGCGGGCTACTAGACTGCATGTGCCTGCAGTAGGTCTCCTCGGGAGACCCGATGATTGATTGTCGGACTGATGTCCTGTTTTACCCTTCGGGGGAACTGTTTTACTTTCTGTTGATGCCATGACATGCCATTAGCATGATAGGTTCATTATGTGATGCATGCATGTAGGTGAGTTGGCATACGGGGTTTCCTTCTGGAAACTCAGGCATCGTTGTTATATTTTTTTCAGGACCGCAGTAGGTCCAGTTGGGTGGTGATCGGCGGGGACGCGCATTTTGGAGTTGGATCCTCTTCTCGGGCCGCTGAGGTCGACATGATTACTTTTTATCCTCTGTTGTCGTTTTGCTGTAATCATGTATCTTTTGATAAACTCTGATGTATTTTGGTGCACCACTTTTATGATTTATGAGAAGTAACAGTCCCGCCTTTGATTATTGACTTGATTGTCTTGATTATTATTTTTTTTTAAAATTTCCGCTGTTTCGGGATGTTACAGTAGTAGTGTTGTGTGAGTGTAATAGTGTTGTCTTGTGAGTCATTATTCTAGCATAGTGTGTTGAAATGTTGCATGCAGTGCAAGTGTGTGAGTTGTATTTGTAGTTGTGTGTCTTTAGTTGTAGTCTGAGTGTTGTTGTAACATTTGTTGTTATAACAATAAAATTTATTTTTTTCTACTTCGATTGTGCTACTAATATGCTCCACAAATTTGAAAAAGAAAAATAAACTTGCCAGCCGAATTTTAGGTGGATTTGGTGGGCATATAATCGACCAATTTTTGCAGTATGGATGACGCAGATTGCACCTGTATGCAACCTAACCTGACTGTGCATGGACATAGACAAGCACACACACATAGACACAAATTTCCCATTCTTTGTGAATAGAATCTCTTAAATCATTATTTATTGCTTAATCTGATCCCTAGCAAGACTCATTTCGAAATGTGGACTAGAAGGAGATAGAGCCCTAACTATTAATGTGCTTCAAGTTTTTAAGTTTCCATAAATTTAGGATTTAAGTGAATAAATGACGAAAGAACGTTGAACCTAATTGAAATTAAGCAGGAAAATTTCGAAGACTAAATGCGACTCTGACAACAACATTGAGATAAATCCGAACTTGTAGCTATAGCTTTTACTCAACAGGAGACATTAACTATAACAAGACATTTTCTCTTGTATCAAAGACACAGTCACTTGAAACTGTAACGACGTTATAGTGGTTCATTTTGACTTTGAGTTGCTTCAAATGAATGTGAAAACTATTTTTCTAACAGAGTAAGAGTTTTGGTGAAGAGTTTTATTGGACCAACTTGACGGCCTCTTAACTAGAGTTGATATGGTATGCAAACTGAAAGCGATATATGAACTTAATATTAATAAAGCTTTTCGCTATAGAATCGTT
Source organism: Triglochin maritima (assembly GCA_963682175.1). Taxonomy (NCBI): domain Eukaryota; kingdom Viridiplantae; phylum Streptophyta; class Magnoliopsida; order Alismatales; family Juncaginaceae; genus Triglochin; species Triglochin maritima. The sequence continues at coordinate 12,448,535 of OY821773.1, forward strand.
CAATCTTTTGTGGTGCTATTACTACCGGTGGATTGAAGGAAAATGTTGTTGAGGATATTTTGTTTGCTATATATAATAGGTACTCGTTTATTAAGTTAGACCAAGAAATTTCTTTAAATGAACTTTGACATGTAAGATGTGAAAGAGAGAATAAATATATTGATCTCATACAAATTGAATACTAGAAAGCTGCAAAGGTATTCAAATACCTCTTAGACACACAAGAGACTACGAAGTCACATTTAGAAAGCCTAATCATATGGAGCTGGTTGGCTACTTAATTTGGTTCAAAGTTTGTTGGATATATATTTCATAGTGGAAAGTCAACTTTTGCTTATTAGTTCTTATTAACTCGAAGAGCAACATTGACCGAAAAGCACGGACACACTATTACAATCACAAATGCCTTGAATTTGAATTTATGTATAACATGCTTTGAGACTATTACTATTTAAGTGTTATGGCTTCATTAAAACAAAAGGAAAGAGGGTTAGGCTTATGGAGTTCAATATCACTTCCAACTTTAATTTTTTTCCCGATTTTTATTGGTGTTGTGAAATGGTGTAAGATAGATCTCAGCTATTATGTTTATTAGTCATTTAATTTTAAATTAATACCATAGCACAAATACAACTATGATAAAAGTATAGAAACGTAACTTTTACAATTTGTGGGATATTGCGAAATGGAAAGAGAAAGATGATAATGTTATTTTACATTTAACGATACGAGGTAATGATAATTTTTTGCATTAGTAAATAGTAAGCAAGCAAAAATACTAGGATAATTTGCTAAAGTGTACCACGTAGGTTGCCTAATTGACGATATGTACCTGAGTTTTTGCTATAATCGGATGTGCACATATAAACCGAACATATTTGATCACATGCATCTCTATCTATAGTGGGTCTCACTTTGTTACCGTTTCCGTCTAATTAGACTATATCTAATTAGACGGAAAGGTGAGAGAATGAGACCTCCTAACGGCAGAGGCTCATATATATGACCAAATATGTTCGTTTTACAGGTACACATCCGACAATAACAAATATCTGGATGCACATCACAAATTAGACAACCTAAGAGATGCACCTTAACAAATTACACAAAAATACTATTTGAAACTAGACTATTTAAACGAATAGTGTGACATGAAAGTTTGTGCATCTTCTCTTTAGTTGAGATAAGATAAGATTACCATTACCATTAATTAACATCAAGATAGTACACGTAGATACAACTATTATTATTCATTTTAACCAAACATCTCAACGCAAAATTCAAAAAACAAACACAAATTGATCGAAACAAACTAATACACAACATAACAATTAACAATATACATACCAACTACAGACACATAATATATCCTTAAGTTACCTAGACATATATTCATATTTCTCAATTAAGGAAATCCACCTCCAAGACGACCACCATATCCTCCACCACCGCCACCTCCAAAGCCACCACCCAACCTCGACCCGCCGCCACCTCCATAGCCACCTCCAAGCCCACTTCCTCCTCCATACCCCCCTCCACCACCCGTTCCGAAACCTTCCCCTGGTCTGCCACCAAGACCACCTCCTCCGCCAAAGCCTCTTGATTGACATCATATCATGCATATATTTGTGTCTTATATCCATTATCTTGAGCCTAAACAATGCTACGTAACGAGTTTTATGTTTGAGTTTTAGGAATAAACAAGATTGAGGAGAAGAGACATAAAAGGACCTAGAAGCAAGGAAAAGGACTGAGTTGCAAGACTTGAGGACTGAGATGCAAGAGGGAAGGACCCGGATGAAAGCATAAATGACCAATGAGCAAGCAAATCAGGAAACTCCACACCATCATGAGGAGTATTTTGGCAATTAAATTCGGGCCCAACCATCAATAACCGAATTGGGTTCATCAAATACTAAGAAATCAATCCAGAACCGAGCCACCAAAATCCAGACTCGATCCAACACTTATAGACCGCCAATTGGTGGTCCATTTGGATCCAAACCCGATAAGACTTGGCCGCGTGTTGTATTAGCATGTATTTTGTCCATTTATGGTATGCGTTTAGTCCCATACCGGGGGATTATCTCGGATTACCTTTTTCTATGGCTATAAATAGAACTCCTCCTCCATTGTATTGTACCCATTGTTTGGTGACATTCTCTCTACTTGGAGTAAGCCTTGAAGCAAAACTCAATGTGGAGAAGAATGTTACATTCAATGTGAGTCATTTTAATAAAATATTTTTTCTTAATTTCTTTTAATCTTGTCTTTTAATTCTTGCATGCTTCTTTAGTTTTACTTTCCTTTCCTTTCCTTTAGCTTTTTTAATATTTCTTGCTTTCTTAGTTTAATTTCATTTCAGTATAATATTTCATTTTGTTAATGTAGTCAGTGTAATGATTAGTGAGTAGTTTCATCCCCATTTGGGGGTGGAGAAATATGTGATACAATAATGTGTTGTATTAGGTGTGTGTTATCTTAATCCGTTGAACCTTACATGATTTCCATAACCATCAAATGAGATTTCACTCTTGTCTTTGATATGCTAATGCTCTTGAATGAAGTTTAGCATATACTTAGACTAGTGGACCTATTTTATGGTGAATAATAAGGTGAGGATATAGATGGAATTAATATTGGAAACACAATTTTTAGTTGCATGTACTCTTGTTGCCTTTACCTTGGTTAATGTCTTGTATGTTTTAATGATATGATCTTATCTTATTTCATGTGGAGGCAAAGTTGGATTTAGTTTTATGATTTTCATGCACTACATGTTGTGATGAACATAAATTGAATACACACACTTACACACTTCTTTGTATTCACATTATTTCTCTACCCCTTTTGGGTTTAGTTTTATTGCTTATTTTCTATATACTTTTGCATTGTAGTGTAGTGTAGATCATAACTCCTTTCTCTCCTTTATTTCCCACTCGCCTTCGCACAAACTAAAGTCGACACACCTCCCTGTGGATCGACCCGTATTTGACGCCGCTTCAACGTGGCCGTGCACTTGCGGTTAATTAAAACGTATCAATCACCTCTCCTACCAAAGAACCATTTTTGTTCTTCTAGTGTTTTCAGACCATTTTCTAGGGTTTTTGCATCAGTTGGTATGTGTTCTTCTAGTGTTAGGTTACGGTGATTGCACCGCACAATCCCGGAAGGCCAATTGTCAACAAGGAAAGAAGGAATATTAAGGCACCAATAAAATTAAATCTTTAATTTGTGCTCACGTTGGCAGCTCCGAATTATCGTTATCATATTTTAGTATTTTTGTAATGATAGTTTCCTATGGTAGATGTAATTGAGATTTCCATGCAATCTCAATCATAAATACTCTCTATATAACAGAAGTTGTACGTTGCCTTTTCATATATAAAATTTGAATTCTATTTTTATTTTTCCTATCTCAATTTCTTCCCCACCTCTTAGGACAAATCTACACTTCTCGAATTGGGTAGCTATCATTGGTGCTTTCTTGGCTGACGGGGTGAAATTTTGACACCCAGAAGAACTTCAAAAACAAAATGAATTGGCATTAGCAAATATTAGTAAAAGGAAACATGATTCAGACATACCAAAATCATCACCTTACTCACATCTATTACCAGCCGTCTCGACGCTGGACCGACACCACCACTACCACAATCACAACCACAACTCAACCACCACCACAACCCTCCCGTCCATTTGAAATTCCCACGCTTTTCCGGTGAAGATCCTCTGTAACATCCCGAAACAGCGGAAATTTAAAAATTTATAATCAAGACAAAGGAACTCCATAATCAAAGACGAGGCTGTTACTTCTCATAAAACAAATAGCGGTGCACCAAAATTACATCAGAGTTTGTCAAAATAATACATGATTACAACAAAACGACAAAAGAAGATAAACGTAATCATGTCGACCTCAGCGGTCCGAGGAGAGGATCCAACTCCAAAATGCGCGTGCCCGCCGATCACCACCCAACTGGACCTACTGCGGTCCTGAAAAATATATAACAACAATGCCTGAGTTTCCAGAAGGAAACCCCGTATGCCAACTCACCTATATGCATGCATTACACAAATGAATCTATCATACTAGTAGCATGTCATGACATCGACAGAAAGGAAAACAATTCCCCCGAAGGGTAAAACAGGACATCAGTCCGACAGTCAACATCGGGTCTCCCGAGGACACTCCTGGATGAAACCTCCCGCAGTAAGTGCACGCTCCAGACTGACGTGCTCCTCCTTCATCAAACCTGGGCCTCTTGCCCGGGTTTCCCGCTCCACGACCGGCTACAGGGCTACCGGTGCTCACTGGTGCCTTCCTCGCCTCCTGAAGACACTCTCTCTGGTCCTGCTCTATGATCGTAGCATGCTTCACCGCATCTACAAGGGTCCGCGGCATGCTGTTGATCACCCGAGATCGGAGCGGCTGCCTCAGTCCCTTCACGAACTTCCTCGCCCGCTGCTCTGGGGTCACACAAATCTCTGGGCAATAACGCTCCAAGGCGTTGAACCTGCTGATGTAGCTCGCCAGGGTCATCTTCTTTTGCTCGAGCGACATGAACTCCTCCCGCTTCTGATCCCTGACGTGTTGGGGAAAGTACTGCTCATGGAACACCTCTAAGAACTCCTCCCAGCTGACATCCACGCGGTCATCAAACAACACCGTGGATGTGGACCTCCACCAGTTGGCGGCCTCGCCATCGAACACATAGTTGGCCAGCTCCACCATCCTCCCTGGTGCTACTCCAATGGCGCGGAAGATCTTCTCCATCCTGAAGACCCAGTCCTCCGCAATCTCCGGAGCCCTCCTGCCATCAAAAGTCGGTTGGTGCTGACGCAGGAACCGATCGTGCTCAGCTCCCACCCCGCCCTGCACACTCTGGGCTGCCTAACGCTCCAGAAACTCGCCCAACCTGTCCCAGTGAGCGCGAGAAGTTTCGTCACTGGGTCGCGATCGCGTGGAGAACTCCTCACGCGCCTAGGTGCCACGTGACAGAAGAAACAATCACAAACTTCAGCCATGAATGCATGCCAAAAATATAAATGCATGAGTCCTCTTACTACAAGGGTGATTTCATTGGGAATCGCATAGGAATCGATTGCTCTGATACCAAATTGTAACATCCCGAAACAGCGGAAATTTAAAAATTTATAATCAACACAATGGAACTCCATAATCAAAGACGGGACTGTTATTTCTCATAAAACAAATAGCGGTGCACCAAAATTACATCAGAGTTTGTCAAAATAATACATGATTACAACAAAACGACAAAAGAAGATAAACGTAATCATGTCGACCTCAGCGGTCCGAGGAGAGGATCCAACTCCAAAATGCACGTGCCCGCCGATCACCACCCAACTGGACCTACTGCGGTCCTGAAAAATATATAACAACAATGCCTGAGTTTCCAGAAGGAAACCTCGTATGCCAACTCACCTATATGCATGCATTACACAAATGAACCTATCATACTAGTAGCATGTCATGGCATCGACAGAAAGGAAAACAATTCCCCCGAAGGGTAAAACAGGACATCAGTCCGACAGTCAACATCGGGTCTCCCGAGGAGACCTACTGTAGGCACATGCAGTCTTACAGCATGCGACATCGCACCCCCCACACGCGGCTACACTACTCAAGGGTTCGGCAGGGAGCCTCTGTCACGCCTGCGGGCCGATAGAATACAAATCTGCAAATCTCTGTGGTCGGAGCCACGGGGACCAACGGGGCCGTCGCCCGGAAGGTATAACAACATCATCTCGATAGGTGCCCAGTCGAGGAATCAACATAGCCGGAACAGCCTCGGCCCAACAATCATCATCGTCAGCACAACCTCGGCGGCATCACCGGCACAGCATCGGTGATCCATCACAAACGTCCGGCACAGCATCGGACGGGTCCAGACCGAAGTCTGCCAGGTCATCAGGCTCCACGAGCCGCAAACACCAACCACGCCGCTATAAAAGCAGGGCAGCGACCTCCGTAGCCCGTAGGCCGGTAGTCACCTCACCCAACGCCAGTTGCGTGCCCGCACAACCATCAACATTGGGATCCACGATCCCTCAGGTCTGCTATACTACAATGAGTCCAATCAATCCATCACATTAGTCACGCTCTATTCATGGAGGTGACGCGTCCCGAACACCCACACTCTTCCCAACGACGGTCCTTGGGTAGGCACGCGGAACGCGCCTACCGTCACCTCCCGGCTCACGCACAAGGCGAGGACACGGGTTTCCGTGGACAAAGTTGGCATTCAAAAAGGGAACCAGGAATTCTGTTCTTGGCCCAAACGGTCGACCGGAAGAGGTGATTCGGTCGACCGGTTCCAGAAAGGAATCGGTCGACCGTACGCCTAATACGGTCTACCGCTGCGCTCAAAACACAATCCCCAATGGTCGAACAAAGGTCTAAAACCGGTCGACCGAACGAGGTCAAAATCCGGAGTCTGGTCAACATTAAATTCAAGTCTATCGGTGGACCGACTCAGGGGTCTCGGTCGACCGAAAACAGATAGGGTCAACCTAATATTTTACGTCATATAAACGGTCGAACGCAAGCATACAACGGTCGAACAAACTTGCATAATAATCCAGTACACTTAAGTTCCGGTCGAACGACCCCAAGGAACCGGTCGACCAAAAACAGACAGAGAGTCCCAACTCACCAGCAATACGCACTACCGGTCGACCGCCACAAGGCATCGTTCGACCGGTGAAGGTTAAAGTCGGGTAAAACACTACATTCGGTCGACCGCCCGAAGGGACCGGTCGACCGTTGGTCGTCTTCCACCTCGCGCCAGCCGAGGTTTCTCACGAAAACAACGCCGAAGAGGTCTCCGACCTCCCCGTCCGACCAACACAACCCTCCCACGAGGGTTAGGAACAACAAAATCACACTAGAGAGCGGCATACCTCAAGCAAAGATGACGAACCGCTGGAGCTCGCTCACGCACGTCGCCTCCGGTAGACCTCGAGCACGCACCGCGCCTCCTCTGGACGTCCGACCTCTGCCCACGCGTCGTCCTCGCCTCCTCCGATCGTCTCCTCAGCAAGATGAAGGAGAAGAAGGAAATGGAGAGAATGAGAGAAAGAGAGAGAGAAACGGGTTTGCTCTACTTAAACCCAACAAAACGCGTCAACAGTGCCCTACACACTCAACCATCACCCTCCCCTCACGTCTACAGTGCGCGCCTCTCTTCCCTTCCCCATGCACACCACACAACCCCATGCTAATCACCTCTAATCCTCCATTAACCCCTCTAACCTAGGTTTGGGTTCTAACATCCTCAATGATGGATCTACCTATGTGAGTAAGTTTTCGAGTACCACCACATCACTTATGACCAATGTCTCGGCATTGCTTCCTCCCACCTGGATGACAAGGCATTGGGATGGATCCTGTTGAACGTTTTAATTAAACCGCAAGTGCACGGCCGCGATGAAGCGGTGGCAAGTACGGGTCGTCCTCAGGGAGGTGAGCAGCCTCTTGTTTATCAGAAATCAAGTGGCAAAAATTGGGGGAGAAAGATTGATTATGCTACTCTACACTAAACTACGCTAAGAAGTATGAAATGCGAACGAAAGAAACAAGCAATGAAATGACAACTAAGCTAAGAACAAAAGAAGAATGCTGGAATACAGAAATGAAAAAACCCCTAAGGGGTGGAGTGAGTGCACACAAGCAAAGATGTAGGTGTTGAACACATTCTTTAAGCACAAATTAAGGTGGTGTTATCATGCATAGGAAGTGTCTAAATGTTGTGGCAAAACCTATCAATCTATTCACCAACTTAGTTGATTAACATTTACATATGCAAGTTGTTTATTTCAGAACCTAAACAAGCATGAGAGGTGTCTAATCATTTTGGCAAAACTCATCAAGTTATAAATTCTATCCTAAACAAGCAAGCATACATTCATGTTTTATCAACACATCAAAAATAAAGCATTCATCCCATTCTCTAATGCATGTATGTACATCTACTCAACCCCCCAAAGAGGATGAAACTACTCACTAAACATTACACTAATTATTAAACTAAACAAAGAAAGCATATTAACTAAGCTAATAAAACTAATGAAATGAGATTTAAGCAAAGCAAAGCAAGAAACATAAAAAAAACAACATAATAAAGAAAACTTGTATTAAAATGACTCACATTAAAAGTAGCATCCTCCTACTTTAGTGTGTGCTTCAATATCTCACTTCTAGTAGGAAGAATAACCACTTAAAATATGGAGTATTTACAATGGAAGGTGAAGAGTTCTATTTATAGCCATGGAAAAAGGCAAACCGGGACAATCCCCCGATGTAGGACTAAACCAATACCAAAAATAGCCTAAACAAACAATAATACACGTCCAGGAGAAAACTTGGCAGATTTGGGCCAAAATAGTCCGCCAATTAGCGGTCTTGGACCGCCAATTAGCGGTCAAAAAGGTCCGGATCCAGTTGAATCTTGTTCTGGGCTTTTCTTTGTGTATTTGGTGGTCTTGGATGCATCTACTTTGTTTATTGGAGCTCCGACCCGAATCCAATTGCTAAAATATTCCCCATGATGGTGTGGAGTATTCTGTTTTGCTCTTAGGTCCTTCTGTCTTGCGTTCAGGTCCTTCTCCCTTGCATTTTGGTCCCAAGATCTCACAATCCAGTCCTTTTTCCCAGCTTTTGAGTTCTTTTATGCTTCATCTCTTCAAACCTATTTATTCCTGAAAACTAAACATAAAACTCGTAACATAACATTGTTTAGGTGAAAGATAATGGATATAAGATACAAATATAAGCATGAAATGATGTCAATCACATACCCCCACACCTGCTAGTCCCGAGCAAAACAAAGAAAGAGAAAAGCATACGAAAACAAGAAATCCTAACTCACTTTCGTAGGAATCACGATTGCACTTAGCACGTGCAACAAGCCGTTAAACCTCCTTGTCGCCAAGGAGGAGGAGTGTTGTCTCCTGAGGGTTTTCAGCGGATATACCCACAAAATCCGAACAAGATGCATTAATCAATCTAGCTACACGGCTCGTTGGACTCATATGTCGATCATGGGACGCGGTAATACTACGGGTCGACTCTATATATGTAATCGGTCCACACACCTAGCCTAATGAGTTATTCGTGAGAGTTAGTTAAGGACTTAAGTGAAATACATGGGCAACCTTAACTTCTGAAAGTGATACAATGTGTAGAGTCCATTTTGGTTCTTATTTGCTTCTTTCTTTCTTTTCTTTTTTTCATCGTCATTTTTTTCTTTTTCTTTGGAGCATTTTATTGGTTGGTGTTTGATTCTCCCAGGGTCAGGTTTCATGCACCATATCCTATGAGGACTTACACTATCACGTACACCTTCCCCTAAATCTCCACATAGGGCGATCCCTACCACCCGTGTAACGGGAGTTCGGTCGGCGCATCCCAAGTCAGATGACTCGAAAGCACCAGGCACAAAGTCCCCTCAGACCTACTTTCCCAAGTGATAGGAGTCGTGCGAGAAGAGAGAACACCACTTATTTATATATCTACATGGGAACCAAAACCCCTACACTTAAGTTTCACAAAAAGAGATTAAGGGCCCTTGACCACGACAAACTTCCTTATACTAAAAGACACGAATTATTTGACTCACTAGGTTCAGGGTGGACTTCTTTAAATGTTTGAGTGCGGAAACCCTACGATTACATGCCCCCCGAGGGAAAACCGGGGTGCATCCTAACGACTCGATAAGACCTAAAGCCAGTAAACCAAAAATCCTAATGCATCAAGTTCAAGACAATTTTGGGAGCTTTCTTTTTACTTTGCCTCTCAACGGTTTTGCACATGCTGAACACACGCAAAACCTACAAAACATTTTCTTTCGCAAACACATGAAGATTTTGAAAGAAATGTGGAAATTTTAAAGCACTCGGCAAGCAAAAGAAGACAAGTCACCCAAGGATCATGGCAAGCATATATATCAATGTTAAATGCGGCACACTAACATGACCCTAGCAGTACACACAAAAGAAAACAAAACCAAAGGAAAAAGACTCGAATATGTACACACGTAAAACACCCCCTACACCTACCTCATGCATTGTCCTCAATGAATGCGAACAAGATACTACATGGATATATGCATGAAAAAGGAAAGATCTCACCAACATGAAGTACAAAGGGACGTTCAGGGTCATGTTGATGGACACAAACCCAAATTCCCTCAAAACCTGTGAGAAGCTGAAGAAGGGAGATAAATACGTGAAGAAATTGGGGCCCAAGTACACAAGGGTTGGGGCCCACAACAATCGATGCTCACTGAAGGAGTCTTTTATTACACACTTCTCTTTTTTTCTCTTTTTTTTCTTTTGTTTTTTTTACATGATATGTACAGGAACAACGATATTCTCATAATCATTTGGTCAAGGAACATCAAATGAGAACATCAAGTCATGAGGACCAGAGACTTGCCGAGATGGGCAAACTCCACGGGTACTCTGAGGTGTCATGAGGGGTGAAAGGCAAAGCTGAAAGGCTCGAACCCCTCATGATATTGGTTGGGTGTGGGCAACAAAGAATGAAGTTGTGTTGCCTCACTAGGGTTTCATTGCTCATCGAAGAAAACCCTCCAACCAATAGGCGGGTGCATCGGAATGAGTTCCTCAGGCTCATTCGATGGATGGAGCAGACTTGCATCACTAAGAATGAGGCTTCTCCCCAAGTCATCCAACAAGGACCTCCCACCATCATTTAGATCATCAAGCATAAGCTCGGTTGATGGAAATTTTATTTATACCGCAAGTGCACGGTGTCAATGAAGACGTGGCAAATACGGGTCGAACACAAGGAGGGAGAGATTTGTTATTAGTGTGATTTCGATTGGGGGAAAGAAGGAGAGAAGAATAAATTGGATTTTTTGAGATTTTTGGTTTTTTATTATCTAAAGCAAGAAACAAGAACAAATAAAACTAAAACAAGAACAAAGATGGTGAATTCCATTGGGTGGAGGTTTAGATATCGGGTTTAGATTAGAGAATTCTGAAACTTATAATAAATCATATTAGTTATAAAGCATTACATGATAAATGATTTAACATAAACTCAAGTAATCAAAACATACTAATACAAAATTAAAATAATAACATCTTCTCTTCTCATCACCCTAAATCCGTCACCCCCACCCTTTGGAAAGAGTTAGAAACTCATAGATGGAGGGAGGGAGAAGGGGTCCTAGAGAAACTAAGAAAAGAAAATTAAAAACATAAAATAAAAGAAACAAAATTTTATTGCTAAATTATGGAACAAAAGGAAGAACTCCTCACAACATCGTTCTCGGGGCTATTTATAGCCGATACAAGGGACCTAAGCATGAAATAAGAAAGTACACGCGTCAACACGCAACCGGTAAAATTTTAGAGCATTAATCTAATTTGGTGTGGCGGTTTTGCCGCAATTTGCTCTTGAGGTGCGGCGGAATCGCCACCTTTTTGGCTCCGAATCGACCCAGATTTTTCCTGTGTGTTTATGGTATGATTTCAATGTCATTTGCGCGCCTGGATTGATTCTTGCATATCTTTGGAGATCCGAATTAATTTCTTCATATATTTGGAGATCCACATTGATTTTTCTTTATATTTTCTCCTTAATAATAAAAGCTACTCGTGATTTGCAATTAGGTCCTTGACCTTTTGCAATTAAGTCCCCGGCTACTTTTGTGCTTAAGTCCTTGTTCTTTTCGTAATTAGGTCTTGAATGCTTTTATGCTTGGATACATTTCCATTTGAAACCCGATAAACTTGAACTTGGTCTTTATGATAGAAACGAGTCTTTTGTACGCGTTTATGCTCGGGATGTGGGTAATTTGCATTCAGGTCCCTGTATTCTGTAAATAAGACTAAACACATACCTTAGTAGCATTTATTGATATAAAAGTAATCTAAATGAAAGACATATGATGCAATGTATGCAATGCATCAAATACCCCCACACCTAGATTTTTGCTAGTCCCTAGCAAAACAGAATATAAGAAAAATAAAAACAGGGAAATCCTAACTCACTTTCGTAGGAATCACGGTTGCACTTAGCATGTGCAACAAGCCGTTAAACCTCCTTGTTGCCAAGGGGGAGGAGTGTTGTCTCCTGAGGGTTTTCAGCGGATATACCCACAAAATCCTGAATCAACATTTCATTAATAGTTCTCAATATCCCTACCTCAACCTTATACATCTCACTGAGAATTCTTGCATGCTCATTATATAAATCTAACTCATTAAAAATATGACTTGGTCTTTGTTCCTCCAACATTCACACCACTAACCCTTCTACACATGTTTATCACTTGAATTATTTTGCACGCCTCCTTTGGTGGTGAAGTATCATTCGGATCAACCATGGCATGGATCATTCTTTTAGCTTTGGGCCTTGAGTATTATTTTTTTCTTTTCTTCCGTGATTCAACACATTTGCTTTTTGACACTTTTACCCTTTTGCATTCGTGTAGCGAGTTTGGTCGATAATCCCAAGCTGGTAGACTCAAGTTACCGGGTTTCAAGATACCCCTACGGACCAGTGACTCAAAGGCTTGGGCTTTTGTAATCATTTTGCAAAATGTGTTTTCTTCACTTTATTCCTTTATTTTTATTTTTATTTTCCTCAAGGCTTAATTGCTATTAGAAGTCCACACTTCCCGGTATATTTTCCTCAACCTCTGCTTTTTATCAACCACTTCAAAGATTTGATTCATTCAATTTAAGTGCATACATGTCTTAAAGGGCAATGGGTTATTTCTTTGGAACTTAGATTTATGTCACAATTTCTACAAGCAGAACTATATAATAAGGAACAAAAACTCAATGCAATTTGTACACGGGTTTTAGCAGTTCAATCTTAAGCTATGTCATGAAACATTAATTTTTTTTTATTTTTAAATAAAAGACAGAATATATAGATAAATATATACATAAACACCCCCCACACCTAAATCATGCATTGTCCTCAATGTATGCAAATATAAAGCAAATGCACTTATTACCTTGGTGAATTACGGTGGAAGGATGGAATTTGCTCAAAGTCAACCATAGTCAGAACTGGATTGAATGACACCATATTGGTGCATGTATGCAGTTGAATTGTTCCCCATGTTGCAATGAGCGTCCTGAGTGACAGGTTCCACACCCCTCACATAAATTGGTTCTCTTATTTGCTCGAGTGACGGTGGGTGTGTAGATGAATTCCTCCCCTTTTTCTTACTTCCTTTTTGATTTTGTGACGATTCAGAAATATTATAGATACGCGATTTCATCACAACATCACTTTGATTGCATGTTATTTCTGGCTCACTATCAATATGAAAGATATTAAATTCAGCTTTTAAGTTCCCAAAAGATAATTGCATGAGCCCATTTCGACAGTTTATCAATGCTTCGGAAGTGGCCAAAAAGGGTCTGCCTAGAATTACAGGGATTTGTCGATTAGGATTTACAACAGGTGCGGTATCTAGTACGACAAAATCCACTGGGTAAATGAAGTCACCAACCTTGATCAAAACATCCTCTACTACACCTCTTGGTTTCTTAATAGAGCAATCAACAAATTGAAGGGTTGTCCTAGAGGGTTTTAATGGACCAAGGTTCATTTGCTCATAGACAGAGTATGGGAGTAGGTTAACACTAGCACCAAGGTCTAGAAGGGCTTTGTTGATAAAAGTATCTCCTATTGCACATGAAATTGTGGGACATCCAGGATCCTTATATTTTATAGGAGATGTGTTGGACAAAATAGAACTTATGCTTGCAGTTAAGAATGCCTTCTTTGGTACGTTTGTTTTTCTCTTTTTAGTGCACAAATCTTTTAAGAATTTAGCATAAGCAGGTATTTGTTGAATCATGTCTAAGAGTGGAGTGTTCACCTTAACTTGCTTAAATACTTCCAAGATTTTCTCTATTTGTGCACTTGAGTTCTTTTTGAGTCTATTGGGAAATGGGGCTTTAGGGACATAGACTCGCTCAGGTTCAGGTTGAGCTATGGGTTCAGGTTGAGTAGGTGGGTTGGGCGTTTCAGATTGGACGTCAGGTTCAATGGTCAGGTCATATGTGGGTGCTTGATGGCTAGATTGATTGGACACTCTAGGATTTACCACATTGTTATCAACTTGTCTTCCGGACCGTAATGATACTACTGCATTTATTTGTTGGAACGGTCCTTCCTCATTAACCATTTGAACCGGTCTAGGGTTGTTATTTCCTGAAGGTGCTTGATAGGATTGATATGAATTATTATTAGATCTAGGGTTCACCTCAGGTTGACTTGGAAACCGACCCTTCTCTCTTTCACCTACTATTTGTGCTAGTTGACTGACTTGTGTCTCTAGCCTTTGGAAGGTCTGGTTGGTTGTTTGTATAAAGGTTTTCATCAAATTTTCCAAGCTTGTCAACCTAACCTCATGATCGTTATTGTTACTAAACCCAGAAGATGTATTATTTTGGACATACGGGTTTGGTTGTTGTCTAGGAGGTTGACCTTGTTGGTTTGATGAGAAATTGGAATTATTACGCCAACCAGAGTTATAGGTTGATGCGTAGGGGTCATTTCTAGCATGGTTATACATGGCATTAACTTGTTCCCAGTCCGCACAATCCTCCATTACATGACCAGTCTGACCACATCTAGAGCAGGGGATAGACGATGCTTGATTCACTCGGGTTTGGGCTTGTAGCTCTAGACTTTCCATTCTGCGCATAAGGGTAGCTAGTTTTGCTTCAGCCGCTATATTGGCATCTACAGCTAAGACACCTGGTTTGGGTTGGCTTGCTATTCTAGATCCAATACTTGGGTTAAGCGGTGTTCTAGCATTGTCCCATTGCATACTGTTTTCGGCTAAATCCTCAAGGAAAGTCCAGGCATCATTTTCATTTTTCGACATAAAGTTCCCTTGGCTTACAGATTCTACCGTAACTCTAGATGTGGGTGTCAATCCCTCATAAATAATTTGGCATAATTGCCATCTTGGAATTCCATGATGAGGACATTGGGTCAGTACACTCTTAAATCTTTCTAGACAGGAATAGAATGGCTCGCTCTCAGACTGAACGAATGCAACAATTTCATTCCTAATCCTCATAGTCTTATGGTTGGGAAAATATTTTTTCAGGAATACTTGAACAAACTCAGCCCAACTCCTAATAGATCTTTCGGCTATACTATATAGCCATTTCTTAGCGTCGTCTTTTAGTGCCAGAGGCACAAATTTCAGACGCACTGCCTCTTCAGGGATATGCTGGTATTGCATAAGAGAGCAGATTTCCTCAAATTCTCTAAGGAAGAGATATGGATCTTCCCTAGAGGTGAACTTAGGCAACATACTCATGTATTGTGCCTTAAGTTCGAAGTCGCGACCCAGTATGGTGGGCATAACGATGCACGATGGCTGAGAAGCCATCGCTGGATAGCATCGATCCCTCAGAGTTATAGGTTGTGCAACAGGCGGGTCCACTACGTTCTCACCCATTGGATCCGGGTGAGGTGGTGCAACAGGTGGATTGGGGTTAAGTTCCAGAATGGAATCTAGATGAACTCGTGAGAGTCGATTACTCAAGTCCCGAATCCAAATCTGAGTGCACCGGGTTGAATCAATTTTTGAATTCAAATTCGAAATTTAAATTCCAAATTTAATTTCAAGAATTAATTACAATGTTTGTTTTTTAATTTTCGTTTTTTTTTATGTTTTTTTTTTCAAAATGGAAACAAACAATAGAATGGGGCAAGATGAGAAAGGAATCCTAATCTAGAGAATTTAGGTGAGAAGAGAAAGAAGACTCAGATGAGAAAGGAAACTTAACTCTAAAGATAGAAAAGAGGGTTGGTCAGAAATTTCCTAAGAAATCACGGTTCAAACAATCCTAGACCTAGTGTCACTTAAATCTAGACGACTCCTAACTGGTTGAGTCGAATTGATTCGCTTGATTCACCTCCCTCACTAATCAAACCAAATTGGCCAGGTAGTGTATAGCTAGTGGGGGCGCTTCCGACAGAGTCGGTGCCAATTAGACAACCACTTCGCTTGGAAGACTTTCGTCAACACAAAAACACTTCCTAGACACCAAATTGAATTCGATCGGCTTCAGGTCATAGCAAGTCAAACCAATTCTTCTCCTTAATTGAGTCCGAGTCCTTAGGGGCGAATGTCTAATTGATTTTAAATTTTAAGGCTTGGGTGACACTTTAGGATTGTGATTTGTGGGCCACGGAAGGGTGATGAAATCCCCACCGTATCTTTTCCTACGGAGTTGCCCTTAAGATAGTTTAACTTAGATCTAACAAAGATAGTCAAACAATGGTCTTTTTAATGGGGGCAATTGAAAGGTTGTATGCAAATTAAATTATATGCTTAAATGCAATGTATGCAATGTATGCAATGCATCATCGGTCATAGGTGGGTCCTTGTTGGAGTCAATATGAAGCTCAAATGGCTCAATGACCATGGGACATGAGGTAGAGACACCTTCTGGTATAGGCATATGATGAGGTGTCTCATTCTCACTAGTACTCTCAACTGAATCATGCAACGAACACTCCCTTTGGACATTCATGTTCGAGGCCAGCTCACTCTGTTGTATTGCGAAGACAGACAATGAGTTTTCGCTGGGCCCACGAACATTCTGAACGGGTTGCATTGGTGTTAGGGGTGTTCGTTGATTTTGTGGTGCTTTCTCCAATTGGCGGATGACATTTAGATTTAAAGGTTCATCCATGAGTTCCTGTTGCTTACCAGAGTTGAACACATGAAACTCAACACTCATGTTACCGAATGAGAGCTTCATGAGACCATTTCTACAATTAATCAAGGCATTGGAGGTTGCCAGAAATGGTCTACCCAAAATCAAAGGTATTTGAGAGTGGGTATTCGCAACAGGATTGATATCGAGGACAACAAAATCGACTGGAAATATAAAATCTCCAACTTTGATAAGCACATCCTCGATAATCCCCATGGGAATACGAATGGATCTATCCGCCAATTGGAGGGTGATCTTAGTTGGTTTCAATTCTCCCAAGTTCAACTGTTTATAAACAGAGAATGGGAGGGGGTTGACCGCTGATCCTAAATCAAGCAAAACATTGCTCATTCTAGTGTCCCCTATCGTACACTGAATAGTAGGACACCCAGGGTCCTTGTATTTTGTGTAGGTAGGATTGGACAAAAGTGAGCTGATATTTGCAGCCAAGAATGCTTTCTTAGGAACATTGGTCTTCCTCTTGGTTGTGCAGAGATCCTTCAACACTTTGGCATATTGAGGTATTTGTTGGATGACATCCAACAAGGGGATGTTAACCTTTACTTGCTTAAACACCTCTAATATCTTGTCCATGTTGTCACTCTGCTTTTTGGTTAACCTACTTGGATAGGGAGCTTTTGGCAGGTAGGTTTTCTACGGTGCCTGAGAAGGAAGCCTTGGTGTATTACCCTCACCCTCAGCCTCTTCTTCACCACCATTCCCACTGAGGGGCTGCATAGATGGTTGTGGGTGTGGCAAGGAAATGTGATTGTCAACCTGTTTTCCATTCCTTAAGGTAACAATGGCATTGACATGATGAACAGGTTCCTCCACATGGTTCACGTGCCTCCCCCGAGGTACCACATTCTCATTTTGTATGTGTTGTTGCTGGTACATACGGGGGTTAGCCTCAGGCTGGCTAGGAAAAGACCCTCTCTCTCTTTCATGTACAGACTGAGCCAATTGGCCCATCTGAAGCTCTAGAGATTTGATGGTCTGCTGATTGGAAGTGAGAACTTGACTCGTAGTTGACATAAAAATTTTCATTGAGTTTTCAAGTCCACGAGTCAAGGTCTCAAGCGAATTGAATCGGGTTTCCATATTATTGGAATTTGGGAAACCCGATTGATTGGTGGTTTGCGCTTGGGGTGGCTGATAGGAATGTGCATGCATGGGAGGTTGATGTGATTGGTAATGTGGTCTAGAGGAGTTTGAAGGACCACCCGGGGCATTAGTTTGGTTCCATGAAACATTGGGGTGGTTCCTCCATCCAGGATTATAAGATGATGAGTATGGGTCATTCCTGGCTCTATCATAGATGACGTTGACACGCTCCATCTCAGGAGGAATGGACTCACACTCGCTTTCTACATGACCTATCCTACCACCTGAATGACAGGGAACTGGACAAGATGTGGACATGTGAGGTGCACCATGTTGGTTTTGGAGCTCAATCGAATCCATACGGCGCATTAAGGCCGCCATGCGCGCCTCGGTGGCCGTAGTGGTATCGACAACAAATGCGGCACCCGATCTAGTCGAGTTTGCATTCGCGATCCTCGCTCCTATGCTAGATGGTGCAGGTGGTTCCCTCACACTCTCCCATTGCAAGGTTTTCTCAGCAAGGTCTTCTAGGAAAGCCCATGCCTCCCTTTCATCCTTTCCCAAGAACTCTCCTTGACACATGGACTCAAGGAGCGTTCTTGATGGGATGTGACAACTCCCATCAAGACAAAGTTGCCACAACTCAATGCCATGGTGAGGGCATGAGGATAGTAGCTCCTTGAACCTCTCTAGATATGCATGAAATGTCTCGGTCTCAAGTTGATAGAACGAATTGATTTCGTTCCTCAATTTTTGAGTCCGATGATTTGGAAAGAATTTCTTGAGGAATGCAGATTGAAACTCATCCCAAGTCCTAAAGGCATTCGCCTGGTTGCTGTACAACCACTTCTTGGCGTCATCCTTCAGCGCAAAGGGGACAAACCTAAGATGGATGGAGTCCGTGCTAAGTTGTTGCAGCTTGAACATATCACAAACCTCCTCAAATTCCCTGAGAAAGATATAGGGGTCACCTTTCCCAGTGAAATGAGGGAGCATGGAGATAAATTGAGGCTTAACCTCAAAATGGTTCCCATTAGCCTCTGGCAATACGATGCATGAAGGTAGAGCGGCACGGCTCGGGTAGCATCGATCACGTAGAGGTATGGGAGTGACAACTGGAAGCACAGGTGGAACAGGTGGGTCCAGCAATTGCTCCTCCTCACGGAAATGAGCAGCCATTAAACCCAAACGGTGTACGACACGAGAGGAGGAAGGCGTCGAGAAATCGATGACCGAAGCCGGATTGACAACACTCCTCGTCAAACGACCCCTCTCGTCCCGTGTCCACGAAAGCATGCACAAAGGTGCACACACACAAACCAAATCTTTTTTTAAACAAAGAATGCGCGTAGAGGAGAAGACGGGGGGATACAGGAGAGAAAGAATGACTCAGGAGAGAAGGGAAGAAGTCCTTATGCTACGGTGGATGGGTACAGGTAGAAGCACACAAGCAAACAAGGCTCAAGCAATCCTAAGGTCGCTATAGGTCCTTACAGCTAGACGACGCCTAACTGCGAGGTCACACGGCCTCAACACGCCTCACCTCCCTACGACGAGGACCACAACGCCCAGCAAGTGAGCCAAGATCCGGGGATCTCGTCTCTCCTACTATCGACAAAGTGGGCAACGCCGATCAGGTCATGACGGTCGGGACCGGATCACTCTCCTAATGCGCCCGAAATCCTTAGGCCAATGTCTACTTGATTTTAAAATTAGGCTCTTGATTAGTGTGGTTTGTGTGGCGAAGAAAAGGGTGATGAAATCCCCCACCTTATCTTTTACGGGACAACCCCTCCTTAGTAGCGTTTTGGAGTCCTAAATATAACAATCAACTCTCCAAACAACGCTCAACTCACACTTGTTGCAATGCACTTCCTACTAACTAATGCGTGTCATACGAAATGCATGAATGAGAGTAGAAGGTGCGTACCTCACGCCAGCACTCAACAACTGAAAATATAGCTAAAATAAAAGACAATCTAAATGCTTAAGTCACATACATGGTGCATGACCTAAATAAGAAAGAATGCCTAGTCTTTTGCTTTGAGTTTTAGGGTCCAAGTTGCTTAAAGGAGGTTTAATTATTGATCTGGGAACGAACTATAAGTCAAAACATGCCAAATTGAGTCCCAGATTACTAGATCATGTAGAGCAACAACACAAAGAAATTAAAAGATGAACAGAGCTCACCAGACCGCTGATTCGCGGTCTCAGACCGTTGATTCGCGGTCTCAGACCGTTGATTGGCGGTCTGAAGTGCTCAGGTCGTCTGGAAATTTCTTCAGCAGCCTCCTCTTGCTATCCCCAGTCTCCTGAAATAAAGACAAACTACAAAACACAAATTAAATCCACTCAAATCGTCCAAACAAGAGTCTGGACTAGCACCTCCCCGACAACGGTGCCAAAAACTTGTTGAACGTTTTAATTAAACCGCAAGTGCACGACCGCGATGAAGTTGTGGCAAGTACGGGTCGTCCTCAGGGAGGTGAGCAGCCTCTTGTTTATCAGAAATCAAGTGGCAAAAATTGGGGGAGAAAGATTGATTATGCTACTCTACACTAAACTACACTAAGAAGTATGAAATGCGAACGAAAGAAACAAGCAATGAAATGACAACTAAGCTAAGAACAAAAGAAGAATGCTGGAATACAGAAATGGAAAAACCCCTAAGGGGTGGAGTGAGTGCACACAAGCAAAGAGGTGGGTGTTGAACACATTCTTTAAGCACAAATTAAGGTGGTGTTATCATGCATAGGAAGTGTCTAAATGTTGTGGCAAAACCTATCAATCTATTCACCAACTTAGTTGATTAACATTTACATATGCAAGTTGTTTATTTCAGAACCTAAACAAGCATGAGAGGTGTCTAATCATTTTGGCAAAACTCATCAAGTTATAAATTCTATCCTAAACAAGCAAGCATACATTCATGTTTTATCAACACATCAAAAATAAAGCATTCATCCCATTCTCTAATGCATGTATGTACATCTACTCCACCCCCAAAGGGGATGGAACTACTCACTAAACATTACACTAATTATTAAACTAAACAAAGAAAGCATATTAACTAAGCTAATAAAACTAATGAAATGAGATTTAAGCAAAGCAAAAAAAGAAACATAAAACAAACAACATAATAAAGAAAACTTGTATTAAAATGACTCACATTAAAAGTAGCATCCTCCTACTTTAGTGTGTGCTTCAAGACCTCACTTCTAGTAGGCAGAATAGCCACTTAAAATATGGAGTATTTACAATGGAAGGTGAAGAGTTCTATTTATAGCCATGGAAAAAGGCAAACCGGGACAATCCCCCGATGTGGGACTAAACCAATACCAAAAATAGCCTAAACAAACATTAATACACGTCCAAGAGAAAACTTGGCAGATTTGGGCCAAAACAGACCGCCAATTAGCGGTCTTGGACCGCCAATTAGCGGTCAAAAAAGTCCGGATCCAGTTGAATCTTGTTATAGGCTTTGCTTTGTGTATTTGGTGGTCTTGGATGCATCTACTTTGTTTATTGGAGCTCCGACCCGAATCCAATTGCTAAAATACTCCCCATGATGGTGTGGAGTATTCTGTTTTGCTCTTAGGTCCTTCTGTCTTGCGTTCAGGTCCTTCTCCCTTGCATTTTGGTCCCCAGATCTCACAATCCAGTCCTTTTTCCCAGCTTTTGAGTCCTTTTATGCTTCATCTCTTCAAACCTATTTATTCCTGAAAACTAAACATAAAACTCGTAACATAGCATTGTTTAGGTGAAAGATAATAGATATAAGATACAAATATAAGCATGAAATGATGTAAATCAGATCCGGTATCAACAATGCTCCTCCCCATTCAAAACGTGGGACCTATTTAGCTTGGCAATATGTTCCCGATTCAACACCACCTTGTTCGCCGACGTTTATGGAGCTTTCACTCGTGTCTCGCATGCCTCGTCGGTCACCGATTATATTGATAAATTTAAGGAATGTGCTAATCAAACTAATGGTCTCTCTCCTGAAATGTTCTCACAGAATTTCGTTCCAGGATTAAAGCCAACCCTTGGCAAAATCATATGGGGTCTCCGTCCACGTACCCTTAGCGACACGCAAGAGTTTGCACTCTTACATGAAGATTCCATCGAGCAACCTCATCGTAGCTCTCCCCGATCTCAACCATTACTGCCGGCACCTACAAATAAACTTCCACAAGGGGTCTGACCATTATCTAAAGAAGAGTTGGCATGTAAGCAAGAGCTGGGCCAATGCTTCAACTGCAAGGATAAGTGGCACCGAGGGCACACATGTCGGAAGGCTCAACCACTACTACTCCTGGAAGATTCACCAATAGACAAGGACGACGACAAGTCTGATTCACCTGTGGAAACCAATCCGGAGTTGTCTAGCATCACTCTTCATTCCTTGGTCGGGAATGCCTCTCCACCTTCGGCGAAGGCGATGCCAAGATTGCATTAACTGGCATCTCTCCTCGCATTACTGAGCTCACTCCCGCTGGTCTTCAAAAGACGATGTATTTTGATAATACTCTCTCGTTATTCTTTTTAAAAATGGAAGTTACTGGGTTGGATTCGTCACCTACTACACATACGGATAGTATTAAATTACTTTCCTTATTTCCCACAGTGTTCAATAAACCAAAAGGGTTGTCACCTAGTCGCGATCAAGACCATCACATCATTCTCACTCTAGGATCAGGACCGGTGAAGACCAGACCATATTGTTACCCACACTTCCAGAAACAGGAGATCACTCGTTTGGTCAATGAAATGTTGGTGGATGGCGTGATCAGACCAAGTCGCAGTCCCCATTCATCACCAGTGATTCTTGTCAAAAAAAAGACCGTACGTGGTGCTTCTGTGTTGACTACTGGGCTCTCAACATGATTACAGTAAAAGACCGGTACCCTATCCCTATCGTCGATGAGCTTTTCGACGAACTTCGAGGGTCCAATTTCTTCTCAAAGATAGATCCTCATTCTGGGTTTCATAAAATTTGACTTTCACCGGAGTCCATTGAAGCAACCGTATTTCGCACCCACGATGGCCATTATGAGTTCCTCATTATGCCGTTTGGCCTCACGAACGCCCCATCCACTTTTCAAGCTACCTTGAATGTTGTCTTTCGTCCATTGTTACACTGATTTGTGTTGGTATTCTTTGACGATATTTTAATATATATTCCAACCTTGGAAGATCATATCAAACATGTTATGGAGGTCCTTCACATTCTCCGTAATAATCCCCTGGTGGCTAAATTATCAAAATGCAGTTTCAGATTGACAAGCATATCCTATTTTGGACATATCGTGTTAGCTCGTGGCATTATAGTGGACCCCTCCAAAATTGCAGTTGTTGTTGATTGGCCAGCTCCCACTTCTGTACGTGATCTCCGGGGATTTCTAGGGCTCACTGGATATTACAGGCGATTTGTTCAAAATTATGCCAAAATTGCCGGTCTATTAACCGATATGTTATGTAGGGACAAGTTCGTATGGAACCCCCAAGCTAACACTGCCTTTCTCGCCTTGAAGGCCGCCTTAACAACCACCCCTATCTTACAACTCCCAGATTTCTCTGCTCCATTTACGGTAGAGACAAATGCCTTGGGAATAGCAATGAGTGCTATTTTGAGCCAAAATGGAATCCAATTTCTTTGTTTAGCAAGAAATATTCTCCACGCATGACAGGATCTTCAGTATATGCTAAAGAAATGGAAGCCATCGCGTCAAAAAATGGAGACATTATTTATTGGGTCACCAGTTCGTCATTCTAATTGACCACCATAGCCTTAAACACCTATTATCACAATCAATCACTACACCTGACCAACAAAAATATCTACGACAGTTGCTCGGGTTTGATTACATCATCAAATATCGACCAAGATGCCACAATACAGTAACCGACGCTCTCTCTCGCCAGGAGGTTGTAATATTGTCAATCCTCACTTGTCCTTCTTCATCTCTTCTACATGACATACAAACTGTTGCATCACAGGATGTCACGTACCAAGCCAAATGGTCGTCGACCCTCACATCATCACCCAACAGCTCTTGTTTATCCATATGTGGCGACTTTTTGCTTTATGATGGTCGCCTCGCCGTCCCTAACGATGCCTCCCTTCGTCGTCGTATTTTTTATAGTGGACATGCAAGTACATTAGGAGGGCACTCCGGTATTAAGGGTACCGTATCTAGACTGAAACACTCTTCTATTGGAAAGGCATGTCCACATTAATCCGCTCTTGTGAGGTGTGCCGGTTCACCAAATCTCCAACCTCAGCACCTTAGGGACTTCTCCAGCCATTGCCCATACCAGAATGTGTTTGGAAGATCTAGCGATGGATTTCATCGTCTCCCTACCACCTTCATCCGGCAGAGATACCATACTAGTGGTCGTGGACAGACTGATAAAAGGAGCTCACTTCCTGGATTACGCTCTCCGATCTCTTCACTTTCGGTAGCTCACACCTTCTCGGAGAATATTACCAAACTTCATGGAGTTCCCTGATCCATCGTCTCCGATCGTGATCGATTTTTTTTGAGTAAATTTTGGTGTGATTTCTTTCGTTTGCAGGGTACCAAACTTAGTAGGAGTATTGCTTATCATCCTCAAATAGACGGGCAATCTGAGGTTGTGAATCGATGTCTCCAGCAGTACTTACGCTGCTTCGTTATGGAGAACCCACGTCGTTGGTTCAATTATCTACATTTGGCTGAGTTATGGTACAACACATCGTTTCATTCCTTGGCCGGAATGTCACCGTTCGAGTCAACTTACGGCCGGAAACCGCGTAGTTGGATTGATGAAATTGATGGCTCGAATGCTGACCCTCAGGCCATGACACTGACCAATACTCATTTTGATATTATTTCTCAACTCAAATCCAATCTTTCCAAGTTGATTTCACGTATGAGGAAACTAGCTAATGCCCACGGATCAAATATTTCTTTCAATGTGGGAGATTTTATTCTTCTCAAACTCCAAAAATATCACCAACAATCTGTTGCTACATGATCTTCCAACAAGCTAGGAAAACAGTTTTTTGGACCCATTGAGGTCGTTCAAAAAATTGGTCTTGTCGCCTACAAGCTCCGCCTTCCAAGTTATGCGAAAATTCACGACACATTTCATGTTTTGGTTTTCAAAAAGTTTATCGGTGACCCCTCTGCTGCTGCGCATCCTAGCTTGCCGTCGGATATCCATGCGGTCGAGGACGACCTGATTTCCGAAGAGGGTGGAGATGTTACGGTGATTGCACCCCACAATCCCGGAAGCCTAGCTGTCAACAGGAAAAGAAGGAATATTAAGGCACCAACTAAATTAAATCTTTAATTTGTGCTCACTTTTGCAGCTCCCAATTATCGTTATGTATTTCCTTAATGATAGTTTCCTATGGTAGATGTAATTGAGATTTCCATGCAATCTCAATCATAAATACTCTCTATATAAGAGAAGTTGTACGTTGCTTTTTCATATATACAATTCTGAATTCTGTTTTTATTTTGCTATCTCAATTTCTTTCCCACCTCTTAAGGAGAAATCTACCCTTCTCGAATCGGGTAGCTATCAGTTTTCTAATTGCTTGGTAATTTCCTAGCGTTGGTTGTACATGCAAGTGCACCAAAAAGCACGAGGAGGACCAGCTTGGAAGCCATCTTGGAAGT
This sequence comes from Triglochin maritima, assembly GCA_963682175.1. Classification (NCBI taxonomy): domain Eukaryota; kingdom Viridiplantae; phylum Streptophyta; class Magnoliopsida; order Alismatales; family Juncaginaceae; genus Triglochin; species Triglochin maritima. The sequence goes on from OY821773.1 coordinate 12,474,073, forward strand.
TAAATGACTTCTAGTGAATAGACAAGGAGATATGTGATGCTTCTACGTATTGAGATGTGGAGTTTATATAAGACCAAAGCGACGTGTTTGTATTTATCTTTGTAACTTTTTTGGGGATTTGCATGGGATGCATGTGGGACAGCTAACAGTTGAGGAGATAACACTAATCATTAGGGTTCCACTTCCACTCTTCTTTTATAATCATTTTCAAAATAGCTTTGTAAAAAGGTATTTATGTCGATTTAGCCTCTCGTTTCACCTATTTTATCCTTTTTAATAAATTATAAGATTTAATCATATCTAACACTTATTAAGACTTTACATGCATGCTCTTTTACTTTAAGAAGAATAAATTAATTTCTTACTTATGGTCTACTTTATTAATAATTAAACTAAGTATGATAATATGATTGGGCGTTTGAGCTTATTAGGACAGATTTAAATGAGGAAAACTCAAGAATAAATGATGAGAATCCACAACCCTACCTGCTTTCATAAGTTTTTTTTAAATAAATTCCAAAATATCATCCAACAAAATTGTTAAAGAAAAGGATATACAGGGAGATATGGATTAGTCATTAGACTGAAACAGGGAATTATTGAAGTCCGCTTTTAATGTAAAAGGTGTAAATGAGTGAGAAGCCGAACTAATACAACTTCGCGTATCAAACACGTTCATACAATGCAAATATACAAATTCAATAAATCAAGAGTGCTTTCGGGAAGAAGTCAAAGAAATATTGAGTCGACTTTTGCAGTGACTCGAGTTAATGAAGCCAAACTGTTAACATTAGTCAAGAAAGCAAAAAGTAATTGAATAAAAGTAACGGACCGTTAACGGTTTCCTAAAGGAATGATATTGGAAAAAAAATAATGATATTAATTAGGACAAGTTTTTTTATTTTTCTGTGTCATTGGGTCAAAATAGTTACTTTCACATGGTATAAAATCAATTTCAATGGTTGTTAGTAACACCCAAGCAATTCACCATTTTTAATTCTATATTTTGATATCGACAATAACTACAAGAATGTACCAACTCATGCTCGTTTAATTGGAGTTATCCATTATCTTGAGATAGTCAAGACTATAGATTGATTATTAGCGGTCTTATTTGTATGTTTGAGATATTAAGATTTAAAATGAAGTGAGTTAGTATAGTAGATAAAATAAAAAATAATTCTTTTTTACTTATGTGCTATTTTAAAACGTTATATTTCCGTTTCTACTACTGCAGCTATTTCTAACCATATCGCTCCAAAATCATTGTGTGTTCATGGATATCATTACTTTTTTGGTTTTGTCATTTCATCAAGGTTATCTGTTAACAACGTTAATTTTCAGTTGACGGTGTCAAGAAAAATAATATTTAATTGTAAGATTTACAAAATCTTCCCTAAGTAATCTAATAAATTATATTTAGATCTACATACTTTGTAAGTTTTATGAAATCTGCTCAAAATAATTTTAAAATTTCTCTGATCTACTCTCTATTTAATTACTTTCTCTTCTCCCCCATGTCACTCTTTCTATCGATTTTCTCTTCTCTCCCTAATTTTTCTTCTCTCTTCTCTCTCTTTTTAATTTAGCTTGGAGTAGCGGTAGAGGTACAATTGGGGAGTTGAGAATCGCTCGTTGACAAGTCGCATCGCAAGGGAGTGGGGGAATTTCGGGATGGACCCGACGGTGATGGAGGAGGATAAAGCACTGACAATCGTCGTCGGAGGGGTCAAGGGATCTTAGGGAGTCGTCATCGGAGGGGTCTACGGAGTCCAGTCAGGAGAGGAAGGAGGAGAAGTTGTGGACAATGGCGAATCCAAAAGAATTCGGTGGGTGAGGCAATAATCACAACAACCAAACCAAACACTTAGAGATCTAAAATTTGACCAAACTAAACCACCAACAAACCAAATACTCATCACCAATATTCTCAAAATCAAACACCTAAAGATTAAATTTTTACAATATAACAATCCACCAACTCAATCAAATGTTCACAACAAATCTCTCCAAAATCAAAATTTGAAACCCCAAAATCCCATTCCATCATTCTATCTCCCCAACACGCCTAGCTCCCCAAAAATCACACCAAGCACCTCAAATTCAAAATTTGAAGCCATCATTCTATCTAGTCTCCAAGATTAAAATTTAAAACTCTAAAACTTCATCCCACCTCAAATACGACAAAATTAAGTCTAAATGTAAAAATTAAAACTCAATTTCTAACAACATTCCACCAATAATAATGTATTAAGCCTAATTTGGTCTAAATCTGGGTGGGACAAGTGTCCCACCTGCCCTATACGTGGCTCCGCCACTGGTTGTGGAGTTTATATAAGCCGAAAGCAACGTGCCTGTGTCTATCTTTCGTAACTCTTTTTGGTATTTGCATGGGATGCATATGACAAGATACACTAATTATTAGGGTTCCTTCTAAAAGTATTGTATTCTCCTCATCTTTTATAATCATTTTCAAAACAACTTTGTAAAATGGTATTTATAGCCTGATTTTGCCTCTCGGTTCACCTATTTTATCCTTATATAACAAACTATAAGATTTTACAATATCTAAGACTGAGACTCTACATGCATGCTCTTTTACTTGAGATTAAGAAATTAATTTCGTACTTATGGTCTAGTTTATTAGGATAAACTAAGTATCATTGGACGTTTGAGCTCAGTAGGACAGATTAATTAAGTTCAAATAAATGATAAACATCCACAAACCCTACCAGATTTTAAATAAATAAAAAATCCCAAAAAGTCACCCAACAAAATTGTGAAAGAAAAGGATATACATGGAGATAGGGATTTGAGTCATAAGACGGAGACCGTGACTCAAGTGATTTATTGAAGTCCGCTTTTAATGTAAAAGTTGTAAATGAAAAGAGATGTCGAACTAATACAACATCGCGTATCCAACACGTATTGAAATACAATAAGTCAGAGAGTGGTTTCTGGAAGAAGTCAAAGAGATATAGAGTGGACTTTTGCAGTGACTCGAGTTAATGAAGCCTAACTGTCAACAACTTCACATACTCGTGAAGAAAGGGTCAAGAAAGCACAAACTAATTGAACTAAAGTTTACATTTTTAATGGAAACTACTATTCGTCGCCGGAAAATTACTTAAATCGTCCCAAAAATGACCTTTTTGTCCTTAACAAATCAATTAATACCGATTTCGTCCCGTGTCTTTAAATAAGGTGTTTGACTCAGTTTTACTAACATTCCTAGTACCAACACCACGAAAATGTCTGGCGAAACACCTGAATCCGGCGAGGTAACTGGGGCGGAATTTTTTTCACAACTCGGGCATCTGGCTAAACCGCCTCCACCAAGGTGGAGGCGTCTGCCTAACACGCCTCCACCTTGGTGGAGGCGGTTTAGCCAGATGCCCGTTTTTTTTTTAAATTTTTTGTTAAATTCAAATTTTTCAGGTTCCGTTTCAAGATTTTGGTGGTGATGGAGTAGATTACAGTGAGCTTTTTGACAGTAAAGAAATATTTACAACAATCGAGGAAGGTTGTAAATGGGCGAAACAAGTTGCAATAGGAGCCGGATTTTTTTGGTTATATCATCATACAAACCGAAAGCAGATAACCGGATGGATTGTTACCTCAGATGTGATCGCAGACGTGAGATGAGTTCTCGTGATACGAGTATTGCACTTCGAAAGAATACGAAAAGAAAAGGTTGCGGTTGTCGGTTTTTGGTAAAAGTGGTGGAGCGACGAGATCGTGATGGATGGGTTATTGTTTCTAGTAGCATGTTTGGGCAGCACAACCACCCATTGGCAGTTTATTCAGAGGGTCACCGACAGGTCAACGGACTTAGTGCTGGGGCAAAGCAAATTGTTCGGGATATGACAGAGGCACAAGCAAGGCCCCGTAACATTTTGTTGGCGGTAAAGAAGAAATTTCCGGACGATAATCCTAATCAAAGGCACATTTACAACTTCAGAGAGTACATGAGGAGGACGAAATCTGAAGACAGGAATCCCGCGCAGCAGTTTCTCAGAGAGGCAGTGCAGCATAAGTATTTGCATTGGATTGTGGCAGATGAAGAAACTAATGTCTTGACTCACGCATTTTTGGCACATCCGACTTCAGTTCAGTTGTTGCATACATACCCATTCGTAATCTGTATGGATTCGACGTATAAGACGAACAAGTACAAGATGCCTTTGTTTGAGATGGTTGGAGTTACTCCAACAAACATGAATTTCCTCGTCGGATATGCGATTCTGCAGGATGAGACCGAGTCTAGTTACCGGTGGGTGTTGGAGAGGTTGCGAGATCTGTTATTGGATATTGTTAGCCCGACAGCAATAATTACGGACCGGGAGATGGGTCTGATACGACCAGTGACAGAGGTTTTTCCTGAGTCAGCTCATTTACTATGCACCTGGCATATCAACAAAGACGTGTACAACTACGCATACCACGTATTCGGCAAGGACAAGCAGTCTGCAGAGATTTTCAGGCGTGGAAGGTGGAGGAAAGTCATGATTTCTGATTCACAGACGGATTATGATAGAGCAGTCCATAATCTGAAAGATTCTTTCAAGTCCTGGCCAGTGCTCACGGAGTATGTGGAAGACACGTGGTTGGTGCATAAGGAAAAATTCGTGTTGAATTGGACGAATAAAGTTTTTCATTTCGGTAACACTACGAACTGCACGGTGGAAAGTGCACATTCGGCTCTGAAAGAGTGGATCACTACATCGACTGCCGCTCTCGACACTCTTTTCGACCGCGTGAACTCGTCTATTGAAATGCAGCTGACGAATATTCGGAACTTTCTTGAAAATTCGAGACGTCGAAATTTGGCACAGTACATAGGTCCTCTGTTTCAGCATATAAATGACCGAGTTTCGCATCACTGCTTGTCGTTAATGACTCAGGAGTTGAAGAGAATGCAGGACTTAAGTGATGAAATTGAATATCGTTGTGGGTGTGTTTTCCTGACAACACATGAGATTCCTTGTGCCTGTACCATGTACGAGTGTTTCGCGTCAGGTGATGGAAATGTCTCGGAAATGTCCTCCAAACCGATTCCGCAGACGAAACGCTGTGCCTGACGTCGTACATCATCGCAGTCGCAGACCGTACTGCATGCTCGGGCGTCGGGATGTCAACCGGGATCACCTGATTGTAACCTAACTGACGTAACACGCGATCAGGTATATAAGGCTCTGTGATATCCCTATAACGAATAATGCCGACAAATGTAGTCCTCGGGACAACTACAGCAGGCTCGGGACCATACGGTAACCACTCCACCTAAACGTTTATACGTTAATAATAATAAAATTAAATTTAAATAAACGTGAATGATATATACATTATATACCTGCGATGCAGTCATCTGATCTAGTCGTCTACGAATAGAAATAAGTCGACTCTCGCTCTTATCCTCGACCCGGACAGCCCACATACGCGAACGAGGATGGCCACGCTCAACAATCTTCCGCTCACGATGTGGGCGGAAAGCAGGAAAATACTCATATATCCAAGCCTTCAGCAGTGTAAGACAACCCGTAATCTGACCACAATCAGCACGACTAGATATGCCCAGCTGGCGATACAGATATGCCAACGTCGCCGACCCCCATGAGTAATCACCAATGGTATCTGGGTCCCTCGCCTCCAATAAGTCGCGTGGTCTCAGTCTGGAACCGCTCTTGTCGACAAACAATACGCAGCCTAACAGTAAGAAGAAATAAGCAGTCATCTGCGTATCCTCAGTCCGTGGTGGTCGCCCCCGTCTGCAACACTCGTCCACAGCGTCGATACTAACACCACCGCCACTCCAAAATGAGCTATCCCGCCCAAGACCCTCCAGGCTGACACCCAGCAACTCAGATACATATAACTTCAGCTCAGATGTCGGCGCTTGCGCACTGACCATGGGACCCTCAACAGGAATGTGAAGAATCTGAAAGACGTCATGCAACATGATCGTCATCTCTCCGAACGACAAGTGGAAAGTGTTGGTGTCAGGCTGCCACCGCTCCACGAATGCCGAAATCAACGGCATGTCGATGCAGGAAAACATGTTGTACGGCAAGTGACCCAATCCACTGTCAACCACGGTCGCCGTCATATCCTCAGTCATCACTGAGCGCCATGCCTGCAATGTCGTACAGGCTCTGTGCCGATTATGGCACTTTAAAACCTTCCGCTCGTCGCCATCCCAGATGCGTCTGGCGACGTGGCCTCCGAAACTCGGAATGACGCTGTCATATACAGGACCACCGGGAATAATATCCGTGACGATCCAAGACTCGTCATCACCCCTCTTCTTCTTCTGAGCTCGGGCGTCTGCAGTGCACGAACTCGAATCACCGGTCACAAACCGGCCACCTCGATCCTTCCTAATGACCCACTCAGATGAAGGACCACCGTGTCGCCCCCGTCCTCGCCCGGCCTGATGTACCGGCTCCTCCTGAGGCCCCAAGTCGTATCGGCCCCCATCATCACTGTCGTCGTGACTCCTCATCTCATCTGAATCATCCTCGTCGTCGAAAGACTCTCCAGGTGTCTGACGACGACGTAACAGATCTCTCTCTCTCCTAACTGAAGCAGAAATACCTCGTCTACGTGGATGACGAGGACCTGACTCGTCTGCTATACTACGTACCGCGCGTAAGGGAATTGATTTCCCTTTTCCTCCACAGTAACCCGATGACTATTAATTCAATTTTAAAAATACAAATTTATTAATGAATTTACTAAATTAATTAAACTAATTATTAATTGAATAATCTATTAATTTAGCAATTATCACAATTAATCAATAATCCTTTACTAAAATCGTACACAACTAATTACTAACATAATAATCAATTTATTTAGCGATTTATTTATTAATTATCACAATTTATAATCAATAAACGATTTACTAAACTAATTTAACTCATTATTAACATAATATTCAATTTATTTAAATTTTATCACAATTTATAATAAAATTTAAAAAAAACCGGGCGTCTGCGGGAGACGCCTACCCTACGTGGTAGGCGTCTGCCGGAGACGCCTACCGTACGTGGGAGACGTCTCCCGCAGACGTCTGTTCATTGGGTTGGGCGGTCGCGGGAGACGCCCGACACAACGATCGGGCGTTTCCCGCGACCGCCCTCTCGTTTGGTCGGGCGTCTCCCGCGACCGCCCGACTCAAAAATGTTTTTTTTTAAAATTAATTGAAATAAACAAGGTAATTTACCAGATGTGAGTAGTCAGGGGTCTCCGCTGGCTCTTTCCCTGGCCTCCGAGACATTCTATTTGGTGAATAAAAGTGTGATATGAAGAGAAAATTGTGTTAAAAGAGTGAAATGAGGAGTTATATTTGTATAAAGGGCAGAGGGGCAAAATGGTAATCTTACGGACGATTTAAGTAGTTTTACGACGACAAATATCAGTTCAGTTTTTAATTCATATTCTGACGTCGACAGTAGCTACAAGAATGTCTACAGGCTTCCGATTTTATGTCTACATTAGAGATGGAAATGTGACACGATAAAACGCTAAGATAGACATCTCACACCTGGCTGCTACTTTGCCAGCTGACATTATTATTATTATTATTATTATTATTATTATTATTAATTGTAGTCTCTAGCTAGTTGTTGGATAACCATAATTCTTAAGCAATTCTACGACAATTTTTACGCGCGTCAATAGTTCAATTAGTGTTGATAAGTCTTTGAGCTAGGGTGACCTTGGATTGTTAAGGGACTGTTAGAAATGTGGGAATAATTAGGTGGGGACCTTATGTTAGGTAAAAATTATGAAGTTTTTTTTTTCGTTCTCTCCGACGCTTTACTAGCTGGTGATGTATTGTAATTGACATAAACAATTGAAAATCGAACTAAGTGATACAATTTAATTCGGTTGAGTCGAGTTGAATTAATTTAAGTCTAATATTATTTTCCATAAAACATTCTCTTAACACACTAAACGTATACTATGGAATTATTATACTCCACAAAAATTACTTCCGCATAGTTTCCCTCAAACATTTCCCCTTTTGATCGATGAATATTATCAACCATCCAAGCTGACGGTGAAAGTGTAAACCCACATTTCCATTATTTTCTAATTCAATAAATGTCCCGAGAGGTTGCCTCGAAACTCCGTCGTGCTACCTTAAAATTGAAGTTGAGTTTTGACGATGTAATAATGTTTAAGCAAATTGAAATGAGATGATTACAACCTCCAATAAGGTAATCTAATTACCCTGAAAGGCAGTAGTGATTGGATTACCTTCCTTATTTGATTGTTGAGTAATTATAATTTTCAATTTTTTCAACCAAGAAATAAAATGTAATCAAGAGTGTAATCAAATTGCATTACAATCTTGATTACAGCGAACCAAGCACAACGTCTTGGTAATCCTATGGAATGTATGACAAGAAAGAAATAATATAACTTTTCATTCTGTTGCACTAAATTCAGAGGTTATTAATCTCTAAACCATCAATATCGCTTTCTTTTGGCTGGCACCATTTTTGATAATAAGCCTGGTCGACTTTTGTTGACAATAAGTGGCACTGGCTAGAGCTTGAACGAGCTCAAAGAAATATGCAATGCCAACTCCAAAGATCCAACGACAAGGACACAATCACAAAACAAAGTTGTCATACTAACAGAGTCGATCATCTTATTCATATCATAACTAATTTTATTACATCATATGAATGATGTACATTTATTCAGAGGGGAATCATAGACATTGAAATAATGGAACATATATAGATGACATTAACATATATAAAACGACCTACAACAAGAGGGTACTTCAAACCACAGCTATGATCACCATATATGTCTTCTTCAATATCCTCCTCCTCCTCCTCCTCCTCCTCCTCCACCACCACCACCACCACCGTACCCTCTGCCACTGCCGAAACCTCCACCATGGCCATAGTCATCACCAAAACCTCCACCTCTACCGTAGCCACCACCATAGCCTCCACCGTGGCCATATCCCCCACCAAAGCCCCAACCTTTTCCATAACCGCCACCTCGGCCGTAACCGCCACCAAAACCATCGTAAATGCCACCTCCATGCCTATAGCCACCTCCAAGAAACCACTTCTTGTCCTTCAAATTGTCATCGTTCAATAGTTTCCTTGCACCAGTGGTGGTGCAAACAAGTGCACCAACAAGAACAAGGAAAATTAGTTTAGTACTCATTGTTTCCAAGAAACAATATTTGATGGATGGAGGAGGAGATGGGGTGGGGGATTATATAGGTCTTGCGGTCTTGCATGGTCCATGCATGCAATGTAGTGGCTAGTTGTGATAATAATTATTATAAATTACAAGGTGAGAAAGTAGGTGGAAAATGCTAATTAGTTTGGTGACAATGATCAATGGGTAAGACTTCGAATGAATTTTTGTGGCGTGATCGAGTTTTGCATGAAAAGAGAAGGATAGACGAGGCTTTCCTAGGTTATATAGACAAGAATGAGGTTATCTTTTGACTTGGGAAGATTTGTTTAATTGTCCATATATGACTTTGAACACTTGTTATACGTTCTTTAATAAAGCTTTGTTACCTGACTCATCTAAGCCAGTAATAGCGTGTAAAAATTGGAAAATTAGATGACTCGAAGTGGTAATATGACGTCAAACAATATATATATATATTGTTTCTCTTAAAATTGCAATATATATATAATTTTTTTTCTGAAAATCAATGTTATTATATGTGTAATGAGATCAACTGTGGTAAGAGCATAACTTGACAATCTGATACCGCTAGGTAGGGGTGAGCTTCGGTCCAGGACCGGACCGGACCAGACCAGATCGAACCGGACCGGACCGAAACCCGAATTTTCGGGAAGTCCGGACCGAAGACCGGATCGAATAGGTTCGGTCCGGTCCGGTCCGGTCCGGTCCGGGTCGGTCCAAAACTCGGATTTTCCCCTTAAATTTTCGGTCCGGTCCGGTCCGGTCCGGGTCGGTCCGGGTCGGTCCGGGTCGGTCCGGACCGAAGACCGAATTTCCAAAATTTTGTGGACCGAAGACCGGACCGAAAAAATTCGGTCCGGTTCGGTCCGGACCGAAAAATTCGGTTCGGTCCGGGTGCCCGGACCGGACCGAATTTTGCTCACCCCTACCACTAGGCAGTGATGGTATTATCCGCAACGTATTAATCGACTTTTTTTTTAGAAGAAAACACATTACGTCATTTTGAAAACACATTTAAGAAACCCTAGCTACCACATTTAAATCAAACTTAATGAACCAATATTGTCTCAACTAAAAACCATTTCTATCTCTCCTCTTCATGACAATCTAACTTTCTCTTAAAAAAACAATTTTCTGTTGTAAAAATGTCTTTCGATTTTTCCCTTAATCTATTTTTGCTCTCCTCATCTCAAACTTGATATCAAACATATCAATTTCTTGTCTTTTGGGTACATAATTAAGTTTCAAATGGCATCAATTTGATTAACTTAGAAATTTATACTAATTCTTCTTTTGTTTTCTTAGGTGTTATCCCCATGGGAATATCGCCCCCTTCCACACTCTTGAGCATCCTAGCTCGAGGATGTGCAAAGAACAAACAAGTCAAGCAAGTCGTCACGAGGCTAATTTCCCCACCAAAATTGATGACAAATTTTGGTCAGGTCAAGGCATTCCTTTATGAAAGGCTATATTAATTCCCATTGCGTATATTGTGAATGCTTATATAATGGTTTTAATGAGAAGTGCTCAGCCCGAATGGAAGAGATCGGTGTTTACAGGTCTAAGGAACAAGTATTGTCGAAGCAGAAGATGAATTGTGGGCGGTTCCAGTTTAGTCCCCAAATCTGGGAGAACCAACGTATAATACTCATCGTACTAGTCATTTATTCAATCGTTTCTGGCTGAGCAAGGGTGTTTCATTCGTCATGAGGAGGTGGCTAATTAAAGAGGTCTCGCTCCCACACAACGGGTACCCCGAGATTGTCTCATCGATTGACGTAGTGGTTAGCATATGTGATAAAATTTGCATACACAGAATGAATATATATAAGGATAGGTGGCAACGCTGTCGCACGTGGCAAGAGGAGCAACAGAACCTCTCCCGCCGACCATTAATGAGAGATATTACAAGGCCATGCAAACACAGGAAGTTATGATGTCAATGAAACACGGCTGTTTGTTTGCAAGGCAATGTGCAGGAAAGGCCACTCCACTTGATTTTAATTGTGCGAAAGATCAAGGTTTAATTATGATCGCGGCCGGCTTGGAGGCTCGTCCAGATCTAGAGCCTTCACATTGCATGTATCATCTCCTACACAATTAGGATGTGATCTTGAATATTAGAGAAACCAGGGACAAAAGCAACTTGTGTGTCGATGAGTCGATTTGTAGAAGAGACTCTCAATAAGCGACATTCGCAAGACTAATAGGACGAATGTGAGATGATCAATGAATTTCAATAAACCATAACCATCTAAATAGTAATATTTAAGGTAACCGATCTTTTATTTGGTCTATTCACTCTCAGTCATCTATAATCACAATACAATTTCCACCGCCCATCACTCAACTCTTACACATCTTCCCAACCCAAAACAATAGGTATATATATATATATATATATATATATATATATATATATATATATATATATATATATATATATATATATATATAACCCCAACATCATTGCACCTCCAAAAATTTGTATCGTCTCCTACACAATTAGGATGTGGTCTTGAATAAAGCAACCAGGGACAAAAGCAACTTGTGTGTCGACGAGTTGATTTGTAAAAAACATTCGATAAACGACATTTGCTACACTAATGGGACGAATGTGATGATGAGATGGATAGAATCTTAGGGGGGAGGTTTAGATAGATTTGGGTTTAAGCAGTTAGATATCTAGTTGGAGTCCTTCCTCGTCAACCTCACCTCTCTAAACAACCACCTCTGTTCCACCGCTGAATCCGTCTACACCGTCCTCCAGGACAACCACTCGTTCCCTTTAACCTTCCACTTTGCCTCACTCTTCCCATTCTTTCCCCACCAAACTAAATGAGCTGAGCCACGAGCTCAATTTTAGGCTCGACAAAAAATTAAGCTGGTTTGGTTTGGGTCATTAATATGTAAACAATTATATATTCATTTATATAAAATATACATATTATTATGAAATTTATGGATACTTTACTATTGGTTTTTAATAAATAAAACTAAAAATACATATTCAATTTCATTAATTTACAAATTTTATTTAAAATTTTACATGCAAACACATGTAAATTATTTATTTTTTACGACAATAAATTTACTGAAATTGGCTTGTAATAGGCTTGTTGAAAGCTCGACTCTAGCTCGAACACGATTCAAAATTTAACGAGCCAAATTCAAACCAAATTTTGGTCTCGATAGAATTTATAAGCCGAACTTGAATATAGGTTGGCTCGGTTAGATTCGGCTCGTTACTCTCTTAACCAACATACTCTTTTGCAATCAACTACTCCGCTTCCAAGACCCCGATGCCCCACCTCCCCTATTCCACTCGATCCACCCTCATATCCACTCTTCTTAACTTTCTCAAGTCCAAAAAATAAATTTTATATCCAAAAAACTAATATACACGGCTTCTGAGCTTGATGTTCACATCCTACCAAACACACCTGGTCGGAACTTGTCTCATTCTAAATACCAACATGTGAAGTCTCATTTTGCCCCCTCCATGAAGCCTCGCTATTGGTATTCTCGCATCTTTTACAATTCGTGCCAAAAACCCTTAGTGAGCACGTTGATCATATCGATGCCTTAGTCGAATATTCTCTTTTTGAAAAGACCCGAATACTCTATCAAATTACTCGATCAACCCGAATACTATATCCAATTACCCGATCAACCCGAATACTTTATCCAATTACCAATTTAGCAAACACATTATCCATTTATTAAAATCATCTACCAAACTCATTTAACAAACCAAACCCAAATCTCCTAACCCTCCCAATTCCCATAAACTCTCACCTCACGTCTCACGAAAGCTGACCAAACCAAATCCTATATCCAAAACCCTAATGCCTCCTCCTCGCCGACAGCTCCTCACCGACGTCTTTTTCTCACGAAACCAATATGTTTTCACTAATCACGATAATCATTTGCATTTTTATTCACTATTGTAGATACAAGAATAATAGGAACAATAACCTGGTTAGCGAGCCGAGCCGCTCGCGAGCAAGGGTCGAATCGAGCACAAGTAGAATTTTAATCTTGAAATCTTTATCAAGCAAGTGACAAGCATGAAAATTTTCTTATTGACCAGAGCTCGAGCATGCTTGGCTTGCTTGTTTAGAGATCGACAATTTCTAAGTTGGTTTAGAAATATCATTTTTCCCTGGGAAGAGAGAGAACCACGAGGCGTTTGTTTCTCTGACACAGAGTTCAAAAAGCTACTTTTAGGTAATGCCTACTTACTAAGTTATCTGGCAATACTTTTACTAATTTTTCATTTGAAATAAGTTTCTCAATTTTTTTTCCTTTTACATATTAGTTAGCAGTTTATACAATATCTTGCACTTTATTTTGTTATTGTGTTTTCTCAATAAAGACACATAAAAATGTTTCTCCATTGCAATGTTTAGGTGTGCGGTCTCATACTCGGCATGCACCCACATAGTGCGACTGTATACTCGGTATGCAGACGCGTGTGCTGCTGCAACAGTAGTAAAATTCACGATAAATTATTCCACAAATACGATAGTGCCTCATGTAGATGCTCTTGTCAGGAAATTGGCCATTCTACTGCATGTACGTTTAGATATTCTTGTTTCAGATTTTATTTTATGATTTATTGTTTTTTAATTAATTTTTAGGACTTAGAGTGAAAGGAAAAAAATATACATAACATTATTACTTTTTGTCATTTGGAATAAGTCTCTCTGTTTTTTTATTTCTTTTTTACATAATAGTATGCAATTTATACAACATCTTGCACTTTATTTTGTAATTGTGTTTTTCTCAATGAAGTCACATAAAAATGTTCCTCCAATTCAATGTTTGGGTGTGCGGTCGCATACTCGACATGCGCCACAGAGTACGATCGTATACTCGGTATGCACGTGCTGCTGCAGCAGTAGTAAAATTTGCGAAAAATTACCCGCAGATACGATGATGCCTTATGTAGATTCTCTTCTCATGACTTTGGTCGTTCTACTGCAGGTACGTTTAGATATTTTTGTTTCATATTTTGTTTTAGGACTTAATGTGTTTTAATTAATTTTTAGGACTTAGAGTTAAAGGAAAAATTATACCTAACCTTATCACTTGGTGCCTTCATTCTCCCAGAGAACATTGTCGGCTCAATTCTGGATATGTTTGTATGGTCGTTGGTGTTTTCCCAGAATTGGAATTGTAGCGGAATACATTGGAGAATTTCCCATAAACCCTCACCTCATGTGTCACGAGAGCCGACCAAACAAAACTCAATCTCCAAAACCCTAACACCTCCTATTCACCGACAACACCTTCTCGCTGATGTCTCCTCCTCACCGATGTCTCTTTCTCACAAAACCAGTACATTTTCATTAATCATGATTATCATTTGCATTTTTTATTTGTGATATAAATCATTTGTTTTCATGATGTGTGCTATTACATGTTATGAATGCCATATAAAGAAGATTATACACAAGGACAAAATAAACACAGCAAGCTAATCACATGCATGAGTTGGTGGATTTTATTCACTATTGTATATACAAGAATAATAGGAAAAATAACATGGTTATCGAGTAGGTTAGCGAGCCGAGTCGCTTGTGAGAAAGGGTCGAGCCGAGTAAGAGTAGAATTTTCGTCTTGAAAGTTTTATGGAGTGAGCGGCAAACACAAACTTTTTATTATTGAGAAGAGCTCGAGTATGCTCGGCTCGCTCGTTTAGAGATCGATTACACTCCTACTTGGTGTATATATAATACTAATAACGCATTGATTATTCATTATTTAATGGTTACTTTGAGTCATTTATTTAGTTTGGGGGCATCATGTCTTTCAAGTTGGGGATGCTCAAGGGATTGCCACTTCCGACCTCGAACAAGCCGAACAAAATGCGCACGAGGAATCGATCAAGCTACCAGACAAAAACAACAAGGTTTTTAACCTAATAAGTGAAGATTTATTTCCACCATGATCCATATCGTGGATTTGAGTGAGCCCCAGGAAGGAACACGGTGCCTAGCATTAAGCTTGTTGAAACCATTGAGAAAAAGAATTGGTGACCCACACTTGATTCAGCGGTTGGTGTGATTTTGGTGATGATTTTATCCTGTTTGGACGATGATCCAGATTGGCATCACTTGCCGGATACACATGACAAAACTAAGGCGACAACCATTTAAAATGTAACATACGAGAGTATGGGTACGTTGTCGATTGACTTCTGACAAATTCTAAGTTGGTCTAGAAGTATCATTTCCCCTAGCTACAGAGAGAACCATGCTGTGCTTGTTGCTCTGACATAAAGTTCGGAAAGCTTCTTTTAGGTAATGCCTACTTACTAAGTTTCGTGGCAATACTTCTACTAGTTTGTCATTTGGAATAAGTCTCTCTGTTTTTTATTTCTTTTTTACATAATAGTATGCGATTTATACAACATCTTGCACTTTATTGATTTTGGTTTAGTATTCTATTATGATTTTGATGCGTTGTAGTTGTTTTCACCTTGCTTGGCTTGTTAGTTACTTTTGTTTAGTATTGCATTATGGATTAGGTTATTTTGCTCATTCGATTCTTGCTTGACACCCGAATACTCTATCCAATTACCCATTTCGAAAACACATTACCCATTTATTAAACCCATTTACCAAACCCAATTAACAAACCAAACCCAAATCTCCTAACCCTCCCAATTCCCATAAACCCTCACCTCACGTCTCACGAGAGCCGACCAAACCAAACCCTATTTCCAAAACCCTAACAGTTTCTCCTTGTCGTCATCTCCTCCTAGCCAACAATTCTTTCTCGCTGATATCTCCTTCTCACCGACGTCTACTACTCACGAAACCAGTATGTTTCACTAATCATGATAATCATTTGCATATTTTTTTGTGATATAATCATTTGTTATCATGATGTGTGCTATTTTATGTAATGAATGTCATATAAATAAGATTATACACAAGGACAAAATAAACACAGGAAGTTAATACACATGCATGAGTTAGTGGATTTTATTCACTATTGTAGATATAAGAATAATAGGAAAAATAACCTGGTTCTTGATCCGAGCCTCTCACGAGCAAGAGTCGAGTCGAGCACGAGCAAAATTTTCGTCTTGAAACCTTTGTCGAGCGAGCGGCAAGCACAAACATTTTCTTATTAACCAGAGCTCGAGCATGCTCGACTCGCTCGTTTAGAGATCGAATAAATTTTTATTTGGTGTATATATAATACTAATAATGCATTGATTATTCATTATTTAATGGTTTTTTCCTTAGATGAAACTCATCAGGTCAATTGATAATTCATCCACACGTGCGTGTTTCTGCAAGATTAGTAAAATTTGCGAAAAATTGTTCCATAAATACGATGGTGCCTTATGTAGATGCCTTTGTCAGGAAATTGGTCGTTTTACTGCAGGTACATTTAAATATTTTTGTTTCAGATTTTATTTTAGGACTTATTGTTTTTTAATTAATATTTAGAACTTCAAGTTAAAGGAAAATGATTATTAAATAAGATTATCACTTGGTGCCTTTATTCTCCCAGAGAACATTGTCGGCTCAATTCTGGATATGTTTGTATGGTCGTTGTTGTTTTCCCAGAATTGGAAGCTTAACAGAGCACATCGGAGAATTTCTGTTACTCAAGGTTAAGAGACAGGTAGATAGATCTCTTACCCTCCCTTCATCGTCAAATCTTCGCTTTTGAAACAATGTTAGTGAGTTTGATTTAGTATTATATTATGATTTTGATGTGTTGTAGTTGTTTTTGTCTTGTTTGGTCGGGTGATGTCGTTTTGTTTGTTGTTAAGAGGTTGGTTTAGTGAATTCTTGATTTTTTATCTATATTGAAAAATTAGACGTAGTAAATAGGGTTAATTACAATTTGGCCTCCTAAATTATGTTCCAATTAACTTTACATCCTTGAATTTTAAAACCTGACAATTATATCTTTTGAACTTTTGTTTTGTAACACTTTCACTTGTGAACTTTAAAAAGGTCAATATTTATTCTTCAAATTGTCATTATTTTTGGAATTTTCACATTGTATATATGTCTAATATACTTCTAATACCAACTTTACGTTAAAGTTCAAATCAGATTGGATTTTAGTTTTGATTCAAATTTGGATCATATTCAGTATCAATTCGACCTGAGTTCGAACCATAACTGACATCTGATTTGATTTGAACATTAATGTAGAGTTAGGTTTAGGCATACAATGTAAAAAAACAAAAAATAAGGTCAAATTAGGGGATAATTAATAGATTTTTAAAGTTAATGTAGACAAGGTAATCACACACATGAGTTGGTAGATTTTATTCACTATTGTAGATACAAGAATAATAGGGAAAATAACCTGCTTATCGAGAAGGTTAGCGAGCCGAGCCACTCCCGAGCAAGGGTCGAGCCGAGTAAGAGCAAAATTTCCGTCTTGAAACCTTTATCGAGTGAGTGTCAAGCACGAACATTTTCTTATCGACAAGAGCTCGAGCATGCTCGGCTCGCTCGTTTGGAGATCGATTGCACTCATATTTGGTGTATATATAATACTAATAACGCATTGATTATTGATTATTTAATGGTTTTTTATACAGATGAAACTCATTAGGTCAATTGATAACTCATTCACATGCGCGTGCTGTCACGTCCTCGAACAACGGAAAATTTAAAATTTTAAAACATACAAACAACGGAGGACATTACCAAAGATAGACAACTGGTGCACCAACATATTTATCAAATATATAGATCTGAGTTTACAAAAATGGGTGAGTACATCAAAAGCTATAAGATACAATATACACATGTAATCACAACCTCAAACGAGGGGAAAACAGGATCTGGTCCCATAAGCTCTCCTCCGCAGGCACCACTCACTACCGCTGCTCACGGCCTGAAAGCAGACATAAAATGCCTGAGTTTCCAGAAGGAAACCCAGTATGCCAAACCCTAACACATATATGGACAATAATGAAATATGCAATGAATAATGAATAGCACAACCAGACACGATCGGGTCTCAAGGGTCCTCTCACCCCAACCCACAACACTCGTGCACACACGGCACCGCCGGTACAATCACGGCCACACAACCGGGTCTCAAGGGTCCTCTCACCCCAACCCACAACACTCGTACTACTATCGGGCGACAGTCCGTGCCATTGCCTAAAATTCCAGAGAGACGAGCCGCTTTCAAGCGTACAAGCACACCACTATCGGGCAACAGACCATGCCGTTGCCCGAGAGACGAGGTGCCGTCAAGTGTACTCATAAAAACACGAATCCACCAAAAATGGCAGAAATGGTCGAACGAAAACTGTTTAACAGTCGACCGATCCCCACCTAGAGAACTGACTCAACCAAAAAACCCGCCAATCGGTCGAACGGCAAAGGGGGCCCGGTCGACCGAAAAGCACCAGTAAGAAAACATTTTCGCAAACCAAACTCCAACGGTCGAACAACCCAAGACTTCCGGTCGACCGAAAACCACCAGTAGGATTCACCAACAGTCCACACTACACGGTCGACCGAAACAACATTTCCGGTCGACCGGACATTAAGTTAACTTAAGTCGTCGGTCGAACGAGTCAAACAGGCGGTTGACCGTTTAGATGGTCAACGCCCCAACCGACATACAACAGTACTTTCGGTCGACCGACAAAGGGGACCCGGTTGACCAAAAAGCACCAGAGCGTCCATCCCTCGCTCGAAATTGCACAACCGGTCGACCACCCCAAGGGTATCGTTCGACCGGTGCTAGGATATCACCCAAAATACACTATAACCGGTCGACCGAACCCAGAACACCGGTCGACCGATTTTAGTGCAGAAACCGATGTGTAGGTCCGACGAGCCAAAACGGCCTACCGTCGACCGCTCCCACCCCCACACTAATAATAGGTGAGCGCAAAAGTAAGTTTGACATACCTTAAGGCTTGAAGAAACCTTGGAAGAAACAACGGCTAGCGCTTCCACGATCCAACTCCAACTCCGACGAACTTCCTTGGCTACGATCTCTACGACGACTCCGACGACTCCAACACTCCAACCGGAACTCCCTAGCCTCCACCAACACCGACGCAACGACTGAGGGGAAGACATGCGAGTGAGAGAGAGAGAGATCGTGTGAGATGGAGAGAATGAAGTGAGAGAGAGAGAGAATGAAAAGTGAGGGAGAGAGAGAAAATCCGAACCTTATATACAAAACCCACCTCCGATCTCAGCCGTCCATCTAATCCATCTCTAATCAACCCCTAATCACAATTAGCACAATAAGGAAGGGTTAGGATATTACAATCCACCCTCCTTAAAAGAATTTCGCCCACGGAATTAAATCCAGCGCTTACCAAACAGCTCCGGATACAACTTCCGGACTTCCTCCTCAACCTCCCAAGTCGCCTTTTGCTCAGAGTGATGCTGCCACCTGACCTTAACCATAGGAATGGTCCTCCTCCTGAGCTGGTGCACCATCCGATCCACAATCTCTACCAGTCTCTCCTCAAGAGACAAATCCTGCTGGATCTCTGGAACCTCAATCTAATCACATGAGAAGGATCTAATACGTACTTCCTCAGCATCGAAACGTGGAAGACGTTGTGAAGACCAGAGAACTGTGGCGGCAGCGCAATCCGGTAAGCGACCTCTCCAACTCGGTCTAATATCTCAAACGGTCCAATATACCTCGGACTGAGCTTCACTTTCTTCCCGAATCTCATCACCCTACGCGACGGTGAGATCTTCAGAAAGACATGACCGCCAACCTCAAAAATCAACACTCGCCTACGCCGATCCGCGTAGCTCTTCTGCCTGCTCTGACCTGTCGCTAGTCGCTGCCTGATCACGTCAACCTTCTCAGCATACATCTGTATAATCTCAGGCCCGTCTAACTGTCTCTCGCCTACCTCACTCCAGCATATCGGTGATCTGCAGGGTCTCCCGTACAAAGCCTCGTACGACGCCATCCCAATACTCGCATGGTAGCTGTTGTTGTAGGCGAACTCAATCAACGACAGGTGCTCATTCCAGTGCCCTGCCCAATCCAGAGTGCACACTCTCAGCATGTCCTCTAATGTCTGAATAGTCCTCTCGGACTGACCTTCGGTTTGCATATGAAATGTTGTACTGAACTTCAGACGAGTCCCCAGAGCCTGCTGCAAACTCCCCCAGAATCTGGAAGTGAACCTCGGATCTTGATCTGAAATGATATTCACTGGCACCCCATGCAGTATGACGATTTCCTCAATATATAACCTCGCCAGACCCTCCAAAGGTAAAGAAGTCCGGATAGCCAGAAAGTGTGCCGACTTGGTCAGTCGATCGACTACAACCCAAATCGCATCGTGACATCTCCTCGTCTTCGGCAACCCGGTGACGAAGTCCATCGTCACATGCTCCCATTTCCACTCAGGTAGCTCTATACTCTGCATCGGTCCCGCTGGTCTCTGGTGCTCGATCTTCACCCGTTGGCAAACCAAGCACCTAGTCACAAAATCAGCCACATCACGCTTCATCCCTCTCCACCAGAAATTCCTCTGCAGATCTTTATACATCTTCGTACTCCCCGGGTGAATGGAATATCTCGCTCTGTGTGCCTCCTCCATGACGTCATCTCTCAACCCATCAACCCTCGGCACCCAGATCCGACTCCTGAACCTCAGACCTCCATCCACTCCCACAGTGAAGTCTGATCCATCCCTGGCAGCTGACCGTAGCAGACTAGTCAACTCCTCATCACTGTGCTGAGCTTGAACAATTCGACTAACGGTCTGCGGATCCACTCGAAGTCCCGCAATCACTGCCCCCTCCGAGCTCTCCGTGAATGGCCTCCACTCCTGAATGCACAAAGTCGCAACTGACACCTCCACTTTCCTGCTCAGCGCGTCTGCAACTGAATTCACCTTCCCCGGATGATAAGAGATGGTGAAATCAAAATCCTTAATCAGCTCCAGCCATCTGCGTTGTCTCATGTTCATCTCCCTCTGTGAAAACAGATACTTCAGACTCTGATGATCAGTGAAGACTTCGAACCGCTCACCATACAAATAGTGACGCCAAATCTTCAGAGTGTGAACCACGACTGCCAATTCTAAATCGTGAGTGGGGTAGTTTTTCTCGTGCACCTTCAGCTGCCTCGAAGCATACGCCACAACCTGCTCGTGCTGCATCAGTACACATCCCAAACCAACACCTGAGGCATCGCTGTAGATCACAAAACCTCCGCTACCACTGGGAAGAGTCAGAACTGGAGCAGTCGTCAACCGACTCTTCAGTTCCTGAAAACTTTCCTCGCATTTCTGGGACCAAACAAACTTCACTCCCTTCTTCGTCAGCGCTGTCAGGGGTGAAGCAAGTCTCGAGAAGTCTTTGATGAACCGACGGTAATAACCCGCCAATCCAACAAAACTCCTAATCTCAGTCGGGGCTCTCCACTGTGTCACTGCCTCGGCCTTCACTGGATCCACTGATATCCCAGCTCCCGATACTATGTGCCCCAAAAATGCCACACTGTAAAGCCAAAACTTGCAATTCGAAAACTTGGCATACAACTGCTAATCTCTCAGAATGCCAAGTACAATCCTTAGATGCTCCCGGTGCTGCTCCATATCTGGTGAATAGACCAAGATATCGTCCACGAAAACAATCATGAAACAATCGAGATACTGACTGAATGTCCTATTCATCAGATCCATAAATGTTGCAGGCGCGTTCGTCAACCCGAACGACATCACCAGACACTCAAAGTGCCCGTACCTCGTCCGAAAAGCTGTCTTCTGAACATCTGCCTCTCTGATCCTCAACTGATGATACCCGGATCGCAGATCAATCTTCGAGAACACCTTTGTTGACTGCAACTGGTCAAACAAGTCCTCGATCCTTGGCAAAGGATACTGATTCCTCACGGTAACCTTATTCAGCATTCGGTAATCTTTACACATCCGCAACGAGCCGTCCTTCTTCTTCACGAAAAGAATCGGCGCACCCCACGGCGAGACACTAGGTCGGATAAACCCAATATCCATTAGAACCTGTAACTGCTTCTTCAGCTCAGACAACTCTGCCGGCGCCATCCTGTACGGAGCCTTCGACTGCGGTGTAGTTCCAGCTACCAGATCAATGCCGAACTCTATCTCTCTGTGAGGTGGTAGACCAGAGACATCATCAGCAAACACCTCGAGAAAATCTTGAACAATCTCAATGTCCTCCAGCCTCCTCAACTCCGGATTTGGAACTACCAAAGTGGCTACAAAAGCCCTGCAACCCTGCTGAATCAACTTCCGAGCTCTAACTGAAGAAACAATCAACCGACCTCCGCGGTTCTTCAATCCTCTGATCAGAAGATCGGGCAAACCTCGCCTCAGAATCAAAATCCTCTTATCACGGCATAAGACTCGAACGTCATACTGGGACAACCAATCCATCCCAAGTATAACATCAAATTCCACCATCGGTAGCAAGACCAGGTCAGCCGGAAATTCCTGGTCTACGAAGAAATCGTGGCACCGGGATAAATCTGCCCACAGTGCCCACCAAACCCAGGGGTGTGCTGACCTCCAAAGTGGCAATCAACATCGCAGGGATACGGCCCAACACGCTCGCAAACTGCTTAGAGATAAACGAGTGTGTGACCCCAGAGTCGAACAACATCCTAGCTACCAAATCATCAACTAGCAGCGTACCTTCCACTACCGTGATGGCATCCTTAGCCTCATCAGCCTTGATAGTGAAGACTCTCCCGACTCTTCTCCCCTGCTAAGGTGGTGTTGCAGGTCTGCTCGGTCCACCTCCACCAGACGTGGATTGTCCCGGTCGTCTGCTAGGTCCACCTGGCGCGCTCGGACAAGAACGGAGGAAGTGTCCCATCTGACCACAACCGTGACAAGCGCCGGGGCGGTGTCCGCACCCCCGTCCCGGATGTACTCTGCCACACTACCTACACGGCCTACTTTGCGAGGCTCCACCTTCGTCTATCCTGGGCCTCTTGCCTGGATTCCCCTATAACTGTCCTCCTTGACGCCCTGCAGACTTCACCTGCAACCTCCTAGCATCCTCCAGGATCTCCTGACTATCCTGGTCCATGATGGTCGCAAACTTTACAGCATCTGCTAAAGTCTGCGGCATACTGGTGGTGACACGAGCCCTGAACTGTGGCCTCAGACCCCGCACAAACTTCCGAGCCCTCTGCTCCTGGGTCACATAAATCTCCGGACAATATCGTTCCAAAGCATGGAACCTGCTGATATACGCAGACAGAGTCACATCCCTCTGCTCAAGGGCCAGAAACTGTTCTCTCTTCCGATCACGAAGGTGCTGCGGAAAGTACTGTTGGTTGAACTCCACAAGGAAGTCCTCCCAACTCACATCATCACAGTCGTCGAACACGACTGCCGACGTGGTCCTCCACCAGTTGGACGCCTCCCCGTCCAAAACATAGGTGGCTAGGCCCACCATCCTCTCCGATGTCACCCCAATAGCCCGGAAGATCTTCTGGATCCTAAAGACCCAATCCTCTGCTGCCTCAGGGTCGCCTCTGCCACTGAAAATCGGCGGATGCTGACGCATAAAACGATCATGCATAACGCCAGTCTGGTCGGCGCGGCTCTCCAGAAGCTCGCCCAACATCTTCAATGTCACTGGCTCAGACGTCCTCTCCTCCGCCTCAACAGCCCCACCAGACTCCTCACTGGGACTGCGATAGCGCGTGGGAGGTCTGACACGTCTCGGAGCCATCTGCAGAACAAAAGAGCTCGACTCAGCAATGATAATGCATGCATGACCTACTAAAATGCTGACTCAACTCCTAAGGGTGGTTTCTTTGGACAAAGACTCAGGAACCGACCGCTGTGATACCAAATTGTCACGTCCTCGAACAATGGGAAATTTAAAATTTTAAAACATACAAACAACGGAGGACATTACCAAAGATAGACAACAAGTGCACCAACATATATATAAAATATATAGATCTGAGTTTACAAAAATGGGTGATTACATCAAAAGCTATAAGATACAATATACACATGTAATCACAACTTCAAACGAGGGGAAAGCAGGATCTGGTCCCATAAGCTCTCCTCCGCAGGCACCATCCTCTACCGCTGCTCACGGCCTGAAAGCAGACATAAAATGCCTGAGTTTCCAGAACGAAACCCAGTATGCCAAACCCTAACACATATATGGACAATAATGAAATATGCAATGAATAATGAATAGCACAACCTGACCCGATCGGGTCTCATGGGTCCTCTCACCCCAACCCACAACACTCGTGCACACACGGCACCGCCGGTACAATCACGGCCACACAACCGGGTCTCAAGGGTCCTCTCACCCCAACCCACAACACTCGTGCACACACGGCACCGCCGGTACCATCACGGCCACACAACCGGGTCTCAAGGGTCCTCTCACCCCAACCCACAACACTCGTGCACACACGGCACCGCTAGTACAATCACGGCCACACAACCGGGTCTCAAGGGTCCTCTCACCCCAACCTACAACACCCGTACTGCTATCGGGCGACAATCCGTGCCGTTGCCCAAAAGGCCGGAGAGACGAGTCGCTTTCAAGCGTACAAGCATACCACTATCGGGCGACAGTCCGTGCCGTTGCCCCCTTGGGTCCGGAGAGACGATGCGCCATCAAGTGTACTCATAAAACCACGAATCCATCAAAAACAACAGAAACGATCGAACGAAAACTGTTTAACGGTCGACCGATCCTCACCTAGGGAACTGACCCAACTGAAAAACCCACCAATCGGTCGAACGGCAAAGGGGGCCCGGTCGACCGAAAAGCACCAGTAAAAAAACATTTTCGCAAACCAAACTCCAACGATTGAACGACCCAAGACTTCCGGTCGACCGAAAACCACCAGTAGGATTCACCAACAGTCCACACTACACGGTCGACCGAAACAACACTTCCGGTCGACCGGACATTAAGTTAACTTAAGTCATCGGTCGAACAAGTCAAACAGGTGGTTGACCGTTTAGATGGTCAACGCCCCAACCGACATACAACAGTACTTTCGGTCGACCGACAAAGGGGACAAGGTCGACCGAAAAGCACCAGAGCGTCCATCCCAAGGGTATCGTTCGACTGGTGCGAGGATATCGCCAAAAATACAATATAACAGGTCGACCGAACCCAGAACACCGGTCGACCGATGTTAGTGCAGAAGCCGATGTGCAGGTCCGACGAGCCAAAATGGCCTACCGTCGACCGCTCCCACCCCCACACTAATAATAGGTGAGCGCAAAAGTAAGTTTGACATACCTTAAGGCTTGAAGAAATCTTGGAAGAAACAACGGCGAGCGCTTCCACGATCCAACTCCAACTCCGGCGAACTTCCTTGGCTCCGATCTCTACGACGACTCCGGCGACTCCAACACTCCAACCGGAACTCCCTAGCCTCCACCAACACCGACACAACGACTGCGGGGAAGACAGGCGAGTGAGAGAGAGAGATCGTGTGAGATGGAGAGAGTGAAGTGAGAGAGAGAGAGAATGAAAAGTGAGGGAGAGAGAGAAAATCCGAACCTTATATACAAAACCCACCTCCATCTCAGCCGTCCATCTAATCCATCTCTAATCCACCCCTAATCACAATTAGCACAATAAGGAAGGGTTAGGATATTACACGTGCTGCTGCAACAGTAGTAAAATTCGCGAAAAAGATCTCACAGATACGATGGTGCCTTATGTAGATGCCGGAAATTGGTAGTTTTTACTGCAGGTGCATTTAAATATTTTTGTTTTAGATTTTATTTTTGAACACTTATTGTTTTTTAATTAATTTTAGGACTTTGAGTTAAACTTGGCAATGGTCATCGCATATCGGGTCCGTATACATGCACACGAACAAGCATATGCCATTAAGCGTCTGTCATCATCATATTGTTGAACTCCGTCTCTTTGTTATGACACATGTAGGGCTGAGCATCGGTCCGGTCCGGACCGGACCGGAAAAAAATTTTAGGTTCGGACCGAAAACTGGACCGGACCGGAAAAAATTCGGATAGGCGGACCGAAGACCGGACCGTTTCGGTCCGGTCCAAAAACCCGACTTTTTACCTTAAATTTAAAAAAAAAAATTGGACCGGTCCGGACCGGACCGGACCGGAAAATTTAAAATTTGGCGGACCGAAACCCGGACCGGACCAGATTTTTTCAAAAATTTCCGGACCGAACCCGGACCGACCGGTCCGGTTGACCGGTTTGACCCGGTCAATGCACAATCCTAGACACATGCATGCCTTCGTTCCATTCAGGTTTTGGGATTTCATTTTTCAATCGGTTGTACTTCTAATAAATCAACTACCCTATATGCTTATGCCATCAGTTTCCAGGACACATGCATGGAAAATTACTTCGTATCAATGCAATTTTAACAGATTCTTTCAAACAAAGGAGGCCTTGTGCAACATATGGTATATTTTCGGTGCCTTGAACTTAATTGTATCCTTTCTTTTAGAAACAATGAGTAGTTCTGTCATAAAAATGGGTGAGATCTACTTCACAAGCTAACCTATAGAGTTTTTTCATCTTAAGAATAACCTCAAATACTGCATGTTCAAAACTCAACAGCCCCCAGTTTTGCTCCTAAGATTTCCCTTATTTAACTTCCTTCTGCCTCTTCGTTTCGGATGTGTTGTTTACACTCACTTCGTTAATAGTGTTTTTTGGACAGAAAAGATAGTTCTAAACAACAAAAAGAAGAATTCGGTTGAATTTATGAGTATTTAAATATCCATTGGTTACATGCACGTTCAATTTTATACCTATGGAGACATTACCTCAATGGTTAGTTTAGAAACCTAAAGAAATTTAAAGATTAAAAGAGCCAATAACAATGACACAAAACATATCATTCTAACGAAGTAATCTTATTCATGATAACCCAATTAATTAGTTCATACCACATGGTAAGAAGTACATTTATTTAGAGGGCTATCATAGACATACATATAATGGAACATTAAGATGACATATATATAACAGTCACACTTCAAGTGTACTTCCAACCATGGGAAGCACCACTTCTATTTCAATATCCTCCACCGCCACCGTATCCGCCACCACCGCCATAGCCTCCACCGTTTCCATAGCCTCCGCCGTAGCCTCCACCGTTGCCATATCCCCCACCGTAGCCACCGCCCCTTCCATAACCCCCACCATAGCCGCCACCACCTCTTCTATAACCACCACCGTAGCCCCCACCTCTTCCATAACCACCACCGTAGCCCCCACCCCCTCCTCGGCCGTAGCCGCCACCATAACCACCACCATAGCCACCTCCTTGTCCATTGCCAGAGCCATACCACTTTTGATCCTTCAAAGTGTCATTGCTGAGAAGCTTCCTTGCACTAGTGGTAGTGCAAACAAGTGCACAAACAAGAACGAGGAGGAAAATTAGTTTGCTAGTCATTGTCTAGCTCTCTACTTTTAGACAATATATTTGATGGTTGAGAAAAGGAATAGGGTGGGGGTTTATATAGGACCGGGATTCTTGCATGGGCCATGCAATATGGTTGGAGGTTGTGGTGCTAATTATTACGAAATACAATGTGGGAAAGTGGTGTAGAAACCGTCTAACTATGTAATAACTTGTTGACATTGATTGGGAAGACTTTGGCTGAGTTTTCATGGTGGAGATTCGCTTGTGAAGAGATGGATAGATGACGCTATCATAGATTGGACACGAATGAAGTTGAGATTATTTTGGGCTAGAATGATTTGTATGTCCTTACGGTTTTGAACATTTGCTCCATCATATAATTAGATGTTAATCATTAGTTTATTGTGAGATGAATTGTATAGAAGATGAGAGTAGACAATAAAGTCTGCTTTTGCTGGAATGAATTGTATATGGTTACAATGAATCTATCGTAACCATACACTAAACTCATTGCAAACCATTTATCTTAGGGTTTTTACTACAGTACACCCCGCAGGTGTCCAAATTGGCAATATGCACCTGCTTTTTCGGTATTGCCGCATATACACCTAGAAGTCAATCATATTTGCGCAAATGCACCCGGGCCGTTTGTGGGCCCCACACCAGAGAGACGACGTGAATGAGACGTTAACGGTCGTCCAAATCAGTTCGTGATCCGTCTGTTAGGGCGTGTGATTTGGGAATGACTGTAGCAAAATAATCTAAGACCATGACTAAACCCTGACCGAACCACAACCGATATATAGCGAAGGGCACCACCCTCTTATTCTTCTTGCCACCTCTTGATCTCCAGACATCAACCATAGTCGAATCAAGTTGGTCGATCTCATCTTGAACTCCACCTCCAATAATAGGAAAACCAACACCACTAGTAGTTACCACCCCATCGACACCAATACGCCGATCATCTCCTCCGGTAGTCCCACGGACACGTCTGAGACCCCATGTCGATCGGACACACCAATATGCGAATGTGGGTGAATTCAAGTTTTTCATGAGCAAAATTGACATGGTCATCAACATCTGTGCATTTGTGGTGATTGGGGTGATTCTGAAGTGGGTGATCTAGGTGTGGAGGGTGGAGATGTGATGTGGTTAAGTTCATGTTTTGGGTAACACATATTTTGTGTTGAAGATTATCGTTTGATGGTCTATGTTGAAGAAGTATGTTATGTTAGACGTGCTGATACACGTATTCTGAGTGTCCGTGACGCGTCACACGTCAGAGACCACTAAGCAAATACATGTCTAGAAAAAGGGTTGATGTGGCAATTCATTTGTAAGTTGAAGCGCAAAGGTTCCCGCGATCAGAGGGGAACAACTGTTTAACATCGAGAACTGGACTTACCATTAATACGTAAGAAGACGTATCGTAAAGGAATTTGTATGCGAAAAGACTTCTTCATATTTGAAAGAGATAACGTTTCTACATAAGTCATACAATTGTTTTGAGACAAACATGTTATGAAGCAACAAGCGTGAGTCCAGATGAGTCAAGAGTCAGTACAGAGTAATTCCGGAGGCTATCCTAAGTGTGTAGAAAATGAACATCGCAACCGATATAAGGAGTTGCAGGCTGTGGAGACGTCCATAATGTTATGCTGGTGGAGAATGACGAACTGTGTGGATGACTGGAAGCATGCGCAATGGAAACCCGGACACATATAAGACAACTGGTCTAGCCCTTGAAGAACCTTTCTTCGAATTGAAGGACCTCGAGGAGAAGCGACGACGGTTGGTAGAGGATTTCATGTCAAATTATCCCCGCTCTTTTGGATCTTCATCTGATTTGGACCTGTAGGAGTATTGTTGTGTCTCGACGTGTACTTCCCTTTCATATTCGATTCGTAATAAAATTGTGGGCGTGTTTTAAAACTTTGGATGTCTTTCCCTTTGCTGTTTGTTTTTTGGGTTTCATGTTTTATTTTTAAATTGCAAACTGATATATGTGAGTCCATACATGTGGTCTTCAAACAAGAGTCAATCCAAACTCAATCCAGAGGTAATCCATCGTGATGCCAGAATGAATCCATAATTTATCAAGAGTCATTCCAGATGGAGACCAAGGTAGACCACTGTCAAGATTTAGTCCAGAGTCATTGCAGAGTCGATCGACAGTTATTCCAGCGATAATCCATCGTCATGAAAGAATGAATCCATAATATCCATAGTCATTCCAGAAAGTCGGCCTAATGTAGTTCAGAGTCAATCCAGATTCAATGCAAAGGTAATCCAGTGCAATGCAAAAATGAATCCATAATCGATCCACAGTCATTCCAGATGGAGACCCGGGTTGACCTAGAGTCGACATTTAGTCCAGAGTATTTCCAGAGTCAAACCACAATCATTCCAACGGTAATCCAACGTCATGACAGAATGAATCCATAATGTATCCAGATTCGAATCACAAAAAAATTGTGAACCTTTTTAAAACTTTGGACTTATTTCCTTCTGTTGTTACTTGTTTGTGTTTCTTAATTTAAATACAATGCAAATTTAATGAGGTGTCCAGAGCCAATCCAGATACAATGAAGGCATAGTCCAGCCTCATGGGTAATTGAAGAATGTAACCATAAAATATCCAGTGGCATTTCAGGTAATCCACACCAAAATAAACCCATAATATATCAAGAGTCAATCCAGAAGGAAACCAGGGTCATGCCAGCTCCAATCCATTATATTGTCAGAGTTGGTATTTTCAGAGACGATCCAGAGTGATTCCGTGTTCAATCAATAATTCTGTGTTCAATCAAGCAACGATCCAGATATGATTGACATCATTTCATGCTTACATTTGTATTTTATATCCATTATCTTTCACCTAAACAATGCTACGTAACGAGATTTATGTTTGAATTTTAGAAATAAAGAGGTTTGAAGAGAAGAGGCATGAAAGGACCCAAAAGCAGGGAAAAATGACTGAATTGTGAGACCTGGGGACTAAGATGCAAGGGAGAATGACCTGAACGTAAGACCGAATGACCAAAAAGCAAAACAGAAAACTCCACACCATCATGGGGAGTATTTTGGCAATTCAATTCTGGTCGGAGCTCCAATAAATGAAGTATATGCATCAAAGACCAACAAAGACATCCAGAAGAGCCCAAAACAAATTCGAGTTGGATCCAGAACCAATAGACCGCCAATTGGCGGTCTGTTTGGCTTCGAATCCGCTAAGCTTTGGTGGGCATGTGTATTAGAGTGTGTTTATTCTATTTCTGGTATTTGTTTAGTCCCATACCGGAGGATTGTCCCGGATTACCTTTTTCTATGGCTATAAATAGAACTCTTCACCTTCTATTGTAAACTACCCATTGCTTGGTGGCATTCTCTCTACTTGGAGTAAGCCTTGAAGCAAAACTCAAGGTGGATAAGAATGCTACCTTAAATGTGAGTCATTGTTAATAAAATAATTGTTCTTAGTTTCTCTTAATCTTGCCTTTTAATTTTTGCATGCTTCTTTAGTTTTACTTTCCTTTCCTTATAGTTTCTTTAATATTCCTTGCTTGCTTAGTCTAATTTCATTTCAGTAGAATGTTCATTTTAATATAGGTTGTAGTGTAATGATTAGTGAGTAGTTCCATCCCCATTTGGGGGGTGGAGAAATATGTGATATGATCATGTAGTGTATTAGGTGTGTATTATCTTAATCCCTTGAGCCTTATATGATTTCCATAACCATCTAATGAGATTTCACTCTTATCTTTGATATGCTAATGCCCTTGAATGAAGCTTAGCTTATGCTTAGATTAGTGGACCTATTTTATGGGGAATGATAAGGTGAGGATATGGATGGAATTAATATTGGAAACACAATTCGTAGTGTATGTACTCTTGTTGCCTTTACCTTGGTTAATGCCTTGTATGTTTTAATGATATTGAGTTATCTTATTTCATGTGGAAGCATAGTAGGGTATAGTCTTTATACATGAGTTCATTTAGCTTCATTCCAATTATTGTCTTATATGTTTTAATGATATGATCTTATCTTATTTCATGTGGAGGCAAAATTGGATTTAGTTTTATGATTTCATGCACTACATATTGTGAGGAGCATAATTGAACACACACACACACACACATCTTTATACTCACATTATTTCTCTACCCCCTATGGGGTTTAGTTTTATTGCTTATCTTCTATTTCTTTTTTGCATTTTAGTGTAGTTTAGTGTAACCAACCTTTCTCTCCTTTCTTTACCACTCGCCTTCGAACAAACCAAAAGTCGACACACCTTCCTGTGGATCGACCCGTATTTGCCACCGCTTCAACGCGGTCGTGCACTTGCGGTTTAATATAAAACAAATCAATCAAGAGACAATCCAGAGTGATCACAGAGTCGATCCAGAGTGATCCCAGAGTCGATCCGTAAATTTCAGATTTAATCAAGCAACAACCCAAAGTCGATTCGGATTGATTCCAGGATGCACGCGTTAGTCCAGAAAGGACTACAGGGTTAAACCAAAGATAATCCACGGACATTCAAAATCTAGACAAGGGATACAAAAAAGTGTTTCCCTTCTACATTACAAAATTTTGTAATCTGTGAAGAGTGTTCCCCTTCTACATTTATGGTTCATATCGAACAACTTTACAAAAGAGTGAGTACCTAACAAATCTAGTGAGTGTTAGTTAGGGATTTCTAAATCTTGAATCTGAAATCAAGTACATTGCTAATTCTCCCATAACTGAGTACAAATATTTGACGTCCACTTCAAGAGTTAGATCTGCCCCTCCCATTAGGCATCTTACCCAGTGGGCTGCAAATGCGCCACAATCATTCATACCTTGAGCCTGCGGTTGGGATTCTTTCCTTTCAACGTTCAGCTTCCATTCTACACCAAAATGTTGCCTCCAGAACTTTGTCATACTAAGAGCCAATTCCTCGGAAGATCCGACTATTTTAGATGGATCTTCGTCTTTGTCAAGAACGCGAGCTAAGCTGTTGTAATGTGTGATTGATTGCGTTGCCGCGCACACAGAATGCAAGGACCAGTGCCCTGAGGCTACAAGTGGTTGTGTGACGACTGAGTGGTTGGGGTCCCAAGCCAATAATTTCCCTTTAATGATATCTTCGTATAGACCTTCGCACTGAATAACAGTTCTTGAGGTAGCCGTTGATGGAATGACAATAACATTTGAATAGTTAGAGGTAGAACTTTTTGGTTGCCTTTCCTCCAACACATAGAGTAGTGCATCCATTAGCTGTAAAATAAAAATTTATTATAACTGTCACTAAAAGTGATTGGAAAGAAACAACAGAAGATGTAAAATACTCACGTCGGATGAGAAATCTGAATCTTTGCTAATCAGATCCTTGAAATCTTAAATGTTAACCTGTGCAATATCATTTGACCATATTGTTCGCCCAACGTCCACAGTTCTGGATGCCAAATTCAAAATCACATTCCTATCCTCGGCTGACAACCCAGACAGGGTTGTGAGGTCTATGTCTCTACTCGCATTCACAATTGGTAGTGACCGAAGTTCAGTTGGAGTTGAAGGAGCCGAGGAAAGGAGGCTCGCATACTTGACCTTTTTCTGAATGAAATATTCTTCATTATTTTTACCCTTCCTCTTTTGTAATACCTTCTTATTTGTAACCTTTTTTCGTACACTTCTCATTTTTCTTCTTTCTGACCTCGGGCATGTAGGTGTAATGGACGCATCCGGTAGATTAAAAGGTGTAGGAGCTTCAACCATTTCTTTATTTTTCTGAGCTAAATCATTATTGAGCTGACATAGTTCTTTGTTTTTCTCAATAAGAAGTTCATTTCACTCTGACAGTTGTACCTCTTTCTCAACCAATTGGGCGTCTCGAAGTACAAGTTGGGCATCCTTCTCTGCCAGTAGGGAATCCGTAATGGTTACTTGGCGGTTCTATTCAACCAATTTTGCAGATAACTCAGCAAACTGAACCTCCTTCAAGGTTGATTGGGCATTCCTTTCTACTAGTTGGGAATCCTTATCTTCTAGTTGTTTGATCTTCTCAACCAAAATAGTAGTCTTCTCTGCCAATTGGACATGAACCTGAACGATCTGATTATTCAATTCAACCAAACGACAGTGGTTATTAGACAGTTCTGAGTTCGCTTGAGATAAATCATTGGAGTTCTTATCACACAATTCTTTCTGCAAGTCCTTAATTGCCTGTTCTGCTTTGACCCAACGTAATTTCATTTTCATCAAATTTACTTCCTCTTGACGATGGTCTTTTATTATGAAATGTTCATCGACATCGATCCTCTGGTAAGAAAAGGGAGGATGTACTGGATCACCTCTTTGAGGGTCTGACCATTGATAACTACTCTCCAGTTGGTCATTGATGGTTGAGTTTATCTCCTCAAATTCTATAAGATCAACTTGACCTCTATTTTGCTGAGGGTGACGCCAACGCTTCGCAGTTTGTTAGAAAACAAGACGCCACCAATCCATGAAACCCATCTATTTGTAAGGGGAATCGAACGAGGAATCCCAAAATTAATCTTTAAATGTTCCCCATGCCACACCTGCAAAATGGCAACACTCCCAGTTACTTGACCAGTCTTCGGGCGCATGTTTCCTGCCAATTTTCTGTTCTTCAGAAGGACGGATGCTTCAGCCAACCCAGCAATAAGAAATCGAAAAACAACATCTGTCCAATCATAATTGTCAAGGGCTTGCAGCTGTTCGACGACCAGTAGGAACCAAGCCTTCGTCCGACGACTACCGTCGTAAAAAGGAAAATGGGAGAAAAGAAGACAGAGTAATAACCGGATGAACTCAACATCGTCCGTACTGTTCTTCGCGCCTGCAAGTAGACATTTCATGTGAGCCCTTTGTAATAATCATCCCCTGAGAATAACTGTTGTATTTGCGGTCATGTCTACCAGAATGTCTCCCTTCTTTAGCCCAAGTATGGAGGAGACATGAGTTTGTGTGAATGGGACAATCACATCTCCGAGCTTGAATCTGGAAGCTTCAACATCGAAGTTGTCAACCAAAAAGTCGAGAATGTCGTTGTCCACAGATATCTTTGACTTCTTGAGAAAGTGACCAAACGGTGTACTCCTGAACATAGCCTTCTGGTTGCCGGATAACTCTTTTAGCTCATTGTCGACAGCTTCCTAAGAACACATGGTCAGTTGGAAATAATTAAATGCCTTCTTAGAAGCGCTGATGCTGCAAACTTCCATGGCTGAAGACATGTTGGTTCTTTCTTTTGGAAGGATGATTGACGACTTGGGACCGGAGGAGTGTTAGAGTGAAACCGTTTTCCCACTTCGAAGGGCTGGATTGGATCTGGAAAACACCTACAATGAGCTTGTATAGTGTCTGGAAAAAGGAATGGGAAAAGGACTAGAACCGTTCTTGAGATATGGTGGAATGAATGGGGAAACGAAAAGTCTCGATAAGGTCCAAAATGAGTGCAGGGTCATTCCAGAAGGAATCTAGAATCAATCAAGCATCGTGCCAAAGAGAATACATTTTGTATCCAGAGTCATTCCAGAAAGACCCTAGGGTTAACACATGGTTCAAAAATAGTCCAGGGTCATGCCAGAAAGAATCCATAATGTATCAAAAGTCATTCCAGAAAGACCCTAGGTTTAACGCAGGGTTAAAAATGAGTCCAGGGTCATTCCAGAAGGAATCCAGAATCAATCCAGAATCCAAAATTAGTCCAGGGTTATAACATAATAGTTTGACAATTGATTAACATGTAAACACACACATTAAATAAACACCTGAAAATGCAAGAATTAAAACTCAAGCAAAAACTATAGTTACAAATCCATAGTGGTCAGCAAAGAACACATGAAGAACACAAAATACACCTAAAGCAACACTTGGAATTCCAATTGTTAAAATTCAAGCAACACCTTTAAAATTAATGCACGTCTATGAATGTCTGCCACTGAGCTCAAGTAAAACATTAAGTTACAATTTACTGACATATAATTATAATACACTGAGCTAAAGTAAAACATTAATTCTCTCATATGAAAGTTTGCCACTGTGAATCATGTAACCTTCCGTGCAATCCTCCAACCGATTGAAGGAGGTCCACTATAGAACCATAGGTACTTTGGCTGGATTGTGGCTCATTTGTAGTAGGGGTTGCAGTTTGAGTAACACCCACATCCTCATTCCTGGTTCTCCTCCTCTTCCCACCTCTTCTATCCCTGAAAATGTAAGAACCACAAAACATTAATGCATGAATATTTATATATGAAAGTGATTACAGTAAAATGCATTTCTCATGCACTGGTGTGAACCTTGATCTTCAATTTGGATCCCAATTGGCTCCTTGCATCTCCTAGCATGGTGACCAAGTAGACCGCAGCTAGTGCATTTCTTCTGTCTCCTACTGCAGCTTGGGTCCATAGTGCCCTTGTATTTGACCTGCCTTGGTTTTCCGGGTTATCTTTTCACTGTTGGAGGTGATATTGTAAATCCCTCTACGTGATCCCACTCTGATTTATCTGCCATTGGATTAATACCCACCTCATAAGCTTGATCGTACATTTCTTTGGAATACCATGGACTAACATAATCCTCCCAATGAAAGCAGAGGCATGCTGACATGACAACCCTATCAATTGCCAAAGTCTGCAGGTGCAGGACTTCTGAAGCAAGTCAACAATGCATCTTTTGATTCCATTAGACACTTCTGCTTTGGAGTTAGGACATCTTATGATAGAAAATGTGCCTAACTGCCTAGACATTTCATTTAACAATGTTCTGCCTTTTGGCATCACAACATTTGTCCACTTACTGCTATCTTCTTGTCTCTTGAACATGGTCTGCATTAATTTCTGCCTCAAATTGTCCACCATAGTTGCAATAGGAAGATGCCTAACTTCCCTGATGTTGTTGTTGAAGGACTCACTTAGGTTGTTTGTAACATAATCATACTTAGCCTCACACCCAAATTGACTCATTGACCAAATTCTGTCATTGTTGTCTACTAGCACTAACCAATTATATGCACCCTCGTTAATTTCCCTTATATACTGCATGTTTCTTCCCATATCAGTGGTTGTATAGGCAGAGGCAGCCTCCCACATCATACTAAGCAACAAAGCACTCTTGAATTTCTTTTGGAAGTTTTGGTAAAGGTGTCTAGCACACGCTCTATGCTCACACCCACCAAAGACCTCTCTTACCCCCTCCTTTAAACATTTGTACCTGACACTTATGACAACCAAACCATTCCTGTGACCCACTGCCTTTTTGAGATGAGTAAGAAACCAGGCCCAACTGCTATGACTCTCAGATTCAACTACAGCAAATGCTACAGGGTTGGTGATTTCCATCAACCGAAGTGGCAGATAATAGAGTACCCTTGTACTTCCCTTTCAGATGGCAACCATCTAGGCCTACAAGAGGTCTACAACCATTCAGAAAACCATCATTGCAGCCCTTTAGACACACAAATAATCTGTAGAAGGGCCCATCTTGAGGTTTGACTTCAAAACTGATTACACTACCAGGGTTGGTCTTGCTCATCTCCAAAACCAAAGATGGGATCAAAGCGTATTGTTGATCTTCACCCCCCCACAACTTCTTCATTGCAATCTCCCTACCACGCCAAACTCTATGGTAAGGCAAACTCAAGTGAAATTTCCTCTTCCGTTGGTCAGCTATGTACCTCACATGCAGTGAGTCTATTATCTAATGCAAGCCACTCCTTGCACTGGTGGGCAATCCACTCCCTAGTGGACATCTTAGAGGCACAGTTATTTACAGATGAGCAAGTATGTGGCAACCTCAAAGTCTTGATTTCTAACGCTCTCCCATCATTTAACCTGGAGGCATGAATTCTCTACTTACGTTGAACATCTCTACACCTGGTTGTGACCCTATCGGGTTGGCTCTTCAAGTAGGTTATCTCACATTCACTCAAAATACGGTGGGTTAATAAACACATTCTGAAGGATTTCACATTAGGAAACTTCTTTCCCACAACTATTTCTGGGTTGGACTCCTTCACATCCCAACACTCAGATCTATCATCAAGTGGATTGAAATAAATTCCGTAGTCTCTCTGGTCATCAAACTCAACTGCATCAATGTCCTCACTTTCATCAAGTTCATCAGTATATAGAACATACTCAGAGTCTGTACCACTATTTCCAGTGGAAACCAAGGTGTCTTCCCAAGGTGTTGTTATGCCCACTACTAGGCTGGGTTCAGAGTGACATGGGAGGGTACCACTTCCCTGGTGTTCGCAAATATCTCCCACAAGGGGTTCACAAGGTAGCAAAGAGGGTGCAAATAAAGGTTGTGAGCTTACACTCCCCACCACACTAGGCACTCTACGTACTGGTTTTGGACTAGCATCTACTGCTTGTATTTCTTTCCAACACCTACAGACGGTTCTATTTCATTCTACACCCCTACAAAAGCTTCTGATTTCTTGTCATCGGTAGCATAGATGTGAAACTCACTTTGTTGATTGGGGAATTTAAGTGCCTCCTCTATGTCTCCATTGCTATTCAAAGGTTTGTAGTCTTTCATAACTTTGCTTGGAATCATATAATGCATATGTGATGTGAATTAAATTTATACCGCAAGTGCACGGTGTCAATGAAGACGTGGCAAATACGGGTCGAACACAAGGAGGGAGAGATTTGTTATTTGTGTGATTTACGATTGGGGGAAAGAAGGAGAGAAGAATAAATTTGGGTTTTGAGATTTTTGATTTTAATTATCTAAAGCAAGAAACATGAACAAATAAAACTAAAACATGAACAAGATGGTGAATTCCGTTGGGTGGAGGTTTAGATTTAGGGTTTAGATTAGAGAATTCAGAAACTTATAATAAATCATGTTAGTTATGAAGCATTACATGATAAATGATTTAACATAAACTCAAGTAATCAAAATAGACTAATCACGACATTAAAATAATAACATTTATTCATCTTCTCTTCACCCTAAATCCGTCACCTCCACCCTTTGGAAAGAGTTAGAAACTCATAGAGGGAGGAAGAAGGGGTCCTTGAGGCATTACAAAAGAAAACTAAAAGCAAGAAGTAAAAGACAGAATTTTATTACTAAAAAGAAGAATACAAAACTAAGACTAAAAATTAAAAACTACAAGCTAGGACTAGGACCCTCTTAACATCGTTCTCGGGGCTATTTATAGCTACTACAAGGGACCTAAGTATAAAATTGGAAAGTACACGTGTCCAGACATGACTGGACAAAATTTGGAGACGCGGATCGACTCTGGTGCGGCGGAAACACCGCATGGTAAGTGTAATGTGCGGCGGAAACGCCGCATATATTGCTCTGATTAAGTCCGGATTTTTGCTGTGCGTTTATGGTATGATTTGATCCTCCTTTGCGCGTCTGGATGATTTCTTTCCATTCTTTTGAGCTCCGGATTAATTCCTTTATATATTTGGAGATCTACATTGATTTTTCTTTAGATTTTCTCCATAATAACTCGTGAATTGCAATTAGGTCCTTGGCTTCTTGCAATTATGTCCCCGACTACTTTTGTGCTTAAGTCCTTGTTCTTTTTGTAATTAGATCTTGAATGCTTTTATGCTCGGATACATTTCCATTTGTAACCCGATAATCTTGAACTTGGTCTTTATGATAGAAATGAGTCTTTTGCACGCGTTTTATGCTCGGAATGTGGGTAATTTGCATTCAGGTCCCTGTATTCTGTAAATAAGACTAAACACATACCTTAGTAGCATTTATTGATATAAAATTAATCTAAATGAAAGACATATGATGCAATGTATGCAATGCATCAATATGCACATCAATTTCAGTGGATGACCACTTCATTACACTGCATATCCAATTCCTTAACAAGTCAATCGTCCATTCCTCAACCACAACCAATGATGCTACCTCTTCAAAACCAATAACCATATTCCTATCCTTGCACTTAACACATCGACCACCACAATGCAACCTAATTCTCACACTACCTTCTAAATCAGACACACTGCTTGGATAATAAACATGCAAAGCCAAAAAACATAAACAAAATGAATTAAATTGACATATATGAATTAAAATGACATACAAGGTTATGATAGATAAGAAAAATCCATATAGTGTTATGACAGATAACATATGGCAAACAAGGTTATGATTTTAGGATTTTGGTTGGCAAGCAATCAAACACAATATTTATAGAACAACTGCAAACATGCAATACGTACAGAACAAAACTACAAACATGCAATCTAAAGTGTAAAGCCGGCCCGAAAACTGAAATCAAAACATCCAAAACCAAACACAGCATGTAATTTTGCATATCTCAATTCAGGAAAGTAATCACTAACTGTCTTCGCTTCCCTACAAGTCCACTTCTTGTGTGTACCATCTTCCACACCGTCGTCGTGCTCGTCGCTACCTTTGCCTGATCCACTGGTCAGTGTGGTCGCCCTCCAATTTTTGCAAAGTAGGAAAATGGGGACGATTACACGGGGATTTGGAAAGGATGTGAGTTAGGGTTTCTGAACAGTGGGAAAACCTGGAGATTTGGGAAGGAGTTGAGTTAGAGTTTCCGTAAAGTGGGAAAACTCGGGGATTTGGGAATGAGGGGAGTTAGGGTTTGGGGGAACTGAGGAAATCGTGAAGAGAGTTAGGTTTAGTCATGGTCTTAAATTAGTAAAATTTATTTTGCTACAGTCACTTGATCCAGAGTGATTCCAGAGTTGATCCAGTTTGATTCCATAGTCGATCCAGAGTGATTCCATAGTCAATCCAGAGACAATCCAGATTGATTCCAGAGTCGATCTAGAGTGATTCGATCCAAAGTGATTCCAGCACGGTAATGGTTTAGTCATGGTCTTAGATTAGTAAAATTTGTTTTGCTACAGTCAATCCCAAATTACACGCCCGTTAACGGCCCATTCACGTCGTCTCTCTGGTGTGGGGCCCACAAACGGCGCTGGTGCATTTACGGAAATAGGATTGACTTCTACGTGTATAAGCGGCAATACCGAAAAAGTAGGTGCATATTGCCAATTTGGACACCTGCGGGGTGTACTGTAGCAAAAACCCCTTTATCTTATTCATTGTAAATCATCATCAAACACAAACCTTACCCTAATTTATACATGTCATCTCTTCAATCTAACATAAATGTTCTTTACGATTCATTGCAAATCATTTAGCGTATTCGTAGCATTTCACCATCTCAACTCAACCCTTTAAACCCACCTTGAACTCAATGCCCTAACAAATATGTGTGGTTTATTTGGACTAAGTCAACATATTCGGCTTTTATCAACTCTCAATAATCCAAGGTCACAATTCAACCACCATTTTATAACAACAAACTATATGTTGTATTTTCAAATAAGGATCTAATTTGTTAAATAATATTTGTGAATCAAATGTTTCGCAGTGAATTATTTCCTAATATCTCGATTGACCGGTTCAAGCCAGAAAGCAAATACGGGTTAGCTAGATAAAGCAAATACGGCAATTGGTGAATATCATAAAGACATACTTATGTGCAAATCATTTGGAGCCAAATTTTCAATTTCATTTCTTCTGGTGAATGAAAGCCGTACCTATCGAACTGTTAGGATGGATGGATCTCATACCACAAAAACTCTTGCAAAAGTCTTCTCTATCACTGTCATCAAAATTTCAATAAATCATAATTTTGTAGTTACAAGCTTCTCTCCACATCCTCAATTTGTGTTTTGCACTAATTACTACCACAACTTCCAACTATATTGCATGGCCCATGCAAGATGGCAAGGCCTATATAACCCTCCTATCCTTTACCCTTTTGCATCCACCAAGCATTTCTCAATAGAGCTAGATACAATGAGTTCCAAACTTTTCCTCATATTTCTTGTTAGTTTTCTTGTTTGCACCACAACTAGTGCAAGGAAACTATTGAACGATGACACTTTGAAGGACCAGAAGTGGTATGGCCCCGGGTACGGTGGTGGCTATGGCCAAGGAGGTGGCTACGGTGGAGGTTATGGCCAAGGTGGTGGCTACGGTGACGGCTATGGAAGCGGTGGGGGTTATGGCCAAGGTGGTGGTTACGGTGGGGGCTATGGAAGCGGCGGAGGCTATGGAAGTGGTGGAGGTTATGGCGGTGGCAGCGGGTACGGTGGAGGATATGGTGGTGGTGGTGGATATTGAGTAGGGCAATATGGTGATGACTATGGTTGAAGTGCCCTAAGTCTGGTTTTCATGTATGTTTTGTATTTCTATCATATGTTGTATGTGATTTTCCCTCTAAATAAGTGTACAACATTGTGTAATCCAATGAGTTACATTATGAATAAAAATGACTGTATAAGTATGATAAATATGCCTTTGTTCTTTGTCATTGTAGTCGTTTGAGATTTTAAGTTGATTTGTTTCCGACGTAACTATTACCGTATATTTATCCAAGCACTTTGATAAGTTTCAGGATTTGAATACAAATTAAAAACGTAACCCTTTCGCTATCAATTTCTTAGCATAAATTTATTCTACTTACATTACCATCTGATCACGGTTTTTTTCCTAATAATTTTTAACTTTCAAATTGCACACTACATTAATTAACCTTTATACACTACAGGTTTGATAAGATTAATTTCACCAACTGGGGGTTGGCTCAGTGGGGAAATCATTTGTCTTCAAATAATTGAGGATACCGATCAAATTCCAGCAGTCACATTCTAATGTTTGGTAGATTGGGATTTAAAAATGGGTGGAGGAGTAGAATAGATAAAAATATAAAATCATAAAATTGAAGCTTAATTTCTAGATATATATATCCTTCTTTTTTATTATCTTATTTACCCCATTTGAGTTACATTTCAACTGTACTCTATTCAATCAAATTTAGAGTCTGGACATTTTCTGTCGTATAATTTAGAGTCTGGACATTTTCTGTCGTATTCATTACAGACTAAATCCAGACTGAATTTTACAGCTGATTTCTTACAAAACTGGACCCAAAATAGATCAAATCCAAGGTTGATAATGTTGACAAAGGGGATATTTATGATAATGTTGATCAAATTTGAGGGTATTTACATATTATGATATAATAGCCGATAATAATGATATTTTAAGGAAATTTAAGAAACTATCACTAAATTACCGTACTCACCCCTCACTTAGGCAATTGAAAGATAATTTCTAAAATATCTTCATACGTCTTGTTGTGGCGACCTCTCTTGGATTTTTTATCCTTTTAAATTTTGATCTTGCCTATATTTCCACTAACTTATGTGATTTCAATCCCCCTGGATTTTTTTACCACTTTTAACTTCAATCATATTGAATACTAATAATAAGATACTTGAATTAAATTTTGTGCAATTAATTTAGCACAGAAGTATCGATTGACTAACTTATTGGTAAGTTAATTCTCAAATATATTTTTGATTGTCTTTACAAATTCGGACACCGTGAATTCAATTTCTAGCTCCACCCCTGGGTATAACCAAATATTTACAAGATCTTCAATACTTGTTTCTACAATTCCATCACATATTTTTGATACCTCTATATTTAATACACATTTAGATATCTGTTTTATTTTTGAAAATTAGCAGTAATATCCTCCTCCACCTAGAGTTGACTAGGGAAACAAATCGTGAAGTGAAGGTTCTAAAGTAGGCATCATATGAAGTAGCCTATCTAATCTTTGTCGTATGTAATTTGCAATGTCTACTAAAAGTGTGTGATTTGAACTTAATTTTCAAATCAGCGAACCCTTGTCATTAATCTACAATATAATATTAGGACCCATCATCACAACGGCAGATCCAGGATTCGAAGTATGGTGGGACACCACATACTAGTACGGGAGAACAAAATTCATATCAGACCGAATTTTCAGACCAACCCAACGCGATCGGTCTGATCTTTGGTCCAGGGGATACTGAAAATTTGGGTCTCAGTCAAGTCAGGTTCGGTCCGAACTGAGGTTTCTTGAGTAAAAATTGGTTTTTGGAACGGACCAGACCAGACCAGACCGACCTGAATTTATTTGGTCCGCCGGATACCGAAAATTCGATCCTCGGTCTGGTCCGACTTAGAATGGAAGCTCACTCTTAATACCTAAAATTAAATCTTTCTTAAGATAAGTAACCAAATAATCATTCAATATTTGATCTCTAGAAAAGCAAGGGATGAAATAAAAAAAATAAGAATAGTAATTCCACGGTGTAACATAGATTAGCGGAATACAACCACATTTATAATAAAAAAATTAAAACTTCGTTATTATTTTTAGTGGTAGGCACGTGCCCCACCTGGCACCTATGTGATCTGCCCCTGCCCATAACTTGCCTATATACTGGTTCGAAATATAATCAGAAGAGAGAATAAAACAAACATCAATAAAAGTAAAATGAATATTGTCGGCAACGTTGAAGTATTTTGACCTAGTCAAAGTTGACATTATGAAGTTGACTTGATAACGTCTATCCGGCCGTTTTACCACTACCACTACTTAATTAATCAAACTATCAATCTCCTCAACTACTCACTCCTACGCGTCCACACACATAACATCTACTTAGTACCATCACTACTCTCACTCTAGCCATGAACCTCACTTTTGGCTATAAAAACCGAAGACCTTGGCCGAAGTGTCACACTCAAGCAAAGAACTATAGCAATCCACAAGCCAAATAATTAATATGCATGGGTCTCCCACTTAATAGATTCTCGCCAATTCTCCTTATTTGCATTGTGCTCCTCCATGTGAGTGCAACTAGTCTTGCTCAATATGGTCGTTACGACGACGGCGACTACGACCGGTACCGTGGCAGGTGATGGTTCTGAGATTGCTATAGGGGTGGGAGGTTTGGGAGAGGTGGTGGATTTGGTAGAGGGTCAGGGAGGGAATATTATGGGCGTGGAGGAGGGTTTGGAGGTGGTGGTGGAGTGGGTGGTGGGAGTGGTGGTGGTGTTGGGGGAGGAAGTAGTGGTT
This sequence comes from Triglochin maritima, assembly GCA_963682175.1. Lineage (NCBI taxonomy): Eukaryota > Viridiplantae > Streptophyta > Magnoliopsida > Alismatales > Juncaginaceae > Triglochin > Triglochin maritima. The sequence continues at coordinate 12,518,640 of OY821773.1, forward strand.
TAGTAGGAGGAGGTGGAGGTGGAGGAGGTGGTGGTGGTGGTGGAAGAGGTGGAGGGTTTGGAGCTGGTGGTGGGTTCGGTGTTGGCGGAGGTGGCGGCAATGGGGGTGGATTTGGTGCCGGTGGAGGACATGGCCAAGGTAGAGGAATTGGTGGAGGTGGTGGTTTTGGTATAGGAATCGGTTTTGGCATTGGGGTAGGTGGTGGTGCCGGAAGTGGTGGTGGCTTCGGAAGTGGGGATGGTGTAAGTTATTTAAGTTTATGGACTGTTGCTTTGAAGTTAATTAAACGAATATATTTGATGACTAAAGTCTATTCACCGGATCACCATAAGTAACAAGTTGGGTGTATTTGCGGGATATAGACTAGGGTTAATTGTGCATGCCCACCCCGCCCTGTCTTACTTCCAACCCGTTAATACATCAATTAAATGAGGATATGTTGTTATTGGGCTCCAACCTGCAACTGCAACCTGCCTAACAAATAACATAATTTACTATTTGTAGTATAAAATCTAGTTAGTAGACCTGATACAGATAAGTTTGACAATATATATGTATTTGCCTGAATATAGCAAACTATATCGGGTAGCCTTATAAATTAAAGTTTATATATATATATTATGTATAATTTGCGAAAAACCATAAGCATTTGCACTCCTAAGTTAGAGGTGAATGAGCACTATCACAAACACTAACAACATAATTTTGGTCTTCGACAAACAAAAATTGCCTTCACTAAACCTCAGTATTCAACTTGATTGTCAACTGCATTACGACTCCATTAACTATTATGGCATTGTTTGGGACGCTAACCTTGTCCCAATCGATTTCAAGTCGCAAGAGCTACAAGTAATCATATGTGTAATAACCTAATCTAAAACACCTTAATTAACTAAACCTAAACCTAATTAACCTAATCTAATCATTGAATAATGAAGCATGTAGTGGCTTGATTTGGTTGGAAGAATGGGAGGTGAAGTGAAGATAAGAATTGGGTTTTACTATAAATAAGAGGGTGAGGATTATCTGATACGTTTTGCTTCATTGTTGGATTATCAGAGAGTGAAAGGAGGTGAATTCGGAGGAGAAGAAGAAGGTAAAGAAGAAGAAGGAGAGAAGAAGTGAAGAAAGAGAAGAAGAAGTGGAGTGAAGTGGTGCAAGCTTGGGAGGCGTCTACAAACTCCTTCAAGGTATGCCAAATCTTCATTATAACTCACATAAGCCTTGTGAGTGTTGGGGATCGACGTTGGTGTCGAATTTCCCGTCGGATTGCAACCTTTTCAGAGATTGAAGACGACGATCGGTCGACCGGTGCCTGTGGGCAGTCGACCGATCCTATTATTATATGGATTTTTACCCGCGAACGGTCGAACGATGTCGTTAGACGGTCGACCGTTATGCCAGATTTGTACGGGAAAAAGGGGTTATGCTGTTATCGGTCGAACGGGACCACTTAGCCGGTCGACCGAATAACAATGAGAATGGGTCGGTTGGGGATTTTGACTTATCAAACGGTCGAACGTCCTTAACCTTGTTCGACCGATCCATTCGATGCTTAGTCGGTTGGGAGCTTTGACCATCAAAACGGTCGACCGCTCTTTAACTTTCGGTCGACCGACTGAGCATTTTATATAAGCGGTAGAGTGCCTGTGTTGATTCGGTCGAACTGTATAGCAGTTCCGGTCGACCGAATATCACTTAGGCAAAATGCGGAAAGTCCTGTTATCGGTTGAACGGCCCCTTGGTTCGACCGGTCGGATATATATATTATATAAAATTGTATAGCGTAGACCATCCAAACGGTCGACCGCTAGATGACTTTTGTTCGACCGATTGGTCGGTAATTCGGTTGGCGTGGTTCGACCGGTAGACTTCTTTGTACAGTACTGTGTACTGTGTGGGGGACCGGTCGACCGGTGTGCTTTTAGTGGTCGACCGATCTGCCGCAGGTTGGTGGATTTATCCACACGCGATCCGTTGAGTATAGGTCGACTACCGGCTCCGAGGCGACGGTTGATTACCGGCTTTGAGAGCTACGGATTTCACCTTCGACGAAGGCGTATTATTGTACTACTGTTTCCTCTCTTACCGAGCGGGGTGTGAGGGATGTGTACCGTAAACCTTGGGCAGTTTGCGAGGGTTTAGCGGTAGGCCGAGGATGTTCCGGCAGGGTGCGCGTTTGGCAGCTCTTGGGGGAGCAGCGGCTGTCGTCTGACCCGAGTTGTGTATTCGGCGGGCTAACTCGCTCCTGGAGTGCGGCGTGTACCGGGGGTTCCTTCCTGCAGTTTTTGGGGAGCAGTGGTGTCGACTGACCCTTGTGAGGCAGCGGTGGACTGACTTGACCCTAGTGGCAGGAGTGGTTCAGTGCCGCGGAGGCGGTGAGGGCATTATTGTGGGCCCGAGGCCGATGATCATGTGTATTGCATTGCATTGTCTTTAATTTTCCTTTTCGTAATTTAGGAGGTTTGGTATACGGGGTTCCTGCAGGGAACTCAGGCATGTTTGTTTGTTTGCATTTCAGGTAGCGAGCAGGGTTAGAGTTTGAGGTGGTGACTGAGGACGGTGCCCCCGGGATCAGATCCTGTGTCCTCTTTTATACTTCTTTTGTTGAGGTAGTGATTACATGTACATTCATTTTTTGTTGTAATCACAGTTGACTCTTATGTATACTTTGACTTCCACGTGGGTCTGTATATTATATATTATATATATATATATGTTGGTTTGTTTTCCAGTGACGTGCCCTGTGTTGACCGTTGACGGTCTTTATTATTGTTTAAATTTCCGCTGTTTTCGGGTACGTTACAATTTGGTATCAGAGCGTTGATCTCAGCGTACTTGTCCAAAGAAACCACCTTTGAGTTAGGAGTTAGGTCTAGAGGATCATGCATGCACAGATTATATTGATATTGTCTTGTTTCCTTTGGCAGATGCCTCCTAGACGGGGGAAGGCGGTTGCCCATACTCGCGGTGAGAGTGAGACTGCGAGGGATGAGGCTTGGGAGGATGAGCGTCGGACGTTGTTCGATACGGTCGGACGTCTGACAGAGATGCTACAGCAGCAGACGGCACAGACTGGGCAGACGGGGACTGGCGCTATGCATGACCGGTTTATGCGCCAGCATCCGCCTACCAATCTGGGGCAGTACGACGCAGAGGCTGCGGAGGAGTGGATCTTCACGATGCAGAAGATCTTCAGTGCTATTGGTTGTCCTCCAGAGGCGAGAGTGGGCCTGGCTACTTACGTTTTGGGCGGTGCTGCGTCCAACTGGTGGAGGTCCACATCTGCAGTGGTGTTTGCGGACAGAGATGATATAGCTTGGGAGGAGTTCGTTGGCGAGTTCAACGAGCAGTATTTTCCGCAGCATGTCCAGGATGCGAAGAGGGAGGAGTTTCTGAGTCTTCAGCAGGGAGACATGACCCTGGCAGGCTACATCGGGAAGTTCAACGCCCTAGAGCGTTACTGTCCCGAGATGTACATCACACAGGAGCAGAGAGCTGGGAAGTTCGTCCGAGGGCTCCGGAAGCAGTTGAGGACGAAGGTGCTGACACAAATGCCGAGCACGTTAGCCGATGCAGTGAAGAGTGCTACTGTCCTTGATCGTGACTACAGAGAGAACTACCAGGATGAGAGGAGGCCATCAGGTAGGTTCTTTGGACGGCCGGGAGGTCAGACTGGAGGGAATCCGGGCAAGAGGCCCCGGTTCGAGGGAGCAGGAGTTGCAGTACCACGACCTGAGCCTTGTGGTAGTTGTGGGAGGTTTCACTCCGGACCGTGCTTCACCCCCGGAGCATGTCATGGGTGTGGCCAGCTGGGCCACTTTATTAGGAGTTGTCCGAGCCGAGGAGCTGGACCGAGCAGACCACCGGGGTTACCAGCACCCGGCAGAGGTGGAGGCGGAGGTAGACCACCTTTTAGACCACAGCAGGGACAGCGCACCGGCAGAGTTTTCACCATCCAGGCAGAGGAGGCTCGTGATGGAGGCGCTGTTGTGGAAGGTACACTTCTTGTCGCTGGTTCAGTAGCTAGGGTGCTCTTTGATTGTGGCGCGACACACTCGTTCATCTCAGAGCGATTTGCGGGAGTGTTGGGCTATACCCTTGCGATGTTGACTGCCACTTTGGAGGTCAGCACACCCCTGGGTCTGGTGGGCACTGTGGGGAGATTTGTCCCCGGCGCCACGGTTGTTTCGGGAGATCGGGAATTTCCGGCAGACCTGGTCTTGCTACCGATGGAGGACTTTGATGTCATACTTGGGATGGATTGGCTGTCCCAATATGATGTTCGAGTCTTGTGCCGTGAGAAGAAGATTTTGATCCCGAGGAAAGGTTTGCCTGATATTCTGATTAGAGGGATCAGAAGCAGAGGGGGTCGCATTATTGTATCTGCTGTGAGAGCTCAGAGACTGTTACAGCAGGGATGTGCAGCATTTCTGGCGACACTTGTGGTCGCGGAGGCAGAGTCTCAGAGGGTAGAGGACATTGAGGTGGTGCAGGAGTTCGCGGATGTTTTTCCAGCGGAGATTCCAGGTTTACCACCACACCGGGAGTTGGAGTTCGGCATTGAGTTGGTAGCTGGCACTACACCACAGTCGAAGGCTCCATACCGGATGGCACCTGCTGAGTTGACAGAGTTGAAGAAGCAGTTGCAGGAGTTGATGGACTCTGGATTTATCAGGCCGAGTGTCTCGCCTTGGGGTGCACCAGTTTTGTTTGTGAAGAAGAAGGACGGATCCTTGAGGATGTGCATAGACTACAGGATGCTGAACCAGGTGACGGTGAAGAATAGGTATCCCTTACCTAGGATCGAGGACCTCTTTGACCAGCTGCAGTCAGCGAAGGTTTTCTCGAAGATTGACCTGCGTTCAGGATATCACCAGTTGAGGATCCGAGATGAGGACATCCAGAAGACAGCTTTTAGGACGAGATATGGACACTATGAGTTCTTGGTGATGCCATTTGGATTGACGAATGCTCCGGCAGCATTCATGGATCTGATGCACCGGACATTCAGGCAGTATATTGATATATTTGTGATTGTCTTCGTGGATGACATTTTGATCTATTCACCAGATGTGGAGCAGCACAGAGAGCATCTGAGGATTGTACTCAGCATCTTGAGGGCTCAGCAGTTATATGCTAAGTTCTCAAAGTGCGAGTTTTGGTTGGACAGAGTGACATTCCTCGGACACATTGTTTCGGCAGAGGGGATATCAGTGGATCCGGCGAAGGTGGAGGCAGTGACACAGTGGAGGACCCCTACGAGTGTGACGGAGATTAGGAGCTTTGTTGGACTGGCGGGTTATTACCGTCGCTTCATCAAAGACTTCTCGAGATTGACAGCACCACTGACGGCTCTGACACAGAAGGGAGTCACTTTTGTTTGGTCGCAGAAGTGCGAGGACAGCTTTCAGGAGCTGAAGAGACTGTTGACCACAACACCAGTTTTATCATTGCCGAGTGGCACGGGTGGATTCGTGATTTATAGCGACGCTTCAGGTGTTGGCTTAGGATGTGTACTTATGCAGCACGGGAGGGTGATCGCGTACGCATCCAGACAGCTGAAGGTCCATGAGAGGAATTACCCAACACATGATTTGGAGTTAGCAGCAGTAGTTCACGCACTGAAGACCTGGAGACACTACCTTTATGGCGAGCAGTTCGAGGTGTTTACAGATCATCAGAGTCTAAAGTACCTGTTCTCGCAGAAGGAGCTGAACATGAGGCAGCGCAGATGGCTTGAGTTCATTAAGGACTACGATTTCACTATCTCTTACCATCCGGGGAAGGCGAACACAGTTGCAGACGCTTTGAGCCGGAAGGTGGAGGTATCAGTAGCAGGCCTATGCATTCAGGAGTGGCGACTGCTAGAGTCCTTGGCAGAGTGGAGGCCATTTGCTGATAGCTCTGAGGGCGCAGTGATTGCCGGATTGAGAGTAGAGCCTCAGACAGTATCAGCAGTGATTCATGCTCAGACTACAGATGAGGAGTTAAGCAGTTTGTTACAGTTAGCTGCCAGAGATGGATCAGACTTCAGAGTTGGAGTGGATGGAGGTCTGAGATTCAGAGACCGTATCTGGGTGCCGAAGACAGAGGACCTGAGACATGATATCATGGAGGAGGCACACAGATCGAGATATTCCATTCATCCATGGAGTACCAAGATGTACAAAGACCTGCAGCGGAACTTCTGGTGGCGAGGTATGAAGAAGGACGTTGCAGACTTCGTGTCAAGGTGTTTGGTCTGTCAGCAGGTGAAGATCGAGCACCAGAGACCAGTAGGGCAGATACAGAGGATTGAGTTGCCCGAGTGGAAGTGGGAGCACGTGACGATGGATTTTGTTACGGGGCTACCGAAGACACGGAGATTCCACGATGCGATTTGGGTTATAGTCGATCGACTGACCAAGTCGGCGCATTTCTTAGCTATTAAGACCACTCTTGCTCTGGAGGGTCTAGCTAAGTTATATATTGATGAGATTGTCAGACTTCATGGCGTACCAGTCAGTATCATTTCAGACAGAGATCCCAGATTCACTTCGAGATTTTGGGAGAGTCTACATAGAGCACTGAGGACACGTCTGAAGTTTAGCACAGCTTTCCACAAACAGACAGATGGCCAGTCAGAGCGGACGATACAGACATTGGAGGACATGCTGAGAGCGTGTACACTTGACTGGGTCAGGCATTGGGACGAGCATTTGCCGCTGATCGAGTTCGCCTACAACAACAGCTACAACTCGAGTATTGGGATGGCACCATATGAGGCATTATACAGGAGACCGTGTAGATCGCCGGTATGCTGGAGTGAGGTGGGCGAGAGACAGCTAGTTGGACCTGACATTATCCAGTTGTATTCAGAGAAGGTTGACGTGATTCGGAGACGACTAGCTACGGCGCAGAGCAGACAGAAGAGTTATGCTGATACGCGGAGGCGTGAGCTGACTTTTGAGGTAGGAGATCATGTCTTCCTGAAGATCTCGCCTTCCAGAGGGGTGATGAGATTCGGGAAGAAGGGGAAGCTGAGTCCGAGGTATGTTGGACCTTTTGAGATATTGGATCGGGTCGGTAAGGTGGCATATAGGATTGCACTACCACCACAGTTCGCAGGACTTCATAACGTCTTCCATGTTTCTATGCTGAGGAAGTACGTGGCCGATCCAGCTCATGTGATAGAGATAGCAGTACCAGAGATCCGACAGGATTTGTCATTAGATGAGAGACCAGTTGAGATTGTGGACCAGATGGTACATCAGCTCAGGAGGAGAGCGATTCCGATGGTAAAGGTCAGGTGGCAGCATCACAGTGTCAGAGAGGCTACCTGGGAGATCGAGGAGGATGTCAGGAAGCAGTATCCAGAGTTATTCCGGTAAGTCAGTTGTTTCGAATTTCGCCGACGAAATTCTTTTAAGGAGGGTAGATTTTAATAACCTAATCTAAAATACCTTAATTAACTAAACCTAAACCTAATTAACCTAATCTAATCATTGAACAGTGAAGCATGTGGTGGCTTGATTTGGTTGGAAGAATGGGAGGTGAAGTGAAGATAAGAATTGGGTTTTACTATAAATAAGAGGGTGAGGATTATCTGATACGTTTTGCTTCATTGTTGGATTATCAGAGAGTGAAAGGAGGTGAATTCGGAGGAGAAGAAGAAGGTAAAGAAGAAGAAGGAGAGAAGAAGTGAAGAAAGAGAAGAAGAAGTGGAGTGAAGTGGTGCAAGCTTGGGAGGCGTCTACAAACTCCTTCAAGGTATGCCAAATCTTCATTATAACTTACATAAGCCTTGTGAGTGTTGGGGATCGACGTTGGTGTCGAATTCCCCGTCGGATTGCAACCTTTTCAGAGGTTGAAGACGACGATCGGTCGACCGGTGCCTGTGGGCAGTCGACCGATCCTATTATTATATGGATTTTTACCCGCGAACGGTCGAACGATGTCGTTAGACGGTCGACCGTTATGCCAGATTTGTGCGGGAAAAAAGGGTTATGCTGTTATCGGTCGAACGGGACCACTTAGCCGGTCGACCGAATAACAATGAGAATGGGTCGGTTGGGGATTTTGACTTATCAAACGGTCGAACGTCCTTAACCTTGTTCGACCGATCCATTCGATGCTTAGTCGGTTGGGAGCTTTGACCATCAAAACGGTCGACCGCTCTTTAACTTTCGGTCGACCGACTGAGCATTTTATTTAAGCGGTAGAGTGCCTGTGTTGATTCGGTCGAACTGTATAGCAGTTCCGGTCGACCGAATATCACTTAGGCAAAATGCGGAAAGTCCTGTTATCGGTTGAACGACCCCTTGGTTCGACCGGTCGGATATATATATTATATAAAATTGTATAGCGTAGACCATCCAAACGGTCGACCGCTAGATGACTTTTGTTCGACCGATTGGTCGGTAATTCGGTTGGCGTGGTTCGACCGGTAGACTTCTTTGTACAGTACTGTGTACTGTGTGGGGGACCGGTCGACCGGTGTGCTTTTAGCAGTCGACCGATCTGCCGCAGGTTGGTGGATTTATCCACACGCGATCCGTTGAGTATAGGTCGACTACCGGCTCCGAGGCGACGGTTGATTACCGGCTTTGAGAGCTACGGATTTCACCTTCGACGAAGGCGTATTATTGTACTACTGTTTCCTCTCTTACCGAGCGGGGTGTGAGGGATGTGTACCGTAAACCTTGGGCAGTTTGCGAGGGTTTAGCGGTAGGCCGAGGATGTTCCGGCAGGGTGCGCGTTTGGCAGCTCTTGGGGGAGCAGCGGCTGTCGTCTGACCCGAGTTGTGTATTCGGCGGGCTAACTCGCTCCTGGAGTGCGGCGTGTACCGGGGGTTCCTTCCTGCACTTTTTGGGGAGCAGTGGTGTCGACTGACCCTTGTGAGGCAGCGGTGGACTGACTTGACCCTAGTGGCAGGAGTGGTTCAGTGCCGCGGAGGCGGTGAGGGCATTATTGTGGGCCCGAGGCGGATGATCATGTGTATTGCATTGCATTGTCTTTAATTTTCCTTTTCGTAATTTAGGAGGTTTTGTATACGGAGTTCCTGCAGGGAACTCAGGCATGTTTGTTTGTTTGCATTTCAGGTAGCGAGCAAGGTTAGAGTTTGAGGTGGTGACTGAGGACGGTGCCCCCGGGATCAGATCCTGTGTCCTCTTTTATACTTCTTTTGTTGAGGTAGTGATTACATGTACATTCATTTTTTGTTGTAATCACAGTTGACTCTTATGTATACTTTGACTTCCACGTGTGTCTGTATCTTATATATTATATATATATATATATATATATATATATATATATGTTGGTTTGTTTTCCAGTGACGTGCCCTGTGTTGACCGTTGACGGTCTTTATTATTGTTTAAATTTCCGCTGTTTTCGGGTACGTTACAATATGTGTCTATATATATACACAAAAATTATAGAATGAGCCCAGAGCTCATTTAAGCTTAAGTGAGTCACCTAAACATCCACAATCTAAATCAAATCTAAAGGTGGATGTTAGATTTGTTTATTTTTATTCACAAAAATGGTAAAATTGGAAATATCAATTACCCCATTTCAGCCATCTTCTCTCCCACATCCCGGTTTTCAACACTTTCCCTCTCAAACTAAACCCATTCTTGCGACCTTTGCCGGAGTTTTCGTTGTCGTTGGGGGAGACAACACCATCCCGGTCCTGCATTGCAGCTTGTGGGTGGTGGTGGAGTTGTCTTCGTCGGTTCGGGAGGTTTTGCAGTGGAGGCGAGGGGAGACGAGGTCAGAGGAGGGGAGATCGATGACGACGACGACTCCACTTTGTATTTCCATTGTGATTTTCGTTGTGCTATATGCTCATATGTTTGGATGCGGAACTTCTATTTTAATGTGCAAATCGAATTGGCATACTTTCTGATACTTGAGGGATGTTGTTTGTCATGATCTGTTGCATGATGTTGTGATAATCTCAACTGATTCAAAGTTTTTTAATATTTTGTAGTTTGTGAGAGCAGCCAAAAATCGTGTCATCAGAACTGTCCCTAAGAAGGTTCTTGGTTGATAAATTTGCTTAATCATGTTTAAAAAATATAAACTATTACTTTGTGGAGTGTGATTTAATTGTGTCTCTTTTTTGTTGGATTGATGTGTTGTTTGTAGCTTTGCAGAATGAAAAGTATGCAGAAACTTGAAGTTGTGAATAGTGTTCTTGGAATATCTGTCATGACATCCGAACGAACACTTTCAACTTATGTTGGATTCTGTGGATTAGTTTCGGATGGGGTTTGAGATGAGAGATTTTGTGAAGATTGAATTTGGATGTGATAAGGATATGGCAGCTAACATAGTGAATCGTGAAATCGACCCCCAAAAAATTTGCTCCTTTTTTTTACTGCAAACGAGAAAAGTTTCTACAAAATTTGCAAACCTTTTACATTTACTTTTGTTGTATTAATTGATATTCTGTGTTTTTCAGGAGTCTCTGAAGTCTGAACGTGAAAAGAAATCTTTGATTTTCGAGAAAAAGATGACTCGAATACGTATAGAATATGTGACTATGATATTTCGTGGAACAACTTCTAACTAGTGTTGATAAAATGCCATTAATTTTTTTGGGATTTTCTGTTTGTAGGTTGATACATTCTTAAAGTGAACATTACATACTAGAATATTGAGGTTTTTAATTTGTGGATTTGTAGGTGACATGTTCCACTCCGATTCTTTGTATCAGTTTTTCTTTTTTTCAAATGTAGACATTAAAGTAGTTCAAGTTTCCTATTTTTTGGATTTCTACTTATTGAAACCATATTCTTTTGGCTCCATTTTCATGTTCCACATCCAATAAATTATTTTTTGACACGTTATATGAATAGATTCTTGGCATTTATTAAAACCAAATTCTTGGCATTTGAGTGACGTTAGTTAAAATAATTACATTATATTATGACTAACAACATCATATTATGGCAACAACATTAGATTACGGTTGTGAATGTAATATTAATTTTTATACAAACAACGATACATGTTACACATGATGCAACAATCCATTATTATTTGCGGGACGTTAGTAAATTTTTATTATTATATTACGGCTGATAACATCATCATATTACAACAACATTATATTACGGTTGTGAACATAATATTAAATTTTATAAGGACCAATTTTAGTTTCTTAGTTTCTTGGATATACATAGAGCACCAATTTTATCATATAATTGTTGTGTTGGTGACACAACTCTTAATTCATAAGTTCGATGGAAGCCTTCTTGGTTTCTAAATAGCCAGGTGTCTCTCAACTGGAATATAATTGACCTTGCATGCTGCTTTGCTATATAAGCTTATTCTAGTTATGTAGTTAGTATTTGTTATATTACCTAACAATTATATATGCTCTAGTAATCAATTATTGTTTCTTCATAATTTTTATTTTCAACAAAATATGTTTATATTACGGAAAACAACGATATCTTACTGTTAGCAACATAATATTACAACATTTTATTATAGTCATTCACTGTTGTTTCTACAACTTATGAGTTTAACTGTTATTTTTTGCAGTCTAGGTGGGTGGTTAAGTACTTTGAAATGTCGCATAATTTTGAGAATATGAAGAACTGGAACATAGAACATGTGTCATGCCCAGAATAATGAGCCACAAGTTTGAATTGTGAATTGTATGTCTTGAAGTTTGCACAACATCTTTCTGAAGAAAAATATATATTTGATTTCGGAGAAGAAGATATGGCTCAGATCCGTGCAGAATACATGATTATCATACTTTGTGGAACAACTTTGAACTAGTGTTGATGAAATGACATTAATTTTTTTTGAAATTTTGTGTTTTTAGAATGATACATTATTCATACATTTGTTGTATGATTTAGTCCTTAAAGTGATATTACATACTAGAATATTGAAGCTTTTAATTTGTGGATCTGTAGTTAACAAGCTCCACTCCGATTATTAGTCTTAATTTTTCTCTTTTTCAAATGTAGACATTAAAGTGATTCGAGTTTCATGTTTTTTGGATTTCCACTTATTGAAATCAGATTCCTTTTGCTCCATTTCCATGATTCACATTCAAAAAAATATTTTTTTAAACGTTATATGAATATAATGAAACCAAATTCTTGGCATTTGTGTAACGTTTGTAAAAATATTTACATTATATGACGGCTAACACCATCATATTACGGTCACAATATTATATTACCGTTGTGAACATAATATTAATTTTTATACGAATGACGATATTTGTGACACATGATGCAATCATGCATCCATCACTATTTGCGAAACGTTAGTAAACAAACTTACACTATATTACGACTAACAACATCATATTATTTGATGAGAATTAAATTTATACCGCAAGTGCACGACGTCAATGAAGACGTGGCAAATACGGGTCGAACACAAGGAGGGAGAGATTTGTTATTAGTGTGATTTCGATTGGGGGAAAGAAGGACAGAAGAAATAAGTTGGTTTTGAGATTTTTGATTTTTAATTATCTAAAGCAAGAAACAAGAACAATTAAAACTAAAACAAGAACAAAGAAGTGAATTCCGTTGGGTGGAGGTTTAGATTTAGGGTTTAGATTAGAGAATTCAGAAACTTATAATAAATCATATTAGTTATAAAGCATTACATGACAAATGATTTAACATAAACTCAAGCAATCAAAATATACTAATCACGAACTTAAAATAATAACATTCATTCATCTTCTCTTCACCCTAAATCCGTCACCTCCACCCTTTGGAAAGAGTTAGAAACTCATAGAGGGAGGAAGAAGGGATCCTAGAGGCATTACAAAAGAAAAGTAAAAACAAGAAATAAAACACAGAATTTTATTACTAAAATAAAGACAAGTACAAATAACAACTAAAAACTAGGTCTAAGGCCAAGGACCTTTCTAACATCGTTCTCGGGGCTATTTATAATTGTTACAAGAGACCTAAGTATAGAATTGGAGAGTACACGTGTCCAGACACGACTGAACATGAAATTGAGCACACGGATCCTCTCTGGTGCGGCGGAAACGCCGCATGGTATGTGTGATATGCGGCGGAATCTCCGCACATCATGCTCTGATTTGGTCCAGCTTTTGGTTGAATGTTTATGGTATGATTTGATCATTCTTTACGCGTCTGGATTGATTCTTTCCATTCTTTTGAGCTCCGGATTAATTCTTTTATATATTTGAAGATCCACATTGATTTTTCTTTAGATTTTATCCAAGATAATAAAAGCTACTCGTGATTTGCAATTAGGTCCTTGTCTTTTTGCAATTGAGTCCCCGACTACTTTTGTGCTCAAGTCCTTGTTCTTTTTGTGATTAGGTCTTGAATGCTTTTATGCTTGGATACATTTCCATTTAAAACCCGATAAGCTTGAACTTGGTCTTTATGATAGAAATTAGTCTTTTGCACGCGTTTATGCTCGGAATGTGGGTAATTTGCATTCAGGTCCCTGTATTCTGTAAATAAGACTAAACACATACCTTAGTAGCATTTATTGATATAAAAGTAATCTAAATGAAAGACATATGATGCAATGTATGCAATGCATCAAATACCACCACACCTAGATTTTGCTAGTCCCTAGCAAGACAGAAAATAAGAAAAATAAAAACAGGGAAATCCTAACTCATTTTCGTAGGAATCACGGTTGCACTTAGCATGTGCAACAAGCCTTTAAACCTCCTTGTTGTCAAGGAGGACGAGTTTTGTCTCGTGAGGGTTTTCAGTTGACACACCCACAAAGTCTTAATTCAACATTCCATTAATAACTCTCAATATCCATACCTCAACCTTATACATCTCACTTCGAATTCTTGTATGCTCATTATATGAATCTAACTCATTAAAAATATGACTTGGTCTTTGTTCCTCCAACATTCACACCACTAACCCTTCTACACATGATATCACTTAAATTATTTTGCACGCCTCCTCTGGTGGTGAAGTATCATTCGGATCAACCATGACATGGATCATTCTTTTAGCTTTGGGCCTTGAGTATTTTTTTTCTTTTCTTCCGTGATTCAACACATTTGCTTTTTGACACTTTTACCTTTTTTGCATTCGTGTAGCGAGTTTGGTCGATAATCCCGAGCTGGTAGACTCAAGTTATCGGGTTTCAAGATACCCCTACGGACCAGTGAATCAAAGACTTGGGCTTTTGTAGTCATTTTGCAAAATGTGTTTGCTCACTTTATTCCTTTATTTTATTTTCCTCAAGGCTTAATTGCTATTAGAAGTCCCCACTTCCCGGTATATTTTCCTCAACCTCTGCTTTTTATCAACCACTTCAAAGATTTGATTCATCGAATTTAAGTGCATACATGTCTTAAAGGGTAATGGGTTATTTCTTTGGAACTTCAATTTATGTCATAATTTCTACAAGCAGAACTATATAATAAGGAACAAAAAAATCAATGCAATTTGTACACGGGTTTTGGCAGTTCAATCTTAAGCTATGTCATGAAACATTGTTTTTTTAAGGTATATTTTTTTGAAATAAAAGACAGCTATATAGATAAATATATACATAAACATCCCCCCACACCTAAATCATGCATTGTCCTCAATATATGCAAATATAAAGCAAATGCAATTATTACCTTGGTGAAATGCGGTGGAAGGATGAAATTTGCTCAAAGTCAACCATAGTCAGAACTGGATTGAATGACACCATATTGGTGCATGTATCCAGTTGAATTGTTCCCCATGTTGCAATGAGAGTCCTGAGTCACAGGTTCCACACCCCTCACATAAATAGGTTCTCTTATTTGCTCGAGTGATGGTGGGTGTGTAGATGAATTCTTCCCCTTTTTCTTACTTCCTTTTTGATTTTGTGATGATTCAGAAATCTTATAGATACGTGATTTCATCACAACGTCACTTTGATTGCATATTATTTCTGGCTCACTATCAATATGAAAGATATTAAATTCAGCTTTTAAGTTCCCAAAAGATAATTGCATGAGCCCATTTCGACAGTTTATCAATGCTTCCGAAGTGGCTAAAAAGAGTCTGCCTAGAATTACAGGGATTTGTCGGTTAGGATTTACAACAGGTGCGGTATCTAGTACGACAAAATCCACTGGGTAAATGAAGTCACCAACCTTTATCAAAACATCCTCTACTATACCTCTTGGTTTCGTAATAGAACAATCAGCAAATTGAAGGGTTGTCTTAGAGGGTTTTAGTGGACCAAAGTTCATTTGCTCATAGACAGAGTACGGGAGTAGGTTAACACTAGCACCAAGGTCTAGAAGGGCTTTGTTGATAAAAGTATCTCCTATTGAACATGAAATTGTGGGACACCCAGGATCCTTATATTTTATAGGAGATGTGTTGGACAATATAGAACTTATGTTTGCAGTTAAGAATGCCTTCTTTGGTACGTTCGTTTTTCTCTTTTTAGTGCACAAATCTTTTAAGAATTTAGCATAAGCAGGTATTTGTTGAATCATGTCTAAGAGTGGAATGTTCACCTTAACTTGCTTAAATACTTCCAAGATTTTCTCTATTTGTGCACTTGAGTTCTTTTGAGTCTATTAGGGAATGGAGCTTTAGGAACATAGACTCGCTCAGGTTCAGGTTGAGCTATGGGTTCAGGTTGAGTAGGTGGGTTGGGCGTTTCAGATTGGACGTCAGGTTCAATGGTCAGGTCATATGTGGGTGCTTGATGGCTAGATTGATTGGACACTCTAGGATTTACCACATTGTTATCAACTTGTCTTTCGGACCGTAATGATACTACTGCATTTATTTGTTGGAACGGTCCTTCCTCATTAACCATTTGAACCGGTCTAGGGTTGTTATTTCCTGAAGGTGCTTGATAGGATTGATATGAATTATTAGATCTAGGGTTCACCTCAGGTTGACTTGGAAGCCGACCCTTTTCTCTTTCACCTACTATTTGTGCTAGTTGGCTGACTTGTGTCTCAAGCCTTTGGAAGGTCTGGTTGGTTGTTTGTATAAAGGTTTTCATCAAATTTTCCAAGCTTGTCAACCTAACCTCATGATCGTTATTGTTACTAAACCCAGATGATGTATTATTTTGATTATACGGGTTTGGTTGTTGTCTAGGAGGTTGACCCTGTTGGTTTGATGAGAAATTGGAATTATTACGCCAACCCGAGTTCTAGGTTGATGCGTATGGGTCATTTCTAGCATGGTTATACATGGCATTAACTTGGTCCCATTCCGCACAATCCTCCATTACATGACCAGTCTGACCACATCTAGAGCAAGGGATAGACGAGGCTTGATTCACTCGGTTTTGGGTTCGTAGCTCTAAACTTTCCATTCTGCGCATAAGGGTAGCTAGTTTTACTTCAGCCGCTATGTTGGCATCTACAGCTAAGACACCTGGTTTGGGTTGGCTTGCTATTCTAGATCCAATACTTGGGTTAAGCGGTGTTCTAGCATTGTCCCATTGCATACTGTTTTCAGCTAATTCCTCAAGAAAAGTCCAGGCATCATTTTCATTTTTCGACATAAAGTTCCCTTGGCTTACGGATTCTACCATAACCCTAGATGTGAGTGTCAATCCCTCATAAATAATTTGGAATAATTGTCATCTTGGAATTCCATGATGAGGGCATTGGGTCAGAACACTTTTGAATCTTTCTAGATAGGAATAGAACGGCTCGCTGTCAGACTGAACGAATGCAACAATTTCATTCCTAATCCTCATAGTCTTATGGTTGGAGAAATATTTTTTAGGAAAACTTGAACAAACTCAGCCCAACTTCTAATGGATCTTTCGGCTAGACTATATAGCCATTTCTTAGCATCGTCCTTCAGTGCTAGAGGCACGAATTTCAGACGCACTGCCTCCTCAGGGATATGCTGGTATTGCATAAGAGAGCAGATTTCCTCAAATTCTCTAAGGAAGAGATATGGGTCTTCCCTAGAGGTGAACTTAGGCAACATACTCATGTATTGTGCCTTAAGTTCGAAGTCGCGACCCGGTATGGTGGGCATAACGATGCACGATGGCTGAGCAGCCATCGCTGGATAGCATCGATCCCTCAGAGTTATAGGTTGTGCAACAGGCGGGTCCACTACGTTCTCACCCATTGGATCCGGGTGAGGTGGTGCAACAGGTGGATTGGGGCTAAGTTCCAGACTGGAATCTAGATGAACTCGTGAGAGTCGATTACTCAAGTCCCGAATCCAAATCTGAGTGCACCGGGTTGAATCAATTTTTGAATTCAAATTCGGAATTTAAATTCCAAATTTAATTTCAAGAATTAATTACAATTTTTTTTATATTTTCGTTTTATTATTTATTTATTTTTTATTTGTTTTTTTTTCAAAAGTGAAACAAACAATAGAATGGGGAAAGATGAGAAAGGAATCCTAATCTAGAGAATTTAGGTGAGAAGAGAAAGAAAACTCCGATGAGAAGGGAAACCTAACTCTAAAGATAGAAAGAGGGTTGGTCAGAAAATTCCTAAGAAAGCACGGTTCAAACAATCCTAGACCTAGTGTCGCTTAGATCTAGACGACTCCTAACTGGTTGAGTCGAATTGATTTGCTTGATTCACCTCCCTCACTAATCAAACAAACTTGGCCAGGCCGTGTATAGCTAGTGGGGGCGCTTCCGACAGAGTAGGTGCCAATTAGACAACCACTTCGCTTGGAAGACTTACGTCAACACAAAAACACTTTCTAGACACCAAATTAAATTCAATCGGCCTCAGGTCATAGCTAGTCAAACCAATTCTTCTCCTTAAATGAGTCCGAGTCCTTAGGGGTCAATGTCTAGTTGATTTTAATTCAAGGCTTGGGTGACACTTTAGGTTAGTGATTTGTGGGCCACGGAAGGGTGATGAAATCCCCACCGTATCTTTGCCTATGGAGTTGCCCTTAAGATAGTTTAACTTAGATCTAGCAAAGATAGTCAAACAATGGTCTTTAGAGGGGGCAATTTCAAGGTTGTATGCAAACTAGATTATATGCTTAAATGCATTCGATAAAAACCGCGATACGTACCTTGCCTCCAGCACTCTTCAACAAGAATTAATTTGCAAGAATTTAGCAAGAATAATGCAAACAAAACATTATATGATGCATGCACTAAGTTCTTCTAGTTTTGCCAATTTTTAGGTCAGAGTTGAATTATTGCAATTTATGGAATTTTTGCCCTACACATGCAGTTCTACGAAAAGGAAATTTTCTGAAAATAGAAATTACGAGGAAAAGAGGCAACAAAGGTTACCTTATGCAATGCTCAGTCGGGTTCACCGCCCGCTCTCGAAATTTCAGATGCTCTGCGCGTCCACCCAGCGATGATGCGCGTCCCAGAAAAGTTTGAAGCCCAGAAGCTCCAAGTGTGCGGCGATTCCGCCGCAGGTTGTTCTATAGGTGCGGCGATTTCGCCGCTCGTTAAGCTCAGAATGTGCCCGGATTTCGCCGTGCACTCTATTGTCTCCTGAAACACAAATCCAAATATTTAGATCGCGCACAAGATAAACAGGATAAAATAGAAAACATAAAAATAAACAAAATCTGCGTCGCCTCCCCGGCAACGACGCCAAAAAAACTTGATGAGAATTAAATTTATACCGCAAGTGCACGACGTCAATGAAGATGTGGCAAATACGGGTCGAACACAAGGAGGGAGAGATTTGTTATTAGTGTGATTTCGATTGGGGGAAAGAAGGAGAGAAGAAATAAGTTGGTTTTGATATTTTTGATTTTTAATTATCTAAAGCAAGAAACAAGAACAATTAAAACTAAAACAAGAACAAAGAAGTGAATTCCGTTGGGTGGAGGTTTAGATTTAGGATTTAGATTAGAGAATTCAGAAACTTATAATAAATCATATTAGTTATAAAGCATTACATGACAAATGATTTAACATAAACTCAAGTAATCAAAATATACTAATCACGAACTTAAAATAATAACAATCATTCATCTTCTGTTCACCCTAAATCCATCACCTCCACCCTTTGGAAAGAGTTAGAAACTCATAGAGGGAGGAAGAAGGGATCCTAGAGGCATTACAAAAGAAAAGTAGAAACAAGAAATAAAAGACAGAATTTTATTACTAAAATAAAGACAAGTACAAATAACAACTAAAAACTAGGTCTAAGGCCAAGGACCTTTCTAACATCGTTCTCGGGGCTATTTATAATTGTTACAAGAGACCTAAGTATAGAATTGGAGAGTACACGTGTCCAGACACGACTGAACATGAAATTGAGCACACGGATCCTCTCTGGTGCGGCGGAAACGCCGCATGGTATGTGTGATATGCGGCGGAATCGCCGCACATCATGCTCTGATTTGGTCCAGATTTTGGTTGAATGTTTATGGTATGATTTGATCCTCCTTTACGCGTCTGGATTGATTCTTTCCATTCTTTTGAGCTCCGGATTAATTCTTTTATATATTTGAAGATCCACATTGATTTTTCTTTAGATTTTCTCCAAGATAATAAAAGCTACTCGTGATTTGCAATTAGGTCCTTGTCTTTTTGCAATTGAGTCCCCGGCTACTTTTGTGCTCAAGTCCTTGTTCTTTTTGTGATTAGGTCTTGAATGCTTTTATGCTTGGATACATTTCCATTTAAAACCCGATAAGCTTGAACTTGGTATTTATGATAGAAATGAGTCTTTTGCACGCGTTTATGCTTGGAATGTGGGTAATTTGCATTCAGGTCCCTGTATTCTGTAAATAAGACTAAACACATACCTTAGTAGCATTTATTGATATAAAAGTAATCTAAATGAAAGACATATGATGCAATGTATGCAATGCATCATTATTACAACAACAATATATTACGGTTTTGAATGTAATATTAATTTTTATACGAACAACGATACATGTTACAGATGATGTTAGTAAAAATAATTTCATTATATTACGGCTAACAAAATAATATTACGGCAACAACATTATATTACCGTTGTGAACATAATATTAAAATTAATACGAATTGCGAAACATGTTACACAAGTTGTAGTCATTCACATTTATTTGAGGAATATTGTTAAAAATTATTACATTATATTACAACTAACAAATTATATTAAAGTATGTATGTTCAACATTCTTTGAGTAACGAGCGGTATGCTATGCTTGTTTTGCATGTAATGTCTTTGAGAGGAGCTCGTCATTTCATGATTATGTCCTTCGACAAAGTTCAACACAAACCACTTATTGTTATCTAGAGCAAACATGATGAACATTCTCTAGACTAAACAAACTTTTCAAGATCATCTCCCTGGACTTATTATTTGATTCTTCATTATACTTCGTGGACGATTTACGCACATTAAACCCTCTTGCATTTGCATAAGTCTTATAATAGTTGTAAGCTTCTTCTATTGTGTAAAACTCCTTCCCAATTGTTGGTTTCAGCTCACTTTCAACATCGGGTATGAAATCAAACTCTTTGACATTCTGGTGGTCCAAATAATCCTAAATAGAAAACAATTAGTAGTACAATACAATATTGAGAATTGAACTTAATCCTAGGTGGCATCCTAGTCACTAGCCACATCATCTATGGAGGGTGAGTCATCTAGGTATTGATAACTCAACAAGTTGTAAGGGAAATGTTGAAGGAAAGGAAGAGACAAAGGGTTTCTCCATTTATTCATGATTTTCGTACTTGTTTTATGATGAAATTTAAGTAGAGGTGTAATGGTTTTGACTGACAATTTGTTATGTGGTTTATGTGTTGTTTATGAAAGAGTTACGTTTAGGTTAAGTTGAAGAGTCATTGTAAGTGCTCATATAAGCACGATAGTTCTCCATTTGTAATATGATATGAGAAAGAGAAAAAAAGAATGTAAGTGAGTAGAAAGAAGAGAGAGAAAATGAATGTTTCTTGCAAATCCCGTTTTGTATTTGAGTGTTAAGCAGTCGTTCTCTTCTTTCATTCGTGGCCACCTATTACATAAATCAAAGTATGATTTTAGTGATGGAAATGGAAGGCACTCAATGTGGAGAGCAAGGTGACTTCTAAACCGCTAAATAGCGGTTTGGGACCGCTGGTTGGCGGTTCAAGTGCGCCCTGTGGAGGGTGGATTTCTGGGGTGACTTTTGTTGAGTGCTCCCCGTCTTTCTCTCGTATCTAACATGCAATGTATGTTGGTTGTTACATGAGAGATAAATGGTATTATAACTACTTAAATAATATTACAATATTATAATGTTACATCCACATAATGACACTATATTACAACTAACAATGTTATATTATGGTTGCGAACATAATTATTACTTTCGTTTCAACTAAATTGAAACATGTTACTCTCATTAACATTATTTGTATGTTGAAAAAGTGTTACATGAGATCTTAATGATATTATAGCTATTGAAACATTATTACAATATTACATTGTTATATCCACAAAATAACACTATATATATTACGACAAACAATGTTATATTACGATTGAGAACATAATATTAATTCATTTCAACTAAATCGATAAATGTAACTTTAATTCACATTATTTGTACTCACATTTTACTAGGTTTGAAATGCGTTTCATTTACTAATAGTCATGTGTCATTCTAAATTCAAAACCAAGTGAAAAACTTCCTCACCCCATTTTGCGGCAGACTGGATAATATTCAGGCGGACATACAAGATGATGAATTTGTTTCTACAATTGTCATAGCTTGATCTGTGGATTCGGAAGTCGAATTGTAGCAACGTAGAGTTGATTTGAAGAAGAATGCGAAGAAGGGAATCCAACCGAATGCAAACTTTATTTCTCCACTATAAACAACAAATCCCAAACCAAACCAAACAAAATCATCAAATCAAATCCCAAATCAAATATCCACGAAGTCAACCTATTTTCTATAAAAAACAAAATCCAAAACCAAACCAAACCAAACCATACCAAACCAAACCAAACCAAACAAAATCAGCAAATCCAATCTCATACCAAATATCCACAAAACCTACCCAATATCCTCGGATGCAAAAATTATTGGAGTTCCCAATGATTCCAGCATAGTGGAGGATAGACGTGGAAGATTGGGAGGGAGAGGAGGAACACAAGGACAAAATTGGAAGGGGTATAGTTGAGGACGCAAGAGGAGTCGTGGGGGAGGGGAGATAGAGGTGGAAGATTGAGAGGGAGAGGAAGAAGACAACAACGAAATTCGAAGGGGAAGAGTTGTAAGAAATTACAATAATTACTGGAATTAATTGGGGATGAGTAGGAAACGCTTACAAATTTACTTTACTACCATCACTTAAAGTAAATGACTCACAACCATTCAATTTGAAATCAACAGTTAGATCTTTGGGAGCTCATTTAAACAAAATGAGCCCAAGACTCATTCTATCATATATATATATATATATATATATATATATATATAGAGAGAGAGAGAGAGAGAGAGAGAGAGAGAGAGAGAGATTTTCAGTTGAGGTCAATATCATTAAAGACAAATTAATGAGGTTGCTCAATTACATACGTTGGATTCTAATATAATGGATTAAATTGACAGAAACACATTTGAAATATATTATGTGTATACATTTAATTGTTTAACAAATATGTAAAATTTTGATGTTGAATTTCTAATTTGCATAAACATAAAAGGAAATTACCTATTAATTGTGTGTGCACACACATTTATTTTATTTGCATTTGTATTTTTTATAGATATATAATTTCATAATAAAAATTAAGTCTACATATGATAGTTAAAAAAATACATTTCATCTAATGAAAATCACATCTCTATATTCGAATATTACATTTTTATCTGATACGTACATAATTTATGCTTTTTAAAAAAACACCGTATGTATGTATAAAAAAATACATTTTCCTGTAAGAAGCATAATGCATTTTCTAATTTTGTAGTTTTATAATTATCTCCTTTAATATATAATATAGTTGTATATTCTTGCAAGGGATGTGCGAAAAATAAAATAATATTTTCTATTCAATGTTATAAATTGTCAAGCTAGAATTGGTGTATTATTTTGTTTTAATTCAAGTCTAATATGAAAAATTATGACTTCAAATTTGAAGATTTAATGAACTTTTCATTTTATATTCTTATATGAAACTTTGCAAAATATACTTTGAGTTTATAGTTTTAAAATCAATACTAATTGGTTGTCAGTATTAAATACTTTCCAAAAATGTCAATTGTAAACTCATTAATATGGAATCATTGTATTTAAATCCAAAAATAACATTGAATAACTTCATTTTGCCCAAAATGTGTATATATCAGACAAATATATATATCAGCACTAGTGCAGAAAATGGAATATACGTCGGATATTCGGGCTATATACGTCGGCTATACGGGTCCTCTGACCCGACGTCTATTTATGCGTCGTATAAACCAAGACGTCGATCACTTAAAAGCCATCTTCTATTCTCTAAGTATAGACGTCTGCTATTAGGGGATAGACGTTGGTTGTACCTAATAGCCGACGTCTATTCCTTTGCTGAAGGGGATAGACGTCGGCTACTAGGAACAACTGTCGTTTATACCCTTACACGATTAAAATAAATAAATACAAAATGTAGCAATCGTAGATTCCTGCCTAACAAACTCATTCAACCTGCACAATAAATTCATCCACAAACACAAATACATGCACACATTCATCCACAAATACATTCAAGCATACATACACAAACACAATCATTCATACACAAACACTTGACATTCACAAAGATCAACGTTTGAATTAAAGATGACATTGTATGTTGGTTGTTGAACGTTTTATTTAAACAGCAAGTGCACGACCGCGATGAAGCGGTGACAAGTACGGGTCGTCCTCAGGGAGGTGAGTAGCCTCTTGCTTGTACAAAATCAAGTGGCAAAAATAGGGGGAGAAAGATGTTTATGCTAACCTACACTACACTACGCTAAGAAGTACGAAATGTGAAAGAAGCAAACAAACGATGAAATAAGAACTAAGCTAAGAACAAAACAAGAATGCTGGAATTTCAGGAATGGAAAAACCCCTAAGGGGTGGAGTGAGTGCACACATGCAAAGAGGTGGGTGTAGAATACATTCTTTAAGCACATGAAGGTGGTGTTTATCAAGCATAGGAAGTGTCTAAATGTTATGGCAAAACCTATCAATCTATTCACCAACTTAGTTGATTAACAATTACATATGGAAGTTGTTTATTTGAGAACCTAAACAAGCATGAGAGGTGTCTAATCATTTTGGCAAAACTCATCAAGTTATAAATTCTATCCTAAACAAGCAAGCATACATTCATGTTTTATCAACACATCAAAAATAAAGCATTCATCCCATTCTCTAATGCATGTATGTACATCTACTCCATCCCCCAAAGGGGATGGAACTACTCACTAAACATTACACTAATTATTAAACTAAGCAAAGAAAGCATATTAAAACTAAGATAGAAATAAAAGACGATTAAACTAAAACATGCACAAACAATAAAAGAAGCATAAACAAACAATGAAAGAAACACAAAACTTTATTGATAAAATGACTCACATTTCAAGTAGCATCCTCCTACTTTAGTGTGTGCTTCAAGGCCTCACTTCTAGTAGGAAGAATAGCCACTTAAAATATGGAGTGATTACAATGGAAGGTGAAGAGTTCTATTTATAGCCATGGAAAAAGGCAAACCGGGACAATCCCCCGATGTGGGACTAAACATATACCAAAAATAGCCTAAACATCCTCTAATACATGTGCTGGAGAAATTTGAGCGGTCTTGGGCCAAAATGGACCGCCAATTGGCGGTCTTGGACCGCCAATTAGCGGTCTATATGGTTCAGATCCTGCTCATTTTTGTTTTGGGATTTTCTTTCTGGTATTGTTGGTCTTTGATGCGGTTACTTGACTTGTTGGAGCTCCGACCCCAATCAAATTGGTAAACTACTCCCCATGATGGTGTGGAGTATTCTGTTTTGCTGTTAGGTCCTTCTGTCTTGGAATCAGGTCCTTCTCCCTTGCATCTTGGTCCCCAGATCTCACAATCCAGTCCTTTTTCCCAGCTTTTGGGTCCTTTTATGTTTCATCTCTTCAAACCTATTTATTCCTGAAAACTAAACATAAAACTCGTGACATAGCATTGTTTAGGTGAAAGATAATGGATATAAGATACAAATATGAGCATGAAATGATGTCAATCAAATACCCCCACACCTAACTTTTGCTAGTCCCGAGCAAAACAAAGAAAGAGAAAAGCATGCGAAAAACAAGAAATCCTAACTCACTTTCGTAGGAATCACGGTTGCACTTAGCACGTGCAACAAGCCGTTAAACCTCCCTCTTGCCAAGGAGGAGGAGTGTTGTTTCCTGAGGGTTTTCAGCGGATATACCCACAAAATCCGAACAAGATGCATTAATCAATCTAGCTACACGACTCGTTGGACTTATTTTGTCGATCATGGGACGCGGTAATACTACGGGTCGACTCTATATATGTAATCCGTCCACACACCTAGCCTGATGAGTTATTCGTGAGAGTTAGTTAAGGACTTAAGTGAAAGACATGGGCAACCTTAACTTCTGAATGTGATACAATGTGTAAAGTCCATTTTGGTTCTTATTGGACTCTTTTTTTCTTTTTTTTCCTTTTTCTTTTTTTTCTTTTTCTTTTGAGCATTTTATTGGTTGGTGTTTGATTCTCCCAGGGTCAGGTTTCGTGCATCATTGCCTATGAGGACTTACACTATCAAGTACACCTTCCCCCAAATCTCCACATAGGGCGATCCCTACCACCCGTGTAACGGGAGTTCGGTCGGTGCATCCCAAGTCAGATGTCTCGAAAGCACCAGGCACAAAGTCCCCTCAGACCTACTTTCCCGAGTGGTAGGAGCCGTGCGAGAAGAGAGAACACCACTTATTTATTTATCTACATGGGAACCAAAACCCCTACACTTAAGTTTCAGAAAAAGAGAGTAAGGGCCCTTGACTACGACAAACTTCCTTATACAAACAGACACGAATTATTTGACTCACTAGGTTCAGGGTGGACTTCTTTAAATGTTTGAGGCGTCATGAGATGTCCACCCTGAACCTAGTGAGTCAAATGGATGGGCAAACTCCACTGGTACTCTGAGGTGTCATGAGAGGTGAAAGGTCAAAGCTGAAAGGCTCGAACCCCTCATGATATTGGTTGGGTGTGGGCAACAAAGAATGAAGTTGTGTTGCCTCACTAGGGTTTAATTGCTCATCGAAGAAAACCCTCCAACCAATAGGCGGGTGCATCGGAATGAGTTCCTCAGGCTCATTCGATGGATGCAGCAGACCTGCATCACTAAAAATGGGGCTTCTCCCCAAGTCATCCAACAAGGACCTCCCACCATCATTCAGATCATCAAGCATAAGCTCGGTCATAGGTGGGTCCTTGTTGGAGTCAATATGAAGCTCAAATGGCTCAATGGCCATGGGACATGAGACAGAGACACCTTCTGGTATAGGCATATGATGAGGTGTCTCACTCTCACTAGTACTCTCAACTGAATCATGCAACGAACACTCCCTTTGGACATTCATGTTTGAGGCCAGCTCACTCTGTTGCATTGCAAAGACAGGCAACGAGTCTTCGCTGAGCCCACAAACATTCTCAACGGGTTGCATTGGTGTTAGGGGTGTTCGTTGATTTTACGGTGCTTTCTCTAATTGGCGGATGAGATTTAGATTTAAAGGTTCATCCATGGGTTCCTGTTGCCTACCAGAGTTGAACACATGAAACTCGACACTCATGTTACCGAATGAGAGCTTCATGAGACCATTTCTACAATTAATCAAGGCATTGAAGGTTGCCAGAAATGGTCTACCCAAAATAAAAGGTATTTGAGAGTGGGTGTTCGCAACAGGATTGGTATCGAGGACAACAAAATCGACTGGAAATATAAAATCTCCAACTTTGATAAGCACGTCCTCGATAATCCCCATGGGAATACGAATGGATCTATCCGCCAGTTGGAGGTTGATCTTAGTTGGTTTCAATTCTCCCAAGTTCAACTGTTGATAAACAGAGAATGGGAGGAGGTTGACCGCTGATCCTAAATCAAGCAAAACCTTGCTCAATCTAGTGTCCCCTATCGTACACTGAATAGTAGGACACCCCGGGTCCTTGTATTTTGTGTAGGTGGGATTGGACAAAAGTGAGCTGATATTTGAAGCCAAGAATGCTTTCTTAGGAACATTGGTCGTCCTCTTAGTTGTGCAGAGATCCTTCAACACTTTGGCATATTGAGGTATTTGTTGGATGACATCCAACAAGGGGATGTTAACCTTCACTTGCTTAAACACCTCTAATATCTTGTCCATGTTGTCACTCTGCTTTTTGTTTAACCTACTTGGATAGGGAGCTTTTGGCAGGTAGGTTTTCTGCGGTGCCTGAGAAGGAAGTCTTGGTGTATTACCCTCACCCTCAGCCTCTTCTTCACCGCCATTCCCACTGAGGGGCTACATAGATGGTGGTTGTTGTGGCAAGGAAATGTGATTGTCAACCTGTTTTCCATTCCTTAAGGTCGCAATGGAATTTACATGGTGAACAAGTTCCTACACATGGTTCACTTGCCTTCCCCGAGGTACCACATTCTCATTTTGCATTTGTTGTTGTTGGTACATGCGGGGGTTAGCCTCACGCTGGCTAGGAAAAAACCATCTCTCTCTTTCATGTACAGACTGAGCCAATTGGCCCATCTGAAGCTCTAGAGATTTGATGGTCTGCTGATTTGAAGTGAGAACTTGACTCGTGGTTGACATAAAATTTTTCATTGAGTTTTCAAGTCCACGAGTCAATGTCTCAAGCGAATTGAATCGGGTTTCCATATTATTGGAATTTAGGAAACCCGATTGATTTGTGGTTTGTGCTTGGGGTGGCTGATAGGAATGTGCATGCATGGGAGGTTGGTGTGATTGGTAAGGTGGTCTAGAGGAGTTTGGAGGACCACCCGGGGCATTAGTTTGGTTCCATGAAAAATTGGGGTGGTTCCTCCATCCAGGATTATAAGATGATGAGTATGGGTCATTCCTGGCTCTATCATAGACGGCGTTGACACGCTCCATCTCAGGAGGAATGGACTCACACTCACTTTCTACATGACCTATCCTACCACAAGAATGACAGGGAACTGGACCAGATGTGGACATGTGAGGTGCACTTTGTTGGTTTTGGAGCTCAATCGAATCCATACGGCGCATTAAGTCCGCCATGCGTGCCTCAGTGGCCGTAGTGGTATCGATAGCAAATGTGGAACCCGATCTAGTTGAGTTTGCAATCGCGATCCTCGCTCCTATACTAGATGATGCAGGTGGTTCCCTCACACTCTCCCATTGCATGGTTTTCTCAGCGAGGTCTTCTAGGAAGGCCCATGCCTCCCTTTCATCCTTTCCCAAGAACTCTCCTTGACACATGGACTCAAGGAGCGTTCTGGACGGGATGTGAAGACCCTCATACACAATCTGACAAAGACGCCACAACTCAATGCCATGGTGAGGGCACGAGGATAGTAGCTCTTTGAACCTCTCAAGATATGCATGAAATGGTTCGGTCTCATGTTGATAGAACGAATTGATTTCATTCCTCAATTTTTGAGTCCGATGATTAGGAAAGTACTTCTTGAGGAATGCAGATTGAAACTCATCCCAAGTCCTAAAGGAATTCGCCTGGTTGCTGTACAACCACTTCTTGGCGTCATCCTTTAGTGCAAAAGGAACGAGCCTAAGATGGATGGAGTCTGTGCTAAGTTGTTGCAGCTTGAACATAGCACAGACCTCCTCAAATTCCCTGAGAAAGATATAGGGGTCACCTTTCCCAGTGAAATGAGGGAGCATGGAAATAAATTGAGGCTTAACCTCAAAATGGTTTCCATTAGCCTCTGGTAATACGATGCATGAGGGTAGAGCTGTACGGCTCGGGTAGCATCGATCACGAAGAGGTATGGGAACGACAACTGGAAGCACTGGTGGAGCAGGTGGGTCCAGCAACTGCTCCTCCTCACGGAAATTAGCAGCCATTGGACCCGAACTACGTGCGACACGAGAGGAGGGAGGTGTCGAGAAATCGATGACTGAAGCCGGATTGACAACGCTCCTCGTCAAACGACCACTCTCGTCTCGTGTCCACGAAAGCATGCACAAAGGTGCACACACACAAAACAATTTTTTTTAACAAAGAATGTGCGTAGAGGAGAAGATGGGGGAACACATGAGAGAAAGAATGACTCAGGAGAGAAGGGAAGAAGTCTTTATGCTATGGCGGATGGGTACAGGTAGAAGCACACAAGCAAACAAGGCTCAAACAATCCTAAGGTCGCTATAGGTCCTTACAGCTAGACGACGCCTAACTGCGAGGTCACACGGCCTCAACACGCCTCACCTCCCTACAACGAGGACCACAAAGCCCAGCAAGTGAGCCAAGATCCGGGGATCTCGTCTCTCCTACTATCGACAAAGTGGGCCACACCGATCAGGTCATGACGGTCAGGACCGGATCACTCTCCTAATGCGCCCGAAATCCTTAGGGCCAATGTCTACTTGATTTTAAAATTAGGCTCTTGATTAATGTGGTTTTTGGGGCGAAGGAAAGGGTGATGAAATCCCCCACCTTATCTTTTATGGGACAACCCCACCTTAGTAGCGTTTTGGAGTCCTAATCAGCAATCAACTCTCCAAACAAAACGCTCAACTCACACTTGTTTCAATGCACTTCCTACTAACTAATGCATGTTCATACGAAATGCATGAATGAGAGTAGAAGGTGCGTACCTCACGCCAGCTCTCAGCACAGAAAATAAAGCTAAGATAAAAGATAATCTAAATGCCTAAGTCACATACATGATGCGTGACCTAAACAACAAGAATGCCTAATCTTTTGCTTTGAGTTTTAGGGTCCAAGTTGCTTAAAGGAGGTTGATTATGGATCTGGGAACAAACTATAAGTCAAAATATGCCAAATTAAATCCCAGATCACTACATCAATTATGAAAACCAACCAAAGAAATACGAGACAAAACCGAGCTTACCAGACCGCCAATTGGCGGTCTCAGGCCGCTGATTGGCGGTCTTAAATGCTCAGATTCCCTCAAAACTTCTCCAGGCGTTCCTCCTGATGACTCCAAGTCTCCTGAAATAAGGAAAAACTACACAACACAAATTAAATCCACTCGAATCATCCAAACAAGAGTCTGGACTGGCACCTCCCCGGCAATGGCGTCGTTGTCGTTGTAGTATAGTGGTAAGTATTCCCGCCTGTCACGCGGGTGACCCGGGTTCGATCCCCGGCAACAGTGCCAAAAACTTTTGAACGTTTTATTTAAACCGCAGGTGCACGGCCGCGATGAAGCGGTGGCAAGTACGGGTCGTCCTCAGGGAGGTGAGTAGCCTCTTGCTTGTACAAAATCAAGTGGCAAAAATAGGGGGAGAAAGATGTTTATGCTAACCTACACTACACTACGCTAAGAAGTACGAAATGTGAAAGAAGCAAACAAACGATGAAATAAGAACTAAGCTAAGAACAAAACAAGAATGCTGGAATTTCAGGAATGGAAAAACCCCTAAGGGGTGGAGTGAGTGCACACATGCAAAGAGGTGGGTGTAGAATACATTCTTTAAGCACATGAAGGTGGTGTTTATCAAGCATAGGAAGTGTCTAAATGTTATGGCAAAACCTATCAATCTATTCACCAACTTAGTTGATTAACAATTACATATGGAAGTTGTTTATTTGAGAACCTAAACAAGCATGAGAGGTGTCTAATCATTTTGGCAAAACTCATCAAGTTATAAATTCTATCCTAAACAAGCAAGCATACATTCATGTTTTATCAACACATCAAAAATAAAGCATTCATCCCATTCTCTAATGCATGTATGTACATCTACTCCATCCCCCAAAGGGGATGGAACTACTCACTAAACATTACACTAATTATTAAACTAAGCAAAGAAAGCATATTAAAACTAAGATAGAAATAAAAGACGATTAAACTAAAACATGCACAAACAATAAAAGAAGCATAAACAAACAATGAAAGAAACACAAAACTTTATTGATAAAATGACTCACATTTCAAGTAGCATCCTCCTACTTTAGTGTGTGCTTCAAGGCCTCACTTATAGTAGGAAGAATAGCCACTTAAAATATGAAGTGATTACTTCATGTTTTATGAACACATCAAAAATAAAGCATTCATCCCATTCTCTAATGCATGTATGTACATCTACTCCATCCCCCAAAGGGGATGGAACTACTCACTAAACATTACACTAATTATTAAACTAAGCAAAGAAAGCATATTAAAACTAAGATAGAAATAAAAGACGATTAAACTAAAACATGCACAAACAATAAAAGAAGCATAAACAAACAATGAAAGAAACACAAAACTTTATTGATAAAATGACTCACATTTCAAGTAGCATCCTCCTACTTTAGTGTGTGCTTCAAGGCCTCACTTCTAGTAGGAAGAATAGCCACTTAAAATATGAAGTGATTACAATGGAAGGTGAAGAGTTCTATTTATAGCCATGGAAAAAGGAAAACCGGGACAATCCCCCGATGTGGGACTAAACAGATACCAAAAATAGCCTAAACATCCTCTAATACATGTGCTGGAGATATTTGAGCGGATTTGGGCCAAAATGGACCGCCAATTAGCGGTCTATATGGTTCAGATCCTTCTCATTTTTGTTTTGGGCTTTTCTTTCTTGTATTGTTGGTCTTTGATGCGGTTACTTGACTTGTTGGAGCTCCGACCCTAATCAAATTGGTAAAATACTCCCCATGATGGTGTGGAGTATTCTGTTTTGCTCTTAGGTCCTTCTGTCTTGCAATCAGGTCCTTCTCCCTTGCATCTGGGTCCCCAGATCTCACAATCCAGTCCTTTTTCCCAGCTTTTGGGTCCTTTTATGTTTCATCTCTTCAAACCTATTTATTCCTGAAAACTAAACATAAAACTCGTGACATAGCATTGTTTAGGTGAAAGATAATGGATATAAGATACAAATATGAGCATGAAATGATGTCAATCATTGGTAATACATGTAAATATGTTAAATAAATTTGCATGTTTAATTACAAAGAAAGTGTTATTGATATAAGAACGTATTAGTTCATTAACATGTTTCTAATAAAATAGCGAGCACAACGGTCGCGAGTATCATCGAGCTCCTGTTGCGAGAAGGGATCATTATTCTTTTGAAAGACCTATAAAAATACAAGTAAAAAATATTAATATCTAAATAATGAAACTATAATTATACAACTGAATCACGATCTATATTACCTCGGATAGGGATACGTTTGGAGATGCAATTTCAAAGATTTCCTCCATGTATCTCATCACGTAGTAACCATATTCCGTATTTTCAGTCTGCTTGCGGTACTACAAAAATATAAATTCGATAAATATATGTTTCATTACTTAACTTAATTAACAAAAATGGGAGAAAGAACTTAGTCCCATTCCATGACATGTTACTCCCGCTTTTGTGGTTGTTCTCCTGCCACCTAACACTTTGCAAATCCTCATTGTCCTGAGTAGCACAAGTTATTCAACATGAATTCGATAATACTAATAAAAATACACGGATTACAAATACGATGATTAAAATGAACTTACATTAAAACAAGTTTCTTCATGGATTCTCTTGGTTTAATCGACCCCAAAGGATCAAACCAATATGCCGAACTAGTCTCGGGGCATAGAACGGTAAACATCCAATGAGCTTTGTATAGATATATAATTAGAAGTTTATTACGAAATAAAATTTCACTTACTTTGAATTAACAAATTTACCTCTCATGATAAGGGAGGAGATAATATCTGTTGCATTGCTCGTTCATGAGATTCGCAAGCTGACCCAATTTATCGTCATTCCCAGGTATATAGGTAGATGGACTAACAAATCCAAATAGTTGATCGTCGGGAAACACTAACCTTCTGACGTCATAAAGGTGTCTATAAGAGTAAAAATATAAAAATATTTGAAGCATTTCATCTTATATAGAAGAAAACACTTACTTCACTTGCACGTCGAAAGTCATTATGCACAATTGATCCATCGCCAAGAACTGCATAACATCCTCTTCGACGACGTATAAAGCCGGAGGCAACCCTTGAACCCCCTCCTCCAAATCCCAGGTAGTTAAGGATTGTGACCCTACCTACCATACCTTGATACAACATTTTGCACCTACTTGGTAACAAATTAATGAGTCCGAAAATCCTAGGGGCAAACGTCTAAATTGATTTTATTAAGGCTCTTTTATTAAGTGGTTTTTCTGCCAAGGAAAGGGTGATGAAATCCCCCACCTCATCTCCTATATGTGACTGCCCCCAAGTGTTTTTCATACCTTAATCTAACAAACAACACACCAAATAACACTCACCTCACTCTTGTTCCAATGCAAGTTCTACTAACTAATGCGTGCTTTCTAATGAATGATGAGTGAAAGAGATTACGTATCTTACGCCAGCAATCTACGATAGAAATCATAAAATAAAAAATTAATACGATGAATGGAAAGTGCTATATAATGAATGACTTAGCAAATATTGTCTAATATTTTGTTATAGGTTATTAAGCACCAAGTTGCTTAAGGGGTCGATGAGTTATCTGAGATGCGATCGCAAAAATAAAATGAGTACTCGTGATACGAATATTGCACTACAGAAGAACACGAAAAGAAAAGGTTGCGGTTGTCGTTTTTTGGTAAAGGTAGTCGAGCGACGGGATCGTGACGGATGGGTCGTTGCTTATAATAGTACTTATGGACAACACAACCACAGACTTATTATACACAATAATAACGGACCGGAAGTTGGGTCTGATGTGACCAGTTGTAGAGGTTTTTCCTGAGTCTGCTCATTTACTTTGCACCTGGCATATCAACAAAGACGTGTACAACTACGCAAACCACGTATTCCGCAAGGACAAGCAGTTTGCATAGAGTTTTAGGCGTGGAAAGTGGAGGAGTGTCATGCTCTCTGATTCACAGACAGATTATGATAGACCAGTCCATAATCTGAAAGATTCCTTCCAGTCCTGGTCAGTGCTCACGGAGTATCTGGAAGACACGTGGTTAGTGCATAAAGAAACGTTTGTGTTGAATTGGACGAATAAAGTCCTTCGTTTCGATAACAGTACGAACTGTAGGGTGGAAAGTGCTCATTCGGCTCTAAAAGAGTGGATTACTACATTGACTGCAACTCTGGACACTCTTTTCGACCGCGTGAACTCGGCTATTGAAATGAAGCTGACGAATATTCGAAACTTTCTTGAAGATTCGAGACGTTGAAATTTGAAAAACTATATAGGTCCTTTGTATCAACATATAAATGGTCGAGTTTCGGATCACTACTTCTCGTTATTGGCTTAGGAGTTAAAGAGAATGCATGACTTAAGCAATCAAGTTGAATATCGCTGTGGGTGTGCTTTTCTGACATCACATGGGATTCCTTGTGCATGTACCATGCACGATTGTATTAAGTCAGTTGATGGAATTTATTTAGAGATATTTCATCGATTCTGGAAAACACTTGTCATTGGAGAATGAGTTCAGATGTCAGAGTTTGTGGATTAGTCAGCACAAGATGTCGAGCATTTTCGGAATCTCGTTGATGAGATTTCAGGGAGCGATCCTGCAGTAATTTGTAGTGCCTCTCGTATTTTATACACACATTTACACCCGGGGCATTCGAACTATCAAGAACCTGCACAAAATACTAAGGTACGAGGTCGACCAAGGGAAAAGTCAACACGTCGGGACCCGAGTGCCTTTGAGTATGCAGAGCGAGGTAGTGGTCGGTCTTCCAGTAGTGGGAGCAGGGGTTGTGGTCGGTCTTCCAATTCGTCTCGATCGTCCGTAACCACGGCACATGATCTGGTATTTGGGTCCCTCGCCTCCAATAGGTCGCGTGGTCTGACTCTACAACCACTCTTGTCGACAAACAAGACGCAACCTAGCAGTAAAAAGAGGTAGGCAGTCATCTGTGTATCCTCAGTCTGTGGTGGTCGTCCCCGTCTGCAACAGTCGTCCACAACGTTCATGCTAACACCACCACCACTTCACAATGAGCTATCCCGCCCAAGACCATCGAGGCTCACCCTGAGCAACTCTGATACATACATCTTCAGCTCAGATGTTGGTGCCTGAGCACTGACCATACGACCCTCAATAGGAATGCGCAGAATCTGGAAGATATCATGCAACATGATCGTCATCTCTCCGAAAGACAAGTGGAAAGTGTTGGTGCCAGGCTGCCACCGCTCTACGAAGGCCGAAATTAACGGCATGTCAAGGCAAGAGAACATGTTGTACGACAAGTGACCCAATCCACTATCACTAATGATCGTTGTCATATCAATCATCACTGAATGCCAAGCCTGCAATGTCGTACAGGCTCTGTGCCAATTATGGCACTTCAGAACCTTCTGATCCTCGCCCTCCCAAATGCGTCTAGCGATGTGGCCTCTGAAACTCGGAATGACGCTGCCATCTAGATGACCACCAGACATCATACCCGTCACGATCCAAGAATCGTCCTCAACCCTCTTCTTCTTTTGAGCTCGAGGGTTTGTAGTGCACGAACTCGAATCACCGGTCACAAACTGTCCACCTCGACCCTTCCTAATGACCCACTCAGCCGAATGACTACAATGTCGCCCCCGTCCTCGATCATACTGGTGTCTTGCCTCCACCTGCGGCTCCAAGTCATACCGACCCCCATCATCAGTCTCGTCTTGACTCTTCACCTCATATGAATCATCCTCGTCGTCGAAAGAATCCTCAGATGTTTGACCACAACGTAAAATATCACAAATTATAATCAATTTAAATAAAAAAATTTCTGAAATAAGGCGTCTGACAGAGCCGCTGGCTCTGTTATGGGCCTCCGAGACATGCTTTTGGGTGAATATGAGTGTAATATGAAGAGAGAGTGGTGTTAGGAGAGTGAAATAAAGACTTATATAAGTAGAAAGGACAGAAGGGCGAAATGGTAATTCGTACAAGCGATTTAAGTAGGTTTCTGGCGATGAATAATAGTTCAGTAATTTTATTGAATATTTGGAAGAACATTCCCTAAAATTTGCTATGTAAACATCTTCAAATCCTAGGATTAACAAGAAAAATGTATAATATTCTCCACTAATATATATATATGAGAATTAATACGACATCCATAAGTGAAAATGTATCACTCAAATTTCTCTACCATATACCAACCGAACTCCAACCTTACATACACAACAAATTTCTCTACCATTACCAAACAACACCACCAATCTCAACAAAGAAACTCACCCAAACTCTAATATCACTTCGGTATCACATACTTAACCATACACAACTAAAGCTAATTTTCCGTACTATCTAACCATAGACAACCAAACATATCACATACTCAAACCATCAAACCGAAGGAACCTCTCCTCTAAAAAACACAAACACAAATTAAACCAATCAATCCACCACCAAAACTTCCACTACCTTAATTCCCACTCCAACGCCCAACACATCCGAAAGCCCCATTCCATCTCACACAACCAAACAAAATTTTCAATAAAACCAAGTGACCCAACATAGAAACCTTAACCTAAACCCTAATTGAAACCTAAAATCCCAGTAATTTGAATCTATATTCGGAAATATAAAATCGGAATCTAAATTGGAAATCTAAAATCGGAACCTAAAATCAATCTAAAACATAGAAAGGGGAGAAATTGAGAGTTACCCTAACGTCGAGGTTGTCTAGGGCACAAAGAAGGTCGCGATTGTCGACGTCGTGGAGAAGGTCGGAGGTCACGACTGTCAAGTTAACGCGGAGGTCCTGGCTATCGATGGTGCGGTTGTCGAGGTCTCAGAGGTGGTTGTCGAGGTCTCGGTGGTGGCTGTCAAGGCGGTGGGTTTGGTTGGAGAACGGTCGCGGAGGGTTTGGTTTGGATGGAATCACGGCTTAGGGTTTTGTCAGGGTGAATCACTTTTTCAGAATAAAAGGAAAACACCTAACTAAAGGCTCATAGACGTCGGTTGTAGACTTCACCCGACGTCATACCCCGACGTGCGAGTTATAGACGTCGGTTTCCATGGATATTACTATACCCGACGTCAAAAGGACCCAATAGAGGTCGGTTGTTTGCATGACCGACGTCTATATCCATAGACGTCGGCTATTAAAATAGCCGACGTCTATGTGACGACGAGTATAGACTATTCTGCGCTAGTGCATGCAGACAACCTCATTTAGCTTGTTGGAAATTGTCCTTACATATAATATTCCTCAAACTTGAAGTCTAAATACCTCTTCTACATACTACGCAAGTTACCCGTGACTAAATTTGGCTTCCAAAGATTGACACTAAAGTATATGCTGGTTGCACTAAATAAATATTTAGACGTACGTAATTAGTCATAAAAGCCTGACTGTCATCCAGCAAGCTACATTCGATTTTAATAACCAATTCCAATAACATTTGGCCATCAAACCTGCAAGACATGGTAAAGCAATTAATTACACCAGGCAAAAGATGGTATTTCCTTTATACTAAAACTTAAAGCATCATGCTCTGGCTGAATCTTCCGATGCTTTGTCCATAAGTAAGCATGGATCATTTTATGCAACAAGCCTTCTTCATACTGACAGATATCGGCACACCTACTTAAGATTATGTAAAATAAAACACTGGTCCCGTCGTGTAATTCATTAGAGAACTTAAACAACATATACATCAACGAGTGTTTTCTACTAGATACCATATGAATGAGTTCTACACTCTAGGAAACCTAGAGTTTTTTTTAAATCTATTTTTTTACATTCCTCTAGATCACGAGTTTGATGTGGAAACTCCCAGCCGTGGAAATTTTCCCAATTTCTTTTTTTATAATTGTTTTGAAATTTTTTTCCTTTAGAAAACTCATAGATAACATTAACTTATCAGATACTAAGTTTTTTTTAAAGTTTCCAACAAAATTAGAAAAACACTAATGAATTTAAACATATGCAATATTTTGACAATCTTTTCTCTTAGTCGACGCTCTCCCTCCCTTCAAGAAAGGTGTTTAGTTGCACGTGGAGAAAATATTATAGAAGACTAGAAGAGAGATTGAGAAAGAGTATATATGAGTAAAATTAAGGAAACAACTACAAAATGTCTCTACTATACAAGAGATTACAAGACAATGGACCCTATAAAAGATAATACAACATGCTTATATGGGGATTTGTCCTTTCATTGGCATTCATCTTCACACATGAATTTCATCCTTGAATCATCAGAACTTGTCAAGTCTTCTAAGAGATGATCATGCATGTGCCTTCCGATTATCTTTACATTGCATATTTGAGCATCTAATTTCACTACCAGAAACATGGGAATCACCGACGGATATATATTCTTTGTATTAACCTATCCGTCGGAAATCAGTATTAATATATTCTATGTATTAATATTGATGTCATTACACGTCGGTAAGGGTACGCAACACCGACGGATATACCGATCCGTCAGACTTTTGTACCTCCGACGGAAATCAGTATTAACACTGACGGATACCATCGGTCGGATAAAGTTTTACCATTCGAGATTTGTCATAAAAGATGATTTTCCTTGTCAAATTATCGCTCCACTGAATCTTTTACCATTCGAGATACCGTCGGTGTTGGTTTTTACTTAAGAAAAATGCGGCCGTTGATATTTTTTCGCGCAAGAACTTTCTTTGACAGATGAATTTGTTAACACCGACGGATATATGTTGTCTGTGTACCAGTTCTTCAAATCACCGTCGGATAGTATCTGTTGGAGATTACTTTGAAAATTGACCATTTCTTGGGCTACTACACCAACATATCATAACATAACACCGACAGATAGAGTCCGTCAGTGTAGGCTATATCAGAAGCCCGAGTCGGACGACTCTTTCATTTCCTTTCTTCTCATACAGAAAAAAACCCTAACTCTTGATCCTGACCCCAACCTCCGCGAGGACTCCGCCGACCTCCTCCTTGCGTGCCTCCTCACCGATCCTCCTCGCCGCCCTCC
Organism: Triglochin maritima; assembly: GCA_963682175.1. Lineage (NCBI taxonomy): Eukaryota > Viridiplantae > Streptophyta > Magnoliopsida > Alismatales > Juncaginaceae > Triglochin > Triglochin maritima. The sequence continues at coordinate 12,557,640 of OY821773.1, forward strand.
TCAGGTAGCCCCCGACTCAACCCCACCCCCGACCACCACCTCCCCCCACCCAACTAAATTTGGACATCGGGGTGCGTAAGCTATGGCCTCGTAATGTGCTATTGTTTGTCTTGTTTACAAAAAATCCTTATTTGCTTCCGTGATTTTGCTCCTATAACATCAAATCTTGAAATTTGTCATAAAAGATGATTTTCCTTGTCAAATTATCGCTCCACTGAATCTTTTATGAGGTGGTTTGCCGTTTGAATGTGAAAGTTACAGGAAAATTAAACATTTGTCTATTTGAGAAATGTTTACTGATTAATCAAGTACCTAACATAGCAACAATCAGATAAGTAAAAAAATATGATCTTGTTGGATATATGACATGTAGGACAAGACAATAGAAAAAGAAAAATCGTGCAAACCATAAAATAGAGATTTTACGTGGAAAATCCTTACGCAAAAATCACTACTACAACAAACTCCCAAATCCACTATTCGTCGGAAGGTTATAACAATTGGAGGGGATGCATGATATTTATAAAAAATCCTTCCAAAACCTTAATCCAGTACGATTTGCATCGTACATCAAATTACAGATAAACAGGAAATGAATACACATCCGAAATACAAAGTTGGATCTCTGAAATACAAAAATAAAAATTAAAAAATTTTGCGAACGAGATCAACGAGGTTAATAAAACATTTGACCATTTGGGAAATTATTCTCACAGATGTATATATAAGATATTAACTTATATATGATACTAAAACATGATTTTTTTGTAATAAATTTGTAAGGTGTATGTATGCACGTATATATACAAAACATATTTTTATACATGTTTCACAGATGTATCCTAAAACATGATTTTCAGTCTTAAATTTGTAAGGTCTATATGTATTCACGTATATATACATAGACAGAAGTATTTGAGTAGGTATGCATGTAATTAAGCATATCAAATGGTACACTACTTATGTCAAATGTGTTTGCCAAAAACATTTGAACTGTATAGATACGTTCCTATCAATTATTTTCTTGCATATATTAATTTCCTGAAACTCCAACAAAGAAAGAGCAAAATATATCAAAATTCGCCTCACTGTTTACAGCAATAATGTTCGACGACTACACGCCATAATGGTGACCAAACTAACTAATATGTGGTTCTTGTTGGACTAAGACGCATGTCGCGGATCTCATTCACATAAAATTCCAGAGATATTTTCATTAATGTCACTGGTAGTTTCCAACTTCTATTTTATAATGGATAATATTTTATAATATAGAATAATCTTCAGTTAAATACAAAAAACTGTTACTTTATTCAGGTACACTGCAGGAAGACAGATTGGTGTACTTTCCGTACACCTTTGTAAGACCTGAAGTAAAAGAACCAATCTTACGAGTAGACGCGCTCCAATATTAATCAATTACCTCTTAACATTTACGAAAACGTGAAACCAATAACTTATAGCACGAAAGATTAACAAGGAAATGCTAATTTTCTTAAATTTTCTTCTTTGTCCACTGCTTCCATATATAAAACACATATTTTTGTACACTAGGGGGAAAAGGCAAATCAATGAGCATATCTTGTCGGCGCCTATAATTTCCCAACATGCATTTATAAGAAGTTGAAGTATTGACTTTCTCTTTTGTCCTAATTAAGTTAGCAAACTAGTTCGACATCTATAGTTGGCAATGAGAGTGAGATGAAACCACCAATCATAATCCCATCTCCTCAACCACTTATAACGCGTAAGATCTCATGCAACATTTAATGCAACACGTGCTATAAAATCCAACGTGATGAGCAGCACAAGGCATACTCACTACTCAGCAACTGACCAACCAACATGGGTCAGCTTTCTTCAACCAAGAATTGGGTGCTAAAATGTGTTGTTCTTTGCATTGTTTTACTTCAGCTTAATGCAAGTGCTTTAGCTCACTATGGTGGGTATGAGGAGGATGGATTTGGTAGGTTTCCTGACCACGGCTGCCGGTTCGGCAAATGCGGTCCTCGGGGAGGATTTGGAAGAGGAGGTGGTGGTGGTTTTGGAGGTGGAAGGGGTGGAGGGTTTGGTGGTGGACATGGTGGTGGCTTTGGAGCTGGCAGTGGAAGTGGTGGAGGGTTTGGTGGTGGAGGTGGCGTAGGGGGTGGACATGGAGGAGGGTTTGGCGTTGGTGCTGAAGGAGGATCTGGTGGTGGAGGTGGACATGGAGGAGGTTTTCGTGGTGGTGTAGGAGGAGGAGGTGGACAAGGTGGTGGACATGGAGGAGGTTTTGGTGGTGGTGCGGGAGGAGGAGGTGGACAAGGTGGTGGAGTTGGTGGAGGTGGTGGACATGGAGGAGGTTTTGGTGGTGGTGTGGGAGGAGGAGGTGGACAAGGTGGTGGAGTTGGTGGAGGTGGTGGACAAGGAGGAGGATTTGGTGGTGGTGTAGGTGGAGGAAGTGGTGGAGGGTTTGGTGGAGGCGGCGGACAAGGTGGTGGTGTAGGGGGAGGTGGAGGAAGTGGTGGAGGGTTTGGTGGAGGAGCAGGTGGAGGCGGAGGACAAGGTGGTGGTGTAGGGGGAGGTGGAGGAAGTGGTGGAGGGTTTGGTGGAGGCGGCGGACAAGGTGGTGGTGTAGGGGGAGGTGGAGGAAGTGGTGGAGGGTTTGGTGGAGGAGAAGGTGGAGGCGGCGGACAAGGTGGTGGTGTAGGGGGAGGTGGAGGAAGTGGTGGAGGGTTTGGTGGAGGAGCAGGTGGAGGCAGCGGACGAGGTGGTGGTGCAGGGGGAGGTGCCGGTAGCGGAGGAGGTTTTGGCGCAGGAGGTGGTGGTGGACAAGGAGGTGGGTTTGGTGGAGGCAGCGGACGAGGTGGTGGTGCAGGGGGAGGTGCCGGTAGCGGAGGAGGTTTTGGCGCAGGAGGTGGTGGTGGACAAGGAGGTGGGTTTGGTGGAGGCAGCGGACGAGGTGGTGGTGCAGGGGGAGGTGCCGGTAGCGGAGGAGGTTTTGGCTCTGGAGGTGGGGGTGGAAGTAGACAAGGAGGAGGGTTTGGTCGACGAAGTGGAGGAGGTGGTGGAGTTGGGGGTGGTGCCGATAGTGGTGGAGGTGCTGGAGGTGGAAGTGGTCATGGGGGAGGGTTCGGCGTAGGGGGAGGTGCTGGTGGTGGTTTTGGAGGAGGTGGTGGGCGTGGTGGCGGTGGTGGTGTTGGAGGAGGAGGTGGATTCCGAGGTGGTGGTGGTCGTCGTTAAAGTTTCCACGATATATTAAGGTTTCGACAGGGCCGTCTCGGAAATTTTTGAGGCCCTGTGCGAAAATCAACAACAAGACTCCTAAATTTGAAAAAAATTATCCTCCTAGTTTAAATAATAAAAAAATTAACTTAATTTGCAACCCAATAAGGTCATGTACATTTTTTATTTTTTTTGAGGCCCCCTCAAAGTGAGACCCGGAATGAGGCCCGGAGCAGGAGCTCACCCTGCTCCTGCTATTGGGCCGGGCCTGGGTTTCGATATTTATGTTCTATTATCTCCTAATTGTGAATTGTCTTTGTCTTCACCTGTATATTTAATGTTATCTTATTTTGTGTAATACATAGTGTGTAAGTTCACGACTGGAGGAAGATTAATTTGACGTGTTCAACCGAGAAGCCACTACAAGTATTTGTACAAAATGTACTTTAATATGTTCATGGTTCATCGAGATATATTCTTAATTTGGTAATTTGTTATAGTACACTTCTCAGGTGACTTATTAGGCGATATGTACTTGGATTTTTGGTATTGTCGGATATGAATCTGTAAGTCAAACATATTTGGTCATATGCAGCTCTGCCGTTAGTGGGTCCCGTTCCGTCACCATTTTCGTGTAACGGTGTTAGACAATTTGCAGAATAAACCTCGAAAAATCCAAATGTACTTAATATTAAATACGAAAACAAAAAAATTAAAACTGTAAAAAACCAAATCTCTCACTCCCCTCCCTCTCTTCCTCTGTCTCACCTCTCCTTTCCCTCCTCAACATCACTCACCACACTACCCCCACCGGGACCGTGATTGCCAACGACCTTCTCCAACAACCAAAAGACAACAAAAGACATACGTTGGGGTCGTAGGATTGTTTTAAGGTGTCGAACTCGATGGTGACGAGATGGTTTTTTGGGTCGCCGTCGGTGGTGGAGTTGGTTGTCATGGATGGCATAGCTGGACTTGTTTGTTGGTGTCGGTGGTTGTTGGATTGTGGAGTTTGTTGGTGTCGTTGAAGAAGTCGAAGGAGAAGGTTTTGTTTTGGAGGGGTTGGGAGAGCGGTGTGGATGGCAGGAGAATGAGAGAGAGGAGAAAGAGGAACAGAGGGGTTGGTTGGTGGGTTGGTTAGGAGGAGGAGAGGAGAGAGGGAGGAAGAGAGGGAGGAGAGAGAAATTTGGATTTTTACGTTTTTTTATTTTTTATTTTCGTATTTAATATTAAAGATATTTGTATTTTACGAGGTTTATTCTGCAAATTGTCTAACACCGTTGAACGGAAACGGTGATGGTGTGGGATCCACTAACGACAGAGGTGCATATGAGCAAATATGTTCGACTTACAGTGCATATCTGGCAATAACTCTGGTGCATATTGCCAATTAGGTCACTTGGGAGGTGTACAGTAGCAAAGTACCCTTCTTAATTTTTGTTTATTATTCTTTTGTTTCCTTCTTCACTAGCTGGTGTAATTTCTTGATTACAGTAATTCACAAAAAAAATTAATATCTTATTTTGTAATTTTTCGTCGGTCGTCACAACCTACCAAAATTTTATCCATCATCAAGTCGAGGACACATTCCGATTTGAAGACCTAATAACTAATAGGATTGTTGTTCTTATATTTTTGGAAGCAAACGAGACTTTGTTATTTAGATTTTGAAGCATCAAGACTTCTTCAACGTTATCACGTTCAAATAGGATGCTATTGTATTTTAGGAGGCAAACCTGATTGCTAATAAAATATAGATTAGGTGTTGTAAATATATTAGAGTTTTTTAGTAACTCAGTGTTTTATGTTTTATGTCGGCTTTTTTGATTAAACGTTATTGTAAGATCGAAACTACATGTAATGATGATATCATCCACATATAGTAAGATAAATAATACGTGATTATTTCTGTGTAATACAAATATGGAAGTATCGGATTTGGTAGTAGAGAAGCCTAGTAAAATCAATTTATCTGACAGTTTTGTAAACCAGACATGTGGTGCCTATTTGAGATGATAGATTGCCTTGCGTAGATAGCAAACACGATTTGGACAACTGGGATTCGTAAAACTAGGCGGTTGAGCCATGTAGACATGCTCATGAAATTCACCATTTAAGAAGGCATTGTTAACATCAAGTTGTTTAATGGACCATTTTTTGGAAATAACAAGGGTAAGAATGACTTATAGTTACAGGTTTGATTACAGGACTAAAATTGTTAGTGTAGTCAATGTCTTCTTCTTGATGAAACTCTTTGGCCACAAGACGTGCCTTATATCTATTTATAAATCCATTTGGATTTCTTTTTAACCTGAAAACCCATTTGCAGTCTATTAGATTTGTAGCTCGTGTCTTAGGAACTAGGGCATTATACTCATCATCCATTGCTCTTCTCCAGTTGGAATACCTACAAGCCTCGGAGAAACAAGTTGGCTCAATGCCTTGAAGGGAAGAAGGGGTTAGAGGATGTTTTGTGGCAGAAAAGGTCTGAAAACCAAGGAAGTTTTTGGTCTTTATAGTGTTATCACGATTTCATGTGGCCATATGGTGTGGAGGATTAGGAGAAAGTGTAGGTACATGACTCAGAGGATTTTGAACCTGGTGTTCAGGTGGTGTGGTAGCTGGGGGGAACAAATATCAAGCAAGGTGACGGAGTAACTGGAGTAGCAATGTCAGAATTAGTTTGGCGGGGTGTGACAAAAGTAGATGGTCTACAACTACCACATATCGGCCTCTTGATAACCTTCTCATAGGGAAAGTGAGATTCATCAAATATAACATTACGAGCTACATACATCTATCCAGAAACTATATTGTAATACTTATATCCTTTATGCATAGAACTTTACCCCAGAAAAATGCATTGTCGAGATCAAGGTCGAAGTTTATTAGTATTGTATGGTCGCAAACATGGAAAACACGAACATCCAAAAACCTTTAAAATAGAATAATCATGAGCAGTTATGAACAAAATCTCATAAGGAGAAAGCCGAGAGTTAGCATGGGGTAATCTATTAATTAAAAAAATAGCAGTGGAAAAAGCATGATCCCAAAAATGTGTTGGAAGAAATGCAAGAGAAATTAGAGATACACCACAATCAACTATATGTTTGTGTTTTCTTTCAATTGAACCATTCTACTTATGAGTATGAGGGTAGGAAACTTGATGAGAAATACCATTAGACTCGAGAATCTTAGAAATAAATCTATATTCTCCAACTCAATTGCTTTGAAAAGTTTTAATTTTACAGGAAAAGTAATTTTCAACTTGAAGTTTGAATTTTTGAAAAGTTGGTAAAACATCAGATTTGGATGCAATAGGAAAAAGCCATGTATACCGACTGTAATCATCTAAGAAACTAACATAAAACCAACATCCAGTGTGAGAAATCATAGGTGCAGGTCCCCAAACATCAGAACGAATTAGTTCTAAAGGAGTACTAGCTTTAATATGTGTTGTAGTAAAAGGCAGTTTATGATTTTTAATAGAAGAACAAGTATTGCAATTTCTTAGTAGGTTCTTTCTAACAATAGGAAGAGCATAGTCATAAAGAATAGTATGAACAATATGAGCAGACGAATGCCCAAGTCTCCGATGCCAAACATCTGCAGAGGTCCGTTCCCCAAGGAACGCAAATTTCCAAGGTAGAGAACCATAGAACTGAAGTCGGTAAAGACCATGCTCAAGGTGTGCCTGGAGAAGGACCAGACCCGAGAAGAGATCCTTCAGAAAACAACTTGTAGGAAAAAATTTCAAAATATACATTGTTACCTGCCCTAAATCTAGCAACACTAAGTAATTTACGAGTTACACTAAATACATAAAATACTTCATGCGTTCGTCATAATCTAGAAGATGCAGGAACAGTAAAAGAACCAGTCCGTAAGATAGGCAAACATGTACCATTAGTTGTTCTGATAGAGTTAGAACCTGTATATTCTCTGAAATGTTGAAGAGTAGACTAATCATTAGTTAGATGGTTTGTTGCTCCTGAGTCAGGAAACCATGCCTCGTCTGCTATGTTGCATTAGCTTGCCATCATAGCAGAGAGAGAGAGAGAGAGAGAGGAATCCTGATAGGATTGATCAAAACATTTATAGCACTGAATAGCAGAATGACCCATCCTTGTACAGATCTGTCATTGAACTCGTGGTCGGCCAGAATTAACAGAAGAGTTGGTAGGGGTGATTGTTATTATTGTTGGAGAAACATGCATGGCCACGACCTCTGCCTTTATTATTGCGTCCACCCCGATCATTCTGAGTAGGGGCTCGGGTAGCAGCATTAGCAGAGGGATCAGCGGTAACCATGTTATTTTCTAATCGCATTTCATGAGTAAGAAGCATGGCATGTAGTTCTTCAAGGGTTGGGGAATCAGAACGTCTGAAAATAGAAACCACAAAAAAGTCATACTCGGTACCCAATCCAACAAGAACATGAAGAACTAAATTCGAATCAGAAATAGAATTATCCACAGCAGACAAACTATCCAAATGAATTTCATCTTTTGAAGATAATCAGAGATGGATAAGTTTCCTTTCTTAGTTGTCTGAAGTTGCAACCTAAGCTGGATTATAGGATTGGGACTGTGAGGCAAAGGCATTCTCTAAGGTAACCCGGGCAAAACGCAAGGTGCTACAACAAATAGTCTGTCCCAAAATTCCCTCGGTAAGAGAGGCAAGCAGCCAACGTAACCGAAGTTGGTCCCGGCGAGACCATATATACTTTAAAGTCAAGGTTTGGGATGGTCTTAGACTCATCTAAAAAAGGGGAGGAAGGAGTAGTAGATCCACCCAGAAAACCATATAGGTCATTACCACAGACTATGGGCAGTATTTGGGACCGCCATAGAAGGTAGTTCGTGCGATCAAGGCGCACATGTATTAGAAAGGATGGTCTATTAGAAATATGAAAATAGTGGAAGTATTGCTGCTGGGAGTACTGGTGGAGCTCTGACTGGAAGTCGTCTTGGCTAAGAAAGAAGACACAGTTTTCATAAAGGAAAGAAAATTTGAGAGTAAGCTTAAAGAATACAGAGCTTTTTTTGAAGAGATAGAACAAAAGTACCAGTAGAGACACTATATATAAAAAGGAACTTTTTTTTTGTAATGTCAGAACCAGTAAGACTTAAGAGAAAGGTTACAGAGTGATGAGCAAGATAAAGGAGAAAAAAGTGTAGAGGTATTTTTTTTTGATTTTTTTCTTAAAAAAGAATCTTTAAAAGAACATATATTATAAAGGTCTTTAGTAAAATGCGAATGTTATTACAGTAGAAATCTAAGTATGCACAAAAACATATCAAGAAAGGAAACAGATATAGTGAGATTTATTTAGGAGATGGCCGAATAATCATAAGAAGAAAAAGTCAGTTGTTACTACTGAAGTGTAGATTTAAGCATGCACAAGTATAGATAAAAAAGTATAGATCTAAGCAAATATGTAGTACAAAAAATAACACAAATGTTTAGTAGCAGAAAAGTATTAGAAGTTACTACTTAAGATCAAAGCATGCTTCATCAACAAACCGAAAAGAAAAGAGGCAACAATCGAACAAGAAGTTTGAGTAGAGAGGAAAATACAACTCTTACTTAAGAGAAGAAGAGGAAAACGCAAAATGAAGTGAGAAAAAGCTCCAAGATCGGTCGGAGAAGTCGCTGGAGAGGAGAGGGAAGATGATCAAGAGAAGCGTCGTAGAGATTTTAGGGTTAGAGGTGAAGAAAGAAAGTGATGGTTTTCTGCGTTCTTAGCTTATATATGAGGCGTTTGGAGAAATTTCAGCCGTTGAGATCAGAATGAGTGGTTGAGATGATCGTCCAGAAGCTTTGTTTTAATGGAGAAGATGTAGTCCGTTGGACGGAAAGAACGATGCAAATGTTGTTGAGAAAACACGATTCATGTGTGATGAGAATTAAAATTTATACCGCAAGTGCACGGCGTCTATGAAGACGTGGCAAGTACGGGTCGAACACAAGGAGGGAGAGATTTCGTTGTTAGTGTGATTTCGATTTAGGGGAAGAAGGGAGAACAAATAAGTTGGGTTTTTTTGGTATTTTTGATTTAGTTATCTAAAGTACGAAACAAAAGCAATTAGAACTAAAACAAGAAATAAGAAGAGAAATCCGTTGGGTGGAGGTTTAGATTTAGGTTTAGATCAGAGAATTACTGAAACTTATTGTAAATCATGTTAGTTATGAAGCATTACAAGATAAATGACTTAACATAAACTCAAGTAATCAAAATAAACTAATCATGAACTTAAAATAATAACATGCAATTCATCTTCTCTAACCCTCATTCCATCACCTCCACCCTTTGGAAAGAGTTAGAAACTCATGGAGGGAGGAAGAAGGGGTCCTAGAGAAACTAAAAGAAAATAAAAACAAAACAAAATAAAACAGAAATTTATTACTAAATTATGGAACAAAAGGAAGAACTCCTCACAACATCGTTCTCGGGGCTATTTATAGCCGATACAAGGGACCTAAGCATGAAATAAGAAAGTACACGCGTCAACACGCAACCGATAAAATTTTTAGAGCATTAATCTAATTTGATGCGGCGGATTCGCCGCAATTTGCTCTTGAGGTGCGGCGGATTCGCCACCTTTTTGGCTCCGAATCGACCCGGATTTTTCCTGTGTGTTTATGGTATGATTTCAATGTCATTTGCGCGTCTGGATTGATTCTTGCATATCTGTGGAGATCCGAATTAATTTCTTCATATATTTGGAGATCCACATTGATTTTTCTTTATATTTTCTCCGTAATAATAAAAGCTACTCGTGATTTGCAATTAGGTCCTTGACTTTTTGCAATTAAGTCCCCGGCTACTTTTGTGCTTAAGTCCTTGTTCTTTTCGTAATTAGGACTTGAATGCTTTTATGCTTGGATACATTTCCATTTGAAACCCGATAAACTTGAACTAGGTCTTTATGATAGAAATGAGTCTTTTGTACGCGTTTATGCTCGGGATGTGGGTAATTTGCATTCAGGTCCCTGTATTCTGTAAATAAGACTAAACACATACCTTAGTAGCATTTATTGATGCAAAAGTAATCTAAATGAAAGACATATGATGCAATGTATGCAATGCATCAAATACCCCCACACCTAGATTTTGCTAGTCCCTAGCAAAACAGAATATAAAAGAAATGAAAACAGGGAAATCCTAACTCACTTTCGTAGGAATCACGGTTGCACTTAGCATGTGCAACAAGCCTTTAAACCTCCAGGTTGCCTTAGAGGACGAGTTTTGTCTCGTGAGGGTTTTCAGTTGACACACCCACAAAGTCTTAATTCAACATTCCATTAATAGCTCTTAATATTTCTGCCTTAACCTTATACATCTCACTTAAAGTTCTCGCATGCTCATTATACAGTTCTAACTTATAAAAAGTTTGACTTGGTCTTTATTCCTCCACATTCACACCACTAACCCCTCTACACATGTTATCACATAAATTATTTTGCACGCCTCCTCTGGTGGTGAAGTATCATTTGGATCAACCATGGCATGGATCATTCCTTTAGCTTTGGGCCTTGAGTATCTTAAAGTATTTATTTATTTTTTTCCTTTTTCCGTGATTCAACACATTTGCTTTTCTTTTTAACACTTATATCCTTTTTGCATTCGTGTAGCGAGTTTGGTCGATAATCCCGAGCTGGCAGACTCAAGTTACCGGGTTTCAAGATACCCCTACGGACCAGTGACTCGAAGACTTGGGCTTTTGTAATTATTTTGCAAAATGTGTTTTCCTCACTTTATTTTTATTTTATTTTACTTTTATTTTCCTCAAGGCTTAATTGCTATTAGAAGTCCACACTTCCCGGTATATTTTCCTCAACCTCTGCTTTTTATCAACCACTTCAAAGATTTGATTCATCCAATTTAAGTGCATACATGTCTTACAAGGGCCATTGGTTATTTCTTTGGAACTTAGATTTATGTCATAATTTCTACAAGCAGAACTATATAATAAGGAACAAAAACTTAATGCAATTTGTACACGGGTTTTGGCAGTTCAATCTTAAGCTATGTCATAGAATATTGATTTTTATTTTTTTATTATTTTTTTATTTTTTTTTAATTTAAAATAAAGCAGAGCAGAAAATCAAATAGATAGATATGTACATATATAAACCCCCCCACACCTAAATCATGCATTGTCCTCAATGTATGCGAGCAAGATACTACATGGATTTATGCATGGAAAAGGAAAGATCTCACCAACGTGAAGTACAAAGCAAAGTTCATGGCTCTGTTGATGGACAAAAACCCGAATTCCCTCAAAAACCTGTGAGATGCTAAAGAAGGGATAAAAACAAATTTTTTTTTAACTTATTGTTATACAAATATAACTATGTACAAACATAAGTTCCCATCTTCATTTGTCAAAAGACCTCAAAAGGGAACATGACACCACGTGGGGCCAGATTATTCATGCGTGGGCCCCCTTCACAAAGAGCACAAGAAGAAATGAGAGGTTCATGAATTGGACGCAAAGGCGTCTCATACAAAGGATCAAACTGAAAGAGCTTGAACCTCTCGAGAGTTTGGGAAATAGGGGGCAACGGAAGAAGAGTTTCTCCCGTTACGGTGCTGAAGTTATGATCGTCAATCCAAACTCTCCAACCAACTGGCTGGTGCGTCGGAGCGAGGTCAGGAGCCTCGTTAGGCAAGTCCGACTCAACAGGTAAACATAAAATGGGTCTCATACCCAAGGTATCCTCCAAGGAACTCCTAATACCCTCATGAGCACTGTAGTCGTTTGATGTTCCATCATTTCCAAGATGATCATGAACGATAGTGAGAGGCAAACTCTCATCAGGTTGTTTGAAATTGAGGGTGCTAGGGAGCTCTTGCTCCACCGGAAGTGAGTCCTTAAGAGGCACAACATGAAGATCATGTGGCTCAAGGGCCACGGGGCACGAAGATAAGGCACAATCCTGGGCCGACTCATGATGAAATTGGTCAATGTGTATCGAATCCTCCACTAAGTGATCGTGAATTGAAACCCCAAGTCCTTCAGACTGACTAGGAGTTTGGCTTTGACAGATTGTGCTTTGAATTTGTGGATGTGGTGGTGGTTCGATATCAAAAGGTGGATCCTCATGTTGACACGAAAAATTACTCTCCTTACGTTCACCTAATTGTTGTATCATTTGACTCAAGTGCGATGTTATATTTTGTACGGATCGTTGAGTGGATTCCATGTACGTAAGGAAAGTTTGTTCCAAGGAATTAGGTACGTGGTCAGCTATGAGGTCCAAGTTTGAGCTTGTGAAATTATGGGATTGGGTGTTGATGGGCTGAGAATAATGATTTGACGTGGGGAGTTGGTAGAATTCTGGGTATTCGGGAGGAGGATACTGAGGTGAAAATGAAGTATAAGAATTTGGATAGGAATTGTTTCTCCACGAATCCATCACTCTCGGGTTGTACGCGGATGCGTAATAGTCATTTTGAGCGTCTTGGGAAAAAGTATGCTCATACTCAGGCTCTGGGGGAACATAAGGGCATTCCCTGATAACATGACCACTCAACCCACAACAGTCGCACGGTACGGCTACTGGAGCCACCGGTGCACTCATGTTGTCTGTCCTACGCATGAAGGAGGCAAAAGTTTGTTGTAATGTCTCAGTTTGTTGACCAGCATATGATCCGACATAACTAGATTGTGGTCTAGCAGTCGGTGCCTCTCTCATGTTACCCCAATATAAGGATTGCTCAGTCATACAATTAGGATTGTCCCAACCATATGGGGTGTTAGTCTGAGCCACCCCAGGTTGCAAGGTTTTAGAATACCAGGAAGCATTGTCCTGGTCCCAACAATGATATGGATGGTTGCTCATGTAACCATCCATCAAAACACTCTTGAGTCAAGTACTCTTACCCTTATGAGGCTAAGCAAGCACAAGTTCTCGACTCGACCCTAAAATGCTAATAGATAATGTAAAGGGGAGGAGACTAGAACGTATAAGTAGGTGAGAAGAAGATGACTCAGAGGAGAAGGGAAACTTAACTCTAAAGATAGATAAGAGGGTCGGTCAGAGGTTTCCTAAGAAAGCACGGTTCAAACAATCCTAGACCTAGTGTCGCTTAGATCTAGACGACTCCTAACTGGTTGAGTCGAATTGATTTGCTTGATTCACCTCCCTCACCAATCAAACCAAGTTGGCCAGTTAGTGTATAGCTAGTGGGGGCGCTTCCGACAGAGTCGGTGCCAATTAGACAACCACGTCGCTTGGAAGACTTTCGTCAACACAAAAACACTTTCTAGACACCAAATTGAATTCAATTAGCTTCAGGTCATAGCAAGTCAAACCAATCTCCTCCTTAATTGAGTCCGAGTCCTTAGGGGTCAATGTCTAATTGATTTTAATTTTAGGCTTGGGTGACACTTGAGGATTGTGATTTGTGGGCCACAGAAGGGTGATGAAATCCCTACCGTATCTTTTCCTATGGAGTTGACCTTAAGATAGTTTAACTTAGATCTAACAAAGATAGTCAAACAATGGTCTTTTTAATGGGGGCAATTGCAAGGTTGTATGCAAATTAAATTATATGCTTAAATGCAGTCGTTAAAAACCGCGATACGTACCTTGTCTCCAGCACTCTTCAACAAAAATAATTTGCAATAATTTAGCAAGAATAATGCAAACAAAACATTATATGATGCATGCACTAAGGTCTTTCTAATTTTGCCAATTTTTAGGTCAGAGTTGAGTTATTGCTAATTATGGAATTTTTGACCCTAACACGTGCAATTCTACGAAAGGAAACTTTTCGAAAATTCAGATTATACGAGAAAGGCAAGAAAAGTTACCTCCGCAATGCTCAGACAGGTTCGCCGCCTGCTCTCGGAATTTCCAGTAGCTCAATGCGACCAATCCACGATGTAGACGACCCGAGAGAAAAATGACGCCCAGAAGCCTTACTGGTGCGGCGAATTCGCCGCAAGTTGTTCTTCAGGTGCGGCGATTTCGCCGCTCGTTTAGCTCCAAATGTGCCCGGATTTCTCCGCGCACTCTGTTGTCCCCTGAAACACAAATCCAAATACTTAGATTGCGCACAAGATAAACAGGATAAAATCGAAAACACAAAAACAACAAAAATCTGCGTCGCCTCCCCGGCAACGGCGCCAAAAACTTGATGAGAATTAAAATTTATACCGCAAGTGCACGGCGTCTATGAAGACGTGGCAAGTACGGGTCGAACACAAGGAGGGAGAGATTTCGTTGTTAGTGTGATTTCGATTTAGGGGAAGAAGGGAGAACAAATAAGTTGGGTTTTTTTGGTATTTTTGATTTAGTTATCTAAAGTACGAAACAAAAGCAATTAGAACTAAAACAAGAAATAAGAAGAGAAATCCGTTGGGTGGAGGTTTAGATTTAGGTTTAGATCAGAGAATTACTGAAACTTATTGTAAATCATGTTAGTTATGAAGCATTACAAGATAAATGACTTAACATAAACTCAAGTAATCAAAATAAACTAATCATGAACTTAAAATAATAACATGCAATTCATCTTCTCTAACCCTCATTCCATCACCTCCACCCTTTGGAAAGAGTTAGAAACTCATGGAGGGAGGAAGAAGGGGTCCTAGAGAAACTAAAAGAAAATAAAAACAAAACAAAATAAAACAGAAATTTATTACTAAATTATGGAACAAAAGGAAGAACTCCTCACAACATCGTTCTCGGGGCTATTTATAGCCGATACAAGGGACCTAAGCATGAAATAAGAAAGTACACGCGTCAACACGCAACCGGTAAAATTTTTAGAGCATTAATCTAATTTGGTGCGGCGGATTCGCCGCAATTTGCTCTTGAGGTGCGGCGGATTCGCCACCTTTTTGGCTCCGAATCGACCCGGATTTTTCCTGTGTGTTTATGGTATGATTTCAATGTCATTTGCGCGTCTGGATTGATTCTTGCATATCTGTGGAGATCCGAATTAATTTCTTCATATATTTGGAGATCCACATTGATTTTTCTTTATATTTTCTCCGTAATAATAAAAGCTACTCGTGATTTGCAATTAGGTCCTTGACTTTTTGCAATTAAGTCCCCGGCTACTTTTGTGCTTAAGTCCTTGTTCTTTTCGTAATTAGGACTTGAATGCTTTTATGCTTGGATACATTTCCATTTGAAACCCGATAAACTTGAACTTGGTCTTTATGATAGAAATGAGTCTTTTGTACGCGTTTATGCTCGGGATGTGGGTAATTTGCATTCAGGTCCCTGTATTCTGTAAATAAGACTAAACACATACCTTAGTAGCATTTATTGATGCAAAAGTAATCTAAATGAAAGACATATGATGCAATGTATGCAATGCATCAATGTGCTTTGTAGCGGTGTGTTTAGGATCGTTGGATTTTCGTTATGAACAGTTGGATCTGTGCTAAAGAAAACACAGATCCAACCGTGCACTTGTGGTTATAATAAAAAAGTTCAATCAAGTTTTTGGCGCCGTTGTCGGGGAGGTGCTCTGTCCAATCTTTGGTTTGGACGATTCGAGTGATTTTAATTTTTTGTTTTTTGTTTTGATTTGTTTCAGGCATCCTAAAGATCAAGGGGAGAGACTACTGGGGAAATTGGAGGAAGAAATAAGGTAAAGTGATCGTGAATCAGCGGTCTGGGACCGCTAATTGGTGGTCTGGTAAGTTTTGTTTGCTCCAAATTTCGTTGTAGTTGTTTCTTTCTTCAATTTAGTTGTCTGGGAGTTCAAGTTTGCATGTTTTAACATGTAGTTTGCTCCCAGATTAACAATCAATTCCCCTTTTAACACAACTTGGACCTTAAAACTCAAAGTAAAAGAGTAGATCGATTGTCATCTAGGTCATGCATTATTTGTAGACCTTGCACGCACTCGTCTTTCTTTTCTTTACATTCTTGTTGTTGATTGCTGGTGTGAGGTAAGTGCATCCATTCTCTCATTAAAGCATGGTTAAAGCATGCATTAGTTAGTAAGGTGCATGTGGACAAGAGTGAGGTGAGTGTTTGATTGGAGAGTTGATTGCTAGATTAAGAATCAAAACGCTACTAAAGAGGGGTTGTCCCATACAAGATAAGGTGGGGGATTTCATCACCCTTCCCTTTGCCCAAAAATCACTCTTAATAAAAGCCTTAATTCTAAAAGCAAGTAGACATTGACCCTAAGGACTTTGAATGCACTAGGAGAGTGATCTAGTTGAGACCGTCATGACCTGATCGGCGTCGCCTACCTTGTCGATAGTAGGAGGTACTGGATCTCCGGATCTAGTATCACTTGCTGGCCATTGTGGTCTTCGTTGTAGGGAGGTGAGGCGTGTCGAGACTAGTGATCTCGAAGTTAGGCGTCGTCTAGCTTAAGGACCCATAAGCCATAAATTGTTTGAGTCATGCTTGCTAGATTGGGCTTCTACATTCTCCCACTACCCACGCTAGCTCTAAGGAATCTTTCCTTCTCCTCTGAGTCATCTTCTTCTCACCTTCTTCTACGTTCTAGTCTCCTCCCCTTTACACTCTCTGTTAGCGTTTTAGGGTCGAGTCGAGCACTTTTTGCGAGCTTAGCCTCGTGGTGGTGAGAGTGGTCGACTCGAGAGTTTTTTTGAGATAGATGGTTACATGGGCGACAATCCATATCATTTTTGGGACCTGAACAATTCTCCCTGGTACTACAGGCCCATGCATCTTGGGGTGCCTCAGACAAACACCTCTTATGGTTGGGACAATCTTCATATTGGGGTAATATGAGAGAGGCACCGACTGCTAGACCATCATCTAGTTACGTCGGATCATATGTTGGTCATCAAACTGAGACATTGCAAGAACCTTTGGCCTCTTTTTTGCACGTGTTAGATGACATGAGTGTACCGGTGTTTCCAGTAGTCGTACCGTGTGACTGTTGTGGGTTGAGTAGTCATGTTATCGGGGAATGTCTTTATGTTCCCCCGGAGCCTGAGTATGAACACACATTTTCCCAAAATGCTCAATATGACCATTACGCATCCGCGTACAACCCGAGATTGATGGATTCGTTGGGAGACAATCCCTATTCACATTCTTATACATCATTTTCACCCCAGTATCCTTCTCCCGAATACCCAGAATTCTACTAATACTCTACTCCAAATCATTGGACTCATTCTCAACCCATCAACACCCAACTCCAAAATTTCACAAACTCTGACTTGGACCTCATAGTTGACCACATACCTGATTCCTTGAAACAAACTTTCCTTGTGTTCATGGAAACGACTCAAAAGTCCATACAAAATATGGCACTGCAAGTGAGTCAAATGACGCAATAATTAAGTAAACGTGAGGAGGGTGACATCCCTTGTCAACATGAGGATTTATCTTCTAATATGAAACCACCACCACATTCACAAATTCAAAGCACAATCTTTCAAAGTCAAACTCTTAGTCAGTCTGAGGGACTTGGGGTTTCAATTCACGATCACATGGTGGGGGATTCGATCCAAATTGAGAATAACATGAACCAACTTCATTATGAGTCGGCACAGGATTGTGCCATATCTTTTTGTCTCGTGGCCCTTGAGCCACATGATATCCATGTTGTGCCTCTTAAGGACTCACTTCTGGTGGAGCATGAACTCCCTAGTACCCTTAATTTCAAACGACCTGATGAGAGTTTGCCTCTCACTATTGTTCCTGATCATCTTGGAAATGATGGGACATCAAACAACTACATTGTCAACGAGGGTATTGAGAGTTCCTTAGAGGATACCTTGAGTAAGAGACTCACTTTCTGTTCGCCTGGTGAGTCAGACATGCATAACAAGGTTCTTGACCACGTTCCGACCCACCAGTCTGTTGGTTGGAGAGTTTGGATTGACGATCATAACTTTCGTACCGTAACGGGAGAAACTCTTCTTCCATTGCCTCATATTTCCCAAACTCTTGAGAGGTTCAAGCTCTTTGAGTTGATCCTTTGAATGAGATGCTTTTGCGTCTAATTCATAAACCTCTCCTTTCATCTTATGCTCTTTGTGTGGTGGCCCAAACATGAGTATTTTGGCCCCACGTGGTGTCATGTTCCCTTTCCAAGTGTATTGACCCTCTTTTGAGGTTCTCATTTGATGTCCTTTGACAAATGAAGATGTGAACTTATTTTTGTACATAGTTATTTTCAAAAAAAGGAAAAAAAAGTACAATAAAAGACTCCATGAGCGAGCATTGATTGTTGTGGGCCCCAACCCTCGTGTATTTGGGTCCATTTCTTTCACGTATCTGTATCCTTTCTTTAGCCTCTCATAGGTTTTGAGTGAATTCGGGGTTATGTCCATCAACATAACCATGAACTTCCCATTGCACTTCATGTTGGTGAGATCTTTACTTTTTCATGCATAAATCCATGTATTATCATGCTCACATTCATTTAGGACAATGCATGAAGTAGGTGTGGGGGGGGTGTTTTACGTGTGTACATAGTCGAGTTTTTTTACTTTGATTTTGTTTTCTTTTGTGTGCATTGTTAGGGTTATGTTAGTGTGCTGCATTTAATATCGATATATCTGATTGTCATGATCCTTGGGTGACTTGTCTTCTTTTCCTTGCCCAGTGCTTTAAAATTTTCACATGTCTTTCAAATTCTTCATGTGTTTGCGAAAGAAAATGTTTTGTGGGTTTTGTGTGTGTTTATCATGTGCAAAACCGTTGAGAGGCAAAGTAAAAGGAAAGCTCCCAAAATTATCTTGAACTTGATGCATTAGGATATCTAATACAGTGGCTTTAGGACTTATCTAATCGTTAGGATGCAGCCCAGTTTTTCCTCGGGGGGCGAGTAATCATAGGGTTTCAGTACTCAAACAATTAAAGAAGTCCACTCTGAACCTAGTGAGTCAATAATTCGTGTCTGTTAATTTAAGGAAATTTATTGTAGTTAAGGACCCTTTAAATCTTGTTGTGAGACATTAAGTGTAGGGGTTTTGGTTCATGTGTAGATAACAAATAAGTGAGTAGGTGTTTTCTCTTCTCGCACGGCTCCTTTCACTTGGGAAATTAGGTCTGATGGTACTTTGTGCCTGGTGCTTTCGAGTCATCTGACTTGGGATGCACCGACCGAACTCCCATTACACGGGTGGTAGGGATTGTCCTATGTGGAGATTTGGGGAAAGGTGTACTTGATAGTGTAAGTCCTCATAGGCAATGATGCACGAAACCTAACCCTGGGAGAATGAAACTCCAACTAGTAAGAAAAAGAAAAAAAAGGTAAGAAAAGAAAAGAAACAAAAAGAAGAAGAAAAATGGTAATGCAAAGAAGAACCTTAATGGACTTTACACTTTGTATCACTTGAGGAGGTTAAGGTTGTCCATGTGTTTCACTTAAGTCCTTAATTAACTTGCACGAATAATTCATAAGGCTAGGTGTGTGGACTGGATACATATATAGAGTCGGCCCGTAGGATTACCACGTCCAATGATCGACAAAATATGTCCAACGAGTCGAGTGTCTAGATTGAATAATGCATCTATGTTCGGATTTTGTGGGTATATCCGCTGAAAACCCTCAAGAGACAACACTCCTCCTCCATGGCGACAAGGAGGTTTAACAGTTTGTTTCACGTGCTAAGTGCAACCGTGATTCCTACGAAAGTGAGTTAGGATTTTCCTATTTTTCGTATGTTTTTTCCTTTCTTTCATTTTCTCTTTCTTTGTTTTTCTCGGGACTAGCAAAAGTTAGGTGTGGGGGTATTTGATTAACATCTTATCATGCATATATTTGTGTCTTATATCCTTTATTCTTAGCCTAAGCAAGCTACGTAATGCGTTTTGTATTTGAGTTTCAGGAATAAATAGTGTTGAGGAGAAGATGCATAAAAGGACTCAAAAGCAAGGAAAAATGACTAAGTTGCAAGACTTATGGACTGAGATGAAAGAGAGAAAGACCCGGATGTAAAACCAAAAGGATCAATGAGCAAATTAAGAAGCTCCACACCTTAATAATGAGTATTTTGGCAATTAAATCCGGGCCCAACCATCAACAACCAAATCAGGTTCATCAAACACGAAGAAATCAAACCAGAACCGAGCCACCAAAATCCAGACTCGATCTGACACTTATAGACCACCAATTGGTTGTCCAAGACCGCTAATCAGCGATCTAAAACGGTCCAAAGGCGACATGTTTTGGTCGGGTGGTGTATTATGTTGTTTTTTGTCCGTTTATAGTATGCAATTAGTCCTATATTGGGGGATTGTCCCCCGATTGTCTTTCTCTTTGACCATAAATAGAACTCATCCTCCTCCTTCTGTATTCACCCATTACTTGGTGGCATTCTTTCTACTTAGAGTAAAAGCCTTGAATCAAAAACTCAAGGTTGAGAAGAATGTCACTTACAATGTAAGTCATGTTAATAAAATATTTTTCTTAGTTTCTTTTAATATTGTCTTGTCTTTTAATTATTGCATACTTTTTTAGTTTAATTTCCTTTCATTTAGCTTCGTTAATATTTCTTGTTTGCTTAGTTTAATTGCCTTTCATTAGAATGTTTCGTTTTGTTAATGTAGTTTGTAGTATAATGATTAGTGAGTAGTTTCATCCCCATTTGGGGGTTGGAGACATATGTGATGTGATTATGTGATGTATTAGGTGTGTGTTATCTTAATCCTTTGAACCTTACATGATTTCCATAACCATCTAATGAGATTTCACTCTTGTCTTTGATATGTTAATGCTCTTGAATGAAGCTTAGCATATGCTTAGACTAGTGGACCTATTTTATGGGGAATGATGAGGTGAGGATAATGATGGAGTTGATAAAGAAACATGACTTGTAGTTGCATGTGCTTTTGTTGCCCTTACCTTTATTAAGGTCCTGTATGTTTTAATGATATTGTGTTATCTTATTTCACGTGGAGGCATAGTGGGGTTTGGTCTTTATACATGAGTTCATTTAGCTTCATTCCAATTATTGTCTTGTATGTTTCAATGATATTGTGTTTTCTTATTTCATGTTGTGGCAAAGTTGGATTTAGTTTTATGATTTTCAGCACTACATGTTGTGATGAACATAATTGAACATACACATGCACATATATTTGTATTCTCATTCTTTCTCTACCCCCTATGGGATTTAGTTTTTTTGTGTATTTCCAATTCTTTGGCATTATAGTATAGTTTAGATCATAACTCCTTTCTCTCCTTTCTTTTCCACTCGCCTTCGAACAAACTAAAGTCGACACACCTCCCTGTGGATTGACCCGTATTTGTGTTGTTTACACTCACTTCGTTAATAGTGTTTTTTGGAAAGAAAAGATAGTTCTAAACAACAAAAACAAGAATTCGGTTGAATTCATGAGTATTTAAATATCCATTGGTTACATGCACGTTCAATTTTATACCTATGGAGACATTACCTCAATGGTTAGTTTAGAAACCTAAAGAAATTAAAGATTAAAAGAGCCAATAACAATGACACAAAACATATCATTCTAACGAAGTAATCTTATTCATGATAACCCAATTAATTAGTTCATACCACATGGTAAGAAGTACATTTATTTGGAGGGCTATCATAGGCATACATATAATGGAACATAAAGATGACATATGTATAACGGTCACACTTCAAGTGTACTTCCAACCATGGGAAGCACCCCTTCTATTTCAATATCCTCCACCACCACCGTATCCGCCACCACGGCCATAACCTCCACCGTTTCCATAACCTCCACCTCTTCCATAGCCTCCGCCGTAGCCTCCACCGTTGCCATATCCCCCACCGTAGCCACCGCCCCTTCCATAACCCCCACCATAGCCGCCACCACCTCTTCTATAACCACCACCGTAGCCCCCACCTCTTCCATAACCACCACCGTAGCCCCCGCCCCCTCCTCGGCCGTAGCCACCACCATAACCACCACCATAGCCACCTCCTTGTCCATAGCCAGAGCCATACCACTTTTGATCGTTCAAAGTGTCATTGCTGAGAAGTTTCCTTGCACTAGTGGTAGTGCAAACAAGTGCACAAACAAGAACGAGGAGGAAAATTAGTTTGCTACTCATTGTCTAGCTCTCTACTTTTAGACAATATATTTGATGGTTGAGAAAAGGAATAGGGTGGGGGTTTATAAAGGACCGGTGCTAATTGTTGGAGGTTGTGGTGCTAATTATTACGAAATACAATGTGGGAAAGTGGTGTAGAAACCGTCTAACTATGTATTAACTTGTTGACATTGATTGGGAAGACTTTGGCTGAGTTTTCATGGTGGAGATTCGCTTGTGAAGAAATGGATAGATGACGCTATCAAAGATTGGACACGAATGAAGTTGAGATTATTTTGGGCTAGAACGATTTGTATGTCCTTACGGTTTTGAACATTTTCTCTATCATATAATTAGATGTTAATCATTAGTTTATTGTGAGATGAATTGTATAGAAGAGAAGAGTAGACAATAAAGTCTGCTTTTGCTGGAATGAATTGTATATGGTTACAATGAATCTATCGTTATTATTTGTAACCATACACTAAACTCATTGCAAACCATTTATCTTAGGGGTTTTTTGCTACAGTACACCCCGCAGGTGTCCAAATTGGCAATATGTACCTGCTTTTTTGGTATTACAGCATATACACCTAGAAGTCAATCCTATTTGCGCAAATGCACCCGGGCCATTTGTGGGCCCCACACCAGAGAGACGACGTGAATGAGACGTTAACGGCCGTCCAAATCAGTTCGTGATCCGTCTGTTAGGGCGTGTGATTTGGGATTGACTGTAGCAAAACAAATTTCGCTAATCTAAGACCATGACTAAACCCTGACCGAAACACAACCGATATATAGCGAAGGGCACCACCCTCTTATTCTTCTTGCCACCTCTCGATCTTCAGACAACAACCACAGTCGAATCAAGTTGGTCGATCTCATCTCGAACTCCACCTCCAATAATAGGAAAACCAACACCACTAGTAGTTACCATCCCACCGACACCAATACGCCGATCATCTCCTCTGGTAGTCCCACGGACACGTCTGAGACCCCATATCGATCGGACATACCAATATGCGAATGTGGGTGAATTCAAGTTTTTCATGAACAAAATTGACATGGTCATCAACATCTGTGCATTTGTGGTGATTCTAAAGTGGTTGATCTAGGTGTGGAGGGTGGAGATGTGATGTGGTTAAGTTCATATTTTGGGTAACAAATATTTTGTGTTGAAGATTATTGTTTGATGGTCTATGCTGAAGAAGTATGTTATGTTAGACGTGCTGATACACGTATTCTGAGCGTCCGTGACGCGTCACACGTCAGAGACCACTAAGCAAATACGTGTCTAGAAAAGGGGTTGATGTGGCAATTCATTTGTAAGTTGAAGCGCAAAGGTTCCCGTGATCAGAGGGGAACGACTGTTTAACATCGAGAACTGGACTTAACATTAATATGTAAGAAGACGTATCGTAAAGGAATTTGTATGCGAAAAGACTTCTCCGTATTTGAAAGAGATAACGTTTCTACATAAGTCATACAATTGTTTTGAGACGGACATGTTATGAAGCAACAAGCGTGAGTCCAGATGAGTCAAGAGTCAGTACAAAGTAATTCCGGAGGCTATCCTAAGTGTGTAGAAAATGAACGTCACCAACAATATAAGGAGTTGCAGGCTGTGAAGACGTCCATAATGTTATGCTGGTTGAGAATGACGAATTACGTTGATGACTGGAAGCATGCGCACTGGAAACCCGGACACATATAAGACAACCGGTCTAGCCCTTGAAGAACCTTTCTTCGAATTGAAGGACCTCGAGGAGAAGCGACGACGGTTGGTAGAGGACTTCATGTCGAATTATCCCCGCTCTTTTGGATCTTCATCTGATTTGGACCTGTAGGAGTTTTGTTGTGTCTCGACGTGTACTTCCCTTTCAGATTCGATTCGTAATAAAATTGTGGGCGTTTTTAAAACTTTGCATGTCTTTCCCTTTGCTGTTTGTTTTTTGGGTTTCATGTTTTTTTTTAAAATTGCAAACTGATTTATGTGAGTCCATACTGGTGGTCTTCAAACGAGAGTCAATCCAAACTCAATCCAGAGGTAATCCATCGTGATGCCAGAATGAATCCATAATTTATACAGAGTCATTCCACATGGAGACCAGGAGTAGACCACTGTCAAAATTTAGTCCAGAGTCATTCCAGAGTTGATCGACAGTTATTCCAGCGATAATCCAGCATCATGAAAGAATGAATCCATAATATCCATAGTCATTCCAGAAAGTCGGCCTAATGTAGTTCAGAGTCAATCCAGATTCAATGCAGAGGTAATCCAGTGCATTTAAAAAATGAATCCATAATCGATCCAGAGTCATTCCAAATGGAGACCGGGTTGACCTAGAGTCTACATTTAGTCCAGAGTATTTCCAGAGTCAAACCACAATCATTCCAACGGTAATCCAACGTCATGACAGAATGAATCCATAATGTATCCAGATTCGAATCACAAAAAAATTCTGAACCATTTTAAAACTTTGGACGTATTTCCTTCCGTTGTTACTTGTTTGGGTTTCTTAATTTAAATACAATACAAATTTAATGAGGTGTCCAGAGCCAATCCAGATACAATGAAGGCGTAGTCCAGCCTCATGGGTAATTGAAGAATGTAACCATAAAATATCCAGTGGCATTTCAGGTAATCCACGCCAAAATAAACCATGATATATCCGGAGTCAATCCAGAAGGAAACCGGGGTCATGCCAGATCCAATCCATTATATTGCTAGAGTTGGTATTTTCAGAGACGAGCCAGAGTGATTCCATGTTCAATCAATAATTCTGTGTTCAATCAAGCAACGATCCAGAGACAATCCAGAGTGATCCCAGAGTCGATCCAGAGTCGATCCATAAATTTCAGATTTAATCAAGCAACAACCCAGAGTCGATCCGGATTGATTCCAGGATGCACGCGTTAGTCCAGAAAGGACTACAGGGTTAAACCAGAGATAATCCATGGACATTCAAGATCTAGACAAGGGTTACAAAAGAGTGTTTCCTTCTACATTACAAAATTTTGTAATCTGTGAAGAGTGTTCCCCTTCTACATATATGGTTCATATCGAACACCTTTACAAAAGAGTCAGTACCTAACAAATCTAGTGAGTGTTAGTTAGGGATTTCTAAATCTTGAATCTGAAATCAAGTACATTGCTAATTCTCCCATAACTGAGTGCAAATATTTTACGTCCTCTTCAAGAGTTGGATCTTCCCCTCCCATTAAGCATCTTACCCAGTGAGCTACAAATGCGCCACAATCATTCGTACCTTGAGCCTGCCGTTGGGATTTTTTCCTTTCAAAGTTCAACTTCCATTCTACACCAAAACGTTGCCTCCAGAACTTTGTCATACTAAGAACCAATTCCACGGAAGATCCGACTATTTTAGATGGATCTTCATCTTTGTCAAGAACGCGAGCTTAGTTGTTGTAATGTCTGATTGATTGCGTTGCCACGCACACAGAAAGCAAGGACCAGTGCCCTGAGGCTACAAGTGGTTGTGTGATGACTGAGTGGTTGGGGTCCCAAGTCAATAATTTCCCTTTAATGATATCTTCGTATAGACCTTCGCACTGAATAAAAATTCTTGAGGTAGCCATCGATGGAATGACAATAGCATTTGAATAGTTAGAGGTAGAACTTTTTGGTTGCCTTTCCTCCAACACACAGAGTAGTGCATCCATTAGCTGTAAAATAAATTTTTTTTATAACTGCCACTAAAAGTGATTGGAAAGAAACGACAGAAGATGTAAAATACTCACGTCGGATGAGAAATCTGAATCTTTGCTAATCAGATCCTTGAAATCTTAAATGTCAACCTATGCAATATCATTTGACCATATTGTTCGCCCAACGTCCACAGTTCTGGATGCCAAATTCAAAATGGCATTCCTATCCTCAGCTGACAACCCAGACAGGGTTGTGAGGTCTATGTCTCTACCCGCATTCACAACTGGTAGTGACCAAAGTTCAGTTGGAGTTGAAGGAGCCGAGGAAAGGAGGTCCGCATACTTGAGCTTTTTCTGAATGAAATATTCTTCATTATTTTTACCCTTCCTCTTTTCTAATACCTTCTCGTCCGTAACCTTTTTCGTATACTTCTCATTTTTCTTCTTTCTGACCTTGGGCCTGTAGGTGTAATGGACGCATCCGGTAGATTAAAAGGTGTAGGAGCTTCAACCATTTCTTTATTTTCTGAGCTAAATCATTATTGAGCTGACATAGTTCTTTGTTTTTCTCAATAAGAAGTTCATTTCACTCTGACAGTTGTACCTATTTCTCAACCAATTGGGCGTCTCGAAGTACACGCTGGGCATCCTTCTCTGTCAGTAGGGAATCCGTAATGGTTACTTGGAGGTTCTGTTCAACCAATTTTGCAGATAACTCAGCAAACTAAACCTCCTTCACGGTTGATTGGGCATTCCATTCTGCTAGTTGGGAATCCTTATCTTCTACTTGTTTGATCTTCTCAACCAAAATAGTAGTCTTCTCTGCCAATTGGACATCAACCTGAACAATCTGATTATTCAATTCAACCAAACAACAGTGGTTATCAGACAGTTCTGAGTCCGCTTGAGACAAATCATTGGAGTTCTTATCACATAATTCTTTTTGCAAGTCCTTAATTGTCTGTTCTGCTTTGACCCAACGTAATTTCATTTCCATCAAATTTTCTTCCTCTTGACGATGGTCTTTTATTATGAAATGTTCACCGACAGCGATCCTCTGGTAAGAAAAGGGAGGATGTACTGGATCACCTCTTTGGGGGTCTGACCATTGATAACTACTCTCCGGTTGGTCATTTATGGCTGAGTTTATCTCCTCAAATTCTATGAGATCAACTTGACCTCTATTTTGCTGAGGGTGACGCCAACGCTTCGCAGTTTGTTAGAAAATCGGACGCCACCAATCCATGAAACTCATCTATTTGTAAGGGGAATCGAACGAGGAATCCCAATATTAATCTTTAAATGTTCCCCATGCCACACCTGCAAAATGCAACACACCCAGTTACTTGACCTGTCTTCGGGCGCCTGTTTCCTGCCAATTTTCTGTTCTTTAGAAGGACGGATGCTTCAGCCAACCCAGGGACAAGAAATCAAAAAATAACATCCGTCCAATCGTAATTATCAAGGGCTTGCAGCTGTTCGACGACCAGTAGGAACCAAGCCTTCGTCCAACGACTACCGTCGTAAAAAATAAAATGGGAGAAAAGAAGATAGAGTAATAACCGGATGAACTCAGCGTCGTCCGGACTGTTCTTCGCGCCTGCAAGTAGACATTTCATGTGAACCCTTTGTAATAATTATCCCCTGTGAATAGCTGTTGTATTTGCAGTCTTATCTGCCGAAATGGCTCCCTTCTTTAGCCCAAGTATGGAGGAGACATGAGTTTGTGTGAATGGGACAATCACATCTCCGAGTTTGAAACCGGAAGCTTCAACATCGAAGTTGTCAACCAAAAAGTCGAGAATGTTGTTGTCCACAGATATCTTTGACATCTTGAGAAAGTGACCAAACGGTGTACTCCTCAACATAGCCTTCTGGTTGCCGGATAACTCTTTTAGCTCCTTGTCCAAAGCTTCCTAAGAGCACATGGTCTGTTGGAAATAATTAAATGCCTTCTAAGAAGCGCGGATGCTGCAAACTTCCATGTATGAAGACATGTTGGTTCTTTCTTTTGGAAAGATGATTGACGACTTGGGACCAGAGGAGTTTTAGAGTGAAACCGTTTTCCCGCTTTGAAGGGTTGGGTTGGATCTGGAAAATACCTACAATGAGCCTGGATAGTGTCTGGAAAAAGGAATGGGAAAAGGACTGGAACCGTTATGGATATACGGTGGAATGAATGGGGAAACGAAAATTCTCGATAAGGTCCAAAATTAGTGCAGGGTCATTCCAGAAGGAATCCATAATCAATCCAGCGTCGTGTCAGAGAGAATCCATATTGTATCCAGAGTCATTCCAGAAAGACCCTAGGGTTAACGCATGGTTTAAAATGAGTCCATGGTCATTCCAGAAGGAATCCAGAATCAATCCAGCATCGTGCCAGAAAGAATCCATAATGTATCCAGAGTCATTCCAGAAAGACCCTAGGTTTAACGCAGGGTTAAAAATGAGTCCAGGGTCATTCCAGAAGGAATCCAGAATCAATCCAGAATCCAAAATTAGTCCAGGGTTATAACATAATAGTTTGACAATTGATTAACATGTAAACACACACATTAAAGAAACACCTCAAATTGCAATAATTAAAACTCAAGCAAAAACTATAGTTACAAATCCATAGTGGTCAGCAAAGAACACATGAAGAACACAAAATACACTTAAAGCAACACTCGGAATTCCAATTGTTAAAATTCGAGTACCACCTTTAAAATTAATGCACGTCTATGAATGTCTGCCATTGAGCTCAAGTAAAACATTAAGTTACAATTACTGACATATAATTATAATACACTGAGCTAAAGTAAAACATTAATTCTCTCATATGAAAGTTTGCCACTGTGAATCATGTAACCTTCCGTGCAATCCTCCAACCGATTGAAGGAGGTCCACCATAGAACCATAGGTACTTTGGCTGGATTGTGGCTCATTTGTAGTAGGGGTTGCAGTTTGAGTAACACCCACATCCTTATTCCTGGTTCTCCTCCTCTTCCCACCTCTTCTATCCCTGAAAATGTAAGAACCACAAAACATTAATGCATGAATATTTATATATGAAAGTGATTACAGTAAAATGCATTTCTCATGCACTGGTGTGAACCTTGATCTTCAATTTGGATCCCAATTGGCTCCTTGCATCTCCTAGCATGGTGACCAAGTAGACCGTAGCTAGTGCATTTCTTCTGTCTCCTACTGCAGCTTGGGTCCATAGTGCCCTTGTATTTGACCTGCCTTGGTTTTCCGGGTTATCTTTTCACTGTTGGAGGTGATATTGTAAATCCCTCTACGTGATCCAACTCCGATTTATCTGCCATTGGATTAATACCCACCTCATAAGCTTGATCGTACACTTCTTTGGAATACCATGGACTAACATAATCCTCCCAATGAAAGCAGAGGCATGCTGACGTGACAACCCTGTCAATTGCCAAAGTCTGCAGGTGCAGGACTTCTGAAGCAAGTCAACAATGCATCTTTTGATTCCATTAGACACTTCTGCTTTGGAGTTAGGACATCTTATGATAGAAAAGGTGCCTAACTGCCTAGACATTTCATTTAACCATGTTCTGCCTTTTGGCACCACAACATCTGTCCACTTACTGATATCTTCTTGTCTCTTGAACATGGTTTGCATCAATTTCTGCCTTAAATTGTCCACCATAGTTACAATAGGAAGATGCCTAACTTCCCTGATGTAGTTGTTGAATGACTCACTTAGGTTGTTTGTAACATAATCAGACTTAGCCTCACACCCAAATTGACTCATTGACCAAATTCTGTCATTGTTGTCCACTAGCACTAACCAATTATATGCACCCTCATTAATTTCCCTTATATACAACATGTTTCTTCCCATATCAGTGGTTGTATAGGCACAGGCAGCCTCCCACATCATACTAAGCAACAAAGCACTCTTGAATTTCTTTTGGAAGTTTTGGTAAAGGTGTCTAGCACACGCTCTATGCTCACACCCACCAAAGACCTCTCTTACCCCATCCTCTAAACTTTTGTACCTGTCACTTATGACAACCAAACAATTCTTGTGACCCACTGCCTTTTTGAGATGAGTAAGGAACCAGGCCCATCTGCTATGACTCTCAAATTCAACTACAACAAATGCTACATGGTTGGTGATTTCCATCAACCGAAGTGGCAGATAATAGAGTACTCTTGTACTTCCCTTTCAGATGACAACCATCTAGGCCTACAAGAGGTCTACAACCATTCAGAAAACCATCATTGCAGCCCTTTAGACACACAAATAATCTGTAGAAGGACCCATCTTGAGGTTTGACTTCAAAACAAATTACACTACCAGGGTTGGTCTTGCTCATCTCCCAAACCAAAGATGGGATCAAAGCATATTGTTGATCTTCACCCCCCCCCCCAACTTCTTCATTGCAATCTCCCTACCACGCCAAACTATATGGTAAGGCAAACTCAAGTGAAATTTCCTCTTCAGTTGGTCAGCTATGTTCCTCACATGCAGTGAGTCTATTTTCTAATGCAAGCCACTCCTTGCACTGGTGGGCAGTCCACTACTCCCTAGTGGACATCTTAGAGGCACATTTATTTACAGATGAGCAAGTATGTGGCAACCTCGAAGTCTTAATTGCTAACACTCTCCCATCATTTAACCTGGAGGCATGAATTCTCTACTTACATTGAACATCTCTACACCTGGTTGTGACCCCATCGAGTTGGCTCTTCAAGTAGGTTATCTCACATTCACTCAAAATACAGTGGGTTAATAAACACATTATGAAGGATTTCACATTAGGAAACTTCTTTCCCACAACTATTTCTGGGTTGGACTCCTTCACATCCCAACACTCAGATCTATCATCAAGTGGATTGAAATCAATTACGTAGTCTCTTTGGTCATCAAAATCAACTGCATCACTGTCCTCACTTTCATCAAGCTCATCAGTATATAGAACATACTCAGAGTCTGTACCACTACTTCCACTGGAAACCAAGGTGTCTTCCCTAGGTGTTGTTATGCCCACTACTAGGTTGGGTTCAGAGTGACATGGGAGGGTACCACTCCCCTGGTGTTCACAAATATCTCCCACAAGGGGTTCAAAAGGTAGCACAGAGGGTGCAAATAAAGGTTGTGAGCTTACACTCCGCACCACACTAGGCACTCTACGTACTGGTTTTGGACTAGCATCTACTGCTTGTATTTCTTTCTCAACACCTACAGACGGTTCTATTTCATTCTACACCCCTACAAAAGCTTCTGATTTCCTATCATCGGTAGCATAGATGTGAAACTCACTTTGCTGATTGGGGAATTTAAGTTCCTCCTCTATGTGTCCATTGCTACTCAAAGGTGTGTAGTCTTTCCGAACTTTGCTTGGAATCATATATGCATATGCACAACAATTTCAGTGGATGACCACTTTATTACACTGCATATCCAATTCCTTAACAAGTCAATCGTCCATTCCTCAACCACAACCAATGATGCTACCTCTTCAAAACCAACAACCCTATCCCTATCCTTGCACTTAACACATCGACCACCACAATGCAACCTAATTCTCACACTACCTTCTAAATCAGACACACTGCTTGGATAATAAACATGTAAAGCCAAAAACATAAAGAAAATGAATTAAATTGACATATATGAATTAAAATGACATACAAGGTTATAATAGATAAGAAAAATCCATACAGTGTTATGACAGATAACATATGGCATACAAGGTTATGATTTTAGTATTTTGGTTGGCATGCAATCAAACACAATATTTATAGAACAACTACAAACATGCAATCTAAAGTCTAAAGCCGACCCGAAAACAGAAATCAAAACATCCAAAACCAAACACAGCATGTAATTTTGCATATCTCAATATAGGAAAAAATCACTAACTGTCTTCGCTTCCCAATCAGTCCGCTTCTTGTGTGTACCATCTTCCACACCGTCGTCGTGCTCGTCGCTACCTCTGCCTGATCCACTAGTCAGTGTGGTCACCCTCCAATTTGTGCAAAGTAGGAAAATGGGGACAATTACACGGGGATTTGGAAAGGATGTGAGTTAGGGTTTCTGAACAGTGGGAAAACCTGGAGATTTGGGAAGGAGTTGAGTTAGGGTTTCCGCAAAGTGGGAAAACTCGGGGATTTGGGAAGGAGGGGAGTTAGGTTTAGTCATGGTCTTAAATTAGTAAAATTTATTTTGCTACGGTCACTGGATCCAGAGTGATTCCAGAGTTGATCTAGATTGATTACATAGTCGATCCAGAGTGATTCCATAGTCGATCCAGAGACAATCCAGAGTGATTCCAAAGTCGATCTAGAATGATTCGATCCAAAGTGATTCCAGCACGGTAATGGTTTAGTCATGGTCTTAGATTAGTAAAATTTATTTTGCTAAAGTCAATCCCAAATCACACGCCCTAACAGACGGATCACGAACTGATTTGGACGGCCGTTAACGACACATTCACGTCGTCTCTCTGGTGTGGGGCCCACAAACGGCCCGGGTGCATTTGCGGAAATAGAATTGACTTGTACGTGTATAAGCGGTGATACCGAAAAAGTGGGTGCATATTGCCAATTTGGACACCTACGGGGTGTACTGTAGCAAAAACCCCTTTATCTTATTCATTGTAAATCATCATCAAACTCAAACCTTACCCTAATTTATACATGTCATCTCTTCAATCCAACGTAAATGTTCTTTACGATTCATTGCAAATCATTTAGCGTATTCGTAGCATTTCACCATCTCAACTCAACCCTTTAAACCCACCTTGAACTCAATGCCCTAACAAATATGTGTGGTTTATTTGGACTAAGTCAACATATTCGGCTTTTATCAACTCTCAATAATCCAAGGTCACAATTCAACCACCATTTTATAACAACAAACTATATGTTGTATTTTCAAATAAGGATCTAATTTGTTAAATAATATTTGTGAATCAAATGTTTCGCAGTGAATTATTTCCTAATATCTCGATTGACCGGTTCAAGCCAGAAAGCAAATACGGGTTAGCTAGATAAAGCAAATACGGCAATTGGTGAATATCATAAAGACATACTTATGTGCAAATCATTTGGAGCCAAATTTTCAATTTCATTTCTTCTGGTGAATGAAAGCCGTACCTATCGAACTGTTAGGATGGATGGATCTCATACCACAAAAACTCTTGCAAAAGTCTTCTCTATCACTGTCATCAAAATTTCAATAAATCATAATTTTGTAGTTACAAGCTTCTCTCCACATCCTCAATTTGTGTTTTGCACTAATTACTACCACAACTTCCAACTATATTGCATGGCCCATGCAAGATGGCAAGGCCTATATAACCCTCCTATCCTTTACCCTTTTGCATCCACCAAGCATTTCTCAATAGAGCTAGATACAATGAGTTCCAAACTTTTCCTCATATTTCTTGTTAGTTTTCTTGTTTGCACCACAACTAGTGCAAGGAAACTATTGAACGATGACACTTTGAAGGACCAGAAGTGGTATGGCCCCGGGTACGGTGGTGGCTATGGCCAAGGAGGTGGCTACGGTGGAGGTTATGGCCAAGGTGGTGGCTACGGTGACGGCTATGGAAGCGGTGGGGGTTATGGCCAAGGTGGTGGTTACGGTGGGGGCTATGGAAGCGGCGGAGGCTATGGAAGTGGTGGAGGTTATGGCGGTGGCAGCGGGTACGGTGGAGGATATGGTGGTGGTGGTGGATATTGAGTAGGGCAATATGGTGATGACTATGGTTGAAGTGCCCTAAGTCTGGTTTTCATGTATGTTTTGTATTTCTATCATATGTTTATGTGATTTTCCCTCTAAATAAGTGTACAACATTGTGTAATCCAATGAGTTACATTATGAATAAAAATGACTGTATAAGTATGATAAATATGCCTTTGTTCTTTGTCATTGTAGTCGTTTGAGATTTTAAGTTGATTTGTTTCCGACGTAACTATTACCGTATATTTATCCAAGCACTTTGATAAGTTTCAGGATTTGAATACAAATTAAAAACGTAACCCTTTCGCTATCAATTTCTTAGCATAAATTTATTCTACTTACATTACCATCTGATCACGGTTTTTTTCCTAATAATTTTTAACTTTCAAATTGCACACTACATTAATTAACCTTTATACACTACAGGTTTGATAAGATTAATTTCACCAACTGGGGGTTGGCTCAGTGGGGAAATCATTTGTCTTCAAATAATTGAGGATACCGATCAAATTCCAGCAGTCACATTCTAATGTTTGGTAGATTGGGATTTAAAAATGGGTGGAGGAGTAGAATAGATAAAAATATAAAATCATAAAATTGAAGCTTAATTTCTAGATATATATATCCTTCTTTTTTATTATCTTATTTACCCCATTTGAGTTACATTTCAACTGTACTCTATTCAATCAAATTTAGAGTCTGGACATTTTCTGTCGTATAATTTAGAGTCTGGACATTTTCTGTCGTATTCATTACAGACTAAATCCAGACTGAATTTTACAGCTGACTTCTTACAAAATTGGACCAAAAATAGATCAAATCCAAGGTTGATAATGTTGACAAAGGGGATATTTATGATAATGTTGATCAAATTTGAGGGTATTTATATATTATGATATAGCCGATAATAATGATATTTTAAGGAAATTTAAGAAAATATCACTAAACTAATATTCCTCAAACTTGAAGTCTAAATACCTCTTCTACATACTACGCAAGTTACCCGTGACTAAATTTGGCTTCCAAAGATTGACACAAAAGTATATGCTGGTTGCACTAATTAAATATTTAGACGTAATTAGTCATAAAAGCCTTACAGTCATCCACCAAGCTACATTCGATTTTAATAACCAATTCCAATAACATTTGGCCATCAAACCTGCAAGGCATGGTAAAGCAATTAATTACACAAGGCAAAAGATGGTATTTCCTTTATACTAAAACTTAAAGCATCATGCTCTGGCTGAATCTTCCGATGCTTTGTCCATAAGTAAGCATGGATCATTTTATGCAACAAGCCTTCTTCATACTGACAGATATCGGCACACCTACTTAAGATTATATAAAATAAAACACTGGTCCCGTCGTGTAATTCATTAGAGAACTTAAAAAACATATACATCAACGAGTGTTTTCTACTAGATACCATATGAATGAGTTCTACACTCTAGGAAACCTAGAGTTTTTTTAAATCTATTTTTTTACATTCCTCTAGATCACGAGTTTGATGAGGCACTAGTGCAGAATGGACTGTAATTAGGCACTAGTGCAGAATGGACTGTAATTAGGACTAAATCGCGGTCCCAGCCGTGGAGTTCAGAAATGGACTGTAATTAGGACCGAGCAACGGTCCGGGACCAGGACCGGATCGAGATCCGAATTTTTGGTATCTGGTGGACCAAAGACTGGACCGAATAAATTCGGGCTCGGTTCGGTCCAAACCGATTGGGTTGGGTTGGTCTAAAAATTCGATCTGATCCAAATTTTGCTCACGAGATTGAGCATTGGTCCGGTCTCGGACCGAACCGGACCGAGACCTAAAATTTTAGTATCCAACAGATCGAAGACCGGACCGAATAAATTTGGGTTGGTTCGGTCCAGACCGATCGGGTCGGGTCGGTCCAAAAATTTGGTCTGACCCAAATTTCGCTCACCCCTAACTATAATACATCATGACTAATGAAATTTTTTAATTTCTCTTTCTTGTCTCAGCAAAACCGACATCTCAGATGTCGTTTTATCCGTTTCTGAAAACGACATCAAGCGCATGTCGTTTTCGTTAAAAGATGAAAAGACAGTTGTGATATCGTTTATTGTTAATAAAAATGATACCATAAGTATTTTGACAATCTTTTCTCTTAGTCGACCTTCTCCCTCCCTTCAAGAAAGGAGTTTAGTTACACGTGGAGAAAATATTATAGAAGACTAGAAGAGAGATTGAGAAAGAATATATATGAGTAAAATTAAGGAAACAACTACAAAATGTCTCTACTATACAAGAGATTACAAGACAATGGACCCTATAAAAGATAATACAACATGCTTATATGGGGATTTGTCCTTTCATTGGCATTCATCTTCACACATGAATTTCATCCTTGAATCATCAGAACTTGTCAAATTTTCTAAGAGATGATCATGCATGTGCCTTCCGATTATCTTTACATGGCATATTTGAGCATCTAATTTCACTACTAGAAATATGGGAATCACCGACGGATATATATTCTTTGTATTAACCTATCCGTCGAAAATCAGTATTAATATATTCTATGTATTAATATTGATGTCATTACACGTCGGTAAGGGTACGCAACACCGACGGATATACCGATCCGTCAGACTTTTGTAACTCCGACGGAAATCAGTATTAACACTGACGGATACCATCGGTCAGATAAAGTTTTACCATTCGAGTGTCCTACACCGACAGATAGATACCGTCGGTGTTGGTTTTTACTTAAGAAAAATGTGGTCATTGAAATTTTTTCGCACAAGAACTTTCTTTGACGGATGAATTGTTGACACCGACGGATATATGTTGTCTATGTACCAGTTCTTCAAATCACCGTCGGATAGTATATGTTGGAGATTACTTTGAAAATTGACCATTTCTTGGGCTACTACACCAACATATCATAACATAACACCGACAGATAGAGTTCGTCGGTGTAGGCTATATCAGAAGCCCGAGTCGGACGACTCTTTCATTTCCTTTCTTCTCATACAGAAAAAAACCCTAACTCTTGATCCTGACTCCAACCTCCGCGAGGACTCCGCCGACCTCCTCCTTGCGTGCCTCCTCACCGATCCTCCTCGCCGCCCTCCTCAGGTAGCCCCCGACTCAACCCCACCCCCGACCACCACCTCCCCCCACCCAACTAAATTTGGACATCGGGGTGCGTAAGCTATGGCCTCGCAATGTGCTATTGTTTGTCTTGTTTACAAAAAATCCTTATTTGCTTCCGTGATTTTGCTCCTATAACATCAAATCTTGAAATTTGTCATAAAAGATTATTTTCCTTGTCAAATTATCGCTCCACTGAATCTTTTATGAGGTGGTTTGCCGTTTGAATGTGAAAGTTACAGGAAAATTAAACATTTGTCTATTTGAGAAATGTTTACTGATTAATCAAGTACCTAACATAGCAACAATCAGATAAGTAAAAAAATATGATCTTGTTGGATATATGACATGTAGGACAAGACAAAAGAAAAAGAAAAATCGTGCAAACCATAAAATAGAAATTTTACGTGGAAAATCCTTACGCAAAAATCACTACTACAACAAACTCCCAAATCCACTATTCGTCGGAAGGTTATAACAATTGGAGGGGATGCATGATATTTATAAAAAATCCTTCCAAAACCTTAATCCAGTACCATTTGCATCGTACATCAAATTACAGATAAACAGGAAATGAATACACATCCGAAATACAAAGTTGGATCTCTGAAATACAAAAATAAAAATTAAAAAATTTTGCGAACGAGATCTCATAAACAGGAAATGAATATTGAGATCAACGAGGTTAATAAAACATTTGACCATTTGGGAAATTATTCTCACAGATGTATATATAAGATATTAACTTATATATGATACTAAAACATGATTTTTTTGTAATAAATTTGTAAGGTGTATGTATGCACGTATATATACAAAACATATTTTTATACATGTTTCACAGATGTATCCTAAAACATGATTTTCAGTCTTAAATTTGTAAGGTCTATATGTATTCACGTATATATACATAGACAGAAGTATTTGAGTAGGTATGCATGTAATTAAGCATATCAAATGGTACACTACTTATGTCAAATGTGTTTGCCAAAAACATTTGAACTGTATAGATACGTTCCTATCAATTATTTTCTTGCATATATTAATTTCCTGAAACTCCAACAAAGAAAGAGCAAAATATATCAAAATTCGCCTCACTGTTTACAGCAATAATGTTCGACGACTACACGCCATAATGGTGACCAAACTAACTAATATGTGGTTCTTGTTGGACTAAGACGCATGTCGCGGATCTCATTCACATAAAATTGCAGAGATATTTTCATTAATGTCACTGGTAGTTTCCAACTTCTATTTTATAATGGATAATATTTTATAATATAGAATAATCTTCAGTTAAATACAAAAAACTGTTACTTTATTCAGGTACACTGCAGGAAGACAGATTGGTGTACTTTCCGTACACCTTTGTAAGACCTGAAGTAAAAGAACCAATCTTACGAGTAGACGCGCTCCAATATTAATCAATTACCTCTTAACATTTACGAAAACGTGAAACCAATAACTTATAGCACGAAAGATTAACAAGGAAATGCTAATTTTCTTAAATTTTCTTCTTTGTCCACTGCTTCCATATATAAAACACATATTTTTGTACACTAGGGGGAAAAGGCAAATCAATGAGCATATCTTGTCGGCGCCTATAATTTCCCAACATGCATTTATAAGAAGTTGAAGTATTGACTTTCTCTTTTGTCCTAATTAAGTTAGCAAACTAGTTCGACATCTATAGTTGGCAATGAGAGTGAGATGAAACCACCAATCATAATCCCATCTCCTCAACCACTTATAACGCGTAAGATCCCATGCAACATTTAATGCAACATGTGCTATAAAATCCAACGTGATGAGCAGCACAAGCCATACTCACTACTCAGCAACTGACCAACCAACATGGGTCAGCTTTCTTCAACCAAGAATTGGGTCCTAAAATGTGTTGTTCTTTGCATTGTTTTACTTCAGCTTAATGCTAGTGCTTTAGCTCACTATGGTGGGTACGAGGAGGATGGATTTGGTGGGTTTCCTGGCCACAGCTGCCGGTTCGGCAAATGCGGTCCTCGGGGAGGATTTGGAAGAGGAGGTGGTGGTGGTTTTGGAGGTGGAAGGGGTGGAGGGTTTGGTGGTGGACATGGTGGTGGCTTTGGAGCTGGCAGTGGAAGTGGTGGAGGGTTTGGTGGTGGAGGTGGCGTAGGGGGTGGACATGGAGGAGGGTTTGGCGTTGGTGCTGGAGGAGGATCTGGTGGTGGAGGTGGACATGGAGGGGGTTTTCGTGGTGGTGTAGGAGGAGGAGGTGGACAAGGTGGTGGACATGGAGGAGGTTTTGGTGGTGGTGCGGGAGGAGGAGGTGGACAAGGTGGTGGAGTTGGTGGAGGTGGTGGACATGGAGGAGGTTTTGGTGGTGGTGTGGGAGGAGGAGGTGGACAAGGTGGTGGAGGTGGTGGACATGGAGGAGGTTTTGGTGGTGGTGTGGGAGGAGGAGGTGGACAAGGTGG
This sequence comes from Triglochin maritima, assembly GCA_963682175.1. NCBI lineage: Eukaryota > Viridiplantae > Streptophyta > Magnoliopsida > Alismatales > Juncaginaceae > Triglochin > Triglochin maritima. The sequence continues at coordinate 12,596,798 of OY821773.1, forward strand.
TGGAGTTGGTGGAGGTGGTGGACAAGGAGGAGGATTTGGTGGTGGTGTAGGTGGAGGAAGTGGTGGAGGGTTTGGTGGAGGAGCTGGTTGGGGCGGCGGACAAGGTGGTGGTGTAGGGGGAGGTGGAGGAAGTGGTGGAGGATCAGGTGGAGGCGGCGGACAAGGTGGTGGTGTAGGGGGAGGTGGAGGAAGTGGTGGAGGGTTTGGTGGAGGAGCAGGTGGAGGCAGCGGACAAGGTGGTGGTGTAGGGGGAGGTGGAGGAAGTGGTGAAGGGTTTGGTGGAGGAGCAGGTGGAGGCAGCGGACGAGGTGGTGGTGCAGGGGGAGGTGCCGGTAGCGGAGGAGGTTTTGGCTCTGGAGGTGGGGGTGGAAGTGGACAAGGAGGAGGGTTTGGTGGAGGAAGTGGAGGAGGTCGTGGAGTTGGGGGTGGTGCCGGTAGTGGTGGAGGTTCTGGAGGTGGAAGTGGTCATGGAGGAGGGTTCGGCGTAGGGGGAGGTGCTGGTGGTGGTTTTGGAGGAGGTGGTGGGCGTGGTGGCGGTGGTGGTGTTGGAGAAGGAGAAGGAGGTAGATTCCGAGGTGGTGGTGGTCGTTAAAGTTTCCACGATATATTAAGGTTTCGATATTTATGTTCTATTATCTCCTAGTTGTTAATTGTCTTTGTCTTCACCTGTATATTTAACGCAATCTTATTTTGTGTAATACATAGTGTGTAAGTTCATGACTGGAGGAAGATTAATTTGACGTGTTCAACCGAGAAGCCACTACAAGTATTTGTATAAAATGTACTTTAATATGTTCATTGCTCATGGAGATATATTCTTAATTCGGTAATTTGTTATAGTACACTTCTCAGGTGACTTTTTTGGCGATATGTACCCGGATTTTTTGTATTGTCGGATATGAATCTGTAAGTCGAACATATTTGCTCATATGCACCTCTGTCGTTAGTGGATCCTGCTCCGTCACCAAT